>JANUWF010003269.1:1020000-2282901 GCA_026120185.1 Voacanga thouarsii
AAAAAAAAAGTGATAAAAAATTTTACTTTATTTATTTATTTAAATAAAAATTTACAAGTTTTAAAAGTGTATTTCATATAATTGTAATATTTTATAAGAAGTAAATAAATATAATATGTGCTGTCAATTTGAACAAACAATGACATAGCACAGTGGTAAGAACACTACACCTCCACAATGGAGACGCAGGTGCGACTCCTGGTGTCCACAAGAAGGCTGGATTTTCCAGCGTGGCGCCACACGTGTAGCGATGTGGTGCCACGTGGCGAACCAATTGCCACGTGGCATATTTCAATTTTTTAATGATGTGGTGCCACGTGGTGAACCAATTGCCACGTGGCATATTTCAATTTTTTAAAAAAATTAAAATTAAAATATCAATTGAATATATTACCAAGTGATATATTTCAGTTAGTAATCGATCCGTATAATTTTTAAATTAAAATACCAACAGATTACAAACTAATTAGGTTTACCAACCGAAACATTTCGGTTAGTAGTCAGTCGGTAAAATTTTTAAATTAAAACATTAACCAATTACCAACTGAATATAGTACCAACTGATACATTTCGGTTAGTAATCGATCGATAAAATTTTTAAATTAAATTACCAACAAAAATACTAACAGATTACCAACTGAATATATTACCAACCAATACATTTTGGTTAATAATCGGTTGTTAAACTTTTAAAATTAAAATTCCAACTATTTACCAACTGAATATATTACTAACCGATATATTTCAGTTATTAATCGGTTGGTAAAATTTTTAAATTAAAATAAAAATGGATTACCAACCGATTACCAACTGAATATATTACCAACCGATACAGTTTGGTTAGTAATCGGTTGGTAAAATTTTTAAATTAAAATATCAACCAATTACCAACTGAATATATTACCAACCGATTGTTATCAATAGGTAAATATTCTCCTGCCAAATTACCAACTGAATATATTTCCAACCGATATATTTCGATTGGTAACCAGTTGGTAAAATTTTTTCCATTAAATTACCAACTGATAATGTACCGACCGAGTGTTATCAGTTGCTATTCGGGTGGTATATATTTTCCCGCCAAATTACCAACCGATTACCAACTAATTACCAACTAACTATTTACCAACCGATTATGTTTGTTGGTAAGTGGTTGGAAAAGTTTTAAATTTTCCCAATTTTCATTTCGGTTGGTAATCGGTTGGTAAGTACCTACCGACATGGTCAGTTGGTAATAGTTAGTTGGTATATTGCATTTTTCTAGTAGTGTGGAACTATTTCCAATACAAAATCGCCTTGGCCAAGGACTTCTCGAGTAGTAATTCTTACAAGTGGCCGTGAGATATTCGCCCCTACTATTAGGAGTGGTGAATCCGTTATTAACCTTCTCAACTACTTTCGTTTACCTCACAATGTACCCAATATCCATCCCATAGGCGGCCCTCGATCTGGCTCCAGAGATTGGAATCATAGCACAATGCTCAACAAACAAAGTACCTTGGAGATCTCAAGTCTAATGATACTTGCACGTTTACTATATTGAGATTATATCACTGTCACTAAATAGTTATCCATGTGATTATCTCATAGCTAGGTCATCCAATGTACTTGCTCTATTAACAAGCATCCACGTGTTAACTTTGAATATCTCAATACTCACAGATATGAGAAACACCATCTGATCGAATCAGGAAGTCTAACACATGCTAGTCTTAATGAATTAATGATGTCCTATCTCATTAATACTATGACTAGTAACTATTTATGTACTAACACTATACAGTGTAGTAGGAATCTCATATCATGATCTCTATTATGATTTCCTTAACACAGTGTTGTACTAGGGACTTTATCTAACAGTTTTTTTACACAAAAATAAACAAAAGATACTATAAGATAAATAATGTCTTTTAATAAAATAAAATGTATCATATACAGTGTATAAATGATTGCCTCTAGGGCATAACACTAACATTTAGAACATAAATGCTTATATGGTAAAATTTGTTCTTTTGAAACTATGGTCAGTAATTTTGACAATATGAAAAGCAGAGTTGATGATCTTACCTCATGCATTGAAAAGTTTACAAATGGCAAAAATAATTTGGAAAAATTGCTTGGAGCACAACACACTGCTGGAAACTAAAATGGTCTAGGCTAGAGACACGATATTAGAACTGAAAATCACAAATTTTGCTTTGTAAGAGCTGCTTCATCACATATGACACATAGCTATTGCAAATATTATGAAAAAAAATTGGACATAAAGCATCTAAGTGTTATATTAGGAAGATGGTGCAATCTGGCATTAAAATTGTTTGGAAAGTGAAAGGAACCATCGCTAACCCCTATGGTCCCAAGAAAATTTGGGTACCAAAAGACACTCTTCCGTTTTGTGTATAGAAGCATTTGTTGGACAATGGGAGCTCCACAAAATAGTTTTTAGATAGTGGATTGTCACGACACATGACAAAAAATGCCAAACTACTGGAAGATATTCAAGCTACAAGCGATGGATTTGTCACTTTTGGAGATAAAAAGAATGGAAAAATACCTGGCATAGGTAATATTGGTAAGGGATCTTCAACCATCATCAAGCATATGCTCTTAATTGATGAATTAAAGTATAATCTTCTTAGTATCAGTCAACTATGTGATAATAGATGCAAAATTATTTATGAAAAAGATTCTTGCATCATCATGGAAAGTTCTGATAATAAGACTATCCTTGTTGCTAATCATGTTTGAAATGTCTATATTCTTTATCTTGATGATCTTGTGGCACATGATATTAGATGTCTTTCTATGAATGATGATGATAGCTATCTTTAGCATAGAAGGCTAGGTCATGTATCTATTCATTTGCTAAATAAATTATCTTCAAAAGAACTTGTTAGAAAACTGCCCAAAATGAGATTTGATAGAAAACGATTGTGTGACGCTTGCCAATTTGGAAAACAAACCAACACCTCTTTTAAGTCCAAGAAAATGATTTCAACCTTAAAACCTCTTGAGCTCATACACATGGATTTGTTTAGACCAATGAGGACCACTAGTCTTGGTGGTAAGAGCTATGTTTATGTAATTGTGGAAGACTTCTCAAGATTTACTTGGACCTTGTTTCTTGCTAAAAAAGATGAAGCCTTCTTTGAATTTTCAAAACTACTCAAATGTGTTCAAAACTTCCTTAGTTGCAAATTGATTTCAATCAGAAGCGACAATGGTAGAGAATTTCGCAACCATGATTTCACTAAATTTTGTGAGAAAAGTGGTATTTCACACAATTTTTTAGTTGCCAAAACTCCTAAACAAAATGGTGTGGTTGAAAGGAAAAATAGAACCTTGCAAGAAATGGCTAGATTAATGCTATATGAAAACTCCCTTCCAAAATATTTTTGGGTTGAGGCTGTGACTACAACCTGCTATATTATCGACCGAGTCATGCTAAGACTATTCCTAAGAAAAACTCCTTTTGAACTGATATTTCGCAAAGTTCCATCCATTTCATATTTCAAAGTTTTTGGATGCAAATGTTTTGTCCTCAATACTCGTAACAATCTTGAAAAATTTAACAGCAAATCTAATGAGGCTATATTTCTTGGATATTCTTCTAATAAAAAGGCATATAGAGTATACAATAGGAGAACTCTATGTAGAAGACTCCGTATATATCGTGTTTGATGAATCAAATATATATTCCTCTAGAAATAATGATGATGACATATGTGTCTCTAAAGAAAATGGCAATGAATAACATATGGCTCCTCCACTCGATATTCTTGTCAAAGAAGAGGAACTAGAAGAATAACAAGCTAAGGAAAATAATCAACGAACTAAAGAACTCACAAATCAGGATTTGCTAAAAGATTAGAAGTACAAAACTGTCCATCTAAAACAGCAGATCATTGGTGATCCTGGCTGTGGAGTCAAAACTAGACGGTACTTTGTTGATAATTTTTCCCTACTCTCTAGTACTGAATCTAATTATATTGATGCAGCTTTACATGATGAATTTTGGATTAGAGCTATGCAAAAAGAGTTGAATCAATTCAAAAGGAATTAAGTTTGGAAGCTTGTCCCTAGACTACTTGATCATCCCGTAATTGGCACCTAGTGGGTATTTAGAAACAAACTTGATGTGCTTGGTAAAATTATCAGAAATAAAGCTAGATTAGTTGCCCAAGGATTCAATCAAGAAGAGGGCATTGATTATGATGAAACATTTGTCCCTGTTGCTCGATTAGAATCAATAAGAATGTTTCTTGCATTTGCTTCTTTCAAAGGTTTTATACTCTACCAAATGGATGTCAAGAGTGCTTTCTTAAATGGTTTTGTTAAAGAAGAAGTATATGTGGAACAACCTCTTGGTTTCACCTATAAACGTTTTTCAAACCATGTTTTCAAACTATTAAAAGCCCTTTATGGTTTAAAACAAGCTCCAAGAGCATGGTACGAAAGACTAAGTGATTTTCTTCTTTCAAAAGGATTTTCAAGAGGCTTAGTTGATACCACATTATTTATCAAGTCTAAATAATCTGATAATTTCTTAATTGTACAAATATATATTGATGCTATTATCATTGGGGCTACTAATGATTCTTTGTGCAAAAAATTTGCCAAGACAATACAGGAAGAATTTGAAATGGGCATGATGAGAGAACCTAACTTCTTTCTTGGTCTTCAAATCAAGAAAACCGAAGATGGAACCTTCTTAAATCAAGCAAAGTATGCCAAGGAACTGCTTAAAAGGTCTGGTATGAATGATGCAAAAGAAATAAGTACACCTATGAGCACCTCGATAAAGCTTGATAAAGATGAAAAAGGTAAGAAAATGGATGAATCAAAATACAGAGGTATGATTGGAAGTCTCTTCTATCTTACCGCTAGCAGGCCTGATATTATGTTCAAAGTATGTCTTTGTGCTAGATTTCAATCATGCCCAAAGGAATCTCATCTATGTGCTGTAAAATTAATCCTTAGATACCTAATTGGAACTCATGATTATGGCTTGTGGTATCCTCGAACTGATCTTATAGGATATACGGATGCCGACTATACCGGTTGCAAGGTTGAAAGAAAAGTACCAGTGGTCACTGTTAATTTCTTGGACATTCCCCTGTCTCATGGTATAGCAAAAAGCAAGCCTGTGTCTCTGTTTCAACAACCAAAGCTGAGTACATAGCAGTTGGTAGTTGTTGCACTAAAATTCTATGGATGAAAAATACCTTGCTTGATTTTGGTTTAAATTTTAAGTGTGTGCCTATCTTATGTGATAATACTAGTGCTATTAATTTAACCAAAAATCCTATTCAGCACTCTAGAACTAAGCACATTGAAATTAAGCATCATTTTATTAGAGATCATGTACTTAAGGGTAATGTATGTGTTGAATACATTCCAACCGATGAACAGCTTGCAGACATCTTTACGAAACCTCTAGCCGAAGATAGATTTATTCATCTGAGAAGAGGTTTAAGAATTACTATAATTATGTAACTATTTTTGCCAAGGATTGGTTTGTTCATTCTTGCAGAACTACTAAAAATACACCTTTCGGATAGAGATTTTGGACGCAACACCAGAGAAACATGAATCCAAAATCCCATCAACTGAATAACCTTTATTCTACCTTGTGGACGAACTAATTTGGATTTAGTCCAAATCTAAAATAGCAGCAGCCCAAAATTCATGAAAACCCCAGTCTTTTTATTCGGAAGAAAGAGAACCTAAGTCTAGAAGTTACTTTTCAAAATTTTCAAATGTCCGCGCGTTTTCAAAAAAAAAAAAAAATTGATAACCTTATCTCTGGTGAAAAGTCTCGGATGAAAAGTACTTGATTGTACTTATCAACTCTAGAACCTAGGAAATCACAAAAGGCTATTACTTTCTCTCTCCTAGAAATTTGAAATTGCCAATGTTCTCTCTACCTCTCTCGCAACTGTATCTTCATATTCTCCAGACTGAACTGAAAGTCTTTCATCTTTCTCTCATTTCTGCCATAACAAAAGTTTCAAAATTCTGACAAAGGAACCGTGTAAAAAACCAAGATGAGCAAGAAGAGCAAAGCGACGGCTAAGACAAAAGCTATTGTAGCCGTACCACTAGGCACCAAGCAGAAAGAAAAGAAAATCACTAAAGAAGCCTCACGATCCAACTTATCAACAGAGCATACTATACCAGAAAGCTTTGAAACCTAGGTACCATGCTTTCTTGATAAAAAATGTGAGTTTGATTTTAATAATTGGTTATCTAGGAATAGGACTGTGGTCACGTGATATCAGGTTGATGCTGAAGGATTTTTGAATTTATTTGATATTCTAAGTATGTTTGAAAATCTGGCCTGGGGAGCCTTATTGTCAGTTAATGAGAAACTGTCTACTACTTGGTTTGGGAATATTATGCAAATCTGAAAAAAGGAAGGTTAGAGGAGACTAGAGGAGGTTTTATGGTGCAATAGTATAGCACCTGAGTAGGATATATGAATATGGAATTCGACCATCGGTAGTTAAACCAAATTTTTGGAATGACCGATTGAGGGATTTAGTTTTTTGAAATCAACAAATTCCTTGAAGGGTTAGACCTTTTTGATTTGGGAAGATTCAAAGAAAAATTTACTTGTAGAAAGAGTTTTAAGAACTCAAATGACAGAAATTCGAAATAGTTAAATGGTGCTGGAAGGATTTTGCACCATATGGTGTTGACTATGCTGGCCCCAAGTTTTGAGCACAAGACCTCAGTAAGTATCATGCAAATGATACTAATGTTGGCCCTATCGAAAGTTAACAAATCAGTTTTGAATTTTTGGTAGTTAAGTTGATGATACAATCAAGAAACACATCGCACAAGGCACTCTTATATGGCAATCTATTAACCAAAGTCTTTAAGCATTTCAATGTGGATCTAAATACATGTGTGCCTGGTCAAGATAAGACAAACGTGTATAACATGGAATCGTTTGAAAAAATGGGTTTTGTTCAAGTGAACAGGGAATAGGTCCTACGTAGAGATGTATCAGATGAAGAAAAGGAAAAGCTATTAAAAATCAAAGGGGACGGAAAAAGAACTATTCCTGCTACCCAAACAGGGATAAAAAGAAAGTCTAAAATAGGGGAAGAATCCTTAAACAAGGGTAAGCAAAGAATTAAGGAAAGTAATTTGACTCAAAGTATCTTGGAAGCCATTAGCAGCCTAATAGAGAAATTTGATGGATTTCGGGCAGAAGTCACAATTGAATTGTAGAACTTAGGAACCAGATTGAGGAATGTGGAAGAAAAAACCAATAAGAGAGTCTATGCTAAATAAGCACCTCTTGAAAAATAAGTGACTGAAAAAGAAACTGCTTCTCCTCAAGTTTAAGACATAGCTGAAAATCAGACTGAGTAAGAAGCACAACTGGACTAGGAAAAGGAATCAGAGAAAGAAGAAAAAAGCGAGAAGGATAAAGAGAAGGAGAGTGAAGTCCCCACCTTTGCTGCCCTACAACAGTACATGCTCCCAAGCCAACCATAGCTAGCAGTTCATCTGGTAAACAACAAAAGCATGTGGTAATAAAAAGAAAGCCCAGCCGAATTGTTGGACATCATTCAAAAAAGGATGCCGGGATTAAGTATGCAGTAATCCACATTTCCTAACTGACCACTTCTATGTGCTGTTTACAGACTTCTTATGCTTAAACAACTTTTATTGCTTTTCCACTAACAAATAATTTTATAATTTCTGCACTAGTACTTGAACAATTTATTTCTACATTTATTCCCTGCTGATCTATCTGACTCTATATATCTACTCTTGTCCATAAGCATTTTTTTTTTTACCTCTTTATTCTATCTTTCTTGCATATTTATTGATGACAAAGGGGGAGAATATATTTTGTGAACTATGAATGGTAGTGGATTTGGTGGATTCTGAATCATAAGTGGATTGTGATATATGAATGGTAGTGGATTTCGTGAAGGATTTTGTGAACTATGTAAACTGTGAACTATGATGTGAGAATATATGTTACGAATTTATAGACTATTTGGGACTGTTTATGGTTTGAGAATGAGGGCTGTAAAAAATTAGGGGACTTAGTGGAGACTACGTCGAGATACCATTACTATTATTAAATAAGGAGTTTTGAAGTATAGGTATGAGTTCATTGTGCATTCCAACTGTTTTTAACTTAGCTTGATGACTTGTTTCTTATCTATGGTTATGATATGCTCTTGGTTAAATATTTAGATGATGAGGATATTTATGCTTATGAAAACCTTTTTTTTTTTTGGAGGGGGGGGGAGGGGTTGCACAGAAAATTCCTTGTGTTTGAAAAACCTTGAGAAAATTGGGTTAGGTTAGAAACCTCTAATCTATCCTTGTGAAAGTTCGTTTTTACCCTACACATACACAGGGAGAGTTTTGGACCTACATTTCTTCAATCCAAAATAGCAATCCAAAAATGACTTTTCAACAGGCTAGCTTTTGCCTCATTTTACCCCATTTTGGATGCACGTTTTGGAAGACCAAAACTTTGAAGACCAGTCTTATTCTCAAACGTACTTCATGGCTAGCATCTCATTATCTTTTATTTACATATGCGCATACATAGGGGGAGCATTACATCTTATGATTTATCTTCTACACCTCCTCATGTACATATCTATATATATTTTTTTATGACTACTATTTGCTGCTATTTTTTTGTGGAATGGTCCTATTATGGAAGGAAGAAGGATATAGAGGTTGGTTGGGCTATAGGCTCTTTGAGCCATATTTGTGAGTATATGCTCAATTTTCTTATCTTAATTTCACAAGCACCCTTTAAGTCCTATAATGAGAGAATGCATTTCAGTTAAAAATATTCTTATTTCTCTCTATCTAACATGTCCATACTGTATATATAATTTTTTTCATGTCACAATCCCATCAAGTTTTTCATCACTCAAAAAAGGGGATATTGTTAGCCCTAAGGGCATTCTCATGTGTTTTGACTTATGATAAATATTGATGAGAACTAACTTGTGTGATTTGTATGTGATAGGATATGTTTGACATCAATTCTTCCAAATGCATGCAAATGAGACTGCCAAGCAACTCTTGAGCAATGGAATCCAAATTAAATATATATTCAATTCAAGAGCTTGCAAAATCATGAAGTTCTTGTGAAAGAACTATAGACTAGAAATCATTGTTAAGGTATTATGTGTAAATTCCAAAGTCTCATTTACCTTATGATTCACTTTGTTTTTACCTTGAAGCACAGAAATAAAATGATTTTAAAAAGTAAGTCTTCAAATGTTTAGATTGAGTAGTTTGGATAAACTCTTCATCCAAAAGCTTAGTCCAAAACTTTGAAACAGTATTAGAATATTTCTACCTAAAAAAGTGTCATTTTAGACTCACCTTTTGGATGCACCCTCATCCGATCCTTAAGTCCAAAACTCTGAAAAATCTGATAGCGGAAAACTAGCCATTAGTAGCCATTGCTATGTCGCTTTTTGATCCTATAAAAGCTTTCAAAACTCGATTTGGAAGAAGATTTTTGAGCTATCTTTCTCAAAAACACTCTTACAGTTTAGAATAAAAAAATCTCCCTTTTTATTTGTGCTTCAAAAGTGAAATTAAATTATTTAAAAGGTAAAAGCTGTCGGTCCTCATCTATTCTCAATCTTCTCAAACTTGTGAGCTATTTCTTTAAACTTTCCTTCATTCTAACTTGTATCAAGGTTGAGAAGGTAAAGATCTAAATTTATCAAGACATGATCTAACCTCTACTAGCATAAATATGATCATGGCTTCAATAATCCAATATGAATATAAATCATATTCACCAAAGGTGACATAATCTCTAGCATACTTCATCACAAATACTACCTATGATATGGAAACATGCATCAAACCTCAAATCATCATACAATCAACCAAGATAGTCCTTCCATGCATAAATCACATCTCCTTCACAATCATACATATATTCATACTTCAATCTCAACAATACATACTCAAATCCTATCACAATCCACACACTATCAACATCATCCTAGAGACATGAATCTAGAATTTAAAAGAAAGATTGAATGGACTTACTTGGTTGAGGGATACCTTGAAGGAGTTTAGAATAGATCTCAACTCCTAGATGCCTAGCTTCGTCCAAGGAAGATGGAGAAAGCATGGTCATGGGAGAAGAAGCCATCCGGCCAAGAGAAGAGAGTTTCGGCCATGAGAGAGAGAGAGAGAGAGAGAGAGAGAGAGAGAGAGAGAGAGAGCATTAGCATGCTTATTCATATATACTTTCACTAGAGATCAAGATTGGAGAAGATGAAGTTGTTAGAACAAACCTACCTTGAAGGTGTTCTTGAACCTTCACAGAATTTTCTGATTTTTTTATCCAAACTAGCAAGTTGGTTTGTGGAGTTTGATGTTTAGAATGGTGTTGATGGACTCACAGCAGTAAGTAGGTTAAATCTGGAAATTTTAGAGAAGGTTTGAAGTGGTTTGGAGGGATATTAGGTGAAAGGAAGGAGTAGGTGTTCTTGATGTGTTGTGTGTGTTCTTGAAGGTTGAAAGGATTTGAAAGATTTTTGTTTGCAGCTGCCGAAATTCTGTAAGAATTAGGGCTGCCAAATTTTCTGTAGGGTTTAGGAAGATGATTCTCTGGTTTGGAAGGGAAAAGGAAAGGCTAGTTGTTAAAATCCTTAAAGAATATTTTTAGGAAGCAAATTTGGAAACTAAATATTCAAGAATATCTTGATTATTGGAGAGCTTTGGAAGTCTGCCATGGCCGACCGACTGTTTTGAGCAATATTTCAGTTGATTGAAAGCTGGTTTAAGGAGGCTTATGGTGGCTAAAAACAAGGAGCATAATGGTGAAGAAAAAGTCTAGTTATTTGAGGGATACTTTATGGAAGGTTGCTAAACTAAGGTGGCTAGAATTTTGGTAATCAATCAAGTATGATTGCAGGGATTTGTTGGAGAGATTTTTGGGCAGCCATGTCTGAATTTTGTGCAGAAGCTTAAGGAAGATAATGGAGCTCAGTTACTGAAGGTTTAAGGGAGGTTTATGCAGAACAAGGATGGGGTTTCGGCTGGAAGAGAATTAGGAAGCAACGCTGGACAGTTAGACTGCACAGAATTGTCGCTAGGCTGGAATTCCTGGAGAGTTTTTCGGCTCCATTTTCCAGCCAGCTTACAGAGAGTTTGAAGGGGAATTTTAGGGGCTTTCAAGGCTGGTTCCCAGCCTCCTTCATGGAGGAAAAACATGGCTAAGGTGCTGAACAAAATCTAGAAGAAAACAGCTTGGTTTTGGACTCTCAAAGCTGCGATTTGCACAGGAATTTTTCCTGGTTTTGCTCTATCTTTGAGCAGTCCGAAAATGGCTAAAGAAATTCAGGTTGTAAGCTGATCTAAAAGACCATTTTTCTAGCAGCATTTGGGAGGGAATGTTAGCTAAGAATCTCAACACTTTAAAGGCACAAGAAGCTGGAAAATTTTTAGTTCATTCCAAGAAGGAAGATGAACCTAGCTAGAGTGAATTTCTTGCAAGTTCACTAGAGGGATTTATCCTCTTGGAATCTCCCACAACTCTTCCACATTTTCAGACCATAAGATGCCTTTCACTAAGACATTGATCCTACAAAACCATAGTACTTTACTGAAATTTCTGGAAAGGAAATGGCTAGAACAACTTGATCAAACTAATGAGTTGAGAAATAAGGAAAATCAAAGATCAAGGGGAAATGAATTCCCCTTAGGAAATTCGTGTAGGGCAAAGGAGTAGAATGAGGATACTCCTAACATGTCTCTCTCTTAGGACAACATATCTACCCTACTCCAAGCACATAAAGCTGAAATTATTACTTCCCAAGCAAAAATAAAATTTAATCAAGCTAAAGCTCCTATGATGGAATTTGAACCCAAGACCTCAAGAATTAATTCCATAGCTCTAACCACTAAACCACAACAACTCTTATTCTTATTTCCCCTCTAAAAAATATTTTCTATCTAAACCTCAAGCTATCTCCCTTTTTTCACCTTAAGCAAAATTACCATTTTGCCCTTCTCAAGCAATACCCACAACCAAGCCTTCAAGACAATAAATCTCAAATCCAAAACACAGAAAAATCATATAAAATATATTTACACATGTAATAAAGTATGATATGCATCACAACCCCCTTACTCCAAGACTGATTTTGACTGGGGTTTCACATTTGCTTTAGAGTAGCTCCCTTGGAAAGTGGAAACAATCCAGGAAGTCATGGATCATTGGACTAGAGATGTCATTTAGAGAGGTGTTAGTACACATCTTCCTCTCTGAATGTACGGTGATGTATAGAGGGATACTTTAGTCATTACACGTGTAGGTCGGAAACTTTGCTAACGCAGCACTGTCCTTAGGGTTAATATTTCTTTATGGTGATATCAGAAAATATTTAAAATACAAAATACAGCTATTTATATGGTAATAGTATTTTGGTCATTTTAGTAGCCAAGACGGTGTGTCTTTTGGTCACCAGTATAGACCGTGAGTCATAATTAAATACGGGCTAAGGAATTAAATTAAATTAAATAGAATTTATTTTATTTAAATAGCCTAATTTAATTATTGGGCTAGAATAAAATAAAGGTCTATGGAGAGAAAGAATTAATTAAACTAGTTTAGTGGGTTAATTAATTATTCAGGGCCTTGGCCTAGTTTGAATAATTAAAAATTAACCTGGGACTAAACTAATATAGGTTTATTAATTGGACTAGTTTATTTGGGCTGAAAAATTAATTAGTAATAGGGCCATTAGGTTAGTTCTAATTAGAATAATTAATTAAGCCCAAAAGGTTAAATTAAGAGTCCAATGGCCCAGTCCAGTTTAACCTAGGTTTTTATTTAGGTTAAACAGGAGGATTGGAAATAACTTCGTGGTGACAGAACACACACTCTAAGAGACGGCTTCTTCTCTGTGAAAGGCCAGGCGTCTCTCTCTCTAGAAAAATTCCCTAGCCTGTTAGTTGTTTACCAAATGGTAGTTAGGCAGGCCATATATTAGAAGACTGAGAGTTCGGCATTCATATACATGCAAAGGCAGCGTAGGAGGCTTGCAAGAATCGCATCAGAGGCTTCTACCAGCACACCTACCCTGGTTGCGTACGTTTCAGTCCAGCCACTTTTGAGAACCAGGAAGGAGAGGTAAAAATTTAAATACCTCGGGATTTGGACATGGCGCAACCGGTGCCGGCTAGGGCAGCCGAAACGGGCACCGGCCCTGTCCTGGAATTCCCTGTTGCGTTTTTCTAGTTTTTTTTTTTTATATTCGCTTCTGCTGCATGCCCTATGTTTTTTCGCTTTCCGTGTCTTCAACACCACTTCTGGGGTCTTAGCAATAATAGAACCTCTTGCAAATGCATCAACCAATTGCCTTGTAGCAAAGCTTAAACTACTATAAAAGATTTACATTTGCATACCTAACTTGTACCCGTGATGAGGACACTTCCTAAGTATCTCCTTAAACCTCTCCAAACACTCTTAGAGATTTTCAGATTCAGACTGTTGGAAGGCAAAAAATATCGATCCTAAGCTTGGATGTTCTAGTTAGGGGAACATATTTTGTTAAAACCTTTTTAGCCAAAACATTCCAAGTGGTAATAGATCCGGCTGTAAAGACTTCAACCAAAATTTAACTCTATCTCTCAAGGAAAAAGGAAAAAGTCTTAGTTTGATAACATCTTCAAAAATACTATTCATTTTCAAAGTATCACAAGTTTCTAAAAAACTCGTAAAGTGGGCATTAGGATCTTCCTCATTTAGCCTACAAATTGTACCGTGTTTTGAATCATTTGAATAATGTTGGGCTTTATCTCAAAGTTATTGGCTTCTATCCTAGGTCTTATAATAGTCGAGCTTATACTCAAGATTGCAGGCTTCAAAAAATCATCCATAGTCCTCTTGTTATTACCGCCATTACCACCACTGTTTGGTTGGTTAACCTCCATGTCATCTCTTGCCCTTTTGCTAACCACCTTTTGGATCTTTGTTATGGTCATTTCGATCTTAGGATTAAGATTTACTATATCTGCTTTAGATCGTCGGGTCATGTACTAAGGGCTAGATCTATAGAGAAGAGAAGATAGTGAGATTATAGAATTCACAAGTTAATCAATTACGGAACATTCACAAATTAAGTTAGGAAAATTACAACACGTAGTAAAATTAAATTACAATTATACAAACAACAAAATATGACACCTACTCATACAAGGAACATATATACATATTCACATATTTACATATAGACATATAACCATATAACCATGGTTAAATTAACAAAATCTAAGTTTTCATGATATTGCTCCTCGACAACGGTGCCAAAAACTTGATGCATAAATTTTGGGTGTATAAAAATCATTAAATTTAAATCCATCCCATAGCCAAGTTTTAATTAAAACATTAATCTCAAATTAAACGTACAAGTAAGTATACTGATCGCAAGTATAGTATAAGGAATTAACGAGTATCAATCCTCAAAGGAACAAGTACAAACTAATCATTTTTCATTCATTGCTTAACCAACGCAATAAAGTGATAAGATAATAAAAAGAAAATTAAAGAAAAATATATACAACTCAATGATGTAAAAATATAAAATTTAGAAAAATATTTTTGAAAACATGACAATGAATCACTTAGCAAATATCATAATCAATTATCATCTTGGTCTCATAGAGGATTTAAAATAGATCCACTTTGTTTGCAATCTATGTAATCACTATCTTCTAGTTAAATTAGTGAACATATTCTATCTCAACTAACTTACCCAATAGATGCATTAAAACTAATCCTCATATAAACCCCTATATTTTAGGTGATTTAGAACTTGAAATTAGTCAATGAATCCATATTCTAGCAATCATTAACTAACCTTCCAAGTTCATGACAATTAACCATTTTTACAAGCAAGTTAAAAGATAGCAAATATGAAATTAATTAGTTAAAGTTATTATCAACCCCTTTTTTAAGCAAACTAATAACAAGAATCAACCAATCAACTTCGTAATGAAAACAAGTAATCAAATCCTAAGACAAGTAGTTACTTTATCAAAAGACTAAATTAATTCAAGAAATCATGAATCACAAAAATAATGTCAAATTACAATGAAAACATTAATTGTATCATTATTCTAGAAAAAAAAAACAAAGGTAAAAGAAAGAACTCATAGACAAGCTTTCATTCTTCTTTTTTTGAGCGATTGGCAACTTCAATACTTGGGTTCACACATTTGTCTTGTGTTCTTCTTGTTTAAATAGGCTCCCAAGATGCTAAAATTCATTCCCTAAGAGTTCTTGACCGAGTAGAGATGGGAAAATACCAAAACTATTGGAAAATTACCAAATCTACGCATGAAAAGAAAAGCACGCCGACATGGGACTGTCCAGGGCTGGTGCCAGCTCCAATTGGCACTGCTGGTGCTGGCCGTGCTCTGTTTTTTTACAACAAAATCCTCTATTTTTTTCCAAAATGGGGCCAGCTCCATGGTTCACAGCTAGCGCCGGCTGTGCTCTGACGGCAACGGGTGTTTTATTTTTTCGTCATTTTCTGCAATAAAAAATCAAAACACCTTTCTAAGGGTAAAATTTCAAATATGAAAGAATATGGCTAGTTATCACACCAAATGTATCACAAAACATCCTCAAATAACTAGAAAAACATAAATGAATTTTGTCCCTATCAGGTGCCACTGTCATACCCTCTTCTTTGGTACCACTTGTGTAGGGCTTACCTACACACTATCTGAAATAGGATATACAATCCAACAGTTTAATCACTTCACCATTAACCACTTCCTTCATGTTTAGGTTCAATCTCCATTAAGGTTGTACTACAGGCTTTGCATCATCCTCAAGTAGGATCTTATGAATGTAGAACGAATGACTGATTCCTTTAATATTTGTGAGTTTCCATGCTATAGCCTTTTTGTGACCCTAAATCATTTGCATTAACTCAAGATAATCTAGAAGCTCTTTCAATTCAAGCTTGGGTGGGTCCTCAATAGATGATCTTGTTAGGATTCGTGGACTCCTAAACGCGGAAAACATCCACGAATCCCTCACGAGGACCCAAGTAAACGATTAAGAAGATCTAAGGTTTAAGAATTACCTCTGGTTGCTGTAATCAAAATCCTTTGATTCTGATTGCGCTATTGTACGTTCAACCCAAACAATCACCAGACGCTGCAGTATGCGAACGTCCTTTATCGGATACACACCGTGAACTCACTCGATACCCGGGGAGTGCTAGCGCCTAGGGTTTGAGAGGTTTTTTTTTTTCTCTCTTCTGGTAGAGAATGGCACGAATGTTCTTAACCGAAAAATTGGACTCTTGAAAAGACGGCTAGCATTTTCTTAAAAACCCCCGAACCTCTTAGAGTCCAACCCTAATAATATCTTATCATATTCTAATTTAAATTCAAATTAAATTAAAACTGATATGATAAGATTCTGCCATTATCTCGGTAATTTAACTAATTAATTTACCGAGTCAGATTCTTATAATCTGGACATCATCCAGATACATCGAATGTGGACATATTTTCAGATTCATTGTATCTGGTAAATTTTCTAAGTATGATTAACTTACACATAATTCCAGATTCATCGAATTTGGTCACCAGAAAAATAACCTAACAAGTTCGCTTGTTGTGTGACCCTATAGGTTCATTTAACACTGGCAATGTGCCTAAATCATATTTAAATGGCCAATAAGTTATAAGCGGTTTCTAGCAAAACATTATAACTATCCAGGTTAAATGAAGATCGGTGATCTCTTTGAACCAAACCATAATTTTATATTTAGTCCTTTTGTCACACGATATCCAGATTAAGCATAAGGTACGGAGCATGTCATCCTTATTAAGCTTAATCAATTATTTTTTGATTTCATAGTAGACTGTTCAAACAAATGATATCAATATCTCATATTGATATATTTGAGCACGGCCATGCATTTATAACAGTCTAATTTATCAAGGGGCCCATGGATATCTCTCCCATAATTGAGAGGGACAAATTCCTTCACAATCAATCATATTCCTCTCCTTGATTTATTCTATATCCAACAGTAGTCTAATTTATTATTTGGTTAAAGATAACTTTAGACAATGTCAAAATATAGAATTTATCAAGTAGGAAACTATGATGAATTTAGGTCGAATGACTTTCAATATTATTATGGCTAGAAAGTACTTATGACATATTCCATGAAGTACTCCCACAGTAGGTCATGTCCAATACAATGTTCTCTAACATTTATTTATGTCTTAACTCGATATCACAAATATCCATGGCTAGTAAAACATAGCCATCAAATCACAAACATACTCATCTTAATTTATTATTATTCTAATAATAATAATCGATCAGTGACAGTTTTAGAATAGTCATTGTATTCATTGTAGGGTTTTACTATCAAGTCACGTACTTGATGACCACAAGACAAAACTCACTATTCATGGAAAGGAAAGCTTCATATTATTATATAAAACATAATGACAATAGTATAAGTACAAATTGACTCTAGGACATATCCCCAACAGATCTCATTCACCTAAGGCTTAACCCCTCTATCATTTCAAAAACTATTAGTTCAGATTTATCCCCGGGGTTCTCCACGTGTGCTAATATTTCTTGGGGACACAGTTTCATATCTTCCACCCAACTATCTTTAGTCCATTGAACAAAGTATTCTTGCAAAAATTAAGAAATGCAATCATCTAGAATATCAATCCTAGAGCAATCGTCTTATGGAGAAGAATGTCTCATGTTGTCTGAAAGTCTTATGATAACTGCCTCCTTCTTAACTCTTAATGTCAGCTTTCCCTCATGAACATCTATAATAGATTTTGCAATAGCTAGGAAAAGTCTGCCTAAGATCAATGGAACCTTGGAGTCTTCATCCATATCAAGAATAACAAAATCAACTGGAAAAATAAATTTATCAACCTTAACAAGCACGTCCTTCACAACCTCTCTAGGATATTTGATGGATCTATCTACTAATTGAATACTTATCCTAGTGGATTTTGGTTCACCTAAGCCCAATTTACAAAAAGTGTTGTAAGGTTGCAAGTAGATACTAAATCTGCCAATGCTGTGCCAAAAATGGTACTCCTAATACACAAGAATAGAAAAACTCCCTAGATCCTTCAATTTATATGGCAACTTTTCTTTATGTTGGAGGAGGGTACAACATTCTTCATTCAAGGTGACAGTAGAAATTCTTCTAACTTCCTCTTGTTAGATAGGATATCTTTCAAAAACTTAGCATACTTGGGCATCTGTGTTAGGGCCTCAACAAGTGGGAGATTGATTTGCTGCTATTTGAATAACTCCAAGAACTTTTTAAATTAATCCTCATCTTTTTCTTTACTCGGCGATCTAGATATAGCACACAAGAAGAATTCTTATGCTTTTCAGTCTTTTCAGTTCCTACTATCTCATGTGATGGGATTTCCTTTTTTGTTTCCCTTGATGATATTGCAGGTAAGTTTAGTTCCTTATCTAGCAGTTCTCCTGTTTTTCCTTCATCATCATCCTTACTCAATGGTAACACAGGGTCAGCCAGTTCTTTACCAATTCTCAATGTGATTGCTTCAACAAGTTCATAGGAAGCATAATCCTCAAGATCCTTAACAAATACTGTAATCTCATCTCCTAGATTTTGGATTAATGCCTCTTGATGCCATATCGAACCCTCTAACTCCTCAAAATGTGAAATGGTTGAAATAGCAAACTGTTCTAAAAGTTGCTCATGTGATAACACAGAAATTGTGTAACACCCCACTACCTAGGCCCAACAGAGCCGGGGATGTCGTCCCGTCCAAAGGACAATGGGTCTTTATAACTAGGCCACACAAATAAAAATAAAACAATACTTTAAAATTAAAACTTATTACAATCCAAGAATTCAAAAACAAATCCAAAATAAAATTTGTTCACTCTAAACTCCCAAAGCATTACATAAAATAGATAATAGAATATCTTCCAAGCAGGCAACAACTAGCTACTCATCCCCACAGCAGAATCGACCTGAAATCATGATAAAAAGGGTGATGAGATAAAAATCTTAGTAAGTTCGTGTGTGCATTGAGTGTCTAGTGAAAACAATTTATGTATGCAATGTGTAAGAACTTCATAAGGAAAAGTACTAGCAAGCAATAAACAATATAAAAAATCAAGAGTGGCGTTTTGGCTTTTCCATCCATACATGTACAATAAAATCAACCACTCAAAAGGGCAGCATGGATTACCACACATTGGGCCCTATAACCATACAATGGTCAGAATGCCATACTTTGTGCAGACTGACAAAAAGGTAGGTGATCGGTCTACCGAGTAAAATACTCCGCCTTCTCTACACCTAAACAAAACTGGTTGTCCACTCCGGCAACACACAATCCACATGACTGAAACTTGCTAGCTTGGATCGGCATGACTAAGTAGTACTGACGTTTCTCCATGTTGAGTTCATCTTCTGGAGGTGGTCTTCTACTAGAAGACTCACTCTTGCTCTTCAAAACTAGTACTACTAGCCTACCCTTATTGAGTACTCAATGTAGTTTATCCCACTTGGGAGAAAATTGATAAAATATAGCTTTACTTGAAAATGGCAATCAAGGGTTTCCAAAGTCCTTGTCAAAATTAGTTTTGGAAACAATTTAGTGTTTGAGGAAAGCTACTTGTTATTTTTCAAATAATTGGTTTGACTGAAACAAGAAAGGAAACAGTCCCTAATTACCTTTACCAAATCAGTGTTCACAAACTTCGCGTTTAGCTTGCCATAATAACCTTTTACACCAAACAAGTTTTATGCAGGAGCTTACCTGAACCTTTGCGCGAGATAAAATAAAGATCTCCAAAAGTTGACCTAACCCCGCCTGGGGTAAACATAAGCCATAATTAAACTCAAGCCAGAATTTACTTTCATAAATAATCCTAACTCAACTTACTACAATCATGACCCTAGTATCCCAAGCTTTAAGGCTAGATAATAAATAAAGGGTTTATAAAATAAATCTAGCTTGATATTAAAATAACTAGGGTTTGTGAATTAGCTACTAATAAGTTGTAGGTTTAAATCTTGTTATAAATAAACTAGGGTTCATTTAATGAAGGGTACCAGGTCCTAGATGATATTATTTAAAATAATAATTTATAATAACTAATGGTTAGAAAATAATTGGTAAATAAAATTAATAAGTAAATTTAATATGTTTTGATTAAAAGATAATAAATAAATTTTTATTAGTATTTGTGAATATATGACTTACAAAATTAATATTTTACCTATCATGATTATTCATATAAAAGGCTTTATTTAATGCAATTATATATATATATATATATAATATTTTTATATTTTAATTTTAATAAAGGGTGCCATTTAATTGGTTAAAATATCATTATTTCATATGACATTCCAAATCCACATTTTCCTAGGGTTTTCGAAATCATTAGAAGGAAATATAGTATTAATTTTTATTAATGAAGTAAAATTGGCTAACTTAAATAGATTAAGAACAACAAGGTCATGATCATAATTCCTATTTCTACCCATAGTCATGAACATACACACTACACCAATCAACAAACCATACAAATCATGAATAAAAGCATAGATCCAAATCTACCAACACATGATCCGAACTCCACTAAACATAATCATATTCATGGCCTCAACAAGAATATAAGAACATAAAACTCTATCCACCAAAGGTGACATAATCTTTAACATGCTTAATCATTCATACTACTCACGACATGAAGGCATGCAACAAACCCTAAAAACGCCATAAAATTCAACCATGACCAATCATCCTCATGCATCAATCTCAACTCCATCATATAAACACATTCATTCTCATGTTTCAATCCTAACTCCATCATATAAACATATTCATTCTCATGCTTCAATCCCAACTCTATCACAAAACACATGCTCAAACTTTAATCATAATCCATCATTTTCCAATAACATCCTAGAGACATGAATCTAAAATTTAAAGAGAAGACTGAAGAGGCTTACTTGAATGATGACTACCTTGAAGACATTTCAAGATGATCCTCACGCTTGGAAGGCTTGATCCGTCCAAGGGGAAGAAGGAAAAAGGCCATGGTTGGAGTAACCATTTGGCCGAGAGAGAGAGAGAGAGAGAGAGAGAGAGAGAGAGAGAGAGAGAGAGAGAGAGAGAGAGAGTGTGTGTGTGTGTGTGTGTGTGTGTGTGTGTGAGTGAGTGAGTGACTGAGTGAGTGAAAGAGAATGAAAAAGAGAGAGTTCATTAGTACATTCATCAAGATCAAAGATGGAAGAAGATGGAGTTAATTGTTCATGCTTACCTTGAAAGTGTTCTTGAGCCTTCAAGAAAATTCTGATTTTTTTTTAATCCAAAAGTGGAACTTTGATTTCAGCGTTTGATGTTAAAAATTGTATAAATGGATTTAAGAGGATGAGTAGGTGTGATCTCGAGTTTTTGGAGAAGATTGAAGAGGTTTTGAGTGGTCTTATTCGAGAGAGTGGTGGTAGGTGTTCATGGTATTCTTGGAGGTTTCGAAAGAATGGAGAGAATGGAGGAGGGTTGGCCGAAATTCTTCTTGGAAAGAGTGGCCGAATGGACTGGAAAATTCTAGTAATTGGATTTTCAAATTTGAGAGAAAAAGGAAAGCTGGTTGTTTGAAATTCAAAAGAAATAATTTGGGGAATAAATTATGGTAGCAAATATGGTAAGAAGATCTCATTTGATGGAGGTCTTTTGGAAGCTTCAATGGCTGGCTATTTGGCTGGAATTTTTGCTGAGATGAATGATGTTTGAATGAGCTTTAGGGTGGCCGAAATATGGAGTGCAATGGTGAAGGAATTTTTTGGATAGTTGAGGCTTAATCCATGGAAGTTTGCTAGAATTTTGGACTCCAATTAATGGCTTGATTGTAGTGATTGATGGAGAGATTTTAGGAGCAGCCATGGAGCTCCTTTCTTGCAGAACAATGGTGAAGGTGATGAAGTTCAGTTCATGGCTGACCAATGTGACTTTTACAGAAAAATGGAGTAAGTTTCAGACAAGGGTGAAGAGGGAAACAAAGCTGGAATTTTTGGTTAGTCTTTTGCATGGCTTGTTGGAAATTATGTGCAGATTTTTCTGCCATGTTTCAGCCAACTTGCAGGAGGTTTGAAGGGGTATTGGAGGGTCCTTTAAAGTTGGTTTCTAGCCTTCTTTATGGAGGAAATACAAGGTTGAATTTCTGGTTTGAAAGCTGGAGGAATAGCTTGGTTTTTCGGACTGCTAGGTTGTGAACTGCCCAGAATTTTTTTCCTAGTTTGTACAACTTTTGTGCAGTCCGATTTTGGCCTATGATTTCATACTTCAAGCTGGTCAAGATGGCTATTTTTCTGGCAATATTTGGGAGGGAAAAATGGCTGAAGATTTTGATAATTGAACTGATCAAGAAGCTGGAAAAATTTCCAGATTACTATATGAAGAAGATGAATACTCATAGGGTGGAGTTTGAAGGTTTAACCATGGAGGTTAATTATCTTTGGAACCTTCCATAACTCCTCCCCATTTTCGGTCAACAAGGTATCCTCACATAGACATTTTCGAAACTTCAGAATCACAGAACCTTGTTGGAATTTTCTGGAAATAAAAATGGCTTGGATAATTAAGCAACTTAATTGATTAAGAATTAAGGGAAGCTAGAGAACAAAAAGGGTATGAATCCCTTAGAAATTTTTGAAGGGCACAAGAGTAGGATTACGACCTTCCTTTCATGTCTCCCCTAGGACAACACTCCTACTCCTCCCTAAGGCATGCAAGGGCCGAAAATAACTTACTTATCAAAAATAAAATTTAATCATACTAAAGCTCAAATGATGGAATTTGAACTCAAGACCTCAAGGATTAATTCCAAAGCTCTAACCACTAAACCACAACAACTCTTGTTCTTATTTTCTCTCCCAAATATTTTTCCTATTTAACCCTCAAGCTATCTCCCTATTTCCACCTCAAGCAAAATTATCATTTTACCCTTCTTACTCAATAAGCACAATTAAGTCTTCTAGACTACAAATCACAAATCTAAAGCACATAAAATCATACAAAAATATACTTATGCATACAAGAAAATATGATATGCATTCTGACCCCCTTACTTTAGGGTTGGTTTTAATTGGGGTTTCACAAATTGATTCCCCCTCACTATGATAACCATCTAAAAAGTCATTCCCCCAATACTATAACCTTCCCCCTCATCATTATCCATATCATAATTTCAAATCAACCTCACAAAAACAATTCATAACTAAAATAAATAAATAGACCAAGAATTCCTTAAAAGAAAATTAACAAATAAAAAATTCAAAATACTCATTAACCCTCAAAATTGCATGCCCAAAAACAAATTCCATGACAAAGTAATGATTTTAAGTTTCCATAAGATGAACAAAATGTTGAGTCCAAAAGACCCATTCAATTGTTAGGCAGAAACACAAAATAAAAATTTCTCCTAAAATAGCCTCAAACCTTCAAATCACAATGCATAATCCAAAAGAGAGAAAAAAAATTTTCCATTCCACAAAAATGAACAAAGATTGCGCATAAAACCAAAAGAAGTTCCACAAAATAAATTCACATTCCCAAAACATACACCATATATGATGTTCCTCTCTTCAATGTCAAAATCTCAATTTCCAACCAAAAAAAAAAAAAAATAGTATAATTTCCATCATACCAACCAATCTCCAAATTTTCAAACCAAAGAATCCAAATATCATGAACTATACGCTACAAATCCCCGCATCCATCAAATTCCTCAAAAAAAAAAAAAAAATCATTCTTACTCAACTAATCAAAGAACAAGATATAAATAAATAAACCAATAAATGAAGTTGAAATTATTCAAACATCCTAATGAATAGATTGGACAACAACAATCAAAGAATTTTTAATACAATTTTGGCCAAAATGAAGTACATTCACAACACACATAAACAACTATTCACACACAAGTTAGTGATATATGCAAGCGCCTGTACAATTACAAGGCTAAATTAACAAGAATTAAAGTTTCAAGAATGTAACCAATGCCGTTCCCCGGCCATGGCACCAAAAACTTGATGAGTTGGTTGTATGTGTAAGAAATCTCAACCATTATGCTCCACATGCAGATAAGTTTTTATAGTTAAAATGCCAAAGAGAATCATACAACACACACATATCGAGGAAATGCACCTATCGTGTAGTCTATTATCATTTGCAAGTATTGAAGAACCTTAGGGAATAGGGGTTATCACTCGTACTTCCTTCTTTCCTCAATGTTTAGCCAAAAGTAAATGTAAGGTATAAAACTAACTACATGAGAAGAAAGGTTATGTTCTTGTGCACAAGAAAGAGTCACAATACCCCTAAGGAATAAGAAAGAGAAAAATCCAAACAACAAAGAGGACGTCCCCCGCTCAAGCTTAAGAAATGAGTACCCCTTAAACCCACAATTCCTAATTCTAAGCACCGGAATGAGTCAAATGTCAATCTCACCCTCTCAAGAGTTATGAGATTTCTACCCCTATATTTGATTGATCGATATCTCTACCTAACCAAACAAGGCTATGTGTGCATTAGTCATTATTCACCATCCCAAACCATCCAGAGGTTATAAAATCCCTATCTCTAGGCAATTTCATGAACCCTTTTATTATTAACCCTAATTTCCAACGTCCCTTTCGGGTTAATTGAAAATGGCAATGTTGACCTAATCAAATGGGTGTCCTATCCTCAACCTCATCTCTCAAAATCACTAAGGAAGAACAATTAATTGAAATACATCAATCAAAACCCATACAACCAAAGATAGCCAAATAAAATTAAATAACCAAATACCCAAGAACAAGAATCATAGATCTAAGAAAAGTATTTTATTCTCAAGCAAAAAAATATAGTACAACCCTTCATTACAATTAAAAAACTATTCTTAGCACAAGAATACAATAAATATTACAAAAGGAATAGAAAGGCAAACCCATAGATGATAGGGCCTAAATTTATATATATATTCCTAGCTATTTGAGTATATTTTGTGATACTTTTTATACAATAACTAGTCATATTCCTCTCTATTTTATATTTCACTTATAAAAATATTTTTTCTATGATTTTATGCAAATATAGGTCAATTTGGATCTAATTAGATAATTTCACATATTAGACCCAACACCAGGCCAAGAAGATGGACCTGGCATTGGTCGTAGACTGGAGAAATAGAGCAAAGTAGAAAAAGTAAAAGTGAAACAAGAGGAGCTAAATTGGAAATTGGAATTGGAAAAGAAAAAAAGGAAAAAATAGCAAGTGAAATCCTGGGGAGAATTGATTGAGTCTGTGAAAGGCTTCAAGAAAAGAAGTCATGGCTTGGCTCGTGGCTTCACCAAAAGATAAAAGGAAAAAAAGAATAGCTCGGTGGGTCATGATTGTTGAACAAACAAAACAAAGCAAACAAAAAGGAAAAAGACAAAAACATATTGTAGAGAGGATGTTGTGAATCATGGGGAGGATGCAACCAACCAAACAAGAAAGGAGCTTGGCTTCGTAGCTTGGTTTGCAGCTTGGGTGAGCCGATTCAAGAAGAAAGCAATTTTGGCAGTTTCAACGGCTTTGATGAAGAGAAATTTAGCTTCTGCAAGAATGTTTCTTTAGTGCAAAAAGACAACGTAGCAGAGAGCTTAATCTTTTGCAATAAAAGCGATGGATTTTGTGAATACTTTCACAAGCTTAATTGGAAACTTCTTTGGTTTGAATTTTTAGGAAACTTGTGAGCCTATAAATAAAGGCTATTTACATTAGAAATAAGGGTGTGTTCAATGTGGAGACTTAGAAATATTTTTTAGAGTGCACCATTAGATTTTCTCTAGAGAAATTACTCAAGGATCATTAATTTTTGGATAGGGTTTTCATTGGAAATTGAAAAGCTTGTCTACTAGTATTTACTCTCTCCTTTATTTTTTTTTTTCTTGAACAATGATGAGTTAGCACTTTGCTTATGTATATAGACTACAAAAGACCAGGCATTCTCTTCGATATTTCTTTATAGATTAGGTTGCTTCTTCAAGGTCTTTCATAGAGAATTTCATTGATAATTATATCTTGAATAATTGAAGAGTAGAGACACCATTCTCTATTAGTAATATATTATCTGCATATAGTAATAAGAAAATAATTGCACGGCCACTAACCTTCTTGTATATACAAAGTTCATCAATATTTTGTATGAAACTGAATTCTTTAATTGTTCATCAAAATAGATGTTCCAATACCTAGAAGCTTGCTTAATTCTATAAATTGACCTTTGCAGCTTGCATGCCTTAGTGCGACCTTTAGATGTGAAGCCCTCAGGTTATGTTATGTACATTTCCTCGAACAGGTTTTCATTAAAAAAACTTGTTTTCATATTCATTTGTCAAATCCCATAGTCATAATGAGCAGCAAGAGCTAGGACTAGTCTATTGGATTTTAGCGTTGCTAATGGTGAAAAAGTCTCATCATAGTCAATATCTTATTGTTGATGATAACTCTTTGCAACTAATCCTACTTTATAGGTAATTATATCACCATCCTTGTCAGTTTTCTTCTTGAAAATCCACTTGCACCCTATGTGTTTTATCCTTTGAGATGAGTTAATCAAAGTCCAAACTTGGTTGTCATACATAGAATCTATTTTTGACTTCATGGCTTCAAGCCATTTGTCAGATTTTAAACTTTTCAAAACTTCCTTGTAAGTGGTAATCTTATCTTCTTGTATGAGTAATATGTCATTGTGGTAACTTATAAGAAATCTATATCTCTTAGGTACCATACGTATCCTACTTAACCTACGAGGTTCTTATGTATTTAGAAAGTTCATCTATTTTGTCAATAGACACAGGATCAACTAGTTGATCATTATTTTTTATTTTTTTAAAATTTCATTAAGTTCAATTTTGCTCCTATTATCTCTCTTAAACATGAATTCCTTCTCTAAGAAAACAACATGCTTAGAAATAAATACCTTGCTCTTAGAAGGAAGATAGAAATAATATCCATGAGATTTTTTTGGATATCCAACAAACAAATACTTATCAGATTTATCTTTAAGTTTGTCAAATTTTATCTTCTTCATATAAGCAGGACATCGCCAAATTCTGATGTGAGCTAACTTTACTCCTTTACCAAAAAGTAACTCATATGGGGTAGTGTCAACCATTTTATGAAACTTTATTTAAAATTTAAACAACAATTTTTAGTGCATATCTCCAAAACAATTTTGGTAAGTTTACAAAAACCATTACGGATCGAACCAAATATAATAAAGTTCGATTCCTTCTTTCGGATACACCATTATGCTAAGGTGAATGTAGTGGGGTCCATTGAAATAATATCTCATTATCTCTTAGATAATTTTGAAATTCTTGGCTTAAGTATTCACTTCCTCGATCAGATCTTAGAGTTTTAAAACTTTAACCAAGTTATTTCTATATTTCATTCCTGAACTCTTTAAACTTATCAAAGGCCTCATATTTGTATTTCATCAAATACAAACACCTAAATTGGGAATAGTTATCGATAAAGGTTATGAAGTATTGATAATCCCCTCTTGCTTGCAATGTCATTGGTCCACATACACCACTATGTATTAGTTCCAATAATTTCTTAGCCATTTTCCCTTTCTTAGAAAAAGAGGTCTTAGTTATTTTACTGAGAAAACATGATTAATATATATATTATATGATTTATAATCAAATAACCCTAAGTCACCAAGCTTGTATAACTTAGAGATACAATTCTCGTTTACATGGCCTAAACAACAATACCATAAATAAGATGGGTTCGTGTTATATTTTTTTGGTTTCTTATTATTTATGTTGATAACTTGATTTTTCATGTCTAGAACATACAAATCATTCATCAAAATTGTCGTATCATAATGGATATCATTTAATTAAAAAAATAGCTTTTATTCTTAAAAATCAAATGAAATCCACATAGATCTAAACAAGAAACTAAGATAATATTTTTAAGTAAAACTGGTACATAATAGCAGTTTTCTAGTTCTAAAATTAATCTATAAGGCAAGTGTAGATAATAAGTCCCCACAGTAAGTGTATCAATCTTTGCACTATTTGCAGTATGAAGGTCTACATCACCTTTCTCTGGCTTCCTATTGATCTTTAGTCCTAGCATATTATTGCACAAATGAGATCTATATCCGGTATCCAATTGCCTATTTCTTATTATTAAAGACAGTATTGATCTCAATTATAAATATACTAGGAATAGAAGTGAAGTGCTTGCAAGCTTCTCATTCTCCTTCTTTTCCTTAACAATCTCTAGGTAACTTTTGTAGTTGTGCCTCCAATGGCCCATGTAACACCCCACTACCTAGGCCCAACATGGCCCGGGATGTCGCCTCGTGCAAAGAATAAGGGGTCTTTATAACTAAGACACACAAACGAAAATAAAATAATACTTTAAAATCAAAACTTATTACAACCCAAAAATTCAAGAACAAATCCAAAATAAATTGTTCACTATCATCTCTCAAAGCAACATATAAAATAAACAACAAGAGTCTTCAAGCAGACAACATTCTAGCTACTCATCCCCACAGCAGGATCGACCTGAAACATGGCATAAAAGGTGATGAGATAAAAATCTTAGTAAGTCCGTGTGTGCTTTAAGTGTTCAGGAAAACAGGACATGTATGCGAGTTGTAAAATTTCATAAGAGAAAATGCTAGCAAGCGATAAATAAGGTTAAAATAAAAAGTGGCGTTTTCCTTTTTTCAAACCATACAAGTGCACAATAAATACAACCACTCAAATGGGTGGCTATGGGTTACCACACGTTGGGCTCCATGTCCATATAACGGTCAGAATGCCACACTTTGTTCAGACTGACAAAAGGTAGGTGTACGGCCTGGTCGAGAGAGAGAGAGAGAGAACATTAGTATATTATGTTTAAAGATTAACGGAAAGAAGATGATCAAAATCGTTCTTGGTTACCTTGAGAGAGTTCTTGAATCTTCAAGAATAATTTTGGTTTTTTATCCGATAGAAATTTTTTTTTTTCAATGTTTGATGTTATAAAATATAGAAATGGACACTAAAGGGTGAGTAGACGTGATCTGGAGTTTTTGGAAGGGATTGGAGAGGTTTGGAGTGGTCTTAGGCTTGGAGGATGGTGGTATGTGTTCTTGGTGTTCTTGGAGAAATGGAGAGAATGGAAAGAAAGCTGGGCGAATTTTGCTAAAAGATGTTGGCTGAATAATTAGGGGATTCTTGTGATTGAATTTTCAGATTAGGGAGAAGAGGGAAATCTGATCATTTGAGTTTCAAAATGAGTAATTCATGGAGTGAATTAAGGTAGAAGATATGGTAGAGTGGTTTGATTGATGGAGGTTCTTTGGAGCTACTATGGCCGACTGGATTTTGCTGGGGTTTTGCTGAGATGAATGAGGTTTAAAGAAGCTATAGGGTGGCCAAAATTCTGAGTGTAAGGGTGGGAGAATTTCTAGTTATTTGAAGCTTAATTCATTAAAGTTTTCATGGAGCAATTTGCTAAAATTTTGAATTCTAATTGGGAACTTGATTGGAGTAATTGATGGAGGAATTTAAGGAGTGGCTATGGTGTTCATTTCGTGCAGATCAATGGAGGAGGTGATGAAGTTCAGTTCATGGCTGACTAAGGTTGGTTTCACAGAAAATTGAAGTTCGGACAAGGTTTGAAGAGGGAGCAAGGTTGGAATTTCTGGTTGTTCATTCGAATGGTTTGTTGGAATTTTTGTGCAGTTTTTTTTTCTGCAATGTTCCAGCCGACTTGCAGTGAGTTTGAAGAGGTATTGGAGGGTTCTTTAAGGCTAGTTTCCAGCCTTCTTTATGGAGGAAAGACAGGGGTGAATTACTGGTTTGAATGCTAGAAGAAATAGCTTGGTTTTTGGCCTGCCATGTTGCGAAACTGTCCAGGAATTTTTCCTGGTTTGCACAGCTTTTGTGTAGTCTGAATTTGGCAAAGGATTTCAGTCTTCAAGCTGAACAAATTGGCTATTTTTCTGGCAGCATTTGAGTGAGAAAAATGGTGGAATTTTTCAAAAGCTGAACTGACCAAGAAGCTAGAAATTTTCCAGATTGCTGCCATGAAGAAGATGAACACTTATGGAGTGGAGTTTGAAGGTTCAACCATGGAGATTAATTCTCTTGGAAACCTTCCTTAACTCCTTCCCAATTTTCAGTCAAAACTCTATCTTCTAAGGGCCATTTTTGAAATTCCAAGATCAATAACCTTGCTGAATTTTCTGGAATTAAAACATGGATTTAGATAATTGAACAAGCTTAATTGGTGAAGAATTTAAAGTAGGTTAGGGAACAAAAAGGGCATGAATCCCATAAGAATTTTTGTAGGACATAAGAATAGGATTAAGATATTCCCTTCATGTCTCCCCTAGGACAACACTCCTAGTTCTACTTATGGGATACAAAGGCCGAAAAGTCCAATCCTTAAACAAAATAGAATTATTCATGCTAAATCTTAAATGATGGACTTTGAACTCAAGACCTTAGAGATTAATTCCAAAGCTCTAACCACTAAACCACAACAACTCCTATTCTTATTTTCTCTCCCCAAATATTTTTCCTATTTAATCCTCAAGCTATTTCCCTATTTTCACTTCAAGCAAAATTACCATTTTACCCTTCCTACTCAATAAGCACAACTAAGATTTCTAGACTATAAATTATAATTCTAAAGTACATAAAATCATTCAAAAATATATTTATGCATGCAAGAAAATATGATATGCATCCCGACCCCCTTACTCTAGGGTTGGTTTTAGTTGGGGTTTCACAGCCCATCTTTCCATAATGGTGACATGAGCCTTCTATAGCTGTCTCTTTTTTATTCATACCACCTTTAGGTTTGGTTGAATTCTTCTTCTTCTTCTTAGAAGAAGAATTAACCAATAAAGTAGTATTATTCTCTTTCTTCATAGAAGACTCCATGGTCTTGAGAAGATTGATCAACTAAGGTATAGTGGTCTTAATCTTATTCATCTAGTAGTTCATCACAAATTGTGAAAAATTAGTTGGCAAAGATTGAAGAATTAAGTCTATACTTAATTCATAATCCATCATAAACCTAAGTGATCCAAATTCTCAATTAATCCCAACATTTTTAGTCCATAAATGGCCACATGAGTGTCCTCTACCATCTTAGAATAGAATAACTGTTTGGAAATCTCATATCTCTCCATCCTAGCTTGCTTATCAAAAAATTCTCTTATATGGAAGATAATAATAGTATGAGCATCTATATGCTCTTACTGTTTTTGAAACTCAGTAGTCATTTATACCAGCATGATATAGGATGTTGTGTCACTATCTTCTGGATGCTTCTTGTGGACTTCATACTTTTCAATAGGAGCATCATCAGCTGTTGGTGGTGGAATAGGAGTATCTAACATATAGAGCAAATTTTAAAAATTGAGAACAATTCTCAATTTCTATACCAGTCTAAGAAATTTGATTCAGTGAGCTTGTTTGTTTTCAAAATGCTACGTAATTCAAATTCGTTATCATGATATAAATGACCTAGATGAAAGATAAGAGACATTAGACTATGTATATGCACATGAAATTCATTTAATTAAGTTTTTAATTAAACTCATATGTATTATACTATTTTTGGTCAAATCAGTAACCCCTACTATTAACTCGGGAAAGCTGTTGGAAGCTTTCCTAGTAGACTAGTATCTAAATTTCTTAAGAATGATCTTAGGTATGCCTAACAAACCACACTTAATTTCAATGGTAGGTATCCAATTCTAATTGCACCAAATGCAACTACCGGATCATTGGGCAATTAATGTCTTTTAATCTTAAAGCGTTTAGTGCTACCGAACCTTGTCTCTAATATTCTTTACTTGTGTGTACCCAACTGGGATAAAGATATTTGTTAAATCCAAGTCATTAATTAGGAATGAAATTCCATAGCCTGAACATGCTCAATGTCTAGTAGAATTAGGTGTGCCTAATAATCTAATCTAGAAAAAGAACTCTAGTTATTACTTTATTAATAGAAGGTATTAGATTTAATATTATTTGAGGAATTTTGTAATTAGTGGCCTCATCATTTAGCTTGCATAATATCAACACTTTGAAAATATTGTAATAGACTCGATTATATAGCTTGGTTACACTGCACTAAATTAGTTTCCTTGATAGCTTGGTTAGACTGCACTAAATTAATTTCCTTGAGCCTAGTGGGAAATTATCAAACCTATGTGTTCATGTATACTTGAGAAGAAAGTCATACCATCTTCTTGTTTTATACTTGATCGCCATCTCCGTAATTTTGTGAAATAATTTCTAATCATATCTAACCTATGTAATTTAATTACATAAATTTTTAATGAAGAAACCTCGAGTTAAATTCGAGAGGAATTAGATGAAAAGATAAATTATAAGAGAATTATGGAGAAAGGCATGACATATCGGCCCTATTTATTCAAAACAAAGCGATAAATATGCATGACACAAAATTAATTGGTCTAAGTCTATAACCAAGCTAACATGCTAAAAAAATGCATAAAACACTATAAGCCAAATAAATAATTAAATTATATAATGTCAATTCCCAAAATCATTATTTCGGAAAATAAATTTATTAGTCCTGAAATCAAAATTTGGGAAAAAATTTGGCTTGCTTTCTAGAAAATTGATTTTTGTGGGCCAAATTGTAAACTAAAAAAAAATTAATGAACCCGGCCCCCGCTAGCTTGATGAAGCCCAGCTACGACTTGCAAAATGCCCAAGCCGGTCGCGGCCTCACCACTGCCCGCCGCAGCTAGGCATCAAAATGCCCAAGCCGGCAGTCGATTCAAATGAATTAGGTTGCGGTTTAGCCATAAAAACATTTTTTCACAGTTTTTTTCTAGATTTTAAGTTCGTTTTCTTCAGCGGTTCCAGAGGACGGTTCCTCCTAACAAACACTAAAGAAACACAAAACCTTTTCCAAATTCTAGCTTTCATTCATCTTTTCAAAAGAACAGATATTTTGTTCTCATCTAGACGAAGAACAACTTCTACGCACAAGCGAATTCACAAAAACAAATTTTTTGTACATAATGCGAACATGGAAGGTTTTCAAAAAAACAAATTTTCTAGCGAACACAAAATCCACCATTCAAACAGGTTTCATATACTATCATTGAAAGTATTTCAGTGACCTTTCTATCAAAATAGCCAAACCCACTGAATGCATATTTTCCCAAAACCCAAAATATGAACTTGTGTGAAACAATTTCACATAAATAATTACATATCCATAAACACATACAAGATGCTCTGATACTAATATTGGAATTGCTCATGCAAATCGTATATAAGCACAAGCAGAAATTAAATAGAATTCCAGACAAACAGATTACTCGTGTGATATTTATGGGCGAAGAAAATAAAGATTCGCGAAGAAATTTGTTACCTCAATCAAACGACTTTCAAATTTTTTTTAGAATCTGCAACCTTTCAGTGATCACCATGATCAACCACAAATAGTGTTCTCCTCCTTTTTCAGTTTCATGAAGACCACTGTATCCTAAGTGTAAAGACACCTCTAACAAAGTCCACACGAGAAACAGCACTCAAAATTCCACAAAAATTTATGCTTGTAGATTATTCAAGTGACTAAGGTTCATTGCTAGGAAAAAAAAAAGAAAAAAAGAAACTGAAAATCGCACTATTGTTTTCACACAAGAATCTTGTCTAGCATAATGTATATATCCTAGTATATATATATATATAAATATATATATATATATATATATATATATATATATATTGGTTTTTCTTGTCCAGAAAGAATCCTAAACCTTTTAGGAAAATACAATTGAGCCTTTTTAGTTTTCATTATAGGCTAATTTTAAAAAATTGTAATTAGGTCCACCAAATTATAACAAGTTTATAATTAGCCAAAAGGATTTCATAATTGTAATTTCACCCAACTAATTATAAAATTTTATAATTAGTCCACAATAATTATTTCTTCTCACAAATTAACCCCATAATATCATCAAATAATATCTTGAGACCAATTCATTTATTAGGTGTGATCTATTAGGTTTTCTAATCTATTGGCAATAAAATATGAATTAATTCTAATCATTATGGAATTAATAATCCTTAATAATTAGAATTAACCTTTTAATTCTAATTAGGACTAATTTATTAATTCTCCAATTAGTAAACCATATTTCACAGATCATAAGAGGCATCTAGTGATGCATCACGACCACCAAAAGTCCAAAAAGTCAAATGGCTTGATATGAACCTTTCAATAGCAATTATCAGTGCAATAAACTCATTGCATCATACTATGTCTCATTTGGTTTAGAGTATGAAATTAGTGATAACTCCCTCTAGAATATAATTAATTCTAGTCAAAATTTATTAGTACTTGTTTCAGAATCCATTACTCAACATATGTATAATTTGAAACTATTTCCAATGTATAATAGCCTTACCTAAGGACTTCTTAAGTAATAATTTCCTACAAGCGGCCATGAGATATACGCCTATACTATTAGGAGTGATTAATCTTTTATTGACCATTTCAACTACTTTTGTTTACTTTATATTGTACTAGTATCTATCCCATAGGCGGTCCCGGATGAGACTCCAAAGATAAAAATTAAAGTACAACGCTTAGCAAACAAAGTACCTTGGAGATCTCAAGTCTAAGAATACTTGCACATTTGCTATAATGAGATTCTATCACTGGTACTAAACAGTTATGTAACACCCCCAATATCTACGTACCCTAAAAGGACTAGAATGTCACCATTCTTAGGACAATGGATCTTTAAAACTAGATCAAAGGGGAATAAATAGAAAGATACTAAAAACAAAATTATTACAACCCAAAAGCAATACTTATACAAGTCTCGAAATGATTAAATAATAAAAATAATCTCCCAAAAAATAAACACAATAAAATCAAACTGGAATCTTCAATTCTCTAAGCAACTCAACCTTCAATGCAGGATCGTCCTGAAAATGTGGCATAAAAGGTGGTGAGAAAAATTTCTCAGTAAATCCTGTATATGCTCTTGTCAATTTAAGAAGCATTTCATGCATACAGATTTTAAACAAGTCATATTAAAAAATTTGCAAAACCAAAAAATCTTTATTAAATATTGAGTGGTATTTTATTAGCTTTGCAAAATAAAAGTATACTACTTGAAAAGAAATAAACCACTCCAACAAAATTGACCATGAAACCCTAGATCAAAGTCATGCCCATGAAACCTTGCATCATGATCGTGTATTGTGAAACCTTACATCACAATACCAATGGGTGATCCGCCTACAGGGTGAGATACTTCTCTATCTCTACACCCTAACTTACCAGTTGTTCATTTTGGAGTAAAACAGTCCACATGAACTGAGTTGCTAGTATGGATTGGCTTGACCAACTAGAACTGACGCATCATCTAAGCAGAGCTCGTTCGTCAGAGGTGGCCACCAACTGAGAGTCTTACCCAGGCCCATCAAAGACTAGTCTTAGTAATCTGCCTTTATAGAGTACTAAACACTACATTAGTCCTAGTTGTGAAAAACAAATTCAAGAAAATGGTTACCCTAAAGTTGCAATTATGGTTTCAAATAGTCTAGATTAAAATCCAGATTAAGAAAAATTTTACATTTTGCTTTGGAAAACCTTCGCTTGCTTAAAACTATTTTACTTTAACAGATGGTACAAAATATTCATAAATTCAACCCCAAGAAGTAACTTTGCTTTAATTATCATGATTGACTTGCAGAAGCACATTAGCTCAGCAAACGGCTTTATGCAAGAACTTACTTGATTCCTTGATCTCATAGATAAAATCTTCCACTGTCTTGCTCTAGGTAACCTAGCCTCATCTGGGGTAAACATAAAGTAGATGTCACTTATAACTAATAATAGTTTATCAAAACTGCAAAGATTTAATTAACTCCGAACTCCAAATATTTACAATCATGAATTCTACTCAATGCTAACTAATGATGCAACCTATTGATAGAACACCCAAAAAGTAACCACAAGCAATGCCCATTAAAGTTAATGAATGCTTTCCTTAAAAGCTGACAAACGATAATAATGGTTTGTAATATATAATAAAAATCTCATAGATATTACTTTATATCTCATATGAAAATTTATTAAACTATATGTATAAATTTCTTCAGAAAATAATGACCAATTATTAACTACAAAATAGCAGTTTATTAATGTTAAGTAATAGTTCTAATAATAATGAATATTCTAGAGTTTAGTACCAAAAGTTTATATAGGAATAATTTGAAAATAATAATTTAATAACGTAAGTAATGATAATATTATCAGTAATAAGTTTGACAATAATAATTAAAAGAAATAACAGGAATAATAATAATAATATTAATATCAACAATAATAGTAATGATATTAATAACAATAATAGCAAAATAGTATTAATAATAATAATAATAAAGTAGAAATAATATCTACAATAACAAAGCTATTAATAATAATAATAATAATAATAATAATAATAATATTATTATTATTATTATTATTATTATTATTATTATTATTATTATTATTATTATTATTATTATTATTAACAACAATAATAATATCCCCAAAAGTAATAACAACAAATGATATTAAACAACAATAACAGTAATAGTCTCAAACGACAACTACATCATTCCTGGCATTAATGGCATATGCATATAATTTCGTCTCATATCTCCCATTCAACTGAACAAAGAAACCACAACAAATCCACAATTTTATTATGTCATACCCACAACGATTATTACATCTTAAGATATGAGCAACACATATTGTAACATAATATCTCCTATCCTTCAACCATAGAAACCACATATTCCAAAGACATCTTCTCAAATATTACCAAATCACCATAAATCACACAATACTTCTATTTTGGCATCATCCAACAAAACTTGAGTTCAAAGAGAACAAGAGGTTAGATAAAGTTTACTTGTTTGATGATTGGTTTTAGTCAAAGAGGACGTTTTGTTGAACTAGGGATTCAATTGCCTTAATATAACACCTTTAGGGTTCCACTAGTTTGAGGAAGATTCAACCATGACCACTATACATTTTAGTCAAGAGAAGAATGACAAGAAAGATAAGGAGAAGAAAGAGAAAAAAAATAAAATGAAGAATTAAATTTAGATTACCTTTTTTTTCTTCCTAAACTTTGAGAAGAGAAGCTTACTTTGATCTTTGGAGAGAAAGATCTTTGGTTGATTTGATGTTATAGTGTGTGTGTGTGTGTGTGTGTGTGTGTGTGTGTGTTATAGGAGAGGGTTGAGTGTATTCTAAATAATTTGGAGATTTTAGAGTGAAGTGGTGTGTTTAGAAGTGATTACAAAGTTAGAGAGAGGTAGTGTGTGTTCTTGGTGTTCTTGGAAGAACAAGAGAGTAAATTAGAGAAGTGAGTATTCTTGGATTGAAGTGGTCGAATGCTCTAGTATGGAGTAGTGTTTCAATTAGCTAGGTGAAGAGAGTTTCTAGGAGTTGTTTTGAGTTTTGAATGTTGAAGATGGTTGAGTGAATAATAGAGTTTTTTGAGGTAAAATGCTTGCTAATGATGACCAAATATTGAAGGCATTTCAGCAATTCAATGGTGGTTCTTTTAGCTGCCTAGGAAGTAGAAGAAAATTGAGGAATTCTTTAAGCTAGAGCTGGCTGAAATTTCTAAAATAAGAATCTGAAAATTCTGGTAGTTTTCAAAAGGATTGTTAGCTGAATTGTGGAGTGTTTGATGGCGTAAATCGAGGTTTTTAACTTTCAAATTCAAATCGATTTTAATGGAGGAAAGCTAGGAGTGTTTTGAGGTGCTCTAAAGGTGTTTCGGTTGCTATGGCTGGTGGAAGAAGAAGAAATGCTCTGCTTAGCTATAGAAGGGGCTGGAATTCTCTAGAGAGGAGAATGAAGAATGATAGGGGGAAAAAAAGACTGATTTCATAATATTTTAATGTTGGAAAAAAAAATTCTGGTTTTCACATTTAAATTAGTAAAGAAATCTTGAGAGGTTGTTAAGAAAGAATTCAAACTTTTTTCAATGGATTTTGTAGCTACAAAGTAGAAGTATTTTGAGATTCTTCCACGGTGTTTTTTAGCCGGCTACAATGGTGAAGAACAAGAGCTAATCATGAAGATGATTCTTGGTGCTGATGCTCAAGAGTTTCATGGCTAAATGAAGAGGAATATTGTACTACAATTGAGGATTAACTTTAAATAAAGCTGGACATTTGTTCTTGCTACTTTGATCCTTTGATATGCTAAGCTAAAATAGTGAAGATATTTTCCAACTTTTGCACTCATCAAAGGAAACTAACTTGCTTGAAGGCTCCTAAAGCTAGCTAGAATTTTTTTGGTCACTTCATGAGATATAATGGCCGAAAATTTAAAGGAATGAACTAGGAAAATTTCCAGCTCTTCCTCTACACCAAGAATTAGTTGCTCTAAGTTTTCATGGAATTTGAGGTAACCAGAAATTTTCTAAATTCATAATCTTGGAAATATTTTGAAACTTCTCTCCCTAAATCTTTCCTAGAATTTGGCCAAGCTTGCTCTAGGTGTGCTGAAGTTTTCAAAAGACAATAAGGCATTAGGAATTTAAGATAAAACATAAGAGAATAAAAAGAATTCAATAACAATGAATTTCAAATTTGAACTCCTTAAGACATGAATCACAAAATAATGGAAAGCTAAAATTCCACTAGTTTTACTTTAAGATAAGATCATATGGCTAGAAGATTACCATAGTGATCTTTCAAGATATCATTCCAAGATTCATGGAATGTAAGAAAATCATTCAAATATTATTTAGGAGAATTAAAAATCAAAACAAATATTGGTTTTGATGGGATGTGAACTCAAGTACTTAGGAATTAGCCACCAAGCTCTAACCACATAAACACATTAATTCTTTTTTCCTATTTTCCCAATATAATTCTCTTCCCTCCTAAATCCTAGGCTTCTCTCTTCTTTTTTTTTTTAAACTTAATATTCCTAAAATCTCTCAACTCTAAATAAAATCCCTAACTACCATAAACACTCATCAAGAACATATAATTCATATAAAACACTTACAAATAATTTTAAATTTCATCCAAAAAACACATGCTCATGCAACATACCATGAAATGCAATTCTTCCCTTTAACACTTGGGTAGGCTTTGGTAGGGTTTTACATCCTCCCCTCCTTAGAAGAATTTTGTCCTAAAATTCAGTGTGTATCTTCATATCAAGTCAAGGTATTTTTGCTTCATCTATTCCTCCGTTTCCCATGTAGCATATTGTATGATGTGATGCTCCTATAACATCTTCACTATTGGCATCTACTTATTCCAAAGAGTCTTAATGCTTCGATCTAAATCTTAACCGGTTTCTTCATATAGCTCAAATCAGGTTGCAAAATCAATGGTTCATCATTCAACATATGTTCTGGGTCAGGATTGTACTTTTTCAATTGAGATACTTGAAATATACATCATGTATCCCTGTCAGTCCATCTGATAAATCCAGTCTATAGGTAACCTTCCCAATTCTCTCAATGATTGGGAATAGTCCCAAATATCTTGGACTCAATTTACCTGCTTTTAGATGTTTCAAAATCCTTCTTCTAGGGGCCAGCTTAAAAAATGTGCAGTCTCCCACTAGGAATTCCAATCCTCTCAGCCTATGGTCTCATAACTCTTCTATCAGCTCTGAGTTGCCTTTAGTCTCTCTCTTATTACTTTCACTATATTAGCCATTTCTTGAATACAAACCTCACTAATCCTATTAATTTAACCATCCTTCGTCCAACCCTAGTATTATGGTACTTGATATTTGCATCCATATAGTGCTTCATACTGGGCCATTCCAATCGAAGATTGGTAATTATTATTGTAAGCCAACTCAGCATAGGGTACGTAATCAAACCATTTATCTCCGAAATCCAGTATGCATGCTCTCAACATATCTTTTAATATATGAATAACTCTTTCAGACTAACCATCAGTTTGTGGGTGGGTCATCGTACTAAACTTCAAATTAGAATCCATAGACTCTTGAAACTTAGCCTAAAACAAGGATGTAAACCTTGGATTTCAGTCAGAAACGATACATAAAGGTACTATGTGCAATCTTACTATTTCTTGCAAATATATCTGTGTTAATTTTTCCATAAAGTCCCTTACATTTACTGAAATAAAATGCACTATCTTTGTCAGTTTATCAACTACTACCCAAATGGCATCCTTTCGTGTTTTTTGACATAGGTAATCCAATGATCTGATATTAGTAATGGTTGTAGTAATCCAACTGACTTCTTGTGTTATGCTTTGACTTTTTAACAGGTCAAGCACGTAGAAACATATTGTACAATGTCTTTCTTTATTCCGGTCCACCAAAAGGCTTTCTTTAGATCTTGACACGTCTTCACCTCTCTCGGGTGAATGGCATACTTACTCCTATGTGCTTCCTCCAAAATCTTTTTCTTCAATTTTTGTTCATTAGGCACTCACATGCGATCCCAAAAATACATTACCCCTTACTCATTTTATCAAAAGTTGCTGCCTCCTTGCTTAAGCTCTCTTTATCCCTGAAAAGCTGAAATTCTAAGTTGTCTTGCTAAGCTTTGATAATCCCCTACTTTAGATCCGGTATTAACCTTAGATTGCTGATGCAGATCTTTCCTCTATCTTCATATCCAATACTTCCTAAACTACTTGAACTTCTTGTATTCTCAATCTTTCCATCTTTACTTTTCGTCTCAAAGCATCGGCAACTACATTGGCTTTCTCTGGATGATAGTTGATAGGACATCGATATTCTTCCAAGAATTCCTTCCATCTTTACTACCATAAGTGCAAGTCTTTCTATGTAAAAATATACTTCAGGTTTTTGTGGTCTGTAAACACCTCATACTCAGCTCCATAAAAATAATGTCACTACTTCTTCAAGGCAAATATAATAGCGGCCAATTCCAAGTCATGAATTGAGTAATTAACTTCATGTGGCTTCAATTTCCATGAAACATAAGCTATAACCTTTCAATCATGCATTAATATCGCCCCTAATCCCTCCTTAGATGCGCCTGTATACAAAGCATAGGGTTTATCTCCCTCAGGTAGGCTTAACACCGGAACCGTTATTAGCCTTCGCTTAAGTTCCTGAAAACTTTTCTCTCATTTCTCACTCTAGACAAAGGGTACATCCTTCCTTAGTAATTAAGTCATAGGTAATGCTAAGGTCAAGAAACCCTTAATGAACCACCGATAATATCCAGCCAACCCTAAAAAACTTCTAATCTCAGTTATGTTCTCTGGTTGCTTCCAATTTGAGACTGCTTCAACCTTAGTTGGGTCCACCTTAATACCATCATTCGACACAACATGTTCCAAAAATGATACTGCATCTATCTAAAACTCACATTTGCTAAATTTGGCGTAGAGCTTGTGTTCCCTCAGTTTTCCAATACCATCCTCAAATGTTTAGAATGATCTTCTGGGCTTCTGGAATAGATGAGTATGTTATCGATAAAGGCTTAAAGAAAGGGGAAAAGCAAACAAAGCATGCAGTGGAAGCAAAAAAATTGTAGAAAACTGAAGAACAGAAAATAACCCGAACAGAGCCGGTGTCGGTCACATTCTGGCGGGACTCCAAGGAGAAAATTTTCTAACCTTTTCTTCTTGTTCTTAAAGTTGGCTAGACCGAAATGTGTAGATGTGGGGTAGGTGCGCTAGTGGAAACCTCTGGTGCGATTCCTGCAAGCCTCCTACTCCGCCTTTGCATGTATATGAACGCTAACCTCTTGATCTTCCAGTATATGGCCTGCCTAATCCATTTGATGAACAATTTACAAAGCTAAGGAATTTTCTGAGAGAGAGATAGAGAGAGAAGGCATCTATTTTTTCCACTAGAGAAGAAGCCGTTAAAAACAATGTTGTTCTCTATTCTCCTGTTTAACCCAAATAAACCCCTAGGTTAAACTGGACTGGCCCATTGGACTCTTAGATTAGCCTTTTGGACTAAATTAATTATTCTAATTAGAACTAAATAAATTGCCCAACAAATAATTAATTTTCCAGCCCAAATAAACTAGTCTAATTAACAAACATATATTAGTTTAGTCTCAGGTTAATATTTAATTATTTAAATTGGGTCAAAGCCCTGAACAATTAATTAACCCACCAAACTAATTTAATTAATTCTCTCTTTCCATGGACCTTTATTTTACTCTAGCCCAATAATTAAATCAGGCTACTTAAATAAAATAAATTCTACTTAATGTAATTTAAAACCAACTCCTTAACCTGTATTTAATTAGGACTCACGGTCTATATTGGGGACCAAAAGACACATTGCCTTGGCAACTAAAATGATCAAAATACCATTGCCATATAAATAGTTGTATTTTGCATTTTAAATATTTTCTAATATCACCATAAGGGAATATTGACCCCAAGGACAATGCTGCATTAGCACAGTCTCTGACCTACAGGTGTAATGACTAAAATACCCCTCTATACATCAATGTACATTTAGAGAGGAAGAAATGTACTAACACCTCTCTAAATAACATCTACCATCCTTAGGCTTCTAGTCTAATATCCACGACTTCTTGGATTGTTTCCACTTTTTAAGAGAGCTACCCTAAAGCAAACATTCAAGTCATGTTTCCCAGGGCCCTAGATATTTAGATCATTCAGACAACCACAAGGGGCAATATAGTATAGAAACTATCTTGTACAAGTCTATTTTAACTAACTAGTCACACATACTCAACATGCGAGTATATTGGTCCTACGATAGAACCTCAACTATAGCATATCAAAGTACATGTTTCCAGCTTCGTCAGACCACCAACTCATACTCAAGTCGTAGAGTACGAGTCCACCCTGTAGTAGTAGTAGTAGTAGTAGTCTAGATTTCTACCATATAGTACTTTTAGAAACCACTACTACAGGCCCTGTTCTACGTATTCGAAATACGCTTATGTCATGAAGTGAGTGGACTACTCACTGGCTAAAGGTAAGCCATTCCCTATTTGGAATTCACAACATAATAACTTAGACATGATGAGATTCTCATTCTCATCAATCGGTTAAGAACGAACGTTTATGTGTTAAGTAACCATGATCCATACCTTACTGTGAAAGATTTCCATTCACATAGACCACTTACTTGAACATAATGGGTTTTTTTCAAATGAAATTGTGCACGAATAAAAATGTAAATTCACAAATAATTTCTAAAAATAAATTCTTTTATTAAAACATTCGACATTTACATCAGAAACCTAGTCTAAAAGGGCATATTTCCCAACAATCGATGGATACTACCACAAACTTGTCTAGATAGGGGTGGAAATCTCGATGCATCAGATCCATAAATACTGTCGATGCATTAGTTACCCCAAAAAGCATTACTACGAACTAATGACGGCTATATTTGGTATTAAAAGCCGTCTTGGGTATATCCTCCTCTTCAATCCGCACCTACTAGTAACCTTTCCTCAAAGCTAGCTTTGAGTAGCAACTGGATCCTTGTAGTTGATCGAATAGTTAATCAATTAAAGGTAGATGATATTTATTTTTTATGGTTAAATTATTTAACCCCCAATAATTGATACATAGCCTCAGTGTCCCATCATTTTTCTTCACAAATAGCACAGAGGCTCCCCATGGTGAAGTACAAGGCTTTATATACCCCTGCTTCAGTAATTCTTCTAGCTATTCCTTCACTTCCTTCAATTCTACTGAGGCCATTCGATATAGGGTCCTTGATACAAGTTCTGCTCCAAGAATCAAGTCTATGGTAAACTCAACTTCCCAAGAGGGAGGAAGAAAAGTGAGTTATGTAGAAAATACGTCTGAAAATTCCTTCACTACTTCAGTGCTTTCCAGAGTGCACTAATCCTTTGGCTTGTTTATTATGTAAGCTAGATGACCACAATATCACTACTTCAACAATTTACGAACCTTAGCTCTAGCTATCAGAAATCTCAATTCTTTTACTCGTGTATTATTGAATTTGAGCGCATCACATCCATGTCTGATAAATTGCATAGACTTATTTTTACAATCCACTTTTACCCCGTGCTTTGCCAGCTAATCCATACCTAAAATTACATCATAATCATCAACAATTAAAACTATGAGATCTCCCTCTAAATTCTCTTTCCCAACTCCAATTTCATAATTTTGCACATACCTATCTGCTTGCACCATTTTCCCCAAAGGGGTACTCGTAAACAGAGTTTAAAGTAGTTCAGTTCCATCCCAACCCAAATGATATACACATATCTTGTTTAGATAAGAATATGTGGATTCGGGATCTATTAAAGCATTAATAGAGCATTCTTAAATAGTGGACGTACCTTCCACCACTACCGCATCCTTTCCAACCTATTCTTGATTCAGTGCAAAGACCTTTACCTTTACCTGAGGATTCTATGCTTCACTTTCCTAGGCTCCCGAGTTATTTACTCTGTTAGCTCTAGTGGACTACACTGGGACTCCCTGTCCAATCCTTAAGGGTTTGGGGCAGTTGTTCCAGAGATGTATCGGATCCCCGCAGTTGTAACATTTCCTCACAGCTCCCTTAGACTAGAAGTCTTTCTCCATATGGCCTCTCTTACCATATATCGACATGTTGGCAAATTCGGGATAGGGCCAGTCGGTGCAGTGCATGCCTGTTTCCCCTTATTCTACCATTGTTGGTTAGCAGGTCACTTGTTGGACTGCTGCCTCAGCAATTTATTTAGTGTCTGCCTCGATGGTGCGAAAGTTCTATGGGCTATCCTGCTCTTATCCTCATTTTCGATTTGGGTGGTTGCATCCACAACTACTAAATATGTGGTTGGTGGGAAATGTGCCAATGCCCTTCTCAGCTCCTGCCTTAACCCCTTATAAATTGCCTCGTTCTATTATGTTCAGTATCAACCAACCTTTTACAGTACTTGGATAACTAATTAAATCGAACAGCATACTGTGCCACAGATATACTTCTTTATCGAAGGTTCTGAAACTCATCTTCCCTCTTCTTAATAATCCATTGGGGTATGCATTCAGTCTTGAAAGCCTTTACAAAGTTAGCCTAGGTCTAATCTTGATCTGTTATCTCCCAATTTTCCTGTACACGTTCCCACCATGCACGAGCCAGTCTTCTTAACTTAAAAACTGTAAATTTGACCATCCTCTTTTCTGTGTATTATAGTGTGGCAAAAATGTCCTCCATTTGCTCCACCTATTGCCCTGCCTTTTGATCCTACTCTACTTCACACGGAAAAGTAAGAGGTTGAAATTTCAAAAACCTCTCCAAAGTTTCATCCTCTCCTTGTAGATTTCTTCATTTCGCCAAGGTTTGCAAAATCTCAATCACCTTATTGAATGCTTGCCCTATTAACACCTTATTGGATACCTCAGATTCTTCCTCTTGATCTGGCTCATATTTGCCACCATCATTTGGTGTTGATTGTTGGTAGCGTCATATTTAGGAGCCACAAGTTCTAGCTCTGAAACTTTACTATTGGTTGTGGTAGCTTGTCGCTTTAGGGCCATTCTATTAACAACATGCTCAAATAATGAGTTATGCAACAAAGTTTCAAAGAATTGTTTTAGAAAAGCATACCAAAATGTATGAACTATTCAAAATATAGCCATAAATAGAATATATGCAACATTTGCATAAAAGATAACATCTTTTAAAAAAGGTGGAGTACACAAAGATGCCTTTATTTATGAAAAACTTTTAAAGTAAAGTAATAAAACGTAAATGAATTCCTAGCACATAGACTTATTGCAAAACAAAAGGTAACTACTCTTCAAAGCATGCTAAAATCTTGGATCTCTGCTCCTCATCAAAGTCTTCAGAATCAGTCTCATATAACCATCCCCCAGTGTTCCTAGAGAAATATATTCCTTTACCATCTACAGAACCAAAGGTCATAGGTTCCTTCCCTAGTCTCCTCCAACCCTCTCTGACCTCAACATGATTTGGTTGTGGAACATTAGGATATGTTGGTGGGGATTCATAATCTATTTATCCCGAATCATCACTATCTGCTATCAAGTCACTTAGAATAGCTAGGTTTGGGATATACTCCATAGCTTCACCTTAATCCTCATTATCAGTAATCAAATCTATTATGGGTGCAGGTGGTGGCTCAATAATTTGAACCTCATTATCACTACTTTCCTCCAAGAGGAGTTGTTGTTGTAGTGCAAGTTATGGTATAGTTTGAGGTTCTGGCAAATCTTCTGACTAGATGGGAATTGGTGGGTGTCATGTTTGTCCGTTTATGGTCTTCCTTGTAGTTCTATACATCCAAATCATCCTACAACAGGAACTGTAATACCCCATGTTAGACCGCCTTTAGTAAGTTGGGAAAAGTCATGCATGTCATATTGAGTTATACCATATTTGAAGATTTGAATTATTTTCATGAAAATATTAATTTGTTGTTGCATGAATTAATTTGCTCTTAAAGTGGTTGTGGTAGTGGAGGTAGTTAAGTTCTATTTTATTGAAGGGGATTTATTAGGAAAAGGGGTGGAGTAAGTAAATAAACATTAAGGGAATTTATTAAGAGAATATATGCCAAGAATTAAGGTGGTTTAGTGGATAGAGCTTGGTGTGTGTTCTTTGGTGGGCTTGAGTTCGAATCCTAACTATCTCAAATTCTTTCATTTCTTTTATTTTTCTTCTACCCTAGTTTTCCCTAGCCATTGACGAAATTCTTAAGGTTTTGGAAATCAATTTCTTAAAAATTAGGGGTGTGCTTTATCCTGAAAATTATTTTATAAATTAGTAAATTAAAATTCTGATTCTAATATCCTAGCATAATCTTTTTTTTTTTAAGGCCAGGAGCTGATTTAAAAGAGATGTTGGCCCTTGGATTAAGCAAGGGTTTCGAAATATTGAAGGGGAAAATTTAGTAGTTTCAAGGATTAGGAAACCAGAAATTGTCTTACCAAATAGCTATTTAATGGTTGTTTAAAAAGTGCTCAAATTAATGTAGGAGGTTAATTAATCTATTCCCTAAATAGATAACCTAATTCCTCTCTAGGGTTTTTTGGAAAACTCCCTCCTAGTAGCCGCCACTTAGGGTAAAGACAACTTACCTAAAACACTCCCAAAACCTAGTTAGGATTGGCCAAGAAAACCCTAACCAATTAGGACTTGCTTCCAACCAAAAGGAAACCAAAATTTCAGCTCCTTAGAATTTTCGTCACTGTTCTCACACCCATTCTACCTGAAATTTCTAGCCACAAAACCTGTATTAAAAACCCCTCCAGCAGTCCAGCAAAAATAGCTACACAAACCCTAATCCTTCATTTCCTAATCTCGTCCAAGAAGCAGCCAAAGAATCAGCATCTTTCCTTCTCCTTTTCCTCCAGATTTTTGGCCACCTTCAGCCCTAATTCACCCATAAATTCTAGCATAAAATCTACACAAAAGTTCCCTAGCTATCAATCAGAAAAATAGCTGCATAAAGGCCCATTCTTCCTTTGCTATTTTCACTATTATAGGGACCCAAAACCAATCAGATTTTTCTTCCTTCTATGTCCAGAATCTCAGCACCCTTAGCTTCACAAACACAACAACCACCAACCCTAATTCCCCTCCAAAATCTCGGCAGCCCTAAAGAACACCAAAGCTGAACAATTTTCTGTTTTGATCAAGAAACCCTAGTAAGGCCAAAACTTCTTCAAACACCTAAACCCTAAAGCACCTCAGCCTAACCTATCTCCTTCATCAAACAGCCTCAAACAAACCCTAAATACCCTCTATTGCTTAGAAATTCCAATCGCCAACCCTCCTCCACATTTGGACCAAAACAGCACCAACACTCTATCAAAACTGAAAACTAACTCTAAGGTAAGCAACTCCTCAACTCTTCATCAACTCCTCTTCAATTTTTTCTCGTCTTCTTCTCCTAAATCTCGATCATAAGGGTCTGATTTTACCCATTCTTTGGGGAGTCTTGATCAAGGTCGTCCAAGCAATCCAAACTCTTCAACTAGTGATCAAACTCAAACTAGTCAACAAGGAGTTGCCGTGATTTAAGTCTAAATCACTAAGAGGTAATCAAGATCCTATTTTTATTAATTTAAATGGTCTTAAACTTCAAAATATTGGCTTAAGGATGCCTATGGAGTCTAGTAAGAAAGCATGAATATTTTAGGTGGATGAACATGTTGATGAAAGCCATAGGCAAAGCATGTAGGAGATAGGACATTGATGTATCTTGTCATGATGAATCTAGATCCATGCTAAATAGGAAAAAGATGAGATCTTTTAATATTTATGGGGCTATTTATGATGATTTTATGTTAGATTAATATGGAAGATGTCATGTGATGAATTGATCAAGGTCAATGCATAGTCATGATCAATAGAATCGTAAAAGAAAGTTATATATGTGATTTAGTGAATTAAATACCATGGATGCAATAGGTAAATAATGAAATCATGAAGAGTCATGTTGTATGAATTAATGAGTGGAATGATTAAATCCTAATTGCGGGATTATTTGCTCTAGATAAGGAAGGAGTGGAAATTAGAGCAATCGATTGAGTTGGATTTGGCTGTGATATATCCAAGTAAGTCCCTGCATAACTGTTTTGATAAATGATACTTGTTTGCAAGCAATTTTTGTAATGTTATTTGGAATTGATGTCAACATAATATTTTGACACAAGGATTAAGCCTTGACTAAAAATGATGAGTTATGCTGGATTGTTGTGAGACTTGGATTGGAAACGTGGATGTTTATTTTCAAAACGAATCTGTTAAATTTTAATTGTTCAACTTCAAAAATGATTTCTTAAATCATTGTCAAATGATTTGAAAACGCTATTACGAAAATCACGTTTTGCAATCAAATTAATTAAAGACTTTCGGAAAAAGAAAAATGATTCTGCCCCTATTCGGGGAGCGTTGAGTACTCAGCGGGAGTAGGCTAGTGGTACTAGTCTTGAAGAGCAATAGTGAGTCTTCTGGTAGGTGGCTACCTCCAGAAGATAAACTCAACTTGGAGAGATGACAGTACTATTTAGTCAGGCCGGTCCGAGCTAGCATATTGGTTCATGTAGATATTGTTGATCCGGATTGGACAATTGGAATGTTGAGTGTAGAGATGGAGGAGTATCTCACCTAGTGGGTGAATTCGCCACTGCCCTTTGTTGAAATAATACATTGGGAAGCTATCATGGTGGTAACCATGATATGGATTATGTTACTATATTGTTGAATCATTTGCTAATTCCTATTTATTGAATTATGATTGTGATAAAATAGTGATTGATGGTGAACTGTTTTGGATTTATTGAGCAAGGCTCCTTTTTATGATTGTTATTGATGAAATTGACTTGCAAACACAATTTTGTGGTTTTGATAAACCTGCATACATGAAATAGTTATAATTGACATTTGCACACACAGGACTTACTGAGATGTTAATCTCACACCTTTTATATCATGATTTCAGGGGATTGCTTTCAGTGAGCGAGGTGAAGCTAGGGTAGAGCTCCAACTTATTTCTTTAGTTGTGTTTTGAATTTTATTTCAAGAGATGCTTGTTAGTTTTGATTTTCCAGACTTGTATAAGTTTTGCTTTCGGATGTTATGGAATTATTCTTTTAATTTTATTTAGCAGTTTTCATTTTATTTGGTACCTCATTATAAAGACCCCTGGTCCTTTGGACGGGGCGACATCCTACCCTATCTAAGTACCTAGGGTGTGGGGTGTTACATGAACAGCTTAGGTTAGTCAAAAAATTACAATACTTAATGAAATGAATCCAAATATTGATAATAGTAGTCTAAATCTAGTCTTTGATACCACTTGTAACACCTTATTACCTATGTGCCCTAAAAGGGCTGGGATGTTGCCCTATTCTTAGGATAATGGGTCTTTAAAACTAGATCAAAGGGGAATATATAGAAAGATACTAAGAACAAACTTATTACAACCCAAAAATGCAATACTTATACAAGTCCCAAAATGATTAAATAATAACCAAAATCAGTCAAGAAATAAACACAATCAAAACAAACTAGAATATTCTATTCTCTAAGCAACTTAACCTTCAATGTAGGATTGCCCTAAAAATGTGGAATAAAAAAGGTGGTGAGAAAAATTTCTTAGTAAGTCTTGTGTGTGCTCGTGTCAATTTAAGAAGCATTTCAAGTATGCAAATTTTAAACAAGTCATATTAAAAAGTTTGTAAATTCAAAAAATCATTATTAAACATTGAGTGGTATTTTATCAGCTTTGAAAAAAAAAAAGTATCAACTTGAAAATAAATAAACTACTCAAATAACATTGACCATGAAACCCTGTATCATAGTCATGGCCATAAAACCCTGCATCATAACCGTGTACTATCAAACCTTACACCACAATACCAGTGGGTGATCCACCCATAGGGTGAGATACTCCTCCGTCTCTACACCCTAACTTACTAGTGGTCCATTCCAAAGATAAACAGATCACATGAACTGAGTTGCTACTACGGACTGGCCTGACCAACTAGAACTGACGCCTCGTCCAAGCAGAGCTCGTTCCTCAGAGGTGGCCACCAACTGAGAGTCTCACCCAAGCCCATCAAAGACTAATCCTATTAGTCTACCCTTATTAAATACTCAATGTTACATTAGTCCCACTTGGGAAAAATAAATTCAATAAAATGGTTACCCCGAAGTTGCAATTATGGTTTCAAATAGTCTAGATTAAAATCTGGATTAAGAAAATTTTAACATTTTACTTTAGAAAACCTTTGCTTGCTTAACACTATTTTAATTTAATAGATAGTACAAAATATTCATTAATGCAACCATAAGAAGTAACTTTGCTTTAATTATCATGATTGACTTGCAGAAGTAGTTTAGTTCATCAAATGGCTTTATGCAAGGACTTATTTGATTCTTTGATCTCACGGATAAAATCTTCCACTGTCTTACTCAAGGTAACCTAGTCTCGTGTAACACCATATATTTGTGTCATAGTGGACCTTGACGTCATGGGATGTCACCCCATCTGATCTCCCAGACAAGGGGGTTTTATAATGAATCAACAACTTAATGAGCAGTAGAATCACACTATAACTTCAAAATAGGAATTTATTCATAGGAAAATCTATAATACATGGACCTCAAATCTTTCATACAATTTTCTAATACTCACAAGATATCATACAATATATCATGGTGCTTATTTTTACTCCATTTCATTTCTGTTACGCACTCTGATTACCAACATGTACAATTTAGCCTAAAACATGTATAAAAATGTGTGAGTGCCAAAGCACTCAGTGAGTCCCTGTGTGCTCGTGATTTTCAAATAAAATAGTTTCACGGTATTTTTCAACAAGACAATTTGTCAACAACACATGAGATCTCATACTTGACACTTAACAAATAGTTTTTTCACATGGAGAATAATAGTCCCACTATCTTTCATAATTCACATCACAATAACCTTCGAAAGAAACATTAGCCCAACCGGTACCATTCTATTAATACTATAGGAACATTTGTCCTATGAACATAACCATAACAAATTTCACAATGAAAATGAATTCAGTGGGACACATAATATCCATACTTCATAAAATACTCATTTTCATATATTTCATAAAATCACTTGTGAAAACAATTTCGTAAAATAAATGGGAACTCGCCTTGCTTTCTTTGCTAATTTCCTCAAGCCAAGCTTATTCACATTAATGAGCAAAATCAATCACTTATTCTTTCTTTTCTTCTTCTTTTTTTCTTTCTATCTTTCTTCTCTCCCTATTTTCGTCCCCCCTCTTATCCCTCCTAACCTCTATTTATAGAGAGAACTCCATCATGTTGTCAAAATATGCATTAGGTAGTCAAATGTTGACTAAGCACTGCTAATCAATGCTATGGTGACTAAGCTTAGCTAATTAATGCTATGGTGACTACATATAGCTTTCTTTAACCAATTACCATATTCCATTTAACTCCATATAATCAATAATCTTATGCCATTTTGCTCCAATCATCAAACACCACTTGCAACCAATCATATCATGGCATTTAACTCCAATCATCAAACACCACTTGTTTTCTTATAATAATAATAATAATAATAATAATAATAATAATAATAGTAGTAGTAGTAGTAGTAGTTGTAGTAGTAGTAGTAGTAAAATATAATATTTGTTTCTTCTCGGTTTCCCTCTCTTATTTGTTTTCTCTTTCTTTCTTTCTCTCTTTCTTCTCTCCCTATTTTCGTCCCTCTCTTATCCCTCCTAACCTCTATTTATAGAAAGAACTCCATCATGTGGTCAAAATATGCATTAAGTAGTCAAATGCTAAATAAGCATAGCTAATCAATGCTATGGTGACTAAGCATAACTTTCTTTAAACCAATCGCCATATTCCACTTAACTCCATATAGCCAATCATCTGATGCCATTTTGCTCCAATCATCAAATATTACCTTGCAACCAATCATATCATGCCATCTAACTCTAATCATTAAACACCACTTGCAACCAATCATGTCATGGCATTTAACTCCAATCATCAAACACCACTTGTTTTCTTATAATAATAATAATAATAATAATAATAATAATAATAATAATAATAATAATAATAATAATAATAATAATAATAATAATAATAATAATAATAATAATAATAATAATAATAATAATAATAATAATCAAGGCCCACTACGACATTGATATGTGCGGTGTTATAATTGGTATTAGAGATTATGGTTGAGATTTTGGATAAATATCTTTGAGAGATATTGGCTTGAGGTACAAATGGTATCAGAGATTAGGTTGAAATTTTAAGGGTTTCATAAATAATGACTTTCTTGAAAATAAAAGAAAATAGTTTTATAGATAATTTTATAAAATTCAAGAAAAATTTCAAATGATTTTAATTTAGGAGAAATAGCTAGTGAAAAACAAGATATAGATATCTTGTTGAATCAACTAGAAAAATAAATCTCCTATCGGGGAGGGATGTTACACTTTGTCTGGGGTAAACATAAAGTACATGTCACTTATGACCGATAATAGCATATCAAAACTAAATAGATTTAATCAACGACGAACTCCAAATATTTACAACCATGAATTCAAGTCAACACTAACTAATAATGTCATCAACTCCTATTGATAGAACATCCAAAAAGTAACCATAAGCAACGCCCATTAAAGTTAATCAACACTCTCCATAAAAGCTAACAAATGAAAATAATGGTTTGTAATATATAATAATAATCTCAAAGATATTACTTTATATCTCATATGAAAATTTATTAAACTATATGTATAAATTTCTTTAGAAAATAATGAGTAATTATTAACTACAAAATAGTAGTTTATTAATGTTAAGTAATAGTTCTAATGTTAATGAATATTCTAGAGTTTAGTACCAAAGTTTAATAGGAATAAGTTGACAATAATAATAATTAAAAGCAATAACAAGAATAATAATAATAATAATAATAATAATAATAATAATAATAATAATAATATTCTTAATATCAATAATAATAGTAATTATATTAATAACAATATAGCAAAATAGTATTAATAGTGATAACAATAATATTAATAGTAATAATAATAAAAGGTGGTAATAATATTTATAATAACAAAGGTAGTAGTAATAATAATAATAATAACAATAATAATATCCCCAAAAGTAATAGCAACCAACGATAATAATATTAATAGTATTTAAAACAACAATAATAGTAATAGCCTCATATAACAACTACATCATTCTTGGCATTAATGACATACACATATCATTTCATCTTCTATCTCTCATCCAACTCAACAAAGATACCCCAACAAATCCACAACTTTATCATGTCATACTCACAATGATTATTATATCTTAAGATATAAGCAACACATATAGTAACATAATATCTCCCATCCTCCAACCATAGAAACCACATATTCCAAAGACAACTCCTCAAATATTACCAAATCACCATAAATCACATTAATACTTCTATTTTGACATCATCCTATATGACTTGAGTTCAAAGAGAACAAAAGGTTAGATAAAGTTTACTTGTTTGATGATTGGTTTAAGTCGAAGAGGACGTTTTGTTGATCTAGGGATCTTGATTGCCTCAATGTAACACCTTTGAGATGCCACCGATTTGAGGAAGATTCAACCAAGCCAACCATGCATTTCGGTTTCGGTCAAGTGAAGAATGAGAAGAAAGATAAGGAAAAGAAAGAGAAAAAAAATTAAAATGAAGGATTAAATTTAGATTACCTTTTTGTTCTTCCTAAATCGTGAAAAGAGAAGCTTACTTTGATCTTTGGGGAGAAAGATCTTTGGTCGATTTGATATTATAGCGTGTGTTATAGGAGAGGGTAGAGTGTATTCTAAATAATGTGGAGATTTTAGAGTGAAGTGGTGTGTTTAGAAGTGATTGAAAAGTTAGAGAGATGTAGTATGTATTCTTGGTATTCTTAGGAGAATAAGAGAGTAAATTAGAGAAGTGAGCAAGTATTCTTTGATTGAAACGACCTGTAACAACCCCCACTTTTGTACTTTAATCACCCCTACTAAAGGTAACAGCGGAAGCATATCAATACCGGGTGTTGCCCCGTCCAATTATCTAGACAAGAGGGTCTTTATAACAAAAAACCAACAGAGTATGTAAGGTCCAGATCCATACAATAACCCATAATGATGGCCACGTGCACATATATAACAAAGAATCTCATGCATGAAAATTTCTATTCAACATCAGTAATAAAGTATATTATCCAAAAGGAAAATGTCCGGACCTATTCTGCTGTTACTGTGGTATCGTCCTCTATCCAAAGGTCCGCTCAACTCCGGATCCTACAAAAATGGTAAGATAAAAGACATATGTGAGTGAAAAATCATCCAGTGAGTCTCCTGTGTGCTAGTGCTTTATCAAAGAGACAGAGTATATAAAACTTTTGTGGAATAGCATATCATTTGTTCACTGAAAACGATTCCAAAACTCTTTAATGAAGAGTTTATTCAGAACTTATTCATTTTTGGAAAATTGTATTTTAATTTCAAAGCATTGCCCCAATTTTTTATTAAATCACAAGCACTTCTCCAATAGAAGGTCGGCCTATATCTGAAGGTGTTGGCAGAAACAGAGCATGCATGCAGTGGATGGTAATGGAGATAAAAACATTAAACACAGAGCATGCAAGCATGGTGGAGGTTAAATAACATACCTCTTGGAGCTTTAAAACTCTTTTATTAAAATTTTCAATATTTACACAAGAAAAACTAGTCCAAGAGGGCATATTCCCAACAACATCCACATGCAAGTCCCGTAGTCCTTGCCTTCAGCGCCACATACCATTGTATTGAGACCGCAACCTCTAGTACTCAATCGTGCATGTAATACCCCGCCCAAAACCACCTTTGACCTATGGGGAAAAAGTCATACATTGCATAGTATCTCGCATTTCATGTGATATTTTCAAATTATTTTTGCAGGGGTGCATGTGATTTTCAAAGTTGTGCTTGCAAAAAATTATTTAAATGTGTTGTTGCATTACTTGAGAGTTGTCTTAAGTGAAGTTTAGTAGAGGAGATGGAGGGATGAGAATTAGGGTGGAAAGAATTTCCTAGAGAAATATTATCATCGGAGTTGATTTGGAATAGCGGTTGGGTTTGGTGATTTTCCTTGGTGACTCGAGTTCGAATCTTACATCTTGCGAATCTTAGTTTTCCTTTTGAATTCTTTTCTCTAGATTTCTTCATGCTTTGGCCAAAAAACCCTAGTCATCTTAGTGAATTTCAGCGCCATCATCTAAGGAGATAAGTCTCCATATTTATCTCCTAAATTAAAGGATTTTTATGAGGATAAAGTTTAATTTTATTTCCAGCTTTTATTCTTTGATTTTTGAAAATCCTAGTTAGAATAATTAGATTCCAGCTTGGTTTTAATGTTTCAGATTTTGTAATTGATAGTTGGAACTGAATTGTTATTTTTCTAGTTAGATACCTTGTTGATTTTGAACATAGAACCCTAGCTAAAAATCTGAAAAATTTTCCAGCTTAGTGCCGCCACCTTTGAAGGTGTTTTAACTCAAAACAAACTCTTTCAATACTAGGAAATCTTATCCTAAATCCTTTAGCAAATCAGATTTTATTTCAATCCTAAATCAACTAGGTTTTACTCTTTCTTTTTCCTGCAGAATTTCAGCAGCCTTGTGCATGCACAAGCTACACGAAATTCCTGCACTCCTAAGTGCAATCAAACTCTTCAAACCCTAGCTCAAATCACCTAGAACACCCCTCACCAAATCAGATTACTGTGGCGACACAAAATTAGATTTTATCCACTAAAAATTCCAAAATTTCGGCTAGCTTCAAATTAGGATTTTCGGCAGCTTCAAGCCAGAATTTTCGGCCGGCTTTGCTTGATGCAATGACCAAAAATTCTGCATTCCAACCACTACTAAAACTCCCTATTGAATTGGCCAATTTCAACGCCTAAAGAACTCATTATTTCTTCTCTGAATTGCAGATAGATTAGCAACCAAAACAGCCTGAATTTTCCCTCTTTTGTTTAGCAAATTTTCGCACAAAAACCACTGCATGTGCACAGGATTTTCGGTGACCAAAAGCTATACAAACTCCTTGTTTTGGCCAAAAACTTGAACACGCACACAGTCCTTTCCTTGTGTAGTTTTCGGCCAGCATAGGAGAACAATTCCAGATTATTTTCTCCTTTTAAACCCTCTGAAATTCAGCCAGCAACAGGGTACAGCAAGCTGCAATTTTCGCCCTTGCTGTCCAAGAAACCTAAAGCCATTAGGAGTCATTCTTAGCACCACCATCTAACCCTAAATCACAGTAGCCGACCACTCCCTCCTTCCTACACAAAAATTCCAGCAAGAACTCTTCTACAATTTTCAAAAATTCCAAGAGCAATTCCAAGCAAAAAACCAATCACACCCTAAGATAAGCAAAAATCATCTCAACCTCTTGAATCCTTTCTTCCGTCAATTCTTCTCTTTTCCTTCCCTTGATCACGCCACCTAAAGGCTGATTTCATCCTCTTTAGCTATCTTCGGATAAAAGGAAGGAAAGAAGGTAACTTTTCTCTTCTTCTCAAACGAACTCGGGACGATCACCATAGGAGCATCGAGATCTTGATAACCCGGTTGTTTCAAGGTAAGGTAATTCTTACCCTTGATGTCGAAGTTAAGGTCTAATAAGATTGATGAGGTCTATGGAAGTATGATAGCATGATATATGTGCTTGGTGGGGATAGATGAATATTTTGAGTTGAGTAATTAATTAAGCATATTCGATAGATAGTAATGCCATATTTTACTGTGATAATGACGAATGTGAATTGTGATGGTCAAGTCAAGACCTTTTTCATATATTAATCATGTCTTTGATGGATGTAGGGTCATAGTGTATGAACTTTGAGAAGTAGATAATTTATTTGGAGGTAGATAATGGATTGTGAATTGTTATGAGAATAAATGAGTTTAATGTATGTTTGAATCAATTGAGACCCTGATCATAATATTATGTGATTCTAGATCAGGAGGGTATTTGAAGGAAACAAGCTATGATTTTATCTTGTTTATCTGAGGCATATCAAGTAAGTCCCTGCATAAACTCTTTTGTTAAATGTTGTGATGACAAGTCTATGTGGTAAAGCTTTGTGAAGCTATTGTTAAACTATGTTTGCTTGGGTTGTAAACGTGGATATTTACTCTTTTACCAGTTTTTTCAAACTAACGATTTTATCAAGAACACTATTCTCTCTCCTAAATTTTTAGAAAACTCTTCTAAAGAAAACCACGTTTTACAAAGCCAAGATATGGAAATATTTTGAATCAGGAATTAACGGATAGGTTCGTTGAGTACTCAATAAGGGTAGGCAAACAATACTAGTCTTGGAGGGCTTGAGTAAGTCTTTTGGCAGGAAGCCACCTCCAGAAGATAAGCTCGGCTTGAAAAGGCGACAGTGTTGGTTGGTCAGGCCGGTCCGAGCTAGCATTTGTACCTGGTAAAGTATTATTTATTTTCCCAGTATGGACACCCGGATGGTTTTGTTGGGTGTAGAGAAGGAAGAGTATCTCACCCGATGGGCTATACACTCACTTTGATCAGAATGCCCAACGTGTGGTAATCTGGTCCAGGCAAGGTGCACAAAGTGTGGTGCCTTATCCTCATGGAGCCCAACGTATGGTGACATGACTATTTATTCGAGTGAATGATTTATTTTGTATAAAATGTGACAATGAGAAAAACCTACTCCTTGCAAAGGGAAAATTATTTATGACTTGCCGAATATTTCTACAAATGTTTTTCACTATGCGTACACGAACTGTTCAAAGTACCATGTGCATACACAGGACTTACTGAGATTTAATCTCACACTATTTTATATCATGTTTTCAGGAGATAGATTATGCTGAGCAAGCGGGGCATGTGATAGTTAAAGCTTTTATTATTTCTTTTCATTGTGTTCTAGGAGACAATTGTTGGTTCAAGTTTCTGATCAGATATTTGTTTTTGTTTAGTTTTGCTCGTGTTTGAGCCGATGTAATAAGAGTTTTTCGTTATTTATCTAAGTTTGATTTCTTTGGTTATTTTTACATTTTTATACCTCGTTTTAAAGACCTATTGTCCTCCGGGACAGGGCGACATCCCCGCCCTTTTTGGGTACATAGTAGTGGGGTGTTACAGTGCGTCACCAGAATATTTACACCACAGCGTACTTCTACTCAGGTATACCGCAACATACGTAGTGTACCACAACACACAATCTTTTACTTGCCACCATAAGGCAAGGGTCCCAATTCTAATGTCAATCACCATCGAGGAGGTAAGAAGTTAAACGCTCCAAGTATCCCCACCCGGCTTCCAGCGAATGACTAAAAAATAAGAAGCGCCCGCAGACGCGGCAATTGCCAGGTACTAAATCACTAGCTAGGACGACTCATCTCAATGCCCTATCACCCCATTTGGAGTAAGACAATCCCTAGAACTAGGCCAGGTTACTAGGGCCGTCTAACTCTAACGTAGGCTAGCACAAAGATCAAAGTCCTTACTGAGTACTCAATGTTAACAATACCAACCTCGTCTGACTGATCAGGCTAGAGGGTTTTTTGATCCCACAGGATTTTCAAATCAAAATATTTATTTTAGGCAAAACAATACTTTCCAAAATTTGATCCCACTGACTCACAAGTTAGATCATCATTCATATAGTCTCCGCAAAGCTAATCAATTCATTCCATGGCACATCAGGCCAATAAAATAATTCCAGGGATCAAAAGGTCATTTTTCAAAAGTCAATCTCATTGTGAGAGATCATTTTCAAACTCGTTGAGGATAAAGAGTTCTGTTCACACATCAAAACATATTTCTAAGAGTATCCGAGTCATTTTTCTCGTACTCAATCAAAAATGTCATTACGAAGGGTATTCCTATCATTTTACCCATACCCGATTCCAAAAGACTTTCCAAGGGTATTCGGGTCATTTTACCCTTACCCGATTTGAAAAGTATTCACAAAAGTTCCAATAAGGGTATTTCGGTCATTTACCATATACCCAATTCCAAAAGTTTTCATAAACATTCCAATAAGGACATTTGGATCATTTTCCAAATACCCAATTCCAAAAGAAACTCATTTCAAGAAATCCAGAATTGTAATCCCAAAAGAGGATTAAATTCAAAGTTTCCAAATATATTTCCATAAAATGTTCCAATAAGGGCATTTTAGTTAATTTATGAATACCCGATTCCAAAATTTATCATTTTTTGAAAAAATCCAATTATTTAATCCAAAAAGGACAAAATTCACAAAATTCTTGCTTTAATAATCCAGTAAGGTTTCCAAGCTAATTATGATGTTTAATCAAGCCCAAAATGGCATAAAATAATTCTTGCTCAGATAAACCTTAAACATATTCAGGGAATTCCAAAATGGTATAAAATATAGCATTTCATGGAAAAGTGAAGCACACTAGCTTTCAAAAGGTTTTAGAAATCAAAGGGACCCGCCTTGTGTCCTAAGCAATTCTTTCCATTCACTGCCGTTCAACCATCGTTTCCACCGTTTTCAACATTCCGTTGGCCGTTTACCGACAAACCTACACCAAACATCATTTTTGGGTCAAATCGTGTTTGGCCAAAAAATAGTCGACGTGTCCGACAGGTAGCCGGCGACTAACCAATGTGCCCGACAATTAGCCGACGTCCCACCGTTGTTTAACTGACGGGGCCGACGGTTAAGAAAAACATCCAACTTTTGTTCACATCTTTTTTTTTTTTTTTTTGTCGTTTGATCAATTCTTTCATTTTCCTTTTCCCACATCCTTTATCCCTTCATATACAAGGGATTTACTTCATATTTCCCATTTATTTCATTCAAAATCACATAATCACATAATTCATTTCTCTGGAATTTCACTGCTTAACACATGATTTTGTTTTGCACATAACTTTCAATCCACAACTCCGATTTGGCTCTATGATATACCAAAATGACTGTTAGACTCTTAACTTTAATTATATCTTTGCTGTTTTTAGAGTTCTATTTCCTGCAACATAATACAGGGAAAAAACAGCTCTAATAGTTTTACCTCAATTCCACTATTCATGTTTTCCTTTGTTCTTCTTTAGTCTTTAACATCTTGGAACCATTAATTCATTCAATTTTCCATCAAATCATCTTTAAATCTGTGATTTTAAGATTCCAATAGCTCACAAAAATCACACGTATTCAACACAAATTCATTTTTTCTAATCAAAGGCTAGTATAATCCATTTTTTCAACCAAGTAAATTCCATTTTTACTCTACTTTGATCATCATCTCCTCAACTAGAAACAACCCTTTAAGCCACATAATTATTTAGTTCTTCTTCACACAAAACATCATTCAAAAACCCTTAGGCAGTCGGCACTTATATAAGTATATACAAGGTTCATACACAAAAGTTCACAAACCCTAACTTTGATCCAAAATCAAGACATGAAAATCATGTTTTCATGCTAAAATTCATATCAATATAATCACCATAATGAGATCTATGACTTTAATTCCTAAAGTATAGGACTTTACCTTGTGTTTAGGATCTCTTGGCCCAGAAACACCAAGAACACACACACATCTTTCTTTCTCTCTCCTTTTTCTTTTTTTCTCCCTATTTTCTCTAGCTTTTCTTTCCTTTTCTTTCTCTCTTCTTTCCCTACTCCTTATACACAAAATCTGGCTGTTTTTCAGCTCCTTAACCGCCGTTCATGGTCCAAATGGGTGACCATTTGGTCATAAATTGTGGGCTATCTGCCACGTGTCGCAATTTCATTTGTCTACCAATTTTTTTATTTGTTTTGTAAAACTTATTTGATAAGCTTTATCTTGTATGAAATCTCATACAACCTCTCATAATGTGACACATGTCCCTATCCACCAATCACATAGCGCCACACGTCTAAGTTTTACCCGCATTTCTAATTTTTCTCAAAAATGGCCAAAATCGAGTCCAGAATGGAAAAATATTTTACTTCAGTATTCAACTCCAAAAATTTCACTAAATCTATTGGTAATACTTAAATTATTCAATTCCTTCTCTACTTGGTCAAATTTGCAATCAAAATCGCGAGCGTGGTCAAAATAATGAAAATACCCCCAATAACCCGAATAGCATAATTCACACCAAAATGTGTGTTTCATTGCACTGATTAGTTTCTCTTCTCAGTGTACCCTCAAATTCTTATTTTGTTAATAATAGTAGCCTTCCAAAGATTTAGGGTACAGGTAGAATAAATCCAATAATTACATCTAGGTCTCGACAAGATATTATTATACCAAAATATTCGTCTCATTATACTGATCATCTTTTTTTCTGACCATTGATATAAATTCTCATTCTATCACAAGTAGTGGCCAATCGATGATTAAAATATGGGATATTACATTAGTACTATGTATAGAATAAGAATTTGTATAAATGACCAGGATAAGAAATGATCAGTATAATAAGATGAACGTTTTGATATGATAAACATATTTAAGGGCATTATTGAAAATTTGAAATTATGGTGACCTGAATGAAATTTTTTAATTTGTTCTACCCGTACTCTAAATCTTCAGATTGCGACTAGTTTTAGTAGAATGGGAATTTAAGGGTATATTAAGAACAAAAATTGATCAGTGTGATGAGATGAGTGTTCTGGTATAAATTAAGCTATCGGAGTTATCATCGGCATTTTCATAATTTTGTTTGCGATCGAGATTTTGACTTTAAATTTGGAAGAATAGAGAAGGAATTGAGAATTTTGATTTCCACTATTGAATTTAGTATAATATATAGATTTCATTGGTAGAATAAAATATTTTTTTCCCGATAAGGACTAAAATTATTGTTATTTTCTAAAAAAAAATATAAAGTGTGGTCGACATTAAGACAAGCGGCGTAATATGATTGGAGCATAAAAACAAGTGTCAAAATACCATTAGAGAAGTAAGATATTTGTGGAATTATTTTATTTCAAAAGCATATTGAATAAGACTAATAAATAAGGAAATTAATAAAATCAACCAATAAGAAAAAGGTTGGAAATTAGATAGCCCACAATAGTTGACTTTGTGACCAATCTTGGTCACAGTTTGGACCAAGAAATGGTGATGGAAGCTGTATTTCAACAGTTAAAAATGGATAGCAAGAAGAGAGAAAGAAAAGGTAGAGAAAAATAGGGAGAAAAAGAAAAATGTGAGAGAAAGAAAGATATTTGTGTGTATGTGTTTTTGGTGTGTTCTTGGAGCAAAATCAAGCCAAGAGATCCCACATATATGGTAAAACATCATACTCCTTGAATTTAAGTTGTAGATTAAATTGTGAGGATTATTGTGGTATTAATTTTATTGAGAAACTCATGAGAACTATGAGAATTACTTAGACAATTGCTATGTTTTGGGGCTATTTTGTGTGTGTTGTATACCGGCTGATTAGAGAAGCTATATACTATGTTTTATATCATAGATAAAGTGTTTTAATGGAGGTTTAATTGACATTTCTTGACTGCACAAGAAGGTGTAAGAAATGGAAAGGAAAGATGGAATTAATTATTGAAGAAAATGAATTGTTAATGTTGTTGTTTGCGCTTGTTGAACTTGATGGTGGGAAATGTGATTTTTCTAGGCTAAGTATCTCTAAAAATAAGAGAATTGAAGGCCATTATGATGGAATTTAAGATGGTTTAAGTGTTATATAGTCGTTAGGATTAAAGTAGAATAAATGGTATGAAGAAAGAAAACAAAAACAGAAATTCTGTTTGGAAGAAATCCAGAGCAACCTTGCAGAACAAATAAACTATACAAATTGGCTTCTTCATTTGGAACCTGAAATTTGTAGCTAAATGTCTTAGGGTTATTTTGATACCAATTTTACATTATTTGGAACTGTGAGAAAAACATTATGATGAAACTAGCACAAGCTGCCAAAACAGTAACTAGATTGAGAAACTGAGTTATTGTAAGCAAAAATGAATGAAATAAGAAGGGAAATCAGTGGCTCATGAATTTGAAATCATAAAGGAATGTCTTGAGGACATTTTGGAACAAGTTTTACTTCAATTGGACTTATCAATCAAAAGTTATAATATAAACAAACAAGTGTGACAAGAATGAAAAAATGCACAATTCTATTTGGCAAAAAATAAACTCAAGTATTATTTTATTGGTATTAATGGATGAAAGAGAGATCACAAGAACATATGGAAACCTTGGATATTTATTTTTACAAAGAGATGGGAAATGAATTAATGAGCCTTTGATCATTCCAAGTATTTATCTCATTTTGGTTGGAAGAAGTGAGAAACAAGAAAATAGAATATTTTCTATTCACATAATAGTTTTGTGTTAGTCGTACCTTAGAATAATAAGTGAGGTTTGGAATGACTCAGATATAGGTCATTTATCTTCAAAGCTTCGTAAAGGACTAAGAGTGTTATATACATCATCACTTTGAGTTAGGACACGAGGTGAGTCCCATTGCTTAAATCTTGTTTTAGCTAAGTGTTTTCCTGAAACGATCATATGCTTTTTTGATACAGCTAATGCTTTCCAAATATATTATGAGATGAATGTTACACTTGAATTTGAAAGAATTATCAAACACTCGATTTCTTGAATATCCTAGTTATGAAATATCTCGTGTGATCTTTTCAATTTCCAAATCCCGATTTTAGTGAAGTGTTTTCCTAATATGAAAAATGATCTCCTGATGTGCTCAAGAGCGAGCTGTCAATATAGATTTAGAAACATGATGAACAATATAAATCTTGAATTCTTAACTTCTTGAATACTTGGCGTAAGTACTAACTTGAATATTTGGTGTAAGTACTAACTTAACTATTTAGCGTAAGCGCTGACTTGAGTACTTGGTGTATACACTAACTTGAATACTTAAACGTAAGCACTAACTAGAATAATTGGCGTATGCACTAACTTGACTACTTGGCATAAGCACTGATTTGAATACTTGGCGTAAGCACTGACTATATTTAAATACTGGAATACTTGAATCATAATATTTTATACTAGAATTCTTGAATACTTGAATTAGCATGTTTTCACTCGAAATCCTTGAATGCCTAATTTGAGAATGTTCTCACACGAGAATTTCTGAACTAGCTTATTTGAGATTATTCTTCATGAGATCTTTTTAGTGGAAAACACTAGCACACACGAGACTCACTGAGCTTTACGCTCATATGTATGTTATCTCTTTTGAAAAATATAGGATCAGAGGCGCAGCGAAACCGTAGTGGACTCCCAGAGGCTCATGCTACACCTTGGACTGGTTACACCCTTGAGTGTATGTATCAGAAGCCAAATCCTTGTACTTTTCTATTTTGGAAAAAAATTTGCTGCATTTTGAATGAAGTTTGTTATAAAGACCCCTTGCCTGAACAATTAGACGGGGCAAGTTACAGTCTACTGCGTTATGAAAATATGGGGTGTTACAAATGGTATCAGAACATAGCAGAAACCATAATTGAGCTTCTGATAGAATATAGCTGAGCCTCCAAAGGGACACTGGGGAGTCCATCATAGTATGAGTAAATGTGAATTTATAGAGTTAGTGTGTTTTATGAAATTAGATATTGGAGTAGATGCAACATGTGACATTGAGGTATAATTTCTTCTAATGAGCCAAAAGAAGAGTGATTTGAGACAATTCTAATATCTTTGGAAAGGGTTTATGACCCCGAACTCGAACAATAGTAAAAAGATTGGGGTCAGGAAGACCTTATATTTGAATTATTTATTTTAGGATTAGTAATAGTGAAATGATGAATGAAGGAGGTTGAACACTTAAAGGTAATGTATGTAATGATATGGTATGTGCAGATACGGATATGCGCACTTGTATAGTTTTTCATTATTATATTTAAGTACTAAAAGTCCTGATTTATCAAAATGTGCGGAAGAATATGATTATATCAATACTAATGTACCAGGAATCATCAGACATTTGAAGTTAAATGTGCGTAGGTTAGAGAAATTTTAGGATGGGTAACCCCTAGGAAGTACCCATAAAGTTATAGCTCACTACGTTATAGAAATATGGGAAGGTATATTACTAGGTTGAAAGAATATGAGAATCTCTCAATAGATCATGTTTACACGTGCAAAATAGAAATTTTCTTCTATTTCATGTCATATGAATAGGAAGCATTGAGATGTATTCATTTGATGGAATTAAGGTAAATATAAATTTTAAGGACAAAATTTCTTGAAGGAAAGGAGAGTGTAACAACCCCCACTTTTGTACTTTAATCAGATACTACTATGTATAGAATAAGAATTTGTATAAGTGACCAGAACAAGAAATAATCATTATAATGAGATGAATGTTTTGGTATGATAAACATATTTAAGGGCATTATTGGAATTTCGAAATTATGGGGACCTGAATGGAATTTTTGAATCTGTTCTACCCATACCCTAAATCTTCAGATTGTTTTTAGTAGAATGGAAATTTAAGGGTACATTAAGAACAAAAATTGATCAGTTTGATAATGAGTGTTCTGGTATAAATTAAGTTATTGAAGGTATCAGGGGCATTTTCATAATTTTGTTCACGATCGGGATTTTAACTGTAAATTGGGAGGAATTGAGAATTTTGATTCCCACTATTGAATTCAGTACAATTTATAGATTTCATTGGTGGAATAAAATATTTTTGCCCCATATGGACCAAAATTACAATTATTTTTTGAAGAAAATTCTAAAGTGCGGTCGACATTAAGACAAGCTGCGTAATATGATTAGAGCATAAAAACAAGTGTCAAAATACCATTGAGAAAGTAAGATATTTGTGGGATTATTTTATTTCAAATGCATATTGAATAAGATTAACAATTAAGGAAATTAATTAAATCATCCAATAGAAAAATGGTTGGAAATTAGATAGCCCACAATAGTTGACTTTGTGACCAATCTTGGTCACAATTTGGAGCAAGAAATGGCAGTGGAAGCTGTATGTTAACAGCAAAAAATGGACAGCAAGAATAGAGAAAGAAGAGAGAAAGAAAAGCTAGAAAAAAATAGGGAGAAAAAGAAAAAGGTGAGAGAAAGAAAGAAGTATATGTGTGTTCTTGGTGTGTACTTTGTGTTTATGGAGCAAAATCGAGACAAGAGATCCCACATACATGGTAAAATATCATACTCCTTGAATTAAAGTTGTAGATTAAATTGTGAGGATTATTTTGGTATTAATTTTATTGAAAAATGCATGAGAACTATGAGAATTACTTGGACAATTGCTATGTTTTGGAGCTGTTTTGTTTGTGTTGTATACCGGCAGATTAGAGAAGTCATATACTATGTTTTATATGATAGACAAAGTATTTTAATGGTGATTTAATTGATAGTTCTTCACTGCACAAGAAGGTGCAAGAAATGGAAAGGAAAGATGGAATTAGTTGTTGAAGAAAATGAATTGTTAATGTTGTTGTTTGCACTTGTTGAACTTAATAGTGGAAAATGTGCTTTTGATGGGCTAAGTATCTATAAAAATAAGAGAATTGAAGGCCATTATGATGGAATTTAAGATGGTTTAAATGTTATATAGTCATTAGGGTTAAAGTAGAATAGATGGTGTGAAGAAAGGAAACAAAAACAGAAATTCTATTTGGAAAAAATCCGGAGCAACCTTGAAGAACAAATAAACTTTATAAATTGGCTTGTTCATTTGGAACATTAAACTTGTAGTTAATGTCATAGATATTTTGGGACCAATTTTACATGATTTGGAGTTGTGAGTAAACGTTATGATGAAAATATCACAACCTGCCAAATTAGTAACGAGATTGAGAAACTGAGATGTTGTAAGCAAAACTAAATGAAATAAGAAGCAAAATCAGTGGTTCATGAATTGGAAATCATAAAGGAATGTCTTGAGGACATTTTGGAACAAGTTTTACTTCAATTGGACTTATCAATCAAAATTTAGAATATAAACAAACAAGTGTGACAAGAATAAAGAAATGCAAAATTCTATTTGGCAAGAAATAAACTCAAGTATTGTTTTGTTGGTATTAATGGATGAAAGAGAGAACACAAGAACATATGGAAACCTTGGATATTTGTTTGAACAAAGAGATGGGAAATGAATTAATGAGCATTTGACCATTCCAACTATTTATCTCATTTTGGTTGGAAGAAGTGAGAAACAAGAAAATAGAATATTTTCTATTCACATAATAGTTTTGTGTTAGTCGTACCTTAGAATAATAAGTGAGGTTTGGAATGACTCAGATATAGGTCATTTATCTTCAAAGCTTCGTAAAGGACTAAGAGTGTTATATACGTCATCATTTTGAGCTAAGACACGAGGTGAGTCCCATTGCTTAAATCTTATTTTAGCTAAGTGTTTTCCTGAAACGATCATGTGCTTTCCTGACACATTTAATGCTTTCCTGATATATTATGAGATGAATGTTACACTTGAATTTGAAAGAATTATCAAACACTCTATTTCTTGAATATCCTAGATATGAAATATCTCATGTGATCTTTTCAATTTCCAAATCCCGATTTTAGTAAAGTGTTTTTCTGATATGGAAAATGATCTCCTGATATGCTTAAGAGCGAGCTTTCAATATAGATTTGGAAACATGATGAACAATATAAATCTTGAATTCTTGATTTCTCAAACTTGTTAATCTTTGAATCCAATACATGACTAACTTGAATACTTGGCATAAGTACTAACTTGAACACATGACGTATGCACTAACTTGAATACTTAGCATAAGCACTAACTTGATTACTTGGCATAAGTACTAAGTTGAATACTTGGCGTAAGCATTAACTTGACTACTTGGCGTAAGCACTGACTTTAATACTTAGCGTATGCACTAACTTGAATACTTTGCATAAGCACTAACTTGAATACTCAACGTATGCACTAACTTGACTACTTGGCGTAAGCACTGACTTGAATACATAGTGTAAACACTGACTTACTTAAATACTTGAATACTTAAATACTTGAATCAAAGTATTTTATACTAGAATTTCTAAATACTTGAATCAGCATATTTTCACTAGAAATCCTTGAATACTTGATTTGAGAATGTTCTCACACGAGAATTTCTTAGCTAGCTTATGTTGAGATTATTCTTCATGTGATCTTTTCAGTGGAAAACACTAGCACACATGGGACTTAATGAGCTTTACGCTCACACGTGTGTCATCTCTTTTGAAAAATTTTGGATTAGAGGCGCGGCAAAAGCGCAGTGGACTCCCAGAAGCACATGCTACACCTTGGACTGATTACACCCTTGAGTGTATGTATCAGAAGCCAAATCCTTGTACTTTTCTATTTTAGAAAAATTTTCGTTGCCTATTGAGTGAGGTTTGTTATAAAGATCCTTTGTTTGAGTAATCAGACAAAGCAACATCCTACAAAGTTACAGCTTACTACGTTATGGAAATATAGGGTGTTACACGACCAAATGCACTAGTATCATGTAGTATTTCAGTTAGCTAGGTGAAGAGAGTTTCTAGGAGTTGTTTTGAGTTTCGAATTCTAAAGAGTGGTTGACTGAATAGTGGAGATTTTTGAGGTAAAATGCTTGGTAATGGTGACTGAATGTTGAAGGTATTTTAGCACTTCAATGGTGGTTCTTTCGGCTACCTAGGATGTAGAAGAAAATTGAGGAATGGTCCAAGCTAGAGCTGGCCAAAATTTCTAAAGTAAGAAGCTAAAAATTCTTGTAGTTTTTCAAAGGATTTTTAGCTGAATTGTGGAGTGTTTGATAGAGTAAATCAAGGTTTTTAACTTTCAATTTCAAATCAATTTGAATGGAGGAAAACTAGGAGTGTTTTGAGGTGCTCTAATTGAAAGTTTTAACATGGCAAACAAAGCACACAGAAGAAAAATGCAGCAATGAAAGCAATTTAAAATTTATACCTCAGCATTTCCTGGTCTATGTTGACTACTTTGGTTAAATAGGGGCCGACAAAACATTCTTCGAAACCTCTTTCCTCGAAAACAATTCTGGTTGTTGTCCAGCAAGTCTCATGCTCAGGCGCATGAACGCAAATCTTCTAGCTTTCAGAAAATGATCACGCCTAATTCTAGCCAGTGAGAGCAAAAAGGGTCAATAGAACTATGGTCTTCTTCCTTGATTATGCTATACAAGCAGTATCAATGAAAACCTCACACTATTTTTCAAAGTTAGAAAAATAGAGAAGAAGAAAAACAAACTCTGAGAGAGAAAACATGAGACTTCTGTTACACGCCTAAGGCTTTTTTTTATTATTTTTTTGAGAGAGCAATCAGTCCCTATCCCTTGAAAGCTATAAAAACATCAAAACTGATTAGATCAAAATCCAAACAAAATAGGAATTATCCCATTTTAAATCTATATCTCTGGTATTCAAAAAAAAAATCCCAAAACCACCCAACGTCTTGCTAGGGTAAAACAATTACCTCAACCAAAACAAACCTGGGTCTGGTCCATGGGCCCTAGATCCCTACAATTGGGCCAAGCCCAAAATTATTTATTTATTTCTGGTCTAATAAAAACCCATAAATAAATAATTAACCGACCTAATAAGAACCAAATATAATCTCTCAAGCCTTTTATTCTAGTTTAGATCCAAGCTAATTTTAATTATTTAATCTGGGACTAGGCCCTGAATAATTAATTAACCAGCTAAATTAGACAATAGGTAATTCTCTCTTTGGGCCTTTTATTTTATTCTAACCCAATAAATAAAATAAGCTACTTGAATAAAATAAAACCCATTACTTTCCAATACCAATTTCCCAACCCAAAACTATCAGAACTTATAGGCTAGTTTAAGGACCAAAAGATACATCTCCTTGGCTACTAAAATGACCAAAATATCTATGCTATAGAAATAGTTGTATTTACATTTTAAAGATTTCTTAATATCACCATAAGGAAATATTAACTCCAAGGACAATACTATGTTAGCAAAGTCTCCGACTTACAGATGTTATGATAAATGTACCCTTCTACATAGCACAGTATATTATAGAGGAAGAGTATACTAATACCTCTTTAAATAGCATCTACTATCTTTAGACATTTAATCAAATGATCTACGACTTTATAGAATGTTTCTGCTTTCCAAGAGAGCTTCTCTAAAGCAAACATTCAAGTCATTTTCCATATGGACCTGGATTATTAGATCATTCGAATAGTCATAAGAGAAAATATAGCATAAAAGCTACCTTGTACAAGTCTGTCTTAACTAACTAGTCACGTATACCCAACATACAAGTATATTGGTCCTACGATAGAACTTTAACTATAGTATATCAAAGTATACGCTTCTACATTTGCTAGACCACCAACCCATACTCAAGCCAAAGGGTATAGGTCTACGCTATAGCAGTAGTAGTCTAGGTTTCTAGTATATAGCATATTTAGAAAACACTACGACAAGTCTAGTTCTACGTATTCAAAATACACTTATGTTATGAAATGAGAGGGCTACTCACTAGTTAAAGGTAAACCATTCCCCACCTAGAATTCACAACATAATAACCTTATCATAATAAGATTTCCATTCTCATCATCCAGTTAAGAATAACAGTTTATGTGTTAAACAACCCATGATCCATACCTTATTGTAAAATACCACAATTCACATGGATCAGTTACTTAAACACAATGGCCTTTTCCAATAAAATCATGCATAAATTAAAATGAGAAAATATAAACAACTTGTAAGAATAAAACTTTTTTTAATTTCATCAAAATTATATTAGAAATATAGTCTTAGTGGGCATACATTCCAACACTAATGGTGTTTCGGTTGCTATGGTTGGTGGAAGAAGAAGAAACATTCAGCTTAGCTATAAAAGGGGTAGAAAATCTCTAGAAAGGAGAAGGAAGAAGGAAAGGGGAAAAAACTTATTGCATTATGTATTAATGTTGGGAAAAAAATTCTGGTTATCAAGTTTGAAAGAGTAGAGAAATCTTGAGAGGTTGTTGAGCAAGAATTCAAACTTTTTTGAATGGATTTTGTACCTACAAAGTAGGAGTATTTTGAGGTTCTTACATGGTATTTTTCAGCTTGCTACAATAGTGAAGAACAAGAGCTAAGGATGAAGATGATTCTTGGATTTGAGTGCTCAAGAGTTTCATGGCTAAATGGAGAGGAATATTATAGTACAATTGAGGATTAACTTTCAATGAAGCTAGACATTTGTTCCTGCTACTTTGATCATTCGATATGCTAAGCAGAAATGGTGAAGATATTTTCCAGCTTTTGGACTCATCAAAGAAAACTAACTTTCTTGAAGGCTCCTAAAGCTAGCTGGAATATTTTTGGCCACTTCATGAGATATAATGACCAAAAATTTAAAGGAATGAACTAGGAAAATCTCCATCTTTTCTTCTAGACCAAGAATTAGTTGCTCTAAGTTTTCATGGAATTTGAAGTAACCAGAAATTTTCTAAATTCATAATATTGGAAATATTTTGAAACTTCTCTCCCTAAATCTTTCCTACAATTCGGCCAAGCTTGCTCTTGGTGTGCTGAAGTTTTCAAAAGAAAACAAGGCATTAGGAATATAAGATAAAACGTAAGAGAATAAAAGAATTCAATAATAATGAATTTCAAATTTGAACTTGTTAAGACATGAATCACAAAATAATGGAAAGCTAAAATTCCACTAGTTTTACATTAAGACAAGATCACATGGCTAGAAGATTACCATAGTGATCGCTCAAGTCATCATTCTAAGATTCATGGATTGCAAGAAAAGAATTCAAATATTATTTAGGAGAATTAAAAATCAAAACAATTATTGGTTTTGATGGGATTTGAACTCAAGTACTTAGGAATTAACCACCAAGCTCTAACCATATAACCAAATTAATTCTTATTTCCTATTTTCCTAATATAATTCTCTTCCCTCCTAAGTCCTAGGCTTCTCTCTTCTCTTTTTTTTTTTTTTTAACTTAATATTCCTAAAACCTCTCAACTCTAAATAAAATCCCTAACTACCATAAACCCTCATCAAGCACATATCATTCATATAAATCACTTACAAATAATTTTAAATTTCATAAATTTCATCCAAAACACACATGCTCATGCAATATGCCGTGAAATGCAATTCTTCCCTCTAACCCTAAGGTAGCCTTAGGTGGGGTTTTACAAGTTATCTATATGATTATCTCATTGCTAGGTCATTCAATGAACTTATTCTTATAACAAGCATCCACGTGTTAACTTTAAGTATCACAATACTCATAGATGTGAGAACCCCCACTTGATCTAATCAAGAAGTATAACATGTGCTAGTCTGTGCATATTAATGATATCCTATATCATTGTAGTTTAAGCACAAGTACTATACAGTGTAGTAGGAATCTCACATCATACTCTCTATCATGATTTCCTTAATAGTATACATTGTGCTAGGGACGTTATCGTTCATTTTTATACATATAAACATATGAAACAAATGAATTGAAAGATAATGAATACTTTTATTTATTAAATGTGCCAAATAAATTGTATAAATGATTACTTCTAGGACATAATCCTAACATTTTCACGAATAACTTTTACATGCTATGAATTTTTTTGCTGTGAAAGAGTTATATTTTTGTCAACATATAGTTTTGTCTCTAAAGTCTATCTTTGACAAGGAAATATTTTTTTCACAACTCCAATTTTCTCGCCAAAAACTCATTCTTGCTCTTATGTTTAATCACAAATTTTATATTGTAAGAAAATTATTATCATAAAATTGTCACAATTACCATTATTGGGGAGAAATTGATAAGTTAGGCAAGAAATTAACTAAATTCATTATCATTGATACATACTTCTCCTAACAAAAGCCTTAAAGTTCAGCAAGAATGGACCACAACAATTGAATTAAGCACATATTGGCAAAAAAATTACAATTGGTCAAATAACATAAAACATAAAATGTTTATAAGAACAATGAAAACCGCTCTATAGTCCAAACTTGTAACCTACTTTTTCCTTCCTTTTGGATATCATTTCTGATATCCACCGTTTTTCCTAGAAAATGTAATGCACATACAAAATATTATTACATGGTGGCCAAATTAAAAATAATCCATAAAAACAAAGAAAACTTCAAAAATAATAATAATAAAGAACAAGAAAAAAATGGCCACAAGTAGTAAGGTTTTATATAAGGAAAGCGTAAATGTGGGATAAAACTTATGGTCTACAAGAGAATGAATTACATACTAGTCAAAATAGTAGTGGATTTACATTAGTTAACAATTAAGCAAATCAAAAACCCTATAAAGATAGCCATTCAAACAATAATGTACAGCCAGGTGAATTATAAGATGATCCACAACTCATATGCGGCCATCTTAAATGTTGTATGAAAAAATAAGCTTAAGAAATCTTGAGAAAGATTTCCACATTATACATTTCATAAAGCATCAGCATCACAAAATAATTACCATTTTGATGAACATAGTTTCCATTACTTATCTCAACTCCAAATGTTTTTGATCTGGTAGGAGCACCAATTTCTAATCTATAAGGTGCCACAAAATTAGCACTTAGTTTTCATGGACAGAGAAGTAGGTAAATAGTTTATATAACCTATAACATTTCTTGAGTTAAAGCTTAGCAATAGGCTAATAGTAGAATCTCAACATACCAATTTTTAGGACATAAAGAACATAACTGAAAAATAGCAGAATCTATACATACTATTTTTTTAGTATCAAAAATGGAATTTTATCTAGGCTTCACGATCTTTTGCCAAGCATAAAATTTGATCAAATTCTAGGAATAAAAAAAAATCAATAAAAGAGCTATAGACAATAGAAAAGCAATAAAAAAAAAAATCTCTCATCACCTCCTCCCATTCAGCCCAAAACAAATAGGAAAATGAAAAAAATATGAAAAGAACACTCTAAACATGATATCTTAGATCAAAGTGCCAAAACCTGTTAACTCTTTCTAGTTGAAATATGCAGGAAAGTATGCATTTCTAAAAGATAGTTTGAAGAAAATGGTATAAAGGTGAACTGCAATGAATACAAACTTAATCCATAACAACCATGAACATCCTCACTTATTTCCAATGGTTTGATAGATCAAGGATAGGAATATAATGGTCAACTGGAACAAAGAAAAAGGCTCCTTATTAGGAATTTGAGTTTAGTTTCAAAAACTATTCTTTTCTGCCTTAAGTTCAATAATGGCCTCTCCCCAGCATTCTTGGCAATGTATCCTGGGACTTAAAAAAAATCTATGGAAACTGAGAGAAGAAATTTACATTTAAATTCATACTATGAGCATTTCAATATGCCAGGAATTCCTAAAAAAAAAACCAATTTCCTTCAAGTAGTTCATGAACAAAACAAATACATATTATTAATGCATATACACCTTCAACCTACAAATGGACAGCATGCACTCAAATACCTGAACTAAGAGAACGCATAAAAAGATATTTGAAGCCCTAATTCCAAGTTGTGATGCCATATACAAAATGAAGATGAAAATTCTTTCTATATTATATAGAAACAACCCCTAATTCAAAAGCAAACATTCAGCAATTTGATCTTCCATAACAGAAACAGTTACTAAAAATATAAATTTATTTATAGTAGAAGGGGAGACAGGAAACAACTATTTCACAAGTCCTAAAACAATCTTTTTCTAGTACTTTACAAATAAGAGCTTCATGACAGTTGAACTTTTAATATATTTATCTAAACTAAAATCTCATCAAACTTGGAGGAACAAAAAACACGTGAGTCATAGGATATCATATTCTGGCAAATGATTAATTAGATGAATGTAGACATTTTCTTCTATTTGATCAGTAACTAAAAACATCTTATCCATGCTAGATAATAGATTGCATCTCTTTGAGGTTAAGCTAATGTAGATGTGCGTGTGTGTGCACGCGCGCGCGTGCGAACTGTGTGCAGAGTAAGCTTACATGTAACCTCTGTGGGGGCACATCTGTGCGCGCGCGCTCACGCACACAGATGTGCCCCCACAGAGGTTACATGTAAGCTTACTCTGCACACAGTTAAATGTCTAATTATGTAGTTGAAGCATCCTATCCAAATTAGTTACCTCATATGGGGACAGACATAATGATCAGAGTCTCAAATTATTAGGGAAGAGCGAGCACAAAATGCAATATCTCAAGATCGAAAAGTCTGCATCAAATTGAAATAAATTTTGGAAAGCTATTCTCCAAAATGATGCTTTCTCTACCCATTTTGAAAATAAGGGCTATTAGACTGATGGAATTCAATGAAGCCTGTTGTTATGTGTTGCGCGTGTGGCTTATGTTATGTAAAGAATTATGGTTAAGGCTAACTCAAGTTTTAAATTAAAATACCAATTTAACTTTAATACACGCATACAATTAGAAAAGTATACCCATTTGTAGTATAAAGTGTAGTTGGAAAACATCAAAAATCCTTAGGAAAGGACATAAATTACCACTACTTCGTCCTAAGCTTCATTGTCCAATTCATCAAAATAGAGAAATAAAATGACTAAATAATACTAACTAATTACAAAAGAGTACCACAAGAATACATCTACCCAACTTACAAGATAATGAATAGAGATCAAAAGGAAAGATTAAAGTAAGAAAAAAAAGACTGGCAAGGAAATTAAAGAGAATTTCCTCATTTATACCCCCAAGTATTAAACATCATTAATTGAAGTCAAATTCCAGTATTAGCGAAATTTCCTAAATATTGCAAAATTCACTCTTTCTCAAGTAATGAATTTCCTATCCTTGAGCCCAACCCATAGACATCACTATCATACAAATTAAACCCAAAAATGCATAAAAATCAAAGAAATCAAAATCTAAGCCAAAAAAGGCATAGAATCCTTATCCCTAGGTGACCCCACAACTTTATCTACCACAAAGTTCTTAATCTCCTAAATTCATTTTCAAATTCATCCAGAGAAAATAAATCTATTAGATTAACATAAGAGGGAACCCATTTCATGCATCATTTCTCAAGTTTAATATAAGAAAATTACCGAAATAATCAATCTAATCAATCAAACCCAAGTAATAGATTACTCAAAATAGAAATCAATATATTAAATAATCGTCTAGTATAAGATAAAATAGGGTACAACCTTTTAATTACAACTCAATTCAAGTAAATTCAACATCTACAAATTCATATTACAAATGGGATAAAGGGAAAACTCATAGACAAGGTATCTCTTCTTCTTTGCAATCCTCTTTTGGGTGCTCCTCTTTTCCTCCAATCTACTATTAATCTTCTCTTCTTAGCTTTCTTTTGTGTTTCCAAAGGGTTTTTTTAGAGGTATTTCGTATATGTCTCTTCTATGTCCCTTTAAATGACATAGATAGAGAGTTTTGTAGGTTTTTCTTCAAAAAGCTAGAACAAGGGTTAATCTACGATATTACACAGTGCCATGGAAAGTGTACTTCATGCTGCCGTGCAAGCTCTGATGTAGTTGCACTGAAGAAGATATGTACGACACCATCGGCTATCAAGATATTTGATTTGTGGACATGCATGGCCTTATGAGTAGTAAAAAGCCTGGCACCATAAAGTCCCAGAAGTTTTAAATCTAAAGCTTAGGTAATGTACATGACTATGCCCTACGATCTCGATGCTGCTATGCAGGCTCCGCAAACTCTTTTTATAGTTCTATTTCTCCTTGATTCCTTTTATAATCTCAAACCTTTAGCTATATTAAAAAAAAAAAGAGAAAATGGGGGATTACATAGCAATCTAGAATGAATTTTAAAGACTTTGAAGATAAATTATATGTAAAATATGCATAAAATGAGCAATTATCACTCCCCTACACTTAAGTTTTTGCTTATCCTCTAAATCATCAAAACAAAAAGTGCTCCAAGCAAAAATCATGTTTAATCAAGAATAGATTTTTAGCAAAAATGACTACTTTGGAAAAGATATTCATTTTGATATGAGAATTCAGTTCAAGACCATTCAACTAGGATAAACTCATGTAAACCCATGTATTTGAATAGATAAAACTAAAGCCATCGAAGTCAGATTAAACAAGTCTACATCTATTCAACATATTTCACTCCATTTTCTAAGTTAAGAATACGACTCAAGTGACTCATATGAGCCAAGAATAATGAGTTACTTAAGTTCTCGGACTCCTAAGCTACTGTAAAGGTAGTAAACAGCGGATTAGCCCTAAAACTCACTTTTGCTAAGTAATATAAATGTCCATTAGAGATGGATAATAAAGATCTTTCAGCTTCTGCATTACCTTCATTAAATTCTCTTTTTATTTTTAGAGAAAGGTAATACATATGCCTAATAGAGATAAAAATGAATAATTTTTAGCTTTTACATTACCTTGCTTCAATCACTTATTTTCTTACCCCCAATCTACATTTACTTAAACCCAAAGTTAGTGCTAGTTAGAAGATCGTAAAATATCAATAAGCTAAAATTTCTTACTTGTATTTCATCACAAGTTTCTCATTAATTTCTAAGAAACTAAATGTCACAATGTTTACTAAAACATAAATAAGGTTAAGCAAAATAGTCCACATCACATCAAATATATACGTTTCTAAGAATATCTAGTCAAAACAACTTCTTTCCATGGTCTCATTCTAAGAGGAAAAAAAAATAGCAATCCTAAAAGAGTTTAAATTATGCCAAAAAAAATTAGCTATATGTTTTAGTCCAATTTCATCAAAATCAATAATTTTTAGAAATCAATCATTTCTTGCAAGGTAGTATACTAAACTCTCTCTTCTGCACTTGAAGTGGATAATATCCTCATTAGCTAAAATGATACATAATGTCAATGTTTGCAATTGGAATTTAAAGGATAAGGAGGAAAAAGTAAAGTAATACTCCCTAAGTGCTTAAAATTGATTATCAAGAGAGAAGAAGATCATCCATGTAGAAAAGTATATCTACAATCATCCAAAAGAAATAAAATACTAATTAAGTAAAATAAAACAAAATTAAGTCTGAAGTCAAATCACAAAATAAAGTACTCAATAAAATGAAACAAAAATAGTTAAGAAACAAAAATTCTCCTGGGCATCTAAGATGGTAGAAACTCTTTCCAAATCTTCAAGATCCTCTCAAAAGTAATGCTTCAACTAATTCCTATTGAGTTTGAATGTCCCTTTGTCTAGATGAGAAACTTCTATGGTGCCATAGGGGAAGACTTCGTTTATCATAAATGGTCCAGACCATCTTGATTTAAGCTTTCCAAGAAACAATCGTAGCCTTGAGTTGTAGAGCAGTACTTGATCACTTTTTTTGAATTCTCGGTTTGATAGAATGTGTTTATTATGCCATTGTTTGACTTTTTCCTTATACACTTTATGGTTCTCATAAGCCTCATTTCTCCATTCATCAAACTCATTTAGTTGAAGAATCCTCCTTGCTCCTGTGGAATTGAGATCAAAATTTACAAGCTTGATTGCCCAGAATGCTTTGTGCTTAATTTCTACGAGCAAATAACAAGACTTCCCATAAACCCATCTGTAAGCAGTGGTGCCTATAGGAGTCTTATAAGCAATTTTTTATGCTCGTAGATCATCATCCAATTTCTTACTCCAATATTTCCTTGTATAGCTGACTACATTTTTCAAAATTCTCTTAAGTTCACTATTAACTACCTCCACTTGGCCACTGGTTTGAGGGTGATATGGGATTGCAAGCTTATGGGTAATACCTAGATAAAGCAATATCTTTTCCAATTGTTGTTACAAAAATACATCCCCCTATCACTTATAAGTACTTTAGCAACTCCAAATGTAGTGAAAAGCTTTTTAAGGAAATGGACAACTACCCTAGCATTTTTAGTTGGTAAGGTCTGTGCCTCAACCCACTTTGACATATAATCAACAAGATCTAAGATATACTTACAACCCAAAGAATTAGGAAATGGTCCCATGAACTTGAAAATTCCCCAATAGTCAAATACTTCACAAACTTGAAAATTTGATAAAGGCATTTCATGAGCTTTAGATATATTACCTATCCTTTGACATCTATAGCAATTTTTCCTAAACGTGTGCGTATCTTTGAAGATTGAAGGCTAGTAGAATCTAGATTCAAGGGCTTTTCTTGTAGTCCTATTAGCTGGATAACGTCCATCAGCTGGTCCTTCATGACAATGATGAATAATAAATTTTACCTCATATAAATCAATATATCTTCTAATAACACGATCTGCATAGCAACAAAAAAGAAAAGATCCTCCCAAAAGTAATACTTCATATCTGAGAGATATTTATTTCTCTATTGTGAAGTATACTCTATTAGAATAATCCTTATAGACAAATAATTAGCAAAAAATCTACAAACCAAAGAGATAGTAAAATTTTACTATCAATCCATAAAAATTGCTCATCAGGGAAAACATCATGAACTCATATTTTTTTCAACATTTTCAAATGAGGATTGTCCATTCAGGATAAATGATCTACTGCAAAGCTCTCAGCTCCCTTCTTATCCCAAATTTCTAAATCAAATTCCTACAACAATAACACCCACCTTATCAGTCTACACTTAGAATCTTGTTTAGTAAGAAGACACTTCAAAGCAGCGTGATCAGCATATACAATCACTTTAGACAAAATAAGATAAGAATAGAATTTATCAAAAGCAAATTGATATGTGTGTTTGTGCATATAGAAAATACTTATGAATTGTGCTCCATATACACACAAGTTTTACTAATAAAAATGTCAATTTAAATCACACAACACACACATATGGGCAAGTGCACCTATAGTACGTAGTCTAGTATCATTGGCAAGTATCACGCAGCTACTACTCCTACTTCTTTCTCTTATTATTGTTTAGCCAAATATAAATATGAGGTATATAACACTAACTATAATAGGAGAAAAGTTATGTTCTTACACAAGAGAGAGTCACAAGTTCATCAAAGAATAAGAAAGAGATAAACCCATGTAACAAAAGGAATTACCCTATTCAATACCTAAGAAATGAGCATCTTTTGGATCCATAATTCCTAATTCTAAGTATCAGAGTGAGTTAAATATCAATCTCACTCTCTCTCGAGTTATGAGATTTTTACTCTTAAATTCGATTAATTGGTATCTCTACCTAACCAACCAAACCGAAAGGTGCATTAATCATCACTCACCATTCCAAATCATTTGGAGGCCACAACATCCCTATCCACTGGAAATTTCATAAACCTTCGGTTATTAGCCCTAATTCTCAACCTCCCACTCGAGTTAATTGAAAATAGTAAATGTTAAATTAGTTAAGTAGGTATCCAAACTATAAGCCCATCTCTCAAAATCATTAAGGAAGAATATTTAATTGAAATAAATCAATCAAAACTCAACTTAACTAAGATAACCAAATAAGCACAAATAAACAAGTACCATAGAACAAAAATCACATATCTAACGAAAATACAGCATTCTCAAGTACAAAAATAGAGTACAACCCTTTATTACAATTAAAAGCCAAATCTTAACATAAAAATTACAAGTAAGATTACAAAAAGAAGAGAAAAGCAATCTCATAAACAAGCTTCCTTCTTCTTTCTCTTGAGATCTTCAAGTAACCTCTATTCCTCTTCCTTGAATCTCTTGGTCTTCCTCTCTTTTTTGTGTTCAAACTCATAAAACTTAGGGTTCTCAGGAGAAAACCCTAAGCCATTCTAACTCTTCTCCCCTTATTTGTGTCCAAAAGAATGCATTTATAGAGATTTTGGTCATGTTTCTTCAAAAATTGTACTATTGAGTATGCGATTTTTGCTTATGAGCAACTTCCTTGGGCCACCGAGTTTTCCAAAAACAAGGAGGCTGAAAGAAGTTCAACTTTCCTAGGCCTCCAAGGTTATGGAAAAATTGGCTAAAACGAAGGAAACCAGGCAGCCTAGGGAACATGCCTCTCCCTAGGCTGCTAACCTTAAAGCATAAAGCATATACACGAGTGCATTAGGCAGCCTATGAAAGTTAAAGCTCCCTTGGCCACTAACCTTTTGGAAAGATTATATAAACAAGATACACTAGGTAGTGTAGGAAGTTAATTCCAAGTTATATGATCTCCCAACCACCATAATTCAACTAGTAAATGTAAGATTAGTCTATAAACTCACTTTATTCTCTCAATTCTTTTTCAATTAATTTTTTTTTTCTTGTAGTAAGGTAATACAAAAACCTAGTAAAGTATGTAATAAGGATTTTTTAGCTTTTAGATTACCTTACTCCAACAATTTTTCCTATTTTCTTTCAGGTTTGACAAGGTAATAGAAAAGCCTAATAAAGATATGAATAAGGATTTTTTAGCTTTTATATTATCTTGCTTTATTCTCTCTTTTTTTTTTTTTTACCCCAATCCACATTTACTCACCCAGAGTAAAAACAAGTTTTGCGGTCATAGAACAAAAATTAACTTAAAATTCCATGCCCATATTTCATCACAACCACTATCTCAATTCCTAAGAAACAACATGGTGTCACTTTTACTAAAGCCTAAAAAAAGTTAATTTAAATTCTCAAGGTCTAACCATTCCACTCCTAATATATAAGTTTACTCAAAAACAAACTCATCCAACAAGTTTCAAATTTAATTCTCATGCCAAGGAGGATACAATAACAATACCATCATGACCCAATCAAATCAAAAAATCGAAAAAAAAATTGGCCTAATTTCTACAATTGCATACAACTCATCAAAAATCATGAAAATTCCATAATCACAATAGAAACTGGAAGAGAATATTAAATAACTCCTTTCTCCATACTTAAATTGGACAATATCCTCATTGGCCACAAATATGTCAATAAATACATCTAAATCAGGTTGAAATGAATAAAAGGAATAGAGGGGTAGCAATACTCCCCAAGTGATCATAGTTTCGTGAAGAATAGTAATTTTGTCCAAAAAAAAAAAAAAGGAGAAAGACAAAACTACCAAAAAGAAGTGAAATGTAGTAAATGTCAAACGTAAGAAAAAATAATATAATATAACCAAAATGAAAATAATAAAAAATAATAAAAAACTGAATCTAAAGAAAAGAACAGAAAAACAAATGTACGAAGTCCCCAAAAATCAAGGCTCCTCTACATCCTGAAGGATGTAATCCGATCTCTATGTGTCTAATGTTCTCTCCATGATATTGCTTCAACCGGGTCCTATTACTTTGAAGATTCCTTTTTTCAGATGAGATAGCTCAATTGCTTCGAATTGATACACCTCGGTCACCAAGAATGGTCCGGGCCACCTAGATATTAGTTTTTTGAGAAATAGCCTCAGCCTTGAATTGAATAGTAGCACTTGATCACCCTTTTTGAATTCTCGACTTTGTATGATGTGCTTGTCATGCTCTTCTTCATATTCTCCTTGTAGATTCTTAAGTTCTTATAAGCCATGTTCCTCCATTCTTCAAGCTCATTTAATTGGGAAGCCTCATTGTCCCTGCAGATTCATGATAAAAAAAATTAACCAATTTAATGGCCCAAAAAGCTTTATGCTTCACTTCCATAGACAGATGACACGACATCCCATTGACTAACCTATATGGAGTTGTTCTTATAGATGTCTTGTATGTTGTCTGATAAACCCAAAGAATATCATCTAATTTTACACTCCAATATTGTCTAGTATGATTCACTACCTTTTCCAATATTTTTTTTAGCTCTACATTGACTACTTCTACTTGGCAACTAGTTTGGAGGTGATAGGGAGTAGCTAGCTTGTGAGTCATACCTAATTTGTGCAGTACTCTCTCCAACTGGTTGTTGCAAAAATGAGTTCCTCTATCACTTATTAGCACTCTAGGCACACCAAAGTGAGTATACAACTTTTTCAGAAACATAATCACCATTATAGCATTATTTGTAGGCAATGTTTGTGCTTTTACCTACTTAGGTACATAGTCAATAGCCACCAAAGTATATTTTTTTTTACCAAAAGAATTTGGAAAATGTCCCATTAAATTAAGCCCCTAACAATCAAATATCTCACAGGCTTAGAAAATAGAAAGGGGCATCTCATGAACTTTAGATATTTTACCTGTCCGCTGGCATCTATCGCAATTTGTCACAAACCTATGTGCATCCTTAAATATTGAAGGTTAGTAGAATCTAGAGTTAAGGACTTTTCTTACTGTCTCATTTGCATGATAATGCCTCCCAGTTGGTCCCGCATGATAATGTTGGAGAATGTCCCTATTAGTGTTATACCCTAGAGACAATCACTTGTATTTTGTATATGACACATTTAACTAATGATATAAAATTATTTATCTTTCAATTTGTTTTATGTGAATATAACTGTTACATAAACTCCCAAGTATAACACTGTATTAAGAAAATCATGATAGAGATCATGATATGAGGTTCCTACTACACCAAATAGTGTTTATACTTAAATTATCCCTGATTATAGTATTAATGAGATAGAACATCATTAATACGTTAAGACTAGCACGTGTTATACTTTTGATTTGATCAGGCGGTGGTTCTTACGTCTGTGAGTATTGTGATACTCAAAGTTAACACGTGGATGCTTGTTACTGGAACAAGTACATTGGATGACCTAACTATGAGATAATCATATGGATAACTATTTAGTGTCAGTGATAAAATCTCGTTATAGCAAATATGCAAGTATCATTAGACTTGAGATCTCAAAGGTATTTTGTTTTGTTGAGCATTGTACTTTGATTCTAATCTTTGGAGTCAGATCAATGGCCGCTTGTAAGATAGATATTAGGTACAATATGAAGTAAATGAAAGTAGTTGAGAGGATCAATAAAGGATTCATCACTCCTAATAGTAGGGGCGAATATCTCACGGCCACTTATAGGAATCACTACTCGAGAAATCCTTGCCCAAGGTGATTATGTATTAGAAACAGTTCCAATTGATACACATGATGAGTAGTGGATTTCGGGTACAAGTACTAAACTATTCAGGCCAAAATTAATTTACTATTTTGGAGGGAGTTGGCACTAATTCCGTACTCCAAACCGAATGAGATATTGTATGGTGAAAGGCGTTTATTGCACTGTTATTTGCTATTGAAAGGTTCATGTCAAGCCACTTGACTTTCTGAACTTTTGGGTAGTCATGATGTGTTGCGAGATACCGCTCATGATCTGTTGAATATGGGTTTATTAATTAGAGAATTAATAAACCAATTCTAATCATAATTAACAAGTAAATTCTAAATTATTAAGGATTATTAATCCCAAAGACGTTTCGAGAAATTCATATTTCGCTACCAATAGATTGGGAAACTTAATAGGTCATATACAATAGAGGATTAAGAACTCAGGATGTTATTTGATAATAGTGTGGGGTCAATTGTGAGAAGTAGAAGTTATTGTAGTCAAATTATAATTAGCTATAATTTCTAAGCAAATTGTAATTATGACAACTTATGGGATCCAATTACAAATTAATGAATTCTAATTCTTTTAGAATTCTGGAAATGTGTTTGCAGCGGCAATTCTGGGATTTTTCGGAATGAATGCCGTGGTTGTTTTATTTGATAAATATAGAGAAAATTGTTTTACTCTGTATTATATGCACGACTTCTTCTCTTTTCTATTTACACACACAAACCCGAGCTGCCATATTCATCTCTGCTCACACAGAGAGTTTTCTGGTGTCTTCAGTAAATTTTCCTCCTGTGGGCATTCATTAGAGGCAATCCTACACTTGGATTGCAATGTGTATGGACGAACGTTATCTTTTGGTTGGTGACTGATCAAGTGCAGAAGGGTTTTGTCGGATCGTGCCACACTAATTGTTCAAGTGTCTCAAAATTTTTAAACGACAGAAGTGACACCAAAGGTATGGTTTTTCTATTTTTTTGGTCTGTTTCTACACATACATGTGATCCTCGATGGCTGGAATTCTTTTTCTTCTACTGCGCATATTTGAATGCATGATAGAGAATTCTAATAGTGATATCAGGGACACTTGTATGTGTTTAATGGATCATTGTTGTTGTGAAATGGTTTCACGTTTGCAACTGAAATTTGGATGCTGTTACAGAAAACTGTTTCTGTACTTTGGTCTGTGCTTCATTATTCTCGGTCTTCTGCCAAATTTGTTTTATGCCTGACTGAGTCTTCGTTGAGTTCTAAAAAATGTTTGATGAATGCACTAGTTTTCTGGAAAGGATTGATTTTGTGGCCGTGTTTTGACGAATGTCATCAAAGTTATTTCTACAAAAAAAATATATTTGTATGAAATCCTGAAAATTGTTTTCTGGGAAAATTTTCGTGTTTGTATTTTGTACAAAAAAGCATGTTTCAGACAGTCTGCTTTGGTAAACTCATTGCTCCATGTTTGATTTTGTTTTGAGTGAATAGAATGTCTATTCTCTTGTGAAATCAACGAATGCCGGAAATCAGAAAGGATTTTTATAAACAAACTTGTTGTGTTTTGTTAACTACAAATTGTTTGCGGCTATTCTGTACACAAATTATCTAGTAGTATTTCTTTAGAACAGTTTTATAGATTAAAAGAACACGAATGATTGGATCGACTCAAAGAATTGTTCTCTGAATTGGCTACACGAATTTGAAGAATTATTTCAAGAAATTGTTTCTGGAAAACACGATTTTTTTTTTTTTTTTTTTTTGGGTGCGTAAACCCTGTGGGACTCTAGTTGTGCCGCGGCCAACTTGGACAAATTGTTTTGCCCAAGCCATGGCTGGCACACACTAGGCCCGCAAGGGCTTGGTACTATATTTTGATTTTTTTTTTTGGTGGCCCACGAAATGTTTTTCACAGTTGGATCCCGTAAGTTCTCAAAATTTCTGTTTCAGGACTTATGTAATTTAATTTCTAAATTTTGATTTTAGAAATTAATATATTTTCTAAATATTAATTTTAGATTTTATTTTATTTTATTTTCTAAAATTTGATTTTAGAAATTAATATATTTTCTAAAATATTGGTTTTAGATTATATTTTATCTTTAATTTCTAAAATTTGATTTTAGAATACATTTAATTTAATTTTTGAAATTTGATTTTAGAAATTAATATATTTTCTAGAATATTGATTTTAGAATTTATTTTATTTTCCCAAAATAGAGATTTTGGAATAATAAAATCTTATGCTTAATTGTTGTTTTACATGTTTAATGGCATGGTGGATGGTTACTAAGACCAATTATATCTGTTCATGCATTTTATTCACAGTTTTAGCTTTATTAAATATGACATGCATGTCTTGCCTTCTCTAAAATTCTTATGTAATTCTCAAATGTAACTCGAGGTTTTTCTATTTAGAAAATTTATGTAATTAGATTATATATGCTAGATCAGATAGAATAATTTTATTAGATTTTGGATATGGTAACCAAAACAAAGCAAGAGAATAAGACATTCTACTTAAATCATGCATAAACACATATGGTTAACCATATTAATTTCCTTCATGACTCGAGAAAATTAATTTAGGAAAAGTCCATAACCATACCACGTAATTTCTTATTACCATGATTATCAATTTATGCGATTTATTGATATATTTATGTATGTTGGTTGATAAAACCACTAAAAGGAATAAATCCTTCAGTTAATATTAAATCTAATGCCTTCCATTAATATAGTAAGAAGAGTCATTTTTTGAGACCAAGTTGTTGCTACTCAACATCGGGCGTGTTCAAGCTATGAAATTAAATTCCTGGTTAATGGGCCAGGTTTAACTAATTTTTTTATCCCAGTTAAGCTAACTCAAATATAAAAAAATTAGAAGCAATATTGGGTTAGCTTAAACGGCTTTAAAATTAAAAGATATTAATCACCCAATGATTCAGTAATTACATTTGATGTAATTGGTGTTGGATCCCTACCATTAAACTTAATGGTAGCTTGTTGGGCAAACCCAAGGTCATTCTTGAGGGATACTGGTCCACTAGGAAAGGTTTCAACGGGCTTTCCCAGATCAATAGTGAGGACTATTGATTTGAGTAAAATAGTGAAATAATAAAGAATTTAATTAAAGACCTAATTATTTGTATTATATGTGCATATACAATTAGCTAATTTTCTCTATCTTTACATCTAGGTCATTTGCATCATGTCGATGAACCTAAACCTACCTAGTATATTGGAAACCAACAAACTGATTAAATCAAACTTTCACAATTAGTATAGAAACTTGAGAATCGTTCTAATGTCAGAAAAGTTGCTCTACATACTGGAGGCTGCTATTCCACCACCATGAAGATGCTTATGTTGATGAGTATACTATCCACAAAAAGCACAAAAAGGACAGTGACACATCATCCTATGTGATGTCGGCGTCAATGACCCCTGAACTGTAAAAATAGCACGAGCATATGGATGCTTATTCGATCATATTACATCTTCGAGAGTTGTTTGATGCCCAAGCCAGAACAGAAAGATATGAGATGTCAAAATAACTATTTCGTTCAAAGATAGCTAAAGGTACTTCTATGGCCACTCATGTGCTGACAATGCTGGGCTTAATTGAGAAGCTCAGGTCTCTCAGGTTTGTGGTGGACAATGAATGAAGTATCAACTTAATTCTACAATCTTTGCAAAGTAGTTTCTCACAATTTGTGATTAACTATTAGATGAATAAGATTAAGTCCACAATACTCGAATTGATTAATTTTCTCAAAACTACAGAATCCTCTATGAAAAGGAATCCAATACAGTCATGTTGATAGAATCTTCCTCTTCTAGGAAGAAAGTTCCTAAGAAGAAAAAGAAAGCTTCCACTAAGCCCAAGGTGGTGTGAAGAAGAAGGAAGTAGCCACCAAAGGCCCATGCCATTACTGTGGAAAGATGGGCCATTGGAGGCATGACTGCAAAGCATACCTAGAGACCGTTAAGGAAAAGAAGGAGAAGAAGAAGCTTGCAGGCACTTCTACGTCTACTCTTGGTATGTTTATGATTGAGATTAATACTGTCTTTAGAAATGAAATATGGGTATTGGATACTAGATGTGGATCTAATTTATACAATAACTTACAGGGACTAAAAGACAGTAGAAGGCTTGAGAAGAGCGACATGGACCTACATATTGCAAATGCAACAAAGGTTGCTGCATTTGCTGTGGGGACTTATGAGCTATACATGCTTTCAAGATTAGTTTTAAAACTACAAAACAGTTATTATGTACCGATTTTAATGAAAAATATTATCTTAGTTGTGTGTTTAGACTTGTATGGATTTTATTTAATTTTTAAGAATAAATGTTGTTCTTTGTCATTGAATGATATTCATTATGGTTCCACAACTTTGGTTAATGATTTATATGTTCTAGACATGGATAATCTAATTCACAATGTAAACAATAAGAAGCCAATGATCGATAATTCAATCTCATCTTATTTATAGCATTGTCGTTTAGGCCATATGGATGAGAATCAAGTTTCTAAGTTACACAAGCTAGCTGACTTAAGGTCATTTCATTATGAATCATATAGCACATAAGAATCTTGTTTACTTGGTAAAATAGCTAAAACACCTTTTTCTGGAAAAGTAGAAAGGACCAAAGAGTTATTACAACTTATACATTCTGATGTATGTATGTATGTGGCCCAATGTCTATACAATCAATAGGAGGTAATCATTATTTCATAACCTTTACCAATGATTATTCACGATATAAGTATTTGTATTTAATGAAATACAAATTTGAGCATTTGAAAAGATCAAAGACTTTAAGAATGAAGTAGAAAAACAACTTGGGAAAAGTATAAAGACTCTAAGATCTTATCGAAAAGGTAAATATTTAAGCCAAGAGTTTCAAGATTATCTTAGAAATAATGAGATATTATCTTAATGGACTCTACCACAAATATCTCAACATAATGGTGTATCTGAAAGAAAGAATCGAACCCTTCTAGACATGGTGCAGGCCGTGATAGCTTCACAGATTTATCAAAATCGTTTTAGGGGTATGCACTAGAGACTACTGTTTATATTCTAAATAAAGTTCCATTGAAAATAGTTGACACTACCCCATTTGAAATGTTCTTTAGCAAGAAACCAAAGTTATCTCACTTGAGAGTATAGGGTTGCTCTGCCTTTGTTAAAAGGCCACAATCAAATAAACTTAATAGTAAGTCTAACAAATATTTGTTTGTAGGATATCTAAAAGAATCTGTCGAGTATTACTTCTACCTCCCTTCTGAAAACAAAGTGTTTATTTCAAAACATGTCATTTTCTTAGAGAATGAGCACATGCTCAAATGGGACAGTGTGAGTACAATTGAACTTAATAAAGTTCAAGAAGAATAAAGAAACAAGGATTAACCGTCTGATCCCACATCTATTAAGAGAATATATGAGCCTTCGATTACATAAAAACCTCGTAGGTCGAGTAGGATACGTGTGGTACCTGAGAGATATAGATTTCTCGTAAGTGACCAAAACGACATATTGCTCATAGATAAATATGAGCCTACTACTTACAAAAAAGTTTTGAATAGTTCAGAATCTAATAAATGGCTTGAAGCCATGAAGTCGGAGATAGATTCCATGTATAACAACCAAGTATAGACTTTGGTTGATCTACCCAAAGTAATCAAACCTATTAGGTGCAAATGGGTTTTCAAGAAGAAAATCGACATGGATGGTAATTTAGTTACCTATAAAGCACTACTAGTAGCTAAAGGTTATCATTAACAACATAGTATTGACTTTGACGAAACTTTCTCGCCAGTAGCCATGCTAAAATCCATCAGAATACTCCTAGCTATTGCCGATCATTATGACTATGAGGTCTAGAAAATGGATGTGAAAACAGCTTTCTTAAACGAAAACTTGACCGAAGAAGTGTAAATGACACAACTTGGGGGTTTCACATCCAACGATATCATAAAAGTGTGCAAGTTGCAAATGTCCATTTATAGACTTAAGCAAGCTTCTAGGAGTTAGAACATCCATTTTGATGAAATAATCAAAGAGTTCAGTTTCATTCAAAACATGGATGAACCTTGTGTATACAAGAATATTAGTAGGAGTGCAGTCGTTTTCTTACTGCTTTGTGTAGATAACATATTGCTAATAGGAAACAATGTACCTGTCTTTCAATTAGTGAAAGTTTGGTTGTCTAAGAGATTCTCCATGAAAATAAAGGATCAAAACAGAAAACATCAAAGAAAACACAGTGGATAATTTTTCAGTTTTTCAAGCCACATTTAGGAGAGAGTACTTACTTTTCTTTATTGGTCCAGGATTAACCAACAAAGGGTCGGGTTGCACTGGAACTTGTGTTGGAAGGGGAGAAGGAAGCGCCAGTGGTTCGACCAGTATTCCCGCCAATCTTTTACTCCTACGCATCAAGCGGCTTCAAGCTTCCTCTCTTCGCCTTCCAGAGTTTGATTCTACCTTTCTCATGGGTTAGCTTACTGAAAGCTCCTTCTTTAAATAATCAAGATACTCTCCTTCTAGAGAGAAGGAAGAGAAAAAAAACGTCCACAAGAGAGAAAGGGAGAGGCGGCATTCTTGAGAGAGGCGAACAGAAAACAACCAACGTTATTTTTTTCTCCCTTTTTTACACCCTTGATTTCCGCCAGCATTAGGGCTTGATGAGGCCCTAATGGCCGAAAACACTATGCCCTAATGGGCATAGTGCTGTGCTCTGAAACCAATCCAAAATTAGCCCAATCCTCTTAATTAATTAATTATCTTTTCTGAGCTTCATTAAATACCCAACACTAATTAATTAATTCTAATTGGACTCTTAATATATGTCAACATATATCAACCCAATTAATTAATTTATTCTAGCCCAATCTTCTTAATTAATTAATTATCTTTTCTAGGCCTTATCAAAATCCAAGACTAATTAATTAATTCTAATTAGATTCTTAGAATAAATTTTATTCTCTTCAAGTAATTATCCATTAAGGCCAAATTATGTCTAAACAATACCAAGGTAACTTGAGCTACTCCAAGGACCAAGAGACATATTATTCATGGCTATTAAAATGACCAAAATGCTATTACTATTAAATAGCTATATTTTACCATTTTAAATATTTTCATTTATCACCATATGAAAATATTGACCCCAAGAATAACATTGCTAAAGCAATGTCTCCGACCTACAAGTGAATGACAAAAATATCCCTCTATGTATCACCCATCAATAAGATAAGATAAATGTACTAACACCCATCTCAAAGACATTTACCATCCTTGGATCTCTAGTCTGATAATCCATGACTCGTTCGAATGTACTTACTCATCATTGAAAACTACCCAAAAACACACATTCTAGAGTCACGTTCTTAGAGCCCTGGATTATTAGATTATCCTAGACAATCACAAGGGGGTGATTTAACTTCACTAAGTGAAGCATAGAAACTCTGTAACATAAGTCTGTCTTAACTAACTAGAGTAATACACCCAACATACAAGGATATTGATCTCACAAAAGAAATTTCGCCCAACATATATCAAAGTATAAAACCCTAACTTCGCCAGACCACTAGCTTATACTCAAGGATGAAGGTATCCGTCCACGCTGTAGCAGTAATAGTCCAGTCTCTATAATTATCGTACTTTATAAGAGACCACTACTATAGGTCTAGCTCTACGTATTCGAAATACACTTATGCCAGTTATATGAGTGAACTACTCACTGATTTAAGGTAAACCATTCCACATTCTCATTGGAACTCATGGCATAATAATCTTATCTTGATGAAATGCCCAATTCCATCAAACGACTAAGAACTCAATTTTACTTATATAACAAATACCCATGGTCTATACCTTATTATGAAGATTGACCTAACACATAGACCATTACTTGTCATACTTGACCTTAAATGTGCAATAATATAAGAAATAAACTAAATTGAATGAATAAATATTTTTATTACAATATATTTACACAAGATACATAGTCTTTGAGGGTATACTTTCCAACAAAAAGACCTTGGAGAAGCAACGTATATTCTTGGAATAAGGATCTATAGAGATAGATCAAAAATTTTGCTAGGTCTTTCACAGTCTACATACATATACAAAGTACTAAAGTGTTTAGCATGGATCAATCCAAAAAGGGATTCTTACTCATGATTCATGGGGTAAGCCTTTCAAAGTCGATGTCTCCCAAGACATAAGTCGAAAGGGATCACATGAGTAGGATCTCATTTGCTTCAGTAGTTAGATCCATAATGTATGCTATGATATGTACTAGACCCGATGTATCTTGCGCTCTTAGTTTAATGAGCATATACCAATCTGACCATAGTGAGGATCATTAGGCAGTAATAAAGAATATCCTTAAGTACTTGCAAAGAACTTAGCATGTATTCTTAGTATATGGGAAGGTGATTTAAAAATAAACGGGTACACTGATGTCAGTTTTCAATCTGACAAAGATAATTTTAAGTCACAATCTGGTTATATATTTACGTTGTATGGAGGGGTTGTTGGAAAGTATACCCTTAAAAATTTTGTATTCTGTATAAATATATTACAAGTAGACCTGGTGACAGGTACATCTAATAGAACCGGCGCCAGGTCTATTATGTCCAGTTGGAGTTCATGGAGAAACAGAATAGACCCAGTGCTAGGTGGGTCCAATGGACCTGGCGCCAGGTCAGTCCATTAAATGTTTATTCATTCAATTTGTTTTGTTTCTTATATTATTGTACATTTAAGGTCCAAATGTGACAAGTAATGGTCTATGTGTTGGGTCGTTCTTCACAGTAAGGTATAGACCATTGACACTTGTCATACAAGTAAAATTAAGTTCTTAGTCGTCTGATGGAATTGGGCATTTCATGAAGATAAGACTATTATGCCATGAGTTCCAATGAGGAATGGTTTACCTTGAATCAGTGAGTAGTTCACTCACACCATTGACATAAGTGTATTACGAATACATAGAATTGGACCTGTAATAGTGATCTCTTTTAATGAACTATAATTATAGAGGCCAGACTATTACTGCAACAGTGTGGACAGATACCTTCATACTTGAGTATGAGTTGGTGGTCTGGCGAAGTTAGGGTCTTATACTTTGATGTATGTCGGGTGAGATTTCTGTTGTGAGATCAATAACCTTGTACGTTGGGTGTATTACTCTAGTTAGTTAAGATGAACTCATGCAACAGAGTTTCTATACTTCACTTTATGAAGTTAAATCACCTCCTTGTGATTGTCCAAGATAATCTAATAATCTAGGGCCCTGAGAACGTAACTCTAGAATGTGTGCTTTTGAGTAGTTTCCAATGATAAGTAAGTACATTTTAGTGAGTCATGGATTATCGGACTTAAGATCTGAGGATGTTAGATATCTTTAAGATGGGTGGGTGTTAGTATATTTATCCTCTCTCATTTATGGGTGTTACATAGAGGGGTATTTTCATCATTTTCATATAGTGATAAATAAGATTATTTAAAATGATAAAATACAGCTATTTAATAGTAAGAGCATTTTGGTCATTTTAGTGGCCATAAATAATATGTCTCTTAGTCTCCGGAGTAGCTCAAGTTACATTGGTGTTGTTTAGACACAATTTAGGCTTAATGGATAAATATTTGGAAGAGAAATAAAATTTATTCTAAGAGTCCAATTAGAATTAATTAATTAGTCTTGGGTTTTTCATAAGGCCAGAAAAGATAACTAATTAATTAAGAGAATTGAGTTGGAATAAATTAATTAATTGGACTGATATATGTTGACATATATTAAGAGCCAAATTGGAATTAGTTAATTTATCTTTGGTATTTAATGAAACCCATAAAAGATAATTAATTAATGAAGATGATTGGGCCAGTTTTAGACTGGTTTTTTATCTTAACACCAAGCCTATTAGGGCTTAGTGTGTTTCGGCCCACTAGAGCTTCATTAAGCCCTAAGAATGGTAAAAATTTAAGGTAAAGAGAGGTAGGGTTTTTTAGTAGCTCTCTCTTGTATGCAGCCACCATTGCTTTTGGTTTCTCTTCCTTCTCTTCTATTTCTCTTGGAGAGGATCTTGGTTATCCAAAGAAGAAGCTTTCGCCAAGCTAACCTAAGATCAAGGTAGAGGCATACTCCAAAAGACTAAAAGAAGAAGCTTAAAGAAGTTTGATGCGTAGGAGTAGAAGATTGGCAAGAATATCGGTCGAACTGCCGATGCCTCCTTTTCCCTTTCCAACGTAAGATCCAGTGCAACCTGGGGCCTAGCCCAAAGCATCCGGTCATGCCAAGCCCAAAGGTAAATGTTTCAAGTGTGGCAAGAAGGGGCATTAGAAGAAAGATTGTCTGGATTTCTTAGCCAGGTCTACTTTAGGTATTGCTGTATCCCTATAATCTATTTTGATAGTTGGATCAACATCTTCCTGGATAGTTGATTTTGGAGCCACTGACCATGTTTGTAACTCCTTGCAGGGGTTTAGAATGATAAGGATACTCAGTAAGGGTGAGCATGGACTTCGAGTAGGGAATGGAGCAAGAATATGGGCTGAAGCAGTAGGAAAACTTGAGCTTATTTTTTATTGTAATAGGAAGTTAATTTTAAAACATATTTTTTATGTTTCTTATTTTAAAAAGAATTTGATTTTAGTTTCTAAATTGATGAATCAAGGATATTCTATTTTTTTCTATTCTGGTATTTCCATTAGTAAAATGGTAATTTAATTTGTACAGGAAACATGTATAGAAATCTCTTTTATACATATTCTATTAGAAATCAAGTAAACAATATTCAAACTGAACCTGATAATAAAAAGAGAAAGACCATATCAAATGACTCTTATTTGTGGCATCTAAGATTGGGACATATAAATCCCAATCAGATTCAGAGGCCAATCTATGATGGGCCTTTAAGTTTATTGAGATGGAAGAATGGCATCAGTGTGAATCTTGCCTTAAAGGTAAAATGACCAAAATGTCATTTACCAAAAAGGCAGATAGAGCCACAGAAATACTAGCACTAGTTCATACGGATGTTTGTGGTCCGATAACTACACCAGCTAGGGGAGGTTAAAAGTACTTTATCACTTTCACAGATGATCACACTAGTTTTGGCTATATTTATCTGATGAGGCGCAAGTCTGACTCTTTTAATAAATTCAAGGAGTTTAAGGCTGAGGTAGAATGTCAAATAGGTAAATTAATTAAAACTTTGAGATCGGATCGTGGTGGAGAGTACCTCATGGGTGAGTTTAAGGATTACTTGGTACATCATGGCATAATATCTCAGTTAACTATGCCTAAGACTCTCCAACAAAATAAAGTAGCTAAAAGAAGAAATAGAACTTTGAGGGAAATGGTCAAAAGCATGATGAGTCATGCGTCCCTTCTTTTTTTCTTTTTTGGGGATATACCTTAGAAACAGCGACATATATTTTGAATTTGGTGCCTTTTAAATCAGTACCTAGAATACCCTACGAGATGTGGACTGGATGAAAGCCCAATTTGAACCATCTCAAGATATGGGGTCGTCCAGCTTATGTGCTAACAAAAGGAAGTAAGTTAGAACCAAGATTAGAGTTATGTTACTTTGTTGGATATCCAAAAAGAATGAAAGGTGGATATTTCTATCATACTTAAGAGCATAAGGAACTTGTTAGTACTAATGCTAGATACTTAGAGGATGAACAAGTTACATCCACCACGAGTTCAAGTAGAATAGAGTTGGAAAAGAAGTTGGTTATTGATGCAACTTCAGGTACTTCTAACACCCCGTTCGAAGAACCAAGAAAAACACTACCGGGTGTTCCTATACAAACTGAGTCTCGCCGTAGTGGGAGGATCACTAGAGTTCTAGAAAGGTGGATTGGAGAGATCTATGATCTAGTCTCTGATCATCAGGAATAAGATCTCACTAAATACGAGGAGGCCATTGTTGATACTGAAGCAAATAAATGGCAACTAACCATACACGTCGCAATTAGGTCTGGGATCTTGTCATTACACCTGATGGGATAAAACTAATTGGGAATAAGTGGGTATACAAGAGGAACAAAAGTGCGGATGGAAAAGGTTGAAACCTATAAAGCAAGGTTGGTTGCTAAAGGTTATACTTAGAAAGAACGAATCAATTATGAGGAGACCTTTTCACCAATAGTCATGCTTAAGTCTATCTGAATTCTCTTAGCCATCGCATGTCATTACGACTATGAAATATGGCAAATGGATGTCAAACGGCCTTCTTAAATGGATATCTTAGTGAAGACATCTAAATGTCCCATCCAGAAAGTTTTGTTGCTAAAGGTTAAGAACAAATGGTCTGTAAACTTAAGAAGTCCATCTATGGACTTAAGCAAACGTCGTGAGCATGGAACATACATTTTAATGAAAATGTGAAGGCTTATGGTTTCATTCAAAACGTAAACGAACCATGTATGTATAGGAAATCATATAGTGACAAAGTGATTTTCCTAGTACTTTATGTAGATGATATTCTACTCATCGAAAATGATGTAGGAATATTGTCATCCATTAAGGTTTGGCTATCTAGTCAATTTAGTATGAAAGACATAGAAGAAACTAGCTACGTTCTATGTATTAAGCTTCTTAGAGATAGAAAGTAGAGAATGTTCGGCTTATTACAATCTTCTTATATTGACAAGATATTGATCAAGTACAGCATGGATCAATGTAAATGGGCTATTATACCTATTAGACATAGATTATCCTTATATTCCAAGCAGTATCCTCAGACACAGGAAGACAAGCAGAAAATGAGCAAGATCCTTTATGCTTCGGCTATGGGAAGTCTCATGTATACTATATTTTGTACTAGACCAAATATCTACTTTGTAGTAGGTATAGGTAATAGATATCAATCAAATACAGGGGAAGTTCACTGGCAAGCCATCACGCATATACTAAAATATTTCAAGAAAATGAGAGATTATATGCTTGTATTTCATGCTGATGATGTGGTTCCTACCGGTTATACAGACTCAAACTTCCAGACGAATAAAGATGAAAGAAAATCTACTAGTGGATATGCATTCACTTTGCCTAGATGAGCTATTTCATGGAAGAATATCAAGCAATCCTATATTGCTAATTCTACTATGGAAGTTGAGTACGTTGCTGCTTCAGAAGCTTCTAAAAAAGTTGTGTGGCTCCAAAAGTTCCTCAAAGAACTTGGGGTAGTACCGCACATAGGCAAGCCTGTCACGATTTATTGTGACAACACTGGAGCGGTGTCATAATACAAGGAACCTCAAAATCAAAGGAATGGCAAGCACATAGAGAGGAAGTATCACCTCATCCGGGAGTTCATCTAGAAATGGGAGATTATGGTTGATCAGATTTCTTTTGTCAGCAATCTAGCAGATCCCTTTACCAAGCATTTGATAGAAAAGGTGTTTCACAGACACTTATATGTCATATGGGTAGGTACTTATGGACTTTCTTAGTCTTTGTAGAGAAAGTGAAAAATTATTGAAAAGTATACCCTCAAAGACTATGTATTCTGTGTAAATATATTGTAAGTAAACCTAGTGACAGATGGGTCCAATGGAACTGTTGCCATGTCTACTCAATCCAGCCAGAGTTCTTGGAGAAACAGAGCAAACCCGGCGCCAAGTGGGTCTAATAGACCTAGTGCCAGGTCCACTAAATATTTATTCATTCAGTTTGGTTTATTTCTTATATTATTGTACATTTAAGATCCAAGTATAACAAGTAATAGTCTATATGTTAGGTCATTCTTCACAGTAAGGTATAGACCATTGGCACTTGTCATACAAGTAAAATTGAGTTCTTAGTCGTCTGATGGAATTGGGCATTTCATGAAGATAAGACTATTATGCCATGAGTTCCAATAAGTAATGGTATACCTTGAATCAGTGAGTAGTTCACTCACATCATTGACATAAGCGTATTATGAATACATAGAACTGGACCTGTAGTAGTGGTCTCTTTTAATGAACTATAATTATAGAAGCCAAACTATTACTGCTGTAGTGTGGACATATATCTTCATACTTGAGTATGAGTTGGTGGTCTGGCGAAGCTAGGGTCTTGTACTTTGATGTATGCTAGGTGAGATTTCTTTTGTGAGATCAATAACCTTGTAAATTGTGTGTATTACTCTAATTAGTTAAGATGGACTCATGCAATAGAGTTTCTATGCTTCACTTTGTGAAGTTAAATCACTCCCTTATGATTGTCCAAGATAATCTAATAATCCAGGACCCTGGAAACATGACTCTAGAATCTGTGCTTTTTGGTAGCTTCTAATGATAAGTACATTCGAGTGAGTTATAAATTATCGGACTAGAGATCTAAGGATGGTAGATATCTTTGAGATGGGTGTTAGTGCATTTATACTGTCTTATTGATGGGTGTTACATAGAGGGGTATTTTCATCATTTCACTTGTAGATCGAAGACATTACTTTAGCAATATTATTCTTAGGGTCAATATTTTCATATTGTGATAAATGGGATTATTTAAAATGATAAAATGCAGCTATTTAATAGTAAGAGCATTTTGGTCATTTTAGTAGCCATGAATAATATGTCTCTTGGTCCCCGGAGTACCTCAAGTTACTTTGGTGTTGTTTAGACACAATCTGGGTTTGATGGATAATTATCTAGAAGAGAAATAAAATTTATTCTAAGAGTTCAATTGGAATTAATTAATTAATCTTGGATTTTTTATAAGGTCCAGAAAAGATAATTAATTAATTAAGAGAATTTGGCTGAAATAAATTAATTAATTGGGTTGATATATGTTGACATTTATTAAGAGTCCAATTGGAATTAGTTAATCTGTCTTGGGTATTTAATGAAACCCAGAAAAGATAATTAATTAATGAAGATGATTAAGCCAGTCTTAGACTAGTTTTTTTTATCTTAACACCAAGCCCATTAGGGCTTAGTGTGTTTCAGCTCACTAAGGTGAAGAGAGGTAGGATTTTTTAGTAGCTCTCTCTCTCTTATGTGCAGCCACCATTCCTCTTGTTTTCTCTTCCTTCTCTTCTTTCTCTCTTGGAGAGGATCTTGGTTATTCAAAAAAGAAGTTTTCACCAAGTTAACCCAAGTTCAAGGTAGAGTCATACTCCAGAAGACTAAAAGAAAAAGCTTGGAGAAGTTTGATGCGTAGGAGTAGAAGATTGGCAGGAATATCGATCGAACTACCGACACCTCCTTCTCCCTTTCTAATGCAAGACCCAATGAAACTCAACACCTTATTGGTTAATCTGCAACCAATTAAGAAAAGTAAAAATTTTCCACTGCATTTTGTTTGATGTTTTTCGTTTTTTATCCTTCAGGGGTAATAAATTGGAACAGTTCTAAATAAGAGACTATTGTTGACTCAATGATGGAAGTTGAATACATAGCCACCTCTGAAGCAGTTTAGATTAAGAAGTTCGTGACAAAACTAGGAGTGGTCCCTATCGTTATTGGTCCAATATCTTTGTATTGTAACAACAATAGAGCCATTGCACAAGCAAAGAAGATACGATCTCACTAGCAATCCAAACACGTACTAAGACGTTCTCACCTGATCCAGTAGATCATAGATAGACAAGATGTAAAGAAAGAGAAAGTTCCCACAGATGAGAACATAGCTGACCCGCTAACAAAAGCACTATCCTAAAAGAAACATGATAGGTATGTTGAGTTATTCGGCATTAGATACATGAATGATTGACTCTAATACAAGTGTGAATTTGTACCCTAAAGGCAATTACTGGTATTTTGTATATAATATTTTTAATTAATAATACAAGGCATTATTTATCTTTCAGTTTGTTTTGTGTGAATATAACTATTAGATAAAGTCTCAAATACAATGCTATGATAAGGAAATCATGATAGAGATCATGATATAAGATTCTTACTACAATGGATAGTATTTGTACGTAAATTATCCCTAGTCATAGTATTAATGAGATAGGACATCATTAATGCGTTAATATTAGCACGTATCATAGTTCCTGATTTGATCAAGCAGTGGTTCTCACATCCGTGAATATTGTGATACTCAAAGTTAACATGTAAATGCTTGTTACTGGAACAAGTACTGGATGACCTAGCTTCTAGATGATCACATAGATAACTATTTAGTTCCAGTGATAGAATCTCGTTATAACAAATGTGCAAGTATCCTTAGACTTGAGATTTTCAAGATACTTTGTTTGCTAAGTATTGTGCTTTGATTCTAATCTTTAGAGTCAGATCAATGGCCGCCTATAAGATAGATATTGGGTACAATGTAAAGTAAACGAAAGTAGTTGAGAGGATCAATAAAGAATTCACCACTTCTAATAGTATGGGCAAATATCTCAAGACCACTTGTAGGAATCACTACTCGAAAAATCCTTGGCAAAAGTGATTATGTATTGGAAATAGTTCCAATTGATACACATGATAAGTAGTGGATTTCAGGTACAAGTACTAAAATATTTAGGATAGAATTAATTTATTATTCTGGAGAAAGTTGGCACTAATTCCGTACTCCAAACCGAATGAGATATTATATGGTTAAAGGAGTTTATTGCATTGTTGTTTGTTATTGAAAGGTTTATGTCAAGCCACTTGACTTTTTGGACTTTTGGATGGTCATGATATGTTGCTAGATACCGCTCTTGGTCTGCTGAATATGGGTTTATTAATTAGAGAATTAATAAACTAAACCTAATCAGAATTAATAAGTAAATTCTAAATTATTAAGGATTATTAATCCCAAAGACGTTTGGATTAATTCATACTTCGCTACCAATAGATTGAAAAACCTAATAGGTCGCACACAATAGAGGATTAAGAACTCAAGATGTTATTTGATAATATTGTGGGGTTAATTGTGAGAAGTAAAAGTTATTGTAGTCAAATTATAATTAGCTATAATTTCTAGGCCAAATTGTAATTGTGAGAATTTATGGGATCCAATTACTAATTAATGAATTCTAATTCTTTTAGAATTCTGGAAGCGTATTTGTAGCGACAATTCTGGGATATTTCCGGAATGAATGTTGTAGTTGTTTTCTTTGATAATTATAGAGAAAATTATTTTACTCTGTATTATATACACTTCTTCTCTTTTCTACTTACACATACAAACCCTAGCCGCCATATTCATCTCTGGTAGCACAGAGAATTTTCTAGTGTCTTGAGCAAATTGTCCTTGTGTGGACTTTCATTAAAGGCAATCCTACACTTGGAGTGTAGTATATATTGACGAATGTTGTCTTCTGCCTGGCGATTGATCAAGTGCAGAAAGGTTTTGATGGATCATGCTACACTAATCGTTCAAGCGTCTCAAAATTTTTAAACAATAGAAGTGACACCAAAGGTATGGTTTTTCTTTTTCTTTTTCTTTTTCTTTTTTTTTTTTTTTTTTGGGTTCATTTCTACATATACATGTGATCCTCGATGGCTAGAATTCTTTTTCTTCTACTACACATATTTGAATGCATGATAGAGAATTCTAACAGTCCCAAGAATCATTAATATCTACACATTTTCTAATGACATGATCTGCACAATAACGAAATAAGAAAGGATCCTCCTAAAAGTAACACTTCATATTAGAAAGGCATTTCTTCCTTTGTTGTGGAGTTTTGGAAGGACACCTGCTACAAGAAAGTTAGCATAATCTGCAAACCAAGGAAAAACAGAATTTTGACATTCAACCCATAAAAGTTGTTTATCCAGAAAGACATCATTGATCCCTTCTTCTTTCAGTACTTTCAGAGTGGGATTTTCTAGCCTTGATAGGTGATTTGCAGTTAAGTTCTCAATTCCCTTTTTGTCCTTATCTCCAAATTAAATTCTGCAGTAACAACACCCATCTTATCAATCTAGAATTAAAGTTACATTTAGTAAGAAGATATTTTAGAGCAGAATGATCAGTGCAATCCACAACTTTAGATAAGATAAGGTAGGGACATAATTTATCAAAAGCAAACACTATTTATAACAACTCTTTTCTGTGGTAGTATAATTTTCTTGTGCTACTATGAGAGTTTTGCTGGCATAGTGGATTAACTGAAAGTACATGCCCCACCTTTATCAAAGAACTACTCCAACTGCATAATCATTAACATCACACATTAGCTTAAAAGGGAATGACCAATCAGGAAAAACTAAAATGGGAGAGTTTATCAACTTTTCCCTCAACAAGTTAAAAGTAGATAAACACTTTTCATCAAAATTAAAGGGGGCATCTTTTTCAAGTAAAGAGGTAAGGGGTTTTGAGATTTAAGAGAAATTTTAAATGAATCTCCTGTAAAAGCCCAAGTACCTAAGAAAGATCCTAATGGCCCTCACAGAAGTTGGTGGAGAAAGCTTCTCAATTAGCTCTATCTTAGCTCAATCAACCTTAATCCCTTGTTGTGAAATTTTATGCTCCAAAACAAAACCCTCATTTACCATAAAATGACACTTCTTCTAATTTAGCAAAAGATTCATTTCTTCATATCTTTTGAGTGCTTTTCCCAAATTTTGCAAACATAACTCAAAAGAATCCCCAAAAATAGAAAATTTGTCCATAAATACTTCCATTATCTCCCCCCCACCAAACCTTTAAAAACGACCATCATATATCTTTGAAAAGTCTCAGGCCCATTACACAATCCAAAAGGTAAATATTTGTAAGCAAAAGTCCCAAAAAGGCAGGTGAAGGTAGCCTTTTCTTAATTTTTAGGGGTTATGAGAATTTGAAAGTAGCCAGAGAATCTATTCAGGAAGCAATAGTGCATGTGTCCAGCTAGTCTTTCCAACATTTTATCAATAAAGAGAAGGGGGAAGTGATTCTTTCTTATAGCTTCATTCAATTTTCTATAGTCCCTGCACATTCTCTATCTAGTGACAAGCCTCATAGGAATAAGTTCATTCTTCTCATTAGGGTCCACAGGCATGCTTTCTTTCTTTGGTACCACCTGTGTAGGGCTCATCCACATGCTGTCAAAAATAGGATATACAATTCCTACATCTAACAGTTTAATCACTCCGCCCTTAACTACTTCCTTCATGTTTGAATTTAACCTCTATTAGGGTTGTACCATAGGCTTTACATCTTCCTCAAGCAGGATCTTATGAGTGTAGAAAGAATGACTAATTCCTTTTATGTCTGTGAATTTCTTGGCTATCGCCTTCTTGTGATTCTATAGAACTTGAACCAACTATAGTTTTTACCTTTCCTTCAAATATTTTCCAATTATCACTGGCAAATTATTCCTTCAGGTCTGAAATGCATTCTCAAGATAATCCGGTAGCTTTTTTAATTTCAACTATGGCGGGTCCTCAATAGATAACCTCATTTGCTCAACACTTGATTTTTCTATAACTTCAAAAACTGATGATGAGACTCTGCTTCATCATGGAGGCCAAGATCAAGAAGGGAGAGGCATGACCATGCAAGAACTCAAGCCGGCAACAAAGACGGACGAAACTTAACCAAAAAGGAGGCCTCTAGAGGACGGCCGGCGCCGCCCCAAGCAGCAGAACCAGTGCCAGCTCCATTTTGCCCAACAACGACTTTATTCTGCCATTCGACTGCCTGAAGATAGATCACAATCGGCGCCGGCTGTGGTGTCCAAATCGACGCCGGCTCCATCCTGGGCAACTGACGGCTGCCCCGTATTTTTAATATTTTCTCTTGTTTTCTTCAATTTTAATTGTTTGTAAAGACTTATTATGACTCTAATCTATAATAGAACCTCGGGGATTACTTAACTAGGGTTAGGGTAGTATAAATATCACCTTTAGTGATTTGACAACATAATTCACACACTTTAATTCAAATTTGAGAGAGAATCTTGAAAGGCCATAGCCTCCTTGTTCATCTTGTTCAAGACCATGCTTAAGGGTTAGTCCTCCTTATGAATGAGTCTATAAATCTTTTGGATAATCCAATGTTGTTTTCTATGAATGGATCTTAGTTGTTTTGTTCTTCTAAGGTTTGTTTGAATTCTAATATTTTGGTGCCTATTTTCTCTATTCTATTTGTTCTTATTTGCCTTTGTTACTTCAAGGATATTGGGGTAAGATTATAGTAGAACTTTCTACTTTTCTTGAGAGTCTTTGAAGCTTAGTTCTTCAAGAGTTTGATAGAGGGTAGGTTGTTGTTTCACTTTCTCCTTTTTGTCTCTAGAAGAATCTCTGTTTTGGTCCCATTTGGTTGAGCTGAACACATATCCAACTAAACCACTAACAACACTAAGAAAAGGCCCACACAATGTCATATCAAAGAGTTTGGTATCAGAGAAAGGAAAAGCTTGATTCCAGTCAAAGCTTGAAAGCAAGAAAAGGAGCCCTACAAAGTTGAAGAAAAAGAAAACAGAGAAAATTCCGTAACTAAAAAACATGCTCCAAAAAGGTCATGAGATTTTTGCTATTTCTTGATTTTTCTCTTAGGAAATTACTCCTTGATATTAATATAATCCTTGGAAACAAATTTTTCTTATGTTTGTGGTGAAATTTGGCTTGAATATGAGTAAAAATGATGGTTGTTCTTAAGTGACGGGATTGCAGCCAAGGTGTTGATAAATGTTCTATAAGAATGTTTTTAGCTATAGTTGGGAATTTTGATTCTTAATTTTCATTCCTTGGGATATTGGGACTTAGTGTATCACTTTATTGTTGAATTCCATGCTCATTGAACTCAACTTTATTAGTGCACACTTGTGATCATCTTATTCTTCATAATTCTAGTTCTAGTTGTTCTTGTTTCTTTGTTCTTGCTAATTCTTGCTCGTTTCTTTCTTAGAAGTGTTTCTTGTGCATCTAGTGTTTGTTTTTGTGTTGATTGAGTCCATATTTCTTGAAATTCTTGATTAAAAACTTCTTTGCTTAAGGTACCGAACAAGCGTTTGTTGAAATTCTCCTAAGACCCTTTAATTGGAAAATTCTTTTTATTTGTGTGATTCACTAAGTTGGACTAAAACTTTACCCATTAGGGAGAATTAGGATTGACAAGAAGGCTTGAGTATTGAGAAAAAGACAAGATGATGAGCCTATTACTAAAAGAGCCTAAGAGAGCAAACACGAGCGTGGAGTGACCAATCCTTGAAAACCAATACGCAAGGAAGCGAAGTGAGGAATTATTTTCTTCCTAATCTCTTTTGTTTTGCAGGTATAAGCAAGTAAATATTTCATCACCATGGCCTATGATCAAGAGATCTCTAGGCCTAACCCAAGTGGCCCTAGTAGACCTCAATAAGAACAAATTGATACTAGGGGTTTGCGTGAAGACTTGCAAGCTATGATGACGACTATGCAAAGTGAGTTCCAAAACATGACAAGGGAGTTGATAAATCATCTTGGACAATCTTCTACCATCGTACAAAAGAGAGGCCAAGAACAATTTGAAGTACCTAGCCCAACGATGACGGATGATGATGTCCATACTCCTCCGTTAAATACCCAACAAGGGGAAGAGTGGGATGAGCACTCTATTGGGGTATTCCAACAATCTCCTATGAGAGGGAGAAGACATGGTATGAGAGGAGGACGAGGTAGAGGCCAAGGAATGAATGGTGGGAACAACCTAAGGGGGTTAGAAAAAGAGTTTGAGGGAGTTGATGAATGGTATGAGGGGGAACAAGTTGAAGCCTTTGGGGAACACCATAGAGGATGGGGCAATAGAGGAGGTAGGAGAGAAGAAAATGATGAGGAGCGGGAGTTGAACCACATTAAATTGAAGGTACCCACATTCTATGGCAAGAATGACCACAAAGTATATTTCGAGTGGGAAAGTAAGATGGAGATCTTCCTAGAAGTCATACCTATAATGAGAGGTCAAAAGTGAGGTTGGCTGTTTTGAGATTTTCAGAGTATGCTTTAGTTTGGTGGGAGCAAGTTACTGCACAAAAGAGACAAATGTGAGTGAAAACCATGGCTAATTGGAATTTGTTGAAAGATATGATGAGGGCAAGGTTTATACCACACCATTACTACAATGATCTTTATCAAAGGCTCTAATCACTCAAGCAAGGGAACAAGAGTATGGAAGAATACCATAAAGAAATGGAAGTAATGTTGATGAGAGCTCAAATCAATGAGGATCCTAGAGCAATAAAAGCAAGGTTCTTTGGAGGATTAAATAGGGAAATTACCAATTTAGTAGAATTGCATCCCTATGATCGATTGGAGGATATGGTACATGCTGCTATGAAGATTGAGAGGCAATTAAAGAGGAGGGTCTTTACTAGACTACCACTTCCAAACCCCAACATTACCAGCCAGGTACCAATTAAGAAGGATGAAGCCCCTAAGCCATTCCAAATGGACTTCTACAAACCTATGGAAGGTTGGAACAAGGATAGGGGAAAAGCCATGGAGAGGCCGCAAAAGAATAAGGATATCAAGCGTTTTAAGTGCCTTAGATATGGACATACTTCCCATGAGTATCCAAGTAAGAGAACGATATATACTAATCCCTATGATGAAGTTTCTACCGACGAGGAAGAAGAGGGAGAAAGGTACTAAAGAGACTAAAAGGGAAATAGAGATGATGAAAATGATGAAGGGGAAGTTGTTAGTCAACAATACTCTTTGGTGGGAGTCACAAGAAGGTCATTGATTCACAAGCCATTGAGAATCAAGATCACCGACAAAGAGAGAATATTTTCTACACTAGGTGCCTAATTAACAAGACCCCTTGTAGTGTCATTATGGATAGTAGGAGTTGTACTAACGTGATTAGTGCAAACTTAGTTGAAGAATTGGACATGAAGTGGATAAAACACCCCAAGCCCTACAAATTGCAATGACTAAATGATAGTGGGGAATTGAGAGTGAACAAACAAGTTTTGGTGTCTTTTGAGATGGGGAAGTATAAGGATGATGTGGTACCCATACAAGCGGGTCACTTTCTCCTAGGGAGACCTTGGTAATACGATAGGCGTGTAAAGCATGATGAGAAGAAGAATACTTATTCCCTACTCAAGGAGGGAACTAAGTTTATCCTCACCCCCATGGCCCCTAGTGAGGTGAACAAAGATCAAAGAATCATGAAGGAGGGAGAAAAGAAGAAGGGAACACAAGATATTAAACAAAAACAAGAAGTTGAGAGGAAAGAACAAGAGAGGAAAGAAAAAGAGTTTAGAGAGAGGATAGGCAAACAAACACCTTTGACAATCAAGGTTAGGAGTGAGCAAGGATAAGAGAAGGGAGGCAAAAGAAGAGTGAATTTCTTTGCAAAAGAAAGTGAAGTTATAGAGGCTATAGAAGCTAAGGAACCGGTTATTCTTTTTTTATGCAAAGATTATTATGTTTCTACTAATAATTTTTCATTGTCTTTGCCTAATAAAATTGCAGCTATTCCTCAAGAATTTGAAATTATTTTTTCAAAGGAGGTGGTCAACCGAACACTAACCCAATTCTTACGGGCCATAATCAAGAAGAACTTGAACAATTGGGAGGCATGCTTGCCACACCTTGAGTTTGTTTATAAAAGAGCTTTTCACCATACCACTTCTTATTCTCCTTTTGATTGAGTACGGTTTTAGCCCTCTAACTCCTTTAGAATTGTTTCCCTTGCCTATAGATGAACGAGAGAATCTTAATGGAGCTAAGAAGACGGCAATGGTGAAAACATTCCATGTAGATGATGGTAATGATTCGGAGACGAATCATTTTCAAGGAGGGGGAGATGATGAGACTCCGCTTCATCATGGAAGTCAAGATCAAAAAGGGGGAGGCATGACCATGCAAGAACTCAAGCCGATAACAAAGACAGATAAAACTCGACCAAAAATGAGGCCTCCAGAGGATGGCTAGCCGTCCCAAGTAGTAGAACCGGCGCCGGCTCCATTCTGCCCAACAACGGCTTTATTTTGCCATTCGACCGCCGGAAGACAGATCACAACCGGCTCCAACTGTGGTGTCCAAACTAGCGCCGGCTCCATCCTGGGCAGCTGACAACTACCACGCATTTTTAATATTTTCTCCGATTTTTTCCAATTTTAATTGTTTGTAAAGATTTATTATGACCCTAAACTGTAATAGAATTTTAGGGATTACTTAGCTAGGGTTAGGGTAGTATAAATAGCACATTTAGTGATTTGACAACACAATTCATACACTTTAATTTAAATTTGAGAGAAAATCTTGAGAGGCCATAGCCTCTTTGTTCATCTTGTTCAAGACCATGCTTAAGGGTTAGTTCTCCTTATGAATGAGTTTATAAATCTTTTGGATAATCCAATGTTATTTTCTTTGAATGGGTCTTAGTTGCTTTATTCTTCTAAGGTTTGTTTGAATTCCAATATTTTGGTGCCTATTTTCTCTATTCTATTTGTTCTTGTTTGTCTTTGTTGCTTCAAGGATATTGGGGTGAGATTATAGGAGAACTTTCTACTTTTTTTGAGGGTATTTGAAGCTTAGTTCTTCAAGGGTTTGATAGAGGGTAGATTGTTATTTCACTTTCTTCTTTTTGTCTCTAGAAGAATCTCTGTTTTGGTCCCATTTGGTTGAGCTGAACACATATCCAACTAAACCACTCACAACACCAAGAAAAAGCCCACACAAGGTCATATCAACTGATGGTTCAAATTTGTCCTTAGAATCCTCCACAGGTGCCAGTAGTTCTTGGGAATGCTGTTTAACATCTTCCACCAACCAATTCTCAGCCCATTGAATAAAGTGTTCTTGCACAAAATCAGAAATGTATTCATCGATAATATCAATCATAAAGCAATTATCTTAAATGGAAGAATGTTTCATGCTATCAAAAAGTCTTATGATAACTTCCCTTTCCTCAACTCTTAGTGTTAGCTTTAGCTCATGAACATCTATAACAGCTTTTGAAGTAGTTAGGAAAGATCTGCCCAGAATTAATGGAACCTTAGAATCCTTATCTATATCAAGAATAACAAAATTAACTGTAAAAATAAATTTATCAACCTTAACAAGTACATCTTCCACAATCCCTCTAGGATATTTGATAGATCTATCTGCTAATTGGAAGCTCATCCTAGTAGGTTTTGATTCACCTGAGCCTAACTTACAAAAAGTGTTGTAATGTCACAAATTGATGCTCGCTCCTAAATTGGCAAATGTTATGCCAAAAGTAACACTACCAATCACACAAGGAATAGAAAAACTCTATAGATCTTTTATTTCTGTGGCAACTTTTCTTTGTGTTAGAGGAGGGCAGAACATTCTTTATTCAATGAGACAGTAGATAGTTCTTCTAGTTCCTTTTGTTGGACAAGATGTCTTTAAAAAAATTAGCATACTTTGGCATTTATGTTAGGGCGTCAACAAGTGGAACATTAATCTACAGCTACTTGAATAACTCCAAGAACATTTTAAATTGCACCACATCTTTCCCTTTCCTCAATCGATCCAGATATGGAATAGGAGAAGAATGTTTCTGCTTTTCTATCTTTTCTACTCCCATTTTCTTAGGTAGAGGTGTTGCCTTTTCTGGTCTATTTAACGGTGCTATAGGTAAGTTCCATTCTTTCTCTTGCTCTTCTTCTATTCTTTCTTCATCATCATTATTGTGCAACAGTATCACAAAATTAGTTAGCTATTTTCCACTTCTCAATGTGATTACCTCAACAAGCTCACAAGATGCATATTCTTCAAGATTCCTGGCAAATCGCTCAATCTCATTCCCTAGATTAGGAATCAATGCTTCTTGACACCGTATTAATGCATCCACCTCCTCGAAATATGAAATGGCTGAAATAGCAGATTGTTCTAGAAGAGGTTCAAGTGATGACCCATAATTTAGCTCATGAACTTCATGGACATCATTGACCCACTTATTATGATAGCCATCTTGAGTTTCATTTCCCCATAACCATACACTTTCCTATTCATCATTATCCATAGCACAATGTTAAATCAACCTCGTAAGTACAATTCAAAACCAAAATCAATGAATAGAGCAATAATTCCTCAAGAGAAATACAAAAGATCAATAACTTCCATGATATTTGTTAAACCTCATAATTGCAAGCCAAAACTAAATTCCATGAAAAAGCAGTAATTTTTCAATCTTCAAAGGATCAACAAAAATTCAAGTCCAAAGGACCCATTCATTTATTAGGAAAAAACACAAAATAACATTGCTCCTACAATAGTCTCCAAATCTCAAACCAACACGTATAGTCCATAAGATAGTCAAAAATTTCCAACTCTACAAAAATGAACAAAGTTTAAGAATAAAACTAAAGAAAATCCCTAAAAGACAAATCTATATATCCAAGCCATATACCATATATCATATTCACATATCCACATTCAAAACCTCAATTTCAAGAAAAATTAATATTTTCTCCATCACACCAATCAATCTCTATTTTTCAACACAATGAATTTAACACCACGAAATATACCACAAATCTCCAAATCTAACAAATTCTCATAACATTGTCTCTCAACCAATTAATACGGTATAATGAATAAATCAATGAATGACATTATCCAAAGTCTAAAAGAATAGATTTTACAAAAACAATAAACTAATCAAAGAATTCTCAGATACAATTTTGGCCAAAATAAAATAACTTTGCAACAAATATACAAATAACTATTCACAAACAAGTTAGTGGTATGTGCAAATATATACAAATAAAATGCTAAATCAACAAGAAATAAAGTTTTTAGAATAAAGCCATAGCTGCTCCCCGGCAACGGCGCAAAAAACTTGATGCACGTGTTTGTCCATATGGAAAATCCATATCAATTGTGCTCTACAAAACACAAGTTTTACTAATTAAAATGCCAAATTAAATCTCACAATACACACATATAGGCAAATGCACCTATCGTGTAGTCTAGTATCGTTGGCAAGTATCAAAGAAGCTTAAGGAACAAAGCTACTACCCTTACTTTCGTTGCTTCTCATTATTTAGCCAAATATAAATGTGAGGTATATAACACTAACTATAATAGAAGAAAAGTCATTTCTTACACAATAGAGAGTCAGTTTATAAAGGAATAAGAAAGAGATAAACTCATGTAACAAAATAAATTTCCCCATTCAATACCTAAGAAATGAGCATCCCTTAGATCTATAACTCCTAATTATATACACCATAGTGAGTCAGATATCAATCCCACTCTCTCTCAAGTTGCGAGATTTCTATACCCAAATTCGATTAATCGATATTTTTACCTAACTAACCAAATCTAAAGGTGCATTAATTATCACTCACCATCCTAAATCATCCGGAGGCCACAACATCTCTATATCTAGGCAATTTCATAAATCTTTTAATTATTAGCCCTAATTCCTAACCTCCCTCTCGGGTTAATTGAAAATAGCATATGTTAAATTAGTTAAGTGGGTGTCCAAACCCTAACCATATCTCTCGAAATCATTAAGGAAGAACATTTAATTGAAACAAATCAATCAAAACCCAACTCAGCCAAAATAACCAAATAAGCACAAATAAAAAATACCATATAACAAAAATCATAGATCTAAAAAAAATACTTCATCCTTAAGAATAACAATATAGTATAACCCTTCATTATAATTAAAAGTTAAATCTTAGCATAAGAATTACAAGGAATATTACAAAAAAAAAAAAAGAGAAAAGCAAACTCATAGACAAGCCTCCTTCTTCTTCCTCTTGAGATCTTCAATTAACTTCCCTTCTTCTTCCTCGAATCTCTTGGTCTTCCTCCCTTCTTTAAGTTCAAACTCACAAGAGTTACAGTTTTTAAGAGAAAACCCTAAGGCATTCTAATTTTTCTCTCTTTATTTGTGTGTGAAAGAAAGCATTTATAGAGCCTTTGGTCATGTTTCTTCAGAAATTGCGCTGCTGAGTACGCGGTTTTAGCTTGTTAGTGACCTAAGAAAGTTGAACTTTCCCAGGCCGACAAGGCTCTAGAAAAATTGGCTAAAACAAAGAAAACCAGGTGGCCTAGGGAACTTGCTTCTCCCTAGGCCATCAACCTCAAAGCATAAAACATATACACAAGTGCATCAAGCAACCTAGCCAAGTTAAAGCTCCCTAGGCTGCCAACTCTCTGGACAATTGGTGATGTTGAAGACCACCAAACGGCCAAGGGAACTTAGCTGCCAATTTTCTAGAAAAATTGCACGAACAAAACACACCAGGCGGCTAGGGACATGGCACTTCCCTAGGCCGCCAATTCTTCTTCCTTAGCTTCTTCATTTTTCTTCCATTTTTTTCCTTCTCATCTTAAATTGATATTTTTCATTTCCTTACACAAATAAGATAAAAAGCGTGTAGTGAGTAGTGAATTGCGTAAGAATTTATCTCAATTAAAACACAAGACACTAAAAAATATATATATGATGAGGCCCCATCACAAACGTTACAGTAAGTAATTCTTTTTCTGGGGTAGTGTAGTTCTCTTGCGCATCCGTAAGAGTTTTGCTGCCGTAGTATACAGGATGAAAACTCCTCCCTTACTTTTGTCCAAAGACTGCACCCACTACAAAATCACTAGCATCACACATTAGTTCAAAGGGTAAAGACCAATTAGTGGTGACCAAATTGGGAGAATTGGTCTATTGAAACTTTAACTCATTCAAAGCTTGACAACAGCTTTTATCAAAGTTGAAAAGCGAATCTTTTTCTAAAAGAGAAGTGAGAGTCTTGGAAATTTCTGCGAAGTCTTTGAAAACCTCCTATAAAAACGCGCATATCCTATAAAACTTCGAATAGCTCTTATAGAAGAAGGTCGAAAAGTTTTTCAATTATTTCAATCTTTACTTTATCAATCTCCAAACCTTTATTTGAGATCTTATGCCCTAAAATAATGCCCTCTTTCACCATAAAATGGCATTTTTCCTAATTCAACACAATATTTATTTCCTCATATCTTCGCAGTACTTGTTCTAAAATTTTCAAACACAACTCAAAAGAGTCCCCAAAAATAGAAAAGCCATCCATGAATACTTCTATTATATCTCCAACCAACCCCTCAAATATAGCCATTGTGCATCTCTGAAATGTACTCGGACCATTGCAAAGACTAAAGGGCATCTTCGATATGCAAATGTGCCAAATGGACATGTGAATGTAGTCTTTTCTTGATCTTCTAGAGCTATAGGAATCTGAAAATATCCCAAAAATCCATCAAGGAAGTAGTAGTACATATGCCCAACTAGCCTCTCCAACATTTGATTAACAAAAGGAAGTAGAAAGTGATCCTTTGATTTAGTTTCCTATAGTGAATGCACGTTCTCCACTTCCTCACAAGCCTAATGAGTATGTGCTCATTTTTCTCATTAGGAAACACGATCATACCTCCTTTCTTAGGAACCACTTAGGTGAGGCTCACCCACATGTTGTTTGATATTGGGTAAGTGAATCCTGCATCAAGAAGCTTGATCGCTTCACCTTTAACCACCTCCTTCATATTTGGATTTAATCTTCGTTGAGGTTGCACCATAGGCTTGGCATCTTCTTCCAATAATACCTTATGTGTACTGAAGGAAAGATTGATTCCCTTTATATTAGTAATTTTCCATACTATAGCTCTCTTGTACCTTGTTAAAACTTGAACCAACTATAGCTTCTACTCCTTCTCTAAATCTTTAGCAATGAACATTGGCAACTTGTTTTTGTAGGAATTCCCCATGCAAAATAGATTTACGCAACGGAAGGAAAAATAGAAATTCCAAACAAGTGGTATTATGCATAAAACGGATCAATATAGGAAAGAAAATACCTTCAATGCCGCCTCTGTTAATAAAAATTTCTTCTTTAATTTGTGGCGCGCGATCCAGCAATTCGTACAAACTCAGAATAATGTTCTTCATCCCATTCAAATCACTGAATCTCAAGGATAGAGATTTCTCTAACAAAAATCCACACAAGTCTAATCACTCAAGCAAGACCAAACCCTCTACTAGAAGGGTTAATGGCGGCTAGGGTTGTTTTCGTGGAAGAGGAGAGGAATTTCACATGAAACGTGATGTTTTGTTTCCAGGTTTTTTCACACCAGTAAAAGGAACAATTTTCTTTTCCTTATAGGTTTTAGGACTTTCAATAATTATAATTAAGTACTCCAAGTTTCATTAACTTTGATTAAGTCCTTGAAGTTCATATAATTGTAATTACGTCCTTGAATTATAACAAACTTATAATTTACCTATAAAGTTATTCTCTTCTCATAATTAATCCCAATAATATTATCAAATAATATATATCGAGCGCTCAAGACTTTATTGTGTGACCTATTAGGTTTCCCGGTCTGTTGGTAGTGAAATATGGATTAATTCAAATATCTTTAAGACTAATAATCCTTAATGTTTAGAATTAACTTATTAATTCTAATCAAGATTGATTTATTAATTCTCTAATTAATAAATCCATATTCAGTAGATTATGAGCAGAATCTAACAACACATTATGATCATCCAAAAGTCCAGAAAGTCAAGTGACTTAGCATGAACCTTTCAATAGCAAACAACAGTGCAATAAACTCATTTCACCATACAATATCTCATTTGGTTCAAAGTACGAAATTAGTGCCAACTCCTTCTATAATAATAAATTAATTCTGACCCGAATATTTTAGTACTTGTTCCCAAAATCTACTACTCATCATACATGTCAATTAGAACCATTTCCAATATACAATCGCCTTGGCTAAGAACTTCTTGAGTAGTGATTCTTACAAGTGACCGTAAGATATGCGCCTCTACTATTAGGAGTGGTGAATCATTTATTGATTCTCCCAACTACTTTCATTTGCTTCATGTTGTACCCAATATCCATCTTGTAGGTGGTCTTGTCAGGACTCCAGAGATTGAAATCAAAGTACAATGCTCAGCATACAAAGCACTTTGGAGATCTCACGTCTAAGAATACTTGCACATTTACTATAACGAGATTCTATCACTGGTACTAAATAGTTATCCATATTATTATCTCATAGTCAAGTCATTCAATGTACTTATTCAGGTAATAAGCATCCATGTATTAACTTTGAGTATCATAATATTCGCAGATGTGAGAACCACCACCTGATCAAATCAAAAAGTATAACGCATGCTAGTCTTAACGTATTAATGATGTCCTATCTTATTAATACTATAACTAGGGATAATTTAAGTATGAATACTATCTAGTATAGTAGGAAACTCACATCATAATCTCTATCATGATTTTCTTAACATAATGTTGCACTTGGGACTTTATCTAATAGTTATATTCACACAAAAGTATAAATAAAATAAATTGAAAGATAAAGAATGCCTTATGTTATTAAACAAATGTTCACTATACAAAATATATGTGATTGCCTCTAGGGCATAACACTAACAGTTCACTTATGCTAAAAATGTATATTCCAATTGATTGGGCAGCTCTTTCAACTCTAATTTTGGAAGATCCTCAATAGATGGTCTCATTCTACAAAGACTTGATTTCTCAATAGCCTCAAAAACCTCTTGTGCAAAGGTATTCTCAACGTCCTCCACATGTGCTATAACTACTTATGTCAATTGTTCTTTTGCTTCATATTCATCATCCTCTACCCAGTGTACAACCCATAATGTTTCAATGAAATACTTTTGCACAAAATCATTAGTACACTTATCAACGAAATCAACCACAAAACAAGAGTCATCTTGCATAGATGAATATTTCATACCTTCGGAAATCCGAATGACAACTTCTTCCTCTTTTACTCTTAATGTCAACTTTCCTCCAAAAACATCTATAATTGCTCTAGCAGTAACAAGGAAAGCACATCCTAAAATCAAAGGAACGTTAGAATCTTTCGCCATGTCAATAATAACAAAATCTATAGAAAAAATAAATCTATCCACTTTTACAAGCACGTCTTCAACAACTCCTCTAGGATGCTTTATAGATCAATCTACAAATTGGATACTCATCCAAGTGGGTTTTGGTTCACCTAAGTCTAGTTTTTTGAAAATTGTATAAGGTAATAAGTTTATACTAACCCCTAGATCATCCAACGCAGTACCAAAAGTAACATTTCCAATCATGTAAGGGATAGAGAAACTCCCTGGATCTATTAATTTCTTTGGTAGTGTATCCTTGCATTGTAGAATGACATAACATTCTTCATTAAGAGTTACAAGAAGCAACTCCTCAAGCTTTCTTTTGTTTAACAAAACATCCTAGAAGAACTTGGCATATTTAGGCATTTGAGCTCAAGGTTCAACCAATAGAATGTTAATATGCACTTGCTTAAACAACTCTAAAAATTTGTGAAACTGTTCATCATTGTTCTCCTTTTTAAGCCTGCCTGGATATGGGATAAGAGGAATAGAGTCTGGCAATTTTTTGTCATCTCCCTAATTTTCTAATTGGAGGGACAGCGCCGGCTTGGTCAATTTACACACCGTCATGTACTCTTTTTACTCTTCATTTTCTGCTATAGAGGACTGTTCATCCTTTGCTTGTGCAGGCCTATTTACATCTTCTAATTGTTTCCCACTATATTGTTTAATCGCCTTGGCATATTCTCCTTGCTTATATTCCAATAGTCCATCTCAAATTTTCTTTGCCAATTGCCTGAGTTAATGATCCAATTTAGCAAGTAAAGCTTCTTGTCTCTTGAACAACTCATCCATTATTTGGAAATACTCACTTGCTTTTGTTGCAAAGTCCACAAATAATTCTTGAAAATCATACATTATCCAAAAAACAAAGAGAAATGACTTACGAAACTATTTTTGAAATTCTGGAAAAAAAAAGTTCAAAATATTTTAAGAGTTAAAATAATATTTTATCCGAAGCCCCTGTTTTTTGGTCCACTTGCAAGCCTAACGGTTATCCAATTTGTTCATAAAGGGTTTGCACCATAAAGGTACAAGTGATCTTTAATATATAGTATTCCTATAAATTTTCTACTCATTTGATTTGCACCATTTTTCCAGCAAAATCTTCGTGCATATAAAACCTATCTATTAAAATTTTATCATTTTTGGACGTTGTTCAAATTTTCTTTTGAATTTTTTTCTAAACATTATGATGTTTAATTTAAGTAATTCATATTGATTTTTTTTAATTTAGATTCTTAGTTTATTTTTTTAATTTTTTTTACATGCTTAGTGATCTTTACATAAAGAATTCTTTCCAATCTTTGTTAATTGTATACAATTTAGTATTTTGGTGTAAAGTTAAAATATTATTAAAAATATTTTTGTAAAAATTTGAGACTTAAAAAGGATGCTTGTTAAAAAGTTTTTATGCAAGTGACAGATTAAGACGTTGTAAGAGTTGAGGAATGCGGAATAATGAGAGAAACAGGGAAGCGTTTATTTCTTATTTGGAAGTCAATCTCGATTTGAGTTGGCGAAACGTGGACCCACCAAAACCAACAACCGACTTGAAGCTGTGGGCTGAAGGAACTGCCCATTTAAAACCCACAAGGAAGAAAGAATGCAAGGAGAAAGAAAGACGAACAAAGAAAATCAAATTGATGGCAGCTATAAAGGAAACTTTCTTTATATCACACGGATCACCAACGCTTTGTGTGGAAGAATCTTTGCCTGCCTATCAGTTCTTGATCAATTTTAAAGCTAATGTGTTCCCTCAGAGACCCAAATCCATTCTGGCCATTTCTGCCCATTGGGATACCTCAGAACCTGCTGTTAATGTCATCCATGGCCCCAATGATACAATTCACGATTTCTATGGCTTCCCCAGTTCCATGTATAAGGTTCTCCTTCAAATTTTGCTTTTATATATAACAATAATGAATCCATTGTCTCACTTGTTTTCTCTGAATCTTTCATTTACTGGGCTGTTCGATCCTTCTGTCTCAAATTGAGTGTTTTTTACTTTTTCTTTCTTGAATTATCATCTTATAGAGGGGAAAGCATAATGTTTTGGAAAAGTCATAAAATTGAAGTTAATCGGAGGCAATGAAAATTGTCATCTAATAATTTGATGATGGATCAAGAAAGGATGAGACAGGCCTGTTTAGGTCACCTTTCTATTAACTGACAAGATTTTTCTTTCAAGCTAGATTTCTGCATAGAACCGAACTTTATAAATGTTTGATTTCCCATCCCAAGACATCAGGTGCCATAGTTTTGACTGTTTACTAATGTTTAGGATTGGTCCTTGGAGAAGTACTTTTTAGGGGAAAGCTAATTGGCAAATAAGATGTAACCCATTCCAAGACCTAATATGAGAAACAGGATGAAATATAGCTGTTATGACTATTGAGATGCTAAATTAGAAACATGATGAAAGCAAATGACAGGGTGCCACAGTTCTGTAAATTTTCCTGTTTTAGATTTTGATCTGTAGCTGGATGTGATAAGATGATGTGGTTGCAAATATTTGACACCATAAATACTATATCCACACTCTCAATCTTTCTTCCCAATTCCCTCGTCTCTTCTATCCATTCATTTCTGACAGTTTCTGGATATTTGAGAATAGTGAAAGCCTGTTGGTATGAGATTTTGACTGTTGGGAATTCTAAAATGTATTTCAGACATGTTGTGGTATGTGATTGAATAATTCATAAGATCACAAAATAAATCAGGACTTAGAATATCTATTTCCAGGAATCCTTGGAACATAAAAGGAAATAGATTCGTGAACATGCTTTCTGACTGTTTGCAGTCAAGTTTTGTAAAAATCATATACATCTTGGAGCACAGGTTTTCTTCTATATCTTTAAACTGATTGGATTTGGATTTAGGTGATAAACATTTGCTACTACTACTCCAGTTTTCCATTGCTTTTGACTTTTTCTGCAACAATTGTTCTCTTTGTTATGATCATAATCAGATTAATATGTGATGGCATTCATAGCCAGTTAGTTCATTAGAAAAGGTGATTTTTTTTACCTGTAGGCTACTTGGCATTAAGATTGGTAATGATCAGAGAAACCCTCTTATCCTATATTTCTTCTGAACAAGTCATTAAATTTCTTTGAACTTGTGAAGCATTTGTGAAGTCAGGAAGAGAAACACTAGCAATTAAAATGAGGATTCAAGTTTTTTTCCCCATCTTAGCCCTACATTTACTTTCTGCTTCCTTTTCCTTTATATCATTTCCTTTTTTCTCTGTGATTTTTCCTTTCTGCCATACCTGACCTTGGGGCCGGGGGGGAGGGGGTGGTGTGCGTTGGAATTGGAGTCTTATTCCTTTTTTCCTGTCCTTTCGTAGATAACCACAGGAATTATAGAATTGAAGATAACACCGAAAAGTTAGGAAGAGGAACACGAAAAATAAATTGAGGATCTATATTTTCTTCGGTCCCTGCTGTGCATTTGTTTTCTACTTCCTTTTCTGTTATATCCTTTCATTTTTTTTTTCTTTTTGCCACCCCTGACCCTGGGGCAACTTTGGGGATGGGGTACACATTGGAAGTGTCATCTTATCACATTTCTCTTATACTTTCTGAGATAATTACTTGAATTACTGAATTAAAAAGAAGAATGTAAAAGTATTTCAGACCACATCTATTTTAGTTTTTTCATTTAATTTTTGTGTTGCCTTTATTTCTTTCATGAAGGGGTTGGGTGTATGGGAAGGGGAACATAGGAGTTTGTCGTGGCCCATGCAATGCTCAAAATAAAGTGATGGAAAGCATGTTGTACTAATCTAGCCACTAGTCTAGTATTTTGATCAGGCTTATCTAAAAGCTAAACTCACCAATAAGGATGCTTCTGCACCGGATGTATCTTCTGCCTTAGAGTTTAACTCTTTTTGTTTTTGTTTTTTTTTTTGTTTTTTTTGTTTTTTGTGCTTTTTGTTAAAACACAGCTCAACTATCCTGCACCAGGAGCTCCAGAATTGGCAATAAGGGTGAAGCAACTGCTCACTGCCTCTGGTTTCAATCATGTACATGAGGATAAGAAACGTGGTTTGGATCATGGAGCGTGGGTACCACTCATGCTTATGTATCCGGAGGCTGATATCCCTGTGTGCCAACTCTCTGTCCAGACAAAGTGGGATGGAACTTACCATTATAATTTGGGAAGAACATTGGCTCCCCTTAAGGATGAAGGTGTGCTGATAATTGGTTCTGGATCTGCCACTCACAACTTAAGGGCTCTCCGCCAAACAAGTGAGGATTCTGTTGCTCCGTGGGCTTTACAATTTGATACTTGGCTCAAAGAATCCCTTCTTAGTGGAAGGTATATCTTTACTGATGTCTGTAATACATGAAATTTCTGTATTTGATGTGTGGCTCAAATTTATTATATTCATCAGACTATCACATGAACAATACTTTGAAAATCTTTAACTGCTGACAAGGTTATAATAGAATGTAGAAATGTTATTGTCTAAGTCTTTGGATTCTGCTGTTGAGAACATGGGGACTGCTTTTTGTAGGGGTTTGTCTTGGTGTTATTCCCTCATCATTCTAGGTAGCAGGAAAGGTGCAATTTCTTGTGCATGGGAAAGCCTGCTTCTTATCTTCTGTATTTTAGGTCTTATGTCTTTCTACTGAATTTTAACATGAATTTAATCAAGATACTGATGCATCTCTGAAATTGCTTTCTTGGAATGATTAGAAAATGTCGAATCAAAGAATAAAGCTGAATTTTCCTATAGTAATCTGAAACTGCATTCTTTGTAGCATCTGTTTCACATTAAAATTTGATACTAGATCTTATAAGAGCAACATTTTGTATTATCTCTAATCTCTATATATACACACACATTTCAACATTCCATGTTGCCATAATAGCAATTACCTCTTGTAGGTACGAAGATGTTATGCACTACGAAGAGAAGGCACCGCATGCAAAAACGGCGCACCCTTGGCCGGAGCACTTCTATCCATTACATGTGGCAATGGGGGCTGCAGGTGAAAAATCAAAAGCTGAACTACTCCATCAAAGCTGGAGTCTCTCTGCTCTCTCCTATGCGTCTTACAAGTTTATCTCCGCAGAATGAGTAAAATCAGATGTTTCAAACACACACACACAAATAAAATAAAATAAATGCATTCGAATGATAACAGCATGGATAACCTCTTGCACCGTTGTCTTCTTCTAATTATACTGTGATTCTGTATTCATGTTTCAAGGAAATAAAATGTAATTTCTTTCGTCCCTTCTTGTGGGGTAGGAATTGACAATTTGGCAGGGTGAGTTTCTGACGTTGGGTTTAGATTGTTTATCAGTTTTCTTTGGTAAGTCGAGTAATCTAAAATTTTCTTCCTTTGGCCATTTTAGTAAATCAGCCACCCGGGGGGGGGTGGGGGCGTGGTGTTTGACATGTGAACTTACTTTAACTATCTGGAGTTCGGTTGAGCATTTGACTTGTTTACAGTTGGGACGCGTATTGCATTCATGGTCTCTCCGAGGGTCATCTTGTTGAGAGATCCACTCCGCCTACTCTCTTTAGTCTGATCATCTTTTTCAGATTAAATTTTTTTTTTATAGATTTTCATTTTATTTATGTCGGTCGACATTGATTCCGTTCATTACCGGTAGGAGGCACTAATAACAATTATTATTATTAAATAGATAGTCTGGTTTAAGAAAAAATTTAAAAGAAATTTAGTCATAATCAAATATTCAACTTTAGAAAGAAATAAATGAGCAAAATGTTGTTTATTTATTTTAAGAAACTCTTGAAGCAAAAACATAAAAGAGGAAAGAGGAATAAAAAATTATCATTTTACTAATTAGTTCTGAGTATGTAATTGATGGATTACAGCAAAGGTATTGGTTTTAAAATATGATTTTTTTTTTCCATGTGAACCGATAATGAATTTATTAAATTTTAATAATAAAAATAAAAATATAACTCACCACTGCGGTCTTAATTTTCTGGTCCATGATGCTTAAAAGGTATTTAAACTATTGTTGTAGAGTTTTAGTCTTAATCTTCCTACTATTTTTATGTTAGTTTTGCGTCACGTTGGCATCGATCGATCTTGTACCTGAAACCTTCATGTTGGGTGCCCGTCTTGGATAGTTTATTAATTTTTTTTTACAATTTACTAATATTATGCCTTGATTATATTATATTTTATAACAGTAAATTTTCTTAGGCTAAGCTAATATGAAGCAAAGGAAATCCGCCTTCGATTTCCTATATATAGAATCAATAATCTAAACCAGGATTTTTTTTTTTTTTTTTTTTTGTAATTTTGCACCTTCATTACTTTTCTTGAAAGAAGATTTTACTTTTGGAAAGAAGGAATTATATATATAATCCTTTCAAAATAAAAAACATGGCTTTCAAACATATATTCAATCAAATAGTGACTTGTTTTATGCTTTTAATTTTTCTCAACAACTACACTAGCCGATGACTTAGTACAACTTTTAGTTTGATCCCCTAAAATTCAAATCCTTGCTCCGCAACTCCTTTACAATTTTTGGAGCAAGGAATGTAAATAATATGAAATTAAAACCATTGTTGATGTTTGATTAGATTATATGACTTCCAAAATAAAGGAATGCAACACTTAATAATTTCAGTGGCTGAGTTGTTCTGGTGGTCACTAATTAGCAATCGGTTTTTAATCGCTAATTCATTGGAAAGAAGAAATAAAAAATAATTATATTTGAAAAAAATGCATGGCCATAATAGTTGATAATTAGTGACTGGGCACTCTACCGATCGCTAATGTGTCGGCCATTAGTGACTGAGTAACACTTCACTTGCAACACTATCTATCTATGTAATCTAAATGGGTCAGGGATGTCACTACCCTTTGGATAAGGAGTTTTTACAACATAATTAAAATAAAACTTAGGCTCGCAGAGAAAAGAACTAAAACTATTACAATTCTCACAAAGCTTATACATTGTTCCCCAACATAATGCAATTGTTCAAAATAATTGGAACCAATTCAACAAGGAATTTAAACAAAATAATTCTCGAACTTCTAATGGTGAATCTGCCAATCTAAACAAAACTCAAAGTTTTCTGAAAATCCTGAATTTAAAAGCGAAGTGAAATAATAAATCTCAATAGATCCGTGCGTGCACTGGACCAGTAAAACATTCATGATGCATGCAATGCAAAAATAATTTTTTGTTTGGCGCAACTAAATCACAAGTAAGAATTTTAAGCTCAGAGTAAGAGTTTTCATGACCATTCAAGTTTCTGACTGTATTCGCAGGACATCCATATCTTATTAATTCTAAAAATTAGTGATGTAAAGGAGCAGAGGTGGGAGCCGCTTGTTTAAAAAGAGTCATGCTATGATTTCGAAGAATTTATATGCATGTATGATCACGAAGACATATGTTTGCTTGTTCAAAACAAGATTTAGAAAGATTTCCTTGGTTCCTTGTCAAGTTGCATAAATTTAAAAAGTTTCCAAGTATAGAAGGTTTCAAAAATAGAAAATTTCTAAAAATAGAAAGTATTTAGTTTTAGAAAGTTTCCCAAAATAGAATTTGTGCAAAGTTTCATGAATGTAAGGGAATTTATCTTAATCAGTCAAAAATTAGGTAATTAACACTTAATAAGCTGGTCCTTAGTCTTGGCAATCTCCCAAGTTCATAAAAAATCCATAAAATAAATATACATGATTAATTCCTAAGCACCTTAAAGGAATATAATCCTCATCACTTAGTTTATTTCTAGTACCTTTACATTTGACAAATAGATTGCATAAACAGCAAGCATGTGCATCATATAAAACAATACTTGGGTCTTTTCTATATCCCTAAGCTTGCACATAAACCATCCATGAACATATATATTAAGGGAAGGAATTAAACTTAGCATGTTTCTATAATAGTCGTAAGCTATTTCCAAATTGTAGTTGCACTATTTAAGTTCTTAAGAGTGAAACACTTATGAAAACTCATTAGTTTGGCCTCAAATTTTGCAGCTAACATGTTAGAAATAGAATACAAGTAGCAAAACCAGAAAATCATGCATAAATAAATTTCAGCAATTTTTAAATTAAGACTGCTCAAATCTATCTACAACAGGAGAGTTGTAAAGAAAAATTCATAACTTCAAATCCTTACACTGTTTTAATCTGAAACTTTCCAATCTATTAGAACACATAAAAATCTATGTTTTCTCTCTTTTTAACCCCACACACACCCCCAAAAAAAATTCGTACAAAAATAGATAGCAAATTCAGTCTCAAATGGAACATGTAATTACCGAGTGAAAAGTAGTTTTATCATCTTTAGATTTTCTAAAAAAATGTTATATTAACCCCAATGTTTTCTTGCTGTATTTTTGACATAAATATCATCCCTAATGTGCTAAGAATATAATATTAAAAGATCTTTAAATAAGGTGCTTTGCTACACTTTTTTAAATTAAAACAACACATACCACAAAATAAGGGAATTTTCCAACAAGTATGTAAATTAGATTTCTTTCAAGAAAAGGGTTTCTTGATATTATTCTTTCAAAAAAAAAAACACTTCCCTATGAAAGTTAGAGAGAGGCAACAACAATCAAACAAATTCCCAATCCAAGATCACACAAGAACCAATTAAGAATTGCATGTAAGATTAAGAAAATTCCAGCTTTCATAAATAATTTTTCAAATGAGGGCAAAGATGATTTCTTTCTTCAAAATCCCTTGGAAAGATATTTCATATTGTAAAATCTAAGTATAGAAACATTAGATAAGAGAGTTCTTGGTCATCTTAATTTAAATTCCTATAAAAAACATTAAAACACAAGAATCCTAATTTTCCAAGCAATTAGGCACCACACATAATGAAGGGAAAATGAGAGATTTTACTATTACCTCTTGTAAGATCTCTTTTGACCAACCTTGGGAAGTACAAAGGATACCTTTGAGTTTTAGTTGAGTGTTGAATCTCGCTAAATTTACCAAAATTCTAGCCTAGAGGTTGTGCACAACAATTAATGGCTGATCAGAATTTTTTTCTTGAAAAAGTCGAAAGTTCTTGAGAGAAAGGGGAGGATTTCATGAGTTTTGGGAGAGGAATAGGAGAGTGACAGTTATGTGCGTATTTGCGCATATAGAAAATCTATATCAATTGTGATCCACATACACATAAGTTTTAATAATAAAAATGCCAAATACAATCACACAACACACACATATGGGCAAGTACACCTATCATGTAGTATAATATTATTGACAAGTATTGAAGAACCTTAGGGAACGCGGCTACTACTCCTTTTTCCTTCTCTTCTCATTGTTTAGCCAAATAAAAATGTGAAGTATATAAGACTAACTATGCTAGGAGAAAAGTCATGTTCTTACCCAAGAGAGAGTCACAAGTTCATCAAAGAATAAGGAAGAGATAAATCTATGTAACAAAAGGAATTTCCCCTATAATACGTAAAGGTTGAGCATCTCTTGGATCCACAATTTATAATCCTAGGCACCGAAGTGAGTCAAATATCAACCTCACTCTCTCTCGAGTTATGAGATTTTTATCCCCCCAAATTCGATTAATAGGTATCTCTACCTAACCAACAAAATCTAACTTGCTCTTAGGTTAACTTGGTGAAAGTTCCTTCTTTGGATAATCAAGATACTCTTCAAGAGAAAAAGAAGAGAAAAATGTATCAACGAGTGAGGAAGAGACGGCATACCAAAGAGTGAAGAAAAAACCTCCTATTTTCAACCAGCCTTAAGGCTTTCTCAAGCCCTAATGGCCGAAATCATCAAGCCATAATGGGCTTGGTACAATGCTCATAAATCAGTTCAAAACTGGCCCAATTCTTTTAATTAATTAATTATCTTTTTTGGGCTTCATTAAAGACCCAAGACTAATTAATTAATTCTAATTGAACTCTTAATATATGTCAATATATATCAGCCCACTTGATTAATTTATTCTAACCCAATCTTTTTAATTAATTAATTATTTTTCTGGGTCGTACTAAAATATAAGACTAATTAATCAATTCTAATTGCATTCTTAGAATAAATTTTATTTCTTTTCCAAATAATTATCCATCAAGCCCAGATTGTGTCTAAACAACACTAAGGTAACTTGAGCTACTCCGGAGACCAAGAGACATATTATTCATGGCTACTAAAATAACCAAAATGCCCTTACTATTAAATAGCTGTATTTTACTATTTTAAAATTTTCATTTATCACCATATGAAAATATTGACCCAAGAATAATATTGCTAAAGCAATGTCTCCGACCTACAGGTGAAATGATGGAAATACCCCTCCATATAACACCCATTAATGAGACAGGATAAATGTACTAATACACATCTCAAAGACATCTACTATCCTTAGATCTCTAGTCTGATAATCTATGACTCACTCGAATGTACTTGCTTATCATTGATAGCTACCCAAAAGCACACATTTTAGAGTCATGTTCCTAGGACCCTGGATCATTAGATTATCCCAGACAATTAAAGGGGGTGATTTAACTTCACTAAGTGAAGTATAGAAACTCTATTGCATGAGTTCATCTTAACTAACTAGAGTAATACACCCAACATTCAAGGATATTGATTTCACAAAAGAAATCTCACCCAACATACATCAAAGCATAAAACCTTAGCTTCGCCAGACCACCAACTCATACTCAAGTATGAAGGTATCTGTCTATGCTGTAACAGTAATAGTCTGGTCTCTATAATTATAGTACTTTAAGAGAAACTACTACTACAGGTCCAATTCTACATATTCGAAATCCGCTAATGCCAGTGATGTGAGTGAACTACTCACGAATCAAAGTAAACCATTCCTCATTGGAACTCATAGCATAATAGTCTTACCTTGATGAAATGTCCAGTTCCATCAAATGACTAAAAACTCAATTTTGCTTGTATGACACGTACCCATAGTCTATACCTTACTATGAAGAACAACTCAACACATAGACCATTACTTGTCATTCTTGGACCTTAAATGTGTAATAATATAAGAAACAAACTAAATTGAATGAATAAATATTTTTATTGCAATATGTTTATACAGAATACATAGTCGTTGAGGGCATACTTTTCAACAATCTCCCGCTTGCACTACAAAGACTAAGAAAGTCCATAAGTGCCTACCCCTATGACATCTAAGTGTTTGCAAAACACCTTTTTTGTCAAAGTCATGGTAAAGGGATTTGCTAGATTATTGACAGAAGAAATCTGATCGACCACAATATCCCATTTCTGGATGAACTCCTGGGTGAGGTGATACTTTTTCTCTATGTGCTTGCCCTTCCTATGGTTTTGAGATTCCTTGTATTGTGACACCACTTCAGTGTTGTCATAATAAATCGTGACAAGCCTATCCATATACGGTACTACTCCAAGTTCTATGAGGAACTTTCAGAGCCACATAGCTTCTTTAGAAGCTTTTGAAGCAGCAACATACTTAGTTTTCATGGTAGAATCAGCAATGCAAGATTATTTGATGCTTCTCTATGAAATAGCTCATCTAGACAAAGTGAAGACATATCTACTATTAGATTTTCTATCATCTTTATCCGCCTAGAAGTCTAAGTCTGTGTAACGAGTATGAATGAAATCATCAGCACGATATATAAGTATATAATCTCTTGTTTCCTTGAGATATTTGAGTATATGCTTTACAGCTTTCCAGTGAGCTTCCCCTAGGTTGACTGATATCTACTTACCATGCCTATTGCAAAGCAGATATCTAGCTTAGTACAAAGTATAGTATACATGAGACTTCCTACAGTCGAAGCATAAGGGATCCTACTTATTTTCTACTTGTTCTCTTGTGTCTGAGGATACTGCTTGGAAGATAAGGATAATTCATGTCTAAAGAGTATAATAGCCCTTTTATATTGATCCATGCTGTACTTAACCAATATCTTGTCAATATAAGCAAATTGGGATAAGTCTAATATTGTCTACTTCCTATCTCTAAGAAGCTTAATACCTAGAATGTAGCTGGCTTCTCCTATATCTTTCATGCTAAATAAACTAGATAGCAAAACATTAATGGATGACAATGTCCCTATATTATTTCCAATGAGTAGAATGTTATCTACATAAAGTAACAAGAAAATCACTTTACCACTGCTTGATTTTCTATACACACATAGTTCATCCACATTTTAAATAAAACTATAAGCTTTCACTGTTTTATCAAAATGTATGTTCCATACTTGTGACGCTTTCTTAAATCCATAGATGGACTTCTTAAGCTTACAGACCATTTGTTCTTGACCTCTAGCAACAAAACCTTTTAGTTGGGATATATAGATGTCTTCACTAAGATAGCCATTTACGAAGGCCATTTTGACGTCCATCTGCTATATCTCGTGGTCATAATGATATGCGATGGCTAAGAGAATATAAATAGACTTAAGCATGGTTACTGGTGAAAAGGTTTCCTCATAATCGATCCATTCTTTCTGAGTATAACCATTAGTAACCAACCTTGCTTTATAGGTTTCAACCTTTCCATCCATACATCATTTCCTCTTATATACCCACTTACACCCAATAAGTTTTATTCCATCAGGCGCAGTGACAATTTGCCAGACCTGATTGAGGTACATGGACTCAATCTCGATATTCATGGCTAGCTACAATTTGTCTGCATCAGCATCAACAATGGCCTTCTTGTATCTAGTGAGATCTTATTCCTGATGATCAGAGACTAGATCATAGATCTTTTCGGTCCACCTTTCTAGAACTCTTGTGATCCTTTCGCTACGACGAGGCTCAGATTATACAGGAACATCCAGTAGTGTTTCTCTTAGTTTCTTGATCGAGGTGTTAGAAGTACCTGAAGTTGAATTAGTGACCAACTTCTCTTTTAACTCTATTCTACTTGAACCCGTGGTGGAGGTAACTTGTTCATCCTATAAGTATCTAGCATTAGTAATAATAAGTACTTTATGCTCTTTAGAAAGATAGAAATATCTATCTCTTATTCCTTTTGGGTAGCCAACGAAATAGCATAACTCTGATCTCAGTTCCAGTTTACTTCCTTTTGTCAGCACATAAGCTGAACAACCCCATTTCTTGAGATGGTTCAGACTGGACTTTTGTCCAGTCTATATTCCATAGAGTGTCTTAGGTACTGATTTTGAAGGTACCAAGTTCAAAATATATGTCGTTTCTAAGGCATATCCCAAAAAAAAAATAGGAAGAGACGCATGACTCATTATGCTTCTGACCATTTCCATTAAAGTTCTATTTTTTTTCGTAGCTACTCCATTCAACTAGGGAGTCCCAAAGGTAGTTAACTAAGATATTATGCCGTAATGTATCAAGTAATCCTTAAACTTACAAGAAGATACTCTCCACCACGATCCGATCTCAAATTTTTAATTAATTTACCTGTTTGATACCCACTTCAGCCTTAAACTCCTTAAATTTATCAAAAGAGTCAAACTTGTGCCTCATTAGATAAATATAACCAAAACAAGTGTGATCATCTATGAAAGTGATAAAGTACTCGTAGCCTCCCCTAGCTGGTGTAGTCATTGGACCACAAACATCCATATGAACTAGTGCTAGTATTTCCATAGCTCTATTCACCTGTTTGATAAAATGACTAAAAAGTCATTTTATCTTTAAGGCAAGATTTACATTGAAGCCATTCTTCCAATCTCAATGAACCTAAAGGCTCATCATGGATTAGCCTTTGAATCTGATTGGGATTCATATGTCCCAATCTTAGATGCTACAAATATGAATCATTTGATATGGCCTTTCTCTTTTTACTATCAGGTTCAGTTTGAATATTGTTTACTTGATTTCTAATAAGATGTATATAAAAGAGATTTCCATACATGTTTTCTGTACAAATTAAATTACCATCTCTACTCACAAAAATACTAGAATGGAAAGAAACAGAATATCCTTAATTCATCATTTTGGAAACTGAAATCAAATTCTATTTAAAATAAGAAACATATAAAATATCTTTTAAAATTAACTTACTATGACAAAAAATAATAACTCAAGATCTCCCACTGTTTCAGCCCATATGTTTGCTCCATTGCCTATTTGAAGTCCATGCTTACCCTTACTGAGTCTCCTTGTCCTTCTGAACCTTTGCAAAGAGTTACAGATATGGTTAGTTTACAGTTATGGTCAGTGGTTCCAGAATCAACTATCCAAGAAGATATTGATCCAACCATTAAAATAAACTTTAGGTATAGAGTAATACCTAAAGTAGACTTGGTTAAGAAGTCCGGACAATCTTTCTTTCAATGCCCCCTCTTGGCACACTTGAAGCATTTGCCTTTGGGCTTCCCATTGGGCTTGGCCTGACTAGATACTTTGGGCTAGGCCCCTGCATTATTCTAGATCTTCATTTTCTTGAATTTCTTAGGCTTTACCTTAATTCCAAAAGAAGAAGCAAAACGAGAGAACCAAACCTTTTACACGGGCTTCATAATTTTCTCTGCCACCTAGAGCTCTTTATAAGCTCCGTGAGATTTATATCCAACTTGTTCATATTATAGTTTAACTTGGACTAAGAATATAGATCAGGCAAAGTTTCAAGAATTATGTCAATTTAGTTCTCAGAATCTATCGTTGTGCCTAAGACCTCGACCTCCTCAAAGTAGGTAATCATCTTGAGCAAATGCTCTCGAACTGATGCCCTCTCAGCCATCCTAGTATTCCTGATTGTCATAGGAGCTTCCTGCCTTGCCGGCCAGCTCTTGTCAGCAAATATAGTATGCAATGATAAATCCATGTCGTATGCAGTGGTCATGTGCTCATACTTTGATTGGAGCACATTAGACATGGAAGCCAACATATATCACTTAGCTATTTCATTGGCTTTCTTCCATGCCTTCTTGCCCTCTCGTTCCTGATCAGTGGATTTTTTTCTAATCTCAGGATAGGGATCCGTAAGAACATACTTGGACTTCTTGGCAGTGAGTACTATGTTTAAGATCCTCTTCCAATCCACATAATTTAGGCATGTCAGCTTGTTCTCCTTGCGAATGATTGACAATGGACTGAAACCAGATATTTCTGAAATATTATGAAAAAATATTCATTTAATTTTCACGAAATGCACATTCTTTATATTATTTCTTTGATAATAGATAACTCTTAAAACCATTATCAATAATGTAGATAGTTTGGCTCTTAGAAAAACTAATAGACCTTCATAAGAAGATTAATAATATTCTACGTTAAGTATGTAACTATCCCGAATCAAAACTTCCTAAATAAATAATGGTCTAGAAAAAGTCCCACTAATAAGATGGCTTCTGATTCAAACTACCTATGGGCAATCTAGTGATAAAACCTTCAACGTAGATTGGTTGATCCTAGCAAATACCCTAAACTTTTAATTTTACTCTTCTATTAGTTCTAGATACTTATGGAAATCTATCCTATAGGGGGTCATGCTCAGAATGACACGAGAAAATTCACTATTTCTAATGAGAGTTGTGATGGAAGCCATGGGGTTGTTGGTACCCCTCTCACACTTAATCTTTTATTGAAAATAGAGTTTTAGGTCAAAAAACGCTTTATATAATCTTATGATTTTATTAACTTTAGTAAAAAACTAAAATTCAATATTATTCTCTATGTCAATAATTAAATCCTTTGAGAAAATAAATTATGAATTTATTTTACTATTCTAAGTTAATAACAGAGTAAAATTTTATTAAATAACCTTAAGTTCAACATTATTCTCTATGTCAAGAATTAAACCCTCTAAAAGAATAAACCATGAATTCTTTTATTTTTAAAGTTTCTTATATTAAAACATTTTATCAAAAATCGTTCTATCTAGTGAGACTTTGGTCTCACAAGAATTTGTGCATTTGATCACAAAAATGAAATAAGTAAGATAACAAAAGTAAACTTTTTCATACTCAAACTATTCATTTATTCCTAAGTGACTAAATAACGGATTAAACATCATGAATTAAAAATTAATGATCTTCTTTAATCCTAAGGTGGTTCCATTCTTTACTACTCATTTTCATACAAATATTCATCCATAGATAAATAAAACTATCGTAGAAAATTAACTTTATACAATGGTTTCAAAACATGATTACATCAAGGAAAAATTGAGATACAGAACTTCAACAGTGCTCTCCATTTTCTTAGACAAAATTGCGCGCATCTGCCTTTGGGTAGAATCGACCTGGTGCTTGGTCTATTGGGCCCTCCTAGTGCCTAGTCTGCTCTGTTTTTCCAAAATCTCCGCTGGGCAGAGTAGACCTGGCGCCTGGTCCGATCGGCCCACCTGGCGCCGGGTCTATTCTAGAGTTCGTCGATTTCTGGAATAATCTTACTTTTCAGCCATTTTTTGCCCCTCAACAATTCTAGCAATCACGTTCTTTAGTCTCCAAAATTTATAGGTTAAAAGAAACATAAAATCAAGCATAAAATATGCCTTTACAAGTGCCTAGATGCTCCTAGTACATGCTCCTAGATGAAATCGTGGCTCTGATACTACTTGAAGGATCAAAATAGAAAACATCAAAGAAAACACAACGGAAAACTTTTTAGTTTTTCGAGCCACATCTAGGAGAGAGTACTTACTTTTCTTGATTGGTCGCAGATTAACCAACAAGGGTTGGATTGCACTGGAACTTGCGTTGGAAGGGGAGAAGAAGGTGCCAGAAATTCGACCGGTATTCCCGCCAATTTTCTACTCCTACGCATCAAGCATCTTCAAGCTTTTTCTCTTTGTCTTCCGAAATATGACTCCACCTTGCTCTTGGGTTAACTTGGTAAAAGCTTGAAAGAAAGAAAAGAAAAACGTGGAACAGAGAGTGAGGAAGAGACGACACACCAGAGAGTGAAGAAAAAAAAACCTTGTGTCCTTTTTTTCCCTCCTATTTTCGGCTAGCCTTAGGGTTTTCTCAAGCCCTAATGGTTGAAATCATTAAGCCCTAATAGGCTTGGTGCTATGCTCATAAATCAATCAAAGACTAGCTCAATCCTCTTAATTAATTAATTATCTTTTCTGGATTTCATTAAATACTTAAGACTAATTAATTAATTCTAATTGAACTCTTAATATATGTCAACATATATTAACCCAATTAATTAATTTATTCTAACCCAATCTTCTTAATTAATTAATTATATTTTTTTGGCCTTATTAAAATCCAAGACTAATTAATCAATTCTAATTGGATTCTTAAAATAAATTTTATTTCTCTTCCAAATAATTATCCATCAAGCCTAAATTGTGTCTAAACAATACCAAGGTAACTTGAGCTACTCCGAGGACCAAGAGACATATTATTCATATCTACTAAAATAACCAAAATACCCTTACTATTAAATAGCTGCATTTTACCATTTTAAATATTTCTATTTATTACCATATGAAAATATTGACCCCAAGAATAATATTGCTAAAGCAATGTCTCCGACCTACATGTGAAATAATAAAAATACCCCTCTATGTAAAACTTCTCAATGAGACAGGATAAATGTACTAACTCCCATCTCAAAAACATCTACCATCCTTAGATCTCTAGTCCAATAATCTATGTCTCACTCAAACGTACTTGCTTATCATTGGTAACTACCCAAAATCACACATTCTAGAGTCACATTCCCAAGATCCTAAATCATTAGATTATCCCGAACAATCACAAGAGGGTGATTTAACTTCACTAAGTGAAATATAGAAAATCTGTTGCATGAGTCTATTTTAACTTATTAGAGTAATATGTCCAACATACAAGGATATTGATCTCACAAAAGAAATCTTACCTAATATACATCAAAGCATAAAACTCTAGCTTCACCAGACCACCAGCTTATACTTAAGTATGAAGGTATCCGTCAATGTTGTAGCAGTAATAGTCTAGTCTCTACAATTATAGTACTTTAAGAGAGACCACTACTACAGGTCCAATTCTACGTATTCAAAATTCGCTTATGCCAGTAATGTGAGTGAACTACTCATTGATTTAAGGTAAACCATTCCTCACTAGAACTTATGGCATAATAGTCTTATCTTGATGAAAAGCCCGGTTCCATCAAACAACTAAGAACTTAATTTTACTTGTATGACAAGTACTCATAATCTATACCTTACTGTGAAGAACGACCCATTACATAGACCATTACTTATCATACATGGACCTTAAATGTACGATAATATAAGAAATAAACTAAATTGAATTAATAAATATTTTATTGCAATATGTTTACACATAATACATAATCTTTGAGGGCATACTTTCTAACAAGGGCTATAATGCAAGGTTTCATAGTTCATATGTTTGTTGTTAAGTGGTTAATCTTACTGAAAACTGTTCTAATTTGCTATCATGTAAAATTTATGTAAAATACCTCTCAGTGTTTTGAAAGAATTGAGCTCTGATTTGCAAAAACATTTTTCAACTGTTTCTATTGTGCACACATGAAATACCTTGAATGTCATGAGTACACATAAGACATACTGGAAAGTAATTCTCACACTTTTTCATATTATGTTTTCAGGTCATCAGCTTTGAAGTCTGAAATATCTTGAGAAAACTAGGTTGGATTAAATCTTTGAAAATTTATTTATTTTTTTACCTGCACATACACAGGGGGAGTTTTGGACTCACATTTCGTCAATCCAAAAGTCTAGTCCAAAAATGAGTTCTAAAAAGGCTAGCCTCTATCTAATTTTACCCTATTTTGGACACCTGCTTTAGACATCCAAAACCTTAAGTCCAAAAGTTTCTTAGTCTCACTTTTCCTAGTTTGGATGCATCTTTTGGAAGTCCAAAATTTTAAATCCAATCTTTTCTCAAATCATATTTTATGACTTCATATCCTATGTTCATATATGCACATATTAAGGGGGAGCACTTCATTTTATGATTTATATTTTATACCTCATTGTTTACATAGTTATACATTTTTTTTTTATCGCGGCTATTCTCTTAAGGAATAGTTGTGTGATGGAAGGAAGGAGGATAAGGAGGTAGGTTGGACCATAGGCTCATTGAGACATGTTTATGAGTATATGCTTTAAATATTATATCATAATCTTATAAGTACTCTTTGAGTCCTATAATAAAAAATTGTATCTCAATGAAAAATATTTTTATTTCTCTCGGTCTAACATGTACATACTATACATATCATTGTTTTTATATCATAATCCCATCAAGTTTGTCATCACTCAAAAATGGGGAGATTGTTAGCCTTAAGGGCATTCTTCTGTGTTTTGACTTATGATAAATATTGATGAGGACTAACTTGTGTGACTTACATGTGATAGGACATGTTTGACTCAAGTTCTTTCAATGCATGCATATAAGATTGCTAAGGACCTCTTGAGGAAATAGAATTCAAAGTAGTGATTGATCAAGAATAACCTCAACCTAAGAGCTCACAAAATCGTGAAGTCCTTGAGAAAGAACTTTAAACTAGAAATCATTTTGTTAAGGTATTTTGTGTAAATTCTTATGTCTTCCTTATCTTATGATTCAGTTTATTTCTGCTTTGAAACACATAAGCAAAAAGATTTCAAAGTATTAAGTTCTCAGAATTTTGAATTGAGTAGTTTGGATAACTTTGCATCCAAAACCTTTGTACAAAACTCTATGAACAGTGCCAAAATATTTTTGCCTAGAAAAGTGACATTTTGGACTCATCTTTTGGATGCACCATCGTCCGATCCTTAAGTCCAAAACTCTAAAAAATCTGACAGCGTAAAACTAGTCGTTTTTAATTGTTGGAGCCCTACTTTTTGCTCTTATAAAAGGTTTCAAAACTCAATTTTAAAGTATATTTTTGTCCTATCTTTCCAAAAAACACTCTTACTCTTTAGAATACAAAAATCTCCATTTTCATAGTGCTTCCAAGTGAAATCAAATTGTTTCACAAAAGTAAAGGTTGTTAGTGCTTATTTGTTTGTACAATTGCTCAATAGTGTGAGCTATTTCAAATTCATTTCCATAATCCCTCTTGTACATCAAGGTTGTGGTATAAAACTCATTTGGGGTGAGCATTCATTTGTTGTTGATTGAGAGGTTTAGGTAAAACCAAGTGTGGTGATCCTCTTATGTAATTAATGTAGATAGACACCATTAAGTTAGCTGAGTTTATGAAAATCTGTTTAAAATCCTTAAGTGTGAGCTTAAGGTAGTGGATGTAGATTTTGGTAGATCGAACCACTATAAATCTCGTGTTCATTCTCTTTACATTTGATTTTGATAGGTAGAGAACTCCCTTGCTTAAATGTTCTCAATCATTCAAAAGAAATCTTTATGAATCTCACCAACCCATCATTATTCTTGTATTAATTACACATATCTTATCTCATCTCATTTAGACTCCTCATTCAGACAGTTTGTGGTTCCCTATAACTGCACAAAAACTCCTTTCTGCATATTCAGCAAATTTCTCGATCCAAAAAATAACAAAAGGATTTTGGAAAATAGAATTTTTGAAAAGTATTGCCAAAAACTTTATTCATCCCCCCTCTAAGGGTTTTCAAAAAAATTTCGAAATAGAGTGATGAGGGCTCATTACATACACCTTTTTATGTACTTTTGTACTTTAATTGTAGTAAATCCTTATTTATTCACTATTCACCACACCCTTTTTCATCTTATTTTGTAGGAAATAAAGAAAATAAGAATTGGAGATGAAATGAAGAAAAGGAGCAAAATGGAGCAAAAATGGAGAAGAAATGAAGAAGAGCACAAAAGTAAGAATAAAGGCAGCTTAGATAAAAATAATAATAATAATAACGGCGGCCAAGGGAACCCTAGGCCACCTAGCATATTTTGGTTTTGTTTTGTCCAGGAAGTTGGAGTCCACTTCCCTAGGCTGCCTACTTCAAATGTGTATATATATGTATAACTAGAAAGTTGGCAGCCTAGGGAACATCAAATTCCCTTGGCCACCTAGTACATGTCGTGTGTGTTGTGTGTTTTCAACATGGCGGCCTAGGGAAGTTTTGGTACCTTAGGCCGCCGCTTCATTGTTGTAAATATGTATATGTATTGTATTGTTTAGGTGGCAGCTTGACCACCTAGTGTAGTATAAGTGTGTGTAAGTAATTTTAGGTGGTGGCTTAGGGAGAATAACTTCCCTAGGCCGCCTACCTCATTTTCTTGGTGCACCAGGCCAGAAGTCTGACGGCCTTGGTTTTGGAAGACCAAACGGCCCAGGGAAGTTCCTGCCCACAAGTGAGGAAATTTGTGATTTTTCTTTCATGTCTTTCACTTGTACACTATAAATAGACTTGTATAAACCCTAAATCAATATCCTTGGTTGGCTAGCAACCAAGAGATCCAAAGCAACACCAAGAAGAGAAGATTTTTGAAGAGATTGGAGCATCATTCAAGGAGATCTATAAAAGAAGAAGAACCCAAGCTTGTCTATGAGTTTTCTTTCGTCCTCCTTTTGTATTTTTACTTGATGAAGAACTTTATTTGCCTTTTATTATATCTAAAGGGATGAACCCTAGTTGGATTCTTGTGTTGAATACCTTCTTTGATTTATTGAATTCCTTTGTCTAATATGTGATTACACTTGATTTTATTGTATTGGATTTGTTATTTAGGTCACTCTCTCCTAATGATTTCGAGAGATGGGGCTAGGAGTTGAGTTCCATTTGATGGGTAGGTTGGGGCATTAAAACTTGGTAATCACTGAGAATTTGATATCACCTAGAGATAGGGGTGTTAGGTTCTTCCGAATAATTGGGGGTTGTGCTTAATGTTTCTTGGGCTCGATTGGGGAGGTAAAGATACCCTTTAATTGCTCGAGAATAGGGAATCCATAACTCGATAGAGGGTGGGTTTTTCTTTTGTGACCTCTACAATATTAGAATTGGGATATGATTGTCTTGGATTGTGTTGGACACTTGGCTAATTTTGGGAGATTCTACTTGGGTACATGTCATTCACTCCCTTCTCTTTTATTGATTTTCTCATTGCCAATCTTATGTAGGTTCGATGTTTTCTCTAGAGTAGTAGCTTAATATAGTTAGTTTTATTTGTTTTATCTCTTTATTCATTTTGGCTAGACAACGGGATTAGAGCAAAGTAGTGGTAATTGCTAAGTTTTGGTGGATTCGATACTTACTATTTCCTATATTACGCGATAGGTATACTTGTCCTATTATGTGATTTTGGTGATTGACATTTTAATTTAAAACTTAATTTTTGTGTGTTGTTGTTACTATTTCCCACACACTAAAAATCACACATCACTGAGTTCACGAACTTACAGATCATCACACCAAGGACACCTTCCTCCTTCACAAGCAAATTTTCACCATCAAAACTCCTTCAATACACTTCTAATCACCCACAATCATCCACATAACTTCAAGATCACATGCTAACATCAATTTTACAGTATTTTCCCAACATCAAAACCATGAAAATTGATTTATCTCAAGAACATAAAAATCTGTCGAGCAAGGACTTGTTTACAAAATATGTACAAAGGGATATATGCCTAAAGCTCTTACCTTCTTGAAAAACACACTTAATTACTTTAATATACAGCTTCTAATGACTTAAATCTTTATAATTATGAGAGGATTCTTGAGTTTGAGCAAAGAAAATCAAAGAACAATGAAGAGAGAAGGGTTGGCGTTAGGGAGAGGGGTGAGTTGAAAGCAAAATGAAAATTTTCTAAGTGTGGGAAGAGGGATGAATGAAAATGAGGCTAGGTTTATGAGAAATTTTAGTTTTTATATATTAAATGAATGATCTAGATCAGTTATCTTGCATAAGAAATAATTTTAGAAGACTATGATTTAATAGAATTGGAGGGCCGAGATTAAATCAAATCAATGGATGAGATTAAAGCAAGCTGATGGCACACAAGAGGGGTATTAGGGAATTTCACTCATTTAGGCACATTAAAGTTTAATAAAATAAAATGAAATCAATAAAAATTAGTTTATGCAAAAATAATGAGAAAAGGTTCATAAGGTCTACACATAGGTCAAAAGGTTCAAAGAGAAGTCAAAAAGTTCAAAGAGTTCAAAATCTTGGTCAATTGGAGTCAAAACTAATTAAAGTCAAAAATTAAAATAGTCGAAATATTAAAGTAAGCTTTTATTGAATGAAAATCTGCATTGAGTCATTTTGAAAAATTAGTAATTAATTATTGTAAAGTATCACAATATATTCACATAAGTGTATATAAATTTCCTACACAAATATTTCATGCATAAGCAAATGGTATTAAAAGTAATCATGTATTTATTCAAATAAATTATCATAATAATATGCAAATATATTCCCATACAATATTTTTCAAATAAATATCTATATAATAATATGCTAACAAAATGCTATTTTACTTGCATGAATTTGAGAGTTGTTACATTACGGATGTTGCAAACCCGCTCGAGGTTCGACTAGGAGTGTTGTGGCTATCGGCACATACATTTCTTCTTGGGGCTATCGGAGTCTCTAACTCACACTGCAGCAATGGCTTGAAAACTACCACAAACTGCTCGATAAGATTTTGCATAAATTCTCTTGTGCTCTCATCACGTTGTTGCCGAATAGTTGTGAGAGAGGTTGGAGAAGGTATAGTCGTAGCAGGAGATGCATTTTGGTCAACATCCACTTTTTGACCTCCAATGTCCTCTCTTTGCATGTTCATGTTAAGGATGATCTTTCCTTAGCATAATTGCATATAATGAAAGGGGTCATTTTAAGGTGATTCCATTCTTGACACTAAATGATATTGGCCATGAAAAGTTTAACTAGATGGGTTGGCTTAATGTAGATTGTCTTGGCCAAGCTGATTCTTGCAAAATTCAGATGGGACGGCTAACACAAAAAAATTGATTTGAAAAGAAAATTATTTCAGAAGCAGTTAAGATTGTCTGCATAAATTCAAATTCTAGAAAAGTCATTCTTTTTATTAATCAAATGAACAAAACTCCAAATATATAAACAATTCCTATCACTGCAAGGGAGTATTTTGGGATGTAAAGTGGAATTAAGTTAAATTATATTTAAATGAAAGCCATAAGACTAGATCTAAATAACAACAATTCCAGAAAAGATGAAAATGAAAGAAATTGCTTTGATGATTTTGAGTGTTCCTTGATGCCGATTGCCAGGGTTGCGCCTTAATTTATGCTTTTGTTCTCCCCCACTTCTACAAATTAAGTCACCATCTCTGGTGGTGGTTCTTTCTTCTGTAAGTTCAAGGTGCATTATGAGAGCGTGGGCAGCTTAAAATCAAGTCAAACACTTGGCAACCTCTTCTTAGGAATCCCAGACCGACTTAGGCGGCTCCTTAGCCGTCTCGTCTACTCCTCTGAGTCGGCTAAGTTGGCTGGTCCAAACCTTCAGCTTGGCCGGTCTCTTTACTTGTCCACACTTATAAATTGTAGTTTATAGTAATCTGTATTTGTCAATTCAACTTCTTTCCACAAATCCTCGCTTCTTGAGTAGTTAGTTGGGGGAAATCCCGAACTGCAATATAGACAGCAGCTTTCTGTTAAACAGCAGACATCCCAGGTGGAAGACCGTCCTTATGAGCCCCAAAGGTCCCGAAGAAAAAAGGCAACTCATCTGCAAGAACTGAAGCAACTAGAATGAGCAGAGAAAAGATATCTAAAAAAGAATGCGCAGAGTCCAAAAATAGAGATGACGAGCACTTGCCTATTACTCCTCAAATCATTTTTTATGCCTGGCCTCTGATCAATTCTGCTGAGATTTCAGCGAGTAAAATAGTAAGTAATTATAAATAATAAATTCAAACTATTGCTAGCGAGGAATATGCGATTAGTCAAACATTCCATTTCATGCTGAAATTGTTTTCTGGATAAGACCAATTCTTTTTCAGAATACCCTTTGTAAGTGTTTGAAGTTTTCTAATGATGCATCGCAAAAGTCAAGCCGGGTAACTTAGTCATGCTTACAATATTTTGGGATGTATGGAAATTTCCTCAGAAGCTGCTAACGACTTCTTACAAGGCAACGCCGACGTCATGTTTCTTACTCGGTATTGGAGATATCGGAAATTTCTACAGCACATAAGAGACAATAAGAAACAATACTATAGCCAACCTCTAACAGATTTGGGCAAATGAATATGGCTGGCATTGCAATTTTATGTATAGTTTTCTCTACTGGTGCTGCTATTTGCTTGTTCTTCCTCATAGCCTTTCAGAACCAGAAAGGGAAAGCATATTTTGAGAGGACGGGGAAGGCAACCACCCCTCCATCTCATCAATCGCAACTACATCATGATATTGAAATGGGGAGAAGGAAAGAAAACAAAGAAGAGAAAGAAGATGATGATACAAAAGTACTCGCAGAAGCTGGTGCAGAAATCGCAGCTGCAGTTGTTATGGTAGTTATGTTAAGTGCCCCAGGTGGTGTTGGTAAATGTAGCTGGAGATTCGAAGGCATCCGCCGGTGCAAAGATGGTGGTGACGCTAGAACCGACAGCGGTCCAATTGTGGCGTATATGAAGGTTGAGATCGCTAGCAACCATAGTTGGTGCAATTGGACGCCTGATGGTGTTATGTTTATAGACTAAATCGTGATATTGAATAAGATTGATGTAAACTGTTGCAATTTCATGAATTTTTAGTGTAATAGAGTCCTGTCATGGTTCTATTATTATGGATATTATAAAAAATTATATTTTTGTTCAAGCATTTTTTTTTTCTCTCCATCCAAAATTTGAATATTAAACTTCGTTCTTGAATTATGGCCGACCGGATACTGGACAATTCCTCCGATGGCAGCAGCTCTTGAGCTCATAGGTCCTTCACCAACCTTTTAAGCGGTAGAGATTCCCATTCATATTAACCACCCACTACACAGATTCTGAGAATTAAAGGAGAACCTGCAATATTTGTAAAAAGCGATGTTTGAGTAAACCTCGTATATATCATATCAAATGCGAGGTTCTTACTAGTCTTCAGATGTTTCGTATCCCACGTTAAGACGAAATGTCTAGAAAAACAAAGGTTATGGGAAAAAGACAAAGCATTATGTTAAAAAAAACAAATTGGTGAGTTTAGATATTCAACTTTTTTTATTTTGGTATAATCAGGTCGTATTCTTTTTTTTTTTTACTTTATGGAGCCTTTATTTTTTTAATTTGACATATTCGGTCCTTCCGACTTAATTTCGACAAGTTAATATTAAATCAAATTGTCAATTCTAATTTTGACCTATTAATAAAGAACAAATTTAGTACATCATCCGTCCCTATTTATCTGTCACAATTGAAAATTTTTAATATTTTTTTATCTGTTATATTAAAAAAAATTTAAATGTCATTAATGTTAATTTTATTATTATACTCTTATATTAAATAACTTTAAAAATAAAAAAATAATAACATTACAAAGAGAGTTGATCAAATAAAATAAAAAAATAATTGTGAAAAACATTAAATCTAATAATACTTTTAGAATATATAAATAAAGTTATATGAATTTAAAAAATTAATTAATTTTTCTTAAATTATGTAAAGTAATTAACTGTAACAGATAAATAGGAATAGGAATGGAGGGAGTATCTTAGTGTATCTACGTCCAAGTGAAAGGGCAAATCTTCCCACTCTCCCTCACTCCCTCTGCATTTTCTCTTGGCCATGGCTCTGCACAAGTGCTCAGCTTAGTTCAATTCCCTAGGCCTCACAAAATTCTCAAAAGCTCCCAAATGGAAAATTTCTCCTATAATTCATCCTACCCAAATTCAGTGAACTCTTCCCCAAGGTCTCGCGAGATTGACCTTGAAAATTCATTATGGATGAGCCAATTTCTTCTGCAAACAAAAAGCACAGCAAAATACAAGCACATAAACCCAGAAAAATACTTCATTTCAAACCCAGAAAGCAGCTCAATGAGCACTGATTCAGTTGAACTGCAATTGAGAACCAGTGCAGAATTCCAATCCAGTCACAAAACAAAGTGGTTGATATCACGGGTTGACTACCCAAAACCCATAAATAGATGCAAGAGTAGGAAGGACCAGAAATCCACAGTAGATAATCTAATTCAGTCATCTGAAATTAACTGGAACACAATCATAAAAATTCCTAGGACAAATTTAGCAAAATGAGCAGTAAATCAGCCTTGATTCTAATTCAATTCATGCTTCAAAAAATCTCTGACTTTAGGTTTGAAGAACCCCCCAAATCCAAAGGCCACAATACCCAGAAAACATCAGGAAGATCATGACTCAACAAGGAATCGATAGCCGGATTAACCACAGCAGCCCACTAAAATATTACCAGAAAACTAAGCAGGATTTCGGTCCTCAGCTCCAAAATGAAACCTAGCAAAAAATCAAGTAGCAAAAAGACAAAACATCAGCAAGTCTTTTGGAAATCACACAAAGTGAATCGAATGACGGCAAATTCAAATAAGAAATAACAATGGAAATTCGGCGCAGGTAGAACACAAACAACAAATGCAAGTCCAAGCTCAAGTTCCGAGCGGAATACCAAAACTCGGAAAACAGCAGATGAACCTACAATTTGGGGCGATATTCCATAGACCAAAAGCACATCTTAACACAACTTCCACGGGAATTCTGGCATGGGGCCGGTTCACGTGGATCACGTGCCTTAAAAAATTTTAACTTAAATCGTAAAAATTGTACTATATATTTCTCTAATATTTAATAATTATTTTTATACACGTGTGAAAATTTTATTTTATGTAAAATAATTATAAATATTTAATGATAAATAAATATTTACTATAATAAAAGAGAATAAAATATTAAAAATATCTAATGATACATAATTCACATTCAAAGTTCTAATTTCCTATATCAAATGATTTTTTTTTTAAATGTTTATCCCATAATATTAAGAGATGGAAAATGAGGTAAACATTTTTTTTGGTTTAACAATTCATTTTTTTAATATGTATTTTACCATCAAGCTTTGATTTATTGAAATTTTCTTTTAATGATAAGTGAGAAAAGGAGAAATTTTTAGTGTCACCCCCTTCCTTTGGAATGGAATACAGTACTTTGGTTTAATTTTTATTATTGACATGCAATTAAATGATAATAATCTAATTATTTGGTGTTTTTCAATGGTATTTATGAGATAGTGATAAGTTTTTTTCCTCCCAATATTCTTGCATTAGTTTATGATCTTCCTCATTTTTATTTACTCAAACTTTATTTGATTATATTCTTAGTTTTTCACCTTTTTCCTTAGCATTCTTCAAATATGTTATCAATACACTTAATTGTGGAATTGATAATAATATAAGATATAAGATATATAATATATAATATTAATATAAATAATAAATATAAAATTACACACACACACACATATATATATATATATATATATATATATATATATATATATATATATATGAATAGGATAGACTTGGTAGGCTTCTGATCAAATTTTAATTAACCAGGCTTGATTTTAAGTCCAAACTTGGCGTATTTACTAAACAGGCTCATATTAAGCTTAAACCAAGTCAGGCCATAAACATTTATTAAGAGCATGATTTATTTCCATTCCTACCAATTATACCAAAGTAAAAAAGTTTATGAGCTAAACTCACTATTTTGCCACCCAAAGAATAAAGCACCAATATGCTTCTCTCCTTTTAAAAGTTTGTTTATCATCCTAAAGGTTTAGCAAATTGTACAGTAATAAATGCCAACAAATGCTTACCAAATGTTTATTTTTCTTCTAATTTAAAATTTTATTTAACTTTATTCTATTTTTATATAATTTTAATTTATAATTTTTTATTCCAAATACTTTTAAATCTCAAATATTTTCAAAAATATTTTTTATTTGACTTAAAATTTTATTATTATTTATTTTTATCTTCAAAGATTCACAATAATTTTTTATTTTAAATTAATTTAAATTATTATTTTAACTTTAATTTTTTAAATATAAATTTAAACATCATATATTTGAAACAATATGTTTTCATTTCTATTTTAACTTTAGTTCATTTTTTGAATCTAATTGTGACTACTAAAATTACGGATATCTTTTCCGTATAAAACTTGGAAATATTTGCATAATTCATTGAAATTGTGACAATTTTTTTGGAGGTATTTTTATTTTCAAACTTGTAATGGAGGTATTTTAACATTGGTTGTAATAGTTTTAAATAAATATCAAAGCTTGAGTTTATCCTATTGATAGCGGTCATGGAGGATAGGTTATCATGTATGATCTTCAAACCCCGAATTTTAAAACCCGAAGCCCTATACTCTGAAACTGTATACTTTGAAATCCTAAACCTTAAAACCTGAAACCTAATATCCTGAAACCCTCAACCCTATGCCCTAAAACCTTAAACCATAAACCCTAAATCATAAAACTCGAAATCCTCTACCCTAAAACCTCAAACCCCAAACTATAAAACCCTATACCCTATGCCTTGAAATCCTAAATTATAAAACTCTATACCCGATGCCCTGAAATCCTATGCCATGAAACTCAAGACTATTAAACTTGATACCCTATGTCCTGAAGCCCTAAACGATAAGTCATAAACCCTATACCCTACTATAATTTCAAAATTGATACTTTTAACTAGATAGTAATAATTCTTTTGTTATTCAAAAATTAGTTAAATTAGTCGATAAAGTAAATTGATTAATGCATGATGTGCTCAATTTGGGTATAAAAATAATTTATTTTTAAGTGTATTTTCAATCAAGTTTTAATTAAAATGTTAACTCCAAAACCACAAATATAGAGCGCGTATACTCAATTCCAAGAATAGTATAAGGAATTAACAAGTATCAATCCTTAAAGAACAACTATTATTAATTACTTTTCATCCATTATTTAACTCATCAAAACTAAGAAGATAGAATAAAGTCAAGTAAAATATGTACAAGATTAAAGGTAAGGATTAAAGATGCAACACCTATCATTATCATGCATCTATACACATATAGAATTTCATTTCACTGCCATATTAGTATGTGGAAATTTTATTTGAGCATATAATGAGTGAAAATTGCATATTTTATAGTCAATTTATTTTGATAAATTTGCGACTACTTTTTATATCCTTTGTTTCTAAGTGAAATATTTGTGTAGAAAATTTTTATATACTTGAACATTACACACACACACACACACACACACAAACACATTTTGAGAAGCTTTATTATGATTAATTTTATGTCTTGGATGAGTAATTAATTATCATATAGTATTTTATGCATTTATTTAGTGAAAATATTATTTTTGGGCTTAATGTGAGAAATTAATTTTAGAAAGGACCCAATGTTAATTTTTATTTAATAAAATTATTATTTTAATATTTTGACTATTTTAATTTTTTACCTTAATTAATTTTGACTATAAATTGACTAAGACTTTGGTCTATTTGAACCTTCTGAGCTATTCTACTTGAATTTGGACTTTTGAATCTTTACTTATTATTTCTTGTGTAAGATCAATTTCTTTTTTATTTGAATAAATCATAGAAGCCCTAAATATATTAAAAGACTATCCCATCCCTCTTAATGGCAGCACAAATTTAGCCATTTATCTATTTTAATCTTAGCCATTGTTTTTAATGAAATTTTAGCATTAAAACAACTTCTAAACATCATTTAGTTAATGCAACTCTTTCTTCTATAAAACAAAATACTTATTCACCAAATAAAACAACAAACATCATATCTATCACCCTCATTTTACACAGCAAACACACACTCACACACACTTCAAGGAGTTCTTGCTATTTCTCTCCCCTCTCTATTCATTTCTTTGTTTTCTGTTAAGATTGCTGATGCACATTTTGTGCATATAGTGTTGGGAAATATGCCCTCTTAGACTAGGTTTCTAATGTAAGTATCGAATATTTTAATAAAAGAATCTATTTTTAGAAATTGTTTGTGAATTTACAATTTTATTTGTGCACAATTATATTTGGAAAAGACCCATTGTGTTTAAGTAAGTGGTCCATGAGAATAGAGGTATTTCACAGTAAGGTATGGATTACGGGTTACTTAACACATAAACTTTTGTTCTTAATCGATTGATGAGAATGAGAATCTCATCATGTCTAGGTTATTATGTTGTGAATTCTAAATGGGGAATGGCTTACCTTTAGCAAGTGAGTAGTCCACTTACTTCATGACATAAGCGTATTTCAAATACGTAGAACAAGACCTGTAGTAGTGGTTTCTAAAAGTACTACATGGTAGAAATCTAGACTACTATCGCTACAGTTTGGACTAGTACTCTATGACTTGAGTATGAGTTGGTGGTTTGATGAAGCTGGAAGTATATACTTTGATATGCTATGGTTGAGGTTCTATCGTAGGGTCAATATACTTGTATGTTGGGTATGTGTGACTAGTTAGTTAAGATAAACTTGTACAAGATAGTTTCTATACTATATTGCCCCTTGTGGTTGTCTGAATGATCTAAATATCTAGGGCCCTGGGAAATATGACTTGGATATTTGCTTTAGGGTAGCTTCTTTGGAAAGCGAAAACAATCCAGGAAGTCGTGGATCATTGGACTAGAGGCTAAGGATGGTAGATGTCATTTAGAGAGGTGTTAGTACACTTCTTCCTTTCTAAATGTACGATGATATACAAAGGGATATTTTAGTCATTACATCTATAGGTCGGAGACTTTGCTAATGCAGTACTGTCTTTGGGGTCAATATTTCGTTATAGTGATATTAGAAAATATTTAAAATGCAAAATACAACTATTTATATGGTAAGGGTATTTTGGTCATTTTAATAATCAACGCGGTGTGTTTTTTGGTCCTCAATATAGACCGTAAGTCCTAATTAAATACGGGTTAAGGAATTGATCTTAAATTAAATAGAATTTATTTTATTTAAGTAGCCTGATTTAATTGTTGGGCTAGAATAAAATAAAGGTCCATGGAGAGAGAATTAATTAAATTAGTTTGGTGAATTAATTAATTATTTAGGGCTTTGGCCCAGTTTGAATAATTAAAGATTAACCAATGACAAACTAATATAGGCTTATTTATTGGACTAGTTTATTTGGGTCGGGAATTAATTATTAATTGGTTCATTTATGTCGTTCTAATTAGAATAATTAATTAAGCCCAAAAGGTTAAACTAAGAGTCCAATGGCCCAATCCAATTTAATCTAGGGTTTTATTTAAGTTAAACAGGAGGATTGGAAATAACGTTGTTGACACAACACACATCTTTTGAGACGGCTTCTTCTCTGTAAAGCCAGACGTCTCTTTCTTTCTCTCTCTCTAGAAAAAAAGGGTTCCTTAGTCTGTAGTTGTTCATCAAGCGGATTTAGGCAGGTCATATACTGAAAGATCGAGAGATTGGCGTTCACCTACATGCAAAAACAGAGTAAGAGACTTGCAGGAATCACACCAGAGGCTTCCACCAGCATACCTACCCTGGTAGTACACGTTCCAGTCCAGCCAACTCTTAGAACAAGGAAAAGAGGTAAAAAAATTTTTATCCTCGGAGTCCGAACAGAGCCAAACTGGCGCCGGTTAGGGCTGCCAGAGCCGGTGCTGGCCTTGTTCGGGAATCCCCTGTTCTTTTTTTTTCTTTCCAATTTTTGATCTTCGCTTCTGCTGCGTGCCCTGTGTTTTCGATTTCCTATGCCTTCATATAGAAAATTCATATAAAAAGTGCCCCATATATGCACAAGTTTTACTAATTAAAATGCCAAATCAAATCACACAACACACACATATAGACAAGTGCACCGATCATATAGTAATAGTATCATTGACAAATATTAAAGAATCTTAGGGAAAGTAGCAATTAACCCTACTTCCTTTTTTTTCTCTCATTATTTATCCAAATAAAATTGTGAAGTATAATGACTAACTATACTAGGAGAGAAATCATATTCTTACATAAGAAATAGTTACAAGTTCATCAAGGAATTGAAGAAGATAAACCCATGTAGTAAAAGGAATTCCCTCATTCAACACCTAAAAGTTGAGTACCTCTTAGATCTATAAATTCTATCTCCAAGCATTGGAGTGAGTCAAAAATCAATCTCACTCTTTCTCAAGTTATGAGATCTCTAACCCCCAAATTCGATTAATTTGTATCTCTACCTAACCAATCTAGCTCAAGGATGCATTAATCACCACTCACAATCCCATATAATCCGGAAGCCATAAAATCCCTATCTCTAGGCAACTCACAAACCGTTTGCTTATTAACCCTAATCTCTAACCTTCTTCTTGGGTTAATCAAAGATGGCAAATGTTAAATTAGCTAAGTGGGTGTTCATACCTTAACCCCATCTCTCAAAATCATTCAGGAAGAATAAATAGTTGAAGCTATTCAATTAAAGCCTAACTCAATCAAGATAACTCAATATACACAAATAACCAAATACCATAGAGTAAAAAGTATAGATCTAAAGAAAATACATCATCCTCAAGCATAAAAATAAGGTGCAACCATTCATTACAATTAAAAATAAAATCTTAGCATAAAAATTGCAAGGTTAGATTACAAAAAAAGGAGAAAAGAAAACTCATTGACAAGCTATCTTCTTTCTCTTCTTGAGCTCTCCAAGCAACCCTCCTTCTTTTTCCTTGATCTTTCTCCTCCTCTTAGTATGCAAACTCTCAAACCTAGGGTTCTTGAGAGAAACCCTAAGTATTCTCTAACTCTCCACTTCTATTTGTGTGCGAAGAATTGATATTTAAAGCCTTCAAGTCATGGGTCCTCGAATTTCCAATGAAGAGTACACTGGTTTTGCATGTGGGTGGCCCAGGAAAGTTTAACCTTCTTGGGCCACCAAGTTTTCTAGAAACAAAGTGACCTAAAACTTCCATAGGGCCACTAAGTTTCTGTGAACTTGGCCTCTGAGAAGACAATCATGCGGCCTAGGGAAGTTTATGTTGTAATGTATGCCCTACAATCTTACGTATCTAATGTAAATTCGATGAAATAAATAAAAATTTTATGTTAAAAAATTGTTTGTGTTTCTTTACTTTAATTTATGCACAATTTTGTTGGTAAAGATCTGTTGTGATTAAGTAAGTGATCCACGTGAATTGAGATATTTCATAGTAAGGTATGGATTATGAGTTATTTAACACATTAGTTCTTAACCAGTAGATCAAAATGGGAATATAATCAGGACAAAGGTTATTGTACTATAAATTCTAAATGGGGGAATTGATAGGGGCTAAAATCATCGTTATTTTTTTAGTTATTTGAGATTAATTTGAGACACTTTTAATACAATAACTCCTCATATTCCTTCTTCTTTGATATTTCACTTATAAAAATATTTTTCTGTAATTTTATGTAAAAATAGGTGAAATTTGGAGGTAATTGTATAATTTTCCAGTACAGACCCAGCACCAGGCCAAGAAGATGGACCTGGCACCGGTCTTATACTAGAAGCATAGAGGAAAGTAGAGAAAAAAAAGTAGACAAAACAAAGCAATTGGAAAGGAAAAGGAAATAATGGCAGCTCAAAGGAGATCACGGTGTGGTTCACGGCTTCACCAAAAGAAACAAAAGCAACGAAGAAAAAGGAAGCACAAATTCATTGGGCCAAGGAAAGAAAACCAAAAGAATAAAAGAAAAAGAGGAAAAGGAAAAACATGTATCATGCCAACTCAGCAAGAAAACAGCAAAGAAAGAAAGAAGATGGAATTTGACTTGGGTAAGCCGACAATAAAGAGAAGAGACGGCTCAGTAGGAAGAAGCACAAGGTTTGCGGCTCGGTCGGTGGCGCGGCTCCGCAACAACATAAGGAGGAAACAACAGTGGCTTGGTATGCAGCTTGTTGGCTTGGCAGAAAGGAATTCTGCTCGGGTGTTCTGAATTCGTAAGAAAATGGCTTCTGCAGCTTAATTGAAGGAAAATGGCTTGGGCAATTCAGCTTCAACAAGAATTGGTCTTTAGTGCATACGACAAAAAGAGATTTCAAAGTTCAATTTCTCAAATTGAAGTCGGTAGACTTCTCTTATTATTTAGAATTTTATTAGGAAAAGTACTACTCCTTTTTGGTTTTGGATTTTTAGGAAATTACTTCTCCTTTATTTAGGATTCTTTGAGGTAATTTCTATGTCTATAAATACAAGCTATTTACCTTAGAAAAAGGGGGTGTGCACAATGTAGAGACTTAGATATATTTTTTAGGGTGCATCACCAATATTTTCTCCAAAGAAATAATTCAAGAAGTATTGATTCTTGGAGGGGTTTTCATTAGAAATTAAAAAGCTTATCTATGAGTATTTATCTCTTTCATTTGTTTTCTTTTCTTGAACAATGATTCTTTAATTGTATTTAGATATTATTCTTGGATTTATGATTTCTTGAGTTAATTTAGTATTTTGATCAATTCATTATTTATCTTGGTATTTAGTTATTTATTTTTCTTTTGGTTAATTAATTTTTATTATTAACTTTCTTGAAAAAGAGGTTGGTAATAACTTCAATTAATTAGTTTCATATTTGTTAACTCTTAACTTACTTGAAAAAGGGGTTAATTGTCTAGAACGTTGGTAATCAAAGATTGGTTGATGATTCTAGAATATGGATTCATTGACTAATTTCATATTTTACATCACCTAGAATATAGGGATTTATATGAGGATTGATTTTAATGCATATTTTGGATAAATTGGTCAAGAAAAAAACATGTTCACTAATTTAACTAAAAGATAGTAATTCTATGGATTGCAAACGAAGTGGGTCTATATTAAATCTTTCATGAGACCAAGATAATAATTGATTGTGATAATTGTTAAGTGGTTCATAGTCATATTTTCAAGAATATTTGTCTAATTACATGCTTTTCCATCCTTGAGTTGTATATATTTCTTTATTTTTTATTATTTTTTCCTTTATTTGGTCGGTTAAATAACGAATGAAAAGTGATTAGTATGTACTTGTTCTTTTGAGGATTGATACTTGTTAGTTCCCTATACTATGTTTGCGATGAGTATACTTGCTCGTATATGTATTTTGAAATTAATGTTTTAATTAAAATTTGACTAAGAGATGGATTTAAAATTAATGATTTTTATACACCCAAAATTAACGCATCAGGAATAGTTTACCTAAAGCCAGTGAGTAGTCCACTCACTTCATGATATAATCGCATTTGAAATACATAGAATTGGACCTATAGTAGTGGTTTCTCAAAGTACTAAAATAACAGAAACTCAGACTACAGTAGCTACAGTGTGGACTTATACCCTATAACTTGAATATGTGTTGGTAGTCTAATGAAGCTGGATGTAACACCCCACTACCTAGGCCCGACAGGGCCGGGGATGTCACCCCGTCCAAAGAACAAGGGGTCTTTATAACTAGGTCACACAAAAGAAAATAAAAGTAATACCTTGAAATTGAACTTGTTACAACCCAAAAATACATGAACAAATCCAAAATAAATTGTTCGCTACCATCTCTCAAAACAATACATAAGAAAAATAACATAAAGTCTTCAAAGCATAGGCAACAAATCTAGCTATTCATCTCCACAGCAGGATCGACTTGAAAATATGGCATAAAAGGTGATGAGATAAAAATCTCAATAAGTCCGTGTGTGCTTTGAGTGTTTAGTGAAAACAGTTCGTGGATGCAAAATGTGAAAACTTTATAAGAGAAATATTGGCAAGCATTAAACATTAGTAAAAAACAAGAGTGGTGTTTTCGGCTTTTCCAGCCATACATAATTTATAAGATCAACCACTCAAAAGAAAGGATTATGGGTTACCACACACTGGGCCCCATAACCGGATGGTCAGTATGCCACACTTTGTGCACACTGCCGGTCAGAATGCCGACACTTTGTGCAGACTGACAAAAGGTAGGTGATCGGCCTACCGGGCAAGATACTCCTCATTCTCTATACCCAAACAACAACCAGGTGTCCATTCCGGTAAAACACAGTCACTTGACTGAAATAAAATTGCTAGCTCGGACCGGCATGACTAAGTAGTACTGACGTTTTTCTAAGTTGAGTTTTATCTTCTGGAGGTGGCCTCCAGCCAGAAGACTCACTCTTGCTCTTCAAAACTAGTACTACTAGCCTACCCTTATTGAGTACTCAACGATAATTGTCCCACTTGGGAGAAAATTGGTAAAACATAGCTTTACTTGAAAATGGCAATTAAGGGTTTCCAAAGTCCTTGTCAAAATTGGTTTTAGAAACAGTTTAGTGTTTTGAGTAAAACCGCTCGTTGATTTTCAAATAATTGGTTTGATCGAAACAAGTAGGAAAACAGTCCTTAATTGCCTTTACCAAATCAGTGTTCACATACTTTGAGGTTAGCTTGCCATAGTAACCTTTTACAACAAACAAGTTTTATGCGAGGAGCTTACCCGATCCTTTGCTTGCTCAAATTCAAAAGTCTTCCAAGGTCGACCTAACCCACTTTGGGGTAAACACAAGACATAAGGTTACATTCGGGCTATACCTGCCTTACATAAATAATTTCTTAACTCAACTAGTTACAACCATGACTAGCCATGACCCTAATGTCCTAAGCTTTAAGGCTAGGTGATAAAGAATTTTATAAAATAAGCTTTATTTGATAAGTTAAAAGAACTTGGGGTTCTAAAATAATTGCTAATAAATTATAGACCCAATTAATAATTCTTGAGTGTTATTTTTAATAAATAAACTAAGGTTTGAATATTAAGTCCTAAATAGTACTAATAAATGGTGATCTAGAAATAGCTTTATTATAAATAAATATTTAATTACAAATAACCTTTAATTAAATTTTAAATAGATAATAAATAATTAGTAATAAAGAAAATTAATAATGAATGAATTATTTTAAATTTTAATTAATAAATAACAAATAGATTCTAATAATATTTTATTTATTGTAAAGGATTTGTTACTATATATATTATTTTTAATAAAAGATCTCATTTATTTGATAAAGAAAATATGAATATTTTAATTAATAAACCACTCCAAATCTCCCTAGAGTTTCGAATTTTATAGGGAAAATATAGCAGCATTCTATTCAAGGTAATAAAATTTGTTAGTAAAAATAATCTAGCCTTAACAAGAAAATACTTTTTCGCCATGATTTTCCTATTGCTGGAAAGGATTCATGAACACCTTCTCCATCATCAAACAATATATTAATCCATTCATGAACATACACTTGAACTATCTCATACCATCACATGACCAAAATCCTACTAAGTGTAATCATCAATCATGGTTTCCATAGAAAAATAAGAATATAAAAGCCTAATCACCTTTGGTGTCATAATATCTAATCATGCTTCAAACATCCATAAAATTCATTAAGCATGAATAACATACATTGATTCGAAAGGGAAACACATACATCCTAGTCATATTCAACAATCATCGTGTCCTAACTCCATCCCTTAATCCACATGCATATACTCAATCCCTTATCCATATTTCATTCTTCCTATCAATATCTAAGAGACTTGAATACTAAATTAAAAGAAGGATTAAAGGAAAATACTTGATTTGATGAACACTTCGATGAAGAATTAAGAAGGTCCACGCGATTGAGAGCTTTGAATGATCCAATGGGAAAACGGCCATGGTTGATGGTTGATCAACCATTTCGGTTGGAAGAGAGAGAGAGAGAGAGAGAGAGAGAGAGAGAGAGAGAGAGAGAGAGAGAGAGAGAGAGAGAGAGAGAGAGAGAGAGTATTAGAACAGTACAATTGAATGGAAGAAGATGATCGAGAATGTTGTTCTTGACTTACCTTGTTGATGTTCTTGAGACCTTCAAAGAAAAGCTAATTTTGATCCGTTCGAAAATTCTTGTTTGTGAGGTTTTGTGTTATAAATACCAGAAATGAAGTTTAGAGATCAAATGGAAGTGATTTGGAGTATTTGAGAGTGATTGGAGGTGTTTAGAGTAGGGTTAGACTTGAAGAAGGTTAGTGTGTGTTCTTGGTGAAAATGGAGAGAATTTGGAAGAAGTGCTGCACGAATTTTGGTAGAAGGCTGGCTGAATGGTATGGAGTGAATGAGGGTTTCGGTTTTCAGCAAGAAGGAGAGAGAATGATCAGATTTTTTTTGAAATTTAAATGGAGGAAATGGTGGAGATGTTTAAGGTAAGAGGTTAGCTATGGTGTTTGATCAAGAGAGGTTTCTATGGCCTTCAATGGTGCCGGCTGAACATGGTGGTTTTGCTGAATTGATTGAAGGTTAATGTTGCTCCAAGGCTGGCCGAAATTCAGTCTTAAATGGCAAAGGAAATTCTGGTTTATTTGCCTAATACAAGAGTGATTTTAATGGAGTAAAATGTTGAAATTATTTGAAGTTCAAAAAGAGTTTGAATGGAGTGATCTTAGGAGTGTTTTGTGGTGTGGCTATGGAGTCCATATGCTAAAGGTAAGTGTGGGGTTAATGGTGTTCAGTCTAAAGCTGAGCAAGGTTCAATTTTACAGAGGTTGAAGGTGATTTTCGGCCTAGGCTAAAAGGGAGCAAAGCTGGAAAAAAAATCTGGTTTCATGGTTGTTCTTAGTTTCGAAGATTGCAGATTTTTTTGTGCAGAATTTTTGCACTCACTTGGCTCGATTTTCAGAGGTTCTTCTGGGGTGTTTGAGGGTCTTCCAAGGATGGTTTTTTAGCCTTATTTCTGGACAAATACAGGGAAGTTTTGCTGGCTTGAAGATGAACTAAAAACAGCTTCATTTCCTTGATTGGAAGTGGCGAAATGCCCAGAATTTTTCCTGGTTTGGTGCTGTTTTGTGCAGTACGAAAATTGCATAGTTTTTCCAGCTTTCAAGCCACATGAAATAACCATTTTCTTGGCAGCAAATGAATGGGTTTATTGGCTGTATTTTCAAAGAAACAGTCTGCAAATATTCTGAAAAATTTCCAGATTTTCTTTTACTAGAAGATGAACAACATGAAGGTGAGTTTGAAGGTGCTATCATGGTGATTGATTTTCTCTTGGAAACCCTTCCTATTTCTCCTCCTACTTTCGGCCAACTTCCCAACCTCCAAAGCTGATTTCCGAATTCAAGGTGGAGGAGTTATCACAGAATTTTTTTGGAATTTAAAAGAAAGGATTTAATGGTTTTGAATTATAAAGATGTTAGGACAAGCTAGTGGTAATAAAAAGGACAAGAATTCCTCTAGAATTCTTTTTAGGACATGAGGATAAGATTAGGACATTCTCTTCATGTCTCCCCTAAGACAACATTCCTATTTCCATGAAATGAAAGAAAACAAAAATTCAAACTTAGTTAAGATAATCATGACAAAAGCTTAAATGATGGGAGTTGAACTCATGACCTTAGAAATTAATTCACCAAGCTCTAACCATTAAACCACACTAATTCTTGTTCTTTATTTTCTCACCCACATATGCTTCTTATTTAATTCTCAAGCTATCTTCCTAATTTGACCTCAAGCAAAATTACCATTTTACCCCTCCTACTCGATAAGCATAACTAAGCATTTTAACCTATAATCCACAACTCTAAAGCACATAAAATCATTCAAAAACATATATATTCATGCAAAATAATATGATATGCATTCCCGACCCCCTTACTCTAGGGTTGGCTTTAGGTGGGGTTTCACACTGGAAGCATGCGCTTTGATGTACTATAGGTAAGATTCTATTATAGGACAAATATACTTGTACGTTAGCTATATATGACTAGTTAGTTAAGACAAACTCATACACGATAGTTTCTATACTCCTAAAAGGAAAAATCACCCCCTTATGATTGTCCAGGATAATCTTTATAATCCAGGGCCCTGGGAACGTGATTTAGCATTATACACTTTTGGATAACTCCCAAAAATAAGCAGACATATACTAGAAGTCATAGATTATCATACTAGATATCTAAGGATGATAGAAGTAATTGAGAGAAGTGTTAGTACATTTCTCTTGTCTCAATGATAGGTATTACATAGAGGGGTATTTTAGTCATTACACCTATAGGTCGGGGACATAACAATACGCAACATTGACTTTGGGGTCAATATTTTCTTATAGTGATAATAGAAAATATTTAAAATTCAAAATACTACTATCTTTATAGTAAGGGTATTTTAGTCATTTTAAGAGTTAAGAACAATGAGTCTTTTGGTCCTTCAAGTAGCCCATAAATCCTGATTGATTTTTAGGTTAAAGAAATAGTGTTAAATAGAGATGGGTTTTATTTTATTTAGATGCCCTGATTTTATTAGGCTAGAATAAAACAAAAATGGCCCAATAAAGAGAATAAATAAATTATCTTGTTTCGCTGGTTAATTAATTATTCAGTTTCTGAGCCTAGATTGAATAATTAGGATTAGCCAGGGCCTAAACTAGGAAAAGGGCTTGAGATATTATTTTGGTCTATTTGAGTTAATTAATTAATTATTTATGAGCTTTTATTAGTCCAAGATTAAATAAATGTATTAAGTTACCCAAGAGCCTGGACTAGAGATTTAATAATCAAGCCTAAGCCTAGTTTAGCTAGGGTTAATTGTTTTTGACCGGATGAGACTTATACTTGTTTTAGGAAATCTAGAGATATAACTTAGATATATCTTAGGTGATTTTCGATAGTGTTAAGAGAAAAAAAAAAAACAAAATTATTCATTCGGTTAAGGAAAAAATGATCCCAGAAACAAGTCCTTATTTATCCTTTTTGTGGCTTTCTATTCGCTGAAGGTTTCTTGTGGTTTTCTTCTTCTTCCAATAGAAAAATAAAGGTAGTCTCTCTAGATTCTACTTGTTAGTAGTAAGTCAAGGGGTTATACCATTTTCTTCCCTTTGTTCTCACCAACATGTTTAGGCAATGGAGATTGTGAAACCCCACATAAAGCCAACCCTAGAGTAAGGGAGTCAGGATGCATATCATATTATCTTGCATGAATATATATATATTTTGAATGATTTTTTGTGCTTTAGAATTGTGGTTTATAGGTTAAAAGGCTTAGTTATGCTTATTGAGTAGGAATGGTAAAATGGTATTTTTGCTTGAGATCAAAATAGGAAGATAGCTTGAGGATTAAATAAGAGGAATATGTGGGTGAGAAAATAAGAACAAGAATTAGTGTGATTAAGTGGTTAGAGCTTTGTGAATTAATTTCTAAGGTCATGAGTTCAAATCCCATCATCTAAGTTTTTATCATGATTATCTTAATTAAGTTTGAATTTTTGTTTTCTTGCATTCCATAAAAATAGGAATGTTGTCTTGGGGGAGACATGAAGAGAATGTCCTAATCTTATCATCATGTCATAAAAAGAATTCTAGAGGAATTCTTGTCCTTTCTATTACCTCTAGCTTTGTCCTAACATCTTCATAATTTAAATGAACCAAAATTCATTAAATCTCTTCTTTTAATTCCAAAAATTCTATGATAATTCTTCAGCCTTGAATTTCGAAAATCAGTCTTGAAGGATAGAGGATTGGCTGAAAATAGGAGAGAAGTTAGGATGGGTTCCCAAGAGAAATAAATCATCATGGTAGAACCTTCAATCCTACCTTCATGTTGATCATGGTTTAAATGAAGGAAAATCTGGAAAAATTCCAGCATTCTTGTCAGTCCAGCTTTCAAAAAATTCAGCCAGTAATCCTAACCATTTGCTGCCAAAAAAATGGTCATTTCATGTGGCTTGAAGACTGAAAATTCTGTGCAAAATTCAAACTGCACAAACTGCACAAAATGAGAAAAACTTTCCTGCACAATTCACTGCGTTCTAAGCTAAAATTGAAGCTGTCTTTTGTCATTGATTCAGCCGAGGCACCCTCTGTTTTTCTCCAGAAAGAAAGCTGGAAAACCATCCTTAAAAGACCCTCAAACACCCCAAAAAAACCAGTTGCAAATCGGGCTGAAGAAATGCAGAAAATTTTGCAACAAAAAGCTTGTCCATTCGAAACCTTGAACAAGCTGAAACCAGAAAAATTTTCAGTTTTGTCTCCCTAGGCCTAGACCAAAAAACACCTTCAAATCTCTGCAAATTGGACCTTGTTCAGCCATGGACTGAACACCATTAACCTCCACACTTACCTTGAGTACTTGGACTCCATGATCATACCTCAAAAACCTCCTAAGATCACTCTATCCAAAACTCATTTGAACTTCAATAAAATTCCAGAATTCTTGCTTCATTAAATCACTCTTGTATCAAGCTAGCAAACCAGAATTTTCTCTGCCATTGTAAACTGAATTTTGGCTAGCCTTAGAACTATATTAACCTTCATTCATTTCAGCAAAACCAAACAGTCCAGCCGGCACCATTGAAGAGCAAAGATACCTTTCTCCATCAAACACCATTAACATATCCTATACCTCAAACCACTCTTCAAATCACTCTATTTGAATTTCAAACAATCTGATTTTTTCTCTCCCTCTCTAAGCTGAAACCGAAACCCCTAAATTCCATAGACCATTCGGCCAGCACTCACCAGCAATTCGTCCAGCATTTTCCCTCAACTCTCTCCATTTTCTCTAAGAACACCAAGAACACCAAGAACACACACTACCTTTCTTCAAGCCAAAGACTACTTTAAACACCTCCAATCCCTCTCAAAAATTCCAGAACACTCATACATACTCCCTAGAGATCATTTTTGGAATTTATAACATCAAGTCTCGAAAATAAAAATTAGCATTCGGATCAAAACTAGTTTTTCCCTTGAAGTCTCAAGAACATCATCAAGGTAACCAAGAACAATTCTTTTGTTCATCTTATTCCCTTCAATCTTTAACATATCATGCTAATGCTCTCTCTCTCTCTCTCGGCCGAAATGGTTATGACAACCATGGCTATTTTCTCTCCTCCTCTCTTGGACAATTCAAGACTCTCAAGCGTGGACCTTCTTAAATCTTCATCGAAGTGTTCATCAATCAAGTATTCCTCCTTAAACCTTCTTTTTAATTTAGCATTCATGTCTCTTAGATATTGATAGGAAGAATAAAATATGAATGGGGGATTGAGTATTTGCATGTGAATAAAGGGGTTGGGATTAGGACATGAGAATGATTGATCATGTTTAAGCTATATGGATTTCCTTGAGAATCGATGTATGTTCATCATGGCCTAAGAGAGTTATGAATGTTTAAGCATGCTAGATGTTATGTCACCTTTGGTGAATAGGATTTTTATGTTCTTATCTCCATTGAAGCCATGATCATGATTGTTTGGCCATGTGATAGCAAGTGTTGATTTAAGCATATGTTCATAAATAGATTAGTTTGTTGTTTGATGTTGAGGAATATGTTCATGATTCTTGTTAGCAATAGGAAAATCATGATTATGTTCTTGTTGATCCTAGGCTATTTTAATTAGTAAATTTTATTACCTTAATTAAAATTATTACTATATTTTTCCCTAAGGATTTCGAAATTGCTAGGAAGTTTTGGAAATGGGATGTTACATGAAATGTTGATATTTTACTAGTCAAATAAATGATATTTTTCCTTAAAAATAATATATGCATAGGTATAATATTAAATAAGATCTTTTATATAAATAATAATAATAATGACCTTGTAGACCATAGTTCAAACTTTTGCCTATATTCATAAATATTATTTATATTAAAATTTGTTTGTTATTTATTAAACAAAAATTTAATATAATTCATTTATTATTAATTTTATTTATTACTAATTATTTATGATCTATTAAAAATTGATTAAAAATTATTTGTAATTTATTATTTATTTATAATAAAGCTATTTTTAAATTACCATTTATTAATATTATTTGGGGCTTGGTATTAATCAATATTCAAACCTTAGTTTATTTATTAATAATAACACTCAAGAATTATTATTTGAGTCTATAATTTATTAGCAATTATTTTAGAACCCCTAGTTATTTTAACTTATCAAACTAGACTTATTTTATAAAATTCTTTATCAGCCAGCCTTAAAGCTTAGGACATTAGGGTCGTGATTGTAATAAGTTGAATTAGGATTATTTGTGTAAGTGAATTTAGCTTGAGTGTAACCTTATGTTTTGTATTTACCCCGTGCGGGGTTAGGTCAGCCTTGGAAGACTTTTGAATTTGAGCAAGTAAGGATTCAGGTAAGTTCCTGCATGGAATTATTTGAAGACCAAAACTTACTGTGACAAGCCAAATGTGATGTGTATGGACATTCCTTATGTAAAGGCAATTAAGGACTGTTTTTTCCTTTTTATTCCAGTCAACCAAATCATTTGAAAATCAAACAAGCAATTTTACACAAAATGCTAAATTCTTTCTATTGCTATTTCCAAATAAAACAATGTGTGATCAATTTTCTCCCAAGTGGGACAATCAACGTTGAGTACTCAATAAAGGTAGACTACCAGTACTAGTCTTTGAAGGGTTAGGGTAAGTCTCTCAGTAGGTGGCCACTTCTGAGGGGTGAGTCCTTCCCGGATAGGATGCCAGTCCGGTAGGTCATGCCGGTCCGAGCTAGCAAGTTTTCAGTCATGTGGACTGTGTGTTTCCAGAGTGGACAACCGGTAAGTTTGGGTGTAAAGATGGAGGAGTATCTCACCCGGTGGGCCATACACCTACCTTTTGTCAGCTTGCACAAAGTGTGGCATTCTGACCGTTGCTTAGTCATGGGGCCCAACGTGTGGTAACCTATGGCTACCCATTTGAGTGGTTGTTTTTATTGTGCACATGTATGGTTTGAAAAGCGAAACGCCACTCTTTATTTTCAACACTTATTTAACGCTTGCCAGCACTTTCTCTTATGAAACTTTTACAACTTGCATACATGAATTATTTTACCTGAAACACTCAAAGAACACACGGGTTTATTGAGATTTTTATCTCATCACCTTTTATACCATGTTTTCAGGTTGATCCGGCTGTGGAGGTCAATAGCTAGACTTGTTGCCTATGTTTTGAAGACTTTATGTTGTTTTCTTTATGGATGTTTTGAGAGAGTGTAGCAAACAATTTATTTTGGATTTGTTCCTGTATTTATCTTTTGGGTTATAATAAGTTTAATTTTAAAGTATTTATTTTATTTTATTATATGTGACCTAGTTATAAAGACCTATTGTCCATTGGATGTGGCGACATCCCCGGCCCTATTGGGCCTAGGTAGTGGGGTGTTACAGAGATGTTTTGAGAATATAAGGCTATTGCGTTCGTGCAAAGATGAAGCGACGTCTAGTAGGTTTTGAACCAGAAACCAATGGAGGCATCCCAATAGCCGTACAAGCCTCCTGTTGTTCGGCTAAAGTAACCACATCTTCACAGAACGAAACGTAGAAATATAAATGTTTTTAAAGCTTTTCGTTGTGCATTTTCTGTGTTCCTTTTCTGCATGTTTTTTGTGTATATGTCGCAATCTATTGTTAGTTTAGGGTGCCAAGTTTCTAGAATCTTGGCACAAACGAATACCACTAGGTGACCTAGGGAAGTTTCTGTAAAAACAATCTACTTCGTGCATCCTACTTCCCTGGGCCGCCATCTTCAATCCTTGCCTCCACTGCAACTTTGAAAGATTAACATAATCACAGAGCATGCATCTTCAGTGGATAAAAATGGAAGAACATGAATAATAGAGTATTGGAGCAGCATGGTGGGCTTGAAACATACCTGTTGGAGCCTTTAAATCTTAAAGAATGTTGAAGAAAATGATTGAACTTGAGAAAACAGATTCCTCTTCATCCTCCGTCCATGAACACCACTGTCTAGTGCACTGAAGCTTTCCTCCGGTTCCAGTGAATGCTTAGCTCTCCAACTCTTAGAATATTCCTCAGCCTAATTCACAGTTGGTGAGCACATATTGGAAGGAAGAAGATGATCTCTCTCAAATCCTTTTTTTTTTCACAGACTCTTGCACCATCTATTTTTCATGGCTTTCTTGGTTTCTTATGTCCAGAAAAAACAAAAACCAAAAGCCAGCAAATGAAATGCCAAAAACAGAAAACCAAGAGCCACGAGAGACATGGGAGAGTGAGATAGAGAGCCAAGAGTCTTTATTTAATTTTCTTTTTCCACACAGAAAGCCAAGAGTCATGAAACCAAAAATAATTATTTTGATAAAAATAATATTCCCGGGATCTTATACCCGAATATTATAAACAAAATAAATTTTGGCTTCACTCCAAACTCTTCTAAACTGTGTCCGGAAAAATCCTATGGTCCAGGCTATTGGGCCAAAATAATATTTATTACTTTCCTTGGACCCGAAAATTTCAAAATAATAAACATTAATTATTTTTCTTGGGATTAAATAAATAACTCAATAAATAATTAATGAACCCAAATGAACAAAAAATAATTAAACTTTCATTATTTATTTCTTGGGATTTAATTAAATAAATAACCCAATAAATAATTAAGTAATAATTATTTTCCTCTAGTTTAAGTCCCGGTTAATTTTCTAATTATTCAAACTAGACCCAGGTCTTGAATAATTAATTAACCTATTAAACCAGATAATAAATTTCTCTCCATTTATTTTATTCCAGTCTAATAATAACTTAGACTTCCCGAATAAAATAAAACTCTCTCAATTGAGATCATTTCTCAACCCAAAAATTAATTAGGACTTACGGGCTATTCCGAGGACCAAAAAGACACATCGCCTTGGCTACTAAAATGACCAAAATACCCCTATATATAAATAGATGTATTTTACATTTTAAATATTTTCTAATATCACCATAAGGAAATATTGACTCCAAGGATAATGTTGCATTAGCAGAGTCTTCGACCTACAAGTAAAAATGACTAAAATACCCCTCTACACATCACCGTACATTTAGAGAGGAAGAAGTGTACTAACACCTCTCTAAAAGATATCTACCATCCTTAGGCTTCTAGTCCAATGATCCACAACTTCCTGGAGTGTTTTTGCTTTCCAAGGGAGCGACCCTAGCTAAAGCAAACATCCAAGTCACGTTTCCCAGGGTCCTGGATATTTAGATCATCCGGACAACTACAAGGGGTGATATGGTGTAGAAACTATCTTGTACAAGCCTGTCTTAACTAACTAGTCAAAACATACCCAACATACAAGTATATTGGCCCTCTGATAGAACCTCAACTATAGTATATCAAAGCATATGCTTCCAGCTTCGCCATACCACCAACTCATACTCAAGTCATAGAGTACTAGTCCACGCTGTAGCGGTAGTAGTCTAGGTTTCTACCATATAGTACCTTTTTTAGAAACCACTACTACAGGTCCTGTTCTACGTATTCGAAATACGCTTATGTCATGAAGTGAGTGGCCTACTCACTGGCTAAAGGTAAGCCATTCCCCATTTGGAATTCATAACATAATAACCTAAACAAGACGAGATTCCCATTCTCATCAATCAGTTAAGAACGACTGTTTATGTGTTTAAATAACCCATGATCCATACCTTACTGTGAAAGACCTCCATTCACATGGATCACTTATTTATATACAATGGGTCTATTCCAAACGAAATTGTACACAAATAAAGAAAATTATTTCACAAACAATTTCCGATAAATAAATTCTTTTATTAACATATTCGATATTTTTATTAGAAAAACTAGTCTAAGAGGGCATATTCCCAACAAACTTATCCTAGGCAGCTTGGGGAGCTTGAAGTTCCTTAGGCTGCCATGCTTCTATCTTGGATTTTTCATTTTTGCTTATTTTTCTTCTTTTCATATTTATTTCATAATTTTCAATTCCTAACAAAAACAAGATGAAAATGATGTAGTGAGTGGTATTTTGCACAAGAATTTATCATAATTAAAGTATAAAATCACTAAAAAATATATGCATGATGAGCACTCATCACATTCCCCCACAATTAAGCCTTTGCTTGTCCTCAAGCAAACAACACAACATCACTAGCAAAAAGCTTTTAACAAGACAAGATGAGATTTTTGAAAATAAGTTGGCCAAAATGGTAATGGTATTATTTTTCCTTTGATTTATGAATTAAGTCCGAAGCCTAATTAGCCAAGCTAATTTTTGTTTAAACTAATACATTAGGATAGAAATTATCAAAGCCATCAAAGTTAAATTAAATAAATTCATGCTTATTCAAAGTATTCCATCTTGTTTCTTTAAGTTTTGAATGTAAGTAAGGTGATTCATATCAGTTAAGCTTAATGGGTTAATTTAAGTTCTATAGCTTCCAAGCTGCTACAATCTAAGTAGTAAATAGAAGATTAGTCTATAAGCTCACATTTGCAAGGTAATTTATTAGCCTAATGAAGATAGAAAGTAGAGGTTTTCATCTTTTACTCTCTTTATTCTTTCAATGTTTTTAATTCATTTTATTTTTTCTTTTTTCTTTTGATGTTAAGGTAATGTAAATGCCTAGAAAAGATATGTAGTAAGGCTTTTTCAATTTTTGCATTACCTTCAAAATTTTCTATTTTATTTTGATTTCTTTGGCAAGGTAATACAAATGTCTAGTATAGATATAAATAATGAGTTTTCAACTTTTGTTATTACTTTGATTTATTCTCTCTCTCTCTTTTTTTTTTTATCCCAATCTACATTACTTAAACCTAACATAAAGACTAGTGATACAATTATATAGAAAAAATATTAACCTAAAATTTTCCACTTATATTTCATCACAAAAGGCACCTCAATTCTCAAGAAACAACATGACACCACTTTTATTAAAGTCCTAATAAGGTTAATATCAATTCTTAAGACTTAACCATTTTATACATAATGTATAAGTTTACTAAAAAATAAGCTCATCCAACAAAGTTTTAAATCCAATTATCATGCCAAAGGAAATACAATAACAATACTATCATGGCCAAATATATCCAAAGATTTAAAAAAATTAGCCCATTTTTCAAAGTTGCACACAAATAATAAAAAATCATAAGAGAATTCCACATTCACAAAAAAAAAAAAAACTTGAAGAGAATATTAAATAGCCCCTCTCCTATACTTAAACAGAGTAATGTACTCATTGGCCACAAATATAACAATAAATAAACTTAAATTGGACTTAAATGAATAAGGGAAAAGGGTTAGCAATACTTCCCAAGTGTAGCTCGTCGAAGAAGAATTTTTTATCAAAAGAAGAAGAGAAAAACTAAACTTCCAAAAAGAAGTGAAATACAGTAAATGTCGAGTGTAAGAAATAAAAACATAACACAATAAAACTATATACAAAATTGAGTACAAAGAAAAAAAAAGAAAATGTAAATAAAGTCCCCAAAAACCAAAATAAAGACTCCTTTACATCTTGTAGGATGTAGTCCACTCTTTCCATTTCTCCAAGGTTTTCTCCATGATAAAGCTTCAACAGGTTCCCATTCACTTTAAAAACTCTCTTTTCTGGATGAGATAATCCAATTACTTTGAAAGGGAATGGTCCAGACCACCAAGAACCTAGCTTCCCAAGAAATAGCCTCAGCTTGAAATTAAATAGTAGCACTTGATCACCCTCATTGAATTTGCAACTAGGTATGATGTGTTTGTCTTGCCATTTCTTCATATTCTCCTTGTAGATTCTTATAAGCTGTTTCCTCCATTCTTCGAGCTCATTTAATTGGAGAAGATTTTTTGTGCTTGCAGCTTCAAGATCAAAGTTAATCAATTTAATGGCCCAAAACGTTTTATGCTCCACTTCTACAGGCAGATAACACAACTTCCCGTAGACCAACTTATATGCAATTGTTCCTATAGGTGTCTTGTATATTGTCCGATAAGTTCAAAGAACATCATCTAATTTCACACTCCAATCTTTTCTAGTATGATTTACCACTTTTTCTAAGATTCTTTTTAGTTCTTTATTAACTACCTTTACTTGGCCACTAATCTGGGGGTGATAGGGAGTAGCGCTAGCTTCTAGTAACACCTAAACTATTTAGCATTGTTTCCAATTGGTTGTTATAAAAATGAGTTTCCTTATCACTTATAAGTACTCTAGCACACCAAAATGAGTAAATAGCTGTTTTAGAAACTTCACCACCACTTGAGCATCATTTGTAGGCAATGCTTGTACCTTTATCCACTTGGATACATAATCAATAGCCACCAAACTATATTTATTACAAAAGAACTTGGAAAAAGGCCGTATAAAATCAATTCCCCAACAGTTAAATATCCCACAGGAATGAAATGGAAAGGGACATCTTATGAGCTTTAGAGATATTACCAGTCCGTTGGCATCTATCATAATTTGTCACAAACCTGTGTGCATCCTTAAGTATTAAAAGCTAGTAGAATCTAAAGTCAAGGACTTTTCTTACTGTCCTATTAGCTTAATAATGCCCCCCAGCTAGTCCTTCGTGACAATGTCAGAGAATGTCCTAAGAATCAGTAATAAATAATTTTTTAGTATTTTTGTGTTTTAATTAAGGTAATTTATTATTCAAATCACTACTTACCACATAATTTTCACCTTATTTTTGTTAGAAAATGAAAAAAAAATGCTAATGGGAGATGAATAATGATGAAAAGGAAGAAAATTGAGCAAAAATAAAGAAGCCAGAATGATACTTGGTGGCCTAGAGAAGTTTAAGTTCCCTAGGCCGCCTAGATAGTGCAACATTATGCTAAGGAATAGTAATAAGGTAGCCTAGGGAACACTAAATTGCCTAGATCACCTAGATGTCTTCTAAATTACTAAATTTCTAGAACATAATTGACCAAATAAAGTTTAAGTTTCCTAAGCTACCTAGGATAAATTTTATGCCAAGCTTTCCAGAAAGTTGACGGCTTAGTTTCCTAAGCCGCTTTTTTTCTAGAAAACTTGGCACCCTAGGGAAGTAACTTCCCTGGGCTGCCGCAAGCTATTTTAGTGACTATTCATCGTATTTTCGAAGACCATAGGCTCTTTGGCCTTATATATCAGCTCTTGTGCACACGAGAGGGGGAGGAGAGTCAGAAAAGCTTAGAATTGCTCTCAAGAACCCTAACTCTTGTGAGTTTGCACATAAAAAAAGAGGAGGAAGACCAAGAGATTCAAAAAAAAAAAAGAAGAGAGGGTTGCTTAGAGATCTCAAGAAGAGAAAAAAGATGACTTGTCAATGAGTGTTCTTTTCTCCCCCTTTTTGTAATCTAACCTTGCAATTTATATGCTAAGATTTGATTTTTAATTGTAATGAAAGATTGTACCTTATTTTTATACTTGAAGATGATGTATTTTCTTTAGACCTATACTTTTGCTCTATGATTTTTGGTTATTTATATTTATCGAGTTATCTTAGTTGAGTTGGGTGTTAATTGATTTTCTTCATTATTTGTTCTTCCTTAGTGATTTTGAGAGATTAAGTTAAGGTTTGAATACTCACTTAGCCAATTTAACATTTTTCATCTTAGATTAATTCGAGATGGAGGTTGGAGATTAGGGTTAATAACTAAAGGGTTTGTGAAATTGCCTAGAGATAGTGATTTTTTAGCTTCTGGATGATTTGGAAATGTGAGTGGTGATTAATACATCCGTAGATTTGGTTAGTTAGGTAGAGATATAGATTAATCAACTTTAAGGGTAGAAATTTCATAACTCAAAAGATAATGAAATTAAGACTTGACTTATTCCAGTGCCTAGAGTTAGAGTTTATAGATCCAAGGGGTAGTCAACTTTTAGGTGTTGAATGAGGGAATTCTGTTTGTTACATGGGTTATCTCTTTCTAACTCTTTGATAAACTTGTGACTCTGTCTTTTGTAAGAACTTAACTTTTCTCCTAGTGTAGTTAGTCTTGTATATCTTATATTTTTATTTGGTTAAACAATGAGAAAAAAATGAAGTAGGGGTAGCCACATTCTCTAAGGTTTTTCAATACTTGCCAATAATACCATACTATACGATAGATGCATTTGCTTATATGTATGTATTATATGATTTTATTTACTATTTTAATTAGTAAAACGTGTGTGTATGTAGAAAACATTGGATTTAAATTTTCTATATGCACAAAACTGCATATCACCTACCTTTTTGGTACTACTTATGTAGGGCTCACATGTATAGTGTTTGAAATGAGGTATACAATTCATGCATCGAATATTTTGATCACTTTACCTTTAACAACTTCTTTCATGGTTAGATTAAACCTTCATTGGGGTTGTACTATAGGCTTTTCATCTTCCTCCAGTAAGATCTTATATGTGCAAAAAGAAGGACTAATCTCTTTTATGTCTATGAGCTTGCATATAGCCTTCTCATGATTTTGTAGAACTTGAACTAACTATAACTTTTGCCCTTCCTTCAAGTCTTTTGCAATAATCACTAGCAAATTGTTCTATTGTGCCAAGAATGCATACTTAAAATGATCGGTGGCTCATTTAATTCCAACTTTGGTGGGTCCTCAATAGATTATCTTATCTGCCCAAGAATTGATTTCTCAATAACTTCAAAAACTGATGGTTTAGAATTGTCTTTGGAATTCTTGACATGTGCCACTAGTTTCTGGGCATGTTGCTCAACTTCTACTACTAACCTATCCATAGTTAATTGAACAAAGTGTTCCTGCACAAAGTGAGCAATACATTTATCAAGAATATTAATCATAAAGCAAGAACCATCTTTTTATGAATGAATGTTTCATGCTATCAGAAAGTCTAATAATAACTTCATCCTCCTCAACTCTTAGTGTTAGCTTTTCCTTATGGACATCTATAATAGCTTTTACAATGGCTAGGAAAGGTCTACTTAGATTTAATAGAACCTTAGAATTTTCTTCCATATCAAGAATAATAAAATCGACTGAAAAAATGAATTTGACAATCTTAACAAGTATCCTCTACAATCCTTCTAGCATATTTAATAAATCTATTTAGTAATTGGATACTCATCCTAGTGGACTTTTGTTCACCTAGGTATAATTTACAAAAAGTGTTGTATAATAACATATTTACGCTAGCCCCTAAATTTGCTATTGCAGTTCCAAAAGTTACATTAACAATTACACAAGGAATAGGGAAACTCCTTGAATCTTTTAATTTTTGTAGTAGCTTTTCTTTGTGTTGTAGGAGGGCAGAACATTCTTTATTTAATGTTACGGTTGATAGCTCTTCCAGCTACCTTTTGTTGGACATGATGTCTTTTCAAAATTTAGCATACTTGGGCATTTGTGTCAAGGCCTCAACTAATGGGAGATTAATTTGCAACTGTTTGAATAGCTCCAAGAACTTTTTGAATTGTTCATCATTTTTCTCTTTCCTCAATCGATTTAGATATGAAATAAGAGGAGCATGTTTATGCTTTTCTATTCCCACTTTCTCAGGTGGAGGTGCTACCTCTTCTATTCTCTTAGATGGTGCTGTTAGCAGTTTGAACTTTTTCTCTTGCTTTTTTTTGTTCTTTCTTCATCGTCATTATGCACCGGTATCATAGGACTAGTTAGCTCTTTGCCACTTTTCAATGTAATTACCTCAACAAACTCAAGGGAGCCGTATTCTTCAAGACTCCTAGCAATTTGCCCTAGTCTCATTTCCTATATTACAAATTAATACTTCTTGACACCTTAATAGTGCTTCCACTTCCTCAAAATATGAGATAGCCGAAATAGCAAATTGCACTAGAAGAGGTTTGAGCAATGACTTAGGATGAGAAATGGGATGAGATTTATCAAGTGAAGTGGATACTTGAAGATTATGAAGTGAGCTTAAATGATCAACCTAATCCACATTTCACTCATAATTTAGTTCATGAACTCCATGGACATCATTGACCCAATTATTATGGTAACCATCTTGAGTTTCATTCCCTAATGACCATATACGTTCACATTCATCATTATCCATAGCACTATGTCAAACAAACCTTGCAAGCGCAATTTAAGACCAAAATTAATTAATAGAGCAATAAATTCTCAATCTACAAAAGATGAACAAAAATTCAAGTATAGTTCCAAGAAAATCTCCAATAGTTTAATGCATAGATCATTACCATATTCCATAAATCATCAAAATATCCACATTCAAAATCCCAATTTCAAACAAAATATACATCATCTCTATAACACCAATCAATCGACATGTCCATTATAACTAATTCAACACCATGAAATATAAGCCAAAAATCTAAAAATGCAATAATTTATCCACTACTATTCTTACTCATCTAAAGAGTAAAGTACAAAAAATAAATAAATTAATGAAATCACTCACATTTCAAAAGAATAGATTTTTCAACAACAAAAATAATCAAAGAATTCTCAATTACAAATTTGGCCAAAAAAAGTATACTCACAACAAACATACAAACAACTAGTCACAAATAAGTTAGTGCTATATACAAATATAGACATAAATGCAAGGCTAAATTAATAAGAATTAAAGTTTTTAGAATATTGCCATAGCCGTTTTCCGACAACGACACTAAAAACTAGATGTGCATTTTGTGCATATAGAAAGTTCATATAAAAAGTGCCCCACATATACACAAGTTATACTAATTAAAATGTCAAATAAAATCACACAACATATACATATAAGTAAGTGCACTTATCGTGTAGTAATGGTATCATTAGCAAGCATCGATGAACTTTAAGGAATGTAGCAATTAACCCTACTTCATTCTTTTCTTATTATTTAGCCAAATAAAAATGTGAGTTTAATAGACTAATTACAGTAGAAGAGAAATCAAGTTTTTACACAAGAGAGAGTTGCAATTCCATCAACAAATTGAAAAGAGATAAACACATGTAGCAAAAGAAATTCCCCCATTCAACACCTAAAGGTTGAGTAACCCTTTAATACATAAATTCTAACTATAGGAACCGGAGTAAATAAAAAATTAGTCTCACTCTCTCGAGTTATGAGATCTCTAACCTCTAAATTCGATTAATTGGTATCTCTACCTAACCAACTTAACTCAATGATACATTAATCACTACTCACACTACCAAATCCTCTAAAAGTTACAAAATTTCCATCTCTCGGCAATCTCATAAACTCTTTTGTTATTAACCCGAATCTGTAACCTTCTCCTCATGTTAATCAAAGATGGCAAATTTTAAATTAGATAAATGGGTGTTCATAGCTTAACCCTATTTTTCAAAATCATTAAGGAAGAACAAGTAATTGAAGCTATTCAACGAAAACCCAACTTAACCAAGATAATTCAATAAATATAAAATAACCAAATACCATAGAGTAAAAAGTATATATCCAAAAAAAAAAAAATCATCCTCAAGCATAAAAATATGGTATAACCCTTCATTACCATTAAAAATAAAATCTTAGTGTAAAAATTGCAAGGATAGAATACAAAAAGGGGAGAAAAGAAAACTCATTGATAAGCCATCTTTATTTTCTTCTTGAGATCTCTAAGTAATACTCTCTTCTTCCTTGATTCCCTTGATCTTTCTCCTCCTCTTGATGTGCAAACTCTCAAACCTAGGGTTCTTGAGAGAAGCTCCAAGCCTTCACTAACTCTCCTATTCTATTTGTATGCGAGGAACTGATGTTTAAAGCCTTCAAGTCATGGGTCCTCGAATTTTTGCTAAAAAGTATGTTGGTTTCGTATGTGGACAGTCCCTGTTTTTCAAAAACAAGGTGGCCTAGGTTCCATAGTAGTGATCAAAACGAATCAATAGTTTGTAGCACAATGAAAATTGTAGTTTTGGGGAGTTATTCTCTTACAATAAGAGTTCCCATTGATCAATTCCAATCATTCATGTTAAGTAGAAGTTATCAAGCCAGTGCAGTAAGTACATGGATAGCAGATGAGAGGGCTTATGAGTCTGTAAGCAAGGGAGCTTTCCGAACAAATTAGTTTGAAAGAAAACCTTGACTTGAAGTAGTTGTTTCACGTAGACCCCATAGTTATAGAAGTCCCAAAAATGGGAGTATTCGTAACAGTTTAGGCCGCTAAAGTTTGGTGAACTTGGCCTCTGAGAAGATAACCCCATAGGTTGCTAAGGTTTTGGAATTATGGCACAAACGAATACTACTAAGCGGCCTAGAACTTCCATAGGCCGTTGAGGTTTTGTAAAAACCCTCCACTTTGTGTATCCTAGGCGGCCTAGGGAAGTTGCGGCTGCCATCTTCAATCCTTGGCTACACTGTAGCTTATCCTAGGTGGCTTGGGGAGGTTGAAGTTCCCTAAGTCGACAGGCTTCTATCCTGGCTTCTTCATTTTTACTTATTTTTTTTCATTTTCATCTTTATTTAATATTTTTCAATTTCTTAAAAAAACAAGATGAAAAGGGTGTAGTGAGTGGTGATTTGCATAAGAATTTATCATAATTAAGGCATAAAAATACTAGAAAATATATACATGATGAGCACTCATAAAATATGAACCCTAACTTAAGAAAACTCATTCTAAGGCTTTTGAACTCAAAATATTTATGTAATAAAGTTAGATTTGTAAGAAGATAAGAGTTTTCCACTCATTTTCCTTTACACTTCAGGTTTTAGTAATGAACCCTTGTAGGGGCAGATTTGATGTTCTTGAGGAGAACTTGGTTGTGATGACTGTGATCATGAAGGATTGTTGAAAAATTGAAGTTAACATATAGTATTGATGTTGGGGGATTGAATTTGGATGGTTTGATGTGTTTGGAAGGAGTTTTGAAGATGGAAATTGTGTTGAGGAGGAGAATTGTATTCAAAATTTGTTAATCTCATAAATTTGTGAGACAACTATTAGAAACACACTTCTTGGATTTTATTCCAACTTCATTATATCGGTCTTAGGAGTAAAACTCCTTTGGAATTAAGAAATTTGGACTTGTAGTTGATTTTATATGATTTTTCAAATTTACACTGTTCAAATTTTCACTAAGATTGATTTTCTAGTGAATTTCAAACTTCAATTAAACCCCTTTTATTTTGAATTTGGAACTGGTATTTTAATATAATAAACCTCTATGTCTTAGAAGAATTTAAAACTTAGAATAATCTGATTTGGACTTGTATTTTATTTTTAATGATATTCACAAAAATACTACCAGAACAGATTTTAGAAGTTACTGTACCTGTAGCTTACGTTTGAGCAATTAATTAGCATAGTTAGACACTCTAAATTCTGCTAAACTTTTTCCAATATATTCCACTCACGTTTAAGTTTTATTCTACCAAATTTCATTGAATTTGGAGTTGATTTGTTAGTAATATGATTAGCTCAAAATGTGCTTAGTTTTGTCTTGTTTAGCCTAAATCACTGATTTGAACATGTGTTAGAAATGTTATGATTTTACTTTGAATTCTTATTTGTATCAATATAATATGATTTTATTTTGATATAGGAGTGAAATATGATGCTTGATGATTGATGCTTGTGCTAGTTTGCTAAAAGTATAAATTCATTACATGCATGAATCATTACTAGATGTAGACTATTATGCTAATTACATATTCCATTTGCAAAACCTTATTATCCTGCTATAATTGCCATAGGTCATTGATGTATAATGACTTTATATTGATGTAAGAAGGCTAAGTACTGATTTTCATGTTGTTATATGTGTGATTAAGGAACCTTAACTACTAGTTACTTAAGCGACTAGGAAGCCTAAAGATCAACTTGCTAACATCAATTAAACAATTATTATAATAGATTGCTAAATATGTTTATATGCATAGCTTACATAATATGTGATTGAAACTAGATGTTTATCTTGGGATTTTGTGGTGTGAGTCAGGCTTATGATTTTAGGGTTGGATAAAACTTTTATCAAGATGATTAAGATTGCCAAGGAGTTATATGTGATGTGATTATATTTATGATAAAAAATTAATTTTTTATATTCAATTTATGTGGTAGAATTTGTGAGAGTTGAAGAAGTGGAACCTAGTATATCAGATTACTTTTCTACTTCTTCTGCTAGGACTCAAGGTAAGTCCACACATCTCATTATTTTTCTAAAATTTAGGAATGCTTATGAACTATTTCAAATTTATTAAATGCATTTATTGAATTAAAATAGATTTGCAAATTTATTATTTGTAAAGCAAAATATTTTATTTCTTCTAGAAATATTGATTTGTGGAATAAATCATTTATGCAAGTGATCTTTATTCAACTATCGATGTATGACTTTTGATTTTTGAAATTGTGTGTTTAGAGCTTGTTGCTCTATTGTGAAGCGAAAGGTAAAGTATTGATTATGCAATATTCAATTATGTGATATTTTTGGAAAATTGCATGTTTATGTTATGATGAGTATAAAAACTTGTATTATGTCTTTATACGCATATAGAGTTGCCAACGTACATGCATAAACCATTGTGAAACCCATAGCATGATTGGAATAATTATTTTCTTACATCATGAAAACTTATTACGAAATGTATGTAAGTTATATACTCACGAATCTTTGGACATTTGCGAAATTTTTTGACAAATCAAATCTTGCAAAATGATTTTGGAAACATGTAGGGTTTATTCAAAACTTGAGAATACTTTTGTAACTCAAATATTTTTGAAAATAATTGTAAAAGCTCTTGAACAAGGTATTGAGTTTTTTTCAAAAAACATTATGCTAATCTATTGAAGTTGGCCTTGTACTGTGTTCGACGTGAATCATGTGGTTCTGTACTATTATTCTTGAGTATTCAAAGGGATTTTGCAATTATACTAACTTGCATGGGCTTGAGAATGCTATCTATAAGGTGGCTATCTTCAGAAAGTGGACTATGTCTTTACAGGGTGACAGTATATGATGTTTAGTCATCCTTAGTTAGCAATAAATTTTTTAATGGAGAAAATAGAGAATGAATGTGGGACATCCAGGCCATAAGGTAGACCATGACGATGGTCATTAAATGTTTAATGTGGTATACGCATTGGGTTATTCATACGTATATATTATTATGTTCATAGGAGTTAATTCCTATGGTGTTGATATAGTTGGACAGAGATCCTTCTAGTTAGATAGGATGAGATCCTTTTGGTGTTTGATATGACATAACAATGTGAGTTTTTGAAATATGATTATTGAAATGTGAAAATTATGTTTTGTTTTTCAAAATGTGGATTTTGAAATGTAATATTGTTTGATTGAATAATGCGATCATGTTGATAAGCTTAATACAATACATGTGCTTGTAGGGAATATCTATGTTTTCAAGAAATGATCTATTTCTTTCCAAAAATATAGCAAGTGCTGTATAATTTTTTTTTTTTTTTGGATCATGTAAATCTCTCAAAGACTGTCTTATGTATATTGAAATCATTGAAAGTATGAGATATTATGACTCCTTATTTATTTTGAAAATATTCATGCATCATGAGAAGCTCTATTTGAAACTTTACACAAGTCACATACAGGACTTACTAAGATTTTTTTTTTTTTTATCTCACACCTATTAATTCATATTGTATAGGAAATTATGCTTAGAAGCTAGATTCCAAGAGGTTATGGCTTATATGTTGGCTTGAATAATTGTACTTGGATATTATATTTATTTTCTAGATATGGTTTGAGGACATTGTAGTTGACTTTCTCGAGTTTTTATTTCTTTTGGGATTTAATATAATATTTGAAGCCTTGAATGATTTAATTTTGATGTATTTAATTTTAAGTTCTGATTAATTTTTCTATATTAGTATTGTTATAAAGACCTCTTATCATTTAGATGGGACACCATCTGCAATCATGTGGGCCTATGATTGTGGGGTGTTAAGTTGTTATCATAGCAGGATTATAGGTATCTTTTGATTAATGGAATTGATTTTAGATTATGGAATCTAGAATTGTTAGTTAAGTCTAGGTTAAGTTGAGTCTAGGATTGTGTATTATGTTTAAAATAATGGATTTAGATTTAAGAATGACTATGGTTATCCGTGTTTGAGCTCTTTTGATGGTGATTTGAACTTTGAAATCTTGATACATTGATGAGTTGATATGGGAGGAATTTTATCCATGTGTATTGTAATGATGATAAGCTTGATGTGATTGTGAGAGAAAGTCTATGTTGACAAAAATAGTTAGATATTTTTCGAAATATGATAAGTATGCTTATGTGAGATTCTTAAGGTATAAGAATGCTACATGTGATGAAGAGGTGTATGATCTTGCTACTTGTTTTAGTCTTCTGATTTGACTATTCTTGTTCCAATTTGACGGATAGGACCATATTATGATGATAGGAGTTTAGAAATGATGATTATTGTTGGGATTTACAATTTTGATACCTGTACTTTGGAGATTTGTGATTTTATGTTATGCCTGTTAATTATGTATGAATTATGTGATGTTGTCTGGATTGCCCCTATAACTGCGTGTAGTGTTTAATATTATGTGAAATATTTATGAAATATCTTTATATATCTTTTATCTGACTGAGCATGCTATATAGATTTACTTGTTTTTAGTACATGACATATTTGCACTTTAATTTTGGGATAGAATAATTGGGTTGAAGAATGTTACATCGAGAGGTATTTAGATATTTCGTGTGAGTAGAATTTAGAGAAGCGATGAATTTGGAAAATAGATACTATCCACAATTGTACTACTATAGTGGACACAACTACATAATCGAAGAAGGAAGACCTAGATAGGATGACTTCAAGAACGATCCTAAAGATGTGAAATTTCCATGCTAAAATGCTAGTAGAGTAATAATGGAAGAAGGGAAGATATGTAAGGACTATTTTGACACAAGCTGCTATTAAATTTGACAATTTGCCATCACTGCAGGAGGAAGAGACATATGGAAATAGATTGTTAGTTCGAGGAGTCAAACTAGAGATGTTTCAAACATGGAGATTCTACACCCAAGGGAGAGTTGCTCGAACTACATCGGTTTAAATAAGTAAACCTCACTTTACCATCGCGTTCGACTAATTGAAGAAACACAACTAGAGTGATGGAGACAATAACACAATACAGCAAAAGAATACTAAAGTGCTCACTTTGGAACAAAGAAAACTTGGAATTAATGTGACTAAAAAATGTTAGAAGATTCTTAGAAAATAGTATTACTATTGTTTTTCATTAGAGGAATTACAATTCTTACATGGCCGTTGATTCGACTACAATGGAGATGTACATTGCAGTTGTAAAAGAGGAAGAATAAGAAGAATTTCTAAGAGCCTAAGGGCAGATCAAAGTCTATACTTGTCAAACTTCAGGCGTTATGCGGATGTATCAAATCAAGAAGGGAAAGCCATATTGGTGAATTCTTATGATGGTGATTCAATTTAACTTAGTCTTGCTTCTTTACTCTTTTTTCTAAATTTTCTCATACAAACTATATCCTATCACTTAGTGTTGTTGTTATGAGTTTTCTTCCAAGATTTGATTATAGAATGCCACCGTAGCCACTTCACTTATTGTTAGAAAATTACTTGTTATCAAATAAATCTACATTGTACCCAATTTCCTTGTATAATTTATATGTTAACTGTCTATTCCTTATCTAATTGGACTTATTCCATCTATTTCTTGTTCTTCTTCATTCTATTAATTTTCACATTTTATCATGTGCTTTCTCTTTCGAACTATTTCTTGTCAACTTTTTTTTCTCCATTTGTTGTGAATTTTCTTCTAAAGACTTAGTTGATTAAAACAACCTTTGCTACTCTAGTCAATGTTTGCAATTGTCATTCATCAAACTTTTCAATTATCATCTAAATACTTTCTATTTTTGCTTCATTGGATTTACTCCTTCCGTTTCATGTTTTATTTCATTGCTTTAAGTTAGCAACGTTGATTTGTGTCTTTTCTAGTTCTCTTTAATACTCAAAACTTTCTTTTCCTTTTCAAATAATATTGATTTGATATGCTTATGTTTCTACCCAATGTCTCATGTTATTTCCTATAAAGTTTCTATTAATAGTTGAGCATTCACAAAATTTTTCCTCATCACTCAAGATAAGTGTTCGATTCTTCTTAATCATAATACTTCATCGATAATCAAATGTTACAATCATTTTACTCTTTATTTTCTTGTAGTTTCCTATTACAATCATTTTACTTTCTTCTTCAAGTAATATTGCTTCCATGTGCCCATTTTTGTGTTTAATATCTTTTTTAAATTTACCTCTTATATTAAGACTTGAATATCTAAGAACTTCTTTTATTCAATCATCGAAAGTACTCAATTCTCGTTATTCATAGTAAAATTTTTTAACAGTTAACTGTTTCAATCTTATCGTTTTCCCATTTATATTTTCTTAAATTATTAGACTTCTCATGACATTAACCTTGGCATACTTTTTAATCCTACATTCTCTTCGAACACACATTATTCCATTCGAACTCACAAATTTACCTTTAGAAATGGCATGTGTGGGAGATTGAGACTATAGCTTGTTTTTCACTAAGAAACTTTAGTCACATGACATCGACTATATATTTTGCTTATCATTTGAAGCTAGCAACAGTCATACCTACCTTGAAGAAATGAAGACATACGAGATATTGCAAATCATAAAACCTCAAAACGTGACTTTATTTAATGAGTTTGAATTTGAAGAAGCAGAGATTCGTTAGAAGAATGTGAGTATAGCACATAGCTAAAATGAGAAATCATTAATGCTTAACTGAATAATTGAGAATTTTAAGCCTTCAATGAGAAGGAAGTGAAAGGAAGAAATCAAGACTTTAGAGTAGATGACAATAAAGCGACGCGTTCTCAAGATCAATTGAACGTGTAGGATAAAGAAGATTTGAAGAAGAAACATTTTGAAGGGAGCCCACAAAAAGCTATTCACTATGCTTTCGAAAGAAACAAAAATACATGAATACGTAAAGAAGATGATTTGTTGGTCAAGAATGAAGAATGAAAAATACACACTATGTATTGACTTAACTCATCTATAGGAAAGTGAATGCTGAGCATAAATGACTCACTAGAATACTCCAACCCTTACCTATAACCAATAGAAGTAGGAATATGTCACGAAGGATGTTATTAATTGTTTGTCGATGAGCAAGAATCTAAGGAATAAAGCTTAGATAATAGTAAACCGTCACATCAAGATAATCCATATTGTTTCCATAAGTAAGCAATAGTCAACAGAGGATTTTGCTCAAGTTTATACCCAAGAAATTATACGACTACATGGTGTGCCTTCAAGCAAAGTTTTTGAATGACACCCCCTAGTTTGCTTTAAGAAGATGAATGAAAATTCAAGAATCATAGAGATTAACTTGAAGATTAGTATTTTGGATCGGCCACCTATAAACAATCAATTAGAAAGAGCAATAATGATTTTGAAGACATGTCAAGAGCTTGCACACTAGATTTCGAAAATGAAAAGACCAAAAGCCTTCTATCTACAAAGCTATTTTATGGGAACAAACATCAAACCGTAATTGGTATGGTCTGATAGAAGTTGTATAAGGGAAAAATATCTAACATCAATATTCTGGGCGTTGGAAAGAAGATGGAAGATAGATAAAGAAAGGAGAAGCACGATTGGGAAGTGGTTCAAACTAATAGTGAAGTTATACCGACAACTAAAAAATAGAGTAAGAATTTTACATAGGATATGTTGTAATGCTAAAGTTTGAATTTGAAATTAAGAAGAGAAGTTGATGAAAATTTTGGAGCAAAGTATTAAAGGATTGGGAAAAACAAGGATTATTATGGATAAGGTGTTATGGGAACAACATGAAATCCAAAATGCAACTTGGAAAACTGAGGATTGGGTAAAAAAGAAGTATTCAAGTTTGATTTGTGGTATGACATCAGCAATTTCTAGGACGAAATTCTTTTAAGTTGGGAAGGATGTAACACTTATCATTATCATGAATCTGTACACATATAAAATTTCATTTCAAGAGCATATTAGTATATGGAAATTTTATTTGAGCATATTATGAGTGAATAATTGCATATTTTATAGTGACTTTATTTGGATAAATTTGTAACTACTTTTTATATACTTTATTTCTAAGTAAAACATTTGTTTACAAAATTTTCATATATATATATATATATATATATATATATTCAGATATTTTATTATGATTAATTTTATATCTTGAATAAGTAATTAATTATTAGATAGTATTTTATGCATTTATTTAGTAAAAACATTATTTTGGGGTCAATATGAGAAATTAATTTTTTAAAGGACCTAATGTCAATTTTTATTAAATAAAAGCTCTATTTTAATATGTTGACAATTTTAATTTTTGAATTTAATTAATTTTGCCTATTAATTGACCAAGACTATGGTCTATTTGAATCTTTTGAGCTATTCTACTTAAATTTGAAACTTTTTGAATCTTTGCTTATTAATTTTTCTGCAAGACCAATTTTTTTTGATTTATTTTATTCCAATAAATCCTAGAAGCCTTGTATATGTTTAAAAACTATCATATCCCTTTTAATGGCAGCCCAATCTTAGCTACTCATTGATTTAATCTTAACCATTGATTTTAATGAAGTTTTAACATTAAAATAATGTCTAAACATTTAATTAATCTAACATTTTATTTTATTAAACAAAACATTTATTCATGAAATAAAATATCAAATATTAGATCTCTCTCCCTCATTCCACACGCCACGCACATACTTATACACACTTCAAGGTGATCTTGCTATTTCTCTCCTCTCTCTTCATTTATTTGTTTTCTCTTAAGAAAAAAATAGAACCCTAGCTTAAGAACACTTATTTGAAGGCTTTTGAACTCAGAAATTTAAGTACTTAAGTTAGATTTTCAAGAAGGTTAGAGTTTCCTACTCATTTTCCTTTACAATTAATGTTTTGGTGATGAAGCCCTTGTAGGGCAGATTTGATGTTCTAAAGGAGAACTTAGTTTTGATGATTTTGATGATGTAGGCTTGCTGAAAAATTAATATTAACATGTACTATTGATTTTAGGGGATTGAATTTGGGTGGTTTGATGTGTTTGGAAGGAGTTTTGATCGTGAAAAATGTGTTGAGAATAAGAATTGTGTGCACAATTTATTGATTGCGTAATTTTGTAAGACCAGTACTGGACACATACTTTGGGGATTTTTATTTAACTTAATGTTATCAGATTCTACTTGTTGTAGGAGTAAAACCCCATTGGAATCATGCAATTTGGACTTGCGATTGATTTTATATGATTTTTCAAATTTACCCTGTTCAGTTTTTCATCGAATCTAATTTTCTTGTGACTTTCAACCTCGATCGAACCCTTTTACCTTTCAATTTGGATTTGATATTTTAACATAATAAACTGTATATCTTAGGAGTGTTTAGCACTTAGAATAATATGATTTGGACATGTATTTTAGTTTTAATGATTTTTTTTCAAAAATACTACCAAAACAGAGTTTAGAAGTTACTGTGCGGGTAGCTTAAGTTTGACCAATTCATTAATATAGTTAGATACCATGGAGTTTTCTAAAATTTTACCAGTGTATTCCTCTCATGTTGAAATTTTATTCTACCAAATTTCATTGAATTTATAGTTGATTTTATTAGTGATCTGATTAGCTCAAAATGTGCCTTGTTTTGCCTTGTTTAGCCTAAATCACTAATTTGAACATGTGTTAGAAAAGTTATGATTTCACTTTTAATTCCTAAATGTATCAACATGATATAATTTTATATTAATATTGGAGTGATATATGATGCTTGATGATTCATTTGATGCTTGTTACAAAAGATATGTACTTAGATAGAATTTCTTTAAGGATAAAACAATGATTAAGTTAGCAATTATCATAATTCATTTATCAATCTAGCATTATGAAGAATTCTAAGGTAGATTCCACATTCTCTCAAGCTATGGATTCACTATCTTTTACCTAAATTAGTAGATATTTGTTAGTGTTATGCCTTAGAGGCAATCATTTGTATATTGTATATGACACATTTTATTTTAATAAAAGGCATTATTTATCTTACAGAATCTTTTATTTACTTTTGTGTAAAATAACTGTTAGATAAAGTCCATAGTATAACACTGTGTTAAGGAAGTTATGATAGAGATCATGATATGAGATTCCTATTACACTGTATATTGGTAGTACTTAAATAGTCCATAGTCATAGTATTAATGAGATAGGACATCATTAATGCATTAAGTCTAGCATGTGTTAGACTTCCTAATTTGATCAGGCGGTGTTTCTCATATCTGTGAGTATTGAGATACTCAAAGTTAACACACAGATGCTTGTTAATAAGAACAAGTACATTGGATGACCTAGCTATGAGATAATCACATGGATAGCTATTTAGTGCCAGTGATATAATCTCAATATAGCAAACGTGCAAGTATCCTTAGACTTGAGATCTCCAAGGTACTTTGTTTGCTGAGCATTGTGTTTTGATTCCAATCTCTGGAGCCAGATCAAGGCTGCCTACGGGATAGATATTGGGTACATTGTGAGGTAAATGAAAGTAGTTGAGAGAGTTAATAAAGAAATCACCACTCCTAATAGTAGGGGCGAATATCTCACAGTCACTTATAGGAATTACTACTCGAGAAGTCTTTGGCCAAGGTGACTGTGTATTAGAAATAGTTCCAATTGATATACATCTAAAGTAGTGGGTTCCTAGTACAAGTACTATTATATTCGGGCCAAAATTAATATATATATATATATATATATATTCTGGAGGGAGTTGACACTAATTCTGTACTCCAGACCGAATGAGATATTGTATTGTGAAGGGAGTTAATTGCACTATAGTTTGTTATTGATGGGTTCGTGCCAAGCCACTTGACTTCTTGGATTCTTGGGTGGTCATTATGTATTGCTACATACCGCTCATGATTTGAGAATATGGGTTTATTAATTGATGAATTAATAAACTAATCCTGATTAGAATTAATATGATTAATTCTAATTAACTATGGATTATTAATCTCAAAGACGTTTGAATTAATTCATATTCACTACCAATTGACTGGAAAATCTAATAACTCACACACAATAGATGATTAAATACTCAAGATGTTATTTGATAACATACTAGGGTTAATTGTGAGGAGAAAGAAATTGATGTGGTCAATTTATAATCAGTTATAAATTTTGGGCCAAGATTGTAAATATTAAAACTTATGAGTTTTATTTACAATTATTGAATTCTAACTTTGTTAGAATTCTGGAAATGTGCTTACAATGGGTTTTGATTCCGAAAAGGAAGGTTTTTTTGCATTACTTTTTATCCTATCGCAGGGAGAGCCGTTCTTTATGAGTGAAAACCAAAAACCTAGGGCACACTCGACTCTCTTCTTTTCTCTCTCTCTCTCTCATTGTTTTTTTGCAATAAACCCTAGCCGTCTTTTTGGTTTCTGCTAGCACAAAAACATCTTGGTGTTTAAGAGGGATCCTTCGTGTGGACTACTGTTAGAGGTGATTGCGTGCTGTGATCACAAAGGCACGACTATCAACCTATTTGTGATCTATTGGCGTCAAGGGGGTTGCTAGATCGTGTCACAATCGTCAGACAAGAAGAAGAAAATTTTTGTTTTATCGACGCACAAAGAAAGGTAAAATCGTTACCTTTTGTTCCTTGCTAAACCTGTTTTAAATCACATGCTTGTGATCTTGGGGCTTGGATTTTTTAGTTTCTGCCATAGTAATTGTTATTGTGATATAGAAATCCCATCAATATCTCTATCTTTCCAGAACAACCAAAAAGTTGCATTAAAATCAACTCATCAACAGATATCCCTACCTCTAGGTGATATTAAGTGTGAAAGAAATTAACTTCTCTATCTCTAGGTGACATTAAAAACTCTTGATTACTTTAGTTCTTCACTTTTAACCTCTTTCTCGAGTTAATTAAGAGATAACAAGTATAAAATTGTTTTGCAACTCTAGCTAACCTCTTTCGAGTTAATTAGAATGAAAAAACAATCAATCAACTCATCAAATAAATTCCTAGTAACCAGATACTACAACTTGGTGAATCGATTGATCAAATAGCAAAATTTAATACAAAATATCAATCCTTAAAACATCCTCCTAAATACAATTAAAACTATTAAAGCAATAATGTCTAGAAAAGAAAACAAAAGAACAAGAATAATAACTCATAGACAAACACTCATTCTTCAAATAATAATCCTCCATGATGAATTCTCCCTTGAATTATTAATGTACAATTTAGCTCTATGAATTTATGATTTAAGCTTGTTCTCCAATGCTTAAATAGGTTTTCTTAGTTGCTAAAATCTGTCCACAAGAGTCCAATTCTGTGCACAAGCTAGTTTCTAAAGGAATTCCATAGTAACTTTCAAAATATGCTCAAAATAAAATATATTTCTCACTACCTTAAATCTAGTGAACAACTGATGTAAACTTTTATAGGGGATCAGGCACTAGCTCCTTTCGGTCTTGGTCCAGTTCTGATGCTCTATTTCCCCCTATTTTTCTAGAAAGCAGCCAACAGGGTTTATTCCTAGGAATAGGCATATGCTCTATTATGGAATTCTCTGGTTTCGCTTCTTTTTTTTGCTGTTTCAAACAATTCCAAGAAAAACTTTTCTACAATAAATATACATCAAAATACATAAAATAAAGGGAATGAATAACCACCATACTCAAAATAGCACAAATGTACCTCAAATGACTATGAAACTATAGGTGAAATTAAGCCTTGTCAACTCCCCCCACTTAAGTCATTGTTTGTCCTCAAGCAAACAAGATATTAAACATCAACAAGCAAACTACCTCTAGCAACTATAACTTAAGTGAACATGATAAATATAATAAAGACATTATTTCCCTTTCATCCTAAGAATCCTATTCAACACTTAATCATGCAAAACTCGTGCAAACTCATATATTAAGTTAGATATAATTAAGGCCATTAAAGTTAAGTTCATTCCAATTTATTGAAAGTCACTTATTCTTCAACTATAGTAAAATGGACAATGTAATTCATATAAATTAAGATTACCAAACTAGTTCATGTTCCATGACTGTAAACTTCTACAACTTGAGTAGCAAACTAGGGGGCTCTTTCACTCATTTTTCTCATCATTCTTTCTTTCTTTTAGAATTTATAGCCTCATGTAAGTTTATTTTATGATCCATTTCACCATATCGGCCCCCTCTCAAACTTTTCTCTTAAAAGATAGAATTAATATTTTTCTTTTTCAACAAACATTTTTTGTCTCAACAAAGTATTTTTCTTTCACTCAAATGAAGCAACAAAATTTGGGCACATGCATTCTGATTTTTTTTTTTTTAACTCACTTCCTCTATTTACTTAAACTCAAAGTTAGAACACGTTTAGAAAACCATAAAACACAAATCAACCAATAATCCTTACTTATACTTCATCACATCAACCTTTAACCAAAATCACAGAAAAAACATCACCAATTACTAAAAGATAAATAAGGTTAACTTAAATTCTCAAGCCTTACTTATACCACACTAAATATACAGGTTTACACAAACAAAACTCAACCGAATAAATGTTAAGCTAAATTCTCATGCAAAAAGAAAATTAATAGCAATATCATACTAGCCTAATTCATCAAAAATTGAAAATTTTAACTCAAATTTAGCAACTTCAACTATCAACTCCTCCTAGTAAAAGTAATACCAATTCCTCCCCTACACTTAAATTGGACATTCTCTTTAATGGCCCAAAAAATAAACACTAACAACATAGCTAAAGGACAAAAAAAGATAAAAGAGAAAAAAAGGAAAAGGAAATATTCTTCAAGGCATCAAGTGTACAAAAATTAGATAGTTGAATTCCTCAAAGAGAAGATCATGATCTCAACAAGTATGTTCGACAACCTAAAAACAAAACACAAAACAAAACAAACCACAATAGCATAAAAATAAAATAAAATCTTGGTAAAACTAAAAAGAAATAAAAAAACATAAAAACATAAAAAGAAAAGGGTAAAAAAGAAAATAGTAACAAGAGATAGAATCTGAGTCCAAAACAAAGTGTCCTAAAGTGATCTCTAAATAAAGATCGTGGCTGAGCAACACTATTGTAACACCTTACATATCCAGTTGTAGTGAGTCTTGTCTTTGTGAGATGTCGCCCTATTTGATCTCCTAGATAAGGGGCCTTTATAACAGCTCAATCCTTAAAAAACATAGCAAAATTATTCTAAATTAGAGAATTTATTAATAGAAAAATCTATAATACATGGACTTCAAATTCTTCATACAATATTCTAAATTCACAATATATCATACCATATTTCATATTGCTTTTTTGTACTCTATCACACTTCTATCGCGCACTTTGATCGCCAACTTGTACATCATGGCCTAAAAACATATAGGAAAATGTATGAGTGCAAAACACTCAGTGAGTCCTGTGTGTGCTAGTGTTTTTCCACACAAAAGGATTTTATCGTGTTTTTCTACCTAAAATAATTCTTTAAATATTGTAGTTGAAAAAAACATCATTCGCTGCTGTCAAGGAGTTCGTACACATTTGGAAAACATAATTCATTGAAAACTGATTCCCCTTTAAAGAAAAAATAGGTTCTCGTCCCATCTATAAAAATATTGGTCATACTGACACAAATAGGAGTTTCAATCCTACTGCCTTTATTTGGTCATACTGACCTAGTATGATTTAGAATCCTACCGCCTTTATTTGGTCACACTAACCCGAATATGATTTATAATCCCATAGCCTTTATTTGGTCATACTAACTCAGGTGTCCCATGCCAGGCCTCTATTTCTAAATAGGAAAACATGTTGCAAGCTAAAGACGACTAAACATCAAATACTAGCACCCCCAAGAAGAAGAGATCACAGTCTTGAGATGGCCGTCAACCGGATAGTGTTCTCAAACCCACATAAGTTAGTATAAGTGCAAAGTCCCTCTTGAGTACTCAAGGATCACACGGCATAAAGCTAAAAGATCATCACAATGTTTCAATAGAGTTCAATACTTTTCAAAACTAATTCCTTTTTCTACAATATTTTCTTTCCCAAAAGATATGCTCATTTTCGAGCACAAGAAAATCATTTTTAGGGCCCAAATATCATTTTCCAAATGTTTATCATATCCCTTATAATAACTTCCAAAGTTCATTGACATAGAAAGTAACATGCCTTTCATATTATGCATAGGATGATTTAAAAGTAATTAGACAAAATATCTATGAGACCTTGTACCATTTAATAAGAAAGTATCCCTATTGTGAATATTCTCTTCAGAAGCCACAATTGTTCATAATTCTCAAAACTATTGAAGAAAATGTGTATATGAAATATTATAGAAAAACACTAGCCAAACGGTACTTTTAAACTATTGGGACTCATCTTATATAGTGCTATTCGTTGTCCTCAAGAAATCACAACTTTTTTATAGTAGGCACACCTGCATTAAGAGGACATTTCACCTTAGCATCTCAGTTCTCTAAACCGATGCATTACTAACAAAATATATTAATAAGGAAATTACTAGTTTTTGACATTCTTATTTCTCATGGAAATGCACCAATTGGAATAATCAAAAGGGATATTATCTTTCCTAGAAATTCATTTCCTTATCCTTTTGTCCAACATAATTATAAGACATTCACTTGGCCTTATTAACTTTCTGCTATCCATTGATTTCAATGGAACAAAACATAATATTACTTTTTCAACAAATTCTACAATTTTCATTTAATGTCATGCCTTCATATTTTGTCATAAATTTTGATTCACAAGTCTAAATGACATCAAACTAGTTCCAAAATATCTCCAAGACATTCCTTTATAATATTCAGTTCATGGAATACCAATTCCCTCTTCCATTTTGTTCAGTTCTAGTTACAAAGTTCTAGAATTCTAATCTCGTCACAGCTTTGGCAATGTTTGGTATTTTTGTTATAGCTTTCTATTCACAACTCCAAATCATGCCAAATTATGCCAAAAATGTTCCTAGGACAATTAGATACAAAGCCACAAGATCAACACAACAAGAGTCACAACCGTTGCAGAACTACTGCAAGTAAATGCTCTCTATTTTTCAAGAAAATAATCTTCTTTTCCAGCAAATGCATTCTTTATTCAATCCTTCCTCATTTAATCACTTAATCATCACTTAATTCACTTTAATTATCATATGAAAATCACATAGTCTCCTAATTTTCATGCATGAACATAGCAGATTCTTCACACATATAAGGTGACTAAAGTCACAGCTTTGCACAACAAAATCAAATATTCCATTTCCAATAATTATAATTCCTTTTTCTTCCTTTCTCTATTTCTTTCCTTCTTCATGTACTGCCATCTTCAACCTCTTACAACTCCTTCAAATCTTGTCTAGGCATCACAAAAATCATAGCAAACAACTTTCCCATGTAATTGGCACATAGCTTCTTCAAAACAACATCACAACAACAATCCTTCATAAATTATTTTCTATATTTCATTCAATTTCCCATGAAAGTTAATACCAAAGTGATCTCCATAAACTACAGAACAACTTTAATTCTTAGAGGAAAAGGTTTTACCTTGTGAGTGATGAATTCTAAGCTTGAAATAACTAAGCTTTCCTTCTTCTTCTTCTTCTTCTTCTTCTTCTTCTTCTCTCTCTCACAGTTTCATACTCTCTCTCTCTTTCTCCCACTCCCCCCCCCTATTTCTTCTTTTAATTCTCCCAACCTTCTAATTTATCCTTTATCCCTTTATTTATAGGTGTTGGGGAAGCTTATATTAGAAGCTTTGCTTATGTCATGGGTTATGTAAAATTCTTAGATAAGAAACTTAGGTAGGAAGCTAGTAAATAGGATAGGGACACATCAAACGGTGATTCATCACTTCTAGAAACCTACTAGAAGATTATGGAACATTTTAGAAGCCTATAGAACATTTTCAAAATAATAAACATTATTAAAATAAATATAAAAATCTTATAATAATTTTACTTTATAAAAAGATGTGGGTCCCACATGAACACCTATCCTTGCTTTAGTAAAGGTGTGGGCCCCATATATAGGGTAAGTATTCAAATCGAATTTTGCTTCCTTTTATAAAATAATTTAAGAAGTCAAATTGAATTTGTCTTTTTAAAATATAATATATAATATTATATTTCTTTATCATATATATATATACATACATATATATATAATGGATTATTTCTTATTAAATAAATAAAAAAAATATATAAAATATATATATTTTGCATAAAACATTCATTTCATAAATAAGTAGAAGTTTATAAAAACTAATAAAATTTTATAGAAAATAATAGAAACATATAAATCAATATGATAAATTTAAAATATCTTAAGCTTTATTTAAATATCATGGGTTATATATATATGTTTAGTCAAAGTTGGTCAACACAGTCAACTTTCCTAGTCTTTATTAAATATGGCCAAATGTGGTCAAATAGCTTTTCTAAAATCTAATAGTTTGCTTACAACTATATAAATTTCCTTAAATGATGTAGGGCCACCATTCCTAAAAAGATATACTAAATGAAGTGGACTACATAATATCCCCTCTCCTCTTTTTAAACCAAATATCTTATGTAGCCAATCATCTTAAACCACATGTAACCATGCGTCCAATCATCTGAAGCCACACAATTACCTTGCAACAAGTTATTTTAAACTATATGAATCCAATCATTTTAAACCATTTAGCTTCTATGTGAGAGGGCTCATCACGTCAATATATTTCTAGTGTTTTTGTGCGTTAATTGTGATAAAATCTTGTTTAAATCACTACTCACCACACTATTTTCATCTTGTTTTTGTAGAAATTGAAAAATTCCACAAAAAGGTGAATAAAGATGAAAATTAAGAAAAAGGAGTAAAAATGGAAGAATTGCATAGAGAAGAGGTTGTCTAGGGAAATCAAAGTTCCTAGGGCACCTAGAGCTCAAAGGGATGCCCAAGGAACAAAATAAAGGTGGCTAAGGGAAATCCAAGTTCCCTAGGCCGCTAGAAGAAATAAGAAGGCCTTAGGAAGAAAAGTTGGTGGTCTAGGGAGACCTCCCTAGGCTGCCTAGGAGAATAAGATGGTGGCCAAGGGAACAAAGCTGGCGGCCCAAGGAGGTTTTACCTCCCTAGGCCACCTAGAACCTATTCTTTTACAAAAAAATGGTAGCCTAGGGAAGTTTAACTTCCTTGGGCCTCCTAGAACATTTCAATACTGTGCCTAGGCAGAACCCTGGAAACCTTGCGTAGAGTCACACTAAACAGTGCATTTTTTTTCCCTTCATTTTTCACTATATATACACCATTATAAACCTTAAAAACACATTATTGGTTAGCTAGCAACCAATAAATCCCTTAGGGAGCTCAAAAGAATCTCTAAGAAAAGGAAGATCTTGGAGAAGCAAGGAGATGAAGAAAGGGTTGTTTAAGGAAATCTAAGGAAGAAGAAGTTCAAAATATTGTCTATGAGTAAAGTTTTTTCTTTTTCTTTGTATTACTCTTTAACAATATTGATGTTTATATGATTTAGTTGTATTTGAGGGAGAAACCCTAATCATTGTTCTTGTGTTGACTTATTATTATGATTTATTGAATTCTTATTCTTGTATTTGATTACTTGGGCATATTTGTGTTGGATTCATTGTTTGGGCTTGATTGATTTATTTAATTGATTGGTTCACTCTTAATAAATTCGAGAGATGGAGTTAGGATTGAACACCAAATTAATTAGTCTAATGTTTGTTTTCCTTTGATTAACCCAAGAAAGCGGTTGAAGGATTAGAACTTAGTAGTTAATAGATTTTTAATATTGTCTAGAGATAGGGATATTTGGGCTTCAGCGTAGCTTTTGGGTGATGGGTGAGTGTAACGCTTCCTTGGGTTAGATTGATTAGGTAGAGATACCAATTGATAGTACATAAATTTATCTACATTTTTCTAATTATTTGAGGTAATTTTGTGATAATTTTGATTTAATAACTAGCCAATTCCCCTCCTATTTGATATTTTATCTGTGAAAAGTGCTTTTGGTGATTTTATGCAAAAATTGTTGAAATTGGAGATTAAAAGGCAGAATTCCAGTCGACACCCGTGCCAATCTAGAGAAGAAGAACCAGTGTCGGCCTTGTTCTAGAATTTCAAGGCAAAACTAGGGGAAAATTTAGAAAAATCATGTTTCTCCATTGAAGACCCGACGCCGGCCCAGAGGAGGTGAATCAATGCCAGCCTTTGTCGGCCTGGAGGTGGTTTGGAAGTCCTTCTGAGTGCGGAATTGGGAGTAATTTTTCTACGACATCTTGTTATTTCCAACTTGTACTTAGCCCAGAACTTCTAGAAAACATTTTTTTTAGCAACCAAAAGGCCTATAAACAAGAAGAGTTGATGGAAAACATACGAATTTAAGGATTAAAGCTGAAATCATTCAGTAGAAGAGGAATTCATCACTTAAGAGGCATTGTTTCAAGAAAGTCTTTAACGGAGAAGAAGAGGGTTTGATTATAAGTTCTTTCTAAAACTTTTGTTTTCTTTTTCTTTGAACAATAATGAGATCAATATTTTTATTGTATTTGGATATTATTTTTAGATTTGTGATGTTGAATTAGTTTAGTCTTTTATTCAATTAATTATTATTCTTGGTATTTGATTACTTGTTTTTAGTAATGAATTGTTGAGATAGTGCCATTCTTCTAATTAACTTGAGAAAGAGGTTATGAGATAGTTTTAATTACTCAATTTTAATTTAATTTTTTAATTAACTTGAGTGAGAGGTTAAGTCGAGAATTTCAATAATCAAAGGTTATTAATTTCACCTAGAGATAGGGGAATTAATAAAGTTCATGCCTTTATTACTTAGAGATAGAGATAATTATCAAGGACTTGTGTTTTATGCATTTTTTAGTTGTTTTAGTAAGACAAAGATGTCCATTAAATTAGCTAAAAGATAGTGACACCATACCTCGAGAGAGAGAGAGTGGATTCTACATTACTCCTTTATGATGCTAAGATAATAATTAATTGTGATAATTGCTGAATGATTTATTATCATGTCTTCAAGAGTATCTATCTAATTACATGTTTTTCTTTCCTAGAGTTGTGTATATTTTTATCTTTATTTTTACTTTTAGTCTTCATCACTTTATTTGGTCGGTTAAGCAATGACTAAAAAGTAACTAATGGTAGTTGTTCCTTGAGAATTGATACTTGCTAATCCTATATATTATGCTTAATGATGAGTTTACTTGCTCATATATGTAGTTTGGAGATTAATATTTTAATTAAAACTTGATTGAGAATGGACTTAAAATTGCATGATTTTTATAACCTAAATTTGACACATCACCAATTAATTGAGTCTTAGAAAGGAAATCTCATAACTCGAGAGAGAGTAAGGTTTATTCTTGAAAACTAATACTGGTTCTTGAATTGAGATTTGATAAACGTAGTGGTACACTCTTTACTAGACATGATTTTGGAGGATTTCTTCTTTTGCATAGCCTTTATCATATTCTTATTCCTTGACGATCCTTGTGACTATGTACTCTCCATTGTAGTAGTTTAGGTTAGTTAGTTTTATTTACTCTATCTCTATATTCATTTTGGCTAGATAATAAGATTAGAGCAAAGTAGTGGTAATTGTAAGTTACCGTGGATTCAATACCTGCTATTCCCTATACTATGCGATAGGTATACTTGCCCATATATGTGGTTTTAGTGATTTGTATTTTAATTTTAAAACTTGATTTTTGTAGATTGTTCATACTATTTTTAGTGCATATAAAACACACATAAAGTTTTTAGTGCCGTTGCCAAGGAGTAGCAATATTATGAAACCCTTGAATCTTATGTATGTATGTATGTATGTATGTATGTATGTATGTATGTATGTATGTATGTATGTATGTATGTATGTATGTATGTATGTATGTATGTATGTATGTATGTATGTATGTATGTATGTATGTATGTATGTATCTAATTTTTTATGTAAATATTTATCTCTATATTTGTGCATAACATTAACAATTACTTGTATATAGACTTCTATTCCTTTTTATACCTTGTTTTTATGTTGTTTTGATTCTTTATTTTTTATCTTTGACATAAATAAATTTTATTGGGTTTCAATATGTTGTATCATTATGTTTTTTATATTATTATTATTTTTTATATTGTTGTATATTGCTATATTGGGAAATTGTATTTGTCTGGTGGATTCTTGGAATTTAAGTTTTGCTTTTGTATATAACTTTGTTGTTGTATCCTATTATTGTTGATTTCGGGAAATTTTATATTTGTTGTTGTGTAGTATTTTTAGGATGAAAATATTGTTGTGATTGGCCATTATTGTTGTTGTTGAGGAGATCTTGTTGTATAATAGTTATTGTAGTTGATTGTTGTTTAATAGTATTAATATTATTGTTTTTGTAATGGTGTTGGAGTTTGATAATTTGAGTGTTGTTTTGAGAATGAAAGTATTGTTGGTAGTTATGATTGTTGTTGCACTATATATATGTATTAGAGGTTGAAATTTGATTGTAGTAGTGGTGAATAAGTTGAGGAGTTGATTAGTATGTATAGTTGATATTATAGTTTTGCAGACTATTGACTTTTGTTTGGAAATTTTGTTGAGTTCTTGTCATTTTTTGTATAGTAGTGGTTTTAATGTTGAGGTTAATTGTTAAATTATTTGGGAGACCTTGTTGTATTAATTAGAGTTGTAGTACTAATTGATTGGTGGATGTTGTAGTAGTAATCTTTTGTTTTGTATAAGAACCCTTAATATATATATAATACTTCCAATGCTTTGTATACTAGTGTTTTATTGTGTATATGAGTTAGGTATTGATGAGAGTGTATTAGCATGTATATATTGATTTGTTGTATCCTTAGTGCAAATATTGGGTTATTCATTTGTTTTTTAGCTTTGTTGTATTGGTAGTAATATAATTCTTGATAATACTGTCTCTTTTAGTATTATTTATATTAGTTAATTTTAGGGCTTGTTAATAATATTTATGTACATATAATAGTATATGATGGTTTGTATGGTTATTATATTGATACTAATGAAATTTTGTACAACTCTTCTTATCATTTTAATTTATATTTGCTTTTGAATTATATTTTTGATCTATTATTTTGTTTGTATTCTTTTTGTTACTATCTCTTTAGCTATGGTATACTGTTGTATTTTCCTTATTTTCGTAGGATGGAAGATTTTCTTCTTTTGGACTACCACTCATTTTTTCTCCTTCCTACACATTGAGTTTCAAGATGCTTGGGGAGTATTTCTTCCCCCTTTTTCTTTTAGTCCTTTTAAAAATGCTTATATTGTTTGATTTGTGGCTAATAAGGACATTGCCCAATTTAAGTGTGGGGGAAAGGTTGAATGATATATTTTTTTACAATTTTTGTATTATTTATTTTGGAAATTTTATTATTTTTGGGCTAAAATTGCTTGTTTTTGCATTTCCAATTTGTTTTTTAATTTTGTTCTCATTGTTAGGTTAGTTTTCAAGAATTATTGGTATGCATGTTAATATGTGTTAGTTTGGTGGAGTTATTATTTATCTTTTTGCTTGGGAATTCTACGCAAGACTTTTCTAGAAAAGTTATATTTAGTATGCTTATATATTGAGCATGACATAGGATAAGTTTGGATAAGTGATTTAATCTTATTTATGCCTTTGAAAATGTTGTGAAGCTTAGTTCTTTGAGAATGGATGAAAACATAATGATAAAATATAGAGTGTGGGTCGTTGGTTCATTTCTAGTTTTGTGGTAATTTCCATTCATTCATTCATTTATTTATTTTGTATGTTGTATTATAGAAAATATCAATTGCTTAATTGTATTTTTCAATAAAAGGGCAAATAAGAGCAAGAGATAGGTTACTTAATTAATGCATCTATCGAAGTAAGGAGAAAAAAAGGCTCTAGGATGTAAAAATGCATGTCTTGTGACAAAAAAACATGTGATGAAAAAGAAAAAAAAAAGTAAAAATTAAAAAAATGCAAGGGATGCAAAAGAGCATTTAAGTTAAAATAACCATAAATGCATTCCCTTTGTAGAAAGAAAAATGATAAAAAAAAATAAGAGACTCCTAATTTGCTATATCAAATTAGAATGTATTGTTGTATTGTTGTATCAAAGTGTAAGGTTTTATTGTATTGTAATGTAACATATATAATACTTGTATTTGGAGAAAGCCATGAGACTTGAGTGAGTTGTTTGATTGTATCTCATATGAATCACTTTGTTTGAATTCTTGATTGGAGAAGTTGAGTGGATCACATTTGTTTGGCATAATCTTTTTTAATTTCACTTTGAGGTTCTTAATTGTGTCTAGCTTAATATAATCGTATACATAGGATTAACTTGGATAGATTAGCGTTGAGATAAATTCTAAGGTGGAGAAAGAAATAATCTCTTTAATATTTTGACTTTATTGCATATATGCTAAGTTGTTCTTGTAAATTCACCTAGAATGCTATGTAGAATATACTTTATTTTACTTGTGAATTAGTTATTCTTTATCCTTGTGAATAAATATATATTTTTCTTGATTTGTACACTAGTTAACTTATAGATAAATGTTGGGTGGTAGATTTGTATGTTAGTCAATTTTTGTTTATGAATAAGTGTGGTATTCTTGAGGACAAGCAAAGATTTAATTGTGGGGATAAGTGTTGATGGCTCATCACGTTTATATTTTTCTAGTGTTTTTGTATTTTAATTGTGATAAATTCTTATTTAAATCGCTACTCACTACACCATTTTCATCTTGTTTTTGTAGAAATTGAAAAATGCCACAAAAAGGTAAATAAAGATGAAAATTAAGAAAAATGAGTAAAAATGGAAGAATTACACAGAGAAGAAGCCGCCTAGGAAAATCAAAGTTTCCTAGGCCACTTAGAGCTCAAAGGAATGCCTAAGGAACAGAATAAAGGTGGCCAAGGGAAATTAAAGTTCCCTAGGCTGCCTAGAAGAAACAAGAAGGCCTTGGGAAGAAAAACTAGCAGCCCAGGAAGGTTAGGGCCATCTTGGAGAACAAGATGGTGGCAAAGGGAACAAAGCTGGTAGCCTAGGGAGGTTCTGTCTTCCTAGGCTGCCTAGTGCTTGTTCATTTACAAAAAAAAAAAAAAAAAAAAAAGGCAGCCGAGGGATGTATAACTTCTCTAGATCACCTAGAACATTTTAATATTGCACCTATGTAGAAACCTGGAGGCCTAGGGGAACTTCCCTAGGTTGCCTAGTTTCTAGAAAATCAAGCGGCCCAAGGAAGTGGGTCGCCCACTTGTGCAGAGTCGTGCTGAACAATGTATTTTCTTATTTTCCTTCACTTTTCACTGTATATACACCATTGTAAACCCTAAAAAACAATCATTGGTTGGCTAACAACTAAGAGATCCCTTATGAAGCTCAAAAAAATCACCAAAAAAGGGAAGATCTTGGAGAAGCAAGGAGATGAAGAAGAGGTTGTTCAAGAAAATCCAAGGAAGAAGAAATTCAATATCTTGTCTATGAGTGAAGTTCTTTCTTTTTCTTTATATTACACTTTAGCAATATTGATGTTCATTTGATTTAGTTGTATTTGAGGGACGAACCTTAACCTATGTTTTTGTGTTGAGTTATTATTATGATTTATTAAATTCCTATTATTATACTTGATTACTTGGGTATTATTGTGTTGGATTGATTGTTTGTGTTTAATTGATTTATTTAATTTATTGGTTCATTCTTAATGAATTCACAAGATAGGTTTAGGAGTTGAACACTAAATTAATTAGTCTAATATTAATTTTCATTTGTTAACTCAAGAGAGAGGTTGAAGGATTAAAACTTGGTAGTTAATGGGTTTTCAATATTGTCTAGAGATAGGAATATTAGGGCTTCTGGTACCTTTTAGGTGATGGGTGAGTGTAATTCTTCCTTAGGTTAGATTGATTACGTAGAGATATCAATTAGTTGAGTTTTAGGAAAGAAATCTCATAACTCGAAAGAGAGTGAGGTTTATTCTTGAAAACACATACTAGTGCTTGAATTGAGATTTGATAAACGTAGTAGTATACTCTTTACTAGACATGATTTTGGGGGATTTCTTCGTATACACGCCCTTTCCCATATTTTTACTCCTTGACGATTCTTGAGACTTTTCTCATGTGGTTTTGATGTATTCTCTATTGTAGTAGTTTATGTTAGTTAGTTTTATTTACTCTATCTCTATATTCATTTGGCTAGACAAATAGAGCAGAGTAGTGATAATTGCTAAATTTCCATGGATTTGATACTTGCTATTCCTTATATTATTCGATAAGTATACTTGCCTATATGTGCGGTTTTAGTGCTTTGCATTTTAATTTTAAAACTTGATTTTTGTGAATTGTTCATACTATTTCCAATGCTTGTAAAACACACATCACTATGCAACCAAGCTTCTTAAGCCATCTAGCCTTCATTCAACCAATCACCTTAAACCACATGTTTTTCATGCATCAAATCATACAATTCCATGTAGCCTCTTTATGTATACAACCAATCATATGAGTCCAAATGTTTCACCTATGCAATCAATCACTTTCATCCATATGCACAATCTTATATGTCCAAGTGGCTTTTCATACAACCGTTCACTTAAATCCATATGGCTTCTATTTATGGGTTAAATTAACTCAAATCCATTAATTATATATAATTAAAGCTTATTATCTTTTTCCATCTTAATCATGGTTAACTAGGTTTTCCAAAAGTAACCACAGTTAATGTTACTATTCATCTCGATCAGAAAAACTTTTTATTTTACTAATATGATCTACACATTAAACTAACTATTTTAGTGTCTCTCAGATTTTCCAAATTCCTTCGTAGTTTTTTTTTTAATTTGTGATCGAAAATTCTTCCGACACCCTCTACAAATTTTTATCTCACCAAATGTTCTTCTAAATAAATTGATCATTTCTTATTATGGGCCTTCATGCAATGCTCACTTAATAAAAAGTAGTCACCAATCAAAGTCTGTAAGGGAAGGATGTTACAAGTATCATATTGCCCAACTTAAGCACCATGAGTGCACCTAGCCTTATGCTCATCCTGTCTACATCTTAGGTCCTCTAAAATCTATAGTTACATCTGTTGTGTCTACATCATATGAGTTATCATCGCATTTTGATTGTTCAATGTAAAACTCAATTTCTTTAGCTTTGCACATATCTCAATCCCAAAAGTATAGCTTGAAATGGAGCTACTACTAGTATGCTGCAGAGGAGAAGATGTCTTTAGCTCATCATCCTTAGGTGGAGGCTTAGGCATACCAGGAAACTGCTCCTCAAATAGCTTTATCCATCTTCTCTCTTGATCATTATAATTGTAGCCACAGTTACTCAGGGTCTGCTCTGAAACAATGTCTCGAGAGGTGGTTGCCTCAATAATCTCTTTAGCAGTATCAACTCTAAAGGCATTTAAAACAGGTACTAATGGAAAATCAAACTCTTTGGAGGACAAATTAGAAGCCACCACATCCCTAATAGAAGTAATGCTTAATGGGGTAATGGGGAAGGGCTGGTTGTGAAGTTATGGAGGATATACACATTAAGGACCCTCATTTTATTGAAACTACTAGCTCTAGAGAGGATATTGAATGCGACGATGTACACTAGAGCTCTAAGTTAGGACGCAAGGTCATTGACTAAAATAACAAAAGAACCATGTACTAGCCTCCTAGACAACCCCACACTATGGTAGGCATAATAAAAATCCCACTCTGTCTCAAATAGTACCTTTTTATTGTACGGGTCCCCATCTACCTAAGAACTATCATCACTTAATGCTAAAATAGCATCCAACCTATAACTGTTAAGCTCAATAGCAACCCCCTTCACCCTAGTCTCAATAGTCCTCAAATTTGATTGCTTCTTCTCCTTCATGTTGGCAAAGAACTCCTTTACTAAAGCTAGATAATTGTTACCCCTCAAAGTAATCATAGGGTCCCAATTAAGCTTCTTGAACATCTTAAACAAATGTAAAGAATGTTAGTGTTATGCCCTAGAGGCAATCATTTGTACATTGTATATGATATATTTTATTTTAATAAAATACATTATTTATCTCACAGTATTTTTTGTTTACTTTTGTGTAAAATAACTGTTAGATAAAGTCCCTAGTACAACCTGTGTTAAGAAAATCATGATAGAGATCATGATATGAGATTCATACTACACTGTATAGTGTTAGTATTTAAATAGTCCCTAGTCGTAGTATTAATGAGATAGGACATTATTAATGCGTTACGACTAGCATGTGTTAGACTTCCTGATTTGATCAGACGGTGTTTCTCATATCCATGAGTATTGAGATACTCAAAGTTAACATGTGGATGTTTGTTAATAGAACAAGTACATTGGATGACCTAGCCATGACATAATCACATGGATAACTATTTAGTGCCAGTGATATAATCTCAATATAGCAAACGTGCAAGTATCCTTAGACTTGAGATCTCCAAGGTACTTTGTTTGCTGAGCATTGTGCTTTGATTCCAATCTCTGGAGCCAGATCGAAGGCCTCCTATGGGATGGATATTGGGTACATTGTGAGGTAAACGAAAATAGTTGAGAGGGTCAATAAAGGATTCACCACTCCTAATAGTAGGGGCAAATATCTCACGGCCACTTGTTGGAATTACTACTCGAGAAGTCCTTGGCCAAGGCGACTATGTATTGGAAACATTTCAAATTGTTACATATCTAAAGTAGTGGGTTCCTAGTACAAGTACTATTATATTCGGGCTAGAATTAATATATATATATATATATATATATATATATATATATATATATATATATGGAGGGAGTTGGCACTAATTCTGTACTCTAGACCAAATGAGATATTGTATGGTGAAAGGAGTTAATTGCACTGTAGTTTGTTATTGAAGGATTCATGTCAAGCTACTTAACTTTCTGGATTCTTGGGTGGTCATGATGTGTTGCTAGATGTAGCTCATGATCTGCGGAATATAGGTTTATTAATTGATGAATTAATAAATCAATCCTGATTAGAATTAATATAATTAATTTTAATTAATTATGAATTATTAATCTCAAAGACGTTTGAATTAATTTATGTTCACTACCAATTGACTGGGCAACCTAATAGGTCACACACAATAGAGGTTATATACTCAAGATGTTATTCGATAACATAGTGGGGTTAATTGCAAGAAAGAGAAGTTGTTGTGGCTAAATTATAATTAGTTATAATTTATGGGCCAAATTATAATTGAAAACTTGATAGTTTCAATTACAATTAGAGAATTCAAATTGTTTTAGAATTCTGAAATGGAGTCTGTAGCCGTGTTTTCAGTAGGCTTTCTGGATATATGTGAGACATATGCACGATACCTAATTAGATGAGCTATTCATGGAAAACAACATACTCCAAAACCTTCTCTTCTTTTTCTCTCTCTCAAAAAAGCTAAAAACCCTAGCCGCCTGGTTTTCTTCTGCTAGTATAGAAGATTTAGTGTGCTTGAGAGTGACACTTGTGTGGACTACTGTTAGAGGTGATTACGTACTGTGATCACAGAGGCACGACAATCAATTTGTTTGTGATCTATTGGGGTCAAGGGGATTCCTGGATTGTGCTACAATCGTCAGACAAGAAGGAAAAACTTTTGTTTTCAGATGCTCAAATAAAACGTAAAACCGTTACCTTTGTTACTTGTTAAACCTGTTTTAAATTACATGCTTGTGATCATGGGGCTTGGATTTCTTATTTTCCACCACGGTAATCGTTATTGTGATATAGAAATCCCATAAAAAAATGGTCCAAAAAGGGCTTAAAAGTTTTCTCCATAGTAATCCTATTATTAGCTCTCTTGGCATATCATGAAGCACACTTAGGGGTAAGAAAGCTTGCAGGGTGTAGTGTGTCAGGAATTCTCCATGCAAAACCATAGTTACGCAGTGAAAGAAACGAGAATTCCATATCGAGAATCATATTTATGCATTAATCGAAATTAAAATAGGAGAATAATACTTTACGGTAAAGCCTCTATGAATGAAAATTTTTTCCTCTGATCAATTTGTTCTTTGAGGCACGATCCAATAAACATAGAGAATGTCTTCTCCTTCATTCCGTCAAAACACCACAATCCAAGTGTAGGATTTCTCCAATAAAGTCCACACGAGAATGGTGCTCAAAACATAATAGTTTGTCCTAGCAAAACTAAATATGGTGGCTAGGGTTTTCTGGTTTTCGAAAGAAGAATAAGATGAGACGGCTCTCTAGTTTTTTCCAAAAAAAACTTTCTGTGTAATTACACTTAATCATAATCCCATGGAAAATATATAATCATATAGCTCATCTGTTTTAATTTGGTAATCAGAATCCATTATGTATATGGATTCTTAATTACTGATAATTATTATAATTATAGTTAATTACAATGTATCTCACAAATTATAACTAATTATAATTTGACCACAATAACTTCTTCTTTTCACAATCAACACTGTAATATTATCGAATAACATCTTAAGCACTCAATTCTCTATTGTGTGTAACCATTAGGTTTACCAATCTATTGGTAAAAAAATATGAATTAATCTAAACATCTTTAAGATTAATAATCTTTAATAATTTTAGAATTAACTTATTAATTCTAATAAGGATTGGTTTATTAATTCTCTAATTAATAAATCCATATTCAGCAGATCATGAGCGGCATCTAAGCAACACATCATGACCACCCAAAAGTCCAAAGAGTCAAATAGTTTGACATGAACCTTTTAATGGTAAACAACAGTGCAATAAGCTCTTTTCACAATACAATATCTCATTCGATTAAGAGTACGGAATTAGTGCCAACTCCTTCTATAATAATAAATTAATTTTAGCCCCAATATTTTAGTAATTGTTCCCAGAATCTACTACTCATTCCCGGAATCCACTACTCATCATATGTATCTATTGGAACCATTTCCAATATACAATCGCCTTGGCCGAGGACTTTTTGAGTAGTGATTCCTACAAGTGGCCATGAGATATTCGCTCATACTATTAGGAGTGGTGAATCATTTATTAATCTTTTCAACTACTTTCATTTGCTTCATGTTGTATCCAATATCCATCCTATAGGCGGTCTTGTCAGGACTCCAGAGATTGGAATCAAAGTCCAACACCAATTAAATAAAGTACTTTGGAGATTTCAAGTCCAAGGATATTTGTACATTTTCTATAATGAGATTCTATCACTGGCACTAACTAGTTATCCATGTAATTATCTCATAGTTACGTCATTTAATGTATTTGTTCATGTAACAAGCATCCACATGTTAACTTTGAGTATCACAATACTCACGGATGTGAGAACTATTACCTGATCAAATCAGGAAGTATAACACGTACTAGTCTTAATGTATTAATGATGTCCTATTTTATTAATACTATTGATGGAAAAACGAGAAATAGGGGCATGCTCTGTAAGTTAAAAAAAAATTGCAGAAAAATAAAACGCGAGCCTTAAAGGCTATGTGGAAGCGTGAAGATCATACCTTTGCGTTCCTTAACCCTCCTAGGTTGCGTAGGAACAGATTGAACGGCTGGAATCGCCTCGCTTTGCACACTTGAAGGAGCTTTGCCTTGTTTGCATTAACGCTTAGCTTTCTAGCTCTCGGGATATTCCTCAGCCTAACCTCTAGTTGGTGAACACTATAGAGAAGAAGAATGGACTCAAAACTCCTTGGTTCAGTTGCTATTAGTTAGCAAAGAAGACAAGAAGAAAACACAGAGGGAGGTGCCGTGAGAGAGCAAGAGAGAGACATGAGTTCTCTCTGTGGCCAGGAAAAAACTAGGGTTTTTCTTTTTCCAGAGAGTTATTTATTAGTTAGCCAAAATTAGGTCTCCCATTATTTGATAAACATATCCCCGGGATTTCATATTTCAAACACCTGGATGTTATCCCTGAGAATCAATTTGACTTAACCCTAAACTCCTCTTAACCGTATCTGGAAAAAAACCCTAAGGTCCAAGCTATTTGGCCAGAAAAATATTTATTATTTTTCTTGAACCCAAAAGGCCCAAATAATAAATATTAATTATTTATTTCCTAGGCTTACATAAGTAACCCAATAAATAATTAATGAGCCCAAATGAACCATAATAATTAATCTTTAATTATTTATTTCTTGGGCCTATATAAATAACCCAATAAATAATTAAACATTATTTATTTCCCCTAGTTTAAGCCCAGGTTAATTTCTTAATTATTCATACTGGACCTAGGCCCTGAATAATTAATTAACTAATTAAACTAGATAATTAATTTCTCTCAACTCCTAATTTATTTATTTATTTATTTTATTCCAGTCCAATAATAAATTTGACTTCCTGAATAAAATAAAATAAAATAAAATAAAATCCTCTTCAACTGAGACCAATTCCTCAACCCAAAAGTAGTTAGGACTTACGGGCTATCCTGAGGACTAAAAAGACACTTCACCTTGGCTGCTAAAATGACCAAAATACCCCTGCTATATAAATAGCTGTATTTTGCATTTTAAATATTTCCTAATATCACCATAAGGAAATATTGACCCCAAGGACAATGCTGCATTCGCAAAGTCTCCGACCTACAGGTGAAATGACTAAAATACCCCTCTACACATCGCCGTACATTTAGAGAGGAAGAAGTGTACTAACACCCCTCTAAATGACATCTACCATCCTTAGGCTTCTAGTCTAATGATCCACGACTTCCTGGAGTGTTTTCACTTTCCAAGGGAGCTACCTTAAAGCAAGCATCCAAGTCATATTTCCCAGGGCCCTGGATAATTTAGACCATTCGGACAACCACAAGGGGCGATATAGTGCAAAAACTTTCTTGTATAAGTCTGTCTTAACTAACTAGTTACACATATCCAACATGCAAGTATATTGGCTCTAGATAGAACCTCAACTACAGCAAATCAAAGTATATGCTTCCAGCTTCACCAAACCACCAACTCATACTCAAGTCGTAGAGTACTAGTCCACGCTGTAGCAGTAGTAGTCTAGGTTTCTACCATATAGTACTTTGAGAAACCACTACTACAGGTCCTGTTCTACGTATTCGAAATACGCTTATATCATGAAGTGAGTGGACTACCCACTGGCTAAAGGTAAGCCATTCCCCATTTGGAATTCATAACATAATAACCTAAACATGATGAGGTTCCTAGTCTCATCAATAGGTTAAGAACAAATGTTTATGTGTTAAATAACCCGTGATCCATACCTTACTGTGAAAGACCACCATTCATATGGATCACTTATTTAAACATAATGGGCCTGTTCCAAACGAAAATCGTGCACAAAAAAAAAAAAAAAAATAAATTCACAAACAATTTCTGAAAATAAATTCTTTTATTAAAATATTCGATTTTACATCAGAAACCTAGTCTAAGAGGGCATACAATCCAACAACTATGACTAGGGATAATTTAAGTATGAATACTATCCAGTGTAGTATGATTCTCACATCATAATCTCTATCATAATTTTTTTAGCATAGTGTTGCACTTGTGACTTTATCTAACAGTTATTTTACACGAAAGTATAAATAAAACAAGCTAAAAGATAAAGAATGAATTGTTTTATTTAATAATGCATAATATATAGAATACATGTGATAGCCTCTAGGGCATAACATCAACAAACTCCCACTTGCACTAGATCCAATCATTTATATATCTAATATCGAAGTATCTAATATCGAATGACTCAACATATCTATCATGTTTCTTTTGGGATATTATTTTTGTAAGCGGATCAGCTATATTCTCATTCATGGAAATTCTCTCTATCTTTGTATCTTATCTATCTATGATTTCCTTAATCAAATGAAAATGGCTAAGTACATGTTAGGATCGCTGGTGAGACCTTAGCTTCTTTGCTTGTGCAATAGCTCCATTTTTGTCACAATATAAAGATATTGGTTCAATAACACTGGGAACCACTCCAAGCTCTGTCACGAACTTCTTGATCCAAATAATTTCTTTAGATGCTTCAGAAGCGACTGTGTACTCAGCTTCAATCGTTAAGTTGGCAATAGTATCGTGTTTGGAACTCTTCTAATGTATTGCCCCTTTACAAAATATAAACACGTAGCCAGAATGTGATTTGAAATTATTTTTATCAAATTGAAAATGGCATCAGCATACTTGTTTATTTTCAAATCACCTTTTCTATATACCAAGAATACATTCTTAGTCTTTCGCAACTACTTAAGGATATTCTTCACAAATGCCCAATGACCCTCACTAGGGTCAGATTAGTATCTGCTTATCAAACTGAGAGCATAGGATATATTGGGCCTAGTATATATCATAACATACATGATGGATACAATTGTAGAAGCATATGGAATCCTACTCATGTGATCCCTTTTAACTCGTGTTTTTAGAGATATCGACTTTGAATGGCCTATCCTACAGGACATGGGTAAGAATCCTCTTTTGGATTGATCCATGCTAAACCTCTCTAGCACTTTGTCTATGTATGTAGATTGTGAAAGACCTATCAACCTTTTTGATCTATCTTTATAGATTCTAATTCCAAGAATATAGGTTGCATCTCCAAGTTCTTTCATGGAGAATTTCTTAGGTAACCAAACTTTAACTGACTGAAGTATAGGTATATCATTTCCTATTAATAATATATCATCTATATAAAGTAATAAGAAAATTACTGCACTGCCACTAACATTCTTGTATATATAAGGTTTATCTATGTTTTGAATGAAACCAAACTCTTTGATTATTTCATCAAAATGGATGTTCTAACTCCTAGAAGCCTGCTTAAGTCCATAAATGGACCTTTGCAACTTGCACACTTTTGTGCTATCATTGGATGTGAATGTTGGGTATCTCAGGCTCGTATCCTATACGGCGCAGCGAAAAATAAGATGAGATACCCTCCCAAGACCCATTTATGTGTGGAAAACAAGATATAAAGAGAGTAAATGTAACAGCTTTTACCTTTGGGTGATCGTCCGAAGAACAAAAAATTTATTCTTCAAGTTGAGGCGTGATCCAACAATCCTTGTGATCAACCTCCACGTGAGTTGAACGTCTAACCACTATAATCACAGTGTGTGATTATCTCTAACAGTAATCCACACAGAGGGTACACTCAAATACCAAACTTTCCTGTGCTAGCAGAAAAAGATGGCGGCTAGGGTTCTTTGATCAAGATCAAATCGAGAGAGAGAAGAGAGGAAGCTGTTGTTTCGTGGCTCTTGGTTTTTCGTGTGTGTTTTCAGCTAAGGTTTTCGTGTTTTATATCTACTATATATTACACGAAATTCTCCCCCAAAACTGAGAGTTCTAATCCTATTAGAATTCCCTAATTGTAATTGAAAACATGAAGTTCTCACAATTACAACTTAGACTACAAATTATAACTAATTATAATTTGTTCACAACAACTTCTCTTTCTCTCAATCAACCCCACTATGTTATCAAATAACATCTTGAGTATATAGTCCTCTATTGTGTATGACCTATTAGGTTTTCTAGTCAATTGGTAGAGAACATGAATTAATCCAAACGTCTTTGAGATTAATAATCCATAATTAATTAGAATTAATCCTATTAATTCTAATTAAGACTAATTTATTAATTCATCAATTAATAAACCCATATTCCCAGATCATGAGCGGTATACATTATGACCACCCAAGAGTCCAGGAAGTCAAGTGGCTTGACATGAACCCTTCAATAACAAACTTTAGTGCAATTAACTCCTTTCACCATGTAATATCTCATTTAGTTTGGAGTACGGAATTAGTGTCAACTCCCTCCAAAATTAATTCTGGCCTGAATAAAATAGTACTTGTATCAGGAACCCACTACTCTAGATGTGTATCAATTGAAACTATTTCTAATACACAATTACCTTGGCCAAGGACTTTCAAGTAGTAATTCCTGCAAGTGGCCATGAGATATTTGCCCCTACTATTAGGAGTGGTGAATCTTTTATTGACCCTCTCAACTACTTTCGTTTACCTCACAATGTACTCAATATCCTTCCCATAGGCGGCCCTCGATCGAGCTCTGGAGATTGGAATCAAAGTACAAAGCTCAGCAAACAAAGTACCTTAGAGATTTCAAGTATAAGGATACTTGCACGTTTGCTATATTGAGATTATATCACTGACACTAAATAGTTATTCATGTGATTATCTCAAAGTTAGGTCATCCAATGAACTTGTTCCAATAACGAGCATCCATGTGTTAACTTTGAGTATCTCAATACTCACGGTTATGAGAACCACCGCCTGATCAAATCAGGAAGTCTAACACATGCTAGTCTTGACACATTAATGATGTCCTGTCTCATTAATACTATGACTAGGGACTATTTAAGTACTAACACCATACAATGTAGTAGGAATATCATATCATAATCTCTATCATAATTTCCTTAACACAGTGTTGTATTAGGGACTTTATCGAACAGTTATATTACTTAAAGTAAACAAAAGAAACTATAAGATAAATAATGCCTTTTACTAAAATAAAATATGTCATATACAATGTACAAGTGATTGCCTCTAGGGCACAACGCTAACAGTGAAACCCTCAGATTGTGTCATATACACTTTCTTAGTCAGGTTTCCATTTAGGAAAGCTATTTTCACATCCATTTGCCAGATCTGATAATCATAATGAGATGCAATGGTTAGGAGTATTCTAATAGATTTCAACATAGCATCTGGTGAGAAGATTTCGTCATAGTCAATACTATACTGTTGATGATAACCCCTAGCTACCAATCGTACTTTATAAGTAACTATGTTACTATCCATGTCGGTTTTCTTCTTGAAAATCCATTTGCGCCCAATAGGATTAATTTCTTTGGGTAGATCAACCAGACTCTATACCTGGTTATCATACATGGAATCCATTTCTGATTTCATAACTTCAAGCTATTTGTCAAATTCTGAACTATTCAGAATTTCTTTGTGATGGGAAAATTTTTCAATTTTCCGAGCTATATCTAGAAAGAAAAACTTGCTTTTCCTTGCTGGTTGTGAATTAACCAACATGGGGAAGAATTGCACTAGAACTTCTTGTGTTGGAAGGGGAAAAGAGAACACGGGCTGTTCAACAGGAATTCCCGCCAATCTCCAGCTCCTACGCATCAAATGTCTCCAAGCTTCTTCTCTTCATCTTTCGAAGTATGACTTTACCTTACTCTTGGCGTTAGTTTGGTGAGAGCACCTTTTTGGATAATCAAAACACTTTTCTAGAGAGAAGAAGGAGAAAGGACGAAAACTAGAGAGGGAGAGTGGAGACGACACACACTCGAGAGAAAAAAACTTGAAAACCACTTCAATTTTTTTCTCTTCTTTTTATTTTTAGCTAGCTTAGGGCTTCCAAAAGCCCTAATGGCTGAAAATCACCAAGCCCTAATGGGCTTGGTGCTGTGCTCAAAAAATAATCCAAGACTGGCCCAATTCTCTTAATTAATTAATTATCTTTTCTGGGCCTCATTAAATATCAAAGATTAATTAATTAATTCTAATTATCCTCTTAATATATGTCAACATATATCAGCCCGATTAATTAATTTATTGCAGCCCAATTCTCTTAATTAATTAATTTTCTTTTCTGGGCCTAATCAAAACCCAAGACTAATTAATTAATTCTAATTGGACTTTTAGAATAAATTTTATTTCTTTTCCAAATAATTATCCTTTAAGCCCATATTGTATCTAAATAATACCAGGGTAACCTGAGCTACTCTGGGGACCAAGAGACATATTATTTATAGCTACTAAAATGACTAAATTGCCCTTACTATTAAATAGCCGCATTTTTATCATTTTAAATATTTTCATTTATCACTATATGCAAATATTGATCCAAGAATAATATTGCTTAAAATAATATCTCCGACCTATAGGTGAAATGATGGGAATACCCCTCTATGTAACACTCATCAATGAAATAGGATAGACGTACTAACACCTATTTCAAAGATATCTACCATCCTTAGATCTCTAGTCCGATAATCCATGATTCATTTGAATGTACTTGCTTACCATTAGAAGCTATCAAAAAGCACACATTCTAGTGTCACGTTCCTAGGGCTCTGGATTATTTAGATTATCCCAGACAATCACAAGGGGGTGATTAAACCTCACTAAATGAAGCATCAAAACTTTTTTGCATGAGTCCGTCTTAACTAATTAGAGTAATACACCCAATATACAAGGATATTGATCTCACAAAAGAAATATCACCCAACATACACAAAGTATAAAACACCAACTTTGCCAGACGACCAACTTATACTCAAGTATGAAGGTATCCGTCCACACTATAGCAGTAATAGTCTTGTCTCTATAATTATAGTCCTTTAAGAGAGACCATTACTACTAGTTCAGTTTTACGTATTCGAAATATGCTTATACCTATGATGTGAGTGAACTACTCACTGATTGAAGGTAAACCATTCCTCATTGGAAATCATTATATAATAGTCTTACTTTGATGAAATGCATAGTTCTATCATACGACAAAGAACTAAATTTTATTTGTGTGACAAGTACCATGGTCTATACCTTACAGTGAAAAACGACCCAACATATAGACTATTACTTGTCATACTTGGACCTTTAAATGTGCAATAATATAAGAAATAAACTAAATTCAATGAATAAACATCTTATTGCAATATGCTGATATAGAATACATAGTCTTTGAGGGCATACTTTTCAATAATCTTTTACTTGTAGTATAACGACTAAGAAAGTCCATAAGTACCTACCCCTATGACATGTAAGTGTCTACAAAACACATTTTCTGTCAAAGGCTTAGTAAAAAGATCCGCTAGATTATTGATAGAGAAAATCTAATCAACCACTTTTTCCCGTTTCTGGATGAACTCCTGGAGTAGGTTATACTTCCTCTCTATGTGCAAGCCCTTTCTATGGTTTCAAGGTTCCTTATATTGTGACACCACTCCAGAATTGTCACAATAAATGGTGATAGGCCTATCTATGTATGGTACTACTCCAAGTTCTATAAGGAACTTTCGAAGCCACATAACATCTTTAGAAGCTTTTGAAGCAGCAAGGTACTCAGCTTCCTAGGTAGAATCAACAATACAAGATTGCTTGATACTTCTCTATAAAATAGCTCATCTAGACAAAGTGAAGACATATCCACTAGTAGATTTTTCTTTCATTTTTATCTGCTTAAAAGTCTGAGTTTGTGTAACCAGTAGAAACTAAATCATCAGCACGATATACAAGCATATATTTCTCGTTTCCTTGAGATATTCAAGTATATGCTTTACAGATTGCCAGTGGGCTTTCCATGGGTTTAATTGATATCTATTAACTATGCCTACTACAGAGTAGATATCTGGCCTAGTACGAAACATAGTATACATAAGACTTCCCACAACCGAAGCATAAGGGATCCTGCTCATTTTTTGCTTGTCTTTTTGTGACTGAGGACACTGCTTGGAAGATAAGGATATTCCATGTCTAAAGGGTATGATAATCCCTTTACATTGATCCATGTTATACTTGACCAATATCTTGTTAATATAAGTAGATTGTGATAAGCCTAACATTCTTTGCTTCCTATCTCTAAGAAACTTAATGCCTAGAATATAGCTAACTTCTTCCAAGTCTTTCATGCTAAATTGACTATATAGCCAAACTTTAATGGATGACAATGTCCCCACATAATTTTCAATGAGTAGAATGTCATCCACATAAAGTACCAAGAAAGTCACTTTACCACTATCCGATTTCCTATACACACATGGTTCATCCATGTTTTGAGTGAAACAATAAGCTTTCACGATTTCATAAAAAAACGTATGTTCCATGCTCATGATTCTTTCTTAAGTCCATAGATAGACTTTTAAGCTTATAGACCTTTTATTCTTGACCTCTAGCAACAAAACCTTCTGCCTAGGATATATAGATATCTTTACTAAGATAGCTATTTAAGAAGGCTATCTTGACATCCATATGTCGTATCTCATAGTCATAGTGACCTGCAATGGCGAAGAGAATTCAGATAGACTTAAGCATGACTACTTGCAAAAAGGTTTTCTCATAATCGATCCCTTCTTTCTGAGTATAACCTTTAGCAACCAACTTTATTTTATAGGTTTCAACTTTTCCATCCGCACCTTTTTTCCTCTTGTATACCCACTTACACCTAATGGGTTTTATCCTATCAGGCATAGTGATAAGATTTCAGACTTAATTGAGGTACATAGACTCAATCTCAGCATTCATGGCTAGCTACCATTTGTTTGTATCAGTATCAACAATAGCCTTCTCGTATCTAGTAGCACCTTGTTCCTGATGATTAGAGACTAGATCATAGATCTCTCTGGTCCACTTTTCTAGAACTCTTGTGATTGTCCTACTACGATGAGGCTTAGTATGTATAGGAACATTTGATTATGTTTCTTTTGGTTCCTCGATTGGGGTGTTAGAAGTACCTGAAGTAGAATCAGTGACCAACTTCTCTTTTAACTGTATTCTGCTTGAACCTGTGGTGGAAGTAACTTGTTCATCCTCTAAGTATCTAGTATTAGTACTAACAAGTATTATATGCTCTTGAGAATAATAGAAATATCTACCTCCCGTTCCTTTTGGATACTCAACAAAGTAGCATAACTTTTATCTTGGTTCTAGCTTACTTCCTTTTGTCAGCACATAAGCTGGACAACTTTATATCTTGAGATGGTTCAGACTGGACTTTTGTCTAGTCCACATCTCATAGGGTATCCTAGGTACTGATTTAGAAGGTACCAAGTTCAAAATATATGCCGCTATTTCTAAGGCATACCCCTAAAAAGAAATAGGAAGAGATGCATGACTTATCATGCTTCTGAACATTTCCATAAAAGTTCTATTTCTTTTCTTAGCTACTCTATTTTGCTGGAGAGTCCCAGACGCAGTTAACTGAGATACTATACTATAATGTACCAAGTAATCCTTAAACTTACCGAGGAGGTACTCTCCACCACGATCCGATCTCAAATTTTTAATTAGTTTACTTGTTCGACGCTCCACTTTAGCCTTAAAACTCCTTGAATTTATCAAAAGAGTCAGACTTATGCCTTATCAAATAAATGTAATCAAAACGAGTGTGATTATCTGTAAAAGTGATGAAGTGTTTGTAGCCTCCTCTAGCTGGTGTAGTCATTGGACCACAAACATCCGTATGAACTAGTGTTAGTATTTCTATGGCTCTATTCACCTTTTTGGTAAAGGACCTTTTGGCCATTTTACCTTTAAGGCAAGATTTACACTGAGGCCATTCTTCCAGTCTCAATGAATCTAAAGACCCATAATGAATTAGCCTCTGAATCCAATTGGGATTTATATGTCCCAATCTAAGATGCCCAAAATACGAGTAATTTGATATGACCTTTCACTTTTTATTGTTAGGTTTAGTTTAAATATTATTTACTTGATTTTGAATAGGATGTATATAAAAAAGATTCCCATACATATTTCTTGAACAAATTAAATTACCATCTCTATTGATGGAAAAACCAAAATGGAAAGAAATAGAATATCCTTAATTCATCAATTTAGAAACTAAAATCAAATTCTATTTAAAATAAGAAACATATAAAATATTTTTTAAAACTAACTTCCTATTACAATAAAAAATAAGCTCAAGATCTCCCACTGCTTTAGCCTATATTTTTCCTCTATTGCTTACTTGAAGTTCATACTCGCCCTTACTGAGTCTCCTTGTCCTTCTAAACCCTTGTAAAGACTTACAGACATGGTCAGTGGCTCCAGAATCAACTATCTAGGAGGATGTTGATCCAACTATTAAAATAGACTCTAGGTATAGAGCAATATCTAAAGTAGACTTGGCTAAGAAGTCTGGACAATATTTCTTCTAAGGCCCCTTCTTGCCACACTTAAAATATTTGCTTTTGGGCTTCCTACTGGGTTTGGCCTAACGAGATACTTTGGGCTGGGCCCTTGCGTTGTTCTAGATCTTTTTCTTCTTGAATTTATTAGGTTTTACCTTAATTCCAGAAGAAAAGACAGAATGAGAGACTAAAACCTTTGATACGGGCTTCATAATCTTCTCTGCTGCCTGGAGCTCTTTCATCAGCTCCGTGAGATTCATATTCAACTTGTTCATGTTGTAGTTCAACGTGAACTGAGAATATGAGTTAGGCAGAATTTCAAGAATCATGTCAATTTGGCTCTCGAGATCTCTCGTTGCGCCTAGGGCCTCGGCCTCCTCGAAGTAAACAATCATCTTAAGCAGATGCTTTCGAACCGATACTCCCTTAGCCATCCTAGTGTTCATGATTACTCTAAGAGCTTCCTGCCTTTTGGGCCGGATCTTGTTAGCAAACATGGTACGCAATGAAAAATCAATATTATACGTAGTGGCCATATGCTCATACTTATATTAGAGCACACTAGACAGGGAAGACAACATGTAGCATTTATCCATCTCATCGACTTTCTTCCATGCCTTCTTGGCCTTGTGCTCCTGATCAGTGGATTCTTCCCCAATCTCATGACAGGCATCCATAAGAATATACTTGTACTCTTCAGTAGTAAGTACTATGTTCAGGTTCCTCTTCTAGTCCACATAATTTGGGCATGTCAACTTATTCTCCTTGAGAATGATTAACAATAGATTGAAACCAGATATTTTGGAAATATTCCGAAAATCATTCATTTAGTTTGCAAGAAATAAAAATGCATATTCTTTGTATTATTTCTTTGATAATAGATAACTCTTAGAACCATTATCAATAATATAAATAGTTTGGCTCTTAAAAAAGCTAATAGAGCTTCGTAGGAAGATTAATAGCATCCTAAGTTAAGTGTATAACTATCACGAATTAAAACGTCCTAAAATAAGTAATGATCTAGAAAAGTTTCATCGATAGGATAGCCACTAATTCACACCACCTACGGGTAATCTAATGCTAAAACCTCCAATGTAGGTTGATCGATCCTAGCAAATACCCTATACTTTTAATTTTACTCTTCCATTAGTTCTAGATACTTGTGGAAATCTACCCTATAGGGGGGTCATGCTCAGAATAACACGAGAAAATTCACTATCTCTAATGAGAGTTGTGATGGAAGTCATAGGGTCGTTGGAACCCCTCTCCCACCTAATCTTTTATTAAGAATAGAGTTTTAGGCTCAAAAAAGTTTTCTATAATCTTATGGTTTCATTAACTTTAGTAAAAACTAAAATTCAATATTATTCTCCATGTCAAGGATTGAATCATTTGAGAGAATAAACTATGAATTTATTTTACTATTCTAAGTTAATAACCAAGTAAAATTTTATTAAATAACCTTAAGTTCAACATTATTCTCTATGTCAAGGATTATACCCTTTAAGAGAATAAACCATGAACTCTTTTATTTTTAAAGGTTCTTAGATTAAAGCATTTTATCAAAACCCGTCCTACATAGTGAGACTATAGTTTCATAAAAACTTGTGCATTTGATCACAAAAATGAAATAAGCATGATACGAAAAGTAAACCTTCTTTTAAGCTCAAACTATTCATTTATTCCTAAGTGACCAAATAATGTATTAAACATCATGAATTTAAAAATTAATTATCTTATTTAATCCTAAGATGGTTCCATTCTTTACTATTTATTTTCATGAAAATTATTCATCCATAGATAAATAAGACTATTGCAGAAAATTAACCTCATACAATGGATTCAAAACATGATTACATCAAGAAAAAATTTAAGAACAAAATTTCAGTAGTGCTCTCCTATTTCTTGGACAACTGGCCAAACTGTACCATTTTTTGCTCTGCATTTCAGACCCATTTTACCATCGCCGAGAGGAGCTGGTGCTGACTCTAACTTCCGTACCTGGTGCTGGTTGCACTCTAGAGTTCGCTGATTTTTGCCTGCCTGAGAGGTGCCGGCACCGGCTCTAACTCCCGCACTCGACGCTGGGTGAACACTGGAGTTCGTCGATTTGCCTGCCCAAAAATTTCAGCACTGCCCACAATTTATTCTAGCACACCTTTTGCACCTAAAATAAACCCAGCAATCACGTTCTTCGAGTCCCTAAAGTTTACAGATTAAAAGAATACAAAGAGACACAAAACTAGGCATAAAAAACATACATTTACAAGCGCCTATGCCCCTAACTGCGAGGCATACATCGAACCTACCAAAAAAATAATAGGGAATACATGATCCTATACCTCAGCCACGAGCTATACATGAAATCTAGAAATATATGAGGGATCACATGAAATCACAAAAAATTTATTTTTAAATAATAAATGTACCACCTTTACCAGTTTTAACCTTAGTACATTGCACCACCCCACAACCTATGCCCCTATTAGGGCTGAGGATGTCGCATCGTCCACAGAACAAAGGGTCTTTATAACTAGGACACACAAAATAAATGAAAGGAATAATCTAAAATTAAACTTATTACAACCTAAGCCATACATGAACAAGTTCCAAAAATAAATGTTTGCTAAAATCTCTCAAATGAAATACATAGGAAAAATAACAAGTGTTCAAAATATAGGCAATTTTTTAGTTAATAACCTTCACAGTAGGATCGACCTGAAAATATGGTATAAAAAGTAGCGAGACATAAATCTCAGTAAGCCTGTGTGTGCTTTGAGTGTTTTAGGTAAAACAGTTCATTTATGCAAGTTGTAAAATTTTCATAAAAGAAAGTGCTGGCAAGCCTCAAATAAATTTCTCAAATGAAGAGTGGTATTTTTCTTTCCAAAATATACATATGCACAATAAATACAACTACTCAAAAGAGGTAGCCATAGCACCACACTTTGTGCACCATGATAATATAACGATAAAAATGCCACACTTTGTGCATACTGACACAAGGTAGGTGTGCGGCCTACCGGGTGAGATACTCCTTTATCTCTACACTCAAACTTACCAATTGTCCACTCTAAAAATACACAGTCCACTTGACTGAACTTACTAGCTCGGATCGGTATAACCTACAGGACTGGCATACTATCCAGGAAGGACTCACTTCTCAAAGATGGCTACTTACTGAGAGACTTACCCTAACCGTTCAAAGATTAGTCCTAGCAGTCTACCCTTATTGAGTACTCAACATTATTTGTCCCACTTGGGAGAAGAAACATCATACAATGATTCACTTGGAAATAGCAATTATGGTTTCTAAAATTCTTGCTAAAGTTGGGTTTTTAGGAAAAGTTTAGTGTTTTGTGTAAAATTGTTTGTTTAACTTTAAATGGTTTGCTTGATTGAAATGAAAAGGAAAATTATCCATAATTGCCTTTACAATACAAATACTTGTATACATTGAGTTTGACTTGCCACGATAACTTTGGTCTTCAAATGGTATCATGCAGGAACTTACTTGATCTTTTGCTCTTCTTGAGTTCAAAAGTCTTCCAAGGTAGTTCAGGTCTATCTAACCCCGCCTGGGGTAAACACAAGGTATAAGATAACATGCATACCATATTTGTCTTAAATAAATAATTCCTAGTTCAACTAGCCACAACAATAACTAACCATGACTGCCATGTCTTAAGCTTTAATACCGATTGATAAAGTATTTTATAAAATAAAATTAGCTTGATAAGTAAAAATAAATGGGTGCTATAAAATAAATAATAATAAGTTATAGTTTCAAATAATAAATAATGAGTAATATTGCTAATAAATAAAATCAGTATTAAACAATGGATAATAATAAATCCTAAACAATTAATATTTAAATAGTATTATTATAGATAATAAATTATACTTTAATTTTAATTAATAGTTAATAGATAATAAATAACCAATAAAATTAATAATAAATGAATTTACTTAATTTTTAATTAATAAATAATAAATAAATTCTAATATAAATAATATTTATGAGTATAGATAAAAGTTTTAGTAAGGTCAACTAATATTATTAATATGGTCTACAAAGTCATTTGATATTAATTAATTCTAATATTTTATTATTTATATTTAATAAAAATATTTATTTATTTAACTAATAAAATAATATTTTAAATAATCTTGTATTTCAATCCTACATAATGTTTTTCGAATTTTGTAGATTAAATTGAATAATAGTACTAATTAAATTAATATTAATAATGATAGAATAATTCTAAAATTAATAAAAGTAGTTCTTACAATAATTTTCTATTGCTAGAAAAGATCCATGAACATACTCATACATACAAGGATACAATAAATAATATGTTAATCTATCCAAGAACATAGACTTGAATTAATCATATGCTACAACATGGATGATCTTCTACTAGGCATAATACTATCTATGGCGTCATTGACAAATAATATCATGAAGGCCTAATCAACAATGGTGACATAATGTCTAGCATGCATCAAAACATCCATAAATCTCTTTAATCATAATGAACATATAGTGATTCTAAAGCACAATCCATAAGGCACAATATTCATTCCAATTCTCATGTCTTCACTCTATCCACTTCACCTACATACATATCCTCAACCCCTACTTTATTCAATCAACCTATCAATATCTAAGAGTTTGGATTTTGAGAATTAAAAAGGAGGTCAAGAAAGAAATACTTGATTGATACTCGTTTGATGAAGGATTCTCTTTGCTTAGTGAAGATCCTTGAGTGCTTGATGGCCTTTAGTGGTCCGAAAGTAGTCCATGGTTGATCATCAACCTTTCGGCCAAGAGAAAGGAAGAGTGTGAGAGAGGAACAAATGAGAATAGAAGAGGAAAATAGAATTTGAATAAAAGAAGAAGAACAAGAAGATTGTTCTTATTTTACCTTTTTGGTGTTCTTCAAATTTTCAACAAAAAATGATGGTTTGATCTGTTCGAAAGTTCAAATTTGTGTGTTTTGGTGTTATAAAGTGTAGCAATGAAGAATATAGGTTGAATATTGATGATCTAGAGAGTTTAGGAGTGATTGGAGGTGTTTAGGAGTGGTTTAGACTTGAAGATGTGAAGTGTGTGTTCTTGAGAGAGTTTGACAGGAGATGAATTTCGTGTGTGTTTGTGAGTGTGATAGCTGAATGCTTAGACAAGGAGGAACTTTTGGTTATCCAAGAATGAGAGAGAGAGTTTCAAATTTTTTAAAAATTCAAATTGAAAGAAAAGTGGAGTTGTTTGAGGTATAGGATTGGTTAATGGTGTTTGCTCTTGGAACGTTTCTTGTTCTTCAATGGTGTATGACTGAATTAGCTATGTTTCAACCAAAGGATGGAGAGTTGTTTCATACTTAAGGCTGGCTGAAAATAGCTATGAAATGGCAGATGATTTTCTGGTTTTATCAATTAGCTAAAGGAGTGTTTTAATGGTGCAAAATCTGAAATTTTAATTTGAAGTTTGAACAAGTTTGGATAGAGTGAAGATAGGAGCTTTTTGAGGTATGATAATGGAGTCCTATTACTAAAGGTTGGTGGGGAAGCCAAGATGTTTAGTTCATGGCTGTACAAAGGCTGAAATTCAGTGAGGTTTGCCGAAGAATTTCGGCCTTAGCATTGAAGATGCAAAGCTGAAAAAATTTCTGGAATTGAAGCTCAAGAACACTTTGAATTGAAATGGTTTTGGTGTAGAATTTTTGGTCCATTTTTGCACGATTTTGCAGCTGAATTTTAAGGGTGTTTGAAGGTCTTTTAATGGTGATTTTCCAGCCTTCATCTTGAACAAGAATAGAGGAAGTTCCAGCTGTTCATATGTTCTAACGGGTGGCTTTAAGTTCATGTTCAATGTTGCTAGTTTGCTAGAAAAAATTTCTGGTTTGGCATTGTTTGTAAAGCTCCAAAAATTCAAGGAATTTCCAGCCTTCATCCGCACACAAAATGATTGGTTTTCTTGCAAGAATTGGGTAGGAAAGCTTGCTACAATTTTTGAAAACAGCCTTGAAGGAAATCTAGAAAATTTTCCAGATTTTTAACTAAAACATGAACAAGATGAAGATGGAGTTTTGAAGGAATAGCTATGGTGTTTTTCTTGGAACCTCTACCTATTTTCCTTCCTTACTTTGGCCATCTCTATCCCACAAGAGCTGGGATTTTGAAATTCTAAGCTAAGGAATTATCTCAGAATTTATATGATTAAAAATGGATTAAAGAATCAAGAGTAGTTTAAATTTCAAAGATGTTAGGACAAGGCTAGCAAAATTAATGGAGACAAGAATTCTTTTAGAATTCTTTTTAGGACAAGACCACATGGCCAACACATTACCATTATGTCTTCTTTAAGACAACATTCCTATCTTTAAGGAATGTAAGAAAAGGAAAATTCAAACATGGCTTAAGATAAATATGAATAAAACTTAAGTAATGGGATTTGAACTCAAGACCTTAGAGATTAAATCACAAAGCTCTAACCACTTAACCACATTAAATCTTGTTATTATTTTCTGAACCAAATATTCTTCTTATCTAAACCTCAAGCCATCTTCCTATTTTAACCTCAAGTAAAATCACCCTTTTACCCATTCTACTCAACAAGTATAAATAAATCATATAACCTATAAACTATAATTCTAAGGCACATAAAATCATTCAAAAGATATATTTTATACATGACGACATGATATGCATCTCATCTCCCTTACTCTAGGGTAGGTTTTAGGTAGGGTTTTACATACATGCTCCTAGATCAAAACCATGTCTATAATACCACTTGAAGGATCATGGAAAGCATCAAAGAAAATGCAGCGAAAAATTTTTCAGTTTTCCCAGCCATTTCTAGAAAAAAATACTTACTTTTTCTTGCTGATCGAGGGTAACCAACATGGGGACAGGTTGCACTAGAACTTCTTGCGTTGGAAGGGGAGAAGAGAATACGGGCTGTTCAATAGGAATTCCCACCAATCTCTTGCTCCTACGCATCAAATGTCTCCAAGCTTCTTCTCTTCGTCTTCCGGAGTATGACTCTACTTTGCTTTTGGCATTAGCTTGGTGAGAGCGCCTTCTTGGATAATCAAAACACTCTTCTATAGAGAAGGAGGAGAAAGGACGAAAACCGGAGAAGGAGAGCGGAGACGACACACACACGGGAGAAAAAAAACTTGAAAACCACTTCAGTTTTTTTTCTCTTCTTTTTATTTTTGGCCAGCTTAGGACTTCCAAAAGCCCTAATGGCAAAAAATCTCCAAGCCCTAATGGGCTAGGTACTGTGCTAAAAAAATAATCCAAGACTGACTCAATCCTTTTAATTAGTTAATTATTTTTTCTGAGCCTCATTAAATACCCAAGGTTAATTAATTAATTCTAATTGGACTCTTAATATATGTCAACATATATCAACTTAATTAATTAATTTATTTTAGTCTAATTCTCTTAATTAATTAATTATCTTTTCTAGGCCTTATCAAAACCCGAGACTAATTAATTAATTCTAATTGGACTCTTAGAATAAAATTTATTTCTCTTCTAAATAATTATCCATTAAGCCTAGATTGTGTCTAAACAATACCAAGGTAACTTAAGCTACTCCGGGGACCAAGAGACATATTATTCATGGTTACTAAAATGACCAAAATGCCCTTACGATTAAATAGCAGCATTTTATTATCTTAAATATTTTTATTTATCACCATATGAAAATATTAACCCAAATAATAATATTGTTTAAAATAATATCTCTGACTACAGGTGAAATAACGAAAATACCCCTCTATGTAACACCCATTAATGAAACAGAATAGATGTACTATCACCCATCTCAAAAACATGAACCATCCTTAGATCTCTAGTCCAATAATTCATGACTCATTTGAATTTATTTGCCTACCATTGGAAACTACCTAAAAGCACACATCTAGAGTCACGTTCGCAGGGCCCTAGATTATTTAGATTATCCTGGACAATCACAAGGGGGTGATTAAACCTCACTAAATGAAGTATATAAACTCTTTTGCATGAGTCCTTCTTAATTAACTGGGGTAATACACCCAACATACAAGATATTGATCTCACAAAAAAAATCTCACCTAACATACATCAAAGTATAAAACCCCAGCTTCGCCGAATTACCAACTCATACTCAAGTATGAAGGTATCCATCCACGCTATAGCAATAATAGTCTTGTCTATATAATTACAATACTTTAAGAGAGACCACTACTACTGGTTCAGTTCTACATATTCGAAATACGCTTAAGCCTATGATGTGAGTGAATTACTCACTTATTCAAGGCAAACCATTCCTTATTGAAAATCATGATATAATAGTCTTACTTTGATGAAATGCCCAATTCCATCGAATGACTAAGAACTAAATTTTATTTGTGTGACAAGTACCATGGTCTATACCTTACTGTGAAGAACGACCCAACACATAGACCATTATTTGTCATACTTGGACCTTTAAACGTGTAATAATATAAGAAATAAAATACATTGAATGAATAAACATCTTATTGCAATATGTTGATATAGAATACATAGTCTTTGAGGGCATACTTTCCAATACTTTGTAAGTAGTAGGCTCATCATTATCTATGAGTAAGACATCATTGTGGCCACTAATGAGAAATTCATATCTCTCAAGTGCCACATGTATCCTACTTGACCTACGAGGTTCTTGTGTAGTTGAATGTTTATCTATTCTCTCAATATATGTAGGATAAGATGGTTGATCCTTGTTTGTTTGTTCTTCTTGAACTTTGCTAAGTTCAATCTTACTCTCACTGTCCTTTTTAAGCATGTGCTCTTTCTCGAAGAAGACAGTATGTTTCGAAACAATCACTTTGTTTTCGGAAGGGAGATAAAATTAATATCCGAAAGATTCTTTCGGATAACCCACAAACAAACACTTGTCAAACTTACTATCAAGTTTGTCTGATTGTGGCGTTTTGACAAAGGCAGGGCAACTCCATACTCTCAAGTGAGATTACTTTGGTTTCTTGCCAAAGACCATCTTAAATAGGGTAGTATCAACCGTTTTTTTTTACGAAACTCTATCTAGAACATAAATAGAAGTCTCTTGTGCGTACCCCCAAAATGATTTTGGTAAATATGTAGAAGCCATCAAGGTCCGTACCATATCTAGAAGAGTTCGATTCCTTCTCTTAGATATACCATTATATTAAGGTGCATATGGTAGAGTCTATTGAAATAATATTCCATTATCTTTAAGATAATCTTGAAACTCTTGGCTTAAGTATTCACCTCCTTGATTAGATCTTAGAGTATTAATACTTTTCTTAAGTTATTTCTCTACTTCATTCTTGAAGTTTTTGAACTTTTCAAAATCTTTAGATTTGTATTTCATTAAATACAAATACTCATATCGTGAATAATTATCGATAAAGGCTATGAAATAGTGATAACCTCCTCTTGATTATATAGACATTGGGCCACATACTTCAGAAGGTATAAGTGCTAATGACTCTTTAGCTCTTACTCTTTTTATAGAAAAACGAGTTTTAGCCATTTTACCAAGTAAACAAGATTCTCATGTGTCATATGATTTATAATCAAATGACCCTCAATCACCTAACTTGTGTAACTTAGAAACGTGATTCTTATTTATATGCCCTAAATGACAATGTCATAAATAAGATGAGGTTGAATTATCTATCCTTGATTTCTTATTGTTTACATTGTAGATTAGATTATCTATGTCTAAAACATATAAACCATTAACTAAAGTTGTAGAACCATAATGAATAGCATTCAATGAAAAAGAATAATATTTATTCTTAAAAATTAAATAAAATTCACATAAGTCTAAACACACAACTAAGATAATGTTTTTCAATAAAATTGGTACAAAATAATAGTTTTGCAATTCTAAAACTAATCCTGAAGGCAGGTGTAGCTCATTAGTCCCCACAACAAGGGCAGCAACCTTTGCTCCATTTGCAGTACCTAGGTCTACGTCTCCTTTCTCAAGCTTTCTACTATCCTTTAATCTCTGCAAGTTATTACACAAATGAGATCTATATCTAATATCTAATACCCATATCTCATTTCTAAAGCTAGTATTAATCTCAATCATAAATATACCAGGAGTAGAAGCAGAAGTGCCCACAAGCTTCTAATTCTGCTTCTTTTCCTTGATAGTCTCTAAATAGGCTTTGCAGTTGTGCCGCAAATGACCCATCTTTCCACAATAATGACATGGGCCTTTGGTAGTTGTCTCTTTCTTTGTCACACCACCTTTAGGCTTTGTAGAAGCCTTCTTCTTCTTCTTAGGAACCTTCTTCTAAGAAGAGGAAGATTCTACTAACATAACTGCATTAGATTCCTTCTTCATGGAGGACTCTCTAGTTTTGAGTAGAATGATCAACTTGGGTATGGTGGACTCAATCTTTTTCATCTAATTGTTTATCACAAATTATAAAAAATTGCTTGGTAAAGATTGCAGAATTAAGTTGATACTTAATTCATTGCCCATCATAAAACCAAGAGATTTGAGCTTCTCAATTAAATCCAACATCTTCAGACCATGAGTGGCCATAGAAGTACCCTCAGCCATCTTTGAATGGAAAAATTGTTTTGATATCTCATATCTTTCCATTCTGGCTTGGGCATCAAAAGCTCTCGAAGATGTAAGATAATCGAGTAAGCATCCATATGCTCATGCTATTTTTGCAGTTCAGGGACATCACATAGGATGCCGTGTCATTGTCCTCTTTATGCTTCCTGTAGATAGCATGCTCATCAGTATAAGCATCTTGAGCTGGAGGTGGCAGAATAGGAGCCTCTAACACGTAGAGAAACTTTTTCGACTTGAGAATAATTCTCAAGTTTCTATACTAGTCGAGAAAGTTTGTTTCAGTTAGTTTGTTGGTTTCCAAGATGCTATGCAGGTTTATGTTGGTCGACATGATGCAGATAACTTAGATGTAAAGATAGAGAAAATTAGCTAATTGTATATGAACATGCAATGTAAATAATTAGGTCTTTAATTAAATGTATTATTATTCCACTATTTTATCAAACCAATAACCCCCACTATTGATTCGGGAATGTCTGTTGGAAGCTTTTCTAGTAGACTTGTATCCAAAGTCCTCAAGAATGACCGAGTTAGCCCAAAAAGCTACCCTTAAGTTCAATGGTAGGTATCTAATACCAATTACATTGTATGTAATTACTAAATCATTTGGTGATTAAAATTTTTCAATCTTAAAGCTTTTAAGCTAACTTAATCTTACCTCTAATTTTCTTTATACTTGGGTTAGTCCAATCAGAATAAAGAAATTAGTTAAACTCGACCCATTAATAAGGAATTTAAAATTCCATAGCTTGAACATGCCCAATGCCAAGTAGGCTTGGGTTAGCCTAACAACTTGGTCTCGAAAAAGGACTCTCGTTCTTATTATATTAATGAAAGGTATTAGGTTTAATTTTGATTGAGGGATTTGTGATATTTGTGTCTTAACATAGCATGCATAATATCATCATATCCATACATTGCATAATAATAACGTAGTTTGATTATGGACTTTATTATATTAATTTCCTTAAGCCATAAAGGAAATTAATTTGGCCAATCCTAAGTGTTTATGCATGATATAGGAAGAAAACCTTATCATCCTCCTTTTGGTCTTGATCATCTTCTCTTGAACTTGTAATAAATTCTATTCTATCTAAACTTTGTAATCTAATTACATAAAATTCTAATAAAGAAACCTCGAGTTATGTTCGAGGGGAGTTTAGATGAGAAGAGAAATTTACACAAGAAAAATAGAGAAGACAGGACTCACATGCCCTATTTTAATTCAAAACAAAGCAATAAAATGCATGAACAATTTAATTAGGTCCGTAGTCCATAACCAAACCACTATGCTAATTTTATACTCAAAATAAAATTAAATGTAGCAAATAATTCTAAAATCACTATTTTAGAAAAATAGAATAAATTCTAAAATTAATATTCTAGAAGGTATACTAATTCCAAAATCACTGTTTTGGAAAATAGAATAAATTTTAAAATCACTATTTTAAAAAATATATTAATTGCTAAAATCATATTTTAGGAATTAAAATAATATATAATCTAAAATTATTATTTTTGAAAATATATTAATTGCTAAAATCAAATTTTAGAAATTAAAATAATATATAATCTAAAATTATTATTTTAGAAAATATATAATTTTTCCAACACATATATTTTTGGAAAATAAATATGTTAGTCCCAAAGTATGAATTTTGGGAAAAACTGGGCATTAAGTGAAAGAAAAAAAAACGAACCGTGGGCTATTCTGCATAGGAAGACAAAACAAAATGAAAAGGAGTTTTTTTTTTATTTATTTATAAACAAAAGGAAGTTGCATCCTGGATTGCAATTGAAAAAACCCATCGAGCCGCAATTCATGAATTGCAGCCCGGGCGAGCTACGGCTTGGGCAAAAAAAAAAAAAATATTTTTTTTGTTCTTTTCTTCTTCGTCTTCCCAGAAACGATTTCTGGAAAAACTTCAAGTCTTCTACAACAACTTCAGAGAACAATTCTCTATACATTCTAATCTTTCTTTCTTTCTTTCTTTTTTTTTTTTCGTTTCTATGAACTTATTCAAAGAATAATTGTCCGGTAAAACGGAACAAAACAAAAACATGTATTTTCAGAAAATACGATTTCCGTTTAGTTGCAGTTACAACATGCCTAGAAAACAATTTTTTTTTTCTTTGTACAAGAATTAACACCTTAATTCATGTTTAAAACCATTTCTGTAACTTTTACAGAAACCATATACATTACAACCATAACCCACATAATCAATTTTCTTTTTCCTTTCACAAACTATCCATATTCTGAACAATTTCAGAACAAGAATAGAGACAATGATGAAACATATTTCATGGAAAAAAATACAACCCATTCATGCCTAAAAGAAGGCTTTGATACCACTACTAGGAATTCTTCATGCAAAACCATAGTTACGCAGCGAAAGAAATGAAGGATCACATTTATGCATTAACAGGAATTAAAATAGGAGACTAATATCGTACGGTTAAGCCTCTATGAATGAAAAATTTTTCCTCTGATCAATTTGTTCTCTGAGGCACAATCTAGTAAACACAGAGAATGTCATCTCCTTTGTTCCATCAAAACACCACAATCCAAGTGTAGGATTGTCTTTAATAAAGTCCACATGAGAATGGTGCTCAAAACACAATAGTTTTGTGCTAGCAAAACTAAATATGGTGGCTAGGGTTTTCTGGTTTTTGAAAGAAGAATAAGACGAGAGGGCTCTCCATTTTTGTCCAAAAAAAACTTTCTATGTAATTACACTTAATAATGATCCCACAGAAAATATATAATCATATATCTTGTACGTTTTAATTTGGTAATGAAAATCCATTACGTATATGGATTCTTAATTATCGATAATTATTATAATTATAGTTAATTACAATGTATCCCAAAAATTATAACTAATAATAATTTGACCGCAATAACTTCTTTTCATAATTAACCCTGTAATGTTATTGAATAACATCTTGAGCACTCAATTCTCTATTGTGTGTGACCTATTAGGTTTCCCGATCTATTGGTAGGAAAATATGAATTAATCTAAACATATTTAAGATTAATAATCCTTAATAATTTTAGAATTAACTTATTAATTCCAATAATGATTGATTTATTAATTTTCTAATTAATAAATCCATATTCAGTAGAGCATGAGCAGTATCTAGCAATACAACATGACCACCCAAGAGTCCAGAAAATCAAGTGGCTTGACATGAACCTTTCAATGGCAAACAGCATTATAATAGAGTCCTTTCACAATACAATATCTCATTCAGTTTGGAGTACGAAATTAGTGCTAACTCCTTCCATAATAATAAATTAATTCTGGCTGAATATTTTAGTACTTGTTCCTGGAATCTACTATTCATCATATGTATCTATTGGAACCGTTTCCAATATACAATCACCTTGGCTAAGGACTTCTCGAGTAGTAATTCCTACAAGTGGCCGTGAGATATTCGCTCATACTATTAAGAGTGGTGAATTCTTTATTGATCTTTTCAATTACTTTTATTCACCTCATGTTGTACCCAATATCCATTCCATAGGCGGTCTTATCAGGAATTCATAGATTGGAATCAAAGTCCAACACTTAGAAAATAAAGTACTTCGGAGATTTCAAATCTAGGGAATTTTGCACATTTTCTATAACAAGATTCTATCACTGACATTAAAAAGTTATTCATGTGATTATCTCATAGCTAGGTCATCTAATGTACTTGTTCAAGTAATAAGCATCCATATATTAATTTTGAGTATCACAATACTCATGGATGTGAGAACCACCGCCTGATCAAATCAGGAAGTATAACACGTGCTAGTCTTAACGTATTAATGATATCATATCTCATTAATACTATGACTAGGGATAATTTAAGTACAAACACTATCCAGTGTAATAGGAACCTCACATCATGATCTCTATCACGATTTTCTTAACACAATGTTGCACTTGGGACTTTATCTAATAGTTATTTTACATGAAAGCATAAATAATACAAATTGAAAGATAAAGACTGCCTTGTTTTATTTAATAATACACAATATACATAATACATGTGATTGCCTTTAGAGCATAACACTAACACAGTGAAGCTGGTGTAAAAGTAGGTAGGAGGATACTAGAAGAAGGGGCTCTAGCTCTCTTAGATGGTTGTCCCATCCGTCTAGTACTAAGTATTGTTTTGGGTTCAATAGGTAATCACAAAAGCAAAAAGTGTGTCAGCTCAACTGGAATAAGATGATTTTAACATTAAATAAGAAAAATCCCAACTCCAAAACTTAATTCTCTGCGACATATTCTACCTCCTCCTATTCTTAACCTAATATCAAGCTACAAAATCCAAAATTCAACAAAAACCAATCACAACATTTCCCATCCACCACAATTCACCTATAATAATAGAAAAATCTAATACTCAATAACTCTATCACAAATAAATATGATGTCCACAATAGCACATGTATTCCTCAATGGCATCATAAAACTTTATAATGCATCACATGAGTATAATCCATCTAAGGCTCAATATAAAAAAGTGCATCAAGCAAATATCATTAATTAAAAAGCTCATCATATCTCAAATCATAATATTGCCACATATCCATAACTGAATAGGAATATTCCTAGGCATGAAGGCTAATTCTAAGAAGAGGAAAGGAAGACAAGGGAACAATTCATGGCTCCTTAGACAAGATCAATTTTCAAGAGGATTCATGGAGGGTTTCAAGCCAGCCAAGGTAACAAGCCAAGAGCCAAAAGGATATCAAGAAATAGGTTGTGAAAGGGAGCTTAAAAGGAGAACAAAATAGCCAACAATTCATATGGAGAATCAAGGAAACCAATAAAAAGGCATTAGAGATCACAGAGAACAACTTTTGAATGTTAAACATTTGAATACAAGAACTTTTGTGAATTTGGTGAGGTGATTTCTCTTAGGATTGTTCCCTTCAGTCAAGAATAATCTTAGGCTTAATCCTCCCCTTTGGTTCTAGTCTCTAAATCATTTAAGGATAGTGTATTTCTTCATTTCTAATTTAGGTTCTAGGTTTGTTTCTAGTGTTCCTGTTAGGATTTAATTGGTTGCCTAAATCTTCTCATCCTTCTTGTTCTTGATCCTTATTGGTTAAGGGTGTTAGGGTGTTGATTTAGTTGGTTCAATTCATAGTTCTTAGGGTTCTAGGTTGACTATTATCTTAGGGTTCAAGCCTTTGATTTGAATGTTTGTTACCAATTTTGAAAGTTGAAAATTCCAGTTCCCAAGAGCATATCAGGTAATTTGGTATCAAAGCAAGATTGTACAACTTTGTTTTGGCAAAAGGGACAATCTTCTTCAAGCATTTGTGAAATTTCAGATTGTCGTCTCTTGTTTTTGTACTATTTTTGAATGCTTGGAACTTAAAATCATGCCTTAAACTTGACGTTAAATTGATCTTATATGTTGATATTATATTTGAGGAACCATTTGGAATGGAAATTTGTTGATTTGGAGCTTAAAACAAGTGGAAAATATTGTTGTAAAATTTTCAATCCCATAACTATTTTTCTTCCTATTTTTTAGAGCAACTAATTCACTTTTTAGCCATGAGTTTAATGTGAGTTGAATATAAATGTTTGGTTGATACTTGAGTAGCTATTTGTGGTGATAAATTTGCAAATATTTTAAGGTTTATTGGCTATTTTTGCTGCAAATTCCTAAACACAAATAAAATCCCGTAACTTATTTTTGAGCTATTTTTGTGAGACCTAAAACTCAAAATTTAACATTTTCTTGTTTTAAAATTCTTCCTTGATGTTAGTATAATAATTGAGGATTGATTTTATTGTAAATTTTGATTTCTTGGGGCTGTTATAAGGGTGAAAAAATTTGGAGGAGCTTGAGTTACGAGTTTGCATATAAGGTGTTTGATATGTTACTTCTATGACTTGTGATTGTGCATACATAACTGCCAAATACTTTCTATGATGAATTCCTATGTTCTTGTTGCTTTGTAATTTATTTTAAGTAGGATTTATCCTTGTGTTGCTTTTGGGATTTCATCATGCTTATCAAATAGAACGCAGTGGAAATAACTATGAAATCTATGGCCAAGGATCACGTGTTTGCAATGAAAATGGGAATAGAGGAAAGAAATGGAGATTACCTTCTATGGCAGAAAAGAAAAAATTTTCTTGCGCCTACTCCTCTGCTTTGATCGTCCACCTTGCACCACTACAATCTAAGAGTAGGATTGTCTCTAGCAGTAATCTACACAAGGTTGAGTCACTCACAAGCCCGCTCAAACCTATGCTAGTAGAAAAAAAAGGGGCTAGGGTTAGTTGGAGAAGGAGAACTAAAACTCCCTTTTTTTGATTGTCCAGAAAAATCACGCAGCAACAGGGAACATTTCCCATGTTTATAGGTTTTAGAATTTGTGTTAATTGCAATTAAGTCCTCTAAGATCCAATGTCTACAATACTTATAAATATATTTTCCTCTCTTAATTAACCCCATAATATTATCAAATAATATATATTGAGCATTCAAACCTTTATTGTGTGTGGCCCATTAGGTTTTCTGGTCTTATTGGTAGCATAATATGAATTAATTCTAACAACTTTAGAATTAATAATCCTAAATAAAATATAGGATTACTTTATTAATTCTTTAATTAATAAATTTATATTTAGCAGATCAAGAGTGACATCTAGCAATGACTTTTAATCACCCAAAAGTCCAGAAAGTCAAGTGGCTTGACATAAACCTTTCAATAATAAACTACAGTGCAATAAACTCCTTTCACCATACAATATCTCATTCGATTTGGAATACAAAATTAGTGTCAACTCCCTCCAGAATATATATTAATTCTGGCCTGAATATAGTAGTACTTGTACCAGGAATCTACTATTCTAGATATGTATCGATTGAAATTATTTCCAATTCACAGTTGCCTTGGCCAAGGACTTCTCAAGTAGTAATTCCTACAAGTGGCCGTGAGATATTTGTCCCTACTATTCGGAGTGGTGAATCATTTATTTATCATCTCAACTACTTTCGTTTACCTCATATTGTACCCAATATCCATCCCATAGGCGGCCCTTGATCTGACTCCAGAGATTGGAATCAAAGTACAATGTTCAGCAAATAAAGTACCTTGGAGATCTCAAGTCTAAGGATATTTGCACGTTTGCTATAACAATATTTTATCACTGACACTCAATAGCTTATCCGAGTGATTATCTCATAGCTAGATCATTTGATAAACTTGTCCATATAGCAAGCACCCACATATTAATTCTGAGTATCACAATACTCACGGTTATGAGAACTAGCGCTTGATCCAATCAAGGGATATAACATGTGCTAGTCTTAGCGTATTAATAATGTCCCATCTCATTAATACTATAACTAGGGATTATTCAAGCACAAACACTACATAGTGTAGTAGGAATCTTATATCATGATCTCTATCATGATTTTCTTAACAGTGTGTTGTACTAGGGACTTTATGAAACAGTTTATACGCATATTCATATATAATAATTAAACTGAAAGATAAAGAATGCCTCTTGTATTAATTATTATGTAATATACATGGTATAAGTGATTACCTCTAGGGCAAAACACTAATAGTTGCCAGTAAGAATAATTCATTGATGATTCTTACTATAGTTTGTGAAGTTGATGGTGTGTACTTAGTTCAAGTCATATTATCCTTTGAATCTTGAATTCCTTGTATTATTATTACTTTGAGTGAGATAATTGAGCATCAAGATTGCATCCTTGAGGTTGTGATAGCATTTTAACATTTGAAAATCCTTTATTTGACTAAATGCCTACTAAGTATTTGATGAAATACTTGAGATTCTTTATATAGCCTTGTAAGGATTCTTAGCTTACGTTTTTCACTTCCATTGGACTTTATTAGGATATTTCTTATTTTTTGTGGGTTAAACACTTAGATATGAATCCTATTATGATATTTATGATTGAATTGAGTATTGTCAATCTTTGAATCCTATTCCTCATTGTCCTATTTAGTTGTATCCTTCTGGTGCTTAGCTTAGTTGTTGTCATTACATATCTTTCTTGAAACATCTTGAGTTTTTGTGACATCTCTCTACTTGGAATTCTTGTTAGTTGTGTCTTATTCATATTATTCATCAATACTCATTTTTTCTTAGGATCTTCTTGAACTTTTGGAGCTTAGTTAACTATAACCAGTGGAACTAAATCATTTGAATTGTGGAGAATTTGGGAAGAACTTGAGTATGGAATTGAGAGTGTGAAAAAGGCAAAATGGTGAGCTTATTTTGATAAAAGACAAAAGAGAGTATACATGAGAGAAGAGTATTATTCAAAGAGCACTAAACACGTGAAGGAATGAAGTGAGAAATTTTCTTTTACTTTTATCCAAAGTTTACAAATTGAAACTCTTTCAAAAGATACACTATAGCTAGTTATAATGAAAGTGGAGAATATGATTATTATAAAGAGCCTTGTTCAATCGGAAGTGGTTATAGTAGAAGTGATGAATATGATTGGAGATATGAGGAAGATGATTATGTGGGTGTAAGTTATGGGAATGGTGGAGTTTGTGTTGAGGACCACAAAAATATTCAATTAGTAGGTTACAAAAATTAAAAAGTAGTATGCAAAAAGGAAAGGAAAATAAGTGCTTATATGAGTGTCCAAAAGAATCTAGGCTAATAAAATGAATGCATTGCAAAATTCTTCTAAGAGTGATTTGAAAAGAAAACATAATTATTTTTGCTCTACTTGTTGGGACTATAGCTATGAAGCATGTGATTATCCAAGAGTGATTGATCAAGAAAAAAAGGGATAATTTGGAAGTAAGTAGTTTAAGTCTTTGTGAACGTTGTGGTAGCCAACAACACATTTCACTTGATCGTTCTTGAATTTCCTTTAAATTGTCATGTAATAAAATTGTCAAATCACTTGAGTTTGGAAACAAGAAACATGGGTTTGAAGCCAAGGAGAATGTTAAGGTTATTGGGAAAAGTAAGAAAAAGAGTAGAGAGGAGTAAAGGGCTAAAAAGGGTGAAAAAAAAAATTAGTTATTACAAAAAGTTGAGAAAGAGGAAAATATAGAAAAAGAAGCCACGAGAAAAGAATTGTCAAACCAAAAGGTTGATTAAGAAGTTGGGAAAAGTCCATTGATACAAGAGAATGAAAGCCAACATAGGGATGACAAAGAAGGAGTTATGTAGGATAATAATAAGGTTGATGAGGAGCAAGCATGCATTAAAGATGAAGGTCCCAAGAATGCTTCAAGTAACTATGGATTGGGAGAGAGATCTCACCAACAAAAAAAAAAAAAGAAAAAAAGAAAAGGGAAAATGTAAGATTGTGAAGAGTGAAACACCAACACCATCTTCTAGAGAGACCATAAAACCTAAAGAGAGAGTAGAAGGTGAACAAAAAAATGTGGTTGAGTAAAGAAATTTACTAATTGGTGTTGCTAGTAGAGCCTTAGGTACTTGTATTGTTGCAGATATGAATGATTAACAAAGAGAAAATATTTTCTACTCAAGATGTGTTATCAATCAAAGACCATGTAGTTTATTGATGTATGGAGCAAGTTGTGCAAATGTGATAAGTACTACATTGGTGGAGGAGCTAGGTATTGAGATCATGAAGCATACCAAGCGTCACAAACTTCAATGGATGAATGATTATAGTGAGGTGAAGGTGAAGAAATAAGCCAATATTATATCTAACATAGAGAAGTATGAAGATGATGTGCTTTGTGATATGATGCCCACGCATGTTGGTGAGTTGTTGTTGGGAAGGCCTTGGATGTTTGACAAAGAGGTGAAGCACAATGGGAGAAAAAACACTTATGCATTGATCAAAGAGGGAAAGAAATTTACTTTTCTCCTAATGCCCCCTAGTGAGATTATAACAGATCAAAATCTTTTGAGGGAGAAAGAAAGGAAAAAGAGAGAGATTAAGGAGGGAAAGAAGAGTGTGGAAGAGAAGAGAAAAGAAAAGAGGGAGAACTAAAAGACAAGGGGTTGAGGTAAAAGAGTTTGAGGTAAAAGAAGAAGCGAGGAGAGTGAAAGAGTATGGAAGGAGGCAAAGACAAAGTAGTTATAGTTGATACGTATTTTACGTGCATTAGAAATAGTATAAATAATCTACAAAAATCAAGTTTTAAATTAAAATTCTAACCACTAAAACCATATATATGGGTAAGTATACCCATTGCATAATATAGGGAATAGCAACTATCGAAATCCATGGGAGCTTATCAATTATCACTACTTTACTCTAATATCATTGTCTAGCCAAAATGAATATAAATATAAAGTAAAGAAAATTAACTAAAAAAAACTACAACAATAAAGAGAACATCAGACCCACACGAGAAAAATCATAAGGATTGTCAAGGAGTAAGAATACGGGAAAGGCCATGTATAAAAAGAAATCTCCCATAAACATGTCAAGTAAAAAGTATACCGCTGCGATTATCAAATCTCAATTCGAGCATCGGTATGAGTTTTTAAGAACAAACCTCATTATCTCTCAAGTTATGAGATTTCTTTCTTAAAACTTAATTAATTGGTATTTCTACCTAATCAATCTAACCCAAGAAAGCAATGCACTCACTTATCACCTAAAAGTACCTAAAAGCCCCAATATCCCTATCTCTAGGTAATATTGAAAACCTATTGACTACCAAGTTCTAATCCTTCAACCTCTCTCTCTCTCTCTCTCTCTCTCTGTCTCTCTGTCTCTCTCTCTCTCTCTCTCTCTCTCTCGTTAATCAAAGGAAAATAAATAAATTAATTTGGTGTTCAACTCCTAACCCTATCTCTCAAATTCATTAAGAGTGAATCAATCAATTAAGTAAATCAATTAAACCTAAATAATTAATCTAACACAATAACAACTATGTATTTAAAAATAAGAGATTGGAATTCAATCATAATAATAACTCAACACAAGAACACATATTAGGGTTCATCCTTCAAATACAACTGAAATCATATAAGCATTAACATTATTAAAGTGTCATACAAAGAAAAAGGAAGAACTTCACTCATAGAGAAGATATTGAGCTTTTTCTTCTTTAGATTTCCTTGAATAATCCCTTATTCTTCTCATTACTTCGCCAAGATCCTCCATTTCTTGGTGTTTCTTTTGAGCTTCCTAAGAGATCTCTTGGTTATTAGCCAACCAAAGATGGATTTTTAGGATTTATAATAGTGTACAGTAACAGAAAATCGGAAAAAATTGCAGAAATACGTGAATCTGTGCTAGTGGGTAGCCCAGGGAAGTGGAACATCCCTAGGCTACCAGGCTTTCTAGGAACCAGGCAGCCCTAACTTTCTTGAGCTGCCTAAGTTCTACTTCCATGGGCCACCAAGTTCCTGTACATGGAGTAGTATGATTGGGGCTAAAATCATCATTTATTTTCTAATTATTTGAGGTTATTTTGTAATACATTTGATATAATAACTAGGCATGTTCTTTTATATTTGGTATTTTACCTTTGGAAAGGTATTTTGGTGTTTTTATACGGAATAAATAAAAAAAGGTAAAAACTGACACTGCGACTAAGCAGGCCAGATCACAGACTGGGAAAAAGGGCTGGCATAGAGGCAAAATCGGCGCCGGCTCAGAGGTTCGGCCGGCGTAGGCCGTGTGCTGATTTAAGGTAGCAGATTTCCTTTTCTAAGCAGATTTTGGCAATTTTAGTTGAATTGTTTTTGGGAACTCTTTTGACCACGGGAAAGGACTCTTGTAGACACTTTTTGGCAACCTAAACTCCTATAAATACAATAAAATAACATTGTACAAAAGGGAGTTCTAGTTCTTGAGTTTTCATTGTAATATTTTATATAACTCCTAAAGATACACCAAGATATAGGATGGTCAAAAAGAATTCTTAGAGAAGAAGAGGAGGTTGCTCAAGAAAATTTCAAGGAAGAAGAAGAAGAAGGCTTACTTGTCTATGAGTGGTTTCTATTACTCTTGTTTGTAATTTTTTGACAATTTGATATTAATATTTTAATTATCTTTAGAGAATATTCTTTTGGATTCATGATTTTGTATTGATTTTAGTTCTTTGATAAATTAATTATTATTCTTAGTATTTGATTACTTGTTTTAATTAAGGAATTGACTGTTTGACTTTTCATGTTGACTTGCTTACAAAAATGGTTGATAGTTATCTCAATTTAATTAATTTCATATTCATTATCTCTTAACTTTCTTGCAAAAGGGGTTAAGAGTAAAGAACTTTAGTAATCAAAGATTAGTTGATGATTGCTAGAATATAGAGTCATTGGCTAATTTCATTCTTTAAATCACCTAGAATATAGGGATTTGTGTGAGGATTAATTTTAATGCATCTTTTGGGTAAATTGGTTGAGATAAAATATATTCACTGATTTAACTAGAAGATAGTGATCTCATGAATTGCAAACAAAGTGGGTCTACTTTAATCCTTCACGATGTCAAGATAATAATTAATTAAGAGAATAACTAGTCAATTATTATTGTGTTTTCAAAGATTTCAATCTATTTACATTTCTTTTCTCCTTGTTCTCACTCATTGATTATCCTTGTGATTTTTCTTGTGTGACTTGACCTTTTCTATAATATATTAGGTTAGTGTTTTATTTATCTCTTCTTATTTTATTGTCTAAATAATAAAGATTTGGGTAAAGTAATGTAGGAGCCTAAATTCTCATGATTCAAACTTGCTATTCCCTATACTATATAATGAGTATACTTGCCCGTATGTGTGGCTTATTGATTATCATTTCAATTAAAGCTTGATTGATTGTGGACTTTGTTAATAATATTTTCTATGCTGAAAAACACGTGTTAGGACTAATCACGTACTTGTATTATGATGCAGGGTTTTATAATACACAATCATGACACAGGGTTTCATGGCATCGATTAGGATGTAGGGTTTTATAGTCACATTTATTTTAGAGTGGTTATTTCTTTTCTAAATGTGCACTTTTGTTTGGGAAATGTAAATGAAAAATACCACTATATGTTCCAAAGCACAATGATTATGACTTGCAATCTTTTCCAAGACCTGTTTAATGTTGCATACAAGAAACATTTCTTAATTTAACATGAGTACACATAGAACTTATTGGGAAGAAATTCTCACCATGTTTTGTATCATGTTTTTAGGAAGATCTTGCTTTGAAGGTTAAGCATGCTTTATGACTGAAGATTTTCATTTCTTTTTTTTTTTTTATGTATTATCTTTCAAGACTATTTTTGACTTATTTTGGAGACTTGTAAAAGTATTGATTCAGTTGCAATAAGTTTTGAACTTAGTTTATTTTCTTTTTACCTAGTTATAAAGACTTCTTGATTCTATAGATAGGGTGACATCCCCACCCCTTTTGTAATACGTAGATAGTAGGGTGTTACATAGGACATATAGATGTCTTCACTAAAATGGCCATTAAGAAATGCCGTCTTAAAATTTATTTGTTGTATCTCATAGTCATAATGATAAGCGATAGTAAGGAGGATGTGAATGGATTTAAGTATGGCTACTGAGAAAAAGGTTTCCTCATAATCGATGCCTTCTTTCTGAGTGTATGTTTTTGCCACAAGCCTAACTTTGAAGGTTACCATACATATGCTTAGTGTATAACACTTCTCTATTTCTACTAATAATAATACCAGAATGGAAAGAAACAGAATAACCATGATTTATAAGTTTTGCAACAAATATCAAATTCTGTCTAAACCTGGGTATATATAAAATGTCTCTCAATAAAATTGTTCTATTACAATCAAAGATGAGTTCTAGTTCTCCCACTGCTTGAGCCCATACTTGTGCTCCATTCCCCATACAGAGACCATGTTCAGCCTTCCAGAGTCTCCTTATCTTCCTAAACGCCTTCACGGAGTTACATATATGATTAGTAGCTTCAGAATCAACAATTCAAGTGGAAGTTGATCCAACCATAAATAGATACTCGAGATAGTAAGCAGTGCCATAGGTTTTTCTTGGACAAATGATCCAGACACTCATTTTTTCAATGTCCCTTTTTGTTGCATTTTAATCATTGCATTTGGGCTGGGTCGTTGGCTTTCCTTTCTTCTTCTCAAACTTTCTATGCTTGGGCTTGTTGGATCGTATACTTACTAAGATTGTATTTCTAATGTAATTTTGGTTAAATTAATAAAAGGTTTATTCTCATTAATTGTTTGTGTTTTCGCATTTTAATTTATACACAATTACGTTGGAAAATACCTGTTGTATTTAAGTAAGTGATCTATGTGAATAGGGGTCTTTCACAGTAAGGTATGGATCATGAGTTACTTAACATATAAACTATTGTTCTTAGCCCAATGATGAGAATGAGAATCTCATCATGATAAGGATATTATGTTATGAATTTTAAATGGGAAATGGCTTACCTTTTAGCCAGTGAGTAGTCCTATCATTTCATAATATAAGCGTATTTCAAATACATAGAATTGGACCTGTAGTAGTAGTTTATAATAGTATTATATGGTAGAAACACAGACAACTACTACTACAGTGTGAACTTGTACCTTATGGCTTGAGTATAGGTTGGTGGTCTAGAGAAGTTGGAAGCATATAGTTTGATATGCTATAGTAGAGGTTCTATCATAGGACTAATATACTTATATGTTAGGTATATGTGGCTATTTAGTTAAGACAGACTTATACAAGATAGCTTCTACACTGTTTCACCCCTTGTGACTATTCGAATAATCTAATAATCTAGGGCCCTAGGGAATATTACTTGGATGTTTTCTTTAGAGTAGCTCCCTTGGAAAATGAAAATATTTCAGGAAGTCATGGATCATTGGACCAGAGGTCTAAGGATGGTAGATGTCATTTAGAGATGTGTTAGTACACTCTTTCTCTCTGAATGTACGGTGTTACGTAGAGAGGTATATTTTCTATAACACCTATAGGTCAAAGACATTACTAATGCAGCATTGTCTTTGGGGTCAATATTTTCTTATGGTGATATTAAAAAATATTTAAAATACAAAATATAACTATTTATATAGCAGGAGTATTTTGAACATTTTAGTAGTCAAGGCGATGTGCCTTTTGGACCTCGGAATAGCCCATAAGCCCTGAGGGATTTGGGTAGAGGAAATGGTCTTAATTAAATGGATTTTATTTTATTCAGGTAGTCTGATATAATTATTAAGTTAGAATAAAATAAAAGGCCCTAAGAGAGAATTAATTAAAAGCCTTTTTCAATTGGTTAATTAATTATTCAGGGCTTGAGCCCATATTGAATAATTATGGTTGGCATGATTTGAATAAGGTAAAAGGCTTGAGAAAGTGGTTTGGTCCATTTGGGCTAATTAATTAATTGTCTGTTGGGTTTTTATTAATCTTAGTCTAGATAATTTATGGGTAGCCCAATTGGTTGGACCGAAGGTCCATGTTTAACCGGATAGGGTTAAACGGGTATGGGTCTTTAGGTGGTTGGTTTCTTTTTGACTTCCCGAAAATAGGTCTACCGATATCTTATGAGATATAATGTTAAGCGATCGAGAGTCCTAGGATAAGGATTGATTAGAAAAACCCTAACAAAAACACTTGATCTGTCTACTCTCTTTTCACTGCAATTCTCTCTGGGTTTTCTGTGTGTCATCTTGTTCTTAAGAAGACACAAAAACCGAAAGCTACACTCTCGATACTGCTCGTTAGCAGTTTGTCAAGGGAGACCTTTCCTGTATCATTCGGCTTTCACCGGCTACTCAGGCAATGGCATATTCTGAAAGCCCAAGAGTGTGGCATTCATGCGACACAGTCGTAGATTAGTAGGACAGCAATCGAGGCATTGATGAGAGAACTAGAGGCGTCATAGACTAATCCGTCGGTTCCATCGATGCCTAATCAACCTAAGCAATCGATTTTGAAAAACTGTAGAGGTATACTTTTGCTTCTACCTTTGTTTTTACTTGCATTTAATTGGTCATTAATTGCTTCTAAGGCTATGATCCACTTTCAAGTGTTATTAGAGATGGAGTTTTTTACTTAGGAAGCATGCTTAGGCTAAATAAAATTAGCAAGTTTTCTGTTAATTATTTTTTTTGAGAACCTTTGTGTTTTTGGTATGGGTAGTTCTCTGTACGTCTCACTGTCAAGACGTAGGACCTTTATATTTACTGGTTTTCTTAGATGAATTATGTACGCTTGATTTGAAAGGGAATAGGCAATTGTTTTGGTGTTGTTTTGGTTTCAATTATGGTTAAAATCTGTAAACAAATATTAGCTGTAAATGTCACTAGGAGAAACCAAAAAGAATCAAAAGGAAAAGCCGAAGATGATGAAGATGAAAAGCTATGCGGGATTCAATACATCAAGCCACGATTTCAGAGTGAAAAAGGCTTAAAGCTAGCCACCCGAGCTGTGAGCGAATGGTGCCGCACTCAAGGCATGAAAGTGCCGAGCTATGGCTTAATCTGCAGCCGGATAGTGCCGCGGCTCAAGGCACTTTTAAGTTCTGAGCCACGGTTGGTTGATCCTAGAATGGTCTGGGTTCACGGGTCGTGGTTTGGTTTAGGGTTGGTCTAGTTCACAGGCATTGATTCGGTGAGGCGGGTGCATGAAGACCAAGAAAATTTTGTAATTTTCTTGCAATTTTATTTTCCATTTTGACTACTAAAATAACCAAAATACCTTTGCTAACAAATAGTGGTATTTTATTCATTTTAAATATTTTACTTATCACCATATGAAAATATTGATACCGAGAATAATATTACAAGTGTAATGTCTTCGACCTACATGTGTAATGACGAAAATACCCCACTACAAAACACCCATCATTGAGATAGGAAAAATATACTAACACATTTGTCAATGGCATTTACCATCCTCTGATAGCTAGTTCGATAATATATGACTTCCAGTATGTATGTACTTAGCACAGGGAACTGTCTAAAAGTGTACATACTTAGTCACGTTTTCCAGGCCCTAGATTATTAGATTATCTCGGACAATTATAAGGGAGGTGATTTCTTCACATAGTAAAGCATAGAAACTCTATTGTGTAAGTCCGTTTTAATTAACTAGAGTTATACACCCAACGTACAAAGTTATTGGCCTTGTGATAAGACCTCACCGAACATGCATCAAAGTGTACAAGTCCAGCTTTACCAAACCACCAACTTATACTCAAGTCTTAGGGTACTCGTCCATCAGTAGCTACGATAAGTTAATCTTTATTTAATTTAGTACTTTTATAAAGATTATTATCTCATGGTCTAATTCTACGTATTCCAAATACGCTTATAGTATTGGTGTGAGTGGACTACTCACTGGTTAAAGATAAACCATTCTTTATTTCGAAACCATAGTGTAATGATCGAAAACTTAATGAAGTGTTAAGCTCTATTAATTGATCAAGAATAATTTTTCGCTTATGTGTTAGTAGTCTATAATCTACACCTTATTGTGAAAACACGACATAATCACGTAGATTATTTACTAATACATTTAGAACTTTAATGTGCAATATATATATATATATATATATATATATAAAATAACCATTAATGAATGAAATTTCTATTAATTTTCAAAATATAGAAATACATAGGCTATTTTTGGCATACATTCCAACAGGCCTTTCTTAATGACCATTTTAGCGACGACATCTATATATTCCAACTGGAGGGCTTTATTACTAAAGGCCAAGAACATATGGTTTGTAAATTTAAGAAGTCTATTTATGAATTTAAGCAGGCATCAAGAGTATGGAATATTCATTTTGATAATATTATAAAGTCTTATGGTTTCACTCAAAAAAAGGATAAACCATGTGTGTACAGGAAACTAAAAGGCATTAATGTGGTTTTCTTATGCTATATGATATTCTACTTATTGGAAATGATATAAGGACATTGTTACCTACTGAGGTTTGGCTGTCTAGTCAATTCAGTATGAAAGATTTGGGAGAAGACAGTTATATTCTCGAGATTAAACTTTTCAGAAATAGGAAGCAGAGAATGTTAGGTTTATCTCAAGCCATATACAATGACAAGATATTGGCTAAGCTCAATATAGACTCATACAAGGGAGCACTAATCCCTTGCAGACATGGTTTATTTCTTTCTTCAAATGACTGTCTTAAGTCTCAAAAAGAAAAAGTCAGGATGAGTAGGATTCTCCGCGCTTCTGCTGTAGGGAGTCTCATGTACACCATACTTTGTACTACGCCAGATAATTGTTTTGTTGTGGGTTTAGTCAGTAGATATCAATTAAACCCTGGAAGGTTTATTGGCAAGCTGTAAAGTATATTCTTAAGTATCTCAAGGAAATAAGAGATTATATGTAGGTTTATGGGTCTAATATGTAACACCCCACTACCTACATACCCTAATAGGGCAGGGAATGTCGCTCCGTCCTTAGGATAATGGGTCTTTATAACTAGGGCAGAGAAAATGAAAGGAATGATCCAAATGTAAACTTATTACAAATCAAACCAATACATGAATAAGTTTCAAACAAACAACTGTCAACTAGAGTCTCTCAAGATGAAGTACAATCAAAATAAGTCTTCATTGAAAGGCAACACTAATCAATCAGCCTTCACAATAGGATCGACCTGAAAACATGATATGATAAGGTGGTGAGAAATAAATCTCAGTAAGCTCGGGTGTATTTAAGGTGTTTCAAGAAAAATAGTTCATGTATGCAAGTTGAGAAACATTGATAAAAGTAAGTGTTAACAAGTCACAAATAAATTTCGTAGAGTGAAGAGTGGTGTTTTTCTTTCTAATGCCATATATTTGTATAAAATAAAAGCAACCGCTCAAAAGAAATAGACATGGAACCACACTTTGTGCACCATGACAAGAGAATGTTTAGGATGCCACACTTTGTGCATTCTAATACAAGGTAGTGTACAGCCCACCGGGTGAGATACTCATCCATCTCTACATCGAAATTTACCAATTATCCATTTCGAAAATACACAGTCCACTTGAACTGTACTTACTAGTTCGGACCAGTATGATTTATAGAACTGGCATCCTATCCTGGAAGGACTTACCCCTCAGAGGTGGCCACCTACTGAGAGACTTATCTCAACCCTTCAATGACTAGTCCTAATAGTCTACCCTTATTGAGTACTCAATGTTGTATTTGTCCTTCTTAGGAAAGGAAGAATCATCTAATGTGTTTTCTTTGAAATAACAATTATGATTTACAAAATTTTTGTCAAAGTTGGTTTTTAGGAAAGTTTTAGCATTTTTTTTAAAATTGCTTGCTCAGCTTGAAATCGTTTGATGGAATGGAAAAGGAAAAGAAAATTGTCCATAATTGCATCTCAAGTACATTTCCACGTATACAACATGTTTTGACTTGCCGAAGTGATTTTGATCTTCAAACAGCTTTATACAAGGACTTACCTGATCTCTTGTTTTCCCTTGACACGACAGTCTTCCAAGTTGGGTTCAAGGCAATCTAGCCAACATAGGGTAAGTCACTAATATCCAAGCAACAATTGTTTGAGTAAATAACTCCCGAACTAACATGCTTAAGCTCAACTAGTTACAACAACATCCGATTATGACAATAATGTCTTAGGAGTTTTAAAATTAATTGATAAGATATTTTGGGATTTGTTATTAATTTATAGAATAAGAATAATTTGGTATATTAATATAAATAGGTTTTATAAATAATAAATAATAAATTATAATTATAATTATTTATTAACAAATAATAATAAATAATAATTATTTATTATTATAAATAATAAATAAGTGTAGATGAAAGTTTTAGTAAAAATAATCAATAATAATATTAATATAAAAGATATTGATATTAATTAATCCCAATATATTGCTATTTATATTTAATAATGCTTAATAAAAATATTACTACTTGTTTGTCTAATAAAATAATAATATTATAAGTAATTATTAATTTCAAAAATATTAATGTTGACTGAAATTAATAAGTTAAATTAAATAATGATATTATTAATATTAATGATGATGATGATGATGATGATGACGACAATGATAATAATAATAATAATAATAATAATAATAATAATAATAATAATAATAATAATAGTAGTAGTAGTAAAAAGTAGCTATAATAATAATTTTTTAATGACCATAGTGAATTTACTAGTATTAAAAATTTAGAAAGGTAATGCTATATATATATATATATATATATATATATATATATATATATATAATAAGTAAAATGTTGATTTGTGCAAAAATAGACTTGTAATAATATTTATAACAACAAGGGTGATACTATACTAACAATGATATTAGCAAGGTATTTGGTTCCAAAACAACATCATGGAAGCATAAGCAAAACAATGGTGGAAAAATCTCTATCATTCATCAAAACATTCATACTAGATTTAAAACCTCAAATCACGATGTACTAATGAGCATATAATGGTCCTAAAGCATAATCCAACAATAGTCCATGAGCCTCAACCCATTTCGTTCTCCATATCTTAAAATTATCCTCTTCATACCCACATGCATATTTCCATCCCAACAATATTAAATCAACATATCAATTTCATCATCTAGTAGTCTTGAGTTCGAAAATAAGAAGGTCATAGTAAAAATACTTGTTTGATGCTCGTTGGAGTCGAAAGAGATGTCTTGTCAAGTGAAGACCCTCGAGTGCTTTGATGAGTCCTCTATTGATTGAGGTTGTTCAAGAGTGGCCACCAATGGATCGCCCAAGAGAGAGAGTGTGTGTGTGAGAAATTAAGATGGTGAAGAAAAGAAGATGAAGAAGAAAAGAAGAATAAGATGATAGATTTTTTTTTTTTTTTTTTACCTTTTTGGTGTTCTTGTTGTCTTGAACAAAAAGGGCACGTTTGATCCGAAAGAAAGATCTACTTTGGTTGTTTTAGTGTTATTGAGTATACTCAAGGTGAGTATAGGTTGAATCCTAGTTGATTTGAGGGATTTGGAGAGCTTTGGGATGATTAGAAGTGTAGTATGTGTTCTTGGTATTCTTGAGAACACAAGAGAAAATTGAGAGAAAAAGATGAGTGTATGCTTTGGTGAGTGATGGTCAAATGGCCTTGCTGGAGAGGAGAGTTTCGGTTATCCAAGGGAGAGAGAGATTAGAGCTAGTTTGAATTTGGGAAAAGTGGAGGTTTTTGAGGTAGAAGATTTGCTAATGGTGATTTCTTCTTGAAGGTCTCTAGTCCTTCAATGGTGGGTTGCTAGCTTAGCTATGTCTTAGTTGTGAAATGGAGAATTATCCCAGGCTTAGAGTTGGCCGAAAATGGCTATACAAGAGGGATAAAATTCTGGTTTAACTAGCTTTGTTGGGTGAGAGTTTAAGGGAGTAAAAGATGGGACTTAATTTTCAAGTTTGAAAAGTTTTGAATAGAGTGAAGCTAGGAGAGGTTTGAGGTGGTTTAATGAGTTCTAATGGCCAAGGTTGGTGAAGAAGACAAGATGTTCAGCCATAGTTTCAAGGTAGCTGAAATGATGAAGGGGATTGAAGAATAAATCGGTTTTTACCTTTGCTATACAACCTAGAAAAAAAATTCTAGAATTTAGCTACAAGAACTTTTAGAGTCTAGGAGAATTTGTTAGTAGAAATTTGAATTATTTTGAAATGGATTTGCAGCTGAAAATTAAGAGTGTTTGAAGGTCCATTAATGGTGGTTTTTCAGCCACCATCTTGAAGAAGAAAGAGGAGAACTTTAGATGATCTTTTGCATGGGTTGAATGCTCAATTTCCATGGCCAAATCACTTGGTAGTTTGCTGGAAAATTTTCTGGTTTAGTGAAGTCACAATAGCTGCGAATTTCCAATGAATTTCCAGCTCTTTTACCTACCCGAAATGGTTGTTTGCTAGCAAGAAAAGAATAGGCAAATGTGTTGCATTTTTCGGGAGTCCAGCCAAGAGGAAATGCTGGAAAAAAAAAATTTAGATTTGTACCAAAACAAGAACAAGCAAAGTATAGTTCTTTGAAGAAGAAACTATGGTGATTTAATTGAAAACCATCTAGCTATTTTTCCTCCTACATTTCGGTCATCTCCCATCTCAAGAGCTGGAATATTCTTTTGAAATTCAAGTCTAAGATTTATCCAAAACATTTTATTAGAAATTAGAATAATTAAAGAAATAGGAATATTTTCAAATTCAAATAGGCTAGGACATGGATTGCTAAAATGATGGAGATTATAATTCTTCTAGATTTTCTTTTAGGACAAGATCACATGGTTAGGACATCACCATTATGTCTTCCCCAAGACAACATTCCTAGTGGAATGTAAGAATAAAAATTCAAATATTAATTAGGATAATTAAAAATAATACTTAGTTGATGGGATTTGAACTCAAGCATTAGAAATTAACCGCAAACCTCTAACTACTTAACCACATTAAATTTTATTCTTATTTTCCCAACCTAATTCTCTTCCTTTCTAAATCTCAAGCCTCTTCCTAATTCGCCCTCAAGTAAAATTCCCTAATTACCCTTAATACTCAACAAGTATAAATAAACCATATAACATATATATCACAATTCTAAGGCACACGAATTTATCCAAGAAATATATTTTTACGCAATATGATATGATATGCATCCCTTCCCTCTAATTCTAGGGTAGGTTTAGGTGGAGTTTTACATGACGACTTAGTTCCTACAGGATACAAAGCTTAGACTTCCAGGTAGATAAAGATGAGAGAAATTCCACTAGTGGATATGTCTTCACCTTGTTTGGAGGAGAATTTCATGGATGAGTATTAAACAATCTTACAATGTTGACTCAGCCATAGAAATTGAGTATGTGGAAGCTTCGGAGGCATCTAAGGAAGGAGTTTGGCTCTGAAAGTTCCTTACAAAACTAGAGGTCATAGATAAGCCGATTGCGTTGTACTGTGATTTTACAAGTGCAATCTCGCAATCAAAAAAACTCAGGAACTACAAAAAGGGGAAGCATATAAAGGGGAAGTACCACCTGATCCGGGAATTTATTCAAAGACAGAAAGTCATGATGGAACAGATAGCCTCAGAAAATAATCTAACTGATCCATTCACCAAGCCTTTGGCTAAGAGAGTCTTCAAAATAAACTTAGATGCCGTATGGGTTAGCACATATGGACTTACATAGTCTTAGAGTGTAAGTGGGAGATTGTTGGATTGCATGCGCACTAAGACTGTATTTATTTTATAATTTTGATTAAATTAATAAATATTTTGTTCTCATTAATTCTTTATGTTTTTTCATTTTAATTTATACACAATTATGTTAGAAAAGACTCGTTGTGTTTAAGTAATTGATCTATATAAATGGAGGTCTTTCACAGTAAGGTATAGATCATGGGTTACTTAACACACAAACTATTATTCACAGCCGGATAATGAGAATAGAGATCTCATAATGATAAAGTTATTGTATTATGAATTTTAGACGAGGAATGGCTTACCTTTAGCCAGTGAGTAGTCCTCTCAATTCATAATATAAGTGTATTTTGAATATATATAACTGGACTTGTAGTAGTGGTTTCTAAAAGTACTATGTTGTAGAAATCCAGACTACTGCTGCTACAACGTAGACTTATACCCTACAACTTGAGTATGTGTTGGTGGTCTAGCAAAGCTAGAAACATATACTTTAATATACTATAGTTGAGGTTCTATTATAGGACCAATAGAATTGTATGTTAGATATATATAACTAGTTAGTTTAGATAGACTTGTACAAGATAGCTTCTATGCTATATCACCCCCTGTAACTGTTCAAATGATCTAATAATCTAGGGCTCTAGGGAACATAACTTAGATGTTTACTTTTGGGTTGCTCCCTTGGAAAGTGGAAACATTTCTGAAAGTCGTGGATCATTGGACTAAAAGTCTAAGGAAGGTAGATGTTATTTATAGAGGTGTTAGTATACTATTCCTCTCTGAATGTACGGTGTTACGTAGAGAGGCATATTTGTCATAATACCTATAGGTCAGAGACATTACTAACAAAACATTGTCCTTGGGGTCAATATTTTCTTATGATGATATTAAAAATATTTAAATTATAAAATACACCTATTTATATAGTAGGAGTATTTTGGACATTTTAATAGCCAATGCGATGTGTCTTTTGGTCTTCAGAATAACCCATAAGTCCTGATGGATTTGGGTAGAAGAAATGGCCCTAATTAAATGGGCTTTATTTTATTCAAGTAGTCTGATTTAATTTTTAGTTTAGAATTAAAAAAAAAAGGCCCTAAGAGAGAATTAATTAAAAGCCTATTTTAGTTGGTTAATTAATTTTTTAGGGCTTGAACCCGGATTGCATAATTAAGGTTGGCCAAGTTTGAATTAGTTAAAAGTCTTGAGAAAGTGGTTTTGTCCATTTTGGCTAATTAATTAATTGTTTGCTGGGTTTTTATTAATTTGGTCCAGGTAATTAATTTGTGGGTAGCCTAATGGGTTGGACTAAAGGTCCATGTTTAATCGGATAGGGTTAAATGAGTATGGGTCTTTAGGAGGTTGGTTTATTTTTGAATTCCCAGAGATAGCTCTACTGATATTTTATTAGAGATAATGTTAAGTGTTTGGGAGTCCTGGGATAAGAACTTATCAGAAAAACCCTAAAAGAAAACACTTGATTTGTCTATTCTCTCTTTACTACAATTGTCTCAGGGTTTTCTGTGTGTCGTCTTATTCTTAAGAAGATACAAAAATAGAAAGCTACACTCTCAATACTGCTCAATAGCAGTTTATTGAGGGAGACTTTTCGTCTATCCTTCGGCTTTCATTGGCTACTCAGGTAATGGCATATTCCGAAAGCCTAAGAGTGTGGCATTCATGCAATGCAGTCGCAAGTTGGTGGGACAACAATCAGAGGCATTGACGAGAGAACCAGAGGTATCACAGACTAATCCGTCGGTTCCATCGATGCCTAATCAACCTAAGTGATCAATTTTGAAAAATCGCAAAGGTATACTTCCACTACTACCTTTGTTTTTACTTGCATTTAATCGGTCATTAAATGCTTCTAAGGTCGTGATCCACTTTCAAGGCCCAGTCCTAAAAGAAGATGATTTAGCAACTACGGCCTTAGATTGTGGTCTCATGACTTTTTCTGTCACTTGAAGCTCATTCATTAATTCCATTAAACTCATGTTTAACCTTTTTTTTTTATTGTAATTCAATTTGAACTATAAGTAGGAGTCCGGCAAAGTCTTGAGAACCATGTCCACTTGGATTTCAGAATCAATAACAGCCTCTAGAACTTTTGCCTCTTCGAAAATAGTAATCATCTTGAGTATGTGCGCTCTGACTGATACTCCTTCAGCCATCCTAGTGTTCATGATTGCCCTAAGAGTCTTATGCCTTGTGGGCCAGCTTTTGTCTATGAATGTGGTGGCCAGTGATATGCTAATACCATAGGCAGTGGCCATGTGCTCGTGTTTAGACTGAAGCATATTTGACATAGAGGCTAACATATTGCAACGAGCCATCTCATCAGTATTCTTCCATGCTTTCTTAGCCTCTCACTTTTTCTCAGCAGAACTCTCCCCAATCTCTGGATAGGAATTGTGCAAGACATACTTATACTTCTCGGCTGTAAGTATTATGCCCAGGTTCTAGTCTACATAATTTGGACTCATTAACTTATTCTCATGAAGAATAACGACCAAAAGACTAAAAAAGCCACTACCGGACATTTCTAAAATTTAAAAAATAAAACATTCTCAGTTTATGTAAAAAAAAAAAAAAAAACCAAAGTTCATTTTATTCTCATGTTATATCTGATAACAGTTAACCCTTTGACTATTATATATAACATGATCTATTTTGCTTTTAGAGGAACTGACATAGCTTCGTGAGAAGATTAACAGTTCTCTAAGCTAAGTATTTTGACCATCACAAACAGTCTATCCTTCTTGGTAATGATCTAAAAGATAACTCTATCGAAGGGATGGTCATTGCTTCTTATTTTCTATGGATAATCCTAGTTCTATGACCTCTAACGTGAGTTGGCCAATCATAGTACGTATCCCGAGCATCAATTCCATCTATCTATTAAATCTAAATCCTTGTGGAATCTCCATTCTATATGGGTTCACTCTCAGGGTAATGCGAGGAGGCCCATGATCTCTAATAAGGACCGTGATGGAAGCATGGGGTCATTGGAACTCCTCTCTTACTTAGTCTTTTAAAATATGGATTCTTTTCAGAAAAATATCCTTTTGAAAATTTTTATTAAGTTTCCCTTAACTCGCATAAAATATCTAAACCCATAAAATCTCTACGTCAAGGTTGTCATCCTCTGAGAGATTTATAATGGATTAATTTTGAGTTAAAGACTTAATGATTTTCAAAAAAATTTCATTAAAAAACCTTTCTTGAGCTTTGGTCTCCAGTTTATGACAAAAAATTTTCTATAAAAATTAATTAAAGTGGTTTTTCTATTAGCTTACACAAAATATCTAAATCCAAATATTCTCTAGGTCTAGAAAAAACAAGGATTAATTTTGTTCATAAGTTAATAAACCTATTAATAAAAAAAAACATTTTTCCTTGCTAAAATATTTTTCAAGACTTGGTCTAGAAAAACGTTCACATAGGAAAGTCTTAAAAAGGAAAAAGTGTGCTAGAAAAACTGTAGATGTTTTTCATGCCTTTTTCTATCCTTTAAAGTCCTAGGTGATCAAATAAAGAATTAAACACATTAATTCAATGAATTAATTATCTTGTTTAATCCTTAATGGTTTAGTACTATTTACATGCAACATGTTTCAAGAATATTATATTGTAAAATAGTAACTTCACTTGGCATTGGACCAAAAAAAAAAAAAAAGGAAGAAAAAATATATAGGAAAAACTGAAAAACAAAAAAACTCTAGGACCCGACCCGTGTGGAAAAAGGCAAAACCGCGGTGCAATCTAAAGAGCAGCTTGGTGCCCAAAATCTTGACCGGTTTGCACCAAGCTGCGGCCGGCTTTGTGCCCAAGTCGTGGCCTGGCTTCTCCACCAAAACAGTTGCCAGCTTGTTTATGTGTCACGCGGCTGCAACCGGCTTGGTCAAGCCCCTGGCCGGTTAATCCCTGAAACTCCCTTGTTCTTCGTTTTTCTCCATTTTCCCTCCATTATTTTTCTGTCTTCTTTATCCAGACGATATTCCAGGCACGAGTTGATTACGGAGTCTTAAATAGAATTGAATCTCAAATAAAAACCCAACCGTCTATGCCTTTCATTACAGGATTACATAAGATCTCTACAAAAGACCATTAAAGTACAGTGATCCTCTTTCTCAACGGTGAGACTTACAAGAAGTCTATCCAATACTAGAAACATGAAGGATTGCAATTCAAGTCAACAAATTAGCTTGCTGATTTTAATTAGCCTACATATGCTCCTACCTTTGCCATGAAAATTGATGCGTAGTTTGCGCATATAGAAAATTCATATAAAATGTATACCACATACACATAAGATTTACTATAAAATGCCAAATAGAATTACACAATACACCTATAGGCAAGTGCACCTATGGTATAGTATAATATTACTAGAAAGTATCGAAGAACCTTAGGGAACGCAACTCTACCCCTACATCCTTCTCATTGTTTAGCCAAATAAAATTGTGAAGTATATAAGATTAACTATAATAAGAGAAATATAATGTTCGTACACAAAAGAGAGTGACAAGTTCATCAAGGAATAAGAAAGAGATAAACCTATATAACAAAAGGAATTCCCCCATTCATTACCTAAAAGATGAGCATCTCTTGAATCCATAATTTCTAATTCTAGGCACCGAAATGATTCAAATATCATTCTCACTACTTCCTTCTCATTGTTTAGACAAATAAAATTGTGAAGTATATAACATTAACTATAATAAGAGAAATATAATGTTCGTACACAAAAGAGAGTCACAAGTTTATCAAGGAATAAGAAAGAGATAAACCTATATAACAAAAGGAATTCCCCCATTCATTACCTAAAAGATGAGCATCTCTTGAATCCATAATTTCTAATTCTAGGCACCAAAGTGAGTCAAATATCAATCTCACTCTCTCTCGAGTTATGAGATTTCCACCCCCAAATTCGATTAATCAGCATCTCTACCTAACCAATCGAACCTAAGGATGCATTAATCATCACTCACCATCCTAAATCATTCGAAAGCCACAAAATCCCAATCTCTAGGCTATATCTCAAACCTTTTAGTTATTTGCCCTAATTTACAACCTCCTTTTTCGATTAATTGAAAATGGCAAATTTTAAGTTAGCTAAGTAGCTATTCAAACTTTAACCCCATCTCTTGAAATTATTAAGGAAAAATATTTAATTTAAACTCATCAACCAAAACTCAACTCAACTAAGATAACAAAATAAGCACAAATAACCAAATACCATAGAAGAAAAAGATAGATCCACAAAAAATACATCAATGTCAAGAATAAAAATAGGGTACAACCCTTCATTACAATTAAAAATTAAATCTTAGCATAAGGATTACAAGTAAGATTACAAAAAAGAAAAAGAGAGAGAGAGAGAGAGAGAGAGAAAAGTAAACTCATAGATAAGCCTTATTCTTCCTCAAGTAACCTTCTCTTCTTCTTCTTTTTCCTTGAATCTCTTAGTCTTCTTCTCTTCTTTGTGTGCAAACTCACAAGACTTAGGGTTCTTGAGAGAAACCCCTAAGCCTTACCAACTTTCCCCCTCTTTTCAATGTGTGAAAGAATGATATATGAGGCCCCTAGTGTCATGGATCTTGAAAATGCACTGAAAATTACCCAGATTTTGCTTGTAGGCGGCCCAAGGAAGTTGGGTCGCCAAGTTTTCCAGAAACAAGGCATCCTAGGGATGTCCAACTTTCCTAGGCTACCAAGTTACTGGAAAACTCAGCTCTTATAGAAGGCACTAGGTGGCCAAGGGATCTTAGATTTCCCAAGGTTACCTTTTTTCTAGAATTTTGACACTGTTGAAGGCCATCAGTTGGCCAAGAAAGTGAAGGTTCCCTTAGCCGCTTACTTTCTAGAAGCAAAGGTAACGAATTACTAATACGCAGCCTAGGGAGATTGGAATTCCCTAGGCCACCAAGTTTCTGAATGAATTGCACAATTGAAGCAAGCTAGGTAACCTAGGGAAATTGAGCTTCCTAGGCCACTAAGTCTCTAGTCCTTTATGTCTATTTTGAGTGGTATATGTGGCCTAAAGAAGTTGCACTTCCCTTGGCTGCCATCGTCATTTCATAGCTTCTTCATCTTTCTTCTATTTTCTTCTATTTTCAATTTTATTCATCCTCAATTGATATTTTTCATTTCCTAAACAAAAACAAGATGAAAAGGGTGTAGTGAGGAGTGAATTGTGTAAGAATTTATCTCAATTAAAGAAAAAAAACACTAGAAAATGTATATATGATGAGCCCTCATCACATATCCTTACACTTAAACCTTTAGTTATCCTCAAGCAAACAACATAGCACCACAAATAAAGAAGTGTCTCACAAAATAAGGTGAGATATTTTAACATGAGTTGGCCAAGATGGTACAGGTATTATTTCTCATTTAATTTGAGAATCAAGTCTAAAACCTAATTAGCTAAGCTAATTTTTTGTGTGAACTAATGTATTAGGATAGAAATAATCAAAGCCATCGAAGTTAAGTTAAGCAAGTTCATGCTTATTCAAGGTGTTCCATGTTGATTCTTTAAGTTTTAAAAGTGAATGATATAATTCATATAAGCTAGGCTAAATAAGTTAATTCCAAGTTCTATGACCTTCCAACCATCACAATCCATGTAGTAAATATAAGATTAGTCCATAGACTTACTTTATTCCCTCAATTCTTTTTCTTGCAGTAAGGCAATGCAAAAGCCTAAGTAAAGATATGTAATAAGGATTTTTCATTCCAAATTTTTTTTTTTTGTTTTCTTTCTTTTTGGTTTGACAAGGTAAAACAAATGCCTAGTAAAGATATGAATAAATATTTTTTAGCTTTTGTATTACCTTACTTTATTCTCTCATTTTTATTTTTTTTTACTCCAATCCACATTTACTCACCTGGAATGAAGACAAGTTTCAACCATAGAACAAAGATTAACTTAAAATTCCATACTTATATTTCATCATAAACACTACCTTAATTCCTAACAAACAATATTGTGTCACTTTTACTAAATCTAAGATAAGGTTAATTTAAATTCTCAAGATCTAACTATTTCACACATAATGTACAAGTTTACTCAAAAATAAACTTTTCCAACAAGTTTTAAATTTAATTCTTACACCAAAAGGAATACAATAACAATCCATCATGGCCCAACCAAATCTAAAAATTGAAAAAATTTGGCCCAATTTCAAAAATTGCACATAACTCATCAAAAAATCAAGAGAATTCCATAATCACAATAAAAACTTGAAGAGAATATTAAATAACCCCTTCCCCAACTTAAATTGGACAATGTCCTCATTGGCCACAGATATAGAAATAAAAATATCAAAATCAGACTAAAATAAAAAAAAGGGGGGGGGTTAGCAATACTCCCCAAGTGATTGCAGCTCCTTGAAGAAGAATATTTTTGTTAGAAGAAGAAGAGAAAGTAAAACTGCCAAAAAGAGATGAAATACAATAAATATCAAATGTAAGAAATAATAATATAACATAATAAAAATAAAAATATATAAAAGATTGAGTCCAACAAAAGAAAAGAAAAAGCGAATGTAAAGAAAATCCCCAAAAACCAAAAATAAAAAATCAAGGCTTCTCTACATCCTATAGGATACAATCTACTCTCTCTATGTATCTAATGTTCTCTCCATGATATAGCTTGGACCAGCTCCTATTTACTTTGAGGACTCCTTTTTACGGATAAGATAGTTCAACTGCTCCGAAGGGGGACACTTTGGTCACAAAAAATAGTCTAGACCACTTAGGTCTCAGCTTCCTAGGAAATAGCTTTAGCCTTGAATTAAACAGTAGTATTTGATTACTCTCCTTGAATTCATGAGTTAGTATGATGTGCTTATTATGCCACTTCTTCATATTCTCTTTGTAGATTCTTGAGTTCTCATAAGTCATGTTCCTCCATTCTTCGAGCTCATTTAATTGGAGAAGCCTTTTTGTTCCTATAGATTCAAGATGAAAATTAACCAATTTAATGGCCCAAAAAGCTTTATGCTCCACTTCTACAGGTAGATAACACGTCTTCTCATAGACCAACCAATATGGAGTTGTTCCTATAGGTGCCTTGTATGTTGTCTGATATGTCCAAAGAACATCATCTAATTTTACACTCCAATCTTTCTTAGTATGATTCACTACCTTTTCTAAGATTCATTTTAATTCTCTATTGACAGCCTCTACTTGGCCACTAGTTTGGGGGTAATAGGGAGTAGCTAGCTTGTGGGTAACACCTAATCTGTTCATCAATCTCTCTAATTAGCTGTTGCAAAAATTAGTTCATCTATCACTTATGAGCAATTAAGCACGCCAAAGCGAATAAATAGCTTTTTCAAAAGCTTAACCACCACTCTAGCATCGTTTGTACCTACTTGGATACGTGGTTAACAGCCACCAAAATATACTTATTACCAAAAGAATTTGGAAAAGGTCCCATAACATCAATTCCCCAATAATTAAATATCTCATAGGCTTGAAAAATAGAAAGGGGCACTTCATGAGCTTTAGAGATATTACTTATCCGCAAGCATCTATTGCAATTTGTCACAAATCCATGTGCATCCTTAAATATTGAAGGCCAGTAGAATCCAGAGTAAACTTTTCTTGTTCTGATATTTACTTGAGGCCCCCATCTAGTCTTTCGATACAATGCCAGAAAATGTCCTAAAAATCAGTAGTATGTACATATCTTCAAATGACATGATCTGCACAACAACGAAATAAGAAAGGATCCTCCCAAAAGTAATACTTCACATCAGAAAGGAATTTTTTCCTTTATTGTGGATTAAGTCCTACAAAGCAAGGAGAAACATAATTTTAACATCCAACCTATAAAAGTTGTTTATCCGGGAAGATATCATTGATCTCTTCTTTTTTTAATGCCTCCAGCGTGGGATTTTCTAGCTTTGATAGGTGATCAACAACTAAGTTTTTAACTCCTTTTTTATTCTTGATCTCCAAATAAAATTCTAAAAACAACATCATCCATCTTATCAATCTAGGCTTAGAATCACGTTTAGTGGGAAGATATTTTAGTGTAGAGTGATTAGTGTGAATCATAATTTTAGTTAAGACACTGTAGGAATGAAATTTATCCAAAGCAAATACTATTACTAGTAACTATTTTTCAGTGGTGGTATAATTGTCTTGTGCTATTGTGAGAGTTTTGCTAGTATAGTGGATTCACTGAAAGTATTTATCCCGCCTTTGTCCAAGAACTACTCCAACTACATAATCACTAGAATTACACAATAGTTTAAAAAGGAGTGATCAATTAGGAACAACTAAAATGGGAGAATTAATCAACTTTTTCTTCAACAAATTAAAAGCAAAAAACCACTTATCTTTAAAATTAAAGAGGGCATCTTTACCAAGTAAAGAGGTAAGGGATTTTAATATTTTAGAGAAATCCTGAATGAATCTTCTGTAAAAGCCTGTATACTCAAGAAAACTCGTAATTGGCCCTCACAGAAGTTGCTGGAGGGAGCTTCTCAATTATGTTTATCTTAGCTCAATCAACCTGAATCCCTTGTCGTGAAATCTTATGCCCTAAAACAATAACCTCATTTACTGTAAATTGACATTTCTCTCAATTCAGTACAAGATTCATTTTTTCGCATCTTTTAAGTACTCTTTCCAAATTTTGCAAACAAAACTTAAAAAATCCCCAAAAATAAAAAATTCATACATAAACACATTCAATATCTCCCCTCCTAAACTTTTAAACAAACCATCATACATCTTTAAAAAGCTATTGGCCCATTGCACAATTCAAAAGGCATACACTTGTAAGCAAAAGTCGTAATGGGGCAGGTGAAGGTAGTTTTCTCTTAAACTTCAAAAGGTATGGGAATCTAAAAGTAGCCAGAGAATCCATCCATAAAGCAGCAATACATGTGTCCAGTGGGAATCTAAAAGTAGCCAGAGAATCCATCCATAAAGCAGCAATACATGTGTCCAGCTAGCCTCTCCAACATTTGATCAACAAAGAGAATAGAGAAGTGATCCTTTCTTGTGGCTTCATTTAACTTTCTACAATCAATGTAGATTCTCCATCCAGCGACAAGCTTCATTAGAATAAGCTCATTCTTCTCATTACGTGCCACTGTTATACCTTTCTTCATTGGTACCACTTATGTAGTGCTTACATACGTATTGTCTGAAATGGGGTAAATAATTCTTACACCCAACATCACTTCACTCTTAACTACTCTTTTCATGTTTGATTTAACCTTCATTGAGATTGTACCACAGGCTTTACACATTCCTTAAGAAGAACATTATGTATGCAGAAAGAAGGGCTAATTCCTTTTATATCTACGGGTTTCCATACTATAGCCTTCTTATGAATCTTTAGAACATGAATGATAGGGCCTAAATTAGTCATATATTTTCTAATTACTTGAGGCTATTTTGTGATACATTTTGTACAATAACTAGTCATATTCCTTCATATTTGAGATTTTACCATTGGAAAGGTATTTTGTGTATTATTTCAGATTTTAGGGGTAAAATAAGGCAAAAATGTTGCTAAACAAAATAGAGGTGGCGCCGGCCACGTGCTGTTGGCACGCTCTTTGAGGCGATGAAAATCGACAAAATAGAGATAAATAGAACACAGTCGGTGCCAGTTGGGAGCTCAAAGGCGACGCCAGTTGCAGTCTAGAAGGGTTGGCATGAAAATCAAGAAAAATCGACGAACGAACAGAGAAACAGACCACAACCAGCGCCGGCCCTAGGTAGGTTAGACGGCGTCGACTGTGTACTGTTACTGAGATATTGTCTCGATTTTCGTGCGTATTTTTTGACAATTTGTAGAGTTTTAGTATTTTCCTACTTCTAGTCTGCCAGAAACCCTAAATGGATGAATTTAGGCACTTCTAAAGCCTATAAATAGAGGAAAAATACAAGTTAAAAGGAAGAATTCACGGATCAAAATAAAAAATCACTCAAGAAGGAATTCACTCAAATCAAGGAGGATTGTACAAAAGAGTTTACGAAGGAGGAAGAAGGAGGCTTATCTATGAGTGCTTTTTTTTTTAACTTTTTTTTCTTTTCTTGAACAATGATGTATTAATTGTTTTATTATAATTTAACATTGTTTTAGGTATTCATGATTTTTAGAGATACTTTGATCTTTTGATTAATTGATTATTGTCCTTGGTATTTAATTACTTATGCTGATTACGAGAATAATTTGTTATTTCTTTCTATTGACTTGCTTGAAAAAGGGGTTGATGGTGGTCTCAATTCATTAATTTCATATGTGTTGTCTTTTAACTTGCTTGAAAAATGGGTTAATTGCAAAGAATTGGATAATTAAAAGTTAATTGATGTCTGCCAGGATATGGATTCATTGGTTAATTTCATATTTTAAATTTGCCAGGATATGAGAATTTAATCAAGGATTATGGTTAATGCATCTTTTGGGTGAATTAGTTGAGACATGATATGCGATGCTAATTTGTTTAAAAGATAGTGATTTCATGGATTAAAAAAGAAGTGAATTTATATTAATCCTTCATGATGCCAAGAGAATGATTAGTTATGATAATGATTAGATACTTTAAGATCATATTTGTTAAAATAATGGTTTGAGTTACATAATTCTCCATCCTTGTCGTGTACATATTCTTTTACTTTATTTTATTTTATTTTTCCTTTGTTATTCTTTTTCACTTTATTAAGTCGGTTAACCAATGCAAGAGAGGTGACTAATGCATACTTGTTCCTTGAGGATCGACACTCATTTTAAATCCTATGCTATACCTAATGATGAGTACGCTTGCTCATATGTGTAATTTAGGGTTAACATTTTAATTTAAACTTGATTGGGAATGTGCTTATTTTTATATCAAAATTCAAACACATCAATGAACCAACTGAAACTTTTGCCCCTCCCAAATCTTTTGCAATAATCACTGGCAAATTATCCCTTTGGGCCAGGAATGCATATTCAAGATGATTTGGCAACTCTTTTAATTCCAACTCTAATAGGTCCTCAATAGATGATCTCATTCGTCCAGGACTTGATTTCTCAATAACTTCAAAAACTGATGATTCAAAATTGTTCTTGGAATTCTCCACATATGCCAATAATTCTTGGGAATGTTGTTCAACATCTTCCATTAACCTATCTTTAGTCCATTGAATAAAATGTTCTTGCACAAAATTAGAAATACATTCATCAGTAATATCAATTATAAAGCAATCATCCATATAAAGGAAGTTATCATAAGACTTTTTGATAGTATGAAACATTCATCCATATAAGATGATTGCTTAGAATCAATGGACTACAAAAGCTGTTATCGATGTTCATAATGGTCTGCCTAGAATCAATGGAACTTTAGGATCATCATCCATATCAAAAATAACAAAATTGATTGGAAAAATGAATTTGTCAACCTTAATAGGGGCTACACAATCCCTCTAGGATATTGATAGGGGCTAAAATCACCATTATTTTCCTAGTTATTTAATGTTATTTTGAGTTAATTTATTGTAATAACTAGACATATTCCTTCCTCTTTAAAATTTTTCTTGTATAAAGTGTTTTTGGCAAATTTGTGCAGATTTGAGTTAAATTCGAGCAAAAAGTGAACAATTTCAGAATGCACCTAGTGCTAGGTCCAGCCAAAGGACCAGGTGTCGGGTCTATTCTTGTCAAGTAGAGAAAATCGAGCCAACGTTCAGGAAAAAAATAGAACAGACCTGACGCTTGGTCTGGAAGTGGACCAGGCACCGGGTCCATTCTATTAGGCCAGCAAAAATAGAGCAAAAATTCAGATGAAGAATAGATTGTACTTGGCACCAGGTGGGTCGAAGGTACCTATGCCAGGCCTACTTTGGAAGGTGAAAATCCTATGTACAAATTTGGAAATTTTTCAAAGATTTATGTATTTTTTAATTCCTACTTGGCTAAGATATCTCAAGCAACAAATTTAGCGTCCAAAAGGGCTATAAAAGCAAGAGAAAACATAAGAAGATAAATATACAGGGAGGTGGATTCAAAAGCAAAAATTTCTAATCACTCATTGAAGAAGGAATTCACCCAATCAAGGAGGATTGTTCATGAGAGTCTTCAAGGGTGAAGAAAGTGGCTTGTCTATGAGTGCTTTATTTTATTTTTATTTTCTTTTCCTTTAATAATGATGTATTCAATATTTTTATTATAATTTAACATTATTTTAGGATTCATGATTTTATGTTAATTTAGTTATTTGATTGATTCTTTATCATCTTTGGCATTTGGTTACTTGTTATCATTGGTTATTGATGCGAGTTCTTCTAATTGACTTGAGACGACGATAATAGAAGTTTTATTGCATTGATTTCGTATATGCCTAATCTTAATTGACTTGAGCGATGAAGTTAGGATTATAGGACTAAGTAATCAAAGATTAGTTAATTCCACCTTGAGCAAAGTGTTATTAGCTAATTTCATGCTTATAAGGAATTGGGATTAATGCATGTTTTGGTTTTGTTAGCTTGATTGACAAATCTGTTAATATAATCAAAATATAGTAATTCTATGGATTGGAAAACTAAGTGAAATTTATCTAAGTAGATTCATGACTTGAGAAATGATTGAATTTTACTTTATATTCCTTCATGATGCTAAGATAATAATTAATTAAGAGAATTGCTAGTTGGTTCATTATCATGTTTTCTAGGATAATTGTCTAAATTGCATATTCCTACATCTTTGAGTTGTATATATTTCTTTATTTTGAAAACTATTTTCTCACTTTATATTGGTCAGTTAAACAATGAATGAAAATTGATTAATGTATACTTGTTTCTTCTAGAATCAATACTCGTTAATTCCGTATACTATACTTGCGATGAGTATACTTGCTCATATGTGTATTTTGAGATTAATATTTTAATTAAAACTTGACTAAGAGATAGATTTAAATTTGATTATTTTTATGCTCCCAAAATTTATGCATAAGATATTTGATAGATCTATCTGCTAACTAGATACTTATTCTAGTAGGCTGTGGTTCACCTAAACCTAACTTATAAAAAGTGCTATATGGTAACAAATTATTGCTAGCCCCTATATATGCTAATGTTGTGCCCAAAAAAAAAAAAAAAACATTACTAATCAAGCAAGGAATAGAGAAATTCCCTGAATCTTTCAATTTATGTGGCAACTTTTCTTTATGTTAGAGAAGGGCAAAACATTCTTTATTCAATGTTAACATAGATAGCTCTTCCAACTTCCTTTTGTGGGATAGAATGTCTTTAAAAAATATAGCATACTTGGGCATTTGTGTTAGGATCTCAACAAGTGGAAGATTGGTTTGTAGCTATTTAAATAACTCCAAGAACTTTTTGAATTACTCCTTATCTTTCCTTTTCCTTTGTTCTATATCCAGATCGATCTGGATATAGAACAGAAGAAGAATGTTTTTGCATTTCTATCCTTTATGCTCCCATTTTCTCAGATAGAGGTGATGCCTCTTCTATTCTTTGAATGGTGCTACAGGCAAGTTCCATTTTTTCTCTTGCTCTTCTACTGTCCTTTCTTCATCGTCATCATTGTGCCCCAGAATCACATGATTAGTTAGCTCTTTTCAATTTCTTAATGTGATTGCCTCAACAATCTCACGAGAAACATACTCTTCAAGATGCCTAGCGTATTACATAATCTTATTCCTTAGATTACAAATTAGTGCTTCTTGTTGACTTTTTAACTCCTCCACCTTCTCAAAATATGAAATGACTAGAATAGCAACTTGCTCTAAGAGAGGTTCCAATGATAACTTGGGATAAGAAATAGGATGACATTCTTCAAGTGGAGTAGATGCTTGAAAACTATGAGGTGAAGTCAAATATTGACCAAATCCACATTGTACCCATAATTTAGCTCATGAACTCTATGGACATCATTGACCCATGCATTATGATAACCATCTAGAGTTTCATTCCCCCATAACCATATACCTTCCCATTCATTATTATCCATAGCATATTATCAAATCAACCTCGTAAGCATAATTCAAAACCAAGATCAATAAATAAGTAATAATTTCTCAATCGTTCATGAAAATAGACAATATTCAAGCATAGTTTCCAAGAAAAGTCTAAAAAGACCCATTTATTTATTAAGCAAAAACACAAAATAAGATTGCTCCCAAAATAACCTCCAAATCTCAAATCAAAATGCATAGTCCATACGAGTGCAAACATTTCCAACTCCACAAAAATGAACAAAAATTAAGCATAAAACCTAAGGAAATTCCAAAAGACAAATCCATATATCAAAACCTTGCGCCAATTACCATATCCTCATACCCACCTTTAAAATCTCAATTTCAAGAAAAATGAATATCATCTTCATCACACCAATCAATCTCCATTTTTCAATACAATGAATTCATCACAACAAAATAAAAACCACAAATGTCCAAATCCAACAATTTCTTCATAACCACTTCACCAAAGAATAAGGTATAAATAAATGAATCCATGAATAAAATCACTTAAGTCCAAAAGAATAGATTTTACAAAAACAACAAATAATCAACGAATTCTTAAGTACAATTCTAGCCAAAATAAAACAAAATCACAACAAACATATAAACAACTATTCATAAACAAGTTAGTGATGTATGCAAATATATATATAAATACAAGGAAAAATTAACAAGAATTAAAGTTTTTAGAATATAGCCATAGCCGTTCCCAGTCAATGGCGCTAAAAACTTGTTCCATGGGTTGTGCATATAGAAAATTCATATCAAATGTGCTCCACATACATACAGGTCTTACCAATTAAAATACCAAATAAAATCACACAACACACATATATAGGCAAGTGCACCTATCGTGTAGTATAGTATCATTAGCAAGTATTGAAGAACCTTAGGGAACACAACTACTACCCCTACTTCATTCTCTTCTCATTGTTTAGCCAAAAGAAAATGTAAAGCATATAAGACTAACTACACTAGGAGAAAATTCATGTTCTTACACGAGAGAGAGTCATAAATTCATTAAGGAATAAGAAAGAGATAAACCCATGTAACAAAAGGGATTCCCCCCATTCAATACCTAAAAGATAAGCATCCCTTGGATTCATAATTTCTAATTTTAGGCACCAGAGTGAGTGATAGGGCCTAAATATGCCTATATTTTTTTAGCTATTTGGGGCAATTTTGTAATGTTTTTTATGCACTAGCTAGTCAATTCCCTTCCTATTTGAAATTTTGCAAGTGGAAAGTTTTTCTTTGATTTTATGCAGAAATTGGACAATTACGAGATTACTTGTGCGTATTCTAGTGTTGAACTGGCGCCTGCTTAGGCAATTAAACCAGCCCAGGCTTAGTTCTGGAAGAATGGGACAAACTAGAGGGAAAAACATAGCAAATAGGGTGAAACCAGAGCCGACCTGGTATTGGCCTAGAGAGCCTGACCCGGCACCAGCCCAGTTCGGTTTCAAGGCAGTGTAATGTCTGATTTTGAGCAAAATTAGAAGTTTCTCAAGAAATCTTTTGGTAACTAACTTACACACGATCGAGAACTTCTAGAGAACTATTTTGGCGACCTAAAGAGCACAAAGAGAAAGTGGGAATTCCAAGGATCAAAATCAGAGATTATTCTTTCAAGGAAGAATTCATTAGAATAGGAGCATTGTTTCAAGAGAGTATCTAAGGGAGAAGAAATGGGGTTTATCTATGAGTTCTTTCGTAAACCTTTGCTTTCTTTCTATCTTTCTTTCTTTCTTTCTTTTTTTTGATACAATGATGAGATCAATATTTTTATTGTAATTGGATGGTATTTTTAGATTTATGATGATTGAATTAATTTAGTTCTTTGATCAATTGATTTTTATTCTTTATATTTGATTACTTATTTATATTGATGAATTGGTGCAATTAGATTATTCTTCTAATTAACTTGGGAAAGAAGTTAGGAGTTGGCTTCAATTCATTAATTTTATGTATATGTTTCTTAACGGACTTGGAGAAGAAAGTTAAGCATAAAAGGACTTAAGTAATTAAAGATTAATTGATTTTACCTAGTGCATAGGGTTATTGGCTAATTTCATGTTTTATATCGCCTAGAGTATAAGGATGTTGATTGAGGAATGAATTTCATACATGTTTTTGGCTATTTAGTGAGATTGGGAAATCTACTACATTAGCTATAGATATAGTAAGTCCATGACTTGGAAAGAATTGAATTCTATATTATTCCTTCATGATGCCAAGATAGTAATAAATAGTGATAACTACTAATAATTCATTATTATATCTTTAAGAATTTCTATCTAAGTACATGCTCTTCTCTCCTAAGAGTTGTTTGTATTTTTGTCTTTATTCTTATTTTTATTTTTATTCTTTTATCATTTTAATTGGTAGGTTAAATAATGGATGAAAAGTAATTAATGGTAGCTATTTTCTTGAGGATCGATATTCATTAATTCACTATACTATACTTTTCGATGAGTGCACTTGCTCATATGTGTGACTTGGGGATTAATGTTTTAATTAAAATTTGATTGGGAATGGCCTTGAAATTTCATGATTTTATACACCTAAATTTTACGAATCAAGTTTTTTGGTGCCATTGTCGGGGTCATGAAAGCTTGGATTTCATTAATTTAACTATATTTATATGTTTATATATAAATATGTATACATATTCTTTATGTAAATAGGTATTATATCTTGTTGTTGTTTGTATGATTTATAAATTAATGTTCTATTTATTGTAATAATTATACTTACTTGAATGTTTATAAACTCCAAAACCTAACTTTCGTATTCTCATTTCCAAAATCAAATAACATGACCAATTGGATCTTGGGCTGGAAGAATGACGGGCAGAACCCTGATACTTCACCAAGGATGAGACTATGGCCTTCAAACCCATATGCTCTGGAAACTGTGCTAGAAAAATTTGCAACAATTGTGATAGCACGATTCTAAGAGATAGATGAAACCTGTAAGACCTTTGAGGCCATAGTTCAGAATATGGAAAGGCAGATTTAGTATTTAACTGATTTGGTGTTAGGACCACAAGATCAATCACTTTTGGTCACCACTGGATTAGATACTCAGCAAAATGATAGCCATCATTTTGAGTAATGGGAAAGAATTGACTGAAGCGACAGACTGAACAGGCACCAGCTTGAATAGGACAGCCAACTCGAAAAATTTAGCGAATCTAGAACAGAGCAGGCACTAGCCCAACTCTAGTCACCAACAAGTGAAACAGAAAAGTTACTTGCTGGTCCACCTTCAGTCCCTTATCCTACCAGAAAGCAAAAATCAAAGAAAGATGAGCAATTTGGTAAAACTTTGGAGATTTTTAAGCAATTGCACATCAACATCCCACTTAGTGAAGCTCTGATACACGTGCCTAAATATGCACAATTTATCAAACACATTCTTGCCAACAAATAGAGAATGAAAGACCTGTCCACTGTCATCTTGAACAAAGAATGTTCAGGCATCTTGCAAGATCAAGGGAGATTGTCACAAAAAGAAAACGATCCAAATAGTTTTTGTATTCCTTATCTTATTAGTAGTCTTACATTTGGCAATGCATTAGCTGACTTAGGTACTAGTATTGATATTTTCCCATATAAAACTTTTGAAAAGCTAGGCCTAGGTGGACCTAAACCCACTAGGACGAGCATTCAATTGCAAGATAGATCCATTAAATATCCAAGAGGGATAATCAAAAATATGCTTGTTAAAGTGGATAGGTTCATATTTCAAGTGAACTTTGTTATTCTTGGCATGGATGAAGACTCTAAAATTCCTTTAATTCTAGGACAACTTTTTTTCAGCTACTGGTAAAGCATTAATTGATGTTTATGGGGGGAAGGTTAACACTTAGAGTTGGGGATGAAAATGTTACTATTTGAATTCATAAAAGCTTGAAGCATCCCATATCTTCTGATGATTCTTGTTTTATAATTAATATTCTTGATGAATCTATCTTTAATTTTATGCAGGGATCATTAGCTCATGTTTCTATGGATTTGATGTATAATATAGAAAAGAAATATGAGCATCACCATTCATCCATGGGAAGTGTGACTGCATATTTGGGGGATCCAAGTGAGAAGCCTAAGGGATTTCAAGGAGATTGAAAACAGTAGTTTGGGGAGAATAAAGTCATCTATTAGTGAACCATCAAAGTTAGAGCTCAAAGACTTGCTCGAACATTTAGAATATACATGTTTGGCTGAAAGAAAGAAATTACCAGTGATCATAGCAAAAGGCCCTACTTGGAAGAAAAAGGCCAAATTGGTAAAGTGAGAATATAAAACGATCATAGCATGGAAAATGAATGACATTAAATGAATTAGCCCTTCATTTTGCACTCACAAGATCTTATTAGAAGAAGGAGCAAAAATCATAGTACAACCTAAACATAGGATGAACCCGAACATACAAAATGTGGTAAAAGGAGAGGTAATTAAGCTTTTAGATTCAGGAATCATTTACCCTATCTCAAATAGCATTTCGGTAAGTCCAACACAAGTAGTACTAAAAAAAAGAGGAATGACGATAGCCTCTAACGACAAAAGTAAGTTGATCTCGATGAAATTAGTAACCGATTAAAAAGTATGTATTGATTACAAGAAGTTGAATGAAGCAACTAGGAAGGACTACTTCCCTTTCTTGTTTATTGACCAAATATTGGAAAAACTAGTCAGACATGAGTTTTATTATTTCTTGGATGATTTTTCCAATTATCTCCAATTCCTATAGTATCGGAGGATTAAGAGAAAATAACTTCTACGTGCCCTTTTGATATTTTTACATATCGTAGCATGCCTTGTGGTCTTTCTAATGGCCTGAGAAATTTCCAACGGTGTATAATGGCTATTTTTGAAGGACTTGTGAGGGATATTATGGAGATTTTTATGGTTGACTTTTCTATTTTTGGTAATTCTTTTGATTTGTGTTTAGCTAACTTCAAGAAGTTGTTACAAAGTTGCAAGGATACCAATCTTATGCTCAACTGAGAAAAATATCACTTCATAGTCCAAGAAAGCATAGTGTTGGGGCACAAGATTTCAAAAAGAGGTATTGAGATGGATAGAGCAAAAATTGAGGCAATTGAGAAACTCTGTCCTCCTACCTCGGTGAAAGCTATTAAGGTTTTTCTCGAATATGCAGGTTTTTATATGAAATTCACTTAGATTTTTCAAAATTTTTTAAACCTCTAACTTCTTTACTTGAGAAAGATGTTATTTTCAATTTTGATGAGAAATGTCTCAATGCTTTCAATGTGCTTAAAGAAAAATTGATAAATTCTCCTATTTTGATTGCATTGGATTAGTCTCTTCCTTTTGAATTAATGTGTGATACAAGTGACTATGTAGTAGGAGTAGTGCTTTGATAAAGAAAAAGTAAACATTTTCAGCCTATTTACTATGCAAGCAAGACTCTTACGGCAACACAAGAGAATTACACTGCAACGAAAAAGGAATTGCTTGCAACAGTGTTTGCTTTTAATAAATATCATTTTTATCTTGTTTTGTCCAAAGTCAATATGTACACTAACCATTTGCACTTAAATACCTTTTAGCTAAGAATGATTCCAAACTAAGGTTGATCGGATGTGTTTTACTATTACAAGATTTGATTTGGAGATTTAAGGCAAGAAGGGAGATGAAAATTTTGTTGTGGATCACTTATCTAGATTGGAAAATCTCAAGCTAGAGCCATTAAAAGAAGAAGAAATCAATGACACCTTCTCGGATGAACAACTCATGATTATTGAAGGTAAAAATCTTCAGACTCCGTGGTTTGCAGATTTTGCAAATTACTTTGTTGTAGGAAATTCCTCTTCGAAGTAAAATAATATTTTCGGGAGGACCCTTACTTGTTCAAGTGTTTTGCTGATCAAGTTATTTAAAGATGGGTGGATTTCAAGGAAAGCATAAGTATTCTACAATATTGCCATGAGGGACCTGTCGAAGGGCATTACTAAGCTAACAACACTGCAAGGAAGGTGCTTGAATCTGGATTCTATTAGCCATCCCTTTTCAAGGACACTCACATGTTTGTTAAGAATTGTGATAGGTGCTAATGTGTAGGTAATATTTCTAAATCTAGTGAGCTTCCATTACAAATCTTTCAAACATGTGTGGTATTTAACTATTGAGAAATGGATTTTATGGGTCATTTTTCTAATTCCTTGGGGAACAAATACATCTTGGTTGCAGTTGATTATGTGTCTAAGTTGGTGGAGGCGCATGCCTTTTCACCTAATAATGTACGGGTTGTGGTCAAATTCCTTAAAAAGCTTTTTACCCAATTTGGTGTGCCTTGAGTACTTATTAGTGATAGGGGGACTCATTTTTGTAATTAGAAATTAGAAAAAGTTCTTGAACATTTAGGTGTTTTTCATAAGTTTGGTATCCCTTTTCACCCCTAAACTAGTGGCCAAGTTGAGGTGGTTAATAGAAAACACAAACAAATCTTGGAAAAGGTTGTTACTCATACAAGAAAAGATTGAAGTTTGAAATTAGATGATGATGTGTGATTTCGCGTGCATTGGAAATAGTATGACAAAAAGCCACAAATTATCAAGTTTTAAATTTAAAATGCCAATCACCAAAACCATAGAATAGTGCAAGTATACCCATCGCGTAGTATAGAGAATAGCAAGTATCAAATCTACGAGAATTTAGCAATTACTACTACTTTACCCTAATCTCATTATTTAGCCAATATAATTATAGAGATAAAGAAAATAAAACTAACTAACCTAACCTAAACTACTCCAAGAGAGAGTACATCGGACCTATACAAGAAAAGTCACAAGGATCGTTAAGGAGTAAGAATACAGGAAAGGCCACGTATAAGAAGAATCTCCCCAAATTATGTTAAGTAAATAGCAAACCACTAAACTCATCAAATCCAATTTCGAGTACCGGTTTGAGTTTTCAAAAATAAACCTCACACTCTCTCGACTTATGAGATTCCTTTCCTAAGGCCTAATTAATTGGTATCTCTACCTAATCAACTTAACCCAATGAAGCATTACATTCACTCATTACCTAAAAGGTACTCGAAGCCCAATAGCCCTATATCTAGGCTATTGAAAACCCATTGTCTACCATGTTGTCATGATTTGACCTCTCTCTCAAGTTAATCAAAGGAAAACATACATTGGACTAATTAATTTGCTGTTCAACTCCTAGCCTCATCTCTTGAAATCATTAAAAGCGAACCAATCAATTGAATAAATCAATCAAGCCTAAACAATCAATCCGACACAATAATGCCCAAGTAGTCAAATACTAGAATAAGAATTTAATAAATCATAATAATAACTCAATACAAGAACATAAGTTAGGGTTCATCCCTTAAATACAATTAAAATCATATAAATCACAAATTGTGAAGTGTAATGTAAAGAAAAAGAAAGAACTTCACTCATGGACAAGATCTTGAGCTTCTTCTTCTTTGGATTTCCTTTAACAACCCATTTTTTATTCTCCTTTTTTCTCCATGATCTTCCCTTCCTTAGAGAATCTTTTGAGCTCCCTAAGGATCTCTTGGTTGCTAGCCAACCAAGGATGATGATTTAGGGCTAATAATGGGTTATTTATAGAAAAAAGTGAAGAAAACTCTGAAAATGCATTGAAATACGTGTTGCTGCTCATGTGGGCGGCCCAAGGAACAAGTTCTGCTTGGGCACAGTAAAGAATGACATAAGTGGCCTAGGGAAGTGAAAGCTCCCTAGGCCGCCACCTAAAATTACATATACATATTCATACTACACTAGGCGGCCAAGGGAAGTTTAACTTCCCTAGGTTGCCACCTAAAGAATACAATATGCATATACATGTTTACAAAATAAAGCAGGCAGCCTAGGGTACTCATACTTTCCTAGGCTACTAGGTTGAAAACACACAACACATATAATGTACACTAGGTGGCCATGTTCCCTTGCCCGCCAACTCCTAAACACACATACGTATTTACATTACACTAGGCAGCCAACGGAAGTAGAACTTCCCTAGGCCACCAGTTTCAAATGTGTATGTATGTATGTTTAGCAACTAGTGGCCTAGGGAAGCTTAACTTCCCTTGGCAGCCAACTTTCTAGACAAATGCAAACCCGAAATATGCTAGGCGGCCTAGGGAATTTTTAGTTCCCTTGGACGCCAACTTGTTTTCCTTTTTATCATTCTTGTTTCTTCTAGGCAGCCAAGGGAACTCTTGGCCTCCTTTATTCTAGACAATGAGAAATGCACTCCGCGGCCTTGTCTTCTTTATCTCCTAACTTCTATTTTCTTCCTTTTCATCTTTATTCACCTTCATGTGGCATTTTCTTTATTTCCTACAAAACAAGATAAAAAGGATATGGTGAGTAGTGATTTTCATAAGGATTTAGTACAATTAAAGCACAACAATACTAGAATATATACATATATATATATATATATATATATGTTGAGCCCTCATCACACACCCCCTACTTAAATCTTTGCTTATCTTTAAGCAAACCATACTTATTCATAAACAAAGAATTAATTAATGTACAAATTAAACACCCTTCATTTATTTACAACTTAACTATTGTACAAACTAAGAAAAACACATTATTTTATAAGGATAAAGAATAGCTAATTTATAAATACAACGTAAAATATTCTACATAGTATTCTATGTAAGTCATCAAGAACAATTTAGCATATATGCAATAAGGTCAAAATGGTAATGAGATTATTTCATCCTCCACATTAGAATTCATCTCAACACCAATCTATCCAAGTTAATCCCGTGTATACCCTTATATTAGGCTAGACATAACCAAGAACCTCAAAGTGAAATTAAACAAGCTTATGCCAAATAAATGTGATTCACTCAATATCTCCAATCAAGAATTTCAAACAAAGTGATTCATATGAGATATGATCCAACAACTCACTCAAGTCTCGTTGCTATCCCAACTACATGTATTACATATGCTACATTACAATACAATAATAGTTTATACTTGGGTACAACAATACAACAGTACATTTCAATTTGAATTAACAAAGTAGGAGCCTCTTATTTTTCATCATCTTTCTTTGTACAAAGGGAATGCATTTGCAGTAATTTTACTTGAATACTCTTTTTGCATCCCTTGTATTTTTGGATTTTTTTTCTTTTTTTTTTTCTTTTTCATCACACATTATTTTTCGTCATAGGACATGCATTTTACATTCCTAGAGCTTTTTTCTCCTCACTCCAATAGGTGGATTAAGCAACCTACCTCTTGGTCTTATTTGCCTTTTTATTGAAAAATACAAACAAAAAAAAATCATTGAAGTTTTTCTATAATACAACATACAACAAAAATGAATGAATGAATAAATGGAATTAGCCACGAAACTAGAGATAAGCCTATGAACCACACTCTATATTTCATCACTAAGTTTTCATCAGTTCTTAAAGAATTAAGCTTCACAAACATTCTCAAAGGCATAAACAATATTAATTTACTTATCTAAACTTAGTCTATGTCATGCTCAATATCTAAGCATACATAAAAATAACTTTCCTAGAAAAGTCTTAAGTAGAATCCCAAGCAAAAAGATGAAAAACAACTAAACCAAACTAACACATATTAATACACATACCAACAAGCCTTGAAAACTAACCTAACAATGCAAAAAAAAAAAAATCAAAAAATATAAAAAAATAGCCAAAATATAAAAATAAGAAATTTTGCCCTAAAAAATAAGAAAATTCCAAAAATAAATAACACAAAATAATAAAATATATATATATATTATTCAACCTCTCCCCTACACTTAAATTGAACAATGTCCTCATTGTCCAAAAATCAAACAAAATACACAATTTTCATAGGACTAAAAGAAATAAAAGGAATGAGAAAGTGAATAAATATTCCCTAAGCATCTTGAAGCTCAATGTCTTATAGGTGGGAGAGGAAAAGGATGACTATCCAAAAGAAGAAAACCTTCAATCCTGCAAAAATAAAGAAAACTACAACAGCATACCAAGGCTAAAAATATAGTACAAACAACAAAGATACCAATAAAACAATAGACAAAGAAAATAACTTTAAAAAATAAATAAAAATAAATAAAACAAAAAGAATATAAGGAATTGTTAAAAAATATAGTAGTCTTAATAATAATAACAAATAAACCATCATATACTCACATATACAAAAATACTATTAACAAGTCACAAAATCAACTAATATAATTAATACCAAAAAATATATTAGTATCAAGAACTATACTACAAATAATACATGAGGCCACAAAACAAAAAAAAAAAACCTAATGTTTTCATTAATGATACATGAAATCAATATATGTATATATATGCTAGTATGCTTTCATCAATACATAACCTATATACACAACAAAACACTAGTATACAAAGCACTAGAAGTAATATACAACACATAATACACTATAAATCAATGAAATCTAAAGAAAAGTAAAGAGTCAAGGAGTTAGTGATCTTATTGAACTAAACTCAAAAGATTTTTATCACTACAATCACCAATCATTAATTACTACACATTCTCCACATAGCATAATAAAATGTCCCAAAGATTCCAACAAACAATTTCACCATTACAAGAACTATTATGCAAAAAGATTTCAAAATCTTAACAAAAATAATTATCCAATAAAAAATTAATAATCCACAAAAACACAACACCTATTATACAAACTACTCAACTTCTCAATTTATTCATCACTACTACAATCAAATTTCAACTTCCAATTTATATATATATATATATATATATATATATATATATATTAACGACAACCAAAAATATCAACGTATGGCTAAAAGAGAAACTCCACCACAACAACAATGATTTCCCAACAAAATATCCAAAATCCACCATATCTCAAAAATACCCAACACCGTTAAAAAAATAATAATAAAACCAATTCTATTATACAACAAACAACTACAATAATTATTATACACCAACATATCCTCAATAACAATAACAATAGCTAATTACAACAACATTTCCATCCACAGCAAAAATAGTATACAATAAAAAGGCCACATAAAAAGTAAAAAATAAATCCCAAGTATCTACTATATATACAATTTCCAAGATAGCTACATACAACAACATAAAAAATAATAATCATACAACAAACATAATGATACAACACATTAGAACTCAATACAACATATTTATCTCAAAGACAACAAATAAAGAATTGAAACAACATATAAAAAGGGAAATAAGTCTATATACAAATAATGATTAGTACCATACACAAATAGAAAAACAAATATTTACATAGTATTTACAAATATATACATAGCTAAATCAACAAGACTCAAGGGTTTCATGATATTGCAAATCCCCAGTAATGGTGCCAAAAACTTGGTGTGTGGTTTTGCATGTATTGGAAATAGTATAACAAAAAGTCACAAATGATCAAGTTTTCAATTTAAAATACCAACCACCAAAATCACACAATAGGGCAAGTATACCCATCGATTATATGGAATAGTAAGTATCGAACCTACGAGAACTTAGCAATTACCACTACTTTGCTCTAATCTCATAGTTTATATAGCCAATATAAATATAAGGATATAGAAAATAAAACTAACAAACTTAACCTAAACTACTATAATAAAGAGTACATTGGACACACATAAGAAAAGTCACAAGGATCATTAAGGAGTAAGAATACGGAAAATGCCATGTAGAAGAAGAAATTCCCCCAAAATATGTTAAGTAAAGAGTAAACCACTGCGCTCATCAAATCCCAATTCGAGTACCGGTACAATTTTTTAAGAATAAACCTCACACTCTCTCGATTTATGAGATTCCTTTCCTAAGGCACAACTAATTGGTATCTCTACCTAATCAACTTAATCCAAGGAAGCATTACACTCACTTATCACCCAAAAGGTACCCAAAAGCCCTATCTCCAGGCACTATTGAAAATCTATTGACTACCATGTTCTAATCCTTTAACCTTTCTCTCAAGTTAATAAAAGGAAAGTAAACATTGGACTGATTAATTTGGTGTTCAACTCCTAACTCCATCTCTCGAAATCATTAAGAGCGAACTAATAAATTGAATAAATCAATCAAGCCCAAACAATTAATCCAACACAATAATGTCCAAGTAGTCTAATACAGGAATAGGAATTCAATAAATCATAATAATAACTCAATACAAGAACATAAGTTAGAGTTCATCCCTTAAATACAATTAAAATCATATAAATCTCAACCTTGTGAAGTGTAATACATAGAAAAAGAAAGAATTTCACTCATAGATAAGATCTTGAACTTCTTTCTTAAATTTCCTTCAACAACCCCTTCTTCTTCTCCCTTCTTTTCCGTGATCTTCCCTTCCTAGAAGAATCTTTTGAGCTCCCTAAGGGATCTCTTGGTTGCTAACGAACCAAGGATGATGATTTAGGGTTTATAATGAGGTATTTATAGAGAAAAGTGAAAAGTTTGAAAATGTGCTGAAATGCATGTTGTCGTGCCACTTCCCTGGGCCACTAGATTTTCTAGAAGCTTGGCAAGAACTTCCCTAGGCCACTAGGATTCTGCCTGGGTGCAGTAAAGAATGACATAGGTGGCCTATGGTAGTGAAAGCTCACTAGCCCGCGACCTAAAATTACATATACGCATTCATACTATACTAGGCGGCCAAGCCACCACCTAAACAATACAATATACATATACATATTTACAAAATGAAGCAGGCAGCCTAGGGTACTCTTACTTCCCTAGGCCACCAGGTTGAACACACACAACACATACGATGTACACTAGGCGGCCAAGGGAACTTGATATTCCTTAGGCCACCAACTCCTAAATACACATACATATATATATTACTAGGCGGCCTAGGGAAGCTTAACATCCCTTTGCTGCTAGTTACTAAACATACATATATATACATTTGAAGTAGACAGCGAAGGGAACTTCCCTTGGCTGCTAGCCTTCTAGACAAATACAAACCTAAAATATGCTAGGCAGCCAAGGGAACCTGATGCCAACTTCTTTTCCTTTTTTGTTATTCTTGTTTCTTCTAGGCGGCCAATGGAACTTTGGCCACCTTTATTCTGGATAATGAGAAATGCACTCCACAGCCTTGTCTTCTTTATCTCCTAACTTCTTCTATTTTCTTCCTTTTCATCTTTATTCACCTTCATGTGGCATTTTCTTTATTTCCTACAAACCAAGATAAAAAGGATATGGTGAGTAGTGAGTTGTGTAAGGATTTCTACAATTAAAGTACAAACATACTAGAAAATATGTATGTGTTGAGCCCTCATCAAATACAAAACCCCTATAGGCATAACTTCTTATAGATTAGTTTATGGTAAGGCTTGCCATTTGCCTGTGGAGATAGAACATAAGCTCACTGGGCTATTAAACTTGTCAATTTTGATCCTAACCTTGTAGTACAAAGGCGATTACTTCAGTTGAATGAGTTGGAGGAATGGCATAATGATGCCTATGAAAAATCTAACTTGTACAACGACAAGATGAGAAGATGCCATGACAAGCACATTTGCCATTCCCATGAGTTCAAAAAAGGTGAGACAGTGTTATTATTCAATTCTCGACTATGGCTCTTCCCAAGTAAGCTAAAATTAAAGGGGTCGGGCCCAGATATGGTGAATAAGGTATATTCATTTGGTGTTATTGAGGTTTCGCATCTGGAAAAAGGACTTTTCAAAATGAATGGTAGTAGAATTAAGCACTACTTTGAAGGAGAAGATAGGAAGTTGGAGCACTCTGATATCACACTTCATGATCTATAACTTCTATTTCTTCTTTTCTTTCTTTTTTTCTTTTCTTTAGATTTTCATTTTCTTTTATGTTTTTCTTTCTATTTCTTTTTCTTTTATAGTTTTATGTTGCGTTTTGTTTCTTGTGTTTCTTTTTAGGTGACTCACTATTGTTGAACAACAATGCACTTGTGCTGGAATTTACCTCTTTTGTGGACAATCATGTTTATGGAAAGTATTTCTTTCTCTTATTATGTCCTTTGATTTTTTTCTGTCATTTGGCGATGCTTTGTTGCTAAAATTTTGAGGCCATCGAGGAGAAAGTCTAGTTTAAGTGTTGGAGAAGGATTAGGAGTGAGATTATTTTCTAAATTCTTGATTCTTTTTGGTATTTATAGGGGTCATTCTTTTTTCTTTCTTTCTTTCTTTTTCTTTTTTTTTTGTTAAGGTGGAACTATTATGATTACTTTTGCTTTGAGGTACATCATATTCCTTATTTGATTGAATTAATGAATGGTTTAAATTTTGTATTAGATTAGGATATGTTTAAAACTTGAGAATTAAAGTTACTCTTGTTTATATTTAGGAGATTTTTGGAGCTTTATTCTTAAGGTTTTGATGTGGTTGATATGATAACTATGAGTTGAGAGACATGGTTAATACTTATTTTGTTGGCAATTTCTAAACTTGTTCTTATTCTGAATTTAAGTAAATAGGGTGAGAGATGAGTTGAATGAAAAAAATGGAGATGCAAGTGCCCAAAATTAGTTGCATGATCTTGATTAAGAAATAATGAAAAAAGGGATGCACATACCTATTCTGGTAAGAAAAAAAGAGCAATGAAAAATTTTAGTTTCAAGGTAGGTGAAAAATTAAATTGGATGAAGCTACAGGCGAACCGACGCTAACTCAATTTAGTTTCAATCCGGTGTTAAGTCCGATTTTAAGTAGAATTGGAAGTTTCTCAAGAAGTCTTTTGGTAATTGACTTGTACACAGCCCAGAACTTCTAGGGAACTATTTTGGCAACCTAAAGAGCAATAAATACATGATAAATGCAAAGAGAAAGGGGGATTCCAAGTATCAAAATCTGAGATTATTCTTGCAAGGAGGAATTCATTAGAATAGAAGCGTTGTTTCAAGAGAGTTTCCAAGAGAGAAATAATGGGGCATGTCTATGAGTTCTTTCTTAAATTTTTACGTTCTTTTTCTTATACAATGATGAGATCAATGTTTTTATTGTAATTTGATGGTATTTTTGGATTTATGAAGATTGAATTAATTTATTTATTTTTTATCAATTGCTTATTATTCTTGATATTTGATTACTTATTTTTATTGATGAATTGGTATAATTAGATATTTCTTCTAATTAACATAGGAAAGAGGTTAGGAGTTGTTTTCAATTCATTGATTTTATACACGTATTTCTTAATGGACTTGGGAAGGAAAGTTAAGTGTAAAAAGACTTGAGTAATCAATAATTAGTTGATTTCGCCTAGAGTATAGGCTTATTTGTTAATTTCATGTTTTATATCACCTAGAGTATAGGGATATTGATTGAGGAATGAGTTTCATGCATATTTTGGGTTGCTTATTGAGATTGGGAAATCTACTAAATTAGCTAGAGATATAATGAGACCATAACTTCGGAAAGAATTGGATTCTATATTATTCCTTCATAATGCCCCAATGTAGTAATTAATTGTGATAATTACTAGTAATTTATTGTCATGTCTTTGAGAATTTATAACAAGTACATGTTCTTCTCTCCTAAGAGTTGTATGTATTTTTGTCTTTATTCTTATTTTTATTCTTCTTCTTTTATCATTTTAATTGATAGGTTAAACAATGTATGAAAAGTAATTAATAGTAGCTGTTCCTTGAGAATTGATACTCATTAATTCCCTATACTATGTTGTGCACTTACTCCTACGTGTGATTTGAGGATTAATGTTTTAATTAAAACTTGATTGGGAATGGCCTTGAAATTGCATGATATATACATCTAAATTTTATGCATCAATAAGTCAAATATCAACCTTACACTCTTTTGAGTTATGAGATTTCTACCCTTAAATTTGATTAATCGGTGTCTTTACAAACCTAAGGATGCATTAATCATCACTCATCATCCTGAATCATCCGGAAGCCACAAAATCTTTATCTCTAGTTAATTTCGCAAACCCTTTAATTATTAGCCCTAATTTCTAACCTCCCTCTCGAGTTAATTAAAAATGGCAAATGTTAAATTAGCTAAATAGGCAATCAAACCTTAACCCCATCTCTCGAAATTATTAAAGAAGAATATTTAATTGAAACTCATCAACCAAAACCCAACTCAACCAAGATAACCAAATAATCACAAATAACCAAATACCATAGAAGAAAAAACATAGATCCAAAGAAAATGCATCATCCTGAAGCACAAAAATAGGGTACAACCCTTCATTATAATTAAAAATCAAAACTTAGCATAAGAATTACAAGTAAGACTATAAAAAGAAGAGAAAAGTAAACTCATAGACAAACCTCCTTCTTCTTCCTGTAGAGATCTTCAAGTAACCCTCTCTTCTTCTTTCTTGAATCTCTTGGTCTTCCTCTCATCTTTGTATGCAAACTCACAAGATTTAGGGTTCTTGAGAGGAAACCATAAGCCTTTCCAACTCTATCCCTCTTTTCTGTGTGTGAAAGAATGATATATTGATGAGTGCTCATCTTATACACTCTTTTTATAGAATTTATGCTTTATTTGTGATAAATTCTTACTTAACTCACTACTCACCACATCCTTTTCACCTTTGTTTTGTAGGAAATGAGAAAAATACCAATTAAAGCAAATAAAGGTGAAAAGGAAAAATAAGGAGCAAAAATGGAAGAATTGCACAGAGAAATGGTGGCCAAGGAAAGTGAGACTTCCTTAGGCCGCCTAGAAATCGAATAGTGGCCAGGAGAAGGAACAAGGCTACCAAGGGAAGTGACTTGGCAGCCCAAAGCATAGCAAAAATGCAAGGTGCCCAGGATAGGGATGGCCTAGGGAAGTCTTCCCTAAGCTGCCTAGGACATAGATGAAATGCAAGTTGCTCAGGAAAGAGGTGGCCTAGGGACGTATGACTTCTCTAGGCTACCTAGGAAGAAAAGAACCCGTGAAATGTTTATGACCCAGCGGCCCATGGAGGCCCAAGGAAGTGGATGGGCCATCCACATGCCCAGAGTTCTGTGATTTTTGTGATTTACATTCTTTGTATGCTATAAATACCTCATTATAAACCCTAAATAGTCATTCTTAGTTGGCTAGTAACCAAGAGATCCTTTAGGGAGCTCAAAAGAAACACCAAGAAAAGGAAGATCTTGAAGAAGCAAGGAGAAGAAGAAAGGGTTGTTCATGGAAATCTAAGGAAGAAGAAGATCAAGATGTTGTCTATGAGTGATGTTCTCTCTTTTTCTTTGTATTATACTTTAAAAATACTGATACTTATATGATTTAAGTTGTATTTGAGGGATGAAATCTAATCTATGTTCTTATGTTAAGTTATTATTAGGATTTATTAAATTCTAATATCTTGTATTTGATTACTTGGGTATTATTCTATTGCATTGATTGTTTGGGGTTGATTAATTTATTCAATTGATTGGTTCACTCTTAATGAATTTGAGAGATGGAATTAGGAGTTGAACACCAAATTAATTGATAAAATAGTTGTTTTTCTTTGATTAACTCGAGAGAAAGGTTGAAAGATTAGAACTTAATAGTCAATGGGTTTTTAATATTGCCTAAAGATAGAGATATTAGGGCTTCCAGGGTACCTTTTGGTAATGAGTGAGTGTAATACTTCATTAGTTTAGGTCGATTAGGTAGAGATACCCATTAGTTGAGCCTTAGGAGATAAATCTCATAACTCGAGAGAGATTGTGGGGTTTATTATTGAAAACTCATACTGGTACTCGAATTGGGATTTGATAAACGTAGTGGTACACTCCTTACTTTACATGTCTTGGGGGGATTTCTTCTTGTACATGGCCTTTTTTGTATTCTTATTGACGATCCTTGTGACTTTACTCTTATGGGTCCGATGTACTCTCTATTGTAGTAGTTTAGTTTAGTTAGTTTTGTATACGTTATCTCTATATTCATTTTGGTTAGACATTGAGATTACTGCAAAGTAGTGGTTATTGCTAAGTTCTCATGGATTTGATATTTACTATTCTCTGTACTATGCAATGGATATACTTGCCCTATTATGTGATTTTAGTGTTTGGCATTTTAATTTAAAGCTCGATTTATATGGATTGTTGTTACTATTTCCAATACACGAAAAACACACGTCAAGTTTTAAGCGATGTTATCAGGGATTGGCAATATAATGAAAAACTTGAGTCTTGTTAATTTAACTATGTATATATTTTTTTAATATTACTAATTCTTTTATATAAATATTTGTTTCTATATTTCTGCATAATACTAACCTTGCATATAGATTCCTTCTTCCTTTTGTATCCTATTTATATGTTGTTTTAATTCTTTATTTTTGTTCATTGAGATCAATAAATTATATTGAGTTCTAGTGTGTTGTATCATTATGTCTGTCGTATTTTTATTTTTTTATATTGTTGTATATTGCTATATTTGGTAAATTGAATATATAGTGGTGTTTGGAATACGTCATGCAAATCATTGTTGCACAGCGAAAAAACATAAGAATTTCACGCCGAGGATCACGTTTATGCATTAATATGTATTGAAATGGTAGAAAAACCATACCTTACATTGCCTCTGTTAATGAATTTTTTTCTCCGTTTGTGGTGTGATCCAGCAATTTGTACAGGCTTAGAATAGTGTTCTTCGTCTCGTTCAAGTCACTAAATCTCAAGGATAGAGATTTCTCTAACAGAATTCCACACAAGTCAGATTGCTCAAGTAAGACCAAATCCTCTACTAGAAGGATTAATGGCGGCTAGGGTAGTTTTCGTGGAAGAGAAGAAAGTTTCACCAAAAAAACAACGTCTTGTTTTCCGGTGTTTTCATCAAAATAAAAGGAATGATTTCCTTATCCTTATAGGTATTAAAATTTTAATAATTACAATTAAGTACTCTAAGTTTCATTAACTTCAATTAAGTCCTTAAAGTTCATATAATTGTAATTAAGTTCTTGAATTATAACAAACTTATAATTCACCTATAAAGTTATTCTCTTCTCATAATTAATCCCCATAATATTATAGAATAATATACATCGTGCATGACCTATTAGATTTCCTGATCTATTAGTAGTAAAATATGAATTAATTTAAACATCTTTAAGATTAATAATCCTTAATAATTTTAGAATTAACTTATTAATTCTAATAAGGATTGATTTATTAATTCTCTAATTAATAAATCCATATTAACAGATCATGAGCAGTATCTAGCAACACATCATGACCACCTAAAAGTCCAGAAAGTCAAGTGGCTTGACATGAACCTTTCAATAGCAAATGACAGTGTAATAAACTCCTTTTACCATACAATATCTCATTCGGTTTAGAGTACGAAATTAGTGCTAACTCCTTTCCAGAATAATAGATTAATTCTAGCCCGAATATTTTAGTACTTGTTCACGGAATTCACTACTCAATATATATATCAACTGGAACCATTTCCAATAGACAATCGTCTTGGCCAAGGACATTTTGAGTAGTGATTCCTACAAGTGGGCGTGAGATATGTTAGTGTTGTGCCCTAGAGGCAATCACTTATATATTGTATATGAAATATTTTATTTTAATAAAAGGTATTATTTATCTTACAGTTTTTTTTTGTTTACTTTAAGTAATATAACTGTTCGATAAAGTTCCTAGTACAACACTGTGTTAAGGAAATCATGATAAAGATTATGCTATGAGATTCCTACTACATTAGATGGTGTTAGTACTTAAATAGTCCCTAGTCGTAGTATTAATGAGACAGGGTATCATTAATGTGTTAAGATTAGTATGTATTAGACTTCCTGATTTGATCAAGCGGTGATTTTCATATCCGTGAGTATTGAGATACTCAAAGTTAACACATGGATGCTTGTTAACAGAAGAAGTTCATTGGATGACCTAGCTTTGAGAAAATCAGATGGATAACTATTTAGTGCCAGTGATATAATCTCAATATAGCAAACGTGCAAGTATCCTTAGACTTGAGATCTCCAAGGTACTTTGTTTACTGAGTATTGTACTTTGATTCCAATCTCCAGAGCTCGATTGAGGGCTGCCTATGGGATGGATATTAGGTACACTGTGAGGTAAGCGAAAATAGTTGAGAGGGTCAATAAAGGATTCACCACTCCTAATAGTAGGGGCAAATATCTCACGGCCACTTATAGGAATTACTACTCGAAAAGTCCTTGGCCAAGGCGATTGTATATTAGAAACAGTTCTAATTGATACACATCTAGAGTAGTGGGTTTCTGGTACAAGTACAATCGTATTCGGGTCAGAATTAATTCTGGAAGGAGTTGGTACTAATTCCGTACTCCAAACCGAATGAGATATTGTATGGTGAAATGAGTTAATTGTACTGAAGTTTGTTATTAAAGGGTTCATGTCAAGCCACTTGACTTCCTGGACTCTTAGGTGGTCATGATGTGTTGCTAGATACCGCTCATGATCTAGGAATATGGGTTTATTAATTGATGAATTAATAAACCAATCCTGATTAGAATTAATAGGATTAATTCTAATTAATTATAGATTATTAATCTCAAAGACATTTGGATTAATTCATGTTCACTACCAATTGATTGGGAAACCTAATTGGTCACACACAATAGAGGATTATATACTTAAGATGTTATTTGATAACATAGTAGGGTTAATTGCGAGAAAGAGAAGTTTTTGTGGACAAATTATAATTAGTTATAATTTATGGTCCAAGTTATAATTATAGAAACTTGATGTTTCCCATTACAATTAGGAAATTCTAATTGTTTTAAAATTTCAGATTTTCAGTAGATTTTGGAACATATATTGGATATGCTTGAAACCCTAATTAAAAGGGTGATTCACACAAAAATAGGAGCCACAAAACAAATATCTTCTTCTTCTTCTTCTTCTTCTTCTTCTTCTTCTCTCTCTCTCTCTCTCTCTCTCTCTCTCTCTCTCTCTCTCTCTCTTGTTTTGCTAAAAATGAAAATAGCACTAGCCGCCATCTTTTTCTACTAGCACAGGAAATTTTGGTGCTTGAATATTTCTCTATGTGGATTACTATTAGAGATAATCACACATTGTGATTATACTGGTTAGACGTTCAACCCACGTGGAGTTTGCACAAGAGGATTACTGGATCGCGTCTCAACTTGAAGAAGAAATTTTATTCTTTGGACTGTCAAACAAAGGTAAAAAGTTGTTACCTTTATTATCTTTATGTCTTGTTTTCTACACATAGGTGGGTCATGGGATGGTATCTCGTTTATTTTCCGCTGCGCCTTATAGGATACGAGCCTGAGATACCCAACAAGATATTCGCTCCTACTATTAAAGAAATTTTGTTCTTTGGACTGTCAAACAAAGGTAAAAAGTTGTTACCTTTATTATCTTTATGTCTTGTTTTCTACACATAGGTGGGTCATGGGATGGTATCTCGTTTATTTTCCGCTGCGCCTTATAGGATACGAGCCTGAGATACCCAACAAGATATTCGCTCCTACTATTAAAAGTGGTGAATCCTTTATTGATCCTCTCAACTCCTTTTATTTGTTTCATGTTGTATTCATCTCATAGGTAGTCTTGTCAAGACTCTAGAGGTTGGAATCAAAGTCAAACATTTAGCAAATAAAGTACCTTGGAGATCTCAAGTCTAAGGATACATGCACATTTGCTATGATAAGATTCTATCACTGGCACTAAATAGTTGTCCATGTGATTATCTCATAGTCAGTTCATTTAATGTACTTATTTAAGTAACAAGCATCCACGTGTTAACTTTGAGTATCACAATGCTCACGGATGTGAGAACCACCACCTGATCAAATCAGAAAGTGATAGCACGTGTAGTCTTAGCGTATTAATGATGTCCCATCTCTTTAATACTATAGCTATGGATAATTTAAGTACGAACACTATCTAGTATAATAGAAACCTCACATCATGATGTCTATGACGATTTTCTTAACACAGTTTTGTACTTGGGACTTTATCTAACAGTTATTTTACACGAAAGCATAAATAAAACAAATTGAAAAATAAATAATGCCTTATTTTATTTAATAATGCACAATATACAGAATACATGTGATTACCTCTAGGGCATAACACTAACAAGTGGATTCTTGGGATTTAAGTTTTGCTCTTACATATGGCTTTGTTGTTGTTGAGGAATGTTGTATTTGTTGTTGTGTTAGTATTTTTAGAATGAGACTATTGCTACAAATGGCTACTAATTAAGGAGATGTTTTTGTAATGGTGTTGGAGTTTTGAGATTTTAAGTGTTGTTTTGAGAGTGAAAGTATTGTTATTAGTTTTGGTTGTTGTTGTATTATATATTGTGGAGGTTGGAAATTTATTTGTAGTAGTGGTGAATAAATTGAGGAGTTGATTGGTTTGTAAAGTTGGGGGGTGTGTTTTTTTGTGGACTATTGATTTTTTTTTTGAGAGACTTTGTTGTATTATTTAGAGGTTGTAGTACTTATTGATTAGCGTATATTGTAGTAGTAATCTTTTGTTGTATGTAAAGACCCTTAGTATATATAACACTTCTAATGCTTTGTATATTAGTGTTTTGTTGTGTATATATGTTAAGTATTGATTATGGTATACTATCATATATGTATTGATTTAGTGTTCCTTTATTGATAATTTTGGATTGTTCATTTATTTTGTGGCTTTATTATATTGGTAGTAGTATAATTCTTAGTACTAATGTCCATTGTGGTATTATTTATATTAGTGATTTTATGGATTATTAAAAATAGGGTAAAATATGCTAACTACCCTTGAACTTTCACAAATTTTTATTTCTACCCTCAACTTTAAAATATGTGATTTAGCCCTCAAACTTTTGGAACGCCTAAAAAATAGACATTTCAACAATAAAAGCTCAAGTACAATACAAAATCACCATATTTTAGCTCTTATTCTCCCATTTTTATTTCTAAAATATTATTCTTCAACTTTAATCTCGCTCTTTTCTATTTGAATTTCTTCATTTATCAACAACAATTTTAAAATCTAACTTCAAACCTTTTATGCAACTCAATAATCTTGAAATTACTATTTCGCACTTTTTCGAATCTAAGCATACAACAAAAATAATATATTTTATCCTTTAATAAATAACACTAAGACATAAAGATGAAGAAGAAAAAAACCGATTTAGTTCTTGACGAATAGTAATTTTCTTGGCATCTCTACAAAAGAAAGAATAAATTTGAAAGTAGAAGTGAATTACAAAAAAAATAAATAAATTCTAAAAAGAGAAGTGAGAAACGCGCAAGTTGCAGTAGTCTTTTCCTGTCATATATAAAAATTACTTTGTAAGAATTAGAAGAATAACACCACATTATGAGAATTGAATGAATGAAAATACCTATAAAATAAGTCATGTGGAAGTCATGTGATGAGCTTCCATGAGAACTTAATAGTTTTAATTTATGAAAGAGCTATTTTTTATATGTTTTAAAAGTTCGAGAGCTAAAATCACACATTTTAAAATTCGATGGTGGAAATTATAATTTGTTAAAGTTCAAGAGTGGTTGACGTATTTTACCCTTAATAATATTTATGTACATATATTAGTATATGATGGTTTATTTGTATTAGTATTGATACTAATGAATTTTTTACAACTCCTTGTATCCTTTTTATTTATATTTGCTTTTGAATTATATTCCTAGTCTATTATTTTTCTTGTATTCTTTTTGTGACTACCTTTTTAGCCTTAATATGTTGTTGTATTTTTCTTTCTTTTTTCAGGATTGAAGATTTTTTTTTGGGACAACTTTCTATTTCTTCAACATTCTATGACAAATTGAATTTCAAGATACTCAAAGAGAATTATTTACCCTTTCTTCCTTATTTTTGTAATTTTGTATCATATAAATATATTTACATCATATATTTTAGACAACGAGGACATTGTCCTTTATAGGTTTGGAGGAGAGGTTGAATAATATTTCTTTACAATTTTGTATTAATGACTTTGGGTTTTTTCTTATTTTTAGGCTAAAATTTTTGTTTCTGCATTTTGGTCAATTTTTTTTTTTTTGAATTTTTTGCATTTTAGAATAGTTTTCAAGATTTTATTGGTATATATGTAAATATGTTTTAGTTTGGTGGAGTTATTATTTATCTTTTTGTTTGGGAATTCTACTTAAGACTTTTCTAAGAAAGTTATTTTTATGTATACTCACATATTGGGCATGCCATAGAAGTTTGAAGGAGTAAGTTAACCTTGTTTATGCCTTTGAAAATTTTATGAAGCTTAATTCTTTAAGAATAGATGAAAAAATCGTGATAAAATATAAAGTGTGGATTGTCGGTTTATCTCTAGTTTCATGGCAAATTCACATTCATTCATTCATTTATTTATTTTGTATGTTGTATTATAGAAATTTTCAATTGTTTGTTATATTCTTCAATAAAAAGGTAATTAGAAGCAAGAGGTAGGTTGCTTAATACACCTACTGAAGTGAGGAAAAAAGAGCTCTAGGAATGCAAAATGTATGTCCTATGACGAAAAACAACGTGTGTTAAAAATGAAAAGGAAAAAAAAAAGAAAGAAAGAAAGAGAAAAAGAATGATAAGAAATAAAAAATAAGAAAGGGATACAGAAGAGCATTTAAGTTAAAATCACTATAAATGCATTCCTTTTGTAGAAAGAGAAATGATGAAAAATGAGAGGCTCCTACTTTACTATATTAATTTGAAATGTATTGTTGTATTATTGTATCTAGGTGTAAGGTCTTGTTGTATTGTAATGTAACACATGTAATACTTATACTTGGGGAAAGCCATAAGACTTGAGTTAGTCGTTTATTCTTATCTTATGTAAATCACTTTGTTTGAATTCTTGATTGGAAAGTAGAGTGAATCACATTTATTTTGTATGAACTTTTTTAATTTCACTTTAATATTCTTGGTTGTGTCCAGCTTAATATAAGAGTATACATGCGATTAACTGGGTTAGATTGGTGTTGAAATGAATTCTAAGGTGGAGGAAGAAATATTCTCTTTACTATTTTGACTTTTTACAAATATGCTAAGTTGTTCTTGTAAGCTCACTAAGAATGCAATGTAGAATATTTTTTTTCATCTTACTTTCAAATTAGTTATTCTTTGTCCTTATGAAATAATGTATTTTTCTTAATTTGTACACTAGTTAAGTTGTGAATAAATGTAGGATGCTTGATTTATACACTAGTTAGTTCTTTCTTTTGGAATAATTGTAGTTTGCCTGAAAACAAGTAAAGGTTTAAGTGTGGGGGTATGTCATGAGTGCTCATCATATATACTTTTTCTATAGTATTTGTGCTTTATTTGTTATAAATTCTTACTTAAATCACTACTCACCACACCCTTTTCAACTTCTTTTTGTAGAAAATGAAAAAAAAATACAAATTAAAGATAACAAAGGTGAAAAGGAAGAATAAGGAGCAAAAAGAAAAGAAATGCATAGAGAAATAGTGGCCAAGGCTTGGCTACTTAGAGATCAAATGGCAGCTAGGAGAAGGAACAAGGTGGGCTTCCCTTGGCCGCCCAAAGTATAGAAAAATGCAAGCTGCCTAGGAGAGGGGCGGCCGCTAGTCATCTAGGACTAAGAAGATATGCAAGCTACTCAGGAGAGGGGCAGCCTAGGAAAGTATAACTTTCCTAGGTTGCCTAGGAAGAAAAAACCCGTGAAAGTTTTGCACCCTAGCGGCCCAAGGAAGTGAAACTTCCCCAGGCAACCTAGTTTCACTTCCTTGGGCAGCCCATAAGCCCAGAAACGTGCAATTTCAAATTGTTCTACAATTTTTGTGATTTTCCTTCATTGTATACTATAAATACCCCATTATAAACCTTGAATAGTCATCCTTGGTTGGCTAGCAGTCAAGATATCCCTTAGGGAGCTCAATAGAAACACTAAGAAATGGAAGATCTTGGAGAAGTAAGAAGAAGAAGAAGGGGTTGTTTAAGGAAATTCGTGGAAGAAGAAGGTCAAGATCTTGTCTATGAGTGATATTCTCTCTCTCTCTTTTTTTTTTTTGTATTATACTTATTGAAGTTTATATAATTTTAGTTGTATTTGAGGGATGAACCCTAATCTATGTGTTAGTTAACTCGACATACAATCAATATCACATGGTGGAATTAAAATCGAGAAACCATTCCCAAGATCACTTATATGCCAATTACAGATCAAAGAAAAAGTAAGGAAAATACTTTCAGTGTCATCTCAGCAATTCAAAACTTTTATTCGAGGTCTGATAACAAGTGTGGCGTGATCCAGCAAACGAACCAGCACCTCTCGCATTGGATCACGATCAACAGAATAAGTACTTGCGAACAATTTTTCCTTCGTCACGTTCAAGCCACTGGAATCCAAGAATAGGATTCCCTCTAGCACTAATCCATAGGAGGAAAGAAAATAATAGCTGCCTAACTCTGGTGCTAGCAAGAGGTAACGAGGCGGCTAGGGTTTTGAGCAGGTGAAGAAGAACAGAACACAGAAGAAATGGTTTCTCTGTGAGTATTTTTCCATGAAAAAAAACACACATAGAAACCTTGCAGCATATATCCATATATATGCATGCATGTTTCCTGACTTCTAAAGGAAAAGTATTTTCCTTTATTATAATTAGAACCCATAAGTTTTTATAATTATAATTTAGCTCATAAATTATAACTAATTATAATTTAACTACAACAACTTCTTCTTCTCACAATTAAACCCCATAATGTTATCAAATACCTTGAGTTCTTAACCCTCGATTGTGTGTGACCTATTAGGTTTTCTAGTCTATTGATAGTGAAATATGAATTTATCCAAAATATTTTTACGATCAATAATCCTGAATAACTAGAATTAACTTATTAATTTTAATTAGGAATGATTTATTAATTTTCTAATTAATAAATCCATATTCAGCAGATCATGAGCAGCATCTAACAATATATCATGACCACCCAAAAATCCAGAAAGTTAAGTGGCTTGACATGAACCTTTCAATAGCAAACAACAGTGCAATAAACTCCTTTCACCATATAATATCTCATTCGATTTAAAGTATGGAATTAGTGTCAATTCCCTTTAGAAAATTAATTAATTCTGGTCTAAATATTTTGGTACTTGTTTCCGGAATCCATTACTCATCATGTGCATCAATTGAAACTATTTCCAATATACAGTCACCTTGGCCAAGGACTTCTCGAGTAATGATATCTACAAATGGCCATGAGATATTCGCTCATACTATTAGGAGTGGTGAATCTTTTATTAACCCTCTCAACTACTTTCGTTTACTTCACATTGTACCCAATATTTATCTTATAGGTGGCCCTCGATCTGACTCCAAAGATTAGAATCAAAGTATAATGCTTAGCAAATAAAGTACCTTGGAGATCTCAAGTCTAAGCATACTTGCACATTTGCTATAATGAGATTCTATCACTAGCACTAAATAGTTATTCATGTGATTATCTCATAGCTAGGTCATCCAATGTACTTGTTCAAGTTACAAGCATCCATATGTTAACTTTGAGTATCACAATACTCACATATATGAAAACACCGCCTGATCAAATCAAGAAGTATAACACGTGCTAGTCTTAATGCATTAATGATATCCTATCTCATTAGTACTATAATTAAGGATAATTTAAGTACGAACAATATCTAATGTAGTAGGAACCTCACATCATGATTTCTATCATGATTTTCTTAACACAGTGTTACACTCAAGACTTTATCTAACAGTTATATTTACACAAAAGTATAAATAAAACAAATTGAAAGATAAAGAATACCTTGTATTATTAAATAAATGTGTAATATATAAAATACATGTGATTACCTCTAAGGCATAATGCTAACACTATGTCCTTGCATTAAGTTATTATTATGATTTATTAAATTCTAATATGTTGTATTTAATTACTTGGGCATTATTGTGTTGGATTGATTATTTGAGCTTGATTAATTTATTCAATTGATTGGTTCACACTTAACGAATTTGAGAGATATAGTTAGGAGTTGAACACCAAATTAATTGGTCTAATGGTTATTTTCTTTTGATTACCTTGAAAAAGAGGTTGAAGGATTAGAACCTGGCAGTCAATGGGTTTTTAATTTTGTCTAGAGATAGGGATATTGGGCCTTCTTGGTGCCTTTGGGTAATGAGTGAATGTAATGCTTCCTTAGGTTAGGTTGACTAGGTAGAGATACCAATTAGTTGAACTTCCTTAGGTTAGGTTGACTACGTAGAGATACCAATTAGTTGAGCCTTATAAAAGAAATCTCATAACTTGAGAGAGTGTGGGGTTTACTATTAAAAACTCGTACCAATGCTCGAATTGGGATTTGATAAATGTAGTAGTATACTCCTTACTTGACATGATTTGGGGGATTTCTTCTTGTACATGGTTTTTCCCGTATTCTTACTCCTTAACGATTCTTGTGACTTTTCTCGTGTAGGTCCGATGTACTCTCTATTGTAGTACTTTAGTTTAGTCAGTTTTATTTACATTATCTCTATATTCATTTTGGCTAGACAATGAGATTAGAGCAAAGTTGTGGTAATTGCTAAGTTCCTGTGGATTCGATTCTTGCTATTCCTTATACTATGCAATGGGTATATTTTTCTTATTGTGTGGTTATAGTATTTGGCATTTTAATTTAAAGCTTAACTTTATTTGGATTGTTATTACTATTTCGAATCTATGAAAAACATGCATTACATATAAAGACCTTCGCGTCATGGATCCTGAAAATACGCTGAAAATTACCCAGATTTTGCTTGTGAGTGGCCTAGGGAAATTTCCTAGGCCGCCAAGTTTTCCAGAAATAAGGCGGCTGAGGGAAGTTCAACTTCCTGGGCTGCTAGGTTACTGGAAAACTCAACTCTTAAAGAAGGCACCAGATAGCCTAAGGATCTTATACTTTCCTAGATCGCCTTCTTTTTGGAATTTTAACACTATTGAAGGCCACCAGGCGGCCTAAAGAAGTGAAGGTTCCCTTAGCCGCCTACTTTCTAGAAACAAAGCCAACAAATTACTAATAAGTGGCCTAGGGAGATTAGAGTACCCTAGGCTGCCAAGTCTTTGGATAAATTGTATATTGAAGCAAACTAGGTGGCCTAGAGAAATTGATCTTCCCTAAGCCACTAAGTCTCTAGTCCTTAGCATCCATTTTGAGTATTATAGGTGGCCGAGGGAAATTACACTTCCCTAGGCTTCCATTTTCATTCTATATCTTCTTCAATTTTTCTTCCATTTTTTTCTTTTTTATCTTTCTTCATCTTCAATTGGTATTTTTCATTTCCTAACAAAAAAGGATGAAAAGTGTGTGGTGAGTAGTGAATTGCGTAAGAATTTATCTCAATTAAAGCATAAAACGCAAGAAAATGTATATATAATAAGCCCTCATGAAAAAATTATGCTCTCTAATACCACATGAAAGTGTGTATTGGGCCAAAAACACAAAAGAAAGATGTATAGAGACAACAAAAATTTATAGCAGAAGCTTTTAAATGATTTTGTTACCTCTACATTTAGGAGCTATCGTAGATTGCTTAGGTTGTGCAGGAATGTTTTCTTCAACTACTAATGGTTGAACTAAAGCCTCTAGTCTCGCAATCCTCCTACTCCTGTGCATGAATGCACTTCTTTTAGGCTTTCAAAATATGTCCACCATCTAAACTAGCTGGTGAAAGTAATAAGGCTAGGAAATGATCTTCTTTAACTGTCTACTAACGAACAGTATAAAAGCAACTCTCTGTTACCTTTCTATTTTTCACAGAAAGAGAATCAAGAGAGAGAGAGAGAACCTAAAACCTAACAGAATCATGTAAATTTTTAGAAGCTTAACTGAGAGAGTTTGATAAGAGTTCTTTTTGAAAACTAAATGAAAAATAAAAACTGATGAGACCAATCCCCAAAAACTCTGGGAGTTATCCCATCTTTCTGTTAGGATTTCATCATACTTATCAAATAAGAATGCAGCGGAAATAATTATGAAATCCATGCCCAAGGATCACGTGTTTGTAATTAAAACGGGAATAGAGGAAGGAAACGGAGATTACCTTCTATGGTAGAAAACAAAACCTTTTCTTGCGTCAACTCCTCTGTTTTGATCATCCACCTTGCGCCACTATAATCCAAGAGTAGGATTGTCTCTAGCAGTAATCCATACAAGGTTGAATCACTCACAAGCCTGCTGAAATCTATACTAGTAGAAGAGAAGGGGCTAGGGTTAATTGGAGAAGAAAGAGATGAAGAGGAATGTCCAAAAATCCTCCTTTTGATCGTCTAACATCTCACGCAGTAACAGGGAACGTTTCCCATGTTTATAGATTTAGGATTTGTCTTAATTGCAATTAGGTCTTCCAAGATCCAATGTCTACAATAGGGCCTTTGAAGTTTATATAATTGCAACCAAGTCCCATGAATTATAACAAACTTATAATTCACATATGAATATATTTTTTTCTCTTAATTAACCCCACAATATTATCAAATAATATATATTGAGCATTCAAACCTTTATTGTGTGTGACCTATTAGATTTCCTGGTCTTATTGGTAGCATAATATGAATTAATTCTAACAACTTTAGAATTAATAATCCTAAATAAAATATAAGATTAATTTATTAATTCTCTAATTAATAAATCCACATTTAGCATATCAAGAGTAACATCTAGCAATGACTTTTGATCACCTAAAAGTCTAGAAAGTTAAGTGGCTTAACGTGAACCTTTCAATAGCAAATAACCAGTGCAATAACCTCCTTTCACCATACTATATCTCATTCGATCTAGAGCATGAAATTTGTGCCAACTCCATCCAGAATATTATTAATTCTGACTTAAATATTTTAGTACTTGTTCAAGAAATTCATTACTCGATATGTGTATTAAATTTGGAACTATTTCCAACACATAACCTTGGCTAAGGACTTTATAAGTAATGATTTCTACAAGTTGCCCTGAGATATACTCTCCTACTATTAGGAGTGGTAAATCTTTTATTGACCTTCTCAGCTATTTTTGTTTACTTTACATTGTACCCAATATTCATCCCATAGGTGGTCTTTGTAAGACTCCAAAGACTAGAATCAAAGTACAACGCTCGATAAACAAAATATTTTGGAGATCTCAAGTCTAAGAATACTTGTACACTTGCTATAATGAGATTTTATCACTGATACTCAATAGCTTATCCTAGTGATTATCTCATAACTAGGTTATCTAATGAACTTATTCATATAATAAGCATGCACATATTAATCCTGAGTATCACAATACTCATGGTTATGAGAACCACCGCTTGATCCAATCAAGAGATATAACATGTGCTAGTCTTGGCATATTAATAATATCCCATCTCATTAATACTATGACTAGGGACCATTCAAGCACAAAACACTATATAGTGTAGTAGGAATCTCACATCATGATCTCTATCATAATTTCCTTAACACTGTGTTGTACTAGGGACTTTATCAAATAGTTTATACGCATTTTCAGATATAACAATCAAACTAAAAGATAAATAATGCATCTTTTATTAATTATTATGCAATATACATGGTACAAGTGATTGCCTTTAGGGCACAACACTTTATCTTTATCTCGATATGCAAAAAGTACCCTAGAACCACCCAATATTCAGCTGGGGAAAAACAATTACCTTAGCTAAAATAGGATTGGGTTTGGTCCATGGACCCTTGGTCCTAACAATTTGATCATGCCTAAAATTATTTATTTATTTCTGGACTAATAAAAGTCCATAAATAAATAATTAACTGATCCTATAAGAACAAAAAAATAATCTCTCATGCTTTTTCTTCTAGTTCAGACCAAGCTAATTTTAATTATTTAATATGGGCTCAAACCCTGAATAATTAATTAATTAACTTGCAAAACCAAATAATTTATTTATTTATTCTTTGGGCATTTTATTTTATTCTAACTCAATAATAAATTATACTACCTCAATTACAAAAAAAAACCCTTCCTTACTTAAGATCATTTCCTTATCTCTAAATTAATTAGAACTTATGAGCTATTCTAAAGATCAAAAGACACATAGTCCTTGACTATTAAACTGACCAAAATACCCCTGCTATAAAAATTACTGTATTGCATGTTAAATACTTCCTATTTTCACCATAAGAAAATACTGACCCCAAAGACAATTCTATGTATAGCAATGTCTCTTACCTATAGGTGCTACAACTAAAATACCCTTTTATGTAACACCCATCATTAAGATAGGAGAAATATACTAATACCTCTATCAAGGACTTCTACCATTCTTAGATATTTAGTCTGATAATCAACAATTTCCAGCATATAACCACTTATTTCTAAGAGCTAGCCAAAAGAGTACAATACTAAATCACGTTCCCAGAGCCCTAGATTATGTAGATTATCTTGGACAATCACAAGGGGGTGATTTCTCTATTTAGAAGCATAGAAACTGTCCTGTATAAGTTTCTCTTATTTAACTATTCATACATACCCAACACACAAGTATATTGGTCATATAGTAGAATCCCACTTACAATATATCAAATTACATGCTTCCAGTTTCGCTAGACCACCACTCATACTCAAGCCATATGGTATAAGTCTAAGCTATATCTACAGTAATCTAGGTTTCTTTTATTTTAGTACTTTTAAAAACTACTACTACGAGTCTAGTTCTACGTATTTCAAATACAGTAATACTATGAAGTGAAAGACTACTCACTGGCTAAAAGTACGTCACTTCCCAATTGGAATTCATAGTACAATAACTTTTTGTCCTGACCAGATCCCCATTTTGATCAACCGATTAAGAACTAAGTTTGTTTTTAAGTAGCCCATGATTCATATCTTACTGTAAAAGACCTACATCTATATGGATCACTTACTTAAACACAATAGGTCTTTTCCAACAAAATCATGCATAAAGTAAAATAAATAAACACAAATAACTTTGAGAGTGAAACTTTTACTTATTTCATCGAATTTATATCAGATACATAGGATTGGAGGGCATACATTCCAACAAATCTGCTGCATTTGAAGATTGTTGATGTAAACTAGAACTTTTCTATTAACAACAAAATCATGATTTATATATCTACAACGTCACCTTCACTTAATATCATTACATTTCAAATAAGTGAAGATAAATCACATTGCTTGATTGGAGTATATTAAGTATTGATATCTTGGACGCTATCCTATGATTTGCAAGTACTCATTGCTAAATTTTTTTGTCATTGTGCTTGCTCTAATTGTCAATGAATAGTCTATTTTCCTTGTATATTGTTCTTTTCTCAAGTTTACCAATGGTTCACTATCATCTGCCCTTGTTGATCTGCTACCAAGGAACAAAGATGTGGAATCCATAGTGTTATTTTAATGTTCATGATTGAAAAAAGAATGCAATTAACAAAAATGTGATAACCATACCGTGTCTAAGTTTGATTTCTTTTCTCATGTTGCGTTGGTGTGTCAATCATGTTCAAATTTTCAGATTGTTGTATACTACTGGCTTGTTTTGTCACCCATTTTGTTTTGTATATTTGTTTTATTTTATGATTTTGCTAATAACAGAGAAGCAGATAAGTTATCATCTAACATGAAATAATTCTCATCAATATTGAAGTTGATGAATGGAAATAATACCTTTTGTGTTTTTGAAGGCTTTTACACAACATCACTTATCATATATACATGATCGATGGTGAAGAATTCTTTCTCTTTACCTTGGATTGGCTCATTAAATTTGACTTGGTATATGTACTCCATGCCAATTATATTCTTCAAGGGACCAGGAATTGCATCATCGAAGTTTTCCAAAGTTATGTATCTAATACACAATATAACATTGTCAAAATGCTAAAATGATGAATGTTTTTTCTGTTTAGGTGTTCTCAAATAGATAACCATGCTAGAAATTACCTCAGCAACCTTTTCTACTAACTACATCATATGCATTTACACAATTTTCTCCATATCTCTATCAGACATCACAAGTTTGCCTCACTTGTGCCATCAAGAACTTGTATTTTAAGTCTGCATATGTACGTAACCAATATATCAAGCCATTGTGTATGTGACATATGTTATGACATAATTGTTTGATATTAGCTTACTCAGTCTCTAGACAGTCTTCTACATAGCTACAGTGTCACGTAGAAATTTTTATACAATCAACTAGAATTCCTTTCTACATTTACTACATGTTGCATTTCTCCAAGCATTATATGTACTGATGTCAAGGATTGTGACATTACAATAGCATGATTCATCCTATAGGAAAATCACAAACAAATGTTCTAAATATCTCATACATTTGATTCCCATGCATCAATTGACAATCATCTTACCATGTTCACACCACTTTGGATGAGGTCATTTAATTTAGATAATGTCTTATTACTTGCCTCGAAATATTATCTTGTGAGCATAATATATACATACTAATGTTGCTGGTATGTTCTACATTTTTTTTTCATCACACCTAAATAACAATAATGATTAGACTCAATAAATAACAAAATGCATGCTTATGCTTTAGATGGATACATGTATGTTACAATGTCAAGATTTCCATTAGTCGTACGGTTTGCCAAAAAGTTCACAGCATTATCATCTAAACTAGTTCCATTTTCCAATAATTTTTTATAAATCAAGAAAAAGTTCAGAAAATACCTTGCATCTTCTGAAATTGCTGTACTTTAGGAATTGTTAAATTCATGTATATATTCATTATACTATTACTGGAAATAGCAAGCATGTAAGCACTATTTTTAACAACCATTGAGGTAAAAATTACATTCTGCGTATCTGTGCTATTGATGATGCATTCATACTGGATGACATTCGCTACTAATCCCACAATGTTAATCAAAACTTCTTGCCACTAATTACACAGAAACACAAAACAAAAATATCTCATCAATGAAATATTCATCAAGTATATGGTTTTAAATTGCAAATATGGTTAACATTACTCATGGTTCTAAATTTCCAAAGATTTCAAATCGACACGATGCTCAATTTGATTCCTCTCTTCCACATGTGACATCCCTATAATCATTCCCATGACATCTACAAAATGCAACGATAATTGGTGTGAGTATCAATATATGCAACCAAAACATACTAAATGTCTTCTGCCATATGAAACTCCATACAGGATCTTTGTTGCTCTGATTATTAATGATATTGGTGTTAGTGTAGTGCCCTAGAGGCAATCACTTGTACATTGTATATGACACATTTTATTTTAATAAAAGGCATTATTTATCTTACAGTTTCTTTTGTTTACTTTAAGTAATATAAGTGTTCGATAAAGTCCATAGTACAACACTATGTTAAAGAAATCATGATAGAAATCATGATATGAGATTCCTACTACAATAGATGGTGTTAGTATTTAAATAGTCCCTAATTATAGTATTAATGAGACAGGACATCATTAATACGTTAAGACTAGCATGTGTTAGACTTCCTGATTTGATCAGGCGATGGTTCTCATAACCGTGAGTATTGAGATATTTAAAGTTAACACATGGATGCTTGTTAATGGAACAAGTTCATTAGATGACCTAGCTTTGAGATAATTACATGGATAAATATTTAGTGCCAGTGATATAATCTAAATATAGAAAATGTGCAAGTATCCTTAGACTTGAGATCTCCAAGGTACTTTGTTTACTGAGCATTATACTTTGATTCTAATCTCTAGAGCTCGATCGAGGGCCGCCTATGGGATGGATATTGGGTATATTGTAAGGTAAACGAAAGTAGTTGAGAGGGTCAATAAAGGATTCACCACTCCTAATAGTAGGGGCGAATATCTCACGGCCACTTGTAGGAATTACTACTCGAAAGTCCTTGGCCAAGGCAATTGTGTATTGAAAATAGTTCCAATTGATATACATCTAGAGTAGTAGGTTCCTGGTACAAGTACTATTGTATTTGGGCCAGAATTAATTCTGGAAGGAGTTGACACTAATTCCGTACTCCAAACTGAATGAGATATTGTATGGTGAAAGGAGTTAATTGCACAAAAGTTTGTTATTGAAGGGTTTATATCAAGCCACTTGACTTCCTGGACTCTTGGGTGGTCATGATGTTTTGCTAGATACCGCTTATGATCTGGGAATATGGATTTATTAATTGATGAATTAATAAACCAATCCTGATTAGAATTAATAGGATTAATTCTAATTCATTATGGATTATTAATATCAAAGACGTTTGGATTAATTCATGTTCTCTACTAATTGATTGGGAAACCTAATAGCTCACACACAATAGAGGATTATATACTCAAGATGTTATTTGATAACATAGTAGGGTTGATTGAGAGAAAGAGAAGTTGTTGTGGACAAATTATAATTAGTTATAATTTTGTGGTCTAAGTTGTAATTGTGAGAACTTCAGGTTTCCAATTACAATTAGGGAATTCTAATAGGATTAGAACTCTCAGTTTGGGGGGGGGGGGGCAATTTCATGTAATATATAGTAGATATAAAACATGAAAACACACACGAAAAACCAAGAGCCACGAAACAACAGCTTCCTCTCATCTCTCTCTTGATTTGATCTTGATCAAAGAACCCTAGCTGCTATCTTTTTCTGTTAGCACAAGAAATTTTGGTACTTAAGTGTATTCTCTGTGTGGATCACTGTTAGAGATAATCACACACTGTGATTATAATTGTTAGACATTCAACTCACGTGGAGGTTGATCACGAGGATTGTTGGATCGCGCCCCAACTTGAAGAAGAAATTTTGTTCTTCGGACGATTACCCAAAGGTAAAAAGTCGCTACATTTATTGCCTTTATGTCATGTTTTTCACACAGACGGTTTTTGGGATAGTATCTCGTTTTATTTTCCGCTGCGCTGTATACGATACGAGCCTGAGATACCCAACAGTGGTGTCAGAGCCATGCCATATGTGGTCTATGGACATTGTTTTGGCATGTAAAACTATTTTCATGTTTGTCTTTGTTTACTGTGAAAATCATTTTCACTCGAGTCGAAATCATTTCGATCATTATGGATTAGGTCTGTAGCACAATATGATTGTGTAAAAGTCACAGCGTATTTCGAAAAGACGCTTTCTTTGGTGCTGAAAATTTCTGCAAGAAAAACGTTTTCATGCAATATAGATGTTGCCCTCCGTTTCATCTTAATTTTTCTTTTTGATTTTGTTTAAACTAACAAATTGGTTGTTGTTTAGAGCTTCAAAACAAAAAATACTGCTGAGAATTGTTCTCACTGAAAATTTGCAAAAGAAGAAAGCACCAGAAATTATTTTTGAAATTTTTTGAAAAATCGCCGCCATTGTTTCAGAACACAGGCAGCGCCGGCTCCGGCCTCCAAGCCAGCGCCGGTTCCATTCTATTCGTGATGTCTAGAAATCAGTTTTGGAAAGGAATTTTTTTTAAAAAAAACCAGAACAGAGTCAGCGCCGGCGCCGGCTTCTAAACCGGTGCTGGTTCTACTCTGTTTGCGACTTCCAGGTATTTTTTTTTTAAAAAAATTCTGGAATAGAATTTTGAAAGAAAAAAATCTCATTTGATGAGAAATGGGACCTAAAATTATTTTCTCAAAATTAGTTTTGAGACAAACAATTTTATTTTTCAAAATAATGATTTTGAAAATCTAAAATTAGTGTATCTTTCTAAAATAGTGATTTTAGAATTTATTTTGTCTTTCCAAAATAGTGATTTTAGAATGATAAAAGTATATGTTTATTTTGTTTATGTATAGTCAATGGCATGGTGGATGATTATGGACTAAAACCAATTATATCTATTCATGCGTTTTACAGTTTTGATTTTTATGAAATAGGGCCTGCTTGTCCTGCCTTCTCTGGAAGTCTTGTATAATTCTCTTCTCATCTAACTCCCTTCGAATGTAACTCGAGGTTTTCTCTCTTTAAGAAATTATGTAATTAGTTTACATAGATTATATAGGAGTAGTATTATTTCAATTACGGAGATGGCAACCAAAACAAGGCGAGAAGGTAAGACCTTCTACTTAAATCATGCATGAACACATAGGGTTAACTATATTAATTTCTTTTATGGCTTAAAGAAATTAATTTAGGAAAAGTCCATAACCATACCACGTAATCGCTTTATTACCATGATTATCAATTATGTGATTTATTGATTTTTATGCATGTCATTTAAAGAAATCACTAAAAAGAACAAATCCCTCAATTAATATTAAACCTAATTCCTTCCGTTAATATAGTAAGAACGAGAGTCCTTTTTCGAGACCAGGTTGTTGGGCAAACCCAAGCCTACTTGACATCGGGCATGTTCAAACTATGGAGTTAAATTCCTGATTAATGGGTCGGGTTTAACTAAATTCTTTATCCTGGTTGAGTAAACTCAAGCATAAAGAAATTTAGAGGAAAAGTTGGGGTAGCCCAAAAGGCTTTAAGATTAAAAGCTGTTAATCACCCAATGATCCAGTAGTTACATAGGATATAATTGGTATTGGATACCTACCAATGAACTTAAGAGTGGCTTGTTGGGCAAACCTAAGGTTATTCTTGAGGAATTTGGATACCGGTCCACTAGAAAAGCTTCCAACGGGCTTTCTCGAATCAGTAGTGGGGGCTATTGGTTTGAGTAAAATAGTGGAGTAAAAATGTGCTTAATTAAAGTCCTAATTATTTGCATATCATATGCATATACAAGTAGCTAATGCTCTCTATCTTTACATCTAGGTCACTTACATCATGTCAACAAACCTAAACTTACGTAGCATCTTGGAAACCAACAAGTTAACCGAATCAAACTATTTCGACTGGTATAGAAATTTGAGAATCGTTCTCAAATTGAAAAAGTTGCTCTACGTGCTAGATGCTCCTATTCCACCACCACCAGCCTAAGATGCTCATGCTGATGAGCATGTTGTCCACAAGAGGCACAAGGAGGATAGTGATACAGCATCATGTATTATGCTGGCATCCATGACTCTTGAGTTGCAAAAACAGCATGAGCATATGGATGCTCAATCGATCATTTTACATCTTCGAGAGCTGTTTGATGCCCAAGCTAGAACTGAGAGATATGAGATCTTGAAGCAACTGTTTCGTTGCAAAATGGCAGAGGGTTCTTCTGTGGCTACTCATGAGCTGAAGATGTTGGGTTTGATAGAGAAGCTTGGATCTCTCGGGTTTGCGATGGATCATGACTTAAGTGTTGACTTAATTCTTCAGTCATTGCCTAATAGTTTCTCACAATTTGTGATTAACTATCAGATGAACAAGATTGAGTCTACTATTCCTAAGTTGATCAATCTTCTCAAAACTGTGGAGTCCTCTATGAAGAAGGATTCCAATGCAGTTTTAATGGTAGAATCTTCCTCTTCTAAGAAGAAAGTTCAAAAGAAGAAGAAGAAGGCTCCCATGAAGCCCAAAGGTGGTGTGAACAAGAAGGACGCAACTACCAAGGGCCCATGCCATCATTGTAGTAAGATGGGCTACTGGAGGCGCAACTACAAAGCCTACTTGGAGACCATTAAGGATAAGAAGCAGAATGAGAAGCTTACAAGCACTTCTACTTCTACTCCGGGTATGTTTATGATTGAGATAAATACTGCCTTTAGAAATGAGATATGGGTATTAGATACCGGGTGTGAATCTCATTTGTGCAATAACTTGCAGGGACTAAAGAGTAGTAGAAGGCTAGAGAAAGGCAACGTGGACCTACGTACTGTGAATGGGACAAAGGTTGCTGCACTTGCTATGGGGACATACGAGCTGAACCTGCCTTTGGGATTAATTTTAGAATCGCAAAACTGTTATTATGTACCAGTTTTAATGAAAAACATTATCTCAGTTGCGTATTTAGACTTATGTGGATTTCATTTAATATTTAAGAATAAATATTTCTCTTTTTCTTTGAATGATATTCACTATGGTTCAGCAATTTTGGTTAATGGTTTATATGTTCTAGACTTGGATAATCCAGTTCTCAATATAAACAATAAGAAACCTAAAATGGATAACTCTAACACCTCTTACTTATGGCATTGTCGTTTGGGCCATGTAAACAAAAATCGTGTTTCTAAGTTATACAAGCTTGGTGACTTAGGGTCATTTGATTATAAATCATGTGGCACATGCGAATCTTGTTTACTAGGCAAAATAACTAAAACTCATTTTCTAGGAAAAGAAGAATGGGTCAAGAAGTTATTAGAACTCATACATTCTGATGTGTGTGGCCTAATGTCAATACAAGCAAGATGAGGTTATAACTATTTCATAACATTTATCGATGATTTCTCACGATACGGATGTTTGTATTTAATGAAATACAAATCTGATGCCTTTGAAAGGTTCAAAGACTTTTAGAATGAAATAGAGAAACAACTTGGCAAAAATATTAAGACTCTAAGATCCGATCGAGGAGGAGAATACTTGAGCCAAGAGTTTCTGAGTTATCTTAGAGATAATGAGATATTATCTCAATAGACTCCACCACATACACCTCAGCATAATGGTGTATCTGAGAGAAGGAATCTAATCCTTCTAGACATGGTACGGGCCATGATGGCTTCTGCAGACCTACCAAAATCATTTTGGGAGCATGCACTAGAAACTTTTGTTTATATATTAAACAGAGTTCCAATAAAATTGGTTGATACTACCCCATTTGAGATGTTCTTTGGTAAGAGACTAAAGATATCTCACTTGCGAGTATGGGGTTGTCCTACCTTTGTCAAAAGGCCACAGTCAGACAAACTTGATAGTAAGTTTGACAAGTGTTTATTTGTTGGATATCCAAAAGAATCTCTCGGATATTACTTCTACGTACCCTTCGAAAACAAATTATTTGTTTCGAAGCATGCCGTCTTCTTAGAGAAGGAGCATATGCTCAAAGGGGATAGTAGGTGTAAGATTGAACTTAGTGAAGTTCATGAATATCAAATAAACGAGGATCAACCGTCTAACCCCATGTCTATTAAGAGAATAGATGTACCTTCTAATACACAAGAACCTCATAGATCTAGTAGGATACGTGTAGCACCTGAGAGATATGGATTTCTCATTAGTGACTATAATGACGTATTGCTCATAGATGAAGATGAGCCTACTACCTACAAGAATGTTCTGAATAGTTCAGAATCTGGCAAATGTCTTGAGGCCATGAAGTCAGAGATGGATTCCATGTACGACAACCAAGTATGGACTTTGGTTGATCCACCCAAAGGAATTAAACCTATTGGGTGCAAATCGATTTTCAAGAAGAAAACAAACATGGATGGTAACTTAGTTACCTATAAAGCACGACTGGTGGCAAAAGGGTTATTGTCAATAACATGGTATTGACTATGATGAAACCTTCTTGCTAGTAGCCATGTTGAAATCTATCAGAATACTCCTAGCCATTACTGCTCATCATGATTATGAGACTTAACAAATGGATGTGAAAATAGCTTTCCTAAATGGAAATCTGACTGAGGAAGTGTATATGACACAACCTGAGGGTTTCACATCCAATGATAACATATAGGCGTGCAAGCTGCAAAGATCCATTTATGGACTTAAGCAGGCTTCTAGGAATTGGAACCTCTGTTTTGATGAAATAATCAAAGAGTTTGGTTTTATTCAAAACATGGATGAGCCTTGTGTATACAAGAAGGTTAGTGTGAGTGCAATCATTTTCTTATTGCTTTATGTAGATGACATATTGCTAATAGGAAATGATATACCTGTCTTGCAAACGGTTAAAATTTGGTTGTCCAAACAATTCTCCATGAAAGACCTTGGAGAAGCAACCTATATTCTTGGAATAAGGATCTATAGAGATAGATCCAAAAGGTTACTTGGTCTTTTACAGTCTACATACATAGATAAAGTATCAAAGAGGTTTAGTATGGAACAATCCAAAAAGGGATTCTTACCTATGTCACATGGTGTAAGCCTTTCAAAGTCGATGTCTCGCAAGACACAAGTTGAAAGGGTTCACATGAGTAAGATTCCATATGCCTCGGCAGTTGGATCTATCATGTATGCTATGATATTAACTAGGCCCGATGTATCTTGTGCTCTCAGTTTAACGAGCAGATACCAATCTGACCCTAGTGAGGGTCATTGGGCGGCTGTAAAGAACGTTCTAAAGTACTTACAAAGGACTAAGGATATGTTCTTGGTATATGGAGAAGGTGATTTGAAAATAAACGGGTATATTGATGCCAGTTTTCAATCTGACAAAGATGATTTCAAATCGCAATCCAACTACGTATTTACATTGTGTGAAGGGGCAATAAGTGGGAAAAGTTCCAAACAAGAAACTATTGCCAACTCTACGACAGAAGCTGAGTACATAGCCGCTTCTGAAGCAGCAAAGGAAATAAAGATAGAGAGAGTTCCCACGGATGAGAACATAGCTGACCTGCTTACGAAAGCACTATCCCAAAAGAAACATGATTGTCATGTTGAGTCATTCGGTATTAGATACATGAATGATTAGCTCTAGTGCAAGTGTGAGTTTGTTAGTGTTGTGCCCTAAAGGCAATCACTTGTACATTGTATATGACACATTTTATTATAATAAAAGACATTATTTATCTTACAGTTTCTTTTGTTTACTTTAAGTAATATAACTATTCGATAAAGTCCATAGTACAACACTGTGTTAAGAAAATTATGATAGAGATCATGATATGAGATTCCTACTACACTGGATGGTGTTAGAATTTAAATAGTCCCTAGTCATAGTATTAATGAGACAGAACATCATTAATGCGTTAAGACTAGCATATGTTAGACTTTTTTATTTGATCAGGCGATGGTTCTCATAACTGTGAGTATTGAGATACTCAAAGTTAACACATGGATGCTTATTAATGGAACAAGTTCATTGGATGACCTAACTTTGAGATAATCACATGGATAACTATTTAGTGCCAGTGATGTAACACCCCACTACCTAGGCCCGACAGGGCCGGGGATGTCGCCCCGTCCAAAGGACAAGGGGTTTTTATAACTAGGTCACACAAAAGAAAATAAAAGTAATACTTTTAAATTGAACTTATTACAACCCAAAAATACATGAACAAATCCAAAATAAATTGTTCGCTACCATCTCTCAAAACAACACATAAGAAAAATAACATAAAGTCTTCAAAGCATAGGCAACAAATCTAGCTATTCATTTCCACAGCAGGATCGACCTGAAAACATGGCATAAAAGGTGATGAGATAAAAATCTCAGTAAGTCCGTGTGTGCTTTGAGTGTTCAGTGAAAACAGTTCGTGGATGCAAAATGTGAAAACTTTATAAGAGAAATATTGGCAAGCATTAAACATTAGTAAAAAACAAGAGTGGTGGTTTCGGCTTTTCCAGCCATACATAATTTATAAGATCAACTACTCAAAAGAAAGGATTATGGGTTACCACACGTTGGGCCCCATAACCGGATGGTCAGTATGTAACACTTTGTGCATACTGCAGGTCAGAATGCCGACACTTTGTGCAGACTGACAAAAGGTAGGTGATCGGCCTACCGGGCAAGATACTCCTCCTTCTCTATACCCAAACAACAACCGGGTGTCCATTCCGGCAAAACACAGTCACTTGACTGAAATAAAAACTACTAGCTCGGACCGGCATGACTAAGTAGTACTGACGTTTCTCTAAGTTGAGTTTTATCTTCTGGAGGTGGCCTCCTGCCAGAAGACACACTCTTGCTCTTCAAAACTAGTACTACTAGCCTACCCTTATTGAGTACTCAACGATAATTGTGCCACTTGGGAGAAAACTGATAAAATATAGCTTTGCTTGAAAATGGCAATCAAGGGTTTCTAAAGTCCATGCCAAAATCAGTTTTAGAAATAGTTCAGTATTTGAGTAAAACTGCTTTAAAAATTTTCAAATAATTGGTTTGATTGAATCAAGAAAAGAAACAGTCCTTAATTGCCTTTACCAAATCAGTATTCACATACTTCGTGTTTAGCTTGCCATGGTAACCTTTTACAACAAACAAGTTTTATGCAGGAGCTTACCTGATCCTTTGCTTGCTCAAATTCAAAAATCTTCCAAGGCTGACCTAACCCCGCCTGGGGTAAACACAAGACATAAGGTTACACTCAAGCTATATTCACTTACACAAATAATCCTAGTTCAACTTATTACAATCATGACCCTAATGTTCTAAGCTTTAAGGCTATGTGATAAAGAATTTTATAAAATAAGTCTAGTTTGATAAGTTAAAATAACTAGGGGTTCTAAAATAATTGCTAATAAATTATAGACTCAAATAATAATTCTTGAGTGTTATTAATAAATAAACTAAGGTTTGAATTTTAAATAATATTAAGTCCTAAATAATTTTAATAAATGATAATTTAAAAATAGCTTTATTATAAATAAATAATAAATTAAATCATTTTAATTAATTAATTAATTTTTTAATAGATAATAATTATTTAGTAATAAATGAATTTTATTAAATTTTTGTTTAATAAAAATATTAATAGTCTAATTAAATATTCCAATCCAAATCCCCTAGTATTTCGAATTTTGAAGGAAACTATAGTAGTAATTCTAATTTTTTTGTAATAAATTTTGTTAATGAATATAACCTAGAATTAATAAGAAATTAATCTCTTACCATGATTTTCCTAGTGCTAGAAAAGATTCATGATCACATTCTCCATCATCAAACAATAAATCAATCCATTCATGAACATACACTTGAACTATCGCATACCATCACATGGCCAAAATCCTACTAAGCATAATCATCAATCATGGCTTCCATGGAGAATAAGAAAATAAAAGCCTAATCACCTTTGGTGTCATAATATCTAATCATGCTTCAAACATCCATAAAATTCATTGAGCATGAAGAACATAAATTGATTCAAAAGGAAAACACATACATCCAAGTCATATACAACAATCATCATGTCCTAACCCCAATCCCTTTATCCACATGCATATACTCAATCTCCCGATCATATTCTATCTCCCTATCAACACCTAAGATACATGATTTCAGAATTTAATAAGAGAGATTTACGAATGAATACTTGAATGTCGAGTACTTTGATGAAGACAAAAGAAGGTCCACGCGCGATGGAGTGTCTTGAATGGTCCAACAAAACAAACGATCATGGTTGATGTTTGATCAACCATTTTGGTTAGAAGAGAGAGAGAGAGAGAGAGAGAGAGAGAGAGAGAGAGAGAGAGAGAGAGAGATCATTAGAATGATATAATCGAATGGAAGAAGATGAATAAGAAAGTTGTTCTTGACTTACCTTGTTGATGTTCATGAGACCTTCAAACAAAAGTTAATTTTGATCCGCTCGAAAATTCTTGTTTGCGAGGTTTTGTGTTATAAATAACAGAAATGAGGTTTAGAGATTAAATGGAAGTGATTTGGGGTATTTGAGAGTGATTGGAGGTGTTTAGAGTAGGGTTAGGCTTGAAGAATGTTAGTGTGTATTCTTGGTGTTCTTGGTGTTCTAGGTGAAAATGGAGAGAATTTAAGGGAAAATGATGGACGAATTTCTGGAGAGTGTAGACTGAATAGTTTAGGGAATTTAGGGGTTTCGGTTTAGCTTAGAAAGGGAGAGAAAAATCTGATCATTCGAAATTCAAATGGAGTGATTTGAGGAGTGGTTTGAGGTATAGGATATGTTAATGGTGTTTGTTTGATGAAGGTTTTCTTGGAGCTTCAATGGTGTCGGCTGGTTTGGTTTGCTTTGCTGAAATGAATGAGGTCTGATAAAGCTTAAGGCTGGATGAAATTCAGAGCTTAAATGGTAGAGAAATTCTGGTTGTATAGCTTAGTACAAGGGTGTTTTCATGGAGAAAAATTCTGGAAAATTTGAAGTTCAAATGGAAGTTTGAATGGAGTGATTGTAGGAGAGATTTGAGGTGTGATTATGGAGTCCAATTGTGCAAGGTAAGTGGAGAGGGTAATGGTTTTCAGTTCATGGCTAAACAAGGGTTAGTTTACAGAGGTTGGAGGGTGGTGTTCGGCCAAGGCTTGAAGGGAACAAAGCTGGAAAAATTCTGGTTTTAAGGTGCTCATGTTTCGAAGGTTTGCTGCAAATTTTCCTATGCAGATTTATGCAATTCTTCTACCCGTTTTGCAGAGGTTTTGAGAGGTGTTCAAGGTCCTTTAAGGCAGGTTTTCCAGCCCTCTTTATGGGGAAAAAGCAGAGAAGTTTTGCTGGCTTGAAGGTGGAATAGAACAGCTTCATTTTCTGGTTTGAAGGTTGCGAAACTGCCCAGAATTTTTTCTGGTTTGTGCAGTTTTTTGTGCAGTCCGAAAATTGCACAGTTTTTCCAGCTTTCAAGCCACATGAAATGGCCATTTTCTTGGCAGCAAATGAATGGATTTATTGGCTGAATTTTCGAAGAAATGGCCTGCAAATATTCTGGAAAATTTCCAGATTTTCCTTTACTAAGCTATGGACAACATGAAGATGGAGTTGAAGGTTCTTTCATGGTGATTGATTTTCTCTTGGAAACCCTTCCTATTTCTCCTCTTACTTTCAGCCAACTTCCCAACCTCCAAATCTGATTTTCGAATTCAAGGTGGAGGAGTTATCACATAATTTTTTTTGGAATTTAAAAGAAAGGATTTAATGGTTTTGAATTATAAAGATGTTAGGATAAGCTAGTGGTAATAAAAAGGACAAGAATTCCTCTAGAATTCTTTTTAGGACATGAGGATAAGATTAGGACATTCTCTTCATGTCGCCCCTAAGACAACATTCCTATTTCCATGAAATGCAAGAAAACAAAAATTCAAACTTAGTTAAGATAATCATGACAAAAGCTTAAATGATGGGATTTGAACTCATGACCTTAGAAATTACTTCACCAAGCTCTAACCACTAAACCACACTAACTCATGTTGTTATTTTCTCACCCACATTTCCTTCCTATTTAATCCTCAAGCTTTCCTCCTATTTTGACCTCAAGCAAAATTACCATTTTACCCTTCCTACTCGATAAACATAACTAAGCATTTTAACCTATAATCAACAACTCTAAAGCGCATAAAATCATTCAAAAATATATATATTCATGCAAAATAATATGATATGCATCTCGACCCCCTTACTCTAGGGTTGGCTTTAGGTGGGGTTTCACAAGTGATATAATCTCAATATAGCAAACGTGCAAGTATCCTTAGACTTGAGATCTCCAAGGTACTTTGTTTACTGAGCATTATACTTTGATTCTAATCTCTGGAGCTCGATCGAGGGCTGCCTATGGGATGGATATTGGCTATATTGTAAGGTAAATGAAAGTAGTTGAGAGGGTCAATAAAGGATTCACCACTCCTAATAGTAGGGGCGAATATATCACGGCCACTTGTAGGAATTACTACTCGAAAGTCTTTAGCCATGGCGATTGTGTATTAGAAATAGTTTTAATTGATACACATCTAGAGTAGTAGGTTCCTGATATAAGTATTATTGTATTCGGGCCAGAATTAATTCTGGAGGGAGTTGGCACTAATTCCGTACTCCAAACTGAATGAGATATTGTATGGTGAAAGGAGTTAATTACATTGAAGTTTGTTATTAAAAGGTTCATGTCAAGCCATTTGACTTCCTAAACTCTTGGGTAGTCATGATGTATTGCTAGATATCTCTCATGATCTCGGAATATGGGTTTATTAATTGATAAACTAATAAACAAATCCTGATTAGAATTAATAGGATTAACTCTAATTAATTATGGATTATTAATCTCAAAGACGTTTGGATTAATTCATGTTCTCTACCAATTGACTGGTAAACCTAATAGCTCACACACAATAGGGGATTATATACTCAAGATGATATTTGATAACATAGTAGGGTTGATTGAGAGAAAGAGAAGTTGTTGTAGACAAATTATAATTAGTTATAATTTTGTGGTAAAAGTTATAATTGTGAGAACTTCATGTTTCCATTTACAATTCGAGAATTCTAATCGGATTAGAACTCTTAGTTTTGGGGGGGGGGGAATTTCTTGTAATATATAGTAGATATAAAACATGAAAACCTTAGCTAAAAACACACACGAAAAACTAAGAGCCACGAAATAATAGCTTCCTCTCTTCTTTCTCTCGATTTGATCTTGATCAAAGAACCCTAGCCGCCATCTTTTTCTGCTAGCATAGAAAATTTGGGTTCTTGAGTGTATCCTCTGTGTGGATCACTGTTAGAGATAATCACACACTGTGATTATAGTGGTTAGACGTTCAACTCACGTGGAGGTTGATCACGAGGATTGTTGGATCGTGCCTCGACTTGAAGAAGAAATTTTTTTTTTCTTTAGACGATTACCCAAAAGTAAAAAGCTGCTACTTTTATTGTCTTTATGTTTTATTTTCCACACATAGACGGGCCCTGGGATGGTATCTCGTTTTATTTTTTGCTGCGCCGTATACGATACGAGCTTGAGATACCCAACAACTGGAATTTGTATTTACGATTTTAAATTAATTATAATCTACTAGAATCTAATATGTACAATGCTTAACATTCAGTATCATTGTTGTTGACTGAACGTCAATGAATTTTCCATATCTAATTCACATAAAACAAAAGGCAACGTGATTGTATATCAGGCTATTAGTATCTGATATGACATCGTCACTCATTATTAATATAATAATCAATTATGCATGTTAATACAACTCAGCAAACCATTGATGCATCTGATCCTATCATAGAGGCATTTCACTTGAGGACTGTCATTTGATTATGACCTAAATCAAGAGATTCTCTAAATAGGACATTTGATTTCTATGTTGGCTACTTTCTTAGAGGCACAATTCTTAAATAGAACATGAAAAGTGTTCACCCTTCAGTGTCATAGCCATGATATCAACCAAAAAATAAAATTTTCAGAAGCAATGAACATGAGAGAGTAGAAAAAGTGATTTACCAATTAATAAACTAAAATCTCCTACTCAAGCTTCTATTTCTTCAAAAGAGATGAGATTGAATTTGTATCTCGGAATGCCAGGCACATCATCAATTACTTCGTCAATGTATGTACTACCCTGAATAATTAACTGGAAGTTTCCATCAATCACTTTATAACTTAGCTTTGCATTTTGAACCGTAAAATTCATCATGAAATAGAACTTCCCTTCCTCATTATATGCTTGATAATTAGGCTCAAATTTACTCCCTACAACACAATGTCTGAAATTGTTCTGCAAATTCATTGCAACTATTCCGCATCCATACATCATCGAAAAGCTAAGGAAAATTTTAAAAAAAGACTATTGTCATACCTTTTTATGCAGAAAAAGCAAATCAAGAATAAAAAGTTCAAAACGTTGTCATACATTTTCATCTAGCATAAGAAAATCAAGACTTATAAGTTCAGAAGGTCTTTGTGCATTGAAAATTTCCCACAACATTACAATTCTCACAAGAATTTGTTTCTCTGCTCTGCCTTTGATCAAATCATTCAAGAATGCATGTCATACTTTTGTCTCGAAGTAGAATAGTAACAAGACGTTGTAATATTTGAAACTCTAATGGATGTAGTGTAGATTACATAGGTGGTCATCTAACCAGTGATGTATTGAAAGTTGTAGCAACAAAGGAATAGCAAAAGGCAATTACAATTCCCAAAAGGGCCTAAGGAATTCCATGACAAATAATCTCTTCAGTGGTATAACAGTTCTTCTTCTGCATAAGTTCAATGTCTCTAGCCTTTTTATCTACTAAAACCCTCTATAATGGACATGCAGAACTCAATTGTTATGGACTCTATTATGGCTTTATAAAAATCCAAAGTAATGGCTTGTCGTCATTGACAAATACCATTAGCTAAAGGTCAAATGCTTCTTGATATCCTCAAAGTCATAGTCATGGATTTGCACAAATTCAGTGTGTGTAACCTATGTAGGAATTAATGTTTCGGGATTTGCTCACATTAATGGTCATAGAATTGCACAACAGTAGTGTTGTGTACACTATTCAGGATTGGTACAAAGCCAGAGTCATTGTATACTATTAAGGAATTATAGAATGGCAAAGTAAATGGCATTGTTTGTTGCACAGAGTATTGCAACATACGAAGCTCATTCATTAAACCATCACATAACCAATCATAGACTTCCACATCATCAGTTATGCAATGCAATGGACAGGAGTCAACACTAGAGGTTTCAACAGCTACTTGTGTGTGTGTGTGTGTGTGTAAAGTTTTAAATTATCTTTAAAAAATTTCTCCAAATCCCCTTGAATTTCAAAGCCCATTAATTTGTGTTCTAGCTATCAAAATAATAAATAAATAAATAAATAACAATTGTAGTTCTTGGGTTGCCAGAAATGGTCCAACCATTGTTCCCCTTTTGCACACACCATTTTCCACCATTCTTTAGCATGGATATCAGTTTTTTTTTTTTTTAAGTCTTCACTTCTTGCAAATTCGCAAGCTGGCCGCTATTATTGAAACTTCTTAGGCTCATGAAAATCCTTTAAATTTTGAGAGTATTCTCTAATCTTTTTTACTGTTGAAATCCTAAGGTAACATCTGGAAACTTTTCTATAGTTAACACTCTCTTTTTAGCTGAATATCATATCAAATTTTCAATTTTGTTCAACCAACTGCGCACGTTCCATTTGTCCTCAAGCTCTCAGTCACTCTCTAGCCTCTGAAAACTGAGATCTCTCCATTCTTTCCAAATAGACATACATTCACATTTCCATTTTCACTCACAATTTACAACCTTACTCTTATTTCTCTCAAACCATAACATCAACATTCCCTCTCCAAAACTGGCGAACACCACACCCTTTTAATCCTAAAGCTCATGGTAGCCTCTTACTTTATCTAAAGATTTAATCCACCATTTTGCAAAAAGTAAAGTCATCTATTCTCAGCTAGGATTGAATCGGGTGCTTGTCTTTGTTAGAGGTACCTAAACGTTGTCTTTCTTTTCTATAAATGTCGTTAGTCATGTAAAAACCTTGCTATGTTTTGTTTTTTTTTTTTTTATTGCTTGATGGTGCTAGATTTTGCTATTATAATATGGTGTGGTATAATACAATAATATTATATTGTGGTTATGCTCTTGATTTGATGACCATGTCAATAGAGATAGGATACAAAAAGGAAGCTTATAAAAAATTCTCCCTTTAAATTATGAGAACCTAAGCATTAGATTTGAATGTCTTATACTATTTGTTTCCGTGTATGGTATGAATCCATGGTATGCAATGCTTAGGGTGGTAGCCAGTTAGCCTGTTATGTGGACTGGTGATTGAACTTTTTCTTGATTGTTATGTGTGACATTATGCTAGAAGCTATTGCTATTAATTGCAGAATTTTTACAAAATCACAAAACTAATAATAAAGGTTTTTCAATACTTTTTTCCACTATTTTGGGAGCTATTTTTTAACCTAGTATAAGATTGAAAAAAAATGACATTAAAACAGGGTCTAGATTGGGAGTTCTTGAATAATCTTTCCAAGCAACTAGTTTAAGACAAATTTGCACAATTTATATTCAGAATTTTTTGGTATTTGTGAGAGTAAGGTTTGCTGATTTGGCCAATTATATTTTGTTCCTAACATGTTAAAAAATATGTCTACAAAATTTGAGCCCATTTAGAGGTGTTTAACCCTTAGGAACTTAGGTGATATTTGCTGGAATTGAAAACGGCGTAGGGATTTATGGTAAATTACTAAGTTGAATTTATTTCCTTAAGATATGGTGAGAAACGGATTCTATGCATTCTTAGTGATATTTTAAGGTCAAAGGTACTGAGTTTATGTTAAGAACATGCTTGTTGTTCTTTAATATTATTTTTGACAAACGATGGATGTTGAGGTCATATGATCACTTAATGTGTAATATGGGTGATGCGTGTTTTTTACTGCAGAAAATATTACCCAAATAACACAATTCCTCAAGTTTTAATTAAAATGCCAACCACTAGAACCATACATACGGGCACCCATTGTATAGTATAGGAAATAGCAAATATCGAATCCACGAGAACTTATGCTCCCATCTTACTTTACCCAAATCTTTATTGTTTAGCCAATAAAATAAGAAGAGAATAAAAAAGAAAATAAATAAAGATAAAAATAGATATAACTCAAGAATTTAATTTCATGTAACTAGATAATTATCTTGAAAACATAATATTGAATCAATTCGCATTCATCACAATTAATTGTCATCTTGGTTTCGTGAAGGAATATAAAGATAAATTCCACTTCATTTGTCAATCCATGGAATCACTATATTTTGATTCATATTAACAGATTTGTCAATCAAGTTAACATAACCAAAACATGCATTAAGCTCATCATTATATTTTGGTTCAATTAGCAAATTTGTCAATCAAGCTATCCTAACCAAAATATGCATGAATCTCAATTCCTTAAAAAGATGAAATTAGCTAATGACTCTTTGTCAAGGCGAAATTAACTTAATCTTTGATTGCTTAGTCCTAAAATCCTAACTTTGTCGTTCAAGTCCATGAAGATTTGAAAATTATGAAATCAATGCAATAAAACTCCTAACATCACTTCCCAAGTTAATTAGAAGAACTCGCATCAATAACCAATGATAACAAGTAATCAAATACCAAAGACAACAATAGATTGATAAAAAATTCTAATTAACTCTAAATCATAATCTCTAAAATAATATCTAATTACAATCAAAACATTAAGCACATAATTGTTAAAGAAAAGTAAACAAAGGAAAAAAGATAAAACTCATAGATAAGCTCTTCTTCTTCTCTTGTAAATCTCCTTTGAATGGTGATTGAGTTGGTAGCTTAGATCCTTTAAATCATACATTTCTCTTGTGTTTTTTGTGTATTTTATAAGCCTCCTTGATACCAAAATTCGTTGCTTGAGAAGTCTAGTTCGAGTAGAATTCAGAAAATACCAAAATCTTTTGAAAAATACCAAATTCGTACATAGTATTTTCGCCTTCCAGAATGTACCTGCCGTCAGGTACCATCGACCCACCTAGCACTAGGTGCACTCCGTTCTTCCCCTATTTTTGCTCTATTTTTGGTCTGTTCTCATCAGCAGACAGAATGGACTCGGCGCCAGGTGCACTTGCCAGACCTAACGCCAGGTCTGTTCTGTTTTTGTACTGAAAGTTGCTCGAATTCCTCTACTAGACTAGAATGGACTGTTATGGAATTGCTCACTTTTCACTCCATTTTTACTCAAATCTGCACAAATTTTTCAAAAATACTTTATACAAGCAAAATGTCAAATAGGAAGGAATATGCCTAGTTATTACGACAAAAGTATCTCAAAACAACCTCAAATAACAAGGAAAATAATGGTGATTTTAACCTCTATCATATACCTCCACACTTGAATATTTGCTTGTCCTCAAGCAAACAAGAACTAAAATACTAAGTATATGGCTCAAGACAACACAAATTAGCAAATTTTTCATTTGCAAATTTATCCACAATGAAGACATAACCTTCTTCCAACCTTAAATACAAACTTGTCATTCATTTAACTTTCAAAACCTTGTAAACTCATGTATTAAATCAAACAATCCCAAGGCCATCAAAGTTAAGTTAAACAAGCTTATATCTAGTACAAGAAAATCATCCTACTCCTCAAGCAAAAACATAGATAGCATAAATCATACAAGTCAAGCCATTTAACCAATTCCAGCATTATAAAGTCAAATTTACAAAACTCAAGTTATAAGATATGGAAAACACTCCATTCTTCTTTTTTTCTACGACTTTGGGAATTGATAGCCTCAAGTACATATATCTCTTCACACACCGTATTGGCCCCCTTATACTCATCATTATTTTTTTAGCAATTTTTTTTTCTTTCTTCTTTCTTTCCTTACCTTCTTGCCTTCGGGATAGCCTCAAGAGAGTGTGATGCTTCTTTGTTTTTTCTTTTCCACTCACCGTATTGGCCCCCTTCTTTAGCAAAAGGTCTCTCTTTTTGTCTTTCATAGATAAAAGGATATATTTTTTTCCAGCTCAACATTTTTTTCATCTCACATTTTTTCCTTTTGACTCAAATTTCTTTTTCTCACATTCCTTATTCACAACTCAAAGTCAAGTAAACTATAAATCTATAATACAATAATTAGTCAACAACTCCTCCCATATTTCATCATATCATCGACATTCAAACTTAAAGAATAAAACAAAACTCACATACCAAATATAACAAAGGTTAATTTAAATTCTCAAGACTTAGCAAAATCCAACTCAACACACAAGTTTAATTTCTAAATAAAAATCCAACCATACTGAATGACAAATCCATATCTTAAGTTGAAAAGAAAATCATAACTCCATTATAGACAAATAAGCTCAATTTAGTTTTAAAATCTCCACACTTTTAAATTTTAAAAATTTTCAACAAAATTTTTTGGTACCAAGAAAACACCAAGATCATTGATAAAAACTTGGACAAAGAACATTACTAAACTACTCCCCCACACTTAAATTGGACAATGTCCTCATTGGCCAAAAGTTAATGCAAGAAAGCATTTCCAAATGAACCAAAAAATGATCACGGAGGGAAAGAGGTAAGTAACATTCCCCAAGTGGAATAATGCTCTATTAAATATTAACACATGGAATAGAGAGAAGAGCTCGTCCAAGATGACTTTATTCAAACTTACAAAAGAAAACCCAAATAAAAGCCTAAAGAAAATAAAGCACACCTAAATAAAAGAAAGAAAATTAAAAACCCTAAGAAAGCAAATAAAGACACAACTCACTCCCCCCACACTTAAGATGGAAAATATTTTCCTTATTCGGGGAGAGAAAAGACAATTAACCACTCTAAACACAAAATAAAAAGAAAACTTTTTCCACTCATCATGCTTCCTCATCGAAAATTTGTCAAAGAAGTTTAAGCTCAAAGTATAAAATAGGCAAGATGAATGTAGAAAGAATGGGGGATTTTGAAAAATAGAGGGTTCATGGAAAATATTAGTTGCAATAAATATACATGCAGGACCCCCCCCCCCCTCCCCTTCCATGACACTCTTTTAGACATGCAAATCAAGTTTTCAACACAAAAATGTAAATTATGTCCAAAAAGTGTGAAAACATGAGAATCACCACTTAACCCTTCAAAAGATTTGTCACAATTGAAATTCTCCTTAAAACTTAGTATTTGAGTTTTCAGAGATGAGATCAAGAATTCCTTACTTTTCAATGCTTCTACAAATACCAAGTTACCTCCCTAAAATTAAGGTGAAGGGTAGATTTTCTCAACATCCTCTAAAGGGTTCGTACGAAGTATCAGTGAAAGATCCAACTCCTTGAGACATGTTAAATTCCATACATCATCATTTGGGCCATTGTCCTCTAAGAATAGAGAGGAACCTAAAAAATCATGTGACAAAGAAAGATTAAAATTATTAGCATATAGAGGAGAATCAAATACCTCCCTTTCCACATTGGGCAATTGTTCCTCATATCCTCTCTCCTTTCCTTGAAGATTCTCTTGTTCAAGCTTATAGGCCTTTATGGCATCCTCAGCCAACTTGGCTAGTTGTGTTCTTTGATGGCTCATTCGTTGGGAAGATTCTTCGTACCCCCTAATAGACATGTTTGTGTTGGCAACAAAAGATTTGATTGAACCTTCAAGTGACATCTCATAAAAAGTGTTAATCCGAGCTTGTATCCTTGCCAAGCTATCATCATTGTAGCTCCATTGACATTGTGCCTAGGAATAATTGTCCATGATGATGGTTTAAACCTCACACTTAAAGAAAAATAAAAATCAAATAAAAAATAAAAATAAAAATAAAAAAGAAAAAATATATAAATAGAAATAGAAATATACACAAACTACCTACACACCAAAGTTATAATATATACAAATACAACAATGGCTAAATCAACAAGATTTGAGTATTTCCAATATTGCCCGTCCCTGACAACGGCACAAAAAAATTTGATGTGTGTTTTTTAGTATAGAAAATATTACCAACAAATAACACAATTCCTCAAGTTTTAATTAAAATGCCAACCACTAAAGCCATATATACGGGTAAGTATACCCATCGTATAGTATAGGAAATAGCAAATATCGAATCCACGAGAACTTAAGCTCCCATCTTACTTTACCCAAATCTTTATTGTTTAGCCAATAAAATAAGAAAATAATAAAAATAAAATAAATAAAGATAAAAATAGATATAACTCAATGATTCAATTTCATGTAACTAGACAATTATCTTGAAAACATAATATTGAATCAATTAGCATTCATCATAATCAATTGTCATCTTGGTATGATGAAGGAATATAAAGATAAATTCTACTTCGTTTTTCAATCTATGGAATCACTATATTTTTATTTATATTAACAAATTTTTCAATCAAGCTAACATAACCAAACCATGTATTAAGCTCATCATTATATTTTGATTCAATTAGCAAATTTTCCAATCAAGCCATCCTAACCAAAATATGTATGAATCTCAATTCCTTAAAAACATGAAATTAGCTAACGACCTTTTGTCAAGGCGAATTCAGCTTAATCTTTGATTACTTTAGTCCTAAAATCCTAACTTCGTCATTCAAGTCCATTAAGATTTGACAATTATAAAATCAATGCAATGAAACTCCTAACATTGTTTCCCAAGTCAATTAGAAGAACTCGCATCAATAACCAATGATCACAAGTAATCAAATACCAAAAACAACAATAGATTGATAAAAAATTCCAATTAACTCAAAATCATAATCTACAAAATTATATTCAGTTACAATCAAAACATTAAGCACATCATTGTTAAAGAAAAGTAAACAAAGGATAAAAGATAAAACTCTTAAACAAGCACTTCTTCTTCTCTTGTAAACCTCCTTTGAACAATGCTCTTTTGAGTGGTGATTGAGTAGCTAGCTTGGATCCTTCAAATCACACCATTCTCATATGTTTTTCTTGTATTTATAAGCCTCCTTAATACTAAAATTGGTTGTTTGAGAAGTCTAGTCTGAATAGAATTCAGAAAATACCAAAATTCTTTGAAAAATATCAAATTCGTACACAGGATTTTCACCTTCCAGAGTGTATATGGCACCGGGTGCCTTCGACCCATCTAGCACCCGGTGCACTCTATTCTTCTCTTATTTTTGCTTTATTTTTTTTGTTTGTTCTCATCGGCAGACAGAATGGAACTGGCGCCAGGTGCACTTGCTAGACCTGGCACCAGGTCGTTATGCTTTTATACTGAAAGTTGCTCAAATTCCTCTGCTAGACCAGAATAGACCTAGCGCTTGGTCCCTTGGCTGGGCCTGGCACCAGGTCTGTTCTGGAATTGTTTACTTTTCGCTCTATTTTTACTCAAATCTGCACAAATTTTCCAAAAACACTTTTTACAAGTGAAATGTCAAATAGAAAGGAATATGCCTAGTTATTACAACAAAAGTATCTCAAAACAACCTCAAATAACTAGAAAAATAATAGTGATTTTAGCCGCTATCAATAGGTTTGTATATCGTTGAATTGACCTAGGAAGTATTTATATTAATTTATATGGAAATTTTCCTAGATTTGGGAGGTTGTCAAGGGTAAGGACCAACTAGTTAGAGTGTATATCCTAAGCTTGAGGATAAAGAAAGTACCCATTGCATTCATGAAATCGATTTTATGTACAAGACTCAATTTTGTTATGTTAGATTTGGAAGAAAGACATGTAAGATTTCTTTGCATCCATGAATAATTGTACAAGAGCTATGTTTTGGAAAATTCCTACATTTGAAAAATATCTACATGCAAAATTCTTCTAATTTTGGTATGACTTAGGAGCTAAGCATTAAACTTTATGATTTATTTGGAATATACAAGTAATGAATTTGTGTTCATGCAAATATTTTTTCAAAAATCATAGCATGACTCATTTGAAAAAGTGTCTACTTCAATTATGAACATTTTGATTAAAATGTTGACTGTGAAACCATGCCTTCTAAAATCCTTGTGTGAATTGGAAAACATTGTTTGGAATTGTTTTGGGCTAATTTTGTTGGATCTGCTATAGGAGCCTTGTGAAACTTGGTAGATGGATAACGTTAAGTACTCAATAGGACAAGATCTCTATACTAACCTTTGGTTGGTTTGAGGATATCTCTTAGTAGGTTGCCACCTCCAAAAGGTTGACTCTCTTTTATTAGGGCGTCAGTATAGAAAAATTAGTTACCTAAAAAATGTAACTTTTAAAATTTTTCCTTCGCTTGCACAGAACCCTTCCATAAATTTGTCTAAGCATGAACCACCAAATTTTAAGAATAGGAATTTTTCTAATGTTGATCCACACGAGGAATTGTACTCAATTAGGCGTGGTTAATCTTGATGCTAGTCAGTATAATTTGCGACTATAATTTTTTGGAATAAATACGGAGAAGAAGATAGAAGAAAAGTGAGGCCACGGGTTTTTCTTCCTTCCAGCAGGAAAAATAAAGCTACTCCAAAATCATACAAAAATGGCATACAATATATACATACATACATAAGTATGTGTGTGTGTGTGTGTGTGTGTGTGTGTGTGTGTGCACGTTGTTTTGAGCCTTTTTGGTAGCATTGAAACTTCCTAAACCTTTTAGGAATTAAGTTCCTTTTTCCCTTTATAGGCTTTAATTTCCAAAGCTGCTTAGAGTTTTCAGTAACACCAAAAATTCTTAAACCTTTTAGGAATTAAGTTTCTTTTCCCCTTATGGGCTTTAGTTTCCAAAATTGCAATAAGGCCCTCTTGAATTATAACTAGTGTATAATTCAACCGCAAACCTTTTGAATAATTGTATTTCACCTAACTAATTATATCATTTTATAATTAGTCCATAATTATTATTTCTTCTCAAATATTAATCCCATTATATTGTCGTGTAATATCTTGAGTATCAATTCTTCTATTGTGTGTGACCTATTAGGCTTTTTGGTCTATTAGCGGCAAAATATGAATTAATTCTAATTGCTATAGAACTAATAATCTGTAATAATTACAATTAACTTATTAATTCTAATTATGATTAATTTATTAATTCTACAATTAATATATTTATATTTAGCAGATCATGAGAGGCATCTAGTAATACATCATGACCACTCAAAAGTCTAGAAAGTCAAGTGGCTTGACATGAATATTTGAATAGCAAAACATCAATATAATAAACTCCTTTCATCATACTATAACTCATTTGGTTTTAGAGTATAGAATTACTGTCAAATCCTACTAAAATATAATTAATTCTAGCCCGAATTTATTAGTACTTATTCCAAAATCCATTACTCAATATGTGTATCAATTAGAACTGCATATAGTTGTTGGGATTCGTGGACTCCTAAACGCGGAAAACATCTACGAATTCCTCCCGAGGACCCAAGTAAACGATTAAGAAGATCTAAGCTTTAAGAGTTACCCCTGGTTGCTGTAATCGAAATCCTTCGATTCTGGTTGCGCTGTTGTACGTTCAACCCAAACAATCACCAGACGCTGCAGTATGCGAACGTCCTCTATCGGATACACACCGCGAACTCACTCGATACCCGGGGAGTGCTAGCGCCTAGGGTTTGAGAGGTTTTTTTTCTCTGGTAGAGAATGGCACGAATGTTCTCAACCGGGAAAAAAATTGGACTATCGAAGACGGCTAGGGTTTTCTTAAAAAACCCTCGAACCTCTTAGAGTCCAACCCTAATCATATCTTATCATATTCTAATTTAAATTCAAATTAAATTAAAACTGATATGATAAGATTCTGCCATTATCTCGGTAATTTAACTAATTATTTTACCGAGTCAGATTCTTATAATCTGGATATCATCCAGATTCATCGAACCTGGTCACCAGAAAAATAACCTAACAAGTTCGCTTATTGTGTGACTCTATAGGTTCATTTAACACTGGCAGCGTGCCTAAATCGTATTTAAATGGCCCACAAGTTATAAGCGGTTTCTAGCAAAACATTATAACTATCCAGGTTAAATGAAGATCGGTGATCTCTTTGAACCAAACCATAATTTTATATTTAGTCCTTTTGTCACACGATATCCAGATTAAGCATAAGGCACAGAGCATGTCATCCTTATTAAGCTTAATCAATTATTTCTTGATTTCATAGTAGACTGTTCAAACAAATGATATCAATATCTTAGATTGATATATTTGAGCACGGCCATGCATTTTTAACAGTCTAACTTATCAAGGGGCCCATGGATATCTCTCCCATAACTGAGAGGGACAAATTCCTTCACAATCAATCATATTCCTCTCCTTGATTTATTCTATATCCAACAGTAGTCTAATTTATTATCTGGTTAAAGACAACTTTAGACAATGTCAAAATATAGAATTTATCAAGAAACTATGATGAATTTAGGTCGAAGGACTTTTAATATTATTATGGCTAGAAAGTACTTATGACATATTCCATGAAGTACTCTCACAGTGGGTCATGTCCAATACAATGTTCTCTAACATTTATTTATGTCTTGACTCGATATCACAAATATCCATGGACAGTAAAACATAGCCATCAAGTCACAAACATACTAATCTTAATTTATTATTATTCCAATAATAATAATCGATCAGGGACAGTTTTAGAATAGTCATTGTATTCATTGTAGGGTTTTACTATCAAGTCACGTACTTAATGACCAACAAAACAAAACTCACTATTAATGGAAATGAAAGCCTCATATTATTATATAAAACATAATGACAATTGTATAAGTACAAATTGACTCTAGGGCATATCCCCAACAATAGTCACCTTGGCTAAAAACTTTTCAAGTAATGATTCCATACAAGTGGCCATGAGATATACGCCCTTACTATTAGGAGTGGTAAATCCTTTATTGACCCTCTTAACTACTTTTATTTACTTTACGTTGCACCCAATATCAATCCCATAAATGGTATTATAGAAACTATAGAGATTGGAATCAAAGTACAATGATTAGTAAACAAAGTACCTTGGAGATCTCAAGTTTAATAACACTTGCACATTTGCTATAATGAGATTCTATCACTGGCACTAAATAATTATCCATATGATTATCTCATAATTAGGTTATCTAATAAACTTGTTCACTTAACAAGCATCTATATGTTAACTTTAAGCATCAAAATACTCGTGGATGTGAGAACCACCGCTTGATTAAATCAAGAAGTATAACACGTGCGAGTTTTTGCATATTAATGATGTCCTATCTCACTAATACTATGACTAGGGATAATTCAAGCATAAGTACTACATAGTGTAGTAGGAATATCATATTTTGATCTCTATCACAATTTTCTTAACATTATCATATTAAAACTGATAATAGTTAACCCAATCACTATTACCTTTAATATGATCAATTTAGCTCTTAGGAGAACTGGCATAGCTTCTTGGAAAGATTAACAGTTTCCTAAGTTATATGTGTTGACTAACACAAATCAACTATTCTCCTAGGTAATGATCCATAAGATAACTCCACAAGAGGATGGTCGTTTTTTCTTATTTCCTATGGACAATCCTCATATTATGCCCTCCAACGTTAGTTGGCTTATCACAATACATGTCCCTGGCATTAATTATGTCCATCCATTAGATCTAGATCCTTGTGGAATCCCCATCATATACAGGTTCACTCCCAGGGTGACGGAGAGGAATCACGATCTCTAATGAGGACTATGATGGAAGTCGTGAGGCCGTTGAAATCCCTCTCCCACTTAGTCTTTTAAAATAAGGGTTTTATCAGAAAATATCCTTTTTAAAAATATCCCATTAACAATTTCTTAACTCTTGTAAAATATCTAAATACATAAATCTTTATGTCAAGGTAAAATCCTTTAAAAATTTTCTATGGATTAATTTTACTTTGTTAAGAACTTAACGATTTCAAAAATTTCCTTTCAAAACCTCTTAGAGACTTTAGTCTCAAGTATTATTTGGCAAAAACATTTCTTTTGTAAGAATAAATTAAAATGGTTTGTACTTTTGCCTTTACAAAAATATCTAAATCCTAAATATTATCTATGTTAAGGATAAAATCCTTTGACAAAATAACCAAGGATTAATTTTTGCTTCAAGCTAAAAATAACCATTTAAATAAAGAAAATGTTTTTTTCTTTTTTAAAAATTCCCAAGACTTTGGTCTTGAGAAAATGTGCACATAGCTTAGCATTATAGAAACTAGCATACTTGAAAACTATAAACTATTTTCATACTTTTATATTTATTAACCTTAATATCCGCATAAAAGAATTAAACACATTAATTTATTAGTTGTCTTGTTTAATCCTAAATCCCTTACTATTATTTTTCATGCAAAATATTCCAAGAATATTAACTATGAAAAAATAATAACAAAGCATGATATGGAACCCAAAACGAAAAAGAAAATTGCATGAAATTATAGGGAAAAAAATTTCTTCCATGGTCTTCATGCACCCATCACACTGGATTAGAAGCCCTTAAACCAGATTGACCTGCACCTATCTGATCAAGCTGCAGCCCGCCAACCAACAACCTCTTGACCCAGTCGTCTTGACCAAGCTGTGAGAGGCTTGCTCTGAGCCGGCTGGTCTAGGCACTACTTACGCAACAAGCCACGCACGGCTGGGCACTTCTTGTGCCTTAAGCCGTGGCTTGCTCGGATTTTGCCACACTTAACTTGGGCTTAGTGCCCAAGCTATGGCAGGACCTAGTCCATGCCGCGGCCAGTTCGGCCCCTGGCTGCAGCTCAGACTGGCGACTTCTCCCTCAGAAAACCAGTTGGCAGCTCGACTTGTGAGCTGGTACTGTTCACCATCTTCTTCATTTATTTCCAATAGTATTTACAAGAAATTTGTTTACGGATTTCAATACAAATTAACCAAAACAAAAATAAAACAAGTGCCTATGCCCATTAAACATAGGGCTTACATCATTTATCAACTATTAATCATTATAGAAGCTTATATCTCAACCACGAGACTTACAGAATCCTCTATTCCATACCAAAAACACAAAGGGTCGCGGGCATTGATTAGAAACATTCGAACAATGTTGATTTTCCATAAAACTAACCTAGCTCTGATACCAATTGAAAGTTTAACGTAGAAAACAAATACACAGAAACAATGAAAACAAAGCAATAAAAATAATATATATGTGATGTGTATGAATTTAGGTATAAAAATCATATAAAAATAAGCACATTCCCAATCAAATTTAAATTAAAACGTTAACCCCAAATTATACATATGAGCAAGCGTACTCATCATTAAGCATAGCATAGGGTTTAAAACGAGTGTCGATCCTCAAGGAACAAGTATGCATTAATCCTTTTTCTTTCATTGTTTAACTGACTCAATAATGTTAAAAAGAATAAAAAGGAAAATAAAATAATATATACATGTCAAGAATGGAGAATTATATAACTCAAACCATTATTTTGACAAACATGACCTTACAGTACCTAACCATTATCATAACTAATCATTCTTTTGGCATCATGAATGATTTAGATTCACTTCTTTTTCAATCCACAAAATCACTATCTTTTAGATAAATTAGCATCACATATTCGGTCTCAACTAATTCACCAAAATATGCGTTAAACACAATCCTTGATTAAATCTTCATATCCTGGAAAACTTAAAACATGAAATTAACCAATGAATCCATATTCTTACAGACATTAATTAACCTTTAATTACCCAATTCTTAGTAATTAACCCATTTTTCAACCAAGTTAAGAGACAACCAATATGAAATTAATGAATTGAGACCACCATCAATCCCTTTTCCAAGCAAGTCAATAGAAGAAACAACAAATTAATCTTGTAATCAGTATAAGTAATTAAATACCAAGAATAATAATCAATTAATCAAAAGATCAAAGTAACTCTAAAAATCATGAATACCTAAAACAATGTTAAATTACAATAAAATAATTAATACATCATTATTCAAGAAAAGAAAACAAAGAGAAAAGAAAGCACTCACAAACAAGCCTCCTTCTTCCTCCTTGGTAGACCCTCTTGTACAATCCTCATTGATTTGAGTGAATTCCTTTTTGAATTTGAGTGATTTGATGTTTTGATCCGTAAATTCTATCTTTAATCTTGTGTTTTCCTTCTATTTATAGGCTTTAGAAGTGTCTAAATTCATCCTTCTAAGGTTTCTAGCCGAATAGAAGTAGGAAAGTACTAAAACTCTAGAAATTGCCAAAAAAATGCAGACGAAAATCGAGGCACCGCCTCAATAGCAGTGCATAGCCTGTGAAACCCCACTTGAAGCCAACCCTAGGGTAAGGGGGTCAAGATGAATATCATATTAGTTTGCATGAATATACATGTTTTTGAATGATTTTATGTGCTTTAGAATTATAATTTATAGTCTAGAAGGCTTAGTTATGCTTATTGAGTAGGAAGGGTAAAATAGTAATTTTGCTTGAGGTCAAAATAAGAAGATAGCTTGAGGATTAAATAGGAAAAATATTTGGGAGAGAAAATAAGAATAAGAGTTGTTGTGGTTTAATGGTTAGAGCCTTGGAATTAATCTCTAAGGTTTTGAGTTCAAATCCCATCATTTAAGTTTTTGTTATGATTATTTTAATTTAAGGTTGGATTTTTCGTCCCTTGCATTCCATAAGTAAAAAGAGGAGTGTTGTCCTAGGGGAGATATGAAGGGAATGTCATAATCCTATTCTTATGTCCTAAAAAGAATTCTTAAAGGATTCATGTCCTTTTATTTCCTAGCTTACCCTAAATTCTTTACCAATTAAATTTGTTCAATTTATCCAAATCTATGTTTTAATTCCAGAAAATTCAGCAAGGATTATTGGCCTTTAAATTTCGAAAATAATTCTTAGAGGTTGGAGATTGGACTGAAAATTGGGAAGGAGTTAAGGAAGGTTCCCAAGAGAAATTAATCTCCATGGTTAGACCTTCAAACTCCATTCCATTGTGTTCATCTTCTCCATGGAAGAAATCTGAAAATTTTCCAGATTCTTGGGCAGCCTAGCTTTCAAAAATCTTAGCCATCCTCCTTACTCAATCGCTGCCAGAAAAATGGCTAACTTATTCAGCTTGAAGACTGAAATTCTTTTGCCCAAAAACCGGACTGCACAAAGCTGTGCAAACCAAAAAAAAATTCTAGACAACTTTGATGCATAGCAGGCCAAAATCAAAGCTGTTTCTTCTACCCTTCAAACCAGTAAATTACCTCTGTTTTTCAACCATAAAGAAGGCTGGAAATCAGCCTTAAAGGACCCTCAAATATCTCTCCAAATCCTCTGCAAATCGGGTGGAACATTGCAAAAAAACTGCACAGCAAATTCCAGCAACCAAATCGAAACAACCAGAAAATTTCCAGCCTTGCTCTCCTCAAGCCTTGTCCGAAAATCACCTCAAACTTTTGTGAGTTAACCTTTGTTCAGCCATGGATTGAACTCCATTACCACTCCATTGACCTTACACGACTAGACTCCATAGCCACTCCTCAAATTTCTCCTACAAATCACTCCAATCAAACTTCCATTTGAAGTTAAAAAATTCTAGCAATTGCTCCATGAAAACACCCTTGGATTAAGCTTCAAAACCAGAAATTCTCCCACCATTAAACTCATAAATTCAACCAGCCTTTTAGATCCTTCAACCTTCATTCATTTTAGCAAAACATAGCAACCAGCCGGTTCCATTGTAGCTCCAAGGAACCTCCATCAATCAAACACTATTACCAAATCTTTTACCTTACAACACTCCTTAAATTTCTCCATTTGAATTTCAAATAACTAGATTTTTCTCTCCTCCCTAATCCGAAAATCAAAATCATAGAACTCCTTCAATCATTCGGCTAGCCCCTTCAGAAATTCGTCCAGCACTTTTTCTCCAATTCTCTCTATTTTTACCTAGAACACACACTACCTTTCTTCAAGCCTAAGACCACCTTAACACCTCCAATCCCTCCCAAAAACTCCACAACACGCCTACATACTCCCTAGAGTCCATTTCTGGATTTTATAACATCAAATCTCGAAAACAAAATTTACAATCGGATTAAAACCAGAATTTTTCTTAAAGTCTCAAGAACATCATCAAGGTAACCGAGAATAACTTTTGTTCATCTTCTTCCCTTCAATCTTTAACATGACATACAAATACTCTCTCTCTCTCTCTCTCTCTCTCTCTCTCTCTCTCTCGGCTGAAATGGTTGCTACAACCATGGCTGTTTTATTTCCCCTCACTTGGACAATTCAAGCCTCCCAAACATGTGAATCTCCTTAAATCTTCATCGAGATAGTCATCAACCAAGTATTTCTCTTTAACCTTTCTTTTAAATTCTGGATTCATGTCTCTTAGATGTTAATAGAAAGGGATAGAATATGATTGGAGATTGAGTATATGCATATGTATGAAGGGGTTGAGATTGAAGCATGAGAATGATTGATCATGATTAAGCTTTATGAAATTCCTTGTGGATCGATGCATGTTCTTCATGTCTTAAGAAATTATGAGTGTTTAAGCATGCTAGATGTTATGTCACCTTTGGTGAATAGGATATTATGTTCTTATCTTCATTGAAGCCATTAATATGATTATGCTTAGTAGAGATTTGGCCATGTGATAGTAGGTATAGATTTAAGCCTTTGTTCACGAATAGAATAGTTTGTTGATTGATGTTAGAGTATATGCTCGTGAATCTTGTTGTCAATAGGAAAATTATGATCATGATCTTGTTGATCCTAGGCTATTTTGATTAGTAAATTTTAATACCCTAATTAAAATTATTACTATGTTTTCAAAATTCTTAGGAAGTTTTGGAAGTGGAATATTAGATGAAATAATGATATTTTGCTAGTCAAATAAATGATCTCTTTTATTAAAAATAATATATACATATATGTATAAAACCTTTCATATAAATAAGTAAAATATTAATGGCCTTGTAGACCATGTGTTCATAAATACTATTGTAGGATTTCTACCATGCATAATCAGATTAAGCGCAGCGGAAAACAACAAGAAATCCAGGCCATGGATCACGGGTTTGCAATAGAAATGGGAAAAATGAGAAGATTGCGTTTATTACCTCGTGAAGCCGGAATTCAAAAAATTTCAGAAACAAGAACGCAGGCGCGATCCAGATTATCCAAAACCGTTCACTGCAGCTCAACTGAAGTCCAAGAAAGAACTCCCTCTAATGATAATCCACACAAGGTTGAATGCTCAAAATCTCACAATTCTATGCTAGTAGAATTCAGGAGGCTAGGGTTTTGATCAAGAAGAAAGACGGCTAGGGTTTAATCAAGAGAGAGGCAGAGAAACGGTTTCTCTGTTATTGCGTGAATAGTCTGTCTCTCACCCTAAGGAAACAGTTTTCTTATATTTATAGATTTATAATTACCATAAATTGCAACTTAGTCCTTCAACGTCTAATTGTCAACAAATTGGTCCTTGAAGTTTACTTAATTACAATTAGGTCCCATGAATTATAACAAACTTATAATTCACCTATAAATATATTCCCTTCTCTTAATTAACCCCACAATATTATCAAATAATATATTTGAGCATTCAAAACTTTATTGTGTGTGACCCATTAGGTTTCCTGGTCTTATTGGTAGCATAATATGAATTAATTCTAACAATATTAGAATTAATAATCCTTAATAAAATAAAGGATTAAATTTATTAATTCTCTAATTAATAAATTCATATTTAGCATATCAAGAGCGACATCTAGCAATGACTCTTGACCACCCAAAAGTCCAGAAAGTCAAGTGGCTTGACATGAACCTTTCAATAGCAAATTATCAGTGCAATAAACTCATTTCAACATACAATATCTCATTCGGTCTAGAGCATGGAATTAGTGCCAACTCCCTCCAGAATATTATTAATTCTGGCCCGAATATTTTAGTACTTGTTCAAGAAATCCATTACTCGATATGTGTATCAATTGGAACCATTTCCATCACATAGTCGCCTTGGCCAAGGACTTCATGAGTAGTGATTTCTACAAGTGGCCTTGAGATATACTCTCCTACTATTAGGAGTGGTAAATCCTTTATTGACCCTCTCAACTACTTTCGTTTACTTTACGTTGTACCCAATATCCATCCCATAGGCAGTCTTAGATAAGACTCCAAAGATTAGAATCAAAGTACAACGCTCGATAAATAAAGTACCTTTGAGATCTCAAGTCTAAGGATACTTGCACACTTGCTATAATGAGATTCTATCACTGGCACTAAATAGTTATCCAAGTGATTATCTCGTAGCTAGGTCATCCAATGAACTTGTTTCAAAACAAGCATCCACACGTTAATCCTGAGTATCCCAATACCCATGGATATGAGAACCACCGCTTGATCCAATCAAGAGATATAACATGTGCCAGTCTTGGCGTATTAATAATGTCCTATCTTATTAATAATATGACTGGGGATTATTTAAGTACAAACACTGCATAGTGTAGTAGGAATCTCGCATCATGATCTCTATCATGATTTCCTTAACACTGTGTTGTACTAGGGACTTTATCTAACGGTTTGTACACATATTTAGATATAACAATCAAACTGAAAGATAAAGAATGCCTCTTATTAATTTAATATGTAATATACATGGTACAAGTGATTGCCTCTAGGGCACAACACTAACAACTATTTCTATTTATTTATTATCTATTAATCAAAATTTAATAAAATTTATTTATTATTGACTTTATTTATTATTTTCTATCTATTAATTATTAAATAAGAGATTAGTAATAATTTATTATTCATTTTACTATCTAAGAATTACCATTTAATAATATCATCTAGGACTTAGGATTCTTCATTAATTAAACCCTAGTTTACTTATTAATAACAACACTCAATATTTATTTTTTGAACCTATAACTTCTTAGTAATTATTTTACAACCCCTAGTTATTTTAAGTTATCTAACTAGTCTTATTTTATAAAACCCTTCATCATCTAGCCTTAAAGCGTAGAATATTAGGGTCATGATTGTAATAAGTTGAATTAGGATTATTTATGTAAGCAAATATAGCTTGAGTATAACCTTGTGACTTGTGTTTACCCCAGGCAGGGTTAGGTCAGTTTTTGAAGACTTTTGAATTTGATCAAGCAAAGGATCTGGTAAGCCTCCGCATAAACTTATTTGAAGACAAAATATTTCTATGGCAAGCCAAACGCGATGTGTATAGGCACTCATTTTGTAAAGGCAATTAAGGACTGTTTCCTTTCTTGTTTCAGTCAAACAAATCATTTGAAAAATCAAACAAGCAGTTTTGCTCAAACATTAAACTCTTTCTAAAAACCAACTTTGGCAAGAATTTTAGAAACCCTTAATTGCTATTTTCAAATAAAGCAATGTATTATCTGTTTTTCCCAAGTGGGACAATCATCGTTGAGTACTCAATAAGGGTAGACTACTAGAACTAGTCTTTGAAGGGTTAGGGTAAGTCTCTCAATGGGTGGCCACCTCTGAGGGGTGAGTCCTTCCCAGATAGGATGCCAGTCCAGTAGGTCATGCCGGTCCGAGCTAGCAAGTTTCAGTCATGTGGACTGTGTGTTTCCGGAGTGGACAACCGGTAAGTTTGGGTGTAGAGAATGAGGAGTATCTCACCCGATAGGCCGATCACCTGCCTTTTGTCAGTCTGCACAAATTGTGGCATTCTGACCGTTATATGGTTATAGGGCCAAATGTGTGGTAACCCATGGCTACCCATTTGAGTGGCTGTATTTATTGTGCACATGTACAGTTTGAAAAGCAAAACACCACTCTTTATTTTTAACCTTATTTATTGCTTGCCAACACTTTCTCTTGTACAATTTTTACAACTTGCATACATGAACTGTTTTACCTAAAACACTCAAAGCATACACGGGCTTACTGAGATTTTTATCTCATCACCTTTTATGCCATGTTTTCAGGTCGATCCTGCTGTGGAGATGAGTAGCTAGATTTGTTGCCTACTTTGAAGGCTTTATGTTATTTGTTTTATGTGTTGTTTTGAGAGATGATAGTAATCAATTTATTTTGGATTTGTTCCTGAGTTTTTAGGTTGTAATAAGATCAATTTTAAAGTATTATTTTTATTTCTGTTTGTGTGATCTAGTTATAAAGACCCCTTATCCTTTGGACGGGACGACATCCCTGGCCCTGTTGGGCCTAGGTAGTGGAGTGTTACACAGTCGGCGCCTCCTTTCCTGCCTAGGGCCGGCGCCAGTTGTGTTCTGTTCTCCCGTTCGTTTGCTAATTTTTCTTGATTTTCATGCCACTTCTTCCAAACTGCAGCCGGCGCCACCTCTGGCCTCCTAGCCGGCACTGCCTCTATTCTGTTCCGCGACAATTTTTCCTTAGTTTACCCCTAAAATCTGAAATAATGCACAGAATACCTTTTGAATGGTAAAATCTCAAAAATGAAGGAATATGACCAATTATTATACAAAATGTATCACAAAATGGCTTCAAATAACTAGGAAATATATGACTAATTTAGGCCCTATCAATCTGCCTCTGTGATTTATGTGAATACTGTAGAGCTTAAGCTATGTATTGGAACAAATCAACCACAGGTTCAACAGACATTAGTTCACTCCCAGCGGTCTCTGGATTCAATCCCACAAGACGTCAACTCTTTCTCTACATGAACACCGACTTTTAGCCTTTTGAAATATGCCTCTACCTAACAAGCCGGTGAAAGCTATATAGATTAATAGGATATTGATCTTTGTTTTTCTCAACCAACTACTACAGAGTAGTGTCAAGAAAAAAATTTCTTTCAACTTCTCTATCAATAATGATGATTACCAGAGAAAGAGAAAAATATTCTGATCTACTACTATACAAACTTTAAACTGCTAAAAAGAATAACTTTTTCCCATCAAGATCACCACGATATGCTTATCTCTGGGGAGTTTAAACTCATCAACTTACAAATTTGTTTAGCACTAGCAAATCTGGGCTTGGGTCTGGCTTTTAATCCACAGTCCAAGCTATTCGAGCTAAATAACTTAATTAATTATTTAATCTAGGATTTAAATATAAACCCATAAATAATTAATTAGTCCAAAAGAACCATAAAGAATATCAACCCTTTTTCCCAATTCAGACCAAGCCAATTCTTAATTATTCAATCTGGGTTTAAATCCTGAATAATTAATTAACCAATTGAAATAGGCTATTAAATAATTCTCTCTTTGGGCCTTTTATTTTATTATAACCTAATAAATAAACTAGACTACTTAAATCAAATAAAACCCATTTTAACCAAGACCATTTTCTTAGTCTAAGATCATTAGGACTTATGGGCTATTCCAATGACCAAAAGACATATCGCCTTAACTATTAAAATGATCAAAATACCCCTATTACATAAATAGCTATATTTTATATTTTAAATATTTTCTAGTATCACCATAAGAAAATATTGACCCAAAAAATAACGCTACATTAGTAATGTCTCTGACCTACAAATGTTATAACTAATATACCCCTCTACATAATGCCGTACATTCAGAGAGAAAAAGTGTACTAACACATCTCTTAATGACATCTATCATCCCTAGACCGCTAATTCAATGATCCACGACTTCCTGGAATGTTTCTGCTTTTCAAGGAAGCTACCCTAAAGTAAATATTCAAATCATGTTCCCCAAGGCCCTGGATAATTAAATTATTTGAACAATCATAAAGGGCGATATAGTGTAGAAGATATCTTGTACAAGTCTGTCTTAACTAACTAGTCACATATACCAAACATACAAATATATTAGTCATATGGTAGAATCTTAACTATAGTATATCAAAGTATACGCTTCCAGCTTCACCAGACCACCAACCCATACTCAAGCTATAGGGTATAAGTTCACACTGTAGTTGTAGTACTCTAGGTTTCTACCATATAGTACTTTTAGAAACCACTACTACAAGTCCAATTTTACGTATTCAAAATACGCTTATATTAGAAAGCGAGAGGACTACTCACTGGCTAAAAGTAAGCCATTCCCCAACTGGAATTCACAATATAATAACCTTATCATGATAAGATTCACATTCTCATCATCTGGTTAAGAATAATAGTTTACATGTTAAGTAACCCATGATCCATACCTTACTGTGAAAGGCATCATTCCTATAGATCAGTTGCTTAAACATAATGTGTCTTTTCCAGTGAAATCATGCACAAATTAAAATGAAATAACACAAACAATTTGTGAGAATAAAATTTTTATTATTTTAATCAAAACTATATCAAAAATACAGTCTTAGTGGGCATATATTCTAATCGAAACTATATCACGAAGGTCCACATCACCTTTCTTTAGCTTCCTACTACTTTTTAGTCTGTGCAAATTATTACACAAATAAGATTCACAGCTGGTATCCAATACTCAAATCTTATTAAAGACAGTATTAATCTTAGTCATAAACATATCAGGAGTAGAAGTAGAAGTATTTGTAAGCTTCTCCTTCTCCTTCTTTTCCTTGACAGTCTCCAAGTAACTTTTGCAGTTGAGCCTCCAATGGCCCATCTTTCCACAATAGTGACATGGGTCTTTGGTAGCTATCTCTTTCTTCTTTACACCACCTTTAGGTTTGGTTGGACTCTTCTTCTTCTTCTTTGAAAAGCTTTTCTTCTTAGAAGAAAAATCAATCAACACAATGTTGGATTTCGTTCATGCAAACCAGTTTACAAACAGCGGAAAAATAAAACGAAATCCACACAAAGGATTACCGTATGTAATTAAATGGTTCAAGAGAAGGGAAGAAAAATTTATTACCAAAAAAATGCAGCTTTTTAAAATTTTCTTTCACGCGAATCCCCTTCAAAAGTTAATCTGATCGAGCCACCAAATTTCAAGAATAGGAATTTCTCTAACATTAATCCACACAAAGAACGTACTAAAAAACCACCAAAATTTATGCTAGTAGAATAATGTTTGGTGGCTATATGATTAATTTAATTGGAGAAGAGAAAGACTTCCTTTTGGAAAAGAATTGCTTCTGAGCTTTTCTTGTCCTTTCATTATGGCCTTAGGATTTCCAAATTGCTATTGAGCCCACAAGGCATTACTAATTACAATTTAGCTCCAAGAATTATAACTACTTATAATTTGTACCATAAAGTTATTTCTTCTTACAAATTAACCCCATAATATTATCAAATAATATTTTGAGCACCAATTCCTCTATTGTGTGTGACCTCTCAGGTTTTCTTGTCGATTGGTAGCTAATATGAATTAATTCTATCATAATAGAATTAATAATCCTTTCAAATAATTAGAATTAATTTATTATTTCTAATTAGGATTAAATTTATTAATTTTCTAATTAATAAATCCATATTTACCAAATCAAGATCAGCGTTTAGCAATGTAACATGACCACTCAAAAGTCCAAAAAGTCAAGTGACTTAACATGAACTTTTCAATAGCGAAATATCAGTGCAATAAACTCTTTTCACCATACAATATCTCATTTGGTTTAGAATATGAAATTAGTGCCAACTCCCTCCAGAATATTAATTAATTCTGGCCCGAATATTTTAGTACTTATTTCCAAAATCCATTACTCATCATGTATATCAATTGGAACTATTTCCAACATATAATCGCCTTGGCCAAAGACTTCTTGAATAATTATTCCTACAAGTGGTCATGAGATATTCGCTCATACTATTAGGAGTGGTGAATCATTTATTAATCATCTCAACTACTTTCATTTACTTCATGTTGTACCTAGTCTATCCCATAAGCAGTCTTGTAAAGACTCTAGAGATTGGAATCAAAGTACAACACTAAGAAAATAAAGTACTTTAGACTTCTCAAGTCTAAGGATACATACACATTTACTATAATGAGATTCTATTACTGGCACTAAATAGTTATCCATGTGATTATCTCATAGTTAGGTAAACCAATGTACTTGTTCAAATAACAAGCATCCACGTGTTACCTTTGAGTATCACAATACTTACAAATGTGAGAACCACCGTTTAATTAAATCAAGAAATATAACAGGTGCTAGTCTTAGCATATTAATTATTTCCCAGCTCATTAATACTATGACTAGGGATAATTTAAACAATAAAGTGCAGTAGGAACCTCACATCACAATCTCTATCATGATTTCCTTAGCACAGTATTGTATGTGGGACTATATATAACAGTTTTGTACACATAAACATCTGAAACAAAGAAAATGAAAGATGAAAAATGCCTTTTATTGATTTAATATGTAAAATATATTTTACAAATGATTGTTTCTAGGGCACAATCCTAACACAAGATTGCATTATTTTCTTTCTTCATAAAAGACTCCACAATCTTAGAAGATTGATCAATTCAAGTATAGTGGTCTTAATATTATTTATCTGATAGTTCATCACAAATTGTAATACACTAGTGGCAAAGATTGAAGAATAAGTCTATACTTAATTCGTGATCCATTGTAAACCCAAATGATTAAAGCTTCTCAATTAATCCCAACATTTTGTCCATGAGTGGCCACAAAATTGCCTTCTACCATATTAGAACAAAGTAACTGCTTAGAGATCTCATATCTCTCCATCCTAACTTGCTTATCAAAAAGCTCTCTTAGATGGAAGATAATAGTATCAGCATCCATATGCTCATACTATTTTTGAAACCCAGTGGTCATTGATGCCAGCACGATACAAGATGTTGTGTCATTGTCCTCTTAATGCTTCTTATGGACTTCATGCTCTTCAGTAGAAGTATCATCAGCTAATGGTGGTGGAATAGGAGCATCTAACACGTAGAGCTACTTTTCCGATTTGAGAACAATTCTCAAATTTCTATACCAATCCAAGAAATTTGATTCAGTGAGCTTGTTTGTTTCCAAAATACTACATAAGTTCAAATTCATTGTCATGATGCAAATGACCTAGATGAAAAATAAGATACATTAGACTATGTATATGCACATGAAATATATATAATTAGGTCTTTAATTAAATGCGTATTTATTCCACTATTTCACTCAAATTATTAGCCCCTACTATTGACTTGGGAAAGCAATTTGAAGCTTTCCTAGAGGACCGGTATCCAAATTCCTTAAGAATGATCTTGGGTGTGCCCAACAAACCACACTTAAGTTCAATGATAGGCTTCCAATACCAATTGCATCAAATGCAACTATTGGATCATTGGTGATTAACGCCTTTTAATCTTAAAGCATTTAGTGCTACCCCAACCTTGCCACTAATATTCTTTATGCTTGGGTGTGCCCAATCGGGATAAAAATATTAGTTAAATCCAACCCATTAATTAGAAATAAAATTCCATAGCTTAAACATGCTTAATGTGGAGTAGGCTTGGGTATGCCCAACAACCTAATCTCGAAAAAGAACTCTCGTTCTTACTATATTAATGGAAGGCATTATATTTAATATTGTTTGAAGGATTTAATTATTTAATTAGTGGTCTCATTGTTTGGCATGCATAATATCAACAATTTGATAAAATTGTAATAGACTCGATTACATGGTTTGGTTATAGACTTTATTAGATTAATTTCCTTAAGCCAAGCAGGAAAGTAATTATGGTTAAACCTATGTGTTCATGCATGCTTGAGAAGAAAGTCTTACCATCTTCTTGTTTTGTGCTTGATTGCCATCTCCATATTTTGTAAAATAATTTCTAATTCTATCTAACATATGTAATCTAATTATATAAATTCTTAATAAAGAAACCTCGAGTTATATTCGAGGAGAATTTCAAGACAAAAGCCATAAAATGCATGACACAAAATTAATTGATGAAAATTAATTCATCTAATTCCATAACTAAGACAACATGGCAAAATCATGCTTAAAATTTAATAAGCAAAATAAATATACATTAAATATAAATTTTCAAATTTATTATATATTTTGGAAAAAATACAATAGATAGTCCCAAAATCAAAATTTGGGAAAACTTTTGGGTCCTTTTTGAAGAAGGAAAAATATGTGGGTTAAAAGGGAAACAAATTTTTTTTTAATTGTCAAAGCCGGTGCCGGCTTTATGAAAACCCGTACTGCCCAAGCTGGCCGCGGCTTCACAAAAGCCAACCTCGGCTTTCAAAAAGCCAGCCGCAGCTTGGCAAAAAAAACTTATTTTTTTAAAAGACAATTGAAACCAATTCATAGGCAAAAAATGGCCATCGGCATCATGTAAGTTAGTTGCCAACTTCATTCTTTTAGAACATAATCGGCGGCAAGCTTTATGTAAGCCGGTCACCAGCTTTGCCTTTTTAGAACAAAGCCTGCAAATTTTCTTCACCATTTACAGCTTCCAAAATCTGATTTCCTTTTCCTTTTAGTTTTTTTCATTTCCAAAAACAATTTATGTATCCATTAAAAACAATTTTGTATCAATCTAAGTTTAACAAAACATGTTAATCTATATTAACAAGCCCTCTACTGAAATAATTTCAAAACCTTTTTGTGCAAAAGAAGAGCAAAAAAAATGTTAGGATTGTGCCCTATAAGCAATCACAATGTATTTAGCACATTAAATTAATAAAAGGCATTCTTTATCTTTCAGTTTCTTTGTTTCATATGTTTATGTGCATAAAAACTGTTAGATAAAGTCCCAAGTATAATACTGTGTTAAGGAAATCATGATAGAGATCGTGATGTGAGGTTCCTAGTACACTGGAATGTGTTTGTACTTAAATTATCCCTATTCATAATATTAATGAGATATGATATCATTAATACGATAAGATTAGCACGTGTGTTAAACTCTTGATTTGATCAAGCGATGATTCTCACATCCGTGAGTTTTGTGATACTTAAAATTAACACGTGGATGCTTACTACTTGAACAAGTTCATTAGATGACCTAACTATAAGATAATAATATGGATAACTATTTAGTACTAGTAATAGAATCTCATTGTAGTAAATGTGTAAGTATCCTTAGACTTGAGATCTCGAAGGTACTTTGTTTACTAAGCGTTATACTTTGATTCCAATCTCTAGAGTCCTTACAAGACCACCTTTGGAATGGACATTTGGTACAATGTGAAGTAAATGAAAGTAGTTAAAAGGGTCAATAAAGAATTCACCACTCCAATAATAGGAGCGAATATCTCAAGGCCACTTGTAGGAATTATTACTCAAGAAGTCCTTGGCTAAGGCAACTATGTATTGGAAATAATTTCAATTGATGCACATGATGAGTAATGGATTCTAGGAACAAGTACTAAAATATTCGGGTCAGAATTAATTAATATTCTGAAGGGAATTGGCACTAATTTCATATTCTAAACCGAATGAGATATTGTACGTAAAAGGAGTTTATTGCACTGATCTTTTGCTATTCAAATGTTCAAGTCAAACAACTTAACTTTCTGGACTTTTGAGGTGGTCATGATGCATTGCCAGATGCCGCTCATGATCTACTAAATATTGATTTATTAATTAGAGAATTAATAAATTTAATCCTAATTAGAATTAATAAATTAATTTTAATTATAAATGAATTATTAATTCTATTATGATAAAATTAATTCATATTAGCTACTAATTGACTAGAAAACCTAACAGGTCAAACGCAATAGAGGAATTGATATTCAAGATATTATATGATAATATTATTTGGTTAATTTGAAAGAAGAAATAATAATTATGGGCTAATTATAAAATGTTATAATTGGTTGGGTAAAATTATAATTATTTAAAAACCTTATACTCGAGTTATAAATTTGTAGAACTCGAGGGCTAAATTGCAATTTCAAAATTCCAAAGTCCATTATGGAAAAGGGATCATTATTGTTTCTAAAAGTTTAAGAAACATACAAGAGAAGGTTTTTGTGAGGATTTTCATTGGTTTTTCCTAAAGGGATTTAGGAAAAGTGGAAAGGGCTTTATGTGTCGGCTGAAGGTTTCCAAAATCTATGCTATATATATGTGTGTTATGTTTTGGATGCCGAATTGGTGAAAAAAAAATAGAGATGCACACAGCATACGAAATCTCCTTTTCTTTTATTCCATCTATAGTCCAAATATAAAATCCTTAATGTTGCAAGAATTATACCCACTAGCAATGGTTTCTTTGCACCATTTTCGAATACAATTCCTTGTGTGGATTACTGTTAGAGAATTCCTATTCTTGGAATTTGGTGGCTTGATTAGATCAAAATTTGAAGGGGATTCGGGCAGAAAAAAAATTTAAAAGCTACGTTTTCGAGGTAAGGATTTTTCTTCCCTTCTCCTAATTCATTTAATTACATACTAGTGATCCCTGTTGCGTGGATTTCATTTTAATGTTCCGCTACGTGTAAACTTATTTGTAGGATCAAAATCCAACAGTGGTACCAAAGCCATCTCGTATGTGTTTACGGGTTTTATTATTGGTTTTGAAATAGTTTCAAAATAAATTTAGTCTTTTGAAATCGTTTCATAAATATCTTGAATTTTGAAATTATTTCAAAATTATATATGGGTCTTATGTAAAAATTGTTTCACGAATTCTTGTGGTTTCCATAAGTCGGAAAAAAATTGGAAATTAATACAAATTAATTTGTTTTGATTCTGTGCTTGTTGTTCATTAAAATATAAAAAAAGGAAAAAAGAAAAATTGTGGTTTATAGCAAAAACTGGCTTGAAATTGTTCAAGTCAAAAGAATTATAGAGGAGCCCCGCATACAGCTATGCACAAGCCACGACTGGCTCGTACATAGCCACGTGTGGCTATGTTGGTTTTAATTATAAAAATTCATTAATTTAATGCTTTTGACCGCTATTTTTTCTTGTTAATTCTTTTAGAACTTATTGAAGTGTTTTTCTTCCAAAAGGGCCCCAAGATTCTTCCTAAAATTTTATTTTGGGACTAAATAATTTAATTTCCAAAATAATGATTTTGGAATTTAATATTTTGATAGGGGCTAAATTCATCAATATTTTTCTAGTTATTTGAGGATGTTTTGTGATATATTTGGTGCAATAACTAGTTATATTCCTTCATATTTAATATTTTATCTTTGGAAAGGTGTTTTGGCTTTCTATTGCAGAAAACGATAAAAAAACAAAAAATTCCGTCGCTGTCTAGTGCATAGCCGACGCCAACCGTGTCCTACAAAGCCGACGCCGATCTAGAAAACAAAGGAATCACATCAAGAAAAACATAGCACAAACGGGCCAGCTAGTGCATGGTCAGCGCCGACCATGCCAACCAGAGCCAGCGCCAACCTTGGTCTGCCCAATGTCGGCGAATTTTCCTTTCAGGTGCAAATTTGGTAATTCCCCAAAAGTTTTGGTATTTTCCAATCTCTATTCAATCCAGAACTCTTAGGGAAACAAATTTTGGTCTCTTGTGCCTATTTAAACAAGGAAAACACAAGGAAAATGTTGGAATTCAAGGATCAAAGTTGCCAATCACTCAAAAGAAGAGGAGATTCATCAATCAAGAGGTATTATTCAAGAAGGTTTTAAGGAGAAAAAGAAGGGCTTATTTATAAGTTCTTTCTTTTACCTTTATTTTCTTTTCTAGAATAGTGATGTGATTAATGTTTTCATTGTAATTTGACATTATTTTAGTATTCATGATTTCTTGAGTTAATTTAGTCTTTTGATCAATTAATTATTTGTCTTGTGATTTGATTATTATTTTTCCTATGAAGTTGATTAATTAATTCTAGTTGTTAGCTTGCTTGAAAAAGAGGTTGATGATGACTTCAACTAATCAATTTCATATTTGTTATCTCTTAACTTGCTTGAAAAAGAGATTAATTGTTAAGAACTTGGGTAATCAAAGGTTAGTTGATGATTTCTAGAATATGAATTCGTTGACTAATTTCATACTTTATATCACCTAGAAATAGGGATTTATATGGGGATTGATTTTAATGCATCTTTTGGATAAATTGGTTGAGACAAAATATGTTCACCAATTTAACTAGAAGATAGTGATTCCATATATTATAAACGAAGTGGGTCTATTTTAAATCCTTCATGAGACCGAGATGATAATTGATTGTGATATTTGCTAAGTGATTAATTGTCATGTTTTCAAGAGTATTTGTCTAAATTGCATATTTTGCATCCTTGAGTTGTATATATTTTTCTTTATTTTTTTTTATCATCTTATCACTTTATTGGGTAGGTTAAACAATGAATGAAAAGTGATTAGTGTGTACTTGTTCCTTTGAGGATCGATACTCATTAATTCCCTATACTATGCTTGCGATGAGTATACTTGCTCATATATGTAATTTAGGATTAATTTTTCAATTAAAACTTGGTCAGGGGTGGATTTAAATTTGAATGATTTTTATACACCCAAAATTTACGCATCATATTTTACGTATATTTATTTTTTGCTTAATGTGTTTTAAGCATGATATTAGCATATTATCTTGGTTATGGATTTAGACCAAATTAATTTGATTAATTGAAATTGTGTCATGCATTTTATCGCTTTGTTTTGAATAAATAGGGCTTGCATGTCCTGCCTTTTTCTACAATTCTCTTGTAATTTCTTTTCCCATCTAAATCCCCTCGAATGTAACTCAAGGTTTCTTTATTAGGAATTTATGTAATTAGATTACATAGGTTAAATAAAATTAGAAATTATTTTACACAATTATGGAGATAACAATCAAGCACAAAGTAAGAAGATGGTAAGATTTTCTTCTCAAAACATGCATATATACATAGGTTTGACCATAATTAATTTCATACTTGGCTCAAGGAAATTCATTTTGTGAAGTCCATAACCAAGCCATGTAATTGAGTCTATTACAATTATATCAAAGTGTTGATATTTTACATGCCAAATGATGAGACTACTAATTAAATAATTAAAATCCCTCAAATAATATTAAATCTAAAGCCTTCCGTTAATATAACAAGAACAAGAGTTCTTTTTCGATATTATGTTGTTGGGCATACCCAAACTTACTTGACATCAAGCATGTCTATAGAATATGATTTCGGATTAATGAGTTAGATTTAACTAATATCTTTATCCCGATTAGGCATACCCAAGCATAAAGAATATTAGAGGCTAAGTTAGGGTAGCACTAAGTGCTTCAAGATTAAAAATTGTTAATCACCTAATAATCTGGTAATTACATTTAATATAATTTGTATTAGATACCTACTATTTCACTTAAGAGTAGTTTGTTGGGCATACCCAAGGTCATTCTTAAAGAAATAAGATACCAATCCGCTAGGAAAGCATCTAACAGGCTTTCTCGAATGAATAGTGGGGCTTATTGATTTAAGAAAAATAGTGAGATAAATATGCGTTCAATTAAAGACCTAATTAAATGTAGTTAATGTTAATAGTCTAATGTTTCTTATCTTTCATCTAGGTCATTTGTATCAAGACAACAAATTTGAACTTATGTAGTATTTTGGAAATAGACAAGCTCACCGAGTTAAGCTTCTTGGACTGGTATAGAAATTTGAGAATCGTTCTCAAATCGAAAAGGTTGCTCTACGTGTTAAATGATCCAATTCCACAACCACCAGCTAATAATACTCTTCCTGAAGAGCATGAAGTCCACAAGAAGCATAAAGAGGATACTGACATAGCATCTTGTATTATGCTAGCATCAATGACCACTGAGCTTCAAAAACAACATGAGCATATGGATGCTCATACTATTATTATCTTCTATCTAAGAGAGCTTTTTGATAAGCAAGCAAGAACAAAGAGATATGAGATCTCTAAGCAATTGTTCTATTCTAAGATGGTAGAAGGCACTTAAGTGGCCACCCATGGACTTAAGATGCTGGGATTAATTGAGAAGTTTAGATCACTGGGGTTCACTATAGATCACGAATTCAGTATAAACTTAATTTTTTGGTCTTTGCCAGCTAGTTTTTCACAATTTGTGATGAACTACCAGATGAATAAGATTGAGACCACTATACCTGAGTTGATCAACCTTCTTAAGATTGTGGAGTCTTCTATAAAAAAAGAAATTAATGCAGTCTTATTGGTTGATTCTTCTTCTAAAAAGAAATTATTTTCTAAAAAGAAGAAGTAGAATTCAACTAAACCTAAAGGTGGTGTGAAGAAAAATGAGACAGCTGCCAAAGGCCTATGTCACCATTGTGGGAAAATGGGCCATTGGTGGCACAACTGTAAAAGCTACCTGGAAACTGATAAGGAAAAGAAGGAGAGGGAAAAACTTGCGAGCACTTCTACTTCTAATCCCGGTATGTTTATGATTGAGACCAATACTGCTTTTAATAATAAGATACAAGCATTGGATACCAGATGTGAATCTCAGTTATGCAATAATTTGTAGGGACTAAAGAGTAGTAGGAAGTTGGAGAAAGGTGATGTGGATCTTCGGACAGCAAATGGAGCAAAGGTTATTGCACTTACTGTAGGGACTTGTCATCTACACTTGCCTTCTGGATTAATTCTAGAACTAGACAACTGCTATTATGTGCCAGTTTTACTTAAAAACATTATTTCAGTTTCTTGTTAGGATTTACGCATATTTCATTTAATTTTTAAGGATAAAAGTTGTTATTTTTCATTAAATAATATCTATTATGGTACTATAACTTTGATGAATGGTTTATATGTTGTAGAAATCAAAAATCAAGTTCTCAACATAAACAATAAAAGGCCAAAAAATATAATAGAAACCCATCTTACCTATGGCATTGTCACCTATGCTATGTAAATGAGAATTGCATTTCTAAGTTATACAAGTGTGGCGACTTAGGTTCATTTGATTTTGAATCATATGAAACTTGTGAATCTTGCTTAGTAGGAAAAATGACTAAATCCTCTTTTTCTAAGAAATGGGAAAAGGCTAAGAAATTATTGGAACTAATATACATACTGATGTATATGGACCAATGACATTGCAAGTAAGAGGAGATTATCAATACTTCATAATCTTCATCGATGATTATTCTCGATTTGGGTATTTGTATTTAATAAAATTCAATTTTGAAGCCTTTGACAAGTTCAAAGAATTTAGAAATGAAGTATAGAAACAACTTGGTAAGAGTATTAAAACTTTAAAATCCGATCTAGGAGGTGAATACTTAAACTAAGAGTTTCTAAGTTATTTTAGAGATAATGGGAAATTATTTCAATGGATTCCACTACATATACCTCAATATAATAGTGTATCTATAAGAGTGAATCGAGCTTTATTAGATATGGTTCAATCCATGATGGCTTTTACTTATCTACTAAAATCGTTTTGGGGATATACACTGGAAATTGTTGTTTATATTCTAAATAGAGTTCCGTTAAAAATGGTTGACACTATCCTATTTGAGCTATTTTATGGTAAGAGACCAAAGCTAACTCACACGTGAATTTGGGGATGTCCTGCTTATGTGAAGAGGATAATGTCAAAAAAATTAGAGAATAAGTCTAACAAGTGTTTGTTTATTGGATATCTAAAAGAATCTCATGGATATTATTTCTATCTCCCTATTGAAAACCATGTGTTTTTTTCAAGGCATGTTGTTTTCCTAGAGAAGGAATTCATACTTAAGGGAGATAGTGGGAGCAAGATGGAACTTAGTGAAGTTCAAGAAGCACAAATAAACAACGATCAACCAGTTGATCCCGAATCTATTGATCAAATAGATGAACCTTCTAATACACAAGAACTTCATAAGTTAAGTAGGATACATGTGGCACCAAAGAGATATGGTTTTCTCATCACTGACCACAATGATAAATTGCTCATAGAAAAAGATGAGCCTACCACTTATGAAGAAGTTCTGAATAGTTCAAAATCTGACAAATAGTTTGAAGCCATAAAGTCAGAAATGGATTCCATGTATAACAACCAAGTTTGGACATTGGTTGATCTACCAAAAGGGATTAAACTCATAGGATGGGTTTTCAAGAAGAAAATCGACATGGATGGTAAAGTGATTACCTATAAGGCACAACTGGTTGCAAAAGGTTACCATCAGAAACAAGGTATTGACTATGACGAAAATTTTTCACCAGTAGCAATGCTGAAATCTAGTAGGATACTCCTAACACTTTCTGCTCATTATGATTTTGAAATTTGGAAAATTGATATGAAAATAGCTTTCCTTAATAGAAATATAGCTGAGGAAGTGTGCATAACACAACCTGAGGGTTTTACATCTAAGGATCACACTAAAGTGTGCAAGCTGCAAATGTCTGTTTATAGGCTGAAGTAAGCTTCTAGGAGTCGAAACATCTATTTTGATGAAACAATTAAAGAATTTGGTTTCAAATAAAACATGGATGAACCTTATGTGTGTTGGATTGTATGCCCTCTTAGACTAGGCTTCTGATGTAAAATCGAATATTTTAATAAAAGAATTTATTTTCAGAAATTGTTTGTGAATGTACTTTTTGTTTGTGCACGAATTTCGTTTGGAACAGACCCATTATGTTTAAATAAGTGATCTATGTGAATGGTGGTCTTTCACAGTAAGGTATGGATCACGGGTTATTTAACACATAAACATTTGTTCTTAACCTATTGATGAGACTGGGAACCTCATCATGTTTAGGTTATTATGTTATGAATTCCAAATGGGGAATGGCTTACCTTTAGCCAGTGAGTAGTCCACTCACTTCATGACATAAGCGTATTTCGAATACGTAGGACAAGACCTGTAGTAGTGGTTTCTAAAAGTACTATATGACAGAAACCTAGACTACTACCGCTACAGCGTGGACTAGTACTCTACGACTTGAGTATGAATTGGTGGTCTGGCGAAGCTGAAAGCATATACTTTGATTTGATATAGTTGAGGTTCTATCGTATGGCCAATATACTTGCATGTTGGGTATATGTGACTAGTTAGTTAAGACAAACTTATACAAGATAGTTTCTGCACTATATCGCCCCTTGTGGTTGTCCGAATGGTCTAAAATGTCCAGGGCCCTGGGAAACATGACTTGGATGCTTGCTTTAGGGTAGCTCCCTTGGAAAGCGGAAACACTCCAGGAAGTCGTGGATCATTGGACTAGAAGCCTAAGGATGGTAGATGTCTTTTAGAGGGGTGTTAGTACACTTCTTCCTCTCTAAATGTACGGCGATGTGTAGAGGGGTATTTTAGTCATTTCACCTGTAGGTCGGAGACTTTGCGAATGCAGCATTGTCCTTGGGGTCAATATTTCCTTATGGTGATATTAGGAAATATTTGAAATGCAAAATACAGCTATTTATATAGCAGGGGTATTTTGGTCATTTTAGCAGCCAAGGCGATGTGTCTTTTTGGTCCTCGGAATAGCCCGTAAGTCCTAACTATTTTTGGGTTGAGGAATTGGTCTCAGTTGAAGAGGATTTTATTTTATTTTATTCAGGAAGTCCAATTTATTATTGGACTGGAATAAAATAAATAAATAAATAAAATAAGAGTTGAGAGAAATTAATTATCTAGTTTAATTGGTTAATTAATTATTCAGGGCCTAGGTCCAGTATGAATAATTAAGAAATTAACCTGGGCTTCAACTAGGGGAAATAATTAATGTTTAATTATTTATTGAGTTATTTATATAGGCCCAAGAAATAAATAATTAAAGATTAATTGTTATGGTTTATTTGGGCTTCTTAATTATTTATTAGGTAGTTTATATAAGCCCAGGAAATAAATAATTAATGTTTATTATTTTGGGCCTTTTGGGTCCAAGAAAAATAATAAATATTTTTCTGGCCCAATAGCTTGGACCTTAGGGTTTTTTCCAGATACGGTTAAAAGGAGTTTAGGGTTAGGCCAAACTGATTCTCAGGATAACATCCGGGTGTTTTGAAATCCCGGGGATATGTTTATCAGATAATGAGAGACCTGTTTTTGGCTAACTAATAAACTACTCTCTAGTAGAAAAAAACCCAAATCTTCAAAACACAAGAAAGAGACTCACGTGAAGCTCTCTCACTGAATGTCTCTGTCTCTGCTCTTGTCTCACGTTGCTCCTCTTCTTGTTTGTTCTCCTTGGAGCTTTGCTAACCAATAGCAAGAGAACCAAGGAGATTTGAGACCATTCTTCTTCTCTGTTGTGTTCACCGACTAGAGGTTAGGCAGAGGAATACCTCGAGAGCTGGAAAGCTAGGCGTTCATGCAAACAAGGCGGAGTAGAAGGCTAGCGGGTGTTCAACCGGAAGCTACTTCAAGTGGACAAAGCGAGGCGATTCCAGTCGTTCAATCCGCTCTTACTCAACCTAGAAGGGTTAAGGAGCGCAAAGGTATGATCTTCACGTTTCCGCATGGCCTTTAAGGCTTGGTTTTATTTTTCTCCGAAATTTTTTAACGTACAGAGCATGTTCCCTCTGTTTCTCATTCCCTCAATGTGGTATCAGAGCAACTGGTTTTTTATCAATATAGGGAGCATGGTAGTTAATAAAAATGGAGAAGATGATTATACCTGTGATCCTTCGCTGTTTTGGTGTTGGATAGGCTTGATGTGAGCTTCATCGTTGAAGCGTAGGATCCCTCTGTAATTTTTTAGCTTTGGTATTTTAATCGTGTAAGCCCAATTTAAATGGGTATAGGCGGTTGTGGTTTAATTTTGGATGAGTTTTTATAAGTAAAAATATCCAAAGAAGCCAAAGAAGGCAAGAAAAAATCGAACCAGAGATGAACTGCAGAAAAAATTCGCGCGGGTGAAAAACGAAGAAGAAGATAACTGTTCATAAGCCGCCGCGTTGGAGCTGAGCCGCTTCTGTTCTGTAAGTGGAGCCGTGCTGCTGGAGCCGCGAAGCCGAGCCAATTGCCAGTGAATTCGAGCCGATTGCTACGAATTTGCAATTGCAAATTTCTTCAATTGGTGCACGGGTCAGCGGGGCTCCGGACGCGTGGATGCGGGCGCAGACGCGGGCGGGAAGGCGGAGCGGGTTCTCGGGCGGGCGGGCGCTCCACGGGTTGAGGCAGCGTCTGATCTGGTGTGGCGGTGCACCGGAGGGCACGGTGGACCGTAGGCCACGCGGGCGCGGATCCGGTGCGGCGTCGTGCAGTGGACCGCTAGCGTTTTTTTATTTTTTTCTCTTTTTCATTTTGGGTCCCATACCAGGCGAAGTTAATATTTTTGCAATTTTTATATTCTTGGAATATATTTGCATGAAAAATATTAGTAAGGGATTTTAGGATTAAACAAGATAATTAATTAATTAATTAATGTGTTTAATTCTATTATTTGGGCACTTAGGTTTAAAAAATAGAAAAGCATGAAAACGTTTATTGTTTTCTAGCATGCTATTTTTTTTTATGTACCTATGTGTGCTTTTTCTCAAAGACCAAAGTCTTTGGGAATATTTTTGACAAGGAAAAATATTTTTCTTCAAAAAACTAAATGGTTATTTTAATTGCTACAAAAATTAATCCTTGAATATTTTCTCAAAGGATTTAATCCTTGACATAGAAAATATATTGGATTTAGATATTTTTGTAAATTAAAATGGAGAGCCATTTTTGTTTTGTTTTGGCCTAGAAAAATTATTTTGTCAAATAAACTTGAGACCAAATTCTCTAGAAAGTTTTAATTAGAAATTTTTGAAATCATTAAGTTTTAACTTAAATAAAATTATTTTATGGAGAAAATCTCTCAAAGGATATAAGCCTGGACATAGAGATTTTATTGGACTTAGATATTTTATTTTTGAGTTAAGAAAAACTTAATGGAAATTTCAAAAGGATATTTTCCAGAAAACCTTTATTTTAAAAGACTAAGTGGGAGAGGGGTTCCAACGGCCCCACGGCTTCCATCACGGTCCTCATTAGAGATCGTGGGTCCCCTCGCGTCACCCTGGGAGTGAACCCGTATAGGATGGGGATACCACAAGGATCTAGATCTAATGGAAGGATGTAATTAATAACCCGGGGCACGTACTATGATTGGCCAGCCCACATTGGAGGTTATAGTGCGAGGTATGTCCATAGGAAATGAGAGGAAACGGCCATCCCATGATGGAGTTATCCTCTAGACCATTACCTAGAAGGGAAATTAATTTGCGGTGGTCAATACACTTAGCTTAGGAAACTGTTAATCTTCCCAAGAAGCTATGTCAGTTTTCCTAAGAGCCAAATTATTTTCAATGCACAAATTTTATTTTGTTTTCGCAAACTAAATTCTTTCTTTTATTTTCGATTTTCAGAAATGGTGGGAGGTTCTTTTAGTCCATTGGCCGTTATTCTCAGGGAGAATAAGTTAACGGGTCCAAACTATGTGGACTGGAAAAGGAACCTGGACATAATACTCACAGCTGAGGAGTATAAGTATGTCCTTTACGAGACCTGCCCTATTATTGGCAAGGTTCCACCGCTGAAGAGCGAGAGGCTGAAAAGGCATGGAAGAAGGCTGACGAAATAGCACGTTGCTATATGTTAGCTTCCATGTCTAATGTGCTCCAGTCAAAACACGAGCACATGGCTTCTGCATATGACATTAGTCAATCATTGGCTACGATGTTCGCAGATAAGAGTCGGCCCGCAAGGTAGGAGGCTCTTTGAACTATTGTGAACACTAAGATGGCTGTGGGAGCATCAGTCCAAGAGCATATGCTCAAGATGATTGCTGCTTTCGAGGAGGTGGAAATCTTAGGGGCTGTCATTAATTCCGAGAGCCAAGTGGACATGGTTCTCGAATCTCTACCGAGCTCTTTCACTCAGTTCAAGTTAAACTATAACATGAATAAGTTGAACATGAGTTTAACTGAACTGATAAAGGAGCTCCAGATGGCGGAGAAGGTCATGAAGCCGCAGTCTAAGGCCATGATTGCTAGGGCTTCTTCTTCAAGAACTGGGCCTAAACCCAGAAAGTTCAAGAGGAAGAAGGGGAATGCAGCAGCCCAGCCCAAGAACCAGCCCAAGGACAAACCAAAGGGTAAGTGCTTCAAGTGTGAGAAGAAGGGACACTGGAAAAAAGAGTGTCCAAATCTTCAGGCCAAGAAAAACCCCACAGGTAATGTTTACTATCTAGAGTCCATATCAATGGTAGGATCAATTTCCACTTGGATTGTTGATTCAGGAGCCACTGATCATATCTGTAACTCCTTGCAGGGGTTTAGGAAGATAAGAAGACTCAAGAAGGGCGAACATGGGCTTCGAGTGGGTAATGGAGCACAAGTCTGGGCTCTTGCAGTGGGAGAGCTGGATTTTATTTTTTATTGTAATAAGATAGTGGTTTTAAAAGACATTTTATATGTACCTGGTTTTCGTTAGAATTTGATTTCAGTTGCAAAACTTATTAATCAAGGATATTCTGTATCTTTCCATTCTGGTATTTCTATCAATAGAGATGGAGAAATTTTATGTATTGGGCACATGTATGGAAATCTGTTCTTTTAAAACCCTATTAATAACCAATCAAATAACGCTCAGTCTGAACCTTTAACTAGGAAAAGAAAGACCAATATCAATGATTCATACCTTTGGCATCTAAGGTTGGGTCATATTAACTCAACTAGGATTCAGAGGCTAATCCATGATGGGCCTTTGGGCTTATTGAGATTGAAAAGTTAGCCTCAGTGTGAATCCTGCCTGATGGGAAAAATGACCAAAAGGTCTTTTACACCAAAGGCGGATGGAGCCAAGGAGGTGTTGAGTCTTGTTCACACTGATGTATGTGGTCCATTGTCTACACCAGCTAGGGGAGGTTTTGAGTACTTCATCACGTTCACGGATGATTGTACGAGGTATGGTTACATTTACCTGATGAAACACAAGTCTGACTCTTTTGACAAGTTCAAAGAGTTTAAGGTTGAAGTAGAGCGTCGGACAAGTAAATTAATCAAAACCTTACGATCGGATCGTGGTGGAAAGTACCTCTTAGGTGAATTCAAGGACTACATGGTACATCATGGGATAGTATCCCAGCTCTCTGCGCCGGGAACACCCCAGCAGAACGGAGTAGCTGAGAGAAGGAACAGGACATTGATGGAAATAGTCCGAAGCATGATGGCTCATGCTACTCTTCTAGTGTCCTTTTGGGAATATGCCCTGGAGACAGCGGCATATATTCTGAACTTGGTGCCTTCCAAGTCAGTACCTAGGACTCCCTATGAGATGTGGACTGGGCGTAAGCCAAGTCTGAATCATCTCACGATTTGGGGTTGTCCAGCTTATGTACTGATCAAGGGAGACAAGTTGGAACCAAGATCAGAATTATACTATCTTGTTGGGTATCCAAAATGGACAAAAGGAGGCTACTTTTATCATCCTAAGGAGCAGAAGGTACTAGTCAGTACCAATGCTAGATACTTGGAAGATGATCAAAGTACTTCCACTAAAGGTTCGACGAGGTTGGAACTTAAGGAGAAGTTATCTACGGAATTAACTTCTTCTGACCCGATTGTGGAACAAGAAGAGGCACAGCCTCAAGAGCCTGTGCAAATGGAGCCTCGTCGTAGTGGGAGAGTGTCTAGGGTTCCGGATAGATGGACTGGAAAAGCCTTTGAGCTGGTCTCCGTCCATCAGGAATAAGACCCCAGTAGATACGGGGAGGCTATTGCTGATGCTGATGCAAATCTGTGGCATGAAGCAATGAAAGCCGAGATTGAGTCTATGTACCTCAATCAGGTTTGGGATCTTGTAGCTTCACCTGAAGGGATAAAACCCATTGGGTGCAAGTGGGTATACAAGAGAAAGAGAGGAGCGGATGGGAAGGTGGAAACCTTCAAAGCTAGGCTTGTGGCGAAAGGGTATACTCAGAAAGAGGGAATCGACTATGAGGAAACCTTTTCCCCGGTAGCCATGCTTAAATCCATCTGCATCTTCCTTGCCATCGCATGTCACTATGACTACGAGATATGGCAAATGGATGTCAAGACGGCATTTTTAAATGGCCATCTTAGTGAAGATATCTATATGTCCCAACCGGAAGGCTTCATTGCTGAAAGCCAGGAACATATGGTTTGCAAGCTTAAGAAGTCCATTTATGGACTTAAGCAGGCATCGAGAGCATGGAACATTCATTTTTATGAGACTGTAAAGTCTTATGGTTTTATTCAAAACGAAGATGAACCATGTGTGTATAGGAAACTTGTAGGCATTAATGTGGTTTTTCTTGTTCTGTATATGGATGACATTCTACTCATTGGGAATGATGTAGGGACATTATCATCTACAAAGGTTTGGATGTCTAGTCAATTTAGTATGAAGGACTTAGGATAAGCCAGCTACATTCTCGGGATTAGGCTTCTTAGAAATAGGAAGCAGAGAATGTTAGGGTTATCCCAAGCGACATACATTGACAAAATGTTGGCCAAGTACAACATGGACTCATGCAAGGGAGCTCTAATCCCTTGCAGACATGGGTTGTCATTTTCTTCAAATGACTGTCCTAAGTCTCAAGAAGAAAAGGACAGAATGAGTAGGATTCCCTACGCTTCGGCTGTGGGAAGTCTCATGTACGTCATGCTGTGTACTAGGCCAGATACCTGCTTTGCCGTGGGCTTAGTTAGCAGATATCAGTCAAACACGGGGGAGGTTTATTGGCAAGCTGTAAAGCATATTCTCAAGTACCTCAAGGGAACGAGAGATTATATGCTAGTTTACAGGGCTGATGATTTGGTTCCTACAGGATACACAGACTCAGACTTCCAGGCGGATAAGGATGAGAGAAAATCCACTAGTGGATATGTCTTCACCTTGTCTGGAGGAGTATCAAGCAATCTTGTATTGCTGACTCAACCATGGAAGCTGAGTATGTGGCTGCTTCGGAGGCATCCAAGGAAGCAGTCTGGCTCCGGAAGTTTCTTTCAAAACTTGGAGTCGTACCACATATGGACAGGCCGGTTGTGATGTATTGCGACAACACTGGAGCAGTATCGCAATCTAAGGAACCTCGAAACCACAAGAAGGGGAAACACATCAAGAGGAAGTACCACCTGATCCGGGATTTCATCCAGAGACGGGAAGTCGTGGTGGAGCATATTGCCTCAGAAAACAATCTAGCAGACCCATTCACCAAGCCTTTGGCTGAGAGAGTCTTCAAGAGACACTTAGACGCCATAGGGGAAGGCACCTATGGACTTACCTAGTCTTAGAGTGCAAGTGGGAGATTGTTGGATTGTATGCCCTCTTAGACTAGGTTTCTTATGTAAAATCGAATATTTTAATAAAAGAATTTATTTTCAGAAATTGTTTGTGAATTTACTTTTTGTTTGTGCATGATTTTTGTTTGGAACAGACCCATTGTGTTTAAATAAGTGATCCATGTGAATGGTGGTCTTTCACAATAAGGTATGGATCACGGGTTATTTAACACATAAACATTTGTTCTTAACCTATTGATGAGACTGGGAACCTCATCATGTTTAGGTTATTATGTTATGAATTCCAAATGGGGAATGGCTTACCTTTAGCCAGTGAGTAGTCCACTCACTTCATGACATAAGCGTATTTCGAATACGTAGAACAGGACCTGTAGTAGTGGTTTCTAAAAGTACTATCAGACAGAAACTTTGACTACTACCGCTATAGCGTGGACTAGTACTCTACGACTTGAGTATGAGTTAGTGGTCTGGCGAAGCTAAAAGCATATACTTTGATTTGCTATAGTTGAGGTTCTATCGTAGGGCCAATATACTTGCATGTTGGGTATGTGTGACTAGTTAGTTAAGACAAACTTATACAAGATAGTTTCTGCACTATATCGCCCCTTGTGGTTGTCCGAATGGTCTAAAATGTCTAGGGCCCTGGGAAACATAACTTGGATGTTTGCTTTAGGGTAGCTCCCTTGGAAAGCGAAAACACTCCAGGAACTCGTGGATCATTGGATTAGAAGCCTAGGGATGGTAGATGTCTTTTAGAGGGGTGTTAGTACACTTCTTCCTCTTTAAATGTACGGCGATGTGTAGAAGGGTATTTTAGTCATTTCACCTGTAGGTCGGAGACTTTGCGAATGCAACATTGTCCTTGGGGTCAATATTTCCTTATGGTGATATTAGGAAATATTTAAAATGCAAAATACAGCTATTTATATAGTAAAGGTATTTTGGTCATTTTAGCAGTTAAGGCGATGTGTCTTTTTGGTCTTCGGAATAACCCATAAGTCCTAACTACTTTTGGGTTGAGGAATTGGTCTCAGTTGAAGAGGATTTTATTTGATTTGATTTTATTTTATTTTATTCAGGAAGTCCAATTTATTATTGGACTGGAATAAAATAAATAAATAAATAAAATAGGAGTTGAGAGAAATTAATTATCTAGTTTAATTGGTTAATTAATTATTCAGGGCCTAGGTCCAGTATGAATAATTAAGAAATTAACCTAGGCTTAAACTAGGGGAAATAATTAATGTTTAATTATTTATTGGGTTATTTATATAGGCCCAAGAGATAAATAATTAAAGATTAATTGTTATGGTTCATTTGGGCTTCTTAATTATTTATTGGGTTGTTTATATAAGCCTAGGAAATAAATAATTAATGTTTATTATTTTGGGCCTTTTGGGTCCAAGAAAAATAATAAATATTTTTCTGGCCCAATAGCTTGGACCTTAGGGTTTTTTCCAGATACGGTTAAAAGGAATTTAGGGTTAGGCCAAACTGATTCTCAGGATAACATCCGGGTATTTTGAAATCCCGGGGATATGTTTATCAGATAATGAGAGACCTGTTTTTGGCTAACTAATAAACTACTCTCTGGTAGAAAAAACCCCTAATCTTCAAAACACAAGAAAGAGACTCACGTGAAGCTCTCTCACTGAACGTCTCTCTCTCTGCTCTTGTCTCACGTTGCTCCTCTTCTTGTTTGTTCTCCTTGGAGCTTTGCTAACCAATAGCAAGAGAACCAAGGAGATTTGAGACCATTCTTCTTCTCTGTTGTGTTCACCGACTAGAGGTTAGGTAGAGGAATATCCCGAGAGTTGGAAAGCTAGGCGTTCATGCAAACAAGGTGGAGTAGAAGGCTAGAGGGTGTTCAACCGGAAGCTACTTCAAGTGGACAAAGCGAGGCGATTCCAGTCGTTCAATCCACTCTTACTCAACCTAGAAGGGTTAAGGAGCGCAAATGTATCATCTTCACGCTTCCGCATGGCCTTTAAGGCTTGGTTTTATTTTTCTCTGAAATTTTTTAACGTACAGAGCATGTTCCCTCTGTTTCTCGTTCCCTCAATGTGTACAAGAAGGTTCGTGGGAGTGCAATTGTTTTCCTATTACTATATGTAGATGACATATTACTAATAGAAAATTATGTATCTATTCTACAATCAGTCAAGATTATCAAAGAAATTCTCCATGAAAGACCTTGGTGATGCAACCTATATTTTGGGAATAAGGATCTATAGAGATAGATCAAAAATGTTGTTTGGTCTTTCACAGTCTACATACATAGACAATGTGCCAAAGAGGGTTAGCATGGATCAATCTAAGAAGGTATTCTTACCCATGACCCGTGGGTTAAGCCTTTCAAAATCAATGTGTCCTAAGACATAAGATGAAAAGGATCACATGGATACGATGCCATATGCTTTTGCAATTAGTTCTATCATGTATGCTATAATATGTACTAGGTCCGATGTATCTTGTGCTTTTAGTTTGACGAGCAGATATTAATCAAACCCTGTAGAAGGTCAATGGATGGCTATCAAGAATATCCTTAAGTACTTAAGAAAAACTAAGGATGTAATCTTAGTATATAGATATAGTGACTTGCAGGTTATAGTGTATAATGTTGCCAGTTTCCAATTTGATAAGAATGATTACAAATCCCAATTAGGATATGTGTTCACTTTTGCAGGTGGGGCAGTTAGTTGGAAAAGTTCCAAACAAAATACAACTGCCGACTTAACCACTGAAGCTGAGTACATAGTGTAACACCCCACTACCTAGGCCCATCAGGGACGGGGATGTCGCTCTGTCCATAGAACAAGTGGTCTTTATAACTAAGTCACATGAAATAAAATAAATACTTTAAAATTAAACTTATTACAACCCAACAATACATGAATAAATCCAAAATAAATTGTATGCTATAATCTCTCAAAAGTAATACATAAGAAAAATAACAAAGAGTCTACAAAATCATAGGCAACAATCTAGCTAATGACCTTCACAGAAGGATCGACCTGAAAATATGGTATAAAAAATGGTGAGAAAAAAATATCAGTAAGCCCGTGTGTGCTTTGAGTATTCAGGCAAAACAGTTCATATATGCAAGTTGAAAAAGATTCATAAGAGAAAGTACTGGTAAGCATTAAATAAATGTTAAAAATGAAGAGTGGTGTGTTTGATTTCCAAACCATACAAGTGCATAATAAATACAACCACCCAAAAAAATAGTCATGGCACCACACGTTGGGCCCCATGACAATATAATGGTCAATATGGCACGCATTGAGTGAAGGAATTTGAAAATTTACAGCGCATGCATCAGTGGACGAAAAAGAAGAATCATGAACATATATCAGAGTATTGGAGCAGCATGGTGGGCATAAAACATGCCTCTTGGAGCCTTTACAACTTGAAGAACATGAAGAAAGCTTTGAAGCACAGAAATAGCTCCTTCATCATCCATGCACTGTCAAAACTGTCCAGCTCACGGTTCCTTCTTCTTCTGGTGAAAATGAAATGCTTAGCTTTTTTATTCACGGAATATGACCCAGCCATAATATCTGTTGGTGAGCACTGAATTTGGATGAAGAAATGAATGATCTCTCTCAATTTTTCCATGGTTCCTTCACTCGTTTCACAGCTTTCACTCCATCTTCCTTCACTTCCTTTACTAGCATTTATAGCCAGTCTTCATGAATCAAATCCAGAAGCCAGAAAATCAAGAGACACAAATGTCTTCTCAGTTGGCTTCATTTGGTTTCAAAACCAAAAGTCAGTGAAGAAGAGAAGCCACGAGAGAAGGAGAGAGCCAAGAGTCACCGGGAAAAAGATTTTTATTTTTTCCCCTTATTTTATTTTATTTTTCCTCATAGAAAGCCAAGAGTCATGAAACCAAAAATAATTATTTTGATAAAAATAATATTTCCGAGATTTAATACCCGAATATTATTTACAAAATAAATTCAGCTTCATCATAAACTCTTCTAAACTGTGTCCGGAAAAATCCTATGGTCCAGGTTATTGGGCCAAAATAATATTTATTATTTTTCTTAGACCCGAAAAATCCAAAATAATAAATATTAATTATTTTCCTTGGGATTAAATAAATAACCCAATAAATAATTAATGAACCCAAATGAACCAAAAATAATTAAACTTTAATTATTTATTTCTTGGGATTTAATTAAATAAATAACCCAATAAATAATTAAGTAATAATTATTTTCCTCTAGTTTAAGTCCCGGTTAATTTTCTAATTATTCAAACTGGACCCAAGCCCTGAATAATTAATTAACCCATTAAACCAAATAATAAATTTCTCTCCATTTATTTTATTCCAGTCCAATAATAAATTAGACTTCCTGAATAAAATAAAACTCTCTCAACTGAGATCATATTCTCAACCAAAAAAATTAATTAGGACTTACGGGCTATTTCGAGGACCAAAAAGACGCATCGCCTTGGCTACTAAAATGACCAAAATACCCCTACTATATAAATAGATGTATTTTGCATTTTAAATATTTCCTAATATCACCATAAGGAAATATTGACCCCAAGGACAATGCTACATTAGCAGAGTCTTCGACCTACAAGTGAAATGACTAAAATACCCCTCTACTCATCGCCGTACAATTAGAGAGGAAGAAGTGTACTAATACCTCTCTAAAAGACATCTACCATCCTTAGGCCTCTAGTCCAATGATCCACGACTTCCAGGAGTGTTTTCGCTTTCCAAGGGAGCGACCCTAAAGCAAACATCCAAGTTACCTTTCCCAAGGCCTTGGCTATTTAGATCATTCGGACAACCACAAGGGGCAATATGGTGTAGAAACTATCTTGTATAAGTCTGTCTTAACTAACTAGTCACATATACCCAACATACAAGTATATTGGCCCTCCGATAGAACCTCAACTATAGTATATCAAAGCATATGCTTCCAGCTTCGCCAGACCACCAACTCATACTCAAGTCATAGAGTACTAGTCCACGCTGTAGCGGTAGTAGACTAGATTTCTACCATATAGTACCTTTTTTAGAAACCAATACTACAGGTCCTGTTCTACGTATTCGAAATACGCTTATGTTATGAAGTGAGAGGCCTACTCACTGGCTAAAGGTAAGCCATTCCCCACTTGGAATTCATAACATAATAACCTAAACATGACGAGATTCCCATCCTCATCAATCGGTTAAGAACGACTGTTTATGTGTTTAAATAACCCATGATCCATACCTTACTGTGAAAGACCTCCATTCACATGGATTACTTATTTATACACAATGGGTCTGTTCCAAACGATATTGTACACAAACGAAGAAAATAATTTCACAAACGATTTTCGACAAATAAAATATTTTATTAACATATTCGATATTTGCATTAGAAAACTAGTCTAAGAGGGCATATTCCCAACATTGAGCATCCTGCCGGTCAGAATGCCACGTGTTGAGCATGCTGACATAAGGTAGGTGTACGGCCTACCGGGTGAGATACTCCTCCATCCCTACACCCTAAACTTATTGGTTGTACACTCCGAAAACAAACAGTCCACTTGACTGCAACTTGCTAGCTTAGACTGATATGACCTGCCAGTGTGACGTCCTATCCGGAAAGGATTCACCCCTCAGAGATGGCCACCTACTGAGAGACTTAGCCTAACCCTTCAAAGACTAGTCCTAGTAGTCTACCCTTATTGATTACTCAACGTTGTTTGTCCCACTTGGGAGAAAATTGATCATACATTATTTTAAAACTTGGAAACAACAATTAAGGGTTTCCAAAACTCTTGTCAAGTTGGGTTTTAGAAAGAGTTTAGCGTTTTGTGTAAAACTACTTCTTTAATTTTCAAATGTTTTGCTTGACTGAAATAAAAAGGAAAAAAATAGTCCTTTATTACCTTTACAAAATGAATGATCATACACATCAAATTTTGGCTTGCCACAATAATTTTGGTCTTCAAATGACTCCATGCAGAAGCTTACCTGATCCTTTGCTCTGCTTGAATTCAAAAATCCTCCAAGGTCAACCTAACCCCACCTAGGGTAAACACAAGGCATAACATTACATTCGAACTATATCCGCCTTACATAAATAATTCTTAGCTCAACTAGTTACAACTATGACCTTAATGTCCAAAGCTTTAAGGCTAGATGACACAGTATTTTATAGAATAAATCTAGCTTGATAAGCTGAAATAACTAGGGGTTCTAAAATAATTACTAATAAGTTATAGTTTCAAATAATAAATTTTGAATATTGATGCTAATAAATAAACTAGTGTTAAATATTGAATAATACTAATTTCTAAATAATATTGGTAAATGGTAATATTTAAATAGTATTTTTATAAATAAATGCTAAATTACACTTAATTTTTAATTAATAATTAATGGACAATAAATAATTAGTAATAAATAAAAAAATTAATAATAAAGGAATTATATTAAATTTTTTATTAATAAATAACAAATATATTTTAATATAAATAATATTTATGAATATAGATAAAAGTTTTAACTATGGTCTACAAGGTCATTAATTAATTATAATATTTTATTTATTATTATTTATATAAAAGATTTTATTTATTATTATACATATATATTATTTTTAATAAAATATATTATTTATTTGACAAATAAAATACTAATATTTCATTTGATATTCCATTTCCAAATCTCCCTAGGAATTTCGAAACTCTTAGGAAAAATATAGCAGTAATTCTTAATTAAAGTAATAAAATTTGTTAATAAAAATAACCTTAAATTAACAAGGAAATAATCATGATTTTCCTATTGCTAGAAAAGATTCATGAACACATTCTCCAACATCAAACAATAAACTAATCCATTCATGAACATACACTTGAACTAACACATACTATCATATGGCCAAATCCCTACTAAGCATAATCATCAACCATGGCTTCAATGAAAAATAAGAACATAAGAGCCTAATCACCTTTGGTGTCATGATATCTAACATGCTTCAAACATCCATAAAATTCATTAAGCATGAAGAGCATACATTGATTCAAAAGGAAAATCCATACAACTTAGTCATATACAACAAATCTCATGTCCTAACCCCAACCCCTTATGGAGAGAGAATAATTGGATTTTGTTTAAAATTCAAATGGAGAAAATTGTGGAGTTGTTTGAGGTAGGAGATTAGCTAATGGTGTTTGATTGAGGAAGGTTTCTTTGCTCTTCAATGGAGCCGGCTGGACTGATCAGATTTAAGGTAAATAATGAAGGTTGTTCAGGTCTTATTCTTGGCCAAAATTCAGTCTTTAATGACTGAGAAAATTCTAGTTTGGTTGCTTGGTACAAGAGTGTTTTCATGGAGTAAAATTCTAGAATTTTTTTGAAGTTTAAAAGAGTTTTGGATAGAGTAATCTTAGGAGGGTTTTGAGGTGTGGTTATGGAATCCAAGTACTCAAGGTAAGTGTGAAGGTTAATGGTGTTCAGTCCATGGCTGAACAAGGTCCAATTTGCAAAGGTTTGAAGGTGTTTTTTTGGCCTAGGCTTTGAGAGAAAAAACTGGAATTTTCCTGGTTTCAAAGTTGTTCAAGAGCTTCGAATGGATAGGTTTTTGGTGCAGAATTTTCTGCATTTCTTCAGCCCGATTTGTAGCTGGATTTTTTAGGTATTTGAGGGTCCTTTAGGTTGATTTTCTTGCTTTCTTTCTGGAGAAAAACAGAGGGTGCTTCAGCTGAATTGATGACAAAAAACAGCTTCAATTACATCTTAGAATGCAGTGATTTGTGTAGGAAGTTTTTCTGGTTTTGTGTAGTTTATACAGTCCGAATTTTGCACAGAATTTTCAGTCTTCAAGCTACATGAAATGACCATTTTTCTGGCAGAAAATGAGCAAGATTACTAGCTGAATTTTTTGAAAGCTGGACTGTCCAGAATTCTGGAAAATTTCTAGATTTTCTTCATTAAAGCCATGAACAACTTGAAAGTAGGATTGAAGGTTCTACCATGGTGATTTATTTTTCTCGGGAACTCATCCTAATTCTTCTCCCTAATTTTGGCACTCCCCTATCCCCAAGAGCTGGTTTTCGAAATTCAAGGCTAAAAAATTATCACAAAATTTTTGGAATTAAAAGAAGAGATTTAATGCATTTTGGTTTATTTTAATTACAAAGATGTTAGGACAAAGCTAGAGGTAATAAAAAGGACAAGAATTCCTCTAGAATTCCTTTTAGGACATGATTATATGATCAAGACATTCTCTTCGTGTCTCCCCTAGGACAATATTCCTATCTTTAAGGAATATAAGAAAAACAAAAATTCAAACATAACTAAAATAATCATGAATAAAATCTAAGTGATGGGATTTGAATTCATGACCTTAGAGATTAATTCCAAAGCTCTAACCACTAAACCACAACAACTCTTATTCTTATTTTCTCACCCAAATATTCTTCTTATCTAAACCTCAAGCCATCTTTCTATTTTGACCTCAAGTAAAATTACCTTTTTACCCTTCCTCCTCAATAAGCATAACTAAGCCTTTTAACCTATAAACCAGAACTCTAAAGCACATAAAATCATTCAAAAATATATATTTTTATGCAAAATAATATGATATGCATCTTGACCCCTTTACGTTAGGGTTGGCTTTAGGTGGGGTTTCACATCCTCCCCTCCTTAGAAGAATTTCATCCCGAAATTCAAGCATACATTTATCTCAAATCAGGATACTTCCGCTTTACCCACTCTTCTGTTTCCCATGTGGCATCTCGCGTGCCTTGATGCTCCTACTGTACCTTTACCATCGGAATCTGCTTGTTCCGAAAAGTCTTAATGCTTTGATCTAATATTTTCACAGGTTTCTCCATATAGCTCAGGTCGAGTTGCAACACTAGCGGTCATCATTCAAAACATGTCTGGGATCGGCATTGTACTTCTTCAACTGAGACACATGAAACACACCGTGTATTCCTGTCAACCTATCTGGCAAATCCAATCGATACGCCACTGGACCAATTCTCTCCTTTAGCGAAAACGGTCCCAAATACCTCAAATTCAGCTTTTAACCTTTCGAATGCTTCAAAATTCTTCTATTCGGCGTCAATCTTAGGAATACACTGTCCCCTACTTGAAATTCTAACTCTCTTTGCCTATTGTTCGCATAGCTCTTTTGTCGGCTCTGGGTTGCTTTCAACCTTTCCCTGATTAGCTTGACTTTGTCCAACAATTCTTGAACATAGACTTCTCCAGACTTGCTTATGTGGCCATCCTTCGACCAACTCCAGTATAGTGGTACTTGACACTTACGTCCATACAATGCTTCATACGAAGCCATTCCAATCGAAGACTGATAGCTATTATTGTACGCCAACTCCGCATATGGTACACATTCGATCCACTTATCCCCGAAATCCAATACACAGGCTCTCAGCATGTCTTCTAATATCTGAATAACCTTTTCTGACTATCCATCGGTTTGCGAATGCACCGTTGTACTAAACTTTAAACTAGAACCCTTCGATTCTTGAAACTTGCCCCAAAATTGTGATGTAAATCTCGGGTCTCGGTCGGACACAATACTCAAGAGTACTCCATGCAGTTTGACTATTTCTCGCACATAGGTTTGAGCTAACCTCTCCATTAAATCCCTTACATTCACCAGTATGAAATGCACTGACTTGGTCAATCGATCCACCACTACCCATATAGCGTCCTTTTGGGTTCTTGCCATAGGGAGTCTGGTAACGAAGTCCATGGTCCCCTCTTCCCATTTCCATTCAGGTACTGGCAATAGTTGCAACAATCTTGCTGATTTCTTGTGCTCCGCTTTGACTTTCTGACAGGTTAGACACATCGAGACATACTTAACCACATTCATCTTCATCCTGGGCCACCAATAAGCCCTTTTCAGATCTTGATACATTTTTACCTCTCCCGAATGTATGGCATACTTACTCTTATGCACCTCTTCCAAAATCCTATCCTTTAACTGGTGCTCATTGGGTACACATAGACGATCCTGGAAATATAAAACTCCCGCTTCGTCCAGTTGGAATTCACTGCCTTGCCGTTTAAGCTCCTTGCCCTTGAAAAGCTAAAATTCTACATTACTTTGCTGAGCCTCAATGATTTCCAGCCTTAGGTCTAGTATCAACCATAGGTTGCTAACAACAATCCTCGCTTCTTGCACTTCTACTCTTTTATACAACACGTCTTGTACCACTTGAATCTCCTGCACTCTCAGCTTGGCCATTTTGACTTTTCGGCTCAGGGCATCAGCAACAACGTTGGCCTTCCTGGGGTGATAGTTAATACGACAACGATACTCTTCCAAAAACTCCATCCACCTTCGCTGCCTCAAATTCAAGTCCTTTAAGGTGAAGATGTACTTTAGGCTTTTGTGATCAGTGAACACTTCATATTCTGCTCTATACAAAGTAGTGCCGCCATTTCTTTAAAGCGAATACTATGGCAGCCAGCTCTAAGTCATGCATGGGATAATTGACTTCATAAGGCTTTAACTTTCAAAAAGCATAAGCGATCACCTTCCTCTCCTACATCAACACTGCTCCCAAACCTTCCTTCGAAGCATTAGTATACAGTGCGTAAGGCTTACCTTTCTCTGGTAGACTCAACACAGGTATTGCCATTAACCTCTACTTCAGTTCTTGGAAACTCTTTTTGAACTTCTCATTCCAGGCAAAGGGTACATCCTTTCTCAGCAGCCGGGTCATAGGCGATGCCAACGTTGAAAATCCCTTAATAAACCTCTTATAGTAGCCGTCCAATCCCAAGAAGCTTCAAATCTCCGTGATGTTCACTAGTTACTTCTAGTCCGAAACAGCTTCAACTTTTGCTGGGTTCACCTTGATTCCATCCTTGGTTACCACATGGCTAAGAAATGCCACACTATCTAGCCAAAACTCACACTTGCTAAATTTAGCGTAAAGCTTGTGCTCCCTTAGCTTTTCCAATACCAGCTTCAAATGTTCTGCATGATCCTCCGAGTTCTTGGAGCATATGAGTATGTCATCGATGAAGACCACCACGAAGTTGTCTAAGTAGGGTTGGAAAACTCGATGCATCAAATCCATAAATACCGCTAGTGCATTGGTTACTCCAAAAAGCATCACTACAAACTCGTAGTGACCATATCTTATGTTGAAGGCCGTCTTGGGAATATCCTCCTTTTTTATTCTTACTTGATAGTATCTTTGCCTCAAATCCAGTTTCGAGTAACAACTGGATCCTTGCAACTGGTCGAACAGCTTGTCAATTAATGATAGAGGATACTTATTCTTGATAGTCAGGTTGTTCAAGCCACGGTAGTCAATACATAGCCTCAAGGTCCCGTCATTCTTCTTCACAAATAGCATTGGTGCTCTCCAGGGTGACGTGCTATGTGAAACCCCAATTAAAACTAACCCTAGAGTAAGGGGGTCGAGATGCATATCATATTTTCTTGCATGCATAAATATATTTTTGTATGATTTTATGTGCTTTGGATATGTGATTTATAGTCTAGAAGGCTTAATTGTGCTTATTGAGTAAGAAGGGCAAAATGGTAATTTTGCTTGAGGTGGAAATAGGGAGATAGCTTGAGGATTAAATAGGAAAAATATTTGGGAGAGAAAATAAGAACAAGAGTTGTTGTGGTTTAGTGGTTAGAGTTTTGGAATTAATTCTTGAGGTCTTGAGTTCAAATTCCATCATTTGAGTTTTAGCATGATTAAATTTTATTTTTGTTAGGTAGGCTATATTTCGGCCCTTGCATGCCTTATGGAGGAGTAGGAGTGTTGTCTTAGGGGAGACATGAAAGGAATGTCCTAATCCTACTCTTGTGCCCTACAAAAATTTCTATGGGATTCATACCATTTTTTATCTCTAGCTTTCCTTAATTCTTAATCAATTAGGTTGTTCAATTTATCTAAGCCAATTTTATTTTCCAGAAAATTCCAGCAAGGTGCTGTGATATTGAGGTTTTGAAAATGTCTATGTGAGGATATCTTGTTGACCGAAAATGGGGAAGAGTTATGGAAGATTCCCAAGATAATTAATCTCCATAGTTGAACCTTCAAACTCCAACCTATGTGTGTTCATCTTCTTCATGTAGTAATCTGCAAATTTTTCTATCTTCTTGATCAGTTCAATTGTCAAAATCTTCAGCCATATTTCCCTCTCAAATACTGCCAGAACAATAACCAATTCCCTCAGCTTGAAGACTGAAAATTTCAGCCAAAACCGGACTGCTCAAAAAACTGTGCAAACTAAGAAAATTCCTGGGCAGTTTTCGCAGCCTGTTTCTTCCAGCTTTTCAACCAGCAATTCAACCTTGTATTTCCTCCATAAAGAAGGCTGGAAACCATCCTCAAAGGACCATCCAAAACCCTTCAAACCTTTTGTAAATTGGTAGAAGCATGGCAGAAAAATCTGCACAGAATTTCCAGCAAGCCTTGCGAAAAAACTAACCAGAAAATTCCAGTTTTGTTTCTTCTTCACCCTTGTCCGAAACTCATCCCATTTTTCTGTAAAACCCACCTTGGTCAACCATGAACTGAACTTCATCTTCCTCACCATTGTCCTGCACGAAAAAGCTCCATGGCTGCTCCTAAAATCTCTCCATCAATCACTACAATCAAGCCATCAATTGGAGTCCAAAATTCCAGCAAAATATTCCATCAAACTTCCATGGATTAAGCCTCAAACATCCAAAAAATTCCCTCACCATTGTACACCATATTTCGGCACCCTAAGGCTCATTCAACCAACATTCATCTCAACAAAATTCCAGTAATTCAGTCAGCCATTGAAGCTTCCAAAAGACCTCCGTCAATCAAGATCTTCTTACCACATTTACTACCATAATCTATTCCCTAAATCATTCCTTTTGAATTTCAAACAACCAGCTTTCCTTTTTCCCCAAATCTGAAAATCAAATTACCAAAACACTCCAATCCATTCAGCCACTCTTTCCAAGCAGAATTTCGACCAGCCTTTCTCCCATTCTCTCCATTCTCTCCAAACCTCCAAGAACACCTACCACCATTCTCACACCTAAGACCACTCAAAACCTCTCCAATCTTCTCCAAAAACTCCAGATCACACTCATCCTCTTGAATCCATTTCTACAATTTTTAACATCAAACGCTGAAATCAAAGTTCCACTTTTGGATCAAAAACCAGAATTTTCTTGAGGGCTCAAGAACACCTTTAAGGTAAGCTTGAACAATTAACTCCATCTTCTTCCATCTTTGATCTTAATGAATATATATTAATAAAATTTCTCTCTCTCTCTCTCTCTCTCTCTCTCTCTCTCTCTCTCTCTCTCTCTCAACTGAATGGTTACTCTAACCATGGCCATTTTTCTTCTTCCTCCCTGGATGGATCAAGCCTACCAAGCATGAGGATTCTCTTGAAACATCTTCAAGATAGTCATCATTCAAATAAGCCTCTTCAACCTTCTCTTTAGTTTCTAGATTCATGTCTCTAGGATGTTATTGGAAAATGATGGATTATGATTAAAGTTTGAGCATGTGTTTTGTGATGGAGTTGGGATTGAAGCATGAGAATGAATGTGTTTATATGATGGAGTTGGGATTGATACATGAGATGATTTATCTTGGTTGAACTTTATGGTGTTTTTAAGGTTTGATGCATGTCTTCATGTCATGAGTAGTATGAATGATTGAGCATGTTAGAGATTATGTCACCTTTGGTGAATAGGGTTTTATGTTCTTGTATTCTTGTTGAGGCCATGAATATGATTGTGTTTAGTGGAGTTTAGATCATGTGTTGGTAGATTTGGATCTATGCTTTTATTCATCATTTAGATGTTTTGTTGATTGGTGTAGAGAGTATGTTCATGATTATGGTTGGCAATAGGAATTATGATCATGACCTTGTTGTCCCTAAGCTATTTAAGTTAGCCAATTTGATTTCATCAATAAAAAAAATTAATACGATAGTTCCTTCTAGTGATTTCGAAAACCCTAGGAAAATGTGGATTTGGACTGTCATATGAAATAATGATATTTTAACCAAATAAATTATATCTTTTATTAAAATTAAAGTATAAAAATATTATATAATAATAATAATAATAATAATAATGCCTATTTTTATAAATAATCATGATAGGTAAAATATCAATCTTGTAAGTCATATATTCATAAATACTAATAAATTTTATTTATTCCCTTTTAATCAAAATATATTAAAATTTTCTTATTATTATTAATTTTATTTACCAATTATTTTCTAACCATTAGTTATTATAAATCATTATTTTAAATAATATCATCTAGGACCTAGTATCCTTCATCAAATAAACCCTAATTTACTTATAGCAAGATTTAAACCTACAATTTATTAGTAACTATTTCACAAACCCTAGTTATTTTAATATCAAGCTAGATTTATTTTATAAACCCTTTTATTTATTATCTAGCCTTAAAGCTTGGGACACTAGGGTCATGATTGTAGTAAGTTGAGCTAGGATTATTTATGAAAGTAAATGTTGGCTTGAGTTTAATTATGGCTTGTGTTTACCCAAGCGAGGTTAGGTCAGCTTTTGGAGATCTTTATTTTATCTCGAGCAAAGAATCAGGTAAGCTCCTGCATAAAACCTGTTTGTTGTAAAAGGTTACCATGGCAAGCTAAACATAAGTATGTGAGCACTAATTTGGTAAAGGCAATTAAGGATTGTTTCCTTTCTTGTTTCAGTCAAACCAATTATTTGAAAATCTTCAAGTAGTTTTACTCAAACACCAAACTATTTCTAAAACTGATTTTTACATGGACTTTAGAAACCCTTCATTGCCATTTTCAAGCAAAGCTACATTTTATCAGTTTTCTCCCAAGTGGGACAATCAAACGTTGAGTACTCAATAAAGGTAGGCTAGTAGTACTAGTTTTGAAAAGCAAGAGTGAGTCTTCTGGCAGGAAGCCACCTCTAGAAGATGAACTCAACTTAGAGGAACGTCAGTACTACTTAGTCATGCCGGTCTGACCTAGCAGGTTTTAGTCATGTGGACTATGTGTTGTCGGAGTGGACAACCGGTTTTGTTTGGGTGTAGAGAAGGGGGAGTATCTTACCCGGTAGGCCGATCACCTATCTTTTGTCAGTCTACACAAAGTGTGGCATTCTAATCGTTTTATGGTTTTGGGGCCCAACGTGTGGTAACCCATGGCCGCCCTTTGAGTGGTTGATTTTATTGTACATGTATGGATAGAAAAGCCAAAATGCTACTACTGATTTTTAATATTGTTTATTGCTTGCCAGTACTTTTCCTTATGAAGTTCTTACACCTTGCATACATAAACTGTTTTCACTAGACACTCAAAGCACACATGGACTTGCTAAGATTTTTATCTCATCACCCTTTTTACCATGATTTCAGGTCGATCCTGTTGTGGGGATGAGTAGCTAGTTGTTGCCTGTTTGGAAAATATTCTGTTATTTATTTTATGTAATGCTTTGGGAGTTGAGAGTGAACAATTTTCATTTTGGATTTATTCATGAATTTTTGGGTTGTAATAAGTTTTAAATTTTAAAGTATTGTTTCATTTTTGTTGTGTGTCCTAGTTATAAAGATCTCTTGTCCTTTGGACGGGGCGATATCCCCGGCCCTGTTGGGCCTAGGTAGTGGGGTGTTACATGCTAGGTCTGATGTAACCTTGTCTCACCAACTCTTCCAGCTGCTCTTTCAATTTTTTAGCTCCGCCGGTGCCATCTGATATGGGGTTCGGGATACTAGCTCCGCTCCTGGAACTAGATCAACAGTGAACTCAACTTCTCAGTTGGGAGGTAGAGAAATGAGTTCTGCAGGGAACACATCGGGAAAATCTTTCACCACCTAGTATCTTCGAGAGTGCACTGGTCCTTCGGCTTATTTATCACATAGGCCAAATATCCTTGACATCCTTGCTTCAACAATTTTCGGGCTTTTGCCCCAACTATCAAAAACTTCAACTCTTTTAGTCTCTTACCGTTGAACTCCAACACATCACATCTCGGCCTAATGAACTGAACCGAATTATTCTTACAGTCTACTCTAGCCCCATGCTTAGCTAGTCAATCCATTCCAAAATCAAGTCATAATCATCAATGGCTAAGACTATCAAATCTCCCTCCAAGCTTTCTCTCCCCACTTCAATTTTACAATTTCACACATATCGATCCGCTTGCACCATTTTCCCTAGAGGCGTACTCACCAAAAAAGTAAAAGGTAGTTCTACTCTATCCCAACCCAAATGATATGCACGATTCTTGTTTAAATTGGAATAGGTAGATCCAGGGTCTATCAATACATTAACGAAACGATCTTAGATAGTAAATATACCTTCCACCACTGCTGCATCAGCTCCAACTACCTCCTGATTAAGAGCGAAAACTTTTGCTTTCACCTGCAGCTTCTGCGTTCCACTCTTGGAAGTTCCCGTAACATTGGCTCAATTAGCTCTCACAATCTGAGCTAGGTTACCTTGTCCGACTCAAAGGAGTTTAGGGCAGGCATTTCCCAGATAGTTCGGGTCGCCGCAGTGGTAGCATTTCCGCTCGACTCCTCGGACCAGTAATTTTTCTCCATATGGCCCCTTTTTCCGCAGTGCCGGCACAAAGGGAGATTCTGCCTAAGATCAACTGGTGCTAGCTGAGCTTGCTTTCTTCGGTTCTACCACTGCTAGTTGGCAGGGCATTTGTTGGGTTGCTACTTTTGAAAAGGTCTTAGCGGCTATCTAAGCGATAGGAAAAGTCTTGGTGCCATTCTGTTGCGATCCTTATTCTCAGTTCGGGTAGCTGCGTCCATGGCCCCCGAGTAGGTTATTGGTGGAGAAGGTGCTAACGCCCTTTTTAACTCCTGCCTTAACCCTTTGATAAATTGTCTCATTCTATTCTGCTCGGTATCCACCAGCCTCTTGCAGTATTTTGACAACTGAGTAAAATGTGCCGCGTACTGTGCCACAGTCATACCTCCTTGCTTCAGATTCTGGAACTCATCTTCCCTTTTCTCTACTATCCACTGAGGGTATATTTAGCTTTGAATGCTTCCACAAAATTGGCCCATGTCTAGTCTTGATCAATCATCTCCCAATCATCTTGGACCCATTGCTACCCTGCCCGAGCTGAGCCCTTCAATCGGAATGCAGCAAACTTCACCATTCGCTTCTTAGTGTAATGAAGCGTAGCGAAGATGTCCTCCATCTGCTCTACCCACTATTCTGTCTTCTAGTCTTGCTCAACTTCTCCTAAGAAGATGGGAGGTTGAAATTTTAGGAACCTCTCTAAGGCTTTGTCCTCCCCCTTTGGATTCCTCTGCTCAGTCAGAGTTTACAGAATCTCGGTTATTTTATGGAACGCTTACCCCATCATCACACTAATAGGTTCTTCTGACTCATTTCCAGTTCTAGTTCGTTCTCATCCCCCTGATTGGGTGATGGCATTTAAGCTGTCTCAAACTCTAGGGTCACAGGCTCAGCTTCAGGAACCCTTCTACTGGATGTGGCTGTACGACACTTGGGTGCCATTCTAAACCATACCCCAGCTAATAAGTTTATGCATTAAAGTTTAAAATATTTCAATTGAGCATGCATTCACATTCAGGTTTAAGTAAAAGAAAATCATATGCATATTTTTGTATAAAGAATTGCATATAATTTTTTCTCCAGATTTAGAGTACTCTAAGTACTCTTATTTGCATAAATTTGGGAATAAAGCAGTAAACATGAATAGAATCCTTAGCACAGAAGGTTTACTAAAAGGGGTAAATAAAACATCCTAAACATAGCAGTACTTAGCCTCTCTAATCCTCGTCAGAGTCTTTAAAGTCGGCATCATACAACTATCCCCCAGAATTCCTAGAGAAGTCTATCCCAACCCCATTCACAGACCCAAAACCCATTAACTCCTTCTCGGGTCTCCTAGAACTCTCCCCGTTTTCAACCTGATTAGGTGGGGGTACGAAGGAAGGTTTAGGTGGAGATTTATAGTCTATCTCCCCCGGGTCATTACTATCAGCAATTAAGTCAATTATGAGACTAGGAGGGAGGGGCACATATTCCATATTAATTTCCTCGTCTTCACTGTCAGTGACTACATCTATTACAGGTATTGGGGTGGCTCAATAATCTAGACCTCATCGTCACTGCTATAATCTAAGGGAATAATTAGCTGAGGTACGGGCTGCGGTGCTGGCTGAGGTACTGGTAGATCTTCTGAGTGGATAGGGATGGGAGGATGCCATTGCTGCCCTTTACTTACAGTTCTAATCATTCTAACCATCCTACAGCATAAACAAAACAAGTTAGTCAAAAGATTTAACCTTAATAAAATAAAACATATACTATCAATAATTGTTTAAACATTATCTCTGATACCACTTTTAACACCCCACTACCTAGGCCCATCAGGGCCGGGGATGTCACCCCGTCCATAGGACAAGAGTTCTTTATAACTAGGTCACATAAAATAAAACAAAATAAATACTTTAAAACTAAACTTATTACAACCCAACAATACATGAACAAATCTAAAATAAATTGTCTGCTACAATCTCTCAAAAGCAATACATAAGAAAAATAACAGAGAGTCTTCAAAATCATAGTCAACAATCTAGCTAATGACCTTCCTAGTAGGATCGACCTGAAAATATGGTATAAAAGGTAGTGAAATAAAAATCTCAGTAAGCGAGTGTGTGCTTTGAGTATTACAGGTAAAATAGTTCATGTATGTAAGTTGTAAAAGTTTCATAAGAAAAAGTATTGGCAAGCATTAAATAAATGTTAAAAATGAAGAGTGGTGTTTTGATTTCCAAACTATACATATGCACAATAAGTACAACCACCCAAAGAGATAGCCATGGCACCACACGTTAGGCCCCATGACAATATAAAGGTCAGTATGCCACACGTTGAGTATGCTGCCGATCCGAATGCCACACATTGAGCATGCCGACATAAGATAGGTGTACGGCCTACCGGGTGAGATACTCTTTCATCTCTACACCCCAAACTTACCGGTTGTCTAAAAACACACAGTTCACTTGACTGAAACTTGCTAGTTAGGACCGATATGACCTACCGAACTAGTGTCCTATCCAGGAGGAACTCACCCCTCAAAGGTACCTACTGAGAGACTTACCCTAACCCTTCAAAGACTAGTCCTAGTAGTCTACCCTTATTGAGTACTCAACGTTATTTGTCCCACTTGGGAGAAAATTGATCATACATTGTTTTAAAACTTGGAAACAACAATTAAGGGTTTCCAAAACTCTTGTCAAGTTAGGTTTTAGAAAGAATTTAGCATTTTGTGTAAAACTGCTTCTTCAATTTTCAAATGTATTGTTTGACTAAAATAAAAAGGAAAAAAACAATCCTTTATTGCCTTTACAAAACGAATGATCATACATATCGAATTTTAGCTTGCACAATAATTTTGGTCTTCAAATGACTCCATGCAGGAGCTTATCTAATCCTTTGCTCTACTTGAATTCAAAAATCCTCCAAGGTCGACCTAACCCCAGCTGGGGTAAACACAAGGCATAACGTTACATTCGAACTATATCCGCCTTACATAAATAATTCCTAACTCAACTAGTTACAACCATGACTTTAATGTCCTAAGCTTTAAGGCTAGATGACACAGTATTTTATAGAATAAATCTAGTTTGATAAGCTGAAATAACTAGGGGTTCTAAAATAATTACTAATAAGTTATGGTTTCAAATAATAAATTTTGAATATTGATGCTAATAAGTAAACTAGTGTTAAATATTGAATAATACTAAGTTCTAAATAATATTGGTAAATGGTAATATTTAAATAGTATTATTATAAATAAATGCTAAATTACAATTAATTTTTAATTAATAATTAATAGACAATAAATAATTAGTAATAAATAAAAAATTAATAATAAATGAATTATATTAAATTTTTTATTAATAAATAACAAATATATTTTAATATAAATAATATTTATGAATATATGTAAAAGTTTTAACTATGGTCTACAAGGTCATTAATTAATTCTAATATTTTATTTATTATTATTTATATAAAAGATTTTATTTATTATTATACATATATATTATTTTTAATAAAAGATATTATTTATTTGACAAATAAAATACTAATATTTCATTTAATATTCCATTTCCAAATCTCCCTAGGAATTTTGAAACTCTTAGGAAAAATATAGTAGTAATTCTTAATTAAAGTAATAAATTTTGTTAATAAAAGTAACCTAGAATTAAGAAAGAAATAATCATGATTTTCCTATTGCTAGAAAAGATTCATGAACACATCTCCAACATCAAACAATAAACTAATCCATTCATAAACATACACTTGAACTAACACAAACTATCATATGGCCAAATCCCTACTAGACATAATCATCAATCATGGCTTCAATGAAAAATAAGAACATAAGAGCCTAATCACCTTTGGTGTCATGATATCTAACATGCTTCAAACATCCATAAAATTCATTAAGCATGAAGAACATACATTGATTCAAAAGGAAAATCCATACAACTTAGTCATATACAACAATCTTCATGTCCTAACCCCAACCCCTTTATCCACATGCATACACTCAATCGCCCATTCATATTCTATCTCCCTATCAACACCTAAGAGACATGATTTCAGAATTAAAAAGAAGGATTTAAGAATAAATACTTGATTATCGATTACTTTGATAAAGACTAAAGAAGGTCCACGCGATTGAGAGTCTTGAGTAGCCTAAAGGAAAAAAAATAGCCATGGTTGTTGATCAACCATTTCGGCCGAGAGAGAGAGAGAGAGAGAGAGAGAGAGAGAGAGAGAGAGAGAGCATCAGTATGGTACATTGAAGATTGAATGAAAGAGGATGAAAAGGAGGTTGTTCTTGATTTACCTTGATGATGTTCTTGAGACCTTCAAGAAAAAACTAATTTTGATCCGATAGAAAATTCTTGTTTGCCCGTTTTTGTGTTATAAAGACCAGATATGAACATTAGAGACTAAGTAGGGGTAATTTGGAGTATTTGAGAGTGATTGAAGGTGTTTATGGTAGGTTTAGGCATGAAGAAGTGTAGTGTGTGTTCTTGGTGAGAATTGAGAGAATTTGAGAGAAAAGCTATGAAATTCTGGAAAAGCTGTTGGCCGAATGGTTTGGAGTAATTAGGAGTTTCTGTTTTTAGCTAGATGGAGATAGAATAATCTGATTTTCTTTAAAATTCAAATGGAAAAAATTGTGGAGTTGTTTGAGGTAGGAGATTAGCTAATGGTGTTTTGATTAATGTTTCTTTGCTCTTCAATGGAGCCGGCTGGACTGATTAGATTTAAGGTAAATAGTGAAGGCTGTTCAAGTCTTATTGTTGGCCAAAATTTAGTCTTTAATGACAGAGAAAATTCTGGTTTGGTTGCTTGGTACAAGAGTGTTTTCATGGAGCAAAATTCTAGAATTTTTTTGAAGTTCAAAAGAGTTTTGGATAGAGTAATCTTAGGAGGGTTTTGAGGTGTGGTTATGGAGTCCAAGTACTCAAGGTAAGTGTGGAGGTTAATGGTGTTCAGTCCATGGCTGAACAAGGTCCAATTTGTAGAGGTTTGAAGGTGTTTTTTGGGCCTAGGCTTTGAGAGAAAAAACTGGAATTTTCCTGGTTTCAAAGTTGTTCAAGAGCTTCGAATGCTAAGGTTTTTGTTGTAGAATTTTCTGCATTTCTTTAGCCCAATTTGCAGCTGGATTTCTGGGGTATTTGAGGGTCCTTTAGGTTTGATTTTCCAGCTTTCTTTCTAGAATAAAACAAAGGGTGCTTCAACTGAATTGATGACAAAAAACAGCTTCAATTACAGCTTAGAATGCAATGAATTGTGCAGGAACTTTTTCTGGTTTTTTGCAGTCCGAATTTTGCATAGAATTTTCAGTCTTCAAGCTACATGAAATGACCATTTTTCTGGCAACAAATGAGCAAGTTTACTATCTGAATTTTTTGAAAATTGGACTGCCCAGAATTCTGGAAAATTTCCAATTTTCTTCATTAAAACCATGAACAACTTGAAAGTAGGATTGAAGGTTCTACCATGGTGATTTATTTTTCTTGGGAACCCATCCTAATTCTTCTCCCTAATTTCGGCACTCCCCTATCCCCAAGAGCTGATTTTTGAAATTCAAGGCTAAGGAATTATCACAAAATTTTTGGAATTAAAAGAAGAGATTTAATGGATTTTGGTTTATTTAAATTATGAAGATTTTAGGACAAAGCTAGAGGTAATAAAAAGGACAAGAATTCCTCTAGAATTCTTTTTAGGACATGATTATATGATCAAGACATTCTCTTCGTGTCTCCCCTAGGACAATATTCCTATCTTTAAGGAATATAAGAAAAACAGAAATTCAAACATAACTAAGATAATAATGAATAAAATCTAAGTGATGGGATTTGTATTCATGACCTTAGAGATTAATTCCAAAGCTCTAACCACTAAATCACAACAACTCTTATTCTTATTTTCTCACCCAAATATTCTTCTTATCTAAACCTCAAGCCATCTTCCTATTTTAACCTCAAGCAAAATTACATTTTTACCCTTCCTACCCAATAAGCATAACTAAGCCTTTTAACCTATAAACCACAATTCTAAAACACATAAAATTATTTAAAAATATATATTTTTATACAGAATAATATGATATGCATCCTGACCCCCTTACTCTAGGATTGTCTTTAGGTGGGGTTTCACACATAGCAGCTTCCAAAGCAATTAAGAAGGTAGTCTGGATCAATAAGTTCATTACAAAATTAGGCATGGTACCTAGCATTGTTGATCCAATACCCTTGTATTATAATAACAATAGAGCCATTGCACAAGCAAAGGAACCACAGTCTCATCAGCAATCTAAACATGTGTTTAGGCGCTATAACTTGATTAGATAAATCATTGATAGAACACACATAAAGATAGAAAGAGTTTCCACTAATCAAAACATAGTTGATCCACTTACAAAGGCATTATCCCAAAAGAAACGTAGTGGTCATGTTCAGTCATTCGGTATTAGATACATGAATGATTAGGTCTAATTCAAGTGGGAGATTGTTAAGATATGCCCTAGAAGCAATCATTTGTACAATGTATTTAGCACATTAAATCAATAAAATGCATTCTTTATCTTTCAGTTTCTTTGTTTCATATTTTTGTGTGTATAAAAACTGTTAGATAAAATCTCAAGTACAACACTGTGTTAAGAAAATTATGATAGAGATCATGATGTGAGGTTACCACTGTGATGCCCCAATCCCACATGGGATTGGGATGAGAAGTTGGGCCCAGCGAGGATGCTTAGGCCTAAAGGAGGGGTGAATGTGATGCCCCAATCCTACATGGGGTTGGGATGAGAAGTATGAATGATATATAAGAATGGGCCTAAGTACCCATTGTCCACTTGGGATATCCATTTTGGCCCAGTGAGGACAGCGGCCAAGTTGTTAACCCTGGGTACTGCTAGGCCCATAGTCGCGCTTCCGGGTCCGCGGGCACGGGATATGACATTTGGTATCAGAGCAGGTAACCAGTCATCGGTATGGGAACTAAGTGCTACACCATGTACGGTAGGAGCCACCTCTAGAATCCTATACCGCCTGATTGGTCTTGGATTTAGCCCCTAAATTATGAGCCCAGCAAGAATGCTTGGGCCTAAAAGAGTGGTGAATGTGATGCCCCAATCCCACATGGGATTGGGATAAGAAGTTGGGCCCAGCGAGGATGCTTGGGCCTAAAGGAGGGGTGAATGTGATGCCCCAATCTCACATGGGATTGGAATGAGAAGTATGAATGGTATATAAGAATGGGCCTAAGTGTTGGGGATATGCCCTAGAGTCAATTTGTACTTATACTATTGTCGTTATGTTTTATATAATAATATGAGGCTTTCCTTTCCATGAATAGTGCGTTTTGTTTTGTGGTCATCAAGTACGTGACTTGATAGTAAAACCTAACAATGAATACAATGACTATTCTAAATCTGTCCCTAATCATTTATTATTATTTGAACAATAATAAATTAATATTAGTATGTTTGTGACTGGATGGCTATGTTTTACTGGTCATGGATATTTGTGATATCAAGTCAAAACATAAATAAATATTAGAGAACATTGTATTGGACATGACCCACTGTGAGAGTACTTCATGGAACATGTCATAAGTACTTTCTAGCCATAATAATATTAAAAGTCCTTCGACCTAAATTCATCATAGTTTCCTACTTGATAAATTCTGTATTTTAACGTTGTCTAAAGTTGTCTTTAACCAGATAATAAATTAGACTACTGTTGGATATAGAATAAATCAATGAGAGGAATATGATTGATAGTGAAGGAATTTATCCCTCTCAATTATGGGAGAGATATCCATGGGCCCCTTGATAAGTTAGACTGTTAAACTGCATGGTTGTGCTCAAATATATCAATCTGAGATATTGATATCATTTGTTTGAACAATCTACTATGAAATCAAGAAATAATTGATTAAGCTTAATAAGGATGACATGCTCCGTGCCTTATGCTTAATCTGGATATCGTGTGACAAAATGACTAAATATAAAATTATGATTTGGTTCAAAGAGATCACCGATCTTCATTTAATCTGGATAGTTATAATATTTTGCTAGAAACCGCTTATAACTTGTGGGCCATTTAAATATGATTTAGGCACACTGTCAGTATTAAATGAACCTGTAGGGTCACACAATAAGCGAACTTGTTAAGTTATTTTTCTGGTAACCAGATTTGATGAATCTGGAAATATGTCTAAATTAATCGAACTTAGAAATTTACTAGATACAATGAATTTGGAAATATATCCACATTTGATGTATTTGGATGATATCCAAATTATAAGAATCTGTCTCGGTAAATTAATTAGTTAAATTACCGAGATAATGACAGAATCTTATCATATCAGTTTTAATTTAATTTGAATTAAAATTAAAATACGATAAGATATTATTGGGGATGGACTCTAAGAGGTTCAAAGTGGGTTTTTAAGAAAACCCTAGCCGTCTTCTTGGGTGTGCCAATTTCTATTGAGAATATTCATGTCTCCATTGATCAGAAAAAAAGCTCTCAAACCCTAGGCGCTAGCACTCTCCCGGTAACAAGTGAGTGCGCGGTGTGTATCCGATAGAGGACGTTCGCACACTGTAGCATTTGGTGATCGTTCAGGTTGCACGTACAGTGATAGAATCAGAATCGAAGGATATCGATTACACCAAACAGAGGTAATTCTACAAACATACGATCTTCTTAATCGTTTACTTAGATCCTCGAAAGGGATTCGTAGATGTTTTTCGCGTTTAGGAGTCCACGAATCCTAACATTAAGTACCCATTGTCAACTTGGGATATCCATTTTGGCCCAGCGAGGACGATGGCCAAGTAGTTGACTGTGGGTGCTGCTAGGCCCATAGTTGCGCTTCTGCAATCCTAAGAGCAATCAAACTCTTCTAAACCTAGTTCAAATCACCTAAAATACCTCTTATCAAATCTGATTATTTTAGCTACACAAATCAGATTTTTATCCATTAAAAAATTCCAGAATTTTCGGCCAGCTTTATACAGGAATTTTGGCTAGCTTTGCTTAGTGCAATGCCCGAAAATTCTGCACTCCAAACCTTACTAAAACTCCTTATTGAATTAGCCAATTTCAATGCCTAAAGAACTCATTATTTCCTCTCTGAATTGTATACAGAATAGCAACTAAAACAACCATAATTTTCCCTCTTTTTGCTCATAGATTTCGCACAGCACAAGCACCACAATCGCACAGAATTTTTGGTTACCAAAAGCTGTACAAACTCCTTCTTGTTTTGGCCAAAACCCTAAACACGCACAGCCCTATTCTTGAGCATTATTTCGGTCAGCATAGGAGAACAATTCCAGATTATTTTCTCCTCTTAAACCCTCTGAAATTCGGCCAGCAATAAGGGTACAGCAAGCTGCAATTTTTCGCCATTGCTGTCCAAGAAACCTAGAGCCATTAAGAGTCCTTAGCACCAACTTCTAACCCTAAATCAAATTCTTCTAACCCTAAACCAAAGTAGCCGGCTATTCCAACCTTACTACATGAAAATTTCCAGCAAAGTTTCTCTGCAATTTTCGAAAACTCAAGAGCATTCTAGGCCAACAAAACCAATCATACCTTAAGGTAAGTAAAAACCCTCTCAACCTCTCAAATCCTTTCTTCCATTAATTCTTCTCTTTTTCTTCCCTTGAATCACGCCACATAGAGGCTTATTTCATCCTCTTTATCTACTTTCGAACAAATGGAAGAAAAAAAGACAGCTTTCCTCTTCTTCTCAAGCAACTCGGGACGATCATCATAGGAGTATCGAAATCTTGTTAACCCGGTGGTTGTAAAGTAAGGGAATTCCTACGCTAGATGTCGAAATTAAGATCTAATGAGATTGATGATGTCTATGGAAGTATGATAGTATGATATATGTGCTTAGTTAGGATAGATGAATATTTTGAGTCAAGTAATTAATTAAACATATTCGATGGATAGCAATGCTATGTTTTATTGTGATAGTGATGGATGTGAATTGTGATGGTCAAGTCAAGACCTTTTTGATATATTATTCACATCTTCGATGGATATATGATCATAGTGTACGTACTTTGAGGATTAGATGATTTATTTGAAGTTAGATAATGGATCATGATTTATCTTAGGAATTATTGTATAAAATATTTGAGAATAAATTAAATTTTATTCCTAATATCTTATCATAACCTTTTAGAGAATTTTAAATATTATTAATCTAGATTTTAAAAAGATATATCTAGGTAATATATTAGGAGATAGAATATATGAAAATCTATAGGTATTGTGCTATGTGGTAGCCACCACGTTTTAAGGGATAAACCTCCATATTTTAATTTTCTTTATATAATTAAAAAAAGAAATAAAAGGATAAAGTTTGGATTTTAAATGAAATAATTACCTCTTGGATAAGATGATGATTTTCAAAAATTTAGGAAGGAAAAGGAAGAAGAATTCGGTAGCTTCAAGGAACTAGGAAACCAGAATTTTCTCTCAATATAACTATTTATTAGCTATTTAAAATTTACTCAAATTAAAATAGGGAATTAATTAAATTATTTCTTAAATAGATAACCTAGTTTCTTCACCAAATATTCTGGAAAATTGCATCAAAGCTGCCGCCACCCTTGGAGCAAATATAATCCAAATCAAACTCTTTAAAACCTAGCTAAGGTTGTCCAAGAAAACCTTAACCAACTAGGACTTTGTTTTAGCCAAAAAAATAACAGAATTTACCCCTCCAATTCCTTTAGAATCTCAGCCAAAAAACCAGCCTTATTCTGCATGAAATTCTCAGCAAAAACCTACACAAAAATTCTTCTAACTAGCGAGCAAAATACAGCTACATAAAGGATTCTTTTTCTTCTTTTGTTTCGCCACTTTAGAGACCAAAACCAACCAGATTTCTTCACTCATTCTGTCCAGATTTTCCTCCCACTTTCTATCCAGAATTTTGGCCATTCTAAGCTGCAAAAATACGACAGAATCAGCCCTAAACTCCTGACCAATTTCGGCACCCATAGAAGAGCTAAAGCTGTCCAACTTTTCTCTTATAATCAAGACTCCAAAGCAAGGTAGAACTTCTCCAAATACCTAAACACCAAACCCTAGACTTTTCTATTCAGAAAACCATGAAAATCTCCACCCTTTCAGCCCCTTAAACTCACAAAAAAGAAATCAGCATTCAACCAGCTCCAAAATTCAGCCAGCCTATTCCAAAAGCAAAGCCAAAAACCGAATCTCTCTGTAGGGTAATTGATCTTCAACCCTTCTATTCAACCCCTACTCTATTCTTTTCCTTTTCTCTTCCTTAAATCATGTCCATAAGGGACTGATTTTACCTATTCTTTGGTGAGACTTGATCAAGGCCATCCAAGCGATCCAAACTCTTCAACTATTGATCAAACTCAAGCTAGTCAACAAGGAGTTACCGTGTTTCAAGTCTAAATCGCTAAGAAGTAATCAAGATCCTATCTTTATTGATTTAAATGGTCTTAAACTTTAGAATATTGGCTTAAGAATGCCTATGGAGTCTAGTATGAAAGCATGAATATATTAGATTGATGAGCATGTTGGTGAAAGCCATAGAAAAAACATGTATGAGATAGGACATTGATGTATCTTGTCATGATGAATCTAGAACCATGCTAAATAGGCAAAAGATGAGATCTTTTAATGTTTATGGGGCTATTTATGATGATTTTATGTTAGTTAATATGGAAGTTGTCATGTGATGAATTGATCTAGATCAATGCATGGTTACGATCAATAGAATAGTAAAGGAAAGTTTTACATGTGATCTATTGAATTAAATACCATGAATGAACTAGGTGATTAATGAGATCATGGAGAGTCGTATTGTATGAGATAGTGGATGGAAAGATTAAATCCTAATTGTGGGACTATTTGCTCTAGATAAGGAAGGAGTGGAAATAAGAGCAATCGATTGAGTTGGATCTAGCTGTGATTTATCCAGGTAAGTCCTTGCATAAACTCTTTTGTTAAATGATTGTGATGGCAAGTCAAATATTGTAAAGCTTTGTGAAGCTATTGTTGAACTATGATTACTTGGGTTGTAAATGTGGATGTTTATTCTCTAAAACGGTTTTGACAAACTAACGACTTTATCAAGAACTATTCTTTCTCTAAACATCTTAGAAAACTATTTTTAAAGAAAACCACATTTTACAAAGCCAAAGTATAGACTTATTGTTATGAGTCAGGAATTGACGGATATGTTCGTTGAATACTCAATAAGGGTAGGCTAACAATACTAGTCTTGGAGGGCTTGAGTAAGTCTTCTGGCAGGAGGACACCTCCAGAAGATAAGCTTTGCTTGAAAAGGCGACAGTATTGGTTGGTCAGGCCGGTCCGAGCTAGCATTTGTACCTGGTATAGTATTATCATTTTCCCGGCATGGACACCCGGATGGTTTTGTTGAGTGTAGAGATGGAGGAGTATCTCACCTGGTGGGCCGTACACCCATCTTTGATCAGAACGCCCAAAGTGTGGTAATCTGATCCAGTCAAGGTGCACAAAGTGCGGTGCCTTGACCGTTTTCTTGTCATGGTGCACAAAGTGTGGTGCCTTAACCGTTTTCATATCATGGAGCCCAAAGTGTGGTGACATGACTATTTACTCGAGTGGATGATTTATTTTATACAAAGTGTGACAATAAGAAAACCCACTCCTTGCAAAGAGAAATTATTTATGACTTACCAAATATTTCTGCAAATGTTTTCAGCTATGCATACACGAACTGTTCAAAGTACCATGTGCACACACAGGACTTACTAAGATATTAATTTCACACTGTTTTTATATCATGTGTTCCGGAGATTGATACTGCTAAGCAAGCGGGATGTCTAGTAGTTGGAGCTTTTGTTGCTTTATTTATGTTGTTTGAGAGACAGATGTCATTTATGTTTTTAGAACTGATGTATGCATATGTTTAGACTTACTCAAGTTTGATTTTGATGTAAAAAGAGTTTCCCTTTATTTATTTAAGTTTGTCATCTTTGGTTCGACTTTATATTATGTACCTCGGTTTAAAGACCCTTTTTCCTTTGGATGGGGCGACATCCGTGCCCTTTGAGGGTACGTAATAAGGGGTGTTACAACCACTATACTAGAATATGTTTGTGTTTAAATTATCCTTAGTCATAGTATTAATAAGAAAGGACATCATTAATGTGATAAGATTAGCACGTGTTAAATTTCTTGATTTGATGAAGCGGTGGTTCTCACATCCCTGAGTATTGTAATACTCAAAGTTAACACGTGGATGCTTGTTACTTGAACAAGTTTATTGGATGATCAAACTATAAGATAATCACATGGATAATTATTTAGTGCCAGTAATAGAATCTCATTATAACAAATGTGCAATACTCTTAGACTTGAAATCTCCAAGGTACTTTGTTTACTAAGCATTATACTTTGATTCTAATCTCTGAAGCCCTTATAAGACTGCTTATAGGATGGACATTAGGTACAACATGAAGTAAATGAATCTGGTTGAGAGGGTCAATAAAGGATTCACTATTCCTAATAGTAAGAGCGAATATCTCGAGGCCACTTGTAGGCATCATTATTCAAGAAGTCCTTGATACACATGATGAGTAATATATTTCAAGAGTAAGGACTAAAATATTCGAGTCAGAATTAATTATTATTCTTGAGGGAGTTGGCACTAGTTCTATACTCTAAATCGAACGAGATATTATATAGTGAAATGAGTTTATTGTACTGATATTTTGCTATTGAAATGTTCAAGTCAGGCCACTTGACTTTTTGGACTTTTGGGTGGTCATGATGCATTACTAGATACCGCTCATGATCTGCTAAATATGGATTTATTAATTAGAGAATTAATAAATTTAATCCTAATTAGAATTAATAAATTGATTCTAATTATAAATGGATTATTAATTCTGTTATGATAGAATTAATTCATATTAGCTACTAATTGACTAGAAAACCTAATAAGTCACACAAAATAGAGGAATTGGTATTCAAGATATTATATGATAATATTATGGGGTTAATTTGAAATAAAAATAATAATTATTATGGGCTAATTATAAAATGTTATAATTAGTTAGGTAAAATTAAAATTATTTAAAAACCTTGTACTCGAGTTATAAATTTGTTATAACTCAAGGGCCAATTTGCAATTTCAAAATTCCAAAGTCCATAATGGAAAAGGAATTATTAATGTTTCTAAAATTTTAAGAAACATACAGGAATAGATTTCTGTGAGGATTTTCGTTAGTTTTTCATAAAGGGATTTAGGAAATATGTAAAGGGTTTTACGTGTCGGCTGAAGGTTTCCAAAACTGTGTGTGTGTGTGTGTGTGTTATGTTTTGGACACCGATTCGGTGAAAAAAAGAAAATAGAGACGTACACAGCATACAAAATCTCCTTTTTTATTCCTTGTATAGTCCAAATATAAAATCCCTAACGCCGCAAGAATTATACCCACTAGCATCGGTTTCTTTGTGTCGTTATTGAATACAATTCCCTGTGTGGATTACTGTTAGAGAATTCCCATTCTTGGAATTTGGTGGCTCAATTAAATCGACTTTTGATTGAGATTCACGTGGAAGAAAAATTTTAAAAGCTACGTTTTCGAGGTAACGATTTTCTTTCCCTTCTCCTAATCCGTTTAATTATATATGAGTGATCCTGTTGCATGGATTTCATTTTAATTTTCCGTTGCGTGCAAACTAGTTTACATGATCGAAATCCAATAAAAAAACCCACTAGAATAAATTTTCTCAAGGCAGATGCATTCGTGAAATAGTTTTCAAAAAAGCACAACAGACCCAAACAAATTTATGAACCAATTTCAATAAACTTGGCCATAATCGCGAAACAATTTCACAATGTAAATAAAGACCCATAAAACTCATGTAGAAGGCCATGATATCACTGTTGGATTTCAATCATGCTACATCAAATATTCGTGTAGCGGAAATTAAAACAAAATCCACGCAACATGATCACTCGTACGAAATTAAATGAGTCAAGGGCGAGAAGAAAATTTGATTACCTTAATCAAGCAGCTTTTAAAATTTTCTTTGCACAAATCCCTTCGGAAGTTTATCAAATTGAGCCACCAAATTCCAACAATATGAATTTCTCCAATATTAATCCACACGAAGAACAAGCTCAAGAAAAGTTGCCGTAAATCTATGCTAGCAAAGTTATTTTGGAAGCTGTGGGAATTAATTGGTTTCGTAGAAAAATTAGTTATAAAGGCTACTTGAAGAATTTCTGAAAATCCTCAAAAAACTCACTCGGGATTGCATAACATATATCCTCATATATACTCTTTTCACTACCTTTACAGTACATACGTACAGAGCCTCATTTTATTTCCTAATCTTTTTAGGAAACAATTATTTAGCCTTTTTAATTATGGACTTTTAGAAATTGTAATTTGGCCCTTGAATTATGACAAGCTTATAATTCACCCACAAAAAATTTAATAATTGCAATTTCATCCAACTAATCACAAGACTTTATAATTAGCCCATAATAATAAATTATTATCACAATTAACCCCATAATATTATCATATAATATCTTGAGTACCAATTCCTTTATTATGTATGACCTATTAGATTTTTTGGTCAATTGGCAGCTAAATATAAATTAATTCTAATCACTATAGATTTAATAATCCTTGATAATTAGAATTAACTTATTAATTTTAGTTATGATTAATTTATTAATTCTCTAATTAATAAATCCATATTTAGCAAATCATAAGCGGCATCTAACAATGCATCATGACCATCTAAAAGTCCAAAAAGTCAAGTGACTTGATATAAATCTTTTAATAGCAAAATATCAGTGTAATAAACTCTTTTCATCATACTATATCTCATTTGGTTTAAAGTATGGAATTATTGCCAACTCCCTCTAAAATACAATTAATTCTAATATGAATTTATTAGAACCTGTTCCAGAATCCATTACTCAGCATGTGCATCATTTGGAACTATTTCCAATACATAGTTGACTTGGCCAAGGACTTATTGAATAATGATTCCCTACAAGTGGCCGAATATACTCCCTACTATTATGAGTGATGAATCCTTTATTGACCCTCTCAACTACTTTCTTTTACTTTACATTGTACCCAATATCTAGCCCATAGGCGGTCCCTGATGAAACTCCAAAGATTAGAATCAAAGTACAATGCCTAAGAAACAAAATATCTTGGAGATCTCAAGTCTAAAGATACTTACATATTTACTATAATGAGATTCTATCACTAGTACTAAATAGTTATCTATGTGAATATCTCATAACTAGGTCATCCAATTAACTTGTTCATATAATAAGCATCCACATGTTAACTTTGAATATCACAATACTCACGGATGTAAGAACCACCACTTGATCTAATCAAGAATTATAACATGTGCTAGTCTTTGTGCATTAATAATGTCCTGTCTCATTGATACTATGATTAGAGATAGTTTAAACATAAGTACTTCATAATGTAGTTGGAATCTCACATCTTGATTTCTATCATGATTGCCTTAACACTATACATTGTGCTATAGATGTAATAACCCGTCGTTCAAAGTGAATATATTTTCCCCTTCCTTATTATTAATAGTATTACTAAGGCTATAAAGTAATAATATTATTCCTAATGTTATAGAATGGCCATCCCTAGTGCCATTATTATTAAGAATAGTATTAGTAGTAATATTGTTATTATTTTATTTTATTCTATTTTATTTTACTCTATTCTACTATCATTATTATTGTAGTTTAATGATAAATTATTATTACTACTTTTATTCTATTATTCATTACTATTTTTTATATATCTATTATTTAATATAAATACTTCTTGGTAATAATAAATTATAGCATTATTAAATTCAAGAATTATGTTGAATTATTATATTATTTTACCATTAGTATATATATATATATATATATATATATATATATATAATTCAACTAATACCCTAAATATCTTAAGCTATATTCATATTATATAAAGATATATTTTAGAGGGCCCACAAGAAGTAAATGAAGAGGGCCCACAAGCATGATATTTTTTACCAACATTTACTATGTTTAGACTTTCCTTAATTAAGCTTAACTAAGTTAAATTAGATTAGGGCAAGTGATCATAATTAAACTAGCTTAGGGTAAATTAATCATGATTAAGTATATATTAGCCTTAAGATGTTTTAAGAGATTCTATAAGTTTCTAAAAGGTTCTACAACCTTCTAGCATAATCCTTAATTTTCTTGGAATCCTAGAGAAGTCTAGAGACTTCTAGAAATGCTAACTCACCTTAAAGCAAGACCAAGAGGATTAAGCTCTATAAATAGGAGTAAGGAGAGGAGAATTTCGGCCAAAGCTGGGAGGAGAAGAAGAAAAACCAGAAAAGTGAAGAGAGGAGAGGGAAAATAAGAAAAAGAGAGACTAAGGGAGAGAGGGAGATTTCCGGCAGCAAGGAAAGAAAGAAGAATCGGCAGCAAGAAGAGGAAAGAAAGAAGAACCGGCAGCAAGGAGAAGGAAAGGAAAAGGAAGGAAAGGAAGGAGTGTCACAGCTTTGTCTCCATCTTAGAAAGGTAAGGGATCACTACTAAAAGCTAAGAGAATGATACTAGAGGTTGGAAACTATGTGCATATGAATTTGTTGATGTTGAGTAATAAAAATATTTTGATTTTGTGATGGTTGTTGGTTGACCGGTTGAGTTAGTGATGAATTGAGCATGGTTTTCAGTTCATGTGAGGTGTATTGGAGTGATAGTATGCTGAAAATTTGAAAAGAAAAAGGGTGGAAATGATAAAGAAACAAGAAGAGCTATTTGATGGTGATGAATAGTTAGCTTGTGTTGTTTGGAAACTTCAAAGGAAATCTGAGTAAGAATGACTGCAAATGAAGCATAAATAATCCTAAACATGTCCTAGACTAGTTATAAAGGAGTTGGAACAAGTTGTGTGGAGGTTGTGAAGGTTTTGAATGGCTAAGAGAACTTGAATAGCAAGAATGGTGAAAGCTGTTAAAAATTTACTGGTTTGGTAAGCTGGGAATAATTTATTTGTTTGAACAAAAGAGAAGTGCTGGGAATGAAAACCTATTAGAAAAATGATTTTGGGATGTTGAATAAGATATTAAAGGGTTTAAATGTGGTAGGATATGTTGAAGAAACCATAGAAATAAATTAAAACAAGTTGAGCTCTAAACAGTAATTCTGGACCTCCAGCTCGGAGCAGTAAGTTTAGCTGGAAAACTGAACGAAATGGAGAGATTTTTGAATATCCCATGACCTGAAGTTGATATAGAAATGTCCTAGGAGTATTTAGGAAGCGGTTTCACCTTATTTGGACCTGTATTGAAGGAGATATGAATGAAATGCTGGAAGATGACAAAACTGAACCACCAATCTCGGAACAGTAAAATTAACTGGAAAACTGTACAAAATGGGATGGAGTTTGCATGTCTCATGACCCGTAATTGATAGAGGGATATCTTAGGAATATTATGGAAGTAACCTCACCTTATTTGGACCTATATTGAATAAGTTATCTGAAAAATGGTGAAGCGTGGTAAAGCTGTAAAACCAGGAAAACCATCAAAGGCATTAATTCATTTATTTCTTTAAGAAAGTCTTAGAAACCTTATTAGAACCATTAAGCATTTAAACCCATTAAGTAATAATATCGAGATATACTAATGGTGTAGGTGAATCAAGTCGAGGGAACTCCTTTTAGGACTATACACGAGTGCAACTTCGACTTATTATACAAGGTGAGTCCCTATGATTTCTAAAACCTTTTTAAAGGCTAGTGTGCTTTAATTTTCCATGAAATGACATGTTTTATACCGTTTTGGAAATGTTTAAATATGTTTACGGAATACATGAGCAAGACCTATTTTTATGCAATTTCGACTTGAATGAATTTCATAATTGGTTTGAAAACCTTATTGGATGATTAAAACACGAATTATGTGAATTTAGTCATTTTGGATTAAATATTTGAGATTTCCGGAAAATAATAAACTTTAGAATCGGGTATTTGGAAAATGATCCAGATATCCTTATTGGAATGATTTATGAAACTTTTGGAACTCGAGTATTCGGTAAATGACCGAAATATCCTTATTGGAACTTTTGTGAATATTTCTCAAATCGGGTAAGGGTAAAATGACCCGAATACCCTCAAAAAGTCTTTTGGAATTGAGCATGGGCAAAATGACCCAAATGCCCTTGGGAAATGACTTTTGTGATTAAGTATGGGGAAAATAAGCCAGTTGCTCTTGGAAACACGTTTTGATGTGTGAGTAAAACCTTTTGTCTGGTTTTCAACATGATTTTGGAAAATGTTGTTTTGGCCCCAAAATGTCTTAATTGAAGATCCTGCGGGGTCAGATAACCCTCTGGCCTAATCAGCCAGATGGGGTTGGTATTGTTGCGTTGAGTACTCAACAGGGACTTTGATCTTTGTACTAGCCCATGTTAGAGGTAGACGACCCCAAGTAACCTGGCTAGTTCTGGGGATTGTCTTACTCTAGACAGGGCGACAAGACATCGAGATGAGTCGTCTCTGGCTAGCCATTGTGAGCCCGGCAATTGCCTTGTGATTGTGATGGTAGGTTGTTCACATGATACCGAGCAGGGACACTCGGTGTGTTCAATCCCTTGCCACCTCGATGGTGATTGACGTCAAGATTGGGACCCCTGGCTTATGGTGGCAAGTAAAAGATCTCTAAGTGCACGGTGAGGTACATATGTATGCTGCTCACCCTTCCGGCATATCATGGGTGACGTGCTGTAAGGCGCAGTCCCTGGCACAAGAGACCGTGTAGCCGAAGGCGAAGTTCCTCGAACTTTGCACGCGGGTCGCACTTCCAAGTGGGGAAGAATCCGCATTTATTGAATTGGGGGCCATATGTTTGGAAATCATTGTTTTTCAAATGTACATGATAACTTGATCCTAAATTTATCAACTACTGCTAACTCTCTGTTATGAAATTTATTTCAGCAAAGAAATTGAAAGTCATCTCTCTTCTAAGCAAAATACTAGCACACACGGGACTCACTGAGTATACCACTCACACGTGTATTTATCTTTTCTATTTTAGGGACTGGAGCTGAAGAATAACGACGGTATTCCAAGACTTCTTCTATAGCTCTGGATAGCAAATCTTTTGGAGTGATCATTGTACATAGACTAGGAGATGTTTTAGCTTATGTATTTTGGAAGCTATGACAATGTACCTATCGTGACTCATATGTGTATATAAATAAAAAGCATGTTTCATATATTTACTTAAACTTCGATTTTACCGCTTACTTTAAGTTTAAATCATTATAAAGACCCCTAGTCTAAGAAGTCGGACGGGGCGGCATCCCACCCGAGTTGGCCCACTGCGTCAAGAAAAGAAAATGTGGGGTGTTACAATAGACTTTATCAATCAGTTCTTTTATATATATATATACACACACACACACACACATATGAAATAAAGAAACTGAAAGATAAAAATGTCTTTTATTGAATAAATGTGCATTATACATTGTACAAATGATTGCTTCTAAGGCATAATCTAACATCATTTTCCCTTAATAAACTTGAGAAATGATTTGAGGGATTGGGAACTTGGTGATAGGTGAGGTTTTGGGGTCACCTAGAGATAGGGATTCTAATACTTTTTGGCTTCTAATTAGATTTTCTTGATTTTATGCATTCTTGGATTTGATTTGTATGATAGAGATATCAATAAATTGGGTCGAGAGAAAGTGAATTTTACTTTATTTTGAAAATCTTGCTAATGCTTAAATTTGATCTCAATTGATTCAATAATGTTTATTATTTAAGTATATTTGGGGGAATTCTTGTTTAACTACATGGCCAATCTACTTTTCTTTCTTGAATCTTGCCTTGTAATCCTCTAGACATTACCTTAAAATTTGGGTTGATGTATTTGTGTGGTACTCTTTTATACTTAATTAGTAGAAATTAGTTGTTTTACTTCTTGTTTTGGTTGATTAAATAATAGAACTTAGGTGGAAGTAGGAATAATTGATCCTGTTCATAAGGTTCTTCGATACCTATCAACTACACTCTATGCTACATGATGGGTAATTTTTTATGTTTGTGTATATAAGCTAAATTGGTATTTTAAATTAAGACTTAGCTGAGCATTAGATTCATTTTCTGTAATATTGCACTCTACACAAAAACGCACAACAAGTTTTTGGCGTCATTGTCGGAGATCGATTGTCAATATTCCAAAAATACTTAAGGTTTATTGATTCAATCATTTGTTATCTTGTTTATATCTTTGATTTTGATTTTTCTTAGGAAGTTGATGGATTTTCTACTTTTAGGATAGTGGATTTTAGAAGTTGTTTAATTGATCTCTTGTGAATATTTATATATAAATTTTTACTGTGTTTCATCCTATTTCATAATGTACTTATTTATTTACCTTTTAAGTTTTATTTCATATCCTCCCATTATGGTTTATTTTGATGTTAATTTGTTTTACTATTGGATTATTTGTAGTTGAATCTAGCTTTACTTTATTTTATAGGACAATTTTCTTATGTATGCATAGAAGAGATTATAGTAAAAAGTTGGCAGAGTTTGATAGTGAGATAGAAATGACTTTTTGAAGGTTGTGTAGGGAACAAAAACAAAGAGAATTGAAAGTTTTAGAAAAATTAGACACTTCGACTGAATTTGATGAGAAAATGGAAGTTAACCAAGGTGGTAATGGTAATGAAAATGGCAATGGGAGAAGAACAATAGGTGATTGTGCTAGACCCACTCTTTCTGGTGCAAATTCGAGTATAGTGAGACCTCAAGTGGATGAAAACAATTTTGAAATCAAACCTAACTTTATTCAGATGAGTCAGCACATTATTCAATTTAATGGTTTGTTGGATGAAGACCATAATGCTTATTTAGCTTCTTTTTGAGAAATTTGTGATACACTAAAGCTAAATGGAGTGTTAGAAGATTCAATTAAGTTGAGGTTATTTCTAGTCTCCTTGAGAGACTGCGCAAAAGCTTAGTTGAAATCATTACCCACCAGTTCTATTATTACTTGGGAGCAATTGATTGAAAAATTTCTCGCTAAGTATTTTCCCCTACTAGAGTGGCCAAGTTGAGAAATGACATTTTCTCATTTTCTCAGTTAGATGGTGAAACAATTCATGATGCTTGAGAAAGATTTAAGGAGTTGATTAGAAAATATCCTCAATATGGTTTTGACCTTGGTTTGCAAATGCATACTTTCTATAATGGATTGAACTTTTCTACTAAGCAAATGATTCATGCTGGAGGATCTGTTTTTTCAAAAACCCCAGAGGAACTTTTTTTTTTTAATAGAATATATCTCATTAAACAATTATTCTTGGGGAATGCAGAGATCAAAGGAAAAAAAAAATCAAAGAATGCATAATATAGACATATGCATTTGATTGATTTTAACCCTAAATTCAACAACTATTGTCAGTAAACAACTAAGAAATCTAAGCTCATTCTCGGTGACGTTTCTTACTCTAGAACCATTTCACTAATTCTTGAACTATTTGAAGTAGTGTTAAGCCCTCATCGACTTTTATTGAATTTAAATGGAATATTTGTTGTTGCGTTGAATAGTTGAGCTGTTCTGGATATTTTAACTATCGTTTTGCTCTTACGCCTTTATTGTTGAGCTTTGTTGAACTATTTTGACTAAAATTGTGAATTTGGTATTGATGCTTTGTGTTGATGGCTAAGTGTGGAAGATTTGATTTGTGTGGAATACTACTTTGTATTTGAGGAGTTTGAATTAAAAATTGTAGTTGCAATGAGAAAATGTGCAAAAAGTTAAATTTTGGTTAGTTGATTAGTGTGATAAAATGTTGACTAAGTTGAAAACTTTGTGTGGATTTCTAAGCTGGGATGTATTTGTGTGAAACTTATGTGAATTGTGTTGTTAGATTGAAGAAAAGAAAGGGTTGAGGAATTGTGATTTGAAGAATTAGGAACTTTGTGAAGATTGAAGAGTTTACTTGGTAATATGTATTAGTTAAGCTGAATTTGAACTATTTACTATTGATTTTGGATTGATCTCTATTGAGTTGTTTGTGTTGCATTGAATTTTTGGTTGATTAGTTAGGTATAATGTGAAAAGAAGTTTATGTAGTGGATGTGGTGGATTGGTTTGGAAGGACTTGTGGTAATTGGTTAGAGGTTGGGATTTGCGTTATAAATTTGAAAAGAGGAGTTGTGATTATGTTAACTGCAATATTGGGATTTATGTTCCTCTTTGGATAGTTTTGCAAAGTGTTGAGTTTTGTTAGTGGAAGTTGTTGTGTTGACTTGTGAAAAGTTTGTGGGACTGTGAAAGAAGAATTTTTTATTACTCTTTCTTCCTCCTTTCTTTGCACCATCTCTTATCCTTCATATCCTACCTATAACACCTAGACATATTCTACAAAACTACATTCGAAGAGAAAAAGAGGTGAAACCTCTTCATCCCACCAACATCCTTCTACCCTTTCTAATAGATTTGTCAATAAAGAAAATAAAGAGAGGTCTAAGAAAAAGGATGAGAGGAGAATCATTGTAGAGAGGACACTTGACCCATTTTTAGATCACAAATTGAAAGTTAGAAAGCAAATTGGTTGGGGGCCTATCTTGGGTTTGAAGAGAGTGTACCATTCTACTCTAGTCAAGAAGTTTTATGTGAATATAGAGGCTAAGAAATAAAACAATTTGAGAAACATCGACTCTGCAATCAAAGGTGTTTGCATTGGCCTTTTTAGAAAGCTACTTGCTACTATTCTGGGGTTAAGAGATGAAGGGAACTAAGTAGAGATTAACATCTACAACAAAAAAATGGTGTTGGATCTAAAGTGGAAGTTTGATACTGTTAGGACTACGTTACATTTGGTTTATTACCTAGCTGGGCAGGCAAAGATACTCTATGCTATTGATCTACCTCTATAATAATGATTGGTAGTTTACTTGTTGGGTTTCAACGTTGCTCGAAGGGCAAGTGGATTTAATGAGGGAAGGATGGTGGATATCCAGACCTCTGTTCCTCTGTTCGAAATTCCAGTCAGTCATATTGTCTATATATAATGTTCTTATTAGTTTCATGGATACACAATGTGGTCAATTAAGTAAAATTAATACACACGATATAACATTTAGCACATAAATTCACAGATTATATAAATATACAAAAACAGGATATAACACCTATATACACAAAGAATATAAATACATATTTATATATAGACATATAACTATGGCTAAATAAATGAATTCCAATCTTTCATGATATTGTTCCATGGCAACCCAGCCAAAAACTTGATGCATTAGATTTGGGTTATAAAAATCATGCAATTTTAAGTCCATTCCTAATTAAGTTTTAATTAAAACATTAATTCTCAAATTACACATATGAGCAAGTATACTTATCATTAAGCATAGTATAGAAAATTAACGAGTAACGATCCTCAAGGAACAACTACTGTTATTTACTCTTCATTCATTATTTAACCGATCATATAACATGATAAAGAATAAAGGTAAGAAAATAAATACAAAAATATATACAACTCTAGAAGATAAAAACATGTAATTAGATAGATACTCTTGAAAACATGATAATGAATCATTTAGCAAATATCACAATTAATTATTATCTTGGCATCATGAAGGAGTAATGTAAAATCTACTCTCACTCGAGTTATGGTTTTACTATCTCCTAGTTAATTTAATGGATACCTCTGACTCATTAAAACAGCTAAAAGATGCATAAAACACAAGTCCTTGATAATTATCCTTATTTCTAGGTGATAAAGGCATGAAATTCATTAATTTCCCTATCTCTAGGTGAAATTAACATCCTTGGATTATTGAAATTCTTGAATTAACCTCTCTCTTGAGTTAGTTAAGGAAATTAAATTAGAATTAAGTAATTAAAACTATCTCCTAACCTTTTTCTCAAGATAATTAGAAGAATGCTCCAATCTCATCAATTCATCAGTAAAAACAAGTAATCAAATACCAAAAATAGTAATTAATTAAACAAAAGACTAAATTAATTCAATATCACAAATCTAAGAATAATATCCAAAAATAATAAAAACATTGATCTTATCATTGTTCAAAGAAAAAGAAAACAAAGGTATTAGAAAGAACTCAGACACCCCTTTTCTTTCTTCTTTGAAGACTCTCCTGAAACAATGCCCCTTAAGTGATGAATTCCTCTTCTAATGAATGATTCTAGCTTTGACCATTGAATTCATATGTTTTCCATCAACTCTTCTTGTTTATATAGGCCTCTTGATTGCTAAAAACACTTTACAGAAGTCCTAGGCTGAGTACAAGTAGAATACCAAAAGTTCTCTTTGGTACTTTCCAATTTTGTGTTAAAAATGAGTGCAAGCTGCCTCAAACCAACTCAAGCTGGAGTCTATTCACCCCCTCTGGGCCGGCTCCAGTTCACCTCTGGAAAACTACGAATGCTTTGCATTATCCCCTATTTTTGTCATGAACTTCCAGAGTAGGGCTAGCACTGGTTGTTCTTCTTTGGGCTGGCGCTAGTTCATGACTAGAAACCCGCCATTTTAACTTTAATTTCATCAATCTCTGCATAAAATCACCAAAAACACTTTCCATGGGCAAAATATAGGTATATTTAGGCCCTATCATACAGTGCCATGCAATATGTGGAATACCCCCTGTTTTGCAAAATTTTAGGGATTCAAAGGGGAACCTATAAATACTTCATTTTTTGAGAGAGGAAAGGAGAGCTACCTACAAAAACCATCTAAGAAACCTCTTAGAAACACATGAAAGAAAGGAGAGGAGAAGATTAAGGAAGATTTGAGGAGGAGCAACCTAAAAGAAGATTGCAAAGTAGAAGAGAATTGTCAATAAGTTTTCTATTTTAGAATTGTGATTTGATTATGTTGTTCTTGGATTTATTTGATTTAAGTTGTAAATAAAGGGTTGTACCCTAATTTACTCTTGTATTAGATGATTATTTGATTAATTAGTATCTATTTTGATTAATTCATCACTTGGGTTTGATTAATTGAATTAGTTTATTGGGTAACTCTCTTATGTTGAGCTTGAAAATGATGTATGAGATAGGTTCCCTTTTATTTTGATTAAATAGATTTATTTTCCTTTGATGAACTTGAGAAATGATTTGTGGGATTAGGAGCTTGGTGATAGATGAGATTTTGGGGTCACCTAGAGATAAGAATTCTAGGGTTTTTTGGCTTTTAATTAGATTTGCTTAATTTTATGCATTCTTGGGTTTGATTTATGTGATAAAGATATCTATGAGTTGGGTCCAAAAGTAGAAGATTCATTACTCAAGAGATTTTACTTTATTATAGAAATCTTTTCAATGCTTAAATTTGATCTCAATTGATTAAATGATGTTTATTGTTTGAGTATATTTGTGGGGAATTCTTGTTTAATTTCATGACCAATTTCCTTTTCTTACTTGAATATTACCTTTGATCTTCTAGACTGATATGATTTTGAGAAGCACCAATTTGAGATTTGAAGCTCAAATTCAAAAGTCTTAATTCAAGAATAGAACCCTAGGTAAACTAGCTTCCTATGATCCAAAATCTAATGAACTAAGCCAACTAATTCAACACCCAAACACCCTAACCCAAGAAGAATCAAGAACAAATGGGATGGGAAGATTTAGGCAACCAAATGAACTCCTTAAAGAACCCTAGATTAGCTAAAAATCTAAGACCCACTTTAGAAAGAACAATGATTTATCCTATGAAGATTAGAGACTAGATTCTTAGGTTGGATTAAAGCCTAAGAGTAGTCTTGATTGATTTGGGAATCACCCAAAAGGAACACCCTCAAGAACTCTCTCTAGAGAGAATAAAAGATTTCTCTATTCAAAATATCAAAAGTTGTCTTTACAAGAGTTATAATGGCATATATATAGATGCCTTACCCAATACTAATTAACAAATTAATCCTAACTATTAAATGGCACTAATACAAGCATTGAGGCTCTATTACATGTCTTAAAATAGATTAAAATATAATAAAAGTCGTGAAAATTAAATTACAAATGAAAATTGCTGAAAACAAGAAAAATAGCAAAAAGTCAAGACCGGCCCAACTAGGGCCGGCGTTGGCTCTAGCACACAGAGTTGATGCTTGCTCGTTTCTGTAAGACAGAAACAAGCCCGCTTCGCACCGGCGCCAGGTCCACCACCCCAAACTGGCGCCGATTCGGCTCTGGGCAGCCTCATTGTACTTTTATTCTGGCTTATTTGACCTCTATTTCTTTTCCAAGTGTCCCCTTAATCTTCTAAGTGAAATGTTGATCATTTTAAGCTCTTTGTGATACTCATTTTGCCTTCAATCCTTGTTTAAAGGTTAGCTTGATCCTCCACATGGATTGTTACTTGTATTGTATGTTTTTTGGCCCTTCATTTACTATCTATCTCTTCACAATCTTCTTAAACTTGGGTTTTTTGAATTTTTTGTCTCAAAAACTCCCTTGGATCTCCTTGAATATCGTTCATACCCATGGAACCATGAAGTGTGATTTTGTCCTTCTTAGCTCTTCTTGAAAATGGCCTTCATGCTTAATTTGATTCCTATCATAGACTTTGCCTTGAAATTTAGGTTGATGTATTTGTGTGGTACTCTTCTATCCTTAATTAGTAGAAATTAGTTTGTTTTACTTCTTGTTTTGGATGATTAAACAATAGAATTTAAGTGGAACTAGGGTAAGTATCCCGTTCATAAGGTTCTTCAATACTTACCAATTATACTCTACATTACATTATGAGTATATATAAGCTAAATTAGTGTTTTAAATTAAAACTTAGTTGAGTATTGGATTCATTTTCTGCAATATTTCACTCTACACAAAAATACACTACAAGAATCTAATGAGAAATAGATTTATACCACTTCACTACTACAATGAGTTTTATCAAATTTTACAAATATTGAGACAAGAAAACAAAAGTATGGAGGATTACCACAAAGAGATGGAGATCACTATGTTGAGGGCTAATATCAGTGAAGATCTAAAGGCAACCATTGCTAGATTTTTGAATGACTTGAATAGGAAAATCACAAATGTGGTGGAGTTGCGCTCTTATAATACTCTACAAAAGATGTTTCACATGGCAATCAAGGTTAAAAAGCAGGTAAATGGGAGGACTTTTGTGAAGGTTAATCCTCATAACACCCACAGCTAAACAAACCAACCACAAGGAAATAAAAGGTTTATAAAACGCTACCAAGAGAGGTGAACAAACTAAGAAAAGATTGGAACAAAAAGAAAAGAAAATTCTAAGAGAGGTACTAAGAAATCGAGATATCGAGTGTTTCAAATTCCTTGGCTATAGAGACACCGGCAATGAGTGCCCTAGCAAAAAGAGTACTTGCACCAATAATTATAGGGAGGTTTCAATTGAAGAATAGGATGAAGGAGATAAAAAAGGTAAGGATAAAGAAAAGAAAGAAATTGATGGAACATGTGTTGATAGGGTAGTTTTGGGGCAAATGTGTTTATTGCTTGGTGTTGCTAGAAGGTCATTAAGTTCCCAACTCATTGAGGATGTTAATCAACAACAAAGAGAGAACATCTTTTACACTAAATGTCTAATCAACAAAATGTCGTGTAGTGTCATAGTATGAGTTTCATAAATGTTATTAGTTCTAGCTTGATTAAAGAATTGGGAATAGAAATAAGAAAACACCTAAAACCCTATAAACTTTATTGGTTGAATGATAGTAGGGAATTAAGGGTAAACAAGCAAGTGCTAGTAATATTTGACATAGGGCAATATAAAGATGAGGTGTTGTGTGATGTTGTGCCAATATAAGCAGGATACTTACTTCTAGGAAGACACTAATAATATGATAAATATGTAAAGCATGATAGGAGAAGAAATACCTACTCGGTTTACAAAGAGGGATTGAAGTATACCTTATTTCCATTGATACCAAGTGAGGTTAACAATGACCAAAAAATCATGAGGGAAAGGGAAAAGAAAAGAGTGTGGAGAGTTTAAAGCAAAAGTGAGAAAATGGAGAAAAGAACTTGAGAGAAAAGAAAGAAAGATGAGAGAAAGACTTGAAAAATGAAAACCTTTACTCTTAAAAAATAAGAATGAGCAAAAAGCGAGTGGAGGAAAAAGAATAGTGAATTTCGTTGCTAAGGAGAGTGGAATTGTAGAGGCTATTGAAGCAAAAGAATATGTTTTACTCTTTGTTTTCAAAGGTTCATATGCCACTACTCATGTATCTCTTTCAACTAATGATTTACTTTCTTCTTTGCCTCAAGCAATTGCAGCTATAATTCAAGAATTTGAAAATGTCTTTCTTAAAGAGATACCTGGAGGCTTGCCACCACTAAAGAAAATTGAGCATCAAATTTATTTTGTTCCCAATGCCATCATTCCAAGCCAACTAGCTTATAGGAACAATCCAGAAGAGTTAAAAAAGCTTCAACGTCAAGTGGAAGAGTTGCTTGCAAAAGGACATGTGAGGGAGAATTTGAATCCTTGTGCAATCCTTGTTCTCTTGGTACCAAAGAAAAATGAAACATAAAGAATGTGTGTGGATGTAGGGCTATAAACAATATCACGGCAAAGTATCACTACCATATACTTAGATTGGATTATCTACTTGATAAATTGTATGGTGCATGTATATCTCTAAAATTAATTTGAAATCAAATTATCATCAAATTAGGATAAGGAAAGGTAATGAATGGAAGACCGTTTTCAAAATAATACAAGAATTATATGAATGGCTTGTCATGCCTTTTGGGTCCAATACTTATAGTACATTCATGAAGTAAATGCATTATATTTTGAAAGATTTCATTAGCAAATTTGTGGTGGTGTACTTTGATGATATTTTAATTTATAGCAAAACATTTAAGGATCATTTTGACACCTTAAAAATGTTCTTGTGGCCTTCCATAGGAAGAAACTTCATGCTAACTTTGAAAAATATTCTTTTTGTTTGGAGAAGATCATATTTATTGGCTACGTTGTTAGCTCTCAAGGGATTGAGATAGATAAAGGAAAAGTGAAAGTAATTTATGAATGGCCAAATGGAGGAGTTTTGATAGTCTTACTAGCTTCTATAGGAGGTTCATTAGAAATTTTAGTACTATAACAGCCCCCTTAACTAAAATTGTTAAAAAAAAAACCATTAGGTTTAAATGGGAGGAAAGCTAAGAAAAAGCTTCACCACGTTAAAAGAAAGATTGAGCCAAGCCCCATTCCTTGTCTTGCTAAATTTTGAGAGAGCCTTTGGGGTGGAATATGATGCTAGTGGGGTTGGGATAGGAACCGTGCTTATCCAAGATCAAAGACTAATTACCTGTTTTAGTAAGAAACTTTTTGAAGCAGCATTCAACTATTCAACCTATAACAAAGAGCTCTATGCCTTAGTGAGAACTTTGAACTATTGGCAACATTACCTTCTTCCTAAAAAGTGCGTTATTTACACTGACCATGAATCCCTCAAACACCTAAAGAGGCAGCAAAAATTGAACAAACAACATGCTAAATAGTTGGAATACATAGCAGTTTTTCAAAATATCATCAAATGCAAGAAAGGTAAGGACAATGTTGTGGCAGATGCATTTTCGTAGAGGTATGTTTTGTTCAATTATTTAGATACTGGGCTACTTAGTTTTGAATTGATAAAAGAATTGTATATACATGATAATGATGTTGGAAAAATCTTCCATGCATGTGAGAAGGGTGCTTTGGGTAAGTTTTATAGGTATAAGGGATTTTTGTTTAAGGAAAGGAAGTTTTGTGTGCCCGTTAGTTCCATTAAATTGTTATAAGTTAAGGAAGCACATAGGGGAGGATTAATAGGCCACTTAGGCGTTTTTAAAACATTTGGCATACATCAAGAACATTTTTTTTAGCCTAAGATAAAGAAGGATGTTGAGAGGCATTGTGAACAATGTAGCAATTGCAAGAAAGTCAAGTATACTTCCTTACCCAATAGTTTATACCCCCTCCCCCTTTACTCATCTTTTTTACCTTAGGTTGATATTTCTATAGATTTTATTTTGGGTTTACCAAGGACAAAGAGTGGAAAGGATTTAATTTTTGGAGTTGTATATAGATTTTCTAAGATGGCATATTTCATAGCATGTTCAAAAACTAATGATGCTACTTACATGGCAGATTTATTCTGCAAAGAAATTGGGAGGATGCATGGGATTCTAAAGATTATTAACTTCGATAGAGATTCTAAGTTCCTTAGTCATTTTTGGTGTGTTTTGTCGCATAAACTTGTAACTAATCTCTTGTTTTCCATATATTATCTCTGCCAAATAGAAGTGGTAAATCGGACCCTAACTCAACTTCTAAGAGCCATTATTAAAAAGAACTTAAAGACTTAGGAAAATTGTCTGCCACATATTAAATTTGACTACGACTGCACCATACATTTACTAACTTCCCATTCTAACTTTAAAATAGTTTATGGTTTTAATCCACTAACTCTTTTAGATTTGGCATTACCAATAGGTGAACTTGTGAGTAATGAAGGGACAAAAAAGGTTGATAAGATCAAGGAACTTCATGAAAGAATCAAGCTAACATTACAAAGAAGAATGAAAAAATTGCTTTAAAGTGTAATCAAGGGCATAAAAAAGTCACTTTCCAACTCGAAGGCTGGGTTTGGGTACATTTTCACAAGAAAAGGTTTCCAATGCAAAGGAAGACAAAGCTTGATCATAAAGGAGAAGGACATTTCCAAATTCTTGTAAAATATAGAGACAATGCTTACAAACTTGATTTGCCCGGTAAGCATAATTTTAGTGCAATATTCAATGTTAGTGAATTCTCTCTTTTTTATGTAGGTATTGAAGATGTAACACCCCACTACCTACGTACCCAAATAGGTGGGATGTTGCCTCATTCAAAGGACCAGAGGTCTTTATAATGAGGTATAAAAGGAACAAAAATGACTAAATAAAATTATGCGATAATCTTATTACAACCAAAGTTAAAACTTATACAAGTCTGAGAATCTAAAACTAACAATCATCTCTCGAAAGAAATACAAAGTAGAAATAAATAAACTGAAGATCATCTCTTATCACTTCAACCTTCTCAATAAAAGTACTTCCCTGAAAACATGATGTAAAATAGTGTGAGATTGGCTTCTCAGAAAGTCTCGTGTGTACGAATGTCATAAATAAACATTTCGTACATACAGGCTTATCAAAACCACAAAATCATGTTTGCAAGACTTTTCATCAATAAACAATTATTCAAAAAAGCATTGCTCCTCATATCTAAAGTAATTCTTAATAAATCATCATCTCATCATAATCATAAAGGAGCATTGCTCATCATATCCAAAACAGTTCTCAATAAATCATCATCTCACCATAATCAAAGTTCATTATGTGGGGATTAGCAATGATTCAAACAGTAGTATCACAATCCATATCATGGTTATCACCATGATAGCGTCCTAATATAACCTTTCAATAATGGGCAGTGGGGGACCCTCCCACTAAAGTGAGATACCCCTTCATCTCTACACCCAACACACTAGTTATCCAACCCAGATAAATAAAATTCACATGGACCTATATGCTAGCTTGGACTGGCCTGACTAAGTAGTACGTCGCCTCACCACGTTGAGTTCATCTTCTAAAGGTGGCCTCCTACCAAAAGACTCACTCTAGCTCTTCAAGACTAGCACTACTAGCCTATCCCCATTGAATACTCAACGCTCCCCATTTAGGGGCAAAATCATTTCCCTTATTTTCATAATCGTTAATTACCTTGTCTTTGTACAACGTGGCTTTTCACAATAAGTTTTTCAAAACATTTCATGATTAAGAAAAGAAATCGTTTTCAGTTTAAAAGTTGATATTTGGTAAACTCATTTAGAGAATAAAATGACCACGTTTTCAAACCAAGTATCATAATACCATAATACAATTCATCATATTCAACTAACGTTCCAATCATCATGTCAATCATCATATTGACTCCATTTCGAATATCATTGTACAAAAATACTTACAAACATGTAATATTTAGCAAAACAGTTATGCAGGGACCACTTAGATATTCTCAATAATCAACCAAGGCAATGCTTGATCTCTTTTTCACTTTTCTTCCTTATCTAGAATCAATGTTTCTATGGTTAAAACTGAAATAGCGCACATGGTCTAGCCACTACTATTTCAGCAACATGAATCCCCATAATCCCATAGATCAACCATGGCATCTAAACGAATCAATTTTATAAACTATGCCCATAACCTTTTCTCGTTATGCTACTCATCATCAAGCATGCAAATACACAATTTCAATAATCAACATGATAACTCCCATACTCAATTATCATTAAATTCATATAATAACCCCATATGAATTAAAAGATCTCATCTTTAACTAACCATAAGATGGATCTAGGTCCAACATAACATGATATCATAATATTTCACCACATATTCATCTAGATAAGCTATTGCTCCAACTCAACCATCCCATCCATTCATGCTTTTCATGCTATACTTTGTACATAATAACATCACTATAAAATCAGTCTTATTCAAATCAATATGGATTGAGTCCCAAAATACCTCTTGGATAGACAAGACAACGAAGTAAAGGTAGCTCCTTGGTGATCGGTTGAGTTCACTTGAGAGGAAGAGATGATTAGGTCCCTTAATTCTTCTAGTTCGAAAATCACAAAAAAAAAAAAATAGGGGGTGTAAATCGGTCCCTTTTGATCGAGATTTAGGAAAAGAAGATGAGAGGAATTGAGGTTGAGTTGATGAAGAGTTGAATAATTTCTTACCTTGCTCTTAGGTTTCGATTGTGGTGATGATTGGAGTTATAATGGCCGAAATCATGAAAAGAAAAGGTGGCTGTTTTTTTTTTTTTTTTTTTTTTTTTTTGTAGAAGAGAGGTTTAGGATTTGATTGTGGCTATTTTGATGAAGAGTATAGGTTAGGTTTAGGTGTTTTGATATTTGGAAAGACTATAGGGAAAAATGGCAGCTTTTGCTTTTCTTGGTTTAGCCGAAATTGCAGTGAATAGAAGGAGCTTATGGCTATGCTCTAGGGTGCTAAAGTAGCCCAGATAATGAGAGGAAAAGGAGAAAAGTATAAGCTGATTTCTGGTTCAGCTTTGGACAAAAATAGGGAAAGAAAATTTAGAGTCTTGTGCTATGATTTTTTCTTAAACTAGAGGGGAATTTGAGAGTAAGAGAAGCTGGAATTTTTGTAAGTGTATGTGTGTGACTAATTTTTGTTTAGATTAGGAGAACTTTGAGAAATAAGAATAGAAAGGTTTGCAAGAATTGAGATTTGAACTCAAGTCACCAAGTATTAAACACCAAGCTTCAACCACTAAACCACAACAACTCTAGCTTCACCCACTACACCACAACAGCTCTTGTTTCAACCACTAAACCACAACAACTCTTATTTTAATCACTAAACCATAACAACTCTAGCTTCAACCACTCTATTCAACCACAACAACTCTTATTTCAACTACTAAACCACAACAACTCTTGTTTTAATCGCTAAACCACAACAACTCTAACTTCAACTACTCCACTTAACCACAACAACTCTTGTTTAAATATTCCTCCAACAAATCCCTTAACTCCCACTCACTTACTCCATTTTAATAATTTCTACTTACAAAAACTCAAGTCCACCAAGAAACGAATACTATGCCTTAACTACTAGATTACAACTACTCTTGTTTAAATATTCTTTCAACAAATTCCCTTCTAATAATAAAACAAAAGCTCAACTAACTCAACTAACACAATTATATAAAAGTAAATAAATTCATGAACTAACAAACTTATAGATCATATATACCCATGAAAATAGTTCAAGTTATTGAATGCCATATAAAATGTTATTACATGCATGACTTTCCCATATCATTAAGGTAGGTTTAAATGGAGTATTACAATCTCTGCTCAATCTACTACTCCGCCTTCTCTTCTTGTTCTGCCTCTCCCTGGAACACTGGAGGTTGGAATTTCAAGAATCATTCTAGTGCCTCATCTTCACCCTTAGGTGCCTTCTTATCCACCTGATCCATCTTCTCAGTCAAATATTGAAGAATGGCAACCATTTTGTCAAATGCTTGCCCCATGGTCACTTCTCTGGACCCTTCTGATGTCAACTCCTTCTCCTACTCGAAATCCTCCTCCACCTCCTCCACCTCTGGTGAGGATCAGAGTGCTAGCTTAGACTCGAGAGCCGATGGCTCGCTCTCCTGAGCAGTCCTATGTCTTGGTGCCATCTATTTGCACCCAATACCCCTTAAGAGAATTTCGTCCCAAAATTCAAAGTGCTATACCTTTAGAGCAAGTTCGGATATTTCTTCTTCACCCACTCTTCAGTTTCCCATGTGGCATCCTAAGTACCATGATGATCCCACAAAATCTTTACCATAGGTATTTATTTACTCCTTAACACCTTAACACTCCGATCCAGAACCTTAAGCGGCTTTTCACGTAGCTCAGATCAGGTTGTAGAATCAATGGCTTCTCGTTCAATACATGCTCCAGGTCAAGGTTGTATTTCTTTAACTGAGATACATAGAACACATCGTGAATTCCTGCCAACCCTTCTGGCAACTCCAATCGATATGCTACAAGTCCAATCTTCTTGATCACTAAAAATGGTTCTTAATATCTAGGACTCAACTTTCTGCCTTTAGGATGTTTCAAAATCCCCCCACTAGGTGTTATCTTCAGAAAAGTTTGATCCCCCACTTGAAACTCCAATTCTCTTCTTCTGTTGTCTGCATAACTCTTTTGTCGGCTTTGCACCACTTTTAGTCCCTCCCTTATCATCTTTACTTTGCTTGCTATCTTCTCAATATTTATCTCCCAAGTCTTGCCGATTTACCTATCTTCAGTCCAACCCCAGTATAACGGTACTTGACATTTTCGTCCATATAACGCTTCATAGGGTGCCATCCTGATCGACGCTTGGTGACTATTGTTGTATGCCAACTCAGGATAGGGTATACAATCTATCCACTTATCTCCAAAACTCAACATACAAGCCCTAAGTATGTTCTCTATCTTGATGACTCTCCTGGACTATCCATCAGTCTATGGATGCCGAGCTTCAGAGTCATCCCCATTGACTCTTGAAACTTGATCCAAAATCTTGAAGTAAACCTAGGATCCCGATCAGATACAATACCCGATGGTACACCATGCAATCTGACCATTTCCTAAATGTATGTCTTAACCAGCTTCTCCATAGAATCCTTAACATTTACTAGAATAAAATGAACAGTCTTGGTCAGCCAATCAACCACAACCCCCAAATGGCATCCTTCAAAGCCTTCGACATCGGTAGTCTGATAACAAAATCCATCATCACCTCCTGCCACTTTCACTTGGGAATAGGTAACAGTTGTAGTAATCCAGTTGCTTTCTTATGCTCCATTTTTACTTTTTGACAAGTTAGACAAGTAGAGACGTATTATACCACATCTCTTTTCATCCCTGGCCATTAGTAGGCCTTTTTCAAATCTTGGTACATCTTCACTTCTCCTGGATAAATAGTATACTTGCTCTTGTGAGCCTCACCCATTATCTTTCTCTTTAATACTGGGTCATTTGGTACACATATCCATTCTCAAAAATACAACATTCTAGCTTCATCAGTCCAAAACTCCTTATTTCCTCTTTTAGTTACCTTTGCTTTAAAAGTTTGAAAGTCTTGATTGCCCCGCTGCACCTCTCCAATCTCTTGCCTCAGCTTAGGTTCCATCTTAAGATTACACAAGTTGATCTTTCCTTCTCCTACTTCCGCATTTTGCTCTAAGAGTTCTTATACTATTTGGACTTCTTGCACCCTCATACTAGTCATCCTTACCTTTTGGCTCAATGCATCAGCTACCACGTTAGCCTTCCTCGGGTGGAAGCTAATTGTACACTTATATTCTTTCAAAACCCCATCCATCTTCTCTGTCTTGGATTCAAGTCCTTTTGAGTGAAGATATATTTCAGACTCTTATGATCCATGAAGACTTCATACTCCATTTCACATAAGTAGTGTCGCCACTTCTTTAAGGCAAACACTATCGTAGACAACTCCAAGTCATACGTCGGATAGTTAACCTCATGCTGCTTCAGCTTTCTTAATGCATAGGCGATAACTTTCCTATCTTGCATCAACACCGCCCCCAAACCTTCTTAGAGGCGTCTATGTAAAAGAGAAGGGTTTGCCTTTCTTAAGTAAACTCAATACCAATGTTGTCATCAATCTCCTCTTAAGCTCTTGAAAACTCTTCTCACACTTATCACTCCAGACATACGGCACGTCATTCCTTAGCAGTCGAGTCATCGGTGTATCCAGCGTAGAGAAGTTCTTGATGAACCGGTAATATTCCACTAATCCAAGAAAACTCCTAATCTCAGTTACACTCTCCGGTTGTTTCCAATTAGAGACAGCCTCAACTTTTGCTGGGTCCATCTTGATTCCCTTTCTAGATATCATGTAACTAATGAAGGCCACTGAATCTAACCAAAACTCACATTTGCTAAACTTGCCATAAAGTTTATGCTTCCTTAATTTCTCCAATACCAACTTTAGATATTCCACATACTTCTCAGGACTTTTAAAGTAGATCAGAATATCGTCTAGGAACACTACCATGAACTTATCCAAGTACGGTTGGAAAATTCTGTGCATAAGATCCATAAAAATAGCGGGTGCATTAGTTACTCCAAATGGTATCATCACGAACTCGAAGTGCCCATATCTAGTGTTGAAGGCTGTTTTGGAAATATCCTCCTCCTTAATTCGTACTTGTTAATAACCTTACTGAAGATCCAACTCGAAAAAGTAACAAGAACCTTGAAACTGATCAAACGACTTATCAATCAGAGGTAAGGGGTACTTGTTCTTGATTGTGAGGTTGTTCAATCCTCTATAGTCTATACACAACTTCAGCGTCCCATCTTTCTTCTTTACAAACAACACTGGGGCTCCCCATGGTGACATACTGGGCCTTATATATCCTTGTTTAACCAACTCCTCCAGCTGTTCCTTCAATTCCTTTAATTCCACGGGCGCCATCCGATGGGGAGTCTTTGATACCGGCTCAACTCCAGAAACTAGATCGATAGTGAACTCAACTTCCTGTGTGGTAGGAGAGAAATAAGCTCAGCCAAAAATATATATACGAAGTCCTTCACCACCTCGGTGCTTTTCGAGGTACACTGATCCTTTGGCTTATTGATTAAGTAAGCCAAATACCCTACACAATCCTTCTTCAGCATCTTCCGAGCCTTAGTTCCCGCTATCAGGAATTTCAACTCTTTTACCTTATTCTCGCTAAACTCCAATACATCACATTCGGGCCTAACGAACTGCACCATCTTGACCTTGCAATCCACTCTTGCTCCATGCGTCGCTAACCAATCCATACTTAGAATCAGGTCGTAGTCGTCGCTAGGTAGGATTATGAGGTCCGCCTTCAAAATCTCCTTCCCGACCACAATATCACACCCTTGCACTACCCTAGTTGCATCTCTCTGCCTCCCCAAGAGGGTGTTCACTAACATAATATAAGGTATTTCTACTCCGTCCCAACCCAAATGACATGTATACTTATCATTCATATATGAATGGGTTGATCCAGGGTCTGTTAAAATAAAAATAGCTTAACCTTGAACAAAAAGCATACCTTCAACCACCGCCGAAGTAGCTCCAACCTCTTCCCAGTTCAGAGCGAAGACTTTAGCTTTCACTTGAGATTTTAGGCCTCCTCCTTCAGCCGTACCAACGGTTGTTTCTCTGTTTGCCCCAACTGGTTGAGTTGAAACTCCTTATCCCATCCTAAGTAGTTTAGGGCAGTTGTTCCTCAGATGGTTCGGATCACCACAGTTGAAACATCTCATTGATACTCCCTTGGACCAGCAATCCCTTTCAGCATAACCTCATCTCATACAGTTCCAACATATCAGTGCATTCATCATAGGACCGAATGGGACTGTCCTCAGCTGTTTCCCCTTATTTCCCCACTACATCAAACCAGTGGGTCGCTTATTAATCGGAGGTCGCATTGGTGGGTGACTAGGTTGGAATGGCCAATTTATCAGCCGGTTCCTATCCTCGTTCTCCGTTCGGGTTGCTGCGTCAACTGCAGCTGTATATGTTGCCAGTAGAGATGGAGCCAGTGCTTTCCTCAGATCCTACCTGATACCTTTCAAAAATTGTTGCTTCTGTTTCTGCTCGGTGTCTACTAAACACATACAGTACTTAGACAGTTGTGTAAACCATGCAGCATACTGGGCCACGGTCATCCCTCCTTACTTGAGGGTTTGGAACTCATCCTCCCTCTTCTCTGCTATCCACTGCGGAATGTACTCTACTCTAAAAGCCTCAACAAAGTTCTCCCATGTCCAGTCATAATCTTCCCTTTCCCAATCTTCCTGGACTCGTTACCACCAAGCTCGGGCTGGTTCTCTCAACCTGAATGTAGCAAACTTCACCCTCCTCTTCTCAATATATTGTAGCGTCGCAAAAATGTCCTCCATTTGCATAATCCACTGCTCTGCCTTCTCGCCTTATTCTGCATCTCCCTGGAACATTGAGGGTTAGAATTTCAAGAATCGTTTCAGTGCCTCATCTTCACTCTTAGGTGCCTTTTTATCCACCTAGTCTACCTTCTCAGTCAAATATTAAAGAATGGCAACCATTTTGTCAAATGCTTACCCCATGGTCACTTCTCTGGACGTTCCCAATATTAATGCCTGCTCCTGCTCAGAATCCTCCTCCACCTCTGGTGTGGATCACCGCGCCTGCTTAGACTCGGGAGCCGATGACTCGCTCTCCTGAGCAGCCCTACGTCTTGATGTCATCTATTTGCACCCAATATAAGGTTCATTCGGGAAAAGGCTCATGACATGCAATAAAATTGGCTTATGGATTAGAAACAATTTGCAATTCAATGAGAAATGAATTTTGTGAATAATACTCCAAATAGTATAGAAAAATCAATAAAATCATGTTTTCATTAACCCAATCTAACTTAGTATAAAATAAGGGAATATCTTACTAGGTACTCCTTTTATACTTGCAAAATAAAATCCAAAATAAAGAGTAACTACTGAATCAAATAAATAAACGAACATCTCTTCATGAAAATAAAAGAATAATCACTAAGGGTCTTATAAACTCTAAGCTTCTCTAGAGTTGCTGGAATCCTCAGAAGTCTCAGGAGAAGGTTCTACTATCCATCCTGCACTGCTGTTGAGATAATCTTCCACACGTTCCTTATTGAAACCAAAAGATCAAGACTTCTTCTTAGGCAGACCTAACATGTACTCCTCATCATCCCTACCTCTCAGCTTGGCCCTCAACTCCGTATCTCTAAGCTTTTCCATAGCTAACATCAATGCACTCTTAGGCCCCCCAAATTCTGACTCATATGGCTCGCTTCCCAGAAGCATCAGGATTCCTTCTTCTATTGATGGGGTCACAGGTGCATCAATACTATCCTCCCCCTTAATCACTTTCGCTTCACCCCCGCTCTCAAGCTCTCCTATCTCCCCCTCAATCTCAAGTTCCCCATGTACCGAGCTCTTAAGTACTTCCTCTACATTAAACTCTTCCATCATAGGTGGTTCATGGCCTACTTTGACCTCACTCAAAAACCATCCACCCTCGGCATCTGTCTCCAAATCAGAGGATGATGAATCTACTATGGGGATTGGGCTATGCTCTACCACTCGCGAGACCACACATAAAAGGCCAGTCTCAGCTGCGGATCTTCTAATCATTCTAGGGTGTAGGGGTAATTCAATAAAGTCAATTGCCTAAACCTAATCTCTGATACCACTTGTAACACCCTACTACCTACGTACCCAAATAGGTGGGATGTCGCCCCATCCAAAGGATCAGGGGTTTTTACAACGAGGTACAAAATGAATGAAAATAACTAAATAAAATTATGCGATAATCTTATTACAACCAAAATTAAAACTTATACAAGTCTGAGAATCTAAAACTAATAATCATCTCTTGAAAGAAATACAAAGCAAGAATAAATAAACTGAAGGTCATCTCTTATCTCTTCAACCTTCTTAATAAAAGCACTCTCCAGAAAACATGATGTTTAATAGTTTGAGATTGGCATCTCAGTAAGTTTTGTGTGTGTGAATGTCATTTATAAACATTTCGTACATGCAGGTTTATCAAAATCACAAAATCATGTTTGCAAGACTTTTCAACAATAAACAATTATTCAAAAGAGTATTGCTCTTCACATTCAAAGCAGTTCTCAATAAATCATCATCTCATCATAATCATAAAGGAGCATTGCTCATCATATCCAAAGCAGTTCTCAATAAATCATCATCTCATCATAATCAAAGCTCATTATGTAGGGATTAACAATTATTCAAACAATAGTATCACAATCCATATCATGGTCACCACCATGATAGTGTTCCAATGTAACCTTTCAACAATGGACAATAGGGGATCCTCCCATTAGAGTGAGATACTCTTCCATCTCTATATCCAACACACTGGCTATCAAATAGGGATAAATAAAGTCCATATAGACCCATATGCTAGCTCAGACCGGCTTGACTAAGTAGTACTGTCACCTTTCCAAGTTGAGTTCATCTTCTGGAGGTGGCCTCTTGCCAAAAGACTCACTCAAACTCTTCAAGACTAGCACCACTAGCCTACCCCCGCTAAGTACTCAACGCTTCCCATTTAGGGGTAGAATCATTTTCCTTATTTTCATAATCGTTGATTACCTTATCTTTGTAAAATGTGACTTTTCACAATAAGTTTTCCAAAAATTTTCTTGATTAAGAAAAGAAATCATTTTCAATTTAAAAGTTGAGATTTGACAAACTTATTTAGAGAATAAAATGACCACGTTCTCAAACCAAGAATCAAAATACTATAGTACAATTCATCATATTCAACCAACGTTCCAATCATCATGCCAATCATCGTATTGACTTTATTTCAAATATCATTGTACAAAAATACTTACAAACATGTAATATTTAGCAAAATAGTTATGCAGTGACTTACTTGGTTATTCTTAATAATCAATTAAGGCAATGCTTGATCTCTTTTTCACTTTACTTCCTTATCTAAAATCAATGTTTTTATGGTTAGAACCGAAATAGTGCATATGGCCTAGCCACTATTATTTCATGTAGCATGAATCCCCATAATCCTATAGATCAACCATGGCATCTAAACGAATCAATTTAATAAACTATGCCCATAACCTTCTCTCATTATGCTACTCATCATCAAGAAAGCATATACTTAATTTAAATAATCAACATGATAACTCCCATACTCAACTATCATTAACTCCATCTAATAACCCTATATGAATCAAAAGATCTCATCTTCAACCAATCATAAGATGGATCTAGGTCCAACATAACATGATATCATAATATTTCACCCCATATTTAGCTAGATCAACTATTGCTCCATCAAACTCAACCATCCCATCGATTTATACTTTTTATGCTATACTTTATACATAATAACATTACTATAAAATTAGCCTCATTCAAATCAATAGGGATTGAGTTCCAAAATACCTCTTGGATAGACAAAACAATGAAGTAAAGGTGGCTCCTTGGTGATCGGTTGAGTTCACTTGAGAGGAAGAGATGATTGGGTCCCTTAATTCTTCTTGTTCGAAAATCACAAAAAAAAATAGGGGGTATAAATCAGTCCCTTTTGATCGAGATTTAGGAGAAGAAGATGAGAAGAATTGAGGTTGAGTTGATGATAAGTTAAAGAATTGCTTACCTTGCTCTTAGGTTTCGATTTTGGTGGTGATTGGAGTTGTGATGGCCGAAATCTTAGAGAGAAAAGGTGGCTATTTTTTTTTCGTGTAGAAGAGAGCTTTAGAGTTTGATTGGTGGCTGTTTTGATGAAGAGTATAGGTAGGTTTAGATGTTTTGATGTTTGGAAGGACTACACCTTGTTTTGGACTCTTGAACAAATAAGAGAAAAATTGCAGCTTTTGCTCTTCTTGGTTTGGCCAAAATTGTAGTGAATAGAAGGAGTTTATGGTTGTGCTATGGGGTGCTAAAATGGCCTAGATAATGTGAGGAAAAGGAGAAAAGTATAGGCTGATTTTTTGTTCAACTTTGGGCAAAAATAGGGGAAGAAAAATTAGGGCCTTGGGCTGTGATTTTTGCTTAACCGGAGGGGAATTTGAAAGTAAGAAAAGTTGGAATTTTCGTGAATGTGTGTGTGTGACTGGTTTTTGTTTAACTTAGGAGAACTTTGAAAAATAAGAATGGAAAGGTTTGCGTTGGGATTTGAACTCAAGTTACCAAGTATTAAACACCAAGCTTCAACTACTAAACCACAACTCTAGCTTCAACCATTACACCACAACAACTCTAGCTTCAACCACTCCACTCAACCACAACAACTCTTGTTTCAATCAATAAACCACAACAACTCTTGTTTTAATCACTAAACCACAAAAACTCTAGCTTCAACCACTCCACTTAACCACAACAACTCTTGTTTAAATATTCCTCCAATAAATCCCTTAACTCCCACTCACTTACTCCATTTTAATAAATTTTACTTACAAAAACTCAAGTCCACCAAGAAACAAACACCAAGCCTTAACTACTAGACTACAACTACTCTTGTTTAAATATTCTTCCAACAAATTCCCTTCTAATATTAAACAAATGCTCAACCAACACAATTATATCAAAGTAAATAAATTCATGAACTAACAAACTCACAGATCATATATACCTATGAAAATGGTTCAAGTTATCAAATGCCATATAAAATGTTTCGCCATGCATGACTTTCCCATATCATTCATGTGGGTTTGAACGGGGCATTACAGAAGATGAAAAAGATTCAAGGATGAATCCTTTACAAGAAGGGGGAAGTGATAAGATTCCACTTCATCATGATAAAAAAGTCTAAGAAGAAGGATCTAACATTCAACCTAGCATTCAAGGGCCAATGATAAGGGCAACACTTAGGAGATTTTAAGAGAAACTTCAGGGATTTATAAAGGTCCATTTGATCCATTTGAGAGTAGAAGACCTTTATCCAGCATTTGAAAGGTTCAAAGATTATTTTCTGATGACTATACAAGTCAGGGGACTAAGGGTAAAATCATGCTAAAGGAGATCAGCTCGCAAAACAGGAAAAAACTTCCAAAACTGACCTGACATTAACTGGACTAGGTGAACCTACGTTGGCTTGATGCTGTTTAATTTGTTTAGACAAACAGAATTGAACTGGTGCCGGCCCATGCTATTAAACCAGCGCTAGCTCACTTCGAGGACTTTAATTTTCAAGCAATTTTACCTTGTAATAGCTTGATCTTTTTTTTTTTTTTTTTACTTCCATGACTTTAAAGTTATTTTAAATTATTTTAGGCCTATTAAAAGGCATTAAATGGTTGAGATTTAATCTTAATTAGCTAGGTTAAGAAATGCCTATAAATACACTGTTATAACACTTTTAATAAAACTTTAGATGTTTTTAGAAGATCAAAACTAATCTTGTGAGGTGATTCCACTAGGTTCTCCCCTCAAATATCAGACATTTTCTTAGGTTTAGTCCTACCTAAGTTCAAATCTTAAAACCCTCAAGGATAATTCAAGTTGTAACTCTTGCTAAAGTCTTAGTTCCTTTGTTGTTCGAATGTTGTAGTTAGGCTTCAAATTGAGCGTCTAGATCTCTCTATTCCATTGGTTTTAGGATCAGTCTTGATTTTAAGGTTCTTGGATATTGATCTAGTAGAACTAAATCAATAGTATTGAGATTCTAAATTTTAGATATCTTAGGATTGCAACTTTTGGGGTCGGTATCTTCTATACTCTTCATTTTTGCTACGCAAGTCTTTATTTTATATCATCTAATTATTTCTTGAAATTGTCTTTGATTGAGCCACAAAATCCACTTGAAAAATATCCCCAATAGTTCACATCAAATGATATGCTAGCACTTATGGTAGTATGGATCCAATTTGAAGGTTTTAAAATGACAAATAGACATACGAAAGCAATGAAAATGCAGCAATAGAAGAATTTATACCTTTGCATTTTCTAAAAAATGATTGTTTTGGTTGTGTTGAATGAACCAACGATGAAGGCTAATCAACCACAGAAGTTTGTATGGTAGTCCCTGGTGACTAACCGCTAATCTCCTACTTCTTCTCATTTGCATGTGTTGGGAATATGTCTTAAACCAATTTGTACTTGTACTATTGTCGTTATGTATTTTGTAATAATATGAGGCATTTCTTTTTATGAATAGTGCATTTAATTTTATGGTCATAAAGTACGTGACTTGATGGTAAACTCCTATAACAAATAAAATAACTATTCTTAAATTATTTTTAATCGATTATTATTATTAGTAGTAGAATAATAATAAATTAAGATTAGTATGTTTGTAACTTGATGACTATGTTTTACTGGTCATGGATATATAGGATATCAAGTCAAAACAAAAATAAATATTAGAGAATATTTGTTGTTGTTATAATAGGGAGCCGATGCAAATGGGGATCGGCTTTACATCCGATAAACACAAACGATCCAATATGGTGAAACAGAAAATGGTATCAGATCTTTTGTGAATCAGAGACAGTGTTCCTTGAACTAACTATAGAAAGGGTTCAAGAAAGTCAGCTGAGAATGCTCAACGGAAGTACCTTTCTGGGAGAATAGAATGATACTTGTATTAACTTGCTTAAAGGAAAGTACAGAAAACGTCTGATATTGAAACAAGACGAACAGGAAGCTGTAAAGAAAAGCTGTAAACAAAACGGTAGAGAAAAAGCTAAAACAAAGCAGTAAGAAAGCTATAAGGAAACGAGATTCTAAACTAAAAAGCTATAAATGACGATGAAGTAGAAGAAATTGAAGTTGAACGTTGCTGGATGATGGATTGCTGTCTTTTTTTTGTTCTGGGCACTACTCCCATTTTATACTTGTTGCAAACGAGCCCTTAGCCGATCGTAGAGTTTCTTTTGGCCAAAGATGCTCCCAACAGTCGTGCAAAATACTTGCACCAAAAGATCAGGAATCTGTTTTCCTTCTTATTGGCTCCGTGGTGCCGATGTTGACCATGACCATCGGCTACTCGAAATGTTGACTTCATCGGCTCATCCCAATTTATCAAATCAGCATCAGCTCAAAGTAGCCGTTGTGTCAACTCAGTAAAGTTGACGTCAACACATGCCCCCCCCCCCCCCGAGTCTCGTTGTTTCAGCAGACGCGAGTCAGCAAAACTATGGGAATTGTACAACTTTTAATGGCAGCCGTTCTTTTTCTGACAAAATCGAAACATCCTGAATGTTGTGGAATTGTTGTGACGCCTCAGCCTTAGCACCCACGAACGGCTCAATTTCAAACCTCTTTACAAATAGCAGTGGTCCCCAATCGGAACTCCTCACTTCCTACGACTTCTATCTCCTTCAGTATTCTACTGCTTGAGTAATTCATTGATCTTTTACCTTCTTGCCCTAATTCCCTGCGAACTGTAAATTTCCTTTCGGTAAAACAACATCGCAATGGCAACCCCTACCGATAAGAATATTCTGTCCCTAGTCCAAGCCGATGCCAAACTATTTGCCTTAGGCCCGCGTCTCTTACCTGCAGAAGTTAGCGCTGAACACCTGCGGTTTGTTTTGCTAGCTGATTTCACTTTCCCTTTGCAACAGGATACTTTTACAACCACCAATCTTCCCTCTTCTTTTTGTCATTGGCCCCGCAAATTCAAGAATTACTGAGAATGGCGAGACCACTGCTATGCCCGATTTGGGGCCATTTGGGCGCAATGGAGAATTTCGGACGCCATCATGATGACCGACTTCGAGATGGCATTTGATCGCAATCTGTTTGCCGCCGTTCTTCCCTTTTGGTCCTCGGCGATAAATGGCTTCATTTTTCCGCATGGGATGTTCTCCCCTACCATTCTTGACATCTGCACCATACTGGGCTTCCGATGTGAAGGCGATGAGATTCTGAGGCTTCATGACGAAGAAAGCTTACCAGCCGTTGAGGTTCGTCTGGACAAGGCCTCCTCTTCATATGGCAATTTCATCAATGCTCAACGAGGGGTAGAGGATACTCCTTCAAATCAAGAACAAGCGGCCTTCCTATGGCTTTGGCTGTGTAAGTATGTCATCTGCTCCCATTCTTCCGGCGTCAATAATGAGTACCGATACTATGTATCGGCTCTCTTACAGAGCAAGAGACGTTGTGACCTTACCTCTCTGGTCCTCGCCTTGGTCTACCGCACCATTAACCAGCTGATGACTGCTCTTGCTGCTGGGGAAGACCCGACCAACCTTGGAGGCCCGCTCTGGATTGCCCAACTCTGACTGTATCAGTATTTGCCCAACTTTGGCATTAGTCGACTTGCAGGAGGACTCTTCCGAATGGGCGACTGGCTATCGGCTACTTCGGGTCCCCGTAAATAATGCTTCTGCCGAAACCATCATCTCGTATCTTTACCGATGTCGAGACTTCCATGGTGCTATTTTCTTTCCGTATGCTGCTCGCCAAGAAGGCCCCCTTTGGTTGAAAAGCCTATCGGAAAGCCCCAAGGCAACACAAGAAACTCTATGAGCTCGAATCCTATGCCCTTAGGAAATTCTCCTGGGGGCCAAGCCTGGAGCTCGAAGTGCTAAGACCTCTTGTAAGAGGTACAATCCCTACTGCTTCTCCTGCCAATTTGGGCTGATACAAGACATTCCCGCAGATTCAGGGCACGTTTCCTCCTTCTCTGTGAGACCGGTGCTATCGGCTAAAGACGTACAGACTTTAGCCGAGAGCACCCAGGCTATTCTGATGTCTTTTGAATTTAAACCCTTCCAGGTGGTGTTGGAAACTTCTCCGAACTTCGATTTATGGTGGAGGCTACTGAGTGGAGCCCTGTTCTCTGCCCCCATAGGCATTTGGCTTCTATGAATTCCCGGGCTGGCCGCCTCTTTGCCCGAACCATCGTCTGCTAAGAAAGGAAAACAGGTAAAACACCCTGTAAGTCCTGTAATAATGTCGACCTTACATACTCCCTTAGTGCAAAAAACTACTGTTGCTGCTCGTGCTACCCTAGAGGAGGAAGAAGAAGAGATCGAGGTCCCATCTCTGCTCCGTCAATAAAAGAGGAAATATGAAACACTGACTCCTCCTGTTTCCAAGGTTTGCTTCTGGCAATTCTTATTGTGCTTGGCTCCTCCAATGTTCAATTTTGTCTAATTACCAGCATAATCCTTTCTATAGAAATGCAAATAAGGGATAGGCCGTCCCGTTATCATCGACACTTCTTCTAACTCGGAGGAAGATATCCCTCTTCGTACTTTAGCCGAAAGGGCGGCTGAAAGGACTACTCATCCGACGACAGATGCCCCGTTGGTGGAGGCTACGGCTCCCCCTCCCGCGGCTGACATGTCGGCCTTCCTACTGACGGCAACCCTTTCGTTGGCTGAGCTTCCGGCTCCAGAAAGTCCCTCCTCTGTTCTACCAAGACCTGAAAAGCAACCAGTAGCCGATGATGTCGAAACAACGGTGCCTCCCCCCAGCCAAGGAACTGGAAAAACTACTGCTTCCTTGCCAATGCTGACGTTGGCTTCGGCGCTGGACTTTCTTGATGGCCTCATCGGAGCTTCCTTGCCTACTGAGAGGTCCACTCTGGATAATGTAAGCCGCGCCCTTCTGCGGATTGTTCAATCAGCCGACCCCGACATGCCCCTTACACTTCGAGACTTAGTAATTGGATGCCTGGGGTAAATACGTTTCACCAGTCGCTTCTTATTTGACACGCAGTGCCGTCAGGATGAAGCACACGACCAGTTAGAGCTTCTGAAGCTACATCGAGAAAACGCAGCATTTGTAGAAAAAGATTGCCGGGAATTCATTACGCTTTTGCGAACTGATATTGCGGAGGGGAAAGGGAAAATTAAACGGCTCGAACGTCAAATATCTGAACTCCAGGAAGAACTTGGCTCTGAGAAAAAGGCCTTAGAGCAGCGGCTTAAATCAGAGAAAGGGCTTCAGAAAATAGTCAAAACCATTGACGACTCCCTTTTTCAGCATAATGACAAATGGCTAATGCTGGAAGCGAAAGAGGAACTGCTCGAAGCTGAACTATCCAACTCTACCGCCCTCCTGACTGAGATGAAGTCCGGGTGGGATCGCTTTGTGGCTGAGCTGAACAAGGTTCTACATCATTTGACTGCCGACGAAGCAGGCCCTTCCGGGACTCAAACTGAAGAAACGGCCCCTTCAACGGCCGAAACAAGCATTCTAGAGATGTCCACTGACGAGGTGGCCCTGCCTCTCGAAAGAGGAACATAAACGGAGGCTGAGATGGCTAAAGAAGAGCTCCCAGTTTCTGATCCACAGCCAACGAAAACTGCCATGATGTCTAGTCAAGCGTCCATCGAGTCAGAAGATCCAGATCGGCTGGCGATTGTTCCTTATCGGCCAACACTATTGCCCCCTGCCCCTTCCGATGATAATTGATTTCTCTTGTAATGACATTTACGGCTATCCGATCGGCCTCTTGTGTTAGTTCAACATATCAAGACAAAATTTTTGCTTAAGAAGTTGTTATTTCTCTCTTTCTTTTTTTTTTTTTTTTTACTCGCTAGTCCCTTCCCAAAACGCCGGATAGTACCGTTTCAAAAACTTACCATTAATTGCTTTACCTGCTTCCTTTCCATCGGGTGTCATTAGGCGATAAGCTCCTCCATCAAAAACCTGCATTACTAAGAATGGATCTTCCCAGGATGCGGACCACTTACCGTACTTCGGATCCTTTAGTGCAACGGGGAGGATAGTCTTCCACACCATGTCTCCTTCTTGAAAACTTCTTTCATAGACTTTCCGATTATATGCCCTTGCTACCTTCTCCTTGTGTTGTTTTATATTCTCCAAGGTAACCCAACGGTCCATCTCAACCTGGTCTAAGCTCAGGGCCAAAGCTATCTAGTAATCTTCAATCGTTAGACCATGCTGGTAGGCTATCCAAGCTGATTGCAATAATATCTCAACAAGTAACACAGCATCCTGCCCATAAGTTAGTCTAAACAGAGTAAAGCCGGTTGCAGTTTTAGCAGCATTCCGATAGGCCCATAACACTTCCTGCAACGTCTCATGCCATCTTCTTGGATAGTCTTCTACTGCCTTGCGGATCATGCCGATTAAAGTTTTGTTCGTTGCCTCTGCTTGTCCGTTAGCCTGTGCATAATAGGGAGAAGAGTGGAGCAACTTAATTTTAAACTGTGCTAGGAAATTACGTACCTGGTCTCCTGTAAATACCATCCCTTGATCCGTTGTTATGGTCTCTGGGATTCCAAAACGGAAGAGAATGCTCTGCTGGAGAAAGTTGATAACTGCTGTTTGTGTTACTTTGGCCAATAGTTGCGCCTCTACTCACTTGGTGAAGTAAACCGTTGCCACCAATATGAATGTGTGCCTTTTTACTGAAGGTGGATAGATCTTTCCGATGATGTCCAGGGCCCACCCACGGAAAGGCCATGGCTTAATGATCAGATGTAATTCCATGGAAGGAGTGTGCCATAAAGGGCCATGCTTTTGGCAAGCTTTACAGCTAACCGCATAAGTATTACAATCTGTAGTCATGGATGGCCAAAAGAAACCATGACGTTGAAGCGTCCATTTCAACTTTGGGCCCGCTTGATGTGCTCCACATAAGCCTTCATGTACCTCTGCCATAGCGTGTAATGCTTCTTCTTTGGAGAGACACTTTAAAAGAATTCCAGTGTGACTTCGCCAGAACAAATCATTGCCTACCAATGTGTTGGATTTCTATCATGCATAATCAGATTAAGTGCAGCGGAAAACAACAAGAAATCCAAGCTATGGATCACGGGTTTGCAATAGAAACGGGAAAAAGGAGAAGATTGCGTTTATTACCTCGTGAAGCCGGAATTCAAAAATTTCAGAAATAAGAACGCAGGCGCGATCCAGATTATCCAAAACCGTTCACTGCAGCTCAACTGAAGTTCAAGAAAGAACTCCCTCTAATGATAATCCACACAAGGTTCAATGCTCACAATCTCACAATTCTATGCTAGTAGAAATCGGGAGGCTAGGGTTTTGATCAAGAAGAGAGACGACTAGGGTTTGATCAAGAGAGAGGCAGAGAAACGGTTTCTCTGTTATTGCGTGAATAGTCTGTCTCTCGCCCTAAGGAAACCGTTTCTTTATATTTATAGATTTATAATTACCATAAATTGCAACTTAGTCCTTCAACGTCCAATTATCAACAAATTGGTCCTTGAAGTTTACTTAATTACAACTAGGTCCCATGAATTATAACAAACTTATAATTCACCTATAAATATATTCCCTTCTCTTAATTAACCCCACAATATTATCAAATAATATATTTGAGCATTCAAACCTTTATTGTGTGTGACCCATTAGGTTTCCTGGTCTTATTGGTAGCATAATATGAATTAATTCTAACAATATTAGAATTAATAATCCTTAATAAAATAAAGGATTAAATTTATTTATTCTCTAATTAATAAATTCATATTTAGCATATCAAGAGCGACATCTAGCAATGACTCTTGACCACCCAAAAGTCCAGAAAGTCAAGTGGCTTGACATGAACCTTTCAGTAGCAAATTATCAGCGCAATAAATCCTTTCAATATACAATATCTCATTCGGTCTAGAGCATGGAATTAGTGCCAACTCCCTCCAGAATATTATTAATTCTGGCCCGAATATTTTAGTACTTTTTAAAAAATCCATTACTCGATATGTGTATCAATTGAAACCATTTCCATCACATAGTCGCCTTGGCCAAGGACTTCATGAGTAATGATTTCTACAAGTGGCCTTGAGATATACTCTCCTACTATTAGGAGTGGTGAATCCTTTATTGACCCTCTCAACTACTTTCGTTTACTTTACATTGTATCCAATATCCATCCCATAGGCGGTCCTAGATAAGACTCCAAAGATTAGAATCAAAGTACAACGCTCGATAAACAAAGTACCCTAGAGATCTCAAGTCTAAGGATACTTGCACACTTGCTATAATGAGATTCTATCACTAGCACTAAATAGTTATCCAAGTGATTATCTCGTAGCTAGGTCATCCAATAAACTTGTTTCAAAATAAGCATCCACACGTTAATTCTGAGTATCCCAATACCCACGGATATGAGAACCACCGCTTGATCCAATCAAGAGATATAACATGTGCCAGTCTTGGCGTATTAATAATGACCCATCTTATTAATACTATGGTCAGGGATTATTTAAGTACAAACACTCGCATAGTGTAGTAGGAATCTCACATCATGATCTCTATCATGATTTCCTTAACACTGTGTTGTACTAGGGACTTTATCTAACAGTTTGTACACATATTTAGATAGAACAATCAAACTGAAAGATAAAGAATGCCTCTTATTAATTTAATATGCAATATACATGGTACAAATGATTGCCTCTATGGCACAACACTAACGAACTCCCACTTGCACTAGAGCCAATCATTTATGTATCGAATACCAAATGACTCAACATATTTATCATGTTTCTTCTGGGAAAGTGCTTTAGTGAGTGGATCAGCTATGTTCTGATCCGTGGGAATTCTCTCTATCTTTACATCTCCTCTATCTATGATTTCTCTAATCAGATGATAGCGTCTAAGTACATGCTTGGATCGTTGATGAGATCGTGGTTCCTTTGCCTGTGCAATGGCTCCATTGTTGTCACAATACAAAGGTATCGAATCAACAATGTCGGGCACCATTCCAAGTTCGATGATGAATTTCTTGATCCATACTCGCTTCTTTAGTCGCTCGAAGCTTCTATGTACTCTGCTTCAGTAGTCGAATCGGCAGTAGTCTCTTGTTTGGAGCTCTTCCAACTAACTGCCCCACCACCTAATGTAAATACGTAGCTAGATTGTGATTTGAAGTCGTCCTTATCGGACTGAAAGCTGGCATCAGTATACCCTCTTACTTGTAAATCACCATCTCCATATATCAAGAATGCATCATTAGTCCTTCGTAAGTACTTAAGGATATTCTTTACAGCTGCCCAGTGACCCTCTCCAGGATCAGATTGGTATCTGCTCGTCAAACTAAAAGCACACGATACATCGGGCCTAATACATATCATAGCATACATGATAGACCCAATTGCCGAAGCATATGAAATTCTACTCATGTGATCCCTTTCAACTTATGTCCTTGGAGACATCGACTTTGAAAGGCTTACACCATGTGTCATAGGTAAGAATCCTCTTTTGGATTGATCCATGCTGAACCTTTTCAGCACTTTATCTATGTATGTACACTGTGAAAGACATAGCAACCTTCTAGATCTATCTCTATAGATCTTTATTCCCAGAATATAGGTTGCTTCTCCAATGTCTTTCATGGAGAACATCTTGGACAACCAAATCTTCACTGATTGAAGAGTGGAAACATCATTTCCTATAAGCAATATGTCATCTACATAAAGCAATAGGAAAACAACTTTACTCCCACTAGCCTTCTTGTTCACACAAGGCTCATCCATGTTTTGAATGAAACCAAATTCTTTAATTGTCTCATCAAAATGGATATTCCAACTCCTAGATGCTTGCTTAAGTCCATAAATGGATCTTTGCAACTTGCACACCATTGTGCCATCTTCGAATATGAAACCTTCAGGCTGTGTCATATACACTTCCTCAATCAGGTTTCCATTAAGGAAAGCTATTTTCACATCCATTTGCCAGACCTCATAATCGTAATGAGCGGCAATGGCTAGGAGTATTCTTATGGATTTCAACATCGCAACTGGTGAAAAAGTTTCGTCATAGTCAATACCTTGTCGTTGACGATAACCTTTTGCTACCAAGCGAGCCTTATAGGTAACCACATTACCATCCATGTCAGTTTTCTTTTTGAAAACCCATTTACACCCTATAGGCTTGATTCCTTCAGGTGGATCAACCAAAGTCCATACTTGGTTGTCATACATGGAATCCATCTCCGACTTCATAGCTTCGAGCCATTTGTCGGATTCCGAACTATTCGAACATCCTCGTAAGTAGTAGGCTCATCGTCATCTATGAGCAATACGTCATTATGGTCACTTATGAGAAATCCATATCTCTCAGGTGCCACTCGTATCCTACTTGACCTACGAAGATCTTGTGTGTTGGAAGGTTCATCTATTTGAATAGATATAGGTTCAGAAGGTTGATCAATATTTGTTTGCTCTTCTTGAACTTCACTAAGTTCAAGCTTGCTCCCACTATCTTCTTTGAACATGTGCTCCTTCTCTAAGAAGACAGCATATTTTGAAATAAAAACTTTATTTTCAGAAGGAAGATAGAAGTAATATCCAAACGATTCTTTTGGATATCCAACAAACAAACATTTGTCAGACTTATTTTCAAGTTTGTCTGACATTACCTTTTTAACAAAAGCAGGGCAACCCCAAATCCTTAAATAAGATAACTTTGGTCTCTTACCAAAGAATAACTCATAAGGAGTGGTATCAACCGTTTTTTATGGAACTCTGTTTATAATGTAAATAGCAGTCTCCAGTGCGTACCCCCAAAACGATTTTGGTAGGTCTGCAAAGCCATCATGGTCCTTACCATATCTAGAAGGGTTCGATTCCTTCTCTCAGATACACCGTTATGTTGAGGTGTATATGGTGGAGTCCATTGAGATAATATTCCGTTATCTCTTAGATAACTTAGAAACTCTTGACTTAAGTATTCACCTCCTCGATTGGATCTAAGAGCTTTAATACTTTTGCCAAGTTGTTTCTCTACTTCATTCTTGAAGTCTTTGAAATGGTCAAAGGCTTCAGATTTGTATTTTATCAAATACAAATACCCATATCGAGAATAATCATCAATAAAGGTAATGAAGTATTGATAACCTCCTCTTGCCTGTATTGACATTGGGCCACATACATCTGAATGTACGAGTTCTAATAACTCTTTTGCCCTTTCTCATTTTCTTGAAAAAGAAGTTTTAGCCATTTTTCCAAGTAAACAAGATTCGCATGTGTCATATGATTCGTAATCAAATGACCCTAAGTCACCCAATTTGTATAACTTAGACACACGTTTTTCATTTACATGGCCTAAACGACAATGCCATAAGTAAGATGAGATTAAGTTATCCTTTTTATGTTTCTTTTTGCTTATATTGAGAATTGGATTATACATGTCTAGAACATATAAACCATTGATCAAAGTTGCAGAACCATAATGAATATCATTTAATGAGAAAGAACAACATTTATTCTTAAAACTTAAATGAAATCCGAATAAGTCTAAACAAGCAACTGAGATAATATTTTTCAACAAAACTGGTACAAAATAACAGTTTTGTAGTTCTAAAACTAATCCAGAAGGTAGATTGAGATGATAAGTCCCTACAGCTAGTGCAGCAACCTTTGCTCCATTTGCAACTCGTAGGTCCACGTCACCTTTCTCTAACCTTCTACTGTCATTTAGTCCCTGCAAATTATTACATAAATGAGATCCACAACCGGTATCCAATACCCATATCTCATTATTAAAGGCAGTATTAATCTCAATCATAAATATACCAGGATTAGAAGTAGAAGTGCTTGCAAGCTTCTCCTTCTCCTTCTTTTTCTTCACAGTCTCCAAGTAGGCCTTGCTGTTACGCCTCCAATGGCTCATTTTGCCACAATGATGACATGGGCCTTTAGGGGAAACCTCCTTCTTCTTGACACCTCCTTTGGGCTTAGTAGGAGTGTTCTTCTTCTTCTTCTTAGAAACCTTTTTCTTAGAAGATGAAGAACCTACTAACAAGATTGCCTTATCATCCTTTTTCATAGAGGACTCAGCAGTCTTAAGCAAATTGATTAGCTCAGGTATTGTGGTCTCAACATTATTCATGTGGTAGTTGATCACAAACTGCGAAAAACTCCTTGGTAATGATTGTAGAATTAAGTCAATACTTAAGTCATAATCCATTACGAACCCAAGAGACCCAAGTTTTTCAATGTAGCCCAACATTTGCAGCCCATGAGTGGCCACTGAAGCACCCTCAACCATCTTAGCACGAAACAGTTGTTTAGAGATCTCATATCTCTCTGTTCTAGCTTGTTTATCAAACAACTCTCTAAGATGAAGGATCATTGATTGAGCATCCATATGCTCATGCTATTTTTGCAGCTCAGGAGACATTAACGCCAGCATGATACAAGATGCTATGTCGCTATCTTCTTTGTGCTTCTTGTGGACAGCATGCTCTTCAGCAAGAGTATCTTGAGCTGGAGGTGGCGGAATAGGAGCTTCTAGCACGTAGAGCAACTTTTCCGACTTGAGAACGATTCTCAAGTTTCTATACCAGTCCAAATAGTTTGATTCAATGAGCTTATTTGTTTCCAAGATGCTACACAAGTTTAGGTTTGTCGACATGATGCAAATGACCTAGATGTAAAGATAGAATTATTAGAACATGTATATGCAAATGCAATGAAATTAATTAGGTCTGTAATTAAGCGCATAATTATTCCACTATTTTACTCAAACCAATAGCCCTCACTATTGACTCGGGAAAGCCCGTTGGAAACATTCTTAGTGGATCAGTATCCAAATTCTTTAAGAATAACCTTGGGTTAGCCCAACAAGCCACTCTTAAGTTCAGTGGTAGGTTTCCAATACCAATTACATCAAAAAGTAACTACTGAATCATTGGGTGATTAACATCTTTTAATCATTAAAGTATCAAATACTAGCCCAACTTTGCCTCTAATTTTCTTTATGCTTGGGTTAGCCCAACCGGGATAAAGAAATTAGTTAAATCCAACCCATTAACATGAATTTAAATTCTATAACTTGAACATACTCGATGTCAAGTAGGCTTGGGTTTGCCCAACAACCTGGTCTCGAAAAAGAGCTCTCGTTCTCACTATATTAATGGAAGGCATTAGATTTAATATTATTTGAGGGATTTATTCCTTTTAGTGGTCTTATTGTTAGGCATGCATACAATTTATCAATAAGCAGCATAAATTGATAAACATGGTAATAAACAATTATGTGGCATGGTTATGGACTTTCTAAATTAATTTCCTCGAGCCACCAAGGAAATTAATATGGTCAACCCTATGTATTCACGCATGATACAGGTAGAGGGTCTTACCATCTCGCCTTATTTTGAACGCCATCTTCAAAATCTTGAAAATAAAATTCTACCTCAATCTAACCTATATAATCTAATTACATAGTTTCCTAAAAGGAGAAACCTCGAGTTACATTCGAGGGGAGTTAGATGAGAAGAGAATTACATCAGAATTTGAGAGAAGGCAGGACACGCAGGCCCTATTTCATTAAAACAAAGCGGTAAAAAATGCATGAACAGATATAGTTTGTTTTAGTCCATAACCATCCACCATGCCATTAACTATGCTTAAACAAAATAAACATATACTTTTATTATTCCAAAAATATTATTTTGGGAAAATAAAACAAATTCTAAAATCAACATTTAAGAAAAATACATTAATTTTAAATTTTCAAAATCACTATTTTGAAAAATAAAATTGATTGTCTCAAAACTAATTTTGAGAAAATGCTTCTGGGTTCCGTCACGCAACGATAACGGCGGTCCCGCTGGCCGGTCAGCGGGCGGGGGTCAGGGGGGCGGCGCCCCCGTGGAAAAATTTTTATTTTACCACCTCTGATCAAATAAGATTTTTCCTTTCAAAATTCTATTCCAGAACCTTTTTTTAAAAAAAAAAAAAAAAAACGAACAGTAACCACCGCGTGCGGCTTGGATTTTCTGGAAATTTTTTTGTTCAGTTCGGGGCCGTTCCAAGATCAATCAAAACCAGTTTTTGACATTGATCTTTATTAATCTTTATTAACAAACCATTGTGATCATTCTCACAATCAATTTAACAATCCAAATTGTTAAACAGAAGGCTTAATTACAGGATGAACATCAACTGAAGCCAAAACATGAACACAGACGCAGAACCATTCTGCAATATTTTCAAAAGCATAAAACCCACAACGCAGAAACGATTTCTGCAACCCAGATTATTCAAAACAAAACCCAGACGATTACATACAAACCAGCAGACATGATCATACAATTAACATGCTGTAATCATGCAATTTACATGCTTGAACAATTCAAAGCAATAAAACATCCCATTAAAACACAAACCCGTTGTCTCTGATACCACTGTTGGATTTCTATCATGCATAATCAGATTAAGCGCAGTGGAAAACAACAAGAAATCCAAGCCATGGATCACGGGTTTGCAATAGAAACGGGAAAAAGGAGAAGATTGCGTTTATTACCTCGTGAAGCCGAAATTCAAAAATTTCAGAAACAAGAACGTAGGCGCGATCCAAATTATCCAAAACCGTTCACCGCAGCTCAACTAAAGTCCAAGAAAGAACTCCCTCTAATGATAATCCACACAAGGTTGAATGCTCACAATCTCACAATTCTATGCTAGTAGAATTCGGGAGGCTAGGGTTTTGATCAAGAAGAGAGACGGCTAGGGTTTGATCAAGAGAGAGGCAGAGAAACGGTTTCTCTGTTATTGCGTGAATAGTCTGTCTCTCACCCTAAGGAAACCGTTTCCTTATATTTATAGATTTATAATTACCATAAATTATAACTTAGTCCTTCAACGTCCAATTGTCAACAAATTGGTCCTTGAAGTTTACTTAATTACAATTAGGTCCCATGAATTATAACAAACTTATAATTCACCTATAAATATATTCCCTTCTCTTAATTAACCCCACAATATTATCAAATAATATATTTGAGCATTCAAACCTTTATTGTGTGTGACCCATTAGGTTTCCTGGTCTTATTGGTAGCATAATTTGAATTAATTCTAACAATATTAGAATAATAATCCTTAATAAAATAAAGGATTAAATTTATTTATTCTCTAATTAATGAATTCATATTTAGCATATCAAGAGCGACATCTAGCAATGAATCTTGACCACCCAAAAGTCCAGAAAGTCAAGTGGCTTGACATGAACCTTTCAGTAGCAAATTATCAGTGCAATAAACTCCTTTCAACATACAATATCTCATTCGGTCTAGAGTATGGAATTAGTGCCAACTCCCTCCAGAATATTATTAATTCTGGCCCGAATATTTTAGTACTTGTTCAAGAAATCCATTACTCGATATGTGTATCAATTGAAACCATTTCCATCACATAGTCGCCTTGGCCAAGGACTTCATGAGTAATAATTTCTACAAGTGGCCTTGAGATATACTCTCCTACTATTAGGAGTGGTGAATCCTTTATTGACCCTCTCAACTACTTTCGTTTACTTTACGTTGTACCCAATATCCATCCCATAGGCGGTCCTAGATAAGACTTCAAAGATTAGAATCAAAGTACAACGCTCGATAAACAAAGTACCCTGGAGATCTCAAGTCTAAGGATACTTGTACACTTGCTATAATGAGATTCTATCACTAGCACTAAATAGTTATCCAAGTGATTATCTCGTAGCTAAGTCATCCAATAAACTTGTTTCAAAATAAGCATCCACACATTAATTCTGAGTATCCCAATACCCACGGATATGAGAACCACCACTTGATCCAATCAAGAGATATAACATGTGCCAGTCTTGGCGTATTAATAATGACCCATCTTATTAATACTATGACTGGGGATTATTTAAGTACAAACACTGCATAATGTAGTAGGAATCTCACATCATGATCTCTATCATGATTTCCTTAACACTGTGTTGTACTAGGGACTTTATCTAACGGTTTGTACACATATTTAGATATAACAATCAAACTGAAAGATAAAGAATGCCTCTTATTAATTTAATATGCAATATACATGATACAAGTGATTGCCTCTAAGGCACAACACTAACACAATGTAAAGCTGAGGGCCTTTCATTTCACCTCTTGAGACGTTTGTCCAGTCGGGTTTCTTAAATAATTAACAATCTCCTGTTGCCAATCTTCTTGATACTCTGTGTCTGCTATCTGTTGGCACATCACTACTTTCCTAAAACCTGAAGCTAGCTGAGCTAAATCATTAGCACTTTGGTTTTCTGTCCTGGGAACATGAACTAGAAGAACCTCCTGGAAATGCTGAAGTAGCCCTTTTACCTCCTGTAACTTACCCGACAGCAACAGGTTAGAACATTTATAATCTCCTACTACTTATCGAATAACTACTTGAGAATCTCCTAAAATTCTGACTACTCGAGCTTCCAGTGCTTTCAGAATCCGTAATCCTAACAAAAGGGCAATATATTCCGCTTGATTATTAGTTGTCCCCTTCTTTAACTCAAAGTGGACCTTACCCTGTTTTCCATTCAGAGATTCAAGAACCAGACCAATACCAGCCTTCTGTTGGGTACTTGAGCCGTCAAATTGTAAAACCCATGGTTTCAAAGAAACGTACCTCTGCGGCTTGTCCCCATCCGTTTATGGTATCTCCAGAGAAGGATGTTCAGCTAAAAAATCTGCAACAGCTTGTCCTTTCACAGCCCTCAGTGGCACATAAGTTAGAGAAAAAGTATGTAATTTGACCGCCCATTCAATAAAGGGCGATTCAACAAGAGTTTGATTAAATCCACCTTACATAGGATATGTACCTCCCTAAATAACAAGTAATGCTCTAGCTTTATGCATGCATAGTGAAGTGATAAGCATAGCTTTTCAATGGGGGTGTACCTGGTCTCCGTATCCGATAGATTTCGGCTAAGGTAGTATACTGCTCTTTGTATCCCTTGCTGGTCATCCTAAGCCAATAAACTGCCGATAGATCCTTCCGCAGCGAGATATATAACTTCATGGGAGACTGGTCATGCGGAGGAGCTAATACCGGTGGATGTGATAAGGCTACCTTGATTTGATCAAATGCTACTTGATGCTCAGGCTGCCAGATAAATTCTTGAGATAACTTTAACCATAACAAAGAAGAAAATACCTTCTGCTTACCTGCAGTGTTTGCCAAAAAATGCCGTTAAAAGTTGATCTTTCCCAAGAAACTTTGTAGCTCTTTCTTTATCTGAGGCGGTCTTACTTGTAGAATATCCCAGGCCTTATTCTGATCTATCTCAATCCCCCTCTAGTGTACTAAAAACCCAAGGAAATTCCCAGCTGTAACTCCAAAGGCACACTTAGCCGGGTTGATCTTCAAGTGGTGCTGACGCATCCGGAGAAATGCTTATTCCAGATCAACTAAATGTTGTAGAAATATGGGAGATTTTATGACCAAGTAGTCTATGTAGACTTCCATGGTGCTACCGATAAGGTCGTGGAAGATGAGATTCATGGCCTGTTGAAAGGTGGCCCCAGCGTCCTTCAAACCAAATAGCATAACCACCCATTCGAATAAGTCGATAGAGCCCGGGCAATGGAACGACGTTTTGTGTGTATCTTCTTCAGCTATGAATATCTGGTTATACCCTGAATAACCATCCATGAAGCTCAAAAACTGGTTACCCGCAGCAGAATCTACTAACATATCTGCCATTGGCATAACATACTCATCCTTTGGAGTGGCCAAGTTCATATTTCTAAAGTCTATGCAGACCCGTAGTTGACCGTTCTTCTTAATGACCGGCACAATGTTAGATATCCATTCTACATATCGGCACGTACGGATGAACCCACATCGAAGTAACCTTTCTACCTCCTCCTTGATCCTGGGTAGTAATGCAAGATTAAAACGTCTTGCCGGTTGTTTATGGGGCTTAAAGCCTTCTTTCACAAGTAGGTGATGTTCCACAATATTTCGGTCCAAATCGGGCATCTCATGATAGTCCCACGCAAAACAATCTTTGTACCTATGGATCAGACAAGTTATCCTCTCCCTTTGCTCGATGGTCAAATGTAAACTTACCTTGGCTGTTTTGTTTTCCCCCACTTCTCCTATGTCTACTTCTATTAACGGTTCTTGAGCAACGAAGCCAGGAGCTCATCGGACCTCTGGATCTTCCGGTCGTAGGCCACCTGGTTCCTTAGTGGTGATCAAGTTATGGGCCATCATTAGCTTGGCGTTGTGGCTTGGATTGAAGGTCGGATGATAAAACAGAGCTTCGTTCATATGGATTTTGGCTGAAAATGGATTAGGATCGGCTGGGATCTGCTCTACCTGTTCTCCATCCCAGATCAGCATCATCTGGTGTAAAGTGGATGGTACGCACAGATTTACATGAATCCAATCCCTGCCCAATAAAACAGAATAAGCTTCACATCAATTATAAAAAAGACCGTTTTACTAGTTTTGGACCCGACTGTAACTTCACAAGTGATAACGCCTTCGGCCGCAGCTGCCTCTCCAGTGAAATTAACCATATGTACATCAGTAGGGGACAAATCTAACTTATCTTTACCCAGCCGTTTCAAGATGGAGAAAGGCATTATGTTTAAGACAGCTCTGCCATTAACAAAAACCCGAGTAAGTGGCTTTCCATTGACATGTGCTTTGATGTACAGGGGCCTGAGGTGGTTAACATTTTGGGTTGTTGGAATGGGAAAGAGCATCCCCTCTAGGGGAATTTAGACATCCACCAGCTCTACTGCGGCTCTTTCTTCCGTATGAAAATCCTCTTCCGTGGATTCATGATGAGAGGTGGCTCGAAAACTTGATGGTAATATGCTGAGCATATTTTGGCCATTATCAGGGATTAGTTGTTCTTCCACCCAGGCATCAACCAGCCGCCTTTGTTGTGCCCGCTTCCGTTATTTTTTTTGGGACTTTGATGGTCGGGAACAGAGGCCAGGCAGAAATGTCTCCTTTTGGGGTACCTGCACTGTTAGTTTCCCTTCTTTACCATGAAAATGTGCTACAAAAGAGGGAGGAGATAAACGAGTAAAAACTGACGGTTTACCATCCAATCTCTGGAATGCTTGTTCTATCCCCCCAGGCTTGTTGTTTCCTGTATGTTCTTCCTATTTCCCACATATTGTTTGCAGCATGTGTTCATTGGCTAACGGGAATGGATCCATGTCTACTAAAGTCTCTTCCTTTTTGTCTGTAAACTTCAATCTTCCATCCTGGATAGCCTTCTGAATGATGTTTCTGAAAATAATACAATTGTTAGTGCTATGCGAGAAAGAGTTATGCCATTTACAGTACTTTTTTCCTTTCAACTCTTCCTGGCTGGGGACCTTATGTCCATAAGCCAGGCGAATCTGCTTATCTACCACCAGTTAGTCAAAAATTTGTTCAGCTTTTGAGACGTCAAACGAATAGGAAGGTCCTGGTGTGGCAATTTCCTCCTTTCCTTTGCCGGGCTTCAAGTGAGGACACGTATAGGATGCGCCCTTTACTAATTTTGCTGCCATTACCTCTATAGCTTGCTCTCCGTCTTCCTCATTAGTGTCGTCTATGACAGATATCATTGTCTGGCCATAAGAAAACTTAACGAAACGCCTCTTCTCTTTCTCCTTGCTCATCTCTTCTATTCTAACAGTGTGAGACAACAGTCGGGATAAATCCGAGAAGTCTTGGAGAATGAGACGTTCTTTGAGTTACGGATGCATCATGCTAATAACAATCCTTGCATTCTGTTTCAGGCAACTGGGTTGTACATTTGGACTTAGCTTGCCGGAAACGCTCAATAAAATCCGCAACATCTTCTGATCCCTTTTGCTTTATTGCCAAAAGGTCCACGATGGAAACTTCCGGTACCGGTTTAAAGAAACGTTGATGAAACATTCTTTCTATGTCAGCCCAAGAGTATACAGAATTAGGAACTAGATTGGCATACCATGTGAATGCTGCTCCTATCAAGGATAATGAAATCAGTTGTAACTTATGCCATTCATTGTTTCCCAACTCACCGCAGTATGCTGTGAATCTTTCGATGTGTTCTATGGTGGACTTATTGTCTTCACCAGAAAATGTTGAAAACTCTGACAGCTTATAGCCTCAAGGGAGCACTGCCATGGAATCCACCTATTCAGGGTAAGGTTTTTGGTATACCAACCGATCCCGTGACTACTGTTGGAATGTTTCCGTTACCATATCCGCTGGCTGATACAGCTGTTGAAACTGAGGTGAAGGACTTTGCATGACAGGTTGGGGACCTTACCCTATGGACGGCTCAGTACTTCCAATTCCTTGCCCTAGGTTAGCTGCTGTAATTACCAGATATAAAGGAGGGTAAGGAACAGAGTAACTCGTCTGCCCCCCAAAAGGCGGCATGTTTCCCTTAACAAGGTTTGGCCCAGCTTCATAAGTCGATGGTAACCCCGTTATTGGGACTGAACTTCTGCCTAGAAACATTTCTGCTGCCACCATGTTTTGAGCCACCACTCTTGGAACTTGATGCCCCCCGGTAGCAGGGAAGCTCATTTCTCTTCGCAAGAGGTGCACTGAGTTATGGTGCACCATCAGCCGACGGCATGGGGTATGCAGGGGCCGTGTTTGTCCCTTGAGCATGGTAACCTGATGGCTGAGCAAAGGTTTGTGAATTTTACCTCTGTGCAAATTGTTGGAGCTCATTCTGAAGCAGAGGTCGAAAAATAGTAGCGAACTGTGGAATAAGCCCCTGTAAGAGCTCGCCAGTACATTATTCCATAGTATGTCGAATAGCAGTCAATGAGGTGGACATCGACTGAGACACCAGTGGTAGGGGCGAGGACTGACCTCCCTACTCCACAGAAGTACCCTAAGTGCAGCTGGTAGTAGTGACCGAAGGATCAAAGACTCTCCGGAGAGCACGGACTGGGGGTCGCTCGGATGTCTCCGGTGCGTGTGGTTGCTGTGAATTGTTTGCCATTGTTTGTCTTGATTGCAATAGCATACGAATACTGACCTCTGGTCCCACTGGGCATGCCAATCTATGTTGTTGTTAAAATAGGGAGCCAATGCAAATGGGGATCGGCTTCACATCCGATAAACACAAACGATCTAATATGGTGAAACAGAAAATGATATCAGATCTTTTTTGAATCAAGGACCGGGTTCCTTAAACTTACTATAGAAAGGGTTCAAGAAAGTCAGCTAAGAAGGCTCAACGGAAGGACCTTTCTGGGAGAATAGAATGATACTTGTATTAACTTGCTTAAAAGAAAGTACAGAAAACGTCTGATATTGAAACAAGACGAATAGGAAGCTGTAAAAAAAAGCTATAAACAAAACGGAAGAGAAAAAGCTAAAACAAAGCAGTAAGAAAGTTATAAGGAAACGAGATTCTAAACTAAAAAGCTGTAAATGACGATGAAGTAGAAGAAATTGAAGTTGAACGTTGCTGGATGATGGACTGTTGTCTTTTTTTTGTTTTGGGCACTACTCCCATTTTATACTTGTTGCAAATGAGCCCTTAGCAGATCGTGGAGTTTCTTCCGGCCAAAGGTGCTCCCAATGGTCATGCAGAATACTTGCGCTGAAAGATCAGGAATCTGCTTTCCTTCTTATCAGCTCCGTGGTGCTGATGTTGACCATGACCATCGGCAACTCGAAATGTTGACTTCATCGACTCGTCCCACTTTATCAAATCGGCATCGGCTCAAAGTAACCGTTATGTCGGCTCGGCAAAGTTGACATCAACAATATTGTATTGGGCATGACCAATTGTAAGAGTACTTCATGAGACATGTCATAGTACTTTCTAGCCATAATGATATTAGAAGTCCTTCGACCAGAATTCATCATAGTTTCTTACTTGATAAATTCTATATCTTGACATTATCTAAAGTTATCTTTAACCAGATAATAAAATTATACCACTGTTGGATATAGAATAAATCAGGGAAATGAATATGATTGATAGTGAAGGAATTTGTTCCTCCTATTCATTCTTGGGAGAGATGTCCATAGGACCCCTTGATAAGTTAGACTATTAAAATGTATGGTTGTACTCAAATATATCAATTTGAGATATTAATATCATTTATTTGAACAATCTACTATAAGATAAAGAAATAGTTGATTAAGCTTAATAAGGATAATATACTCCGTGCCTTATACTTAATCTAGATATCGTGTGATAAAAGGACTAAATATAAAATTATGATTTGGTTCAAAGAGATCATTAATCTTCATTTAACCTGGACAGTTATAATATTTTGTTAAAAACCTCTTATAACTTGTGGGTCATTTATATATGATTTAGACATATTGCCAATATTAAATAAACCTATAGGATCACACATTAAGCGAACACGTTAGGTTAATTTTCTAGTGACCATGTTTGATGTATCTGAAAATGTGTCTAGGTACATCAAACCTAGAAAAATGATCAAATACAATGAATTTGTGGACGTCCACAAATTTATTATATCTGTAGGATGTTAGATTATAAGAATCTGACTCGGTAAATTAATTAGTTAAATTACCTAGATAATGGTAGAATCTTATCATATTTTTAAAAATTAATTTGAACTTAAAATAAGATATAATAAGATATAATGAGAGTTGGACTCCAAGAAGTTCGTGTGGTTTTAAAAGAAAACCTTTCCGTCTTCTTGTGGCAGACTTCTCATAAAATTTTCATGCCTCCATAACCAGGAACATTTAGTGTCTTAAAACCTTAGGCGATAGCACTCCCAGGTAACGAGTTGAGTTTGTCATGTGTATCCGATAGAGGACATTCGCGCATTGCAGCGTCTGGTGATCGTCCGAAGTATACATACACCTAGAAAACTTGAAGGAAGCAGTCTTGCTTCTAGAGATACAAAGGTAATTCTGTAACCCCTTAATCGACCTTAATCGTTTGGCCTGGGTCCTCGGAAGGGATTTGTGGATGTTTTTCGCGTTTAGGAGTCCACGAAACCTAGCAATATAAACACTACACTCTTTTCCGACTTACAGAATATGGCCTCTGCCTAATTCAGCCAGTGAAAGCAACCAAGGAATAGAGAATGGTCTAACGTTCTTGGCCTATTGCTATTAGGGCTAGCAGAATCAAGAGGAAGAGGAAAAACACGTTCTTCTTGGAAAAACCAAAAAATAATTTTTCCACAGAGGGAAAAATGAGAAGGAGTCAAGAAAAACTAGGCTTTACTTTTTTTTTTTTTTGTCTATTATTTTCCTAGACTCAGACAGAGTTCTTTTAGATATGCACACCTATCTAGAACTCTATCCCACGGTATTTCAAAAACCTAGAGTTCATACATCCGTGAAACTCTCTGGTTCTGTTCAACACCCACAAGTCCAACCGGTCCATAGGACTATCTCTAGCCCAATTGGGTTTGGGCTAAATCTTTGGACCCCAGTCCAGGCTATTGAGCCTAAATTAATTTATTTATTTAGTACCAGGCTAACAAAACTTATAAATAATTAATTAATTAACTCAAATAGACCTAAATAATCACACAAGCCTTTTTCCTAGTTTTATACCCAGGTTAAATCCAATTATTCAATTTGGGCCCAGACTCTGAATAATTAATCAACTAGTTATACTAGGTAATAATTTCAATCTCTTTAGACCTTTTATTTTCTTCCAATCCAATAATAAACTAAACTTCCTAAATAAGATAAAATCCTCTTTTATCAAGACCATTCCCTTAATTCAAAATTAATTAGGATTTACAGGGTATTCTGAGGACCAAAAAGACACATCATATTGGCTACTAAAATGACCAAACTACCATCTGCTATGTACATAGGTATTTTATATTTTAAATATTTTCTAATATCACCATAAAGAAATATTGACCCCAAAGACAATGATGCGTGTAGCAAAGTCTCCGACCTACAAGTGTTATAACAAATATACCCTTCTATGTAACGCCATACATTCAGAGAGAAAAAGTATACTAACACCTCTCTAAAAGACATCTACCATCCTTAGACCTCTAGTCTAATGATCCACCACTTCTTAGAATGTTTCCACTTTCCAAGGGAGTTACCCTAAAGTACACATCCAAGTCATGTTCCCAGGGCCCTGGATTATTAGATCATTCGAACAGTCTCAAGGGGCGATATAGTGTAGAAGCTATCTTGTATGAGTCTATCTTAACTAATAGTCATATATACCCAATATTCAAGTATGTTGATCCTATGATAGAACCTCAACTATAGTATATCAAAGCATACACTTTTAGTTTCGCCAGACCACCAACCCATATTCAACCCGTAGGATATAAATCCATGCTGTAGCAGTAGTAGTCTAAATTTCTACCATATAATACTTTTAGAAACCAATACTATAGGTCCAGTACTACGTATTTGAAATACATTTATGTTACAAAGTAAGAGGACTACTCACTGGCTAAAGGTAAGCCATTCCCCACTTGGAATTCAAACATAATAACATTATCATGACGAGATTCCTATTCTTATTATCCAATTAAGAACAATAGTTTATGTGTTAAGTAACTCGTGATCCATACCTTATTGTGAAAAACCTCCATTTACATGAATCACTTATTTAAACACAATGGGTCTTTCCCACCAAAATCGTGCACAAATTAAAAGGAGAAAACATAAATAATTTGTGAGAATAAAACTTTTTATTAATTTAATCGAAATTACATAAAAAATACAATCTTAGTAGACATACATTCCAACACGGTCCTACGACTACAAGTGTATATAAGAAGGTATACGCCCCTATCGATAGCTATAGCTTTTGGTGGAGTTGGTAATGCCTTACTCATATCATTTGGTATTAGAGCTAAGTCGCGAGTTTGACTCCTAAGTTGGTCTCCAATGATCAATTCTAAGGTTCGAGGTCGAACTTTCTCATAAATGGGCAGGAATGATGTATTGGCACTTGTGGTAGTACGGGTCTAGTCCTGTAACTGTGGATGTATATGAGAGATGTATGTGCTCCACCGACAGCTATAGCTTTTAGTGGAGCTCTGACAGCAAAGGTATTTTAGAGATACCTAGATGTCATAGAAGTAGGCACATATGGACTTTCATAATCTTTTTAATGCAAATAAGAAATTGTTAGAATGTATACCCAAAATGGATTATATATTTCTATATTACGAATTGCAAATAAAATTTTCAATTCATTAATGATTATTTGTTTACATATATTTTACACATCAAGATCTAAGTTGACAAATAAATGACTTATGTTTTGGGTTGTTCTTTACAGTAAGGTATAAGTCATAGATATTTAACATACAAGAAAAATATTATCCTTGGTCATTTGATAAAACTAGGATTTGATCAAGGTAAGATCATTATATTTTGGTTTTTAAATGATAGTGAGCAGTTCTATCATGCTATTAGTATAAGCATATTTGGAATATGTAAAACTGGATTTATAGTAATGGCTACTAATAAAGTACTATATTTAAAGAAACCAAACTATTACTGCCACAGTATGGACTAAGGCTTAAGTATAACTTGGTAGTCTGTTGAAGCTGGATTCATACACTTTGATGTATGATGTGTAAGGTCTTTATGTGAGATCAATAAGTACGTTAAGTGTATGACTTTAGTTAATTAAGATAGACTTATACAATAGAGTTTTTATACTTTACTTAGTGAATATAAATCACCTCCTTGTGATTATCCAAGATAATCTTATTGATCCAAAGCCTTGGGAACGTAACTTAGTATTATATGTTTTTAGGTAGCTCCTAGAGATAAGCATGTACATATTAGAAGTCATGGATTATCGGACTAAATAACTAAGAATGATAGATGTCAATGAGAATTATGTTAGTACTTTTTTTTATCTCAATAATGGGTGTTACGTAGAGGGGTATTTTCGTCATTACACTTATAAGTCAAAGATACTGCATTTGCAATATTGTTGTTGAGGTTAATATTTCTATATGGTAATAAATAGAATATTTAAAATGATAAAATACAGTTATTTATCAATAAGGATATTTTAGTTAATTTAGTAGCTAAGAATGATATGCCTTTTAGTCCCCAAATTAACATAAGTAATTTTTTACTATGTGGACTTACTAGATGAGATAAATATTGGAAGAATTATTCTAAAAGTTTAATAATTATTTATTTAGGCTAGAATAAGATTTTTGGCCAATTTATTAAATTATATTATTAATTAATTGTGTTAAGTAATTTTATATTGGAGCTAAGAAAAACAATTTATTAATATAAGAGCTAAATATCAGTGTTGGACTAATTAAATGGTTGGGCCAGAACCTTGGCCCACAAGGGAGTAAGAAGGATGGCTACTAGGTTTCAAGAACCATAGGTAGCTAGCCAACAAAGGGAAAATTGAGGTTCAGGGTTTTAGCAGTTGAACTGTAGTGCAATTTTAACGTAAGGAAAAGAAAATAGCTTTTTCCTAAGTGTGCCTGTAACACTCCATATATACCAATCGTAGTAAGCCTTGTCTTCGTGGGATGTCACCCATCTGATTAACTAAATAAGGGGTCTTTATAACGAAATAAATAAATAATTAAATAAATTTGGAAGGCTTAAATTACTCCAAAAGGAATTTGATTATAAACTTAGAACATAAGTTATTACAAGCCTTTCTGGACATGACTTCCTGGACATAAAACCCGAGTATAAAATATAAAATGTCCCAAAACATATCAATTATCCTTTTTGGGTCTTGAGTCTATAAAAGTCCGGGATCTATACAAATTTGCCTAATAGCATGAATAAAACTGTGTGAGATATAATCTTAGTAAGTCCCATAGTGTGTTATGTAAAATTTGAGCAACAAGTTTCATGGTGCATGATTAAAGAAATTGAAACGGTTGTAAGTATGCAAATGAAAACCTATTTATGAAAAATTTTCATAAAGGAAGTTCATAAAAGCAGGTCTCGTTTCTTTTCGAGAAAATATACCATTATAACAATACATAGTAACATGACATTACTTATACTATTGGTATTAAGTTTTTACTCATAAATCATATCGTATTTTCAAAATATGTTTTTCATATTCAAAATCACATAGCGATCTCACCCGAAAGAATCTCAGTCCAATCAATAACGTCAACACCATAGGATTTCAATCCTATGAATATGACAAAATATATAATTAACTCAGTGTGTTCACTATAATTAATCACACTTTAACCATTGTCATGATCTACCACAATGGCACGGGGTCCTACGCACAACCTCTATTTCCATACTGAAAAACATGTTGCTAACTAAGGACGACTAAATTTTAAGTACTATTACCCTATTCTAAAAAGTCAACTATCCGAAGGTAGCAACCTACCTGATAGCATTCTCAATTTCACAAGAGCTAGTATAGGAATAAAGTCCCTTTGTATACTCAAGAATACAAAATCCACAAGAGATTATTGCAATAGTACTTTCTTAAAAGTAGCTCAATACACTTAAATATTCCTTTTTCAACATATTCACTTTCTCAAAATTTATTTGAAATATAATATATATTCTATATATTCAAATCTCATTTTAAGTATTTCAACCATTCCAAGGTTTCATAACACCCAAAATATAACTTTCGAGATCATGCTATAAGTTTTGCAAATTTTTTTATGCATAATCATTTCAATTCTAGATTCTTGCGAAGAACAATGCAAGATCTCATATTCATCTCATGATTTCCAATACTAATAATGAAGCATGCTTGATATACCATATTCATATAGATCACTATAAACTTTCAATAAACAGCATGCTTCCATTATCCATTTGCTAAATTTCATATATGATTTATAAAATATAGCCTATATAAAATATTCATTTCATAAATAATGTCTTCAATTTGTAGCTAAATTAGCTTTATGAAATTCATCATATGCATGAAAAGCATTTTTGAGATGTGGGGAGTTACCTTATGTCCTAGCAAACGAAGGTTCTTGACTTAAGTCCGAAATTCCAAACCTTCACCTCCCACGAAATCTAATACATAAATTGAGTACACATTTCCAATTATCAATCTCAATTATATAATTCATTCCTACTATCCATATACCTTAATAGTTCTAATCATTCTATTCCTACCTCACACCATTTTCCAATCACTTAATCATTTAATTCACATCATACAAACTTATATGATGGATATTCAGAATATAGTTACACTCAGCACATTTATCTAAATGTATAGAACATATAAGTACACAAGATAACCAAATCAATTTAGAAGGGTTTATATAGCTAAAATATAGTTTAATTATAATCTGATCAAAGCATTGGTTCATTGATAACAGGGCAAAGCAAAGTGCATTTTGTGCAAATTAGATCATATATCAATGTAGCTCAAAACACTATGAAATTTTTTAGAGGATAACTTAGACATGTATATGAACTATTGTAAAAATTTCAGGCCAATCCAAGTTGTTTTGTTAGCGTAATTAATTATTCAAACTAATAGCAATGCTATAATAAATTCCACGACAGTGTTTTTAGAAAAATCACATAGATCAAAATACTAGTCCAAATTGAGTAATTCTAGTGAAAAAATCTTCTTAAACAACCTAATTTATTGTGTAAAATTTTTAGATAAAAAATCAAAATGGAAGGGATTTAATCGTGGTTCCAATCTTTTAGTAAAATTTAACCTCAAGATTCACTGTACAAGATACATTTGAAATTTTATATAAAATCAACTAAGTAAGCTATTAACTTAATTCCAACGGGAAAATAATCTAAATATATGGTAGAATCATATAGTATCAAAATATAGTTAAGTCATTAACAAAAATTTTCAGATCTGAAAGGGAAAAGTCACAAATTCAACAATTCTAACTTCAAAGCAATAATCCAAAATCAAACTATCATCAAATCACTCCCAATCTCCTCAAATTCATATACCTAACATCAATACTAAATTTATACATCAAAATAATTCTTAATATATAAAAACCAACTTTACTTCCAGTGAGAGAGATTTTGCTTTCAAGATTATGCTTTAAAAATGAAGTTTTTCTTTTCTTCTTCTTCAGGTTTCTCTCTCTCTTTTTTTCCCTCTTCTATTTTCTTTTTTCTTTCTCTCTTCTTTTTTTCTTCTCTTTTTCATTTCTTGTTTCGGTCCCTCCCTCTCTTCTTCTTATTTTGTTCTTCTCCCTTCTTCTCTATTTATAGTTGTTCTAGGAAGTTTAGGTGAGAAGCTCATATAGATGGTTTATGATGGAAGCTTATCTTATGTAGGAAGTTTATGAAAGATGATTCATCATGTCTAGAACACTTTGGAAGCTATGAGAAACTTATGGAAGTTTAGAGAAGTTTATGCAAAGTAGTGGAAAGATTGAGAAATTAATGGAAGTTACATGAAATTTCTTTAGTTATGCATGGTCAAAGAGAACTTAAACATGGTCACAAGTAGTCAAAGCATGATTAAGTTAATCAAATGATGTGAGCCACCTTCTTTATTATTGTGGGTCCTAGAGGCTACCTAGCAAAATTCCATTTCTCTTCATAATATATATATACACATTAATTATATATCTTACTTCTTCCTTATATTTTCCTTTCTAACGAACTCATGTATTAACTAAATTCTACATTGAATAATCACGGTTAATAAGAAGATATAAATAGGTTTCATACTTAAATTAAGATTAGATATTTATCAAATGCCATTTAAATGGATGAATATGCTAAGCAGAACAACATATATAGGAATCCTTATGTGTAAGACAACTTAATAGGCATACTTCCTACTTAGCTTCACCATTAAATCTACAGTGCCCGCTGTTAGAATTCGTGGACTCCTAAACTCGGAAAACATCCACGAATCCCTCCCGAGGATCCAAGTAAACGATTAAGAAGATCTAAGGTTTAAGAATTACCTCTGGTTGCTGTAATCGAAATCCTTCGATTCTGATTGCGCTGTTGTACGTTCAACCCGAACAATCACCAGACGCTGCAGTATGCGAACGTCCTCTATCAGATACATACCGCGAACTCACTCGATACCCGGGGAGTGCTAGCGCCTAGGGTTTGAGAGGTTTTTTTTTTCTTTTCTGGTAGAGAATGGCACGAAAGTTCTCAACCGAAAAATTGGACTATTGAAAAGACGGCTAGGGTTTTCTTAAAAACCCCCGAACCTCTTAGAGTCCAACCCTAATAGTATCTTATCATATTATAATTTAAATTCAAATTAAATTAAAACTGATATGATAAGATTCTGCCATTATCTCGGTAATTTAACTAATTAATTTACCGAGTTAGATTCTTATAATCTGGACATCATCCAGATACATCGAATGTGGACATATTTCCGCATTCATTGTATCCGGTAAATTTTCTAAGTACGATTAACTTAGACATATTTCCGTATTCATCGAACCTGGTCACCGTAAAAATAACCTAACAAGTTCGCTTATTGTGTGACCCTATAGGTTCATTTAATACTCGGCAAGTGTACCTAAATCATATTTAAATGGCCCACAAGTTATAAGCGGTTTCTAGCAAAACATTATAACTATCCAGGTTAAATGAAGATCGGTGATCTCTTTGAACCAAACCATAATTTTATATTTAGTCATTTTGTCACACGATATCCAGATTAAGCATAAGGCACGGAGCATGTCATCCTTATTAAGCTTAATCAATTATTTCTTGATTTCATAGTAGACTGTTCAAACAAATGATATCAATATCTTAGATTGATATATTTGAGCACGGCCATGCATTTTTAACAGTTTAACTTATCAAGGAGCCCATGGATATCTCTCCCATAACTGAGAGGGACAAATTCCTTCACAATAAATCATATTCCTCTCCTTGATTTATTCTATATCCAACAGTAGTCTAATTTATTATCTGGTTAAAGATAACTTTAGACAATGTCAAAATATAGAATTTATCAAGTAGGAAACTATGATGAATTTAGGTCGAAGGACTTTCAATATTATTATGGCTAGAAAGTACTTATGACATATTCCATGAAGTACTCTCACAGTGGGTCATGTCCAATACAATGTTCTCTAACATTTATTTATGTCTTGACTCGATATCACAAATATCCATGACCAGTAAAACATAGCCATCAAGTCACAAACATACTAATCTTAATTTATTATTATTCCAATAATAATAATCGACCAGGGACAGTTTTAGAATAGTCATTGTATTTATTGTAGGGTTTTACTATCAAGTCACGTATTTGATGACCAACAAAACAAAACTCACTATTCATGGAAAGGAAAGCCTCATATTATTATGTAAAACATAATGACAATAGTATAAGTACAAATTGACTCTAGGGCATATCCCCAACAGTCTCCCACTTGCACTAAGACCAATTTGGCATAAGCCGTAATCCTATTGATCCGGTATGACTATCATGTTTAGCCGATGGGAGAGGCTTTGTCAATGGATCCGCAACATTGTCATCAGCTTGGTACCTTGCATACATTGACATCTCCTCTATCAACAATTTCTCGAATGAGATGAAAACGTCTAAGTATATGTTTGGATCGCTGATGTGATCTTGGTTCCTTAGCTTGTGCAATGGCTCCATTGTTGTCACAATAGAGATCCACTGGGTTCACAATACTAGGAACTACATCTAGTTCTCGTAATGAACTTTTTAATCCAAACCGCTTCTTTAGCAGCAGCTTGAGGCAACTACATACTCAGCCTTCGTAGTAGAATCGGCCACGGTGTCTTGCTTTGAACTTTTCCAACTTACAAGACCTCCATTCAAACAAAATAGAAAACCCGATTGCGATCTATAATCATCTATGTCTGATCGAAAACTAGCATCGTTGTAACCATTTACAACTAGCTCGCCTTCTTGTCCTCCATAAACTAAGAACATATCTTTAGTTCTTCTTAAATACTTCAAGATGTTCTTGACGGCAATCCAGATGTGCCTCTCCAGGATTTGATCGGAACTCGCTCGTCATGCTCAATGCATATGATACATCGGGTCGAGTACATAACATGGCATACATGATAGACCCTATAGCGGAAGCATATGGTATCTTGTTCATGCGCTCTTCTTCATCCTTCGTAGAAGGACTTTGAGTTTTGCTGAGTTTAATGCCATGTGACATTGGCAAGAATCCTCTCTTAGAGTCTTGCATACTGAACCTTTTCAGTACCTTGTCAACGTATGTACTTTGACTTAGTCCAATTAGCTTTCTAGATTTATCTCTATAGATCCTTATACCTAGAATATAGGCAGCTTCACCTAAGTCTTTCATTGAGAAACAATTTCCCAACCATGTCTTTACACTTTGTAGAGTTGGGATGTCGTTTCCAATGAGTAAGATATCATCAACATAAAATACTAAAAAGACTATTGCATTCCCACTTGTTTTCTTATAGACACAAGGCTCATCTTCATTTTTGATAAAGTTAAACTCTTTAATTGCTTCATCAAAACGAAGATTCCAGCTTCGAGATGCTTTCTTCAATCCATAAATGGATTTTTGAAGCTTGCACACTTTATTAGAATTCAAAGGATCAGCAAAACCCTCAGGTTGTGTCATGTACACATCTTCGAGTAAGTTTCCATTAAGAAACGCGGTTTTGACATCCATTTGCCAAATTTTATAGTCATAATATGCTGCTATGGCAAGAAGAATTCTGATAGATTTAAGCATTACAACTGGTGAAAAGGTTTCATCATAGTCTATACCATGAGTTTGTCTATAACCTTTTGCTACCAGTCGTGCTTTGTAAGTATGCACATTTCCCTCCATGTCTGTTTTTCTTTTTGAAAACCCACTTACACCCAATGGTTTTTGAACCTTTAGGTGGGTTAACCAAAGTCCAAACTTGGTTATCATACATGGATTGCATCTCAGACTTCATAGCCTCTAACCATTTTCCAGAGTCAGAACTCTTAATGGCTTCTTGATAGGAAGTAGGCTCATCATTAACCATAAGCTCCACATTGTGATCGTCAGTGATGAGAAATCCATATCTCTTAGGTTGTTGACGAACCCTATCAGATCTTCGAGGTCGTTGTTCTATAGATGTAGGCTCATCTTGGACTTGTGAGCTATCTAATCGAGATTCATTATTTGGTTCAGGCACTAATTGTGGCTCTTGAATCTCATCTTGATAAAGTCCAGGCACTAATTGTGGTCCTTGAATCTCATCAAGATGTATTTTACTCCACTGATTCTTTTGGAAATAAATTCCTTTTCAAGAAAGAATCCATTTCGAGCAACAATTACTCTATTTTCTTTTGGGAGATAAAATTGATATCCTTTAGTTTCTTTAGGATACCCCACAAATATGCATTTATCCGATTTAGGTGCAAGTTTATCAAATAATAAACGCTTTACATAAACTTCACAACCCAAAATCTTCAAAAATAACAAATTAGGTTGTCTCCCAGTCCATATCTCATATGGCGTTTTCTGAACCGATTTAGATGGAACTCGATTTAGTATGAATGCAGTAGTCTCTAAGGCATAACCCCAAAAAGAGATTGGAAGATCAGTTTGACTCATCATTGATCGAACCATATCTAATAAAGTCCGATTTCTTCATTCAGATACACCATTCCATTGAGGTGTTCCTGGTGGAGTTAATTGGGAAATAATTCCACAATTTTTAAGATGCTCGTCAAACTCGTGACTCAAGTATTCACCACCTCGATCCGATCTAAGTGTTTTGATACTTTTGCCAAGTTGATTTTGTACTTCATTTTGAAATTCTTTGAATTTCTGGAACGATTCAGATTTGTGTTTCATCAGATATAGGTAGCCATATCTGCTGAAATCATCTGTAAATGTAATGAAGTACTAAAATCCTCCTCTAGCAAATGAATTCATTGGTCCACATACATCAGTATGTATTAGGCCCAATAAATCAGTTGCCCTTTCATTTTGTCTCTTGAAAGGCGCTTTAGTCATTTTGCCTAATAAACAAGAATCACATGTTTTGTAATATTCTAAATCAAACGATTTTAGAAGCCCATCATTATGAAGCTTTGCTATGCGTTTCTCATTTATATGGCCCAAATGACAATGCCAGAAGTAAGTCTGATTTAAATCATTGGATTTAAATCTCTTAGTATTTATATTATAGATAGACGTGTCTGAAGATCCACGAAGATTTAGAATATAAAGCCCATTCGATAATGAAGCATCTCTATAAAAAATGTCGTTTTTATTAATGGAGCAAATGTTATTCCTAATAACAAATTCAAAACCTTCTAAATCCAAACAAGAAACTGAAATAATATTCTACTCATAGCAGGAACATAAAAACAATTGTTCAGTTCTAAAACAAGCCCACTGGGCAAAATTAATTCAAAAGTTCCTACAGCTACTGCAGCAACTTTTGCTCCATCCGCAACTCGTAGGTCCACCTCGCCTTTTGCCAAGGCTCTACTCCTTTTAGACCTTGCACATTTACACAAATGTGAGATCCACAACCGGTATCCAATACCCATGAATCGAAGTAGATAAATTAATTTCAATAACATAAATACCTGAGCTGCTAGCCTCACTGCCCTTCTTTTTCTTTGCTTCCAAATAGAGCTTGCAATTTCTTAACCAATGTCCTTGTTCTCCACAATGGTGGCAAGCTCCCTCCTTTGGTGTCTTGGCCTTAGGTTTGGGCTTGAACTTGGACTTTGCCTTGTCCTTACCCTTACTAGCCATGACCTTGCCCTTTTGGTTGTTCTTTTTGCCTTTCCCTTTTTGAACCATTAAAACACTAGAAGTATTCTTCTTAATGTTCAGTTCAGCTTGTTTTAGCATCCCATGCAATTCAGTAATGGATTTCTCCATATTATGCATGTTAAAATTCATGACAAACCGGTCATACTCAAGCAGTAAAGAGCCCAAGATCAAATCCGTGTCCATGTCATGATTAACAGGAGCACCAAGCTTATCAAGATGATCTAGATAGCCCTTCATTTTAAGGTCATGAGCACTTACTGAGGTGCCAGAAACCATCTTACATGCATTTAACACCTTGTGAGTTTCAAATCTCTCTTGTCGTGCTTGCTCTTGGAACATTTCCTTGAGATGCACAATCATGTCATATGCCTCTGCTTCTTCAAACTGTTTTTGAAGTTCAGAGTTCATGGTTGCTAGCATGAGGCAAGTAACATCGTTGGAGTCATCTTTGTGTTTACTATAAGCATCTTTTTCAGCTTTTGAGGTGTTATTTGCTGGAGCAGGGGGAATAGGATTTTCAAGAACATAGAGCATTTTTTCTTGCTTAAGAACAATTCTTAAGTTTCGTGCCTAATCAAGAAAGTTAGTCCCACTAAGCTTGTCTTTCTCAAGCACAGATCGCAATGAATTATTCCAACTGTTTGTTGCCATTATCTACATACAAAAATATGCAAAGTAATTAATTTTTGAGACTCTAACAAAAAACTCCCACTAAAAGCATTTAAACTTTTTGAAACTTCAACATTTTGATGTTTCGTAGTGGGGAAAAATATTTTATTTTAATCATAAGTAAGCTTTGGCTTTAATCTTATAATTAAATAAAACTCTAATTTTAAATGAGAAAGACATCAAATGTCCCGGCTAAAAATATCTCATAAAATGCCCTGGGCCCAAAACCATTTTGATAGCCTAGTTAAGTCAAACCATATCAAACATATGGAAAACTATTTTCCATCTTATCTCACTCAGATAATCAAAAGCATCCTACTTTGGTAGGAATGACCATATGATGATCCAAGTAATAACAAGTGTTTGATTTTGGAAGGCATTTAACACTTAATTTTTTTTTTTAAAATTTGATTGTAGTAAGCAGGAAATAAACATATCAAATATGCATGCAAGACATAAATAAAAGTGACATAGCATGGCCCATAACCTATGTTGATCATCACGAGCAAAGTGAAGATCAAGGTGGTCAATCTAGGTATATGAACTCCTTAAGCATTCTCTAATGCCTTGAGCATACTCCTCCTTGGTTGTAAATGTCGGCTGCCGTCTTTTTTTACATTGGATACTAAAATTAAAATAATTCCTATTCTAGGAAAGCAAGACAATTTTACAACAATGAAAAACGACACGCAGCCGTATTTAAAAATTACAACTTAAAACAACCATAATGTAACCAACCAATCACATTGGGATAAAACGGGCCATGCTATGCACTATTCAAAATAATCCACAACTACAATCAAAAACACCGACGAATAACACACAACGAACAGCTTAGTTGGGGTTCCAAGGGGCAACACCTCGCGGGTCAAGGGCAGCGCTCAGTGAGGTCCCGCCGTCGGTCAGTAGGGGTCAAGGGCACGCTCTAAGGAAAAACGATTTTTCCTTCTCTCATTGAATGAGATTTTGCCTTCCAATTTCCGAATATTAATTAAATTAACGTTCGAACCCCTTAGTAACCATCGCCGTGAAAATTCATATTACAGACAATATGCGTTCTTTTAATCATATTTATACAAATAACATATTATCATGGCCGATTAATAAAAACAATTCGCAAATATAGAACGATGGATAGCATGCTTACGATACCATATCATATTAAAACAGACCAATTTACGTATAATCCGCAACTAATCTGATCCGATCGTGTGACTAAGACGCACATATTAAACCTAATTCAGGCAGTCTGCATACTAAATATTCTAAAATCATAATCATGCGAACATGCTGATACATACCGTTTAAATTCATATATACATATCATACATGTATTCAACAATATGATTAACACAGATGAATCAACCTAATCGTTTAGCAAGTTGCTCTGATACCACTGTTAGAATTCGTGGACTCCTAAACTCGAAAAGCATCCACGAATCCCTCCCGAGGACCCAAGTAAACGATTAAGAAGATCTAAGGTTTAAGAATTACCTCTGATTGCTGTAATCGAAATCCTTTGATTCTGATTGCGCTGTTGTACGTTCAACCCGAACAATCACCAGACGCTGCAGTATGTGAACGTCCTCTATCGGATACATACCGCGAACTCACTCGATACCCGGGGAGTGTTAGCGCCTAGGGTTTGAGAGGTTTTTTTTTTTCTTTTCTGGTAGAGAATGGCACGAAAGTTCTCAATCGAAAAATTGGACTATTGAAAAGACGGCTAGGGTTTTCTTAAAAACCCCCGAACCTCTTAGAGTCCAACCCTAATAGTATCTTATCATATTCTAATTTAAATTCAAATTAAATTAAAACTGATATGATAAGATTCTGCCATTATCTCGGTAATTTAACTAATTAATTTACCGAGTCGTATTCTTATAATCTGACATCATCCGGATACATCGAATGTGGACATATTTCCGTATTTATTGTATCTCGGTAAATTTTCTAAGTACGATTAACTTAGACATATTTCCGTATTCATCGAACCCGGTCACCGTAAAAATGACCTAACAAGTTCACTTATTGTGTGACCCTATAGGTTCATTTAACACCGGCAATGTGCCTAAATCATATTTAAATGGCCCACAAGTTATAAGCGGTTTCTAGCAAAACATTATAACTATCCAGGTTAAATGAAGATCGATGATCTCTTTGAACCAAACCATAATTTTATATTTAGTCCTTTTGTCACACGATATCCAGCATTAAGCATAAGGCACTGAGCATGTCATCCTTATTAAGCTTAATCAATTATTTCTTGATTTCATAGTAGACTGCTCAAACAAATGATATCAATATCTTAGATTGATATATTTGAGCACGGCCATGCATTTTTAACAGTTTAACTTATCAAGGGGCCCATGGATATCTCTCTCATAACTGAGAGGGACAAATTCCTTCACAATCAATCATATTCCTCTCCTTGATTTATTCTATATCCAACAGTAGTCTAATTTATTATCTGATTAAAGACAACTTTAGACAATGTCAGAATATAGAATTTATCAAGTAGGAAACTATGATGAATTTAAGTCGAAGGACTTTCAATATTATTATGGCTAGAAAGTACTTATGACATATTCCATGAAGTACTCTCACAGTGGGTCATGTCCAATACAATGTTCTCTAACATTTATTTATGTCTTGACTCGATATCACAAATATCCATGGCCAGTAAAACATAGCCATCAAGTCACAAACATACTAATCTTAATTTATTATTATTCCAATAATAATAATCGACCAGGGACAGTTTTAGAATAGTCATTGTATTTATTGTAGGGTTTTACTATCAAGTCACGTATTTGATGACCAACAAAACAAAACTCACTATTCATGGAAAGGAAAGCCTCATATTATTATGTAAAACATAATGACAATAGTATAAGTACAAATTGACTCTAGGGCATATCCCCAACACCTGCCTCCTTTCCTTTCTCTACACTTCCACATTCTTCCACTTTTTTACCCTAGTTTTCTATTTTCACTGATAGATAGTTCACGATTGGTGTGATAATACTCTGGAAGATTAAAATGTGATATTTTTAGTGTGTTTTTTATGTGAAGAAGTTGACGCTTAGCTGGAATCCCCACATAACAAGTATCTGTTACAAATCAGGAAGCACCAAATTCGAGTGTTCCACCTAAAGAGGTTTTGTCAAACTTGACTCCTCCCCTATAAAAGTAAGTATCTTCTACATTTTAGCGGGAAACTATTTTTTGAAAACCTTATTCCACTGTATTTTAATGATTTCTCATGATCCTTCAAGGAGTTATTAGAAAAAGTATTAGTCCTTATAGAAGGTGCTGCTTTTATTGTGAAAAAAAAACATAGTAAAATTGTTAGAAGAAAAAGTAGAATGGCAATAAATTATAAAAGACTGAATAATAATAATAATAATAATAATAATAATAATAATAATAATAATAATAATAATAATAATAATAATACCTTAGAAGATAGTTATAATATACCTAATAAAGATCAATTAATAAATAGAATTCAAGGATGTTATATATTTTGCAAATTTGGCTATAAATTAGGATTAAGATAAGTCGTCCCATGAAAACTCCTCTTATACGAAATATTTTTTAGGACTTTGTAAGTCCTTGCATCGTATTAAAATTATTTCATGCGAGGTATAAATCTTTTACTCAAATAAATGAAAATACTATGTGCGAAATATTTTGGGATAATGTATATTTTTACACATTATGAAATGATTTATGATCATGATATACATATTATGAAATAATTTATGATCATGATATTTTGAAAAATGCCTATATTTGAGAAGTAAGTCTTTCTCTCTCTCTCTCTCTCTCTCTCTCTCTCTCTCTCTCTCTCTCTCTCTCTCTCTATATATATATATATATATATATATATATATATATATTTATACTCATGAGTTGCTTATGCATAATTTACTTCATAAAGTCTTTTTATGGATATTGTATATATGTACGAGAGTCATGCATTAAACATTATGAGAAGTTTATGAATATTAAATATATGTATTTTCATCCATGCATATATTTCCAAAATCATGGCATGAACCTTAATTATGATGCCTCCAATTATCATTTTTTTACAAGTTAAATTATGATTATTAGACTATTATGCCTCGAATAAATTATTAGAATGAAAATATGAATTATCTTTTGGTATTTTGCAGAAATAGTATGATTTTAGGAATATAGTTAGGATGAAATCTGAAATTGTATTTTAAGACTAGAATAATATTATGGGAAAATAAAATTGAATTATTCCTTAAAGGAATATTAATTTTCTTGAGTCATTTAAATTGTAAATAGTCATTAAGTGCTCAATGGACAAGCTCTTGTATTAGCTCATGTTAGATTGAGAGAGATTTTCGATAGATTGGCCGTCTCCAAAAGTTTGTCTCTTTCTGAATGAGATGACAATGCTAGATATTGAGCCTGGTCCTTAATTATTAATACGGTGTCTAAGGGGAGTCAGAGATCGGACATGGGACATGCAGACATGATTATTAGTGAAAGAAGGTGGAGAGTCTCTCTCGATAAGTAGAAAACCTACCTGATGGTTGAAAGCCATAAATCATGAGATTTCAATTTTGGAAATAAGATAATGGTTAAAGGTTCATTATAAATAATTGTGATGTTCCAAAATTGTGTTATTGATGTTTTACCCAACTAAACTATTTTTGGCACTGTCATTGACTTGAACTTGTTGGATTTCCCCATAAATAATACTTTATTTTAGAAATACATAAAGGCATTCACAATATATTGGGCTTAAATCCCAATTCCACCCTTAAACTTATACTTTTTTTGACAATTCCAATCCTAAATTATATTTTAAGCACATTGTGCCTTCAAACTTACACTTTTTTAACAATTGAACCCCTAAACTATATTTTGTGCACATTACACCATTGAATTTGTAGGAATGACTACAATCCTACCCCTGACTCTTAGAGAAAAAAAGTGTAAGTTTAATTGTAGGTCAAGGGTTTAATTGTCAAAAAAGTATAAGTTTCAAGGACGTAATGTATGCAAAATATAGTTCAATGGTTCAATTGTCCAAAAAGTATAAGTTCGAGAGTGCAATATGCGCAAAATATAGTTTAGAGATACAATTGTAAAAAAAAAAAATGTAAGTTCGAAGGTGAAATTAAGATTTAAACCAAATATATTTATATCCATTCAAAATAGTGTTTCTCATGCATCATGACACAATTATTAATTGTATTACAATCACGCTACAAGACTTACTGAGATTATTTTTAATCTCACATGTTTTTTCTCTAATTATATTGTCAAGATTAATTGAGCTTATCAAGATAGATTAGATTAATCCCTCTTGTAATGATATGGTAGTCTTGATACAATATGTTATTATCCTTTATTCACATGTTAAAATATTTTATTTTTGAGACTTAAGTTTATGTTGGACTTGTAAAAGTTACTATTTAAGTTTTAATTTTTAGTCTAGAATTACGGAATTGTTTATTTATTTACTTAATGCGTTATAAAGATAATTTGTAGTAAGGATGGAATGATATTTCCGACTCGTACAGATTTTGTATATAGTGGGGTGTATATGAATGATTGTATTGATCACAAAATAATGGCTATTTACTTTAACAATTGCACAATATAAAAAAAAATATCATCATGAATGGAAATTTATACTAATGCACTATCTATTACTAATGCAGCAATTACAAAATAGAAGACAATTATAATAGATTTAGTGCAAAGAGAGAGAAAGTTATAGGATTTTAAGAAGCACAATAGTAAAAAAATATTAATATTGAGATTTTTAAAGGAATATAATTTTTTTGATGAAACAGAACGAGTTGTCAATAACATAAAACAAAAATGCATCTCTCTTAATTTGGAGTGGATGTTTGTGAAGAATTCTAAAACAAAAATACAAAATACAAGTTTTGCCGAATTAAAATTACTGATTTATTTTTTATTAAAATATACTCTCCGTTTATGTCAGCTTCACCTCAAAATCCAACCAGGTAAAAGCCACCTACTTTGAATTTTGACTCCAAAATATCTAAGTATAATTCGCCAACAAACAGCATATTTTTCCTCCAGAGCCCTGCAACCCAATCCCACCCCCACCCACGCCCCCTGACTCCCGCCCATTGCTTGGGACGCCATTAGAGCACCTATAGAAAATGTCAAAATATCATTCAGGTTCCTCAATGACTATATATGTCTGTTTATTATGCTGATTAGTGTGCAGAAAGGAAGAAAAGGAAAGGAGATTAAAGAGGGGAAGAAAATCCACAATGGATCCAGAGCAGACTTTTATAAGAGTTCAAGAACGATTTTCAGAGCTGCTGACCCCCAGAATCAGAGCTACGCTTGAATATTTGCATCTCTTCCTTGCCATCACTCTTTTCTGTATTCTCGTTGTCATGCACGCCAATTACGTTCAACAGGTGCCATATTATTATTTTTTTTCTTTTGATTTTTCCCTTTCTCATTCACTAATCAAGTGGATTAAGCAATTTTTTTTTTGTTTGTAATTTCTTTGCTTTATTTCTGATTATCTATGACTGTTTAAGAGTGAGAGATGGTATAATTTGTTGTTAAATAATTACTTCAGTTAGGTCAATTTATTGAATGTTAAGTGTCTTCTACCTGATTAATTGATGCAGTTGTAAGAGCGAAATTAATTGCAGGGAAGAAGCTTCTAAGTTTAGTTTGTTCTATGCATATTTGTCACTGCTTTTGAAACCTGCCAAGGGAAACCTCGATTTTCCAGTTTGCTAGTTATTTGAGTAAGGGAAAACGAGAACTCCCATGGAAAAACTATTTGAGCCTAAAAATGTGTTCTGGGCAGTTGGGGGCGGTAACCATCCCCTAGTCCCCGTGGCTATGGAACCGATTTTGGGGTTTTAATTTTGTCAATTTTTTTTTCTTGCCAATTACCAGGGTTTCATGTTTTTGAATTTTTGTAATTAATTGCATAGTTTATTTGAACATCCTCCTAGTATGTTTCTAAGCATACAAGTTGTGGAATCTAACTATTGTCTGGGATCATCTGAAGCCTGGCTGTTCAAGTGAGCTTTTGGAAATTGAAACTTCAGATGCACAGCTTATTCAGATTAAGGTACCGTAATCTTCTGCATTTTCATCCAATTCCTTGTTTATTTTGCACCTTTATGGTTACCTGACTTATTCTAATGCTGGGTGATAAATTTGCCATTGGAGAGGGGATGAAACCATACTCTCCTTTAACCTCAGATTGGAAACTAGAATGGGTTAGTCTATGAAGAATTAGGGATAACTGTATTTTTTCGTTGAAGGACAAAAAAGGGACTTATATTAAGATCCCTACTAGTGTAGTGCAAGTTGGCTGCAGAATTTGAGCTTTAATGTTCACTTAGATGTTGCTGCTATTTTAATATGGGTATGTTTGATCAAACAGGTCTAGTCATAGCTCAACTAAGGGCTTGTTTGATAAAATTAAAGTATGAATATTAAAGTCTGAATATTTAAGTTATGAATGCTGAAATATGAAGTTTGAATTTTGAATTCTAAATTTGGTTCTATACTATGTTTTATTAAATTTTAATTAAATAGAAAGGAATAATAGTAATTAGATAAGCGTCTAATGTGTTTAGGTTTTAATTTAAGTAACTTTCATTTTACTTAAAATTTGGTATATTTTAAACAATTAAGTGATAACGAGAATTTGTTATTAAACTCTCTGCAGTAATACTATCTGTTATCAAATATATTTCATTAAATAAGTACTTAATCAATTAATTTCAAATATTTAATTGAGTTATCAAATAGGTCACAAGACAAGGTGTAATTTGACAGAAATATCATGGAAATTGTTTAAAATTTCTGAAACTGAAATAATGACGCTGGTTAAATTGTCCTCAATCAGCTTTCAAAATCTGGTAGTGTTAAATCTAGTTGACCTTTTGTGCGGACTGATATATCAAGTTCAAACCCCATTATTCATACTGACTATTGAGAGGGCTAGTTGTTACTTTGTAAATCAGTTGAATGTGGTAGTTGAGTTATCATGTTAAGAAATTCCCTTCTCCCTGTTGCAGATTAGTAGTGCTGCCTTGTGGTCGCAGAATGAGTTTGAACATGACATAGTAAATATTCCTGACAAGGAGACAAAAAACAAAAATCAAGAAGTTGCTCATGTAGATGGTAATGGACCTAATCTTCTCTCTGCGAATTTGTGGTTGGATTGGATTAGTTCTGGTGCTGGAATGGGTAAATCTCCGTTAAAATTTTGGAAGAATCATGATGAAGTTTTGGAATCTCAACCAGATGGTTATGCTGGCAGTGATGACTCTGTGGCAGCAACTGATGAACAAAAAACGAACAAAGATGGGTCACGTGGTAGATTCTCCCTATCACCAAAGGAATCACTCAGAGCAGCATTCGTTATTCTGGGCAGAAAGTGGTACAGACGTATATCTGTAGTTTGGAGATTTGCAAAACGAATTCTTGGAGGTTTATGGGTAAGGGTGCTTTTCATATTTTATCCATTGATTGTTATAATTTCTTTATTTTATCTGTTGAGGCAATTCCTTTGCTAAGTTGGGTGCTTTTCATATTTTATCCATTTATTGTTATAATTTCTTTATTTTATCTGTTGAGGCAATTCCTTTGCTAAGTTCAAAGAATATTTGTTAGCTATTCATCTCTTTTTAATTGAATAATTACATTCTAACAGAATCATATTGCAAAATTATTTTAACCAAAAGAATTTATATTTCATTATGGAATTCAGATATGTTTAAAAGTTTTCAGAGAAGATGATTCCAAAACATGAATCAAACAACGAAAGCCTTAATGTACAATAGTCAAATGAGTCAAACATAAACAATATGACCTACTTGTAAAAAATTCTGGTAATAATTGAGAATTATATTTGCTCGAATAATGGAAAAGGGTGAGCAATCAATATCCATACGCATTCCTATATGTATGTGTTATACATGAACATTAACAAATTCACGCATAGCACAGAGAAAAACAAGATAAAATATATACATTGAGAGAGAGAGAGAGAGAGCGCTCATTCAAATGTCTCTCTATTGTTCATTTGTTTGTTAGCTGTTGCAAGACGAACGTTTTGCATATTCTTGTGTGCACTGCTGCTAAATGTACATTATTGATGACACGGTAACTTTCAATCTTGCAACTAGTTTATGTTGTACTTGATTATGTTGAGACTGTTCATTTTCGTAATCAATAAACACTTTCCATTTGCTGAGAATTTTTATATTGTCTTAATTATTGGGTACAATGGTTAAGCAAATGCATCTTATGAATCTGACTATGCTATGGAGTGTGCTCAAGGAAAAATGGGAGCTTTTGGCACTCTTCTGTCACATACAAATTTGATTTGAAAGGCCAAAACTGTTACAAGATCTTTTTTGTCCACGGCTGCTTTATGTTTCCTTATGCCGCTTTATTTTGATCTATCTTGTGTTGGTGTGGAATGATTTTTTGGTACTTGAAGATTTGCTAGGATATTCTCTGATTCCAAATGTATGATAGATAATTATCATGCTGCTTGAAAATTTTATTGCATTTTCTGATTCTAAATGTCTCAACGGACACCTAAATGAATTTTCGTGATATTTGGAGATTTTAATGCACTAGATGTCCATGGAACTGGGTTTAGAAACCTGGGATTTAATTGGAATATCTAAAGTCTTCACTTCATTGTACTTCCTTGGCAATTATATTAGCAGCATATCTGTAAGCACATTAAACAGTATTGCAACCTAGACAAGAAAGGTTGGGAACTCTTACCCTAAGCAACTCCCCATCCTATATTGAATGACTAAAAACATCTCCTTTTTCTATTTTTGCTTGTTTGTTGATTTGCTTTTCTCAGAGAGCCCCAAATCTAATATTCCAGGAATTGTGGTATTTGGGCAAACCAATGGCAGACAAAACAAACTAAAGATCAAGTTTTGAAATCTTCCTTCACAACAAACGTTATATGACTAGTTGTCCTAAGCTATCCGTGATTCCTACTGAGGTAAGAAACGAATAGGATAACTAGAAAAAGAAATGAAGCTTGATTGCCTGAATACAATTGCAGACCCACCTGTAGGTGGCCTGCGGGGTGAATTATCACTGACCATCTTCTTTGGTGGATTATGGAGTATAAGGAAATAAAAATCCTTTAGCAGGTAAATATATTAAACTCCTGGAATTTGTGATTGCAAAGAGGCACTTACAGGAATTGCTGCTCAGCAGCAAATTCCATCTCTGGTGCTTTCTTACAAGTTTATTATAGCTTTAATAATTTGAAGCCTGTGAGCATGTTTGACTCCTTGTGTGATTACTCCATTAATACTAAGTGTTGGGATTTTCTTTTCACTATGAAGTAGTTCACTTTAGTTGATATTGCCTTTAAAATGAGTAACATTGTTGTAGTTTTTACATTAAGTAGTTTTAGTAGTCGTTTGGATATGATTTTGTTTCCACTTTCCTCATTCTTTTACAGTTTACTCTGAATTTTATCTGCAATTGCTGTTTCTATATTATATGCCTGGTTATGATTGTTCCAAGATGGTTTAAAAATCGTTCTTTCTTAATGTTATTTGTAGGATATTGCTGGTATACATTTGAATCTTGATGTCCCAAAGTGGCTTGAAATACTTCATTTGGACAAGCTTAACTCATATGCAGGTACTGTTTTATTATTATTATTATTATTATTATTATTATTATTATTATTATTATTATTATTATTATCTGAAATTCTTGTTTATGTTTGGGCCATGCTACAAAAAATAAATATTTTTGAAGTCATGGGTTTTCTTTAAGATATGTCTTGCCTATCCTGTTTTTCAGTTAAAGTGATTATCTTTAAAGTAAAGATCACAATCAGGTTGAAGTTCTTTCATAAAGGATATATGCAAGGTGCACTAATTGATAGAATCATACATATAAAAGAAATTATGTGTAGTGGCCCATAACCCAATGAAAATAATGAACTTTTCCTTTGTCTCCTCTTGGGAGCTAGGCAACAAGTTTGTTGGAGCAGAAACACAGAAGATAAAGAGATTTTATTGGTTACACCCTCTTGGTGTACGCTATGTTTAAATCAGCTTATCTTCCTAAAAAAGAAAAAACAAAAGCTACTGTAGGTGTCTGAAATTTAATTGGCTGAGGGTCTGGCAATTAAGTTTTGCATCAAATTGGCAACAAGCTTTTAATAACTGATTCCCACATGTCTTTATGATTCTATGCCTCTTTGTTGGCCTATAGGCCTAGTTTAAGTGGTTTATCTTGTACCAATTCTTTTCAAGAGTAAAAAAAAGGTTTAGTTACTTTGATAAACCAAAAAGATGCAAATTTTCCTTTAACTCAACCTGAAATCCAATAATACATTGTTTAATTAGTTGCTGAACTCTTGTAAATTCTGTGCACGTGCCAAGACTTCTCAGTCTCCTTTGGGGGTTACAACGGGGGGTTGGGTGGTTTCTTCATTTTCTCTATGCATATTCCAGGAAACTGGGTTTACTTAAATGGTAGATGAACTGGTCCTTAACCAAAGAAAGAAAAGAGGGGGGGCCCAGGGGTGGGGGGATGAAGAAGGATGTACAGATGCCAATTCATTTCTTTGCCGCTATTTTCTGATCTCTTTGTTATTATTGAACATGCTAAAGTGTATCTATGTGTCAACAGTACATCAGAAGCCTATGCATGACCTATATGGCTTTGTCAGTTTAATGCATCCATTCTCCCTACAACATCTGAGTCTGTGTTTCCTGTATATATCTCAGTTCAGTGGCTTGGAAAGAGAAGCAAGTTGTTTGAACCAACTTATGTATATACTATTGAGAAGGTAGTGTTAATATTATTCTGAAATACTTCTGATTCATTTTATTAAGTCAAATAAGTTTTATCAGAGTTAAGTTTCATTTCCTCTTGTTCATAACGTCCTAGGATTTGTTCCTCTTAGGGATACTTCTTATTGTCCGAAGAAGCCCGGTTAAAGCACAGTATTCACACCACTAACATTAGCATTTCAGCATGGCATCCATGCTTTGGAAACAGGTAATACTTTTCCAGGTGTTCATTTTTCTTTTTAATCCTTTCTTATGGAGGTAACTATTTTGTATCTCTTTAGAATTAGCTTTGGTTAGTTTTTCATATTGAGGCAACAGGTTCTGGTGCCTCCTGCATTTTGCTTTAGAGATAATATGCAAAGTCATGGTTGCCTTCCTTTCAAGTCACTCTGACTTTTCTTGTCCATGCAATAGTTCTTTTTTTTTTTTAATTTTATAAATTTTAATTATTTCATTCAAAATCAAATTTTGATTTTGTAGTTGTCATCTCTATTTTGCATTTCTTATAGAGCATGTCTATGGTATATCTAGTGCATTACAGGGCCTCTTTTTGTATGCTTAAACTAGTTGATTTTACCTTTGCCCCCCCCCCCCTCCTCTTTTATAAAGTGAAAAGCTGCTCTTGACACGCTGGAAGTGCTTTTTCCCCAAAATGTTTGCTTTTCAAAACTCTTAGATGGAGGTACTCCCTCAAGTTTTGGAATGGCTGCTCTGGTACCTACCTTTTTATTTAGCTTAAAAATGGAAAATCTGAAGAAAAGAGAATACCCAGAACAATTGCATGATTTTACAATATTGCACGTGACTTCTGTGGTATAGATATTCATGCCCATTATCACTATTTTTCAAAGAGAGTGAAAGTAATCCAGCTCACTGTTTCCTCATGATAACACATGTGTAACCAACTCTCAGGTTCTGTTTTACATGTTATCATTAAAACATGCAAGCTGCAAAACAATGTTTGGTCCACTGGTTGATTAAGTATATGAAGCTGAGAGGAAATGTCTTTCTTAAAATCTATGCACACAACATTATTTACTGACGCAAGTGAAAATCTTCTTAGGTGGCAGCAACTTCTGATAAACAGGCTTGTCGGATATGATACAATAATGATGAACACTTTGTTGAATTCTCCTGGGCAAGGTATAAATTTATTCTACAATTCTAGCACTCATTAGCCTTCTCGCATTCTATATGAAGAATATGGTGTTTTACCTTTTGTGTGCTGGTTTTCAGCTCATCATTACAATCTTGATTATTAATTTGTAGAACAGGGTCTGAGTGCCGCCTTCAATTCATTCACAGAACTCTATCACAAGGGGCAACTGAATGGAAGGATTTTTATAAATATTCTTTTAATTTTCTTCTTTTCCCAAAACCATTTTAACACAGATGTGCTTCACTTGGCTATGTGTACAATTCCTATTTACTCCTTCTGTGGCAGATACTCTATTCTCATTTACATCTGTGTGGTATCTGAATTTAAAAAAAAAAAAAAATCAATTTTGGTAGAAATAGCCAGTAGTCACTCTTTTCTATCTATTGCAACCTGCTGTGGCATGCCAGTGGTAATAATTTTAACTTGGGACCGAGGCATTTATCTCAGATTTGAAATGGTGCTAGTTTTTCAATTTACTGGGTGTATGGTTGTTGATCATTGGTCTGTGAGTATTTGTATCATTATTTTTTAACTCTGTTGCAGGATACCTTTATAATTATCAAACTAAGGAGTTCTATAATCTCACTTACGCCCACAAGCAACCTGAAAATTCTGCAAGATTTGGAGGTTGGTAGCTTATGCCACACGTCTGCTTTCTTGCATTATTTTCTAAAATACTCCAAAATAGGTTCCTTCACGAACTATGACTCTATGGTTTTCTGATTATGAAGGAATGTTGATATGATGTTTTATTTATTGAATTAGAGTTTTCAAGATGAGGTATTCCGCATAACTTGGTACCTTAGCCAGTAACTAATATCACTGTATTAAACTAAATTATTCCCATCTAATGAATCGTAAACTAGAATTTCCAAGACTACAGCAAGGTTGTTGTATAATTGTTTTAGCTAGAATTTCCTAATTCTTTAGGCCCCCGATTGTCTTGCATCACAAAGCACTTCAATAAGATAGATGGTAAGAAACTGGTCATGGTTGGACCCGTCTCACCGGTCATTTGATTTTATGTATTGTGCATCTGTATGTGTTTGTGTATCTGCTGTGACAAAAATATTTAAGGCTTCTTTGTGGACCAGATGTACCCTGCTTTAAAGATCTCCTTTCATGCATTTTGAAAGAAATGTCAGCATGTCTAAGGGTTAATTAGTTCTTCTTTCTGCTCTTATTCCTTTTTACTTTTCTTTTCAGTCAACCAGTGTGTGTACATGCAATGCTATCTGTGTTATCTTATTTTTTTTAATTGAGTTATTACTGCCCATAATCATTTGGGGAAAGTGCCCAAATGACCCTTAAACTATTTTGAAGTCTCAAATTGGATCTTAGGCATGTTTTAGTCTCAATTTCTCCCTTCTGGCAATGGGCTCCATTATGACTTTGTGCTCCCTATGTGGCATTCTAAGACTATCAAAAAGTTGGCTCTTGGAGAATCATTTCGTATTGTAGTTCCTTTTAAATTTTTGTATTGTAGTTCCTCGTTCCTTTTCAAACTTTTGGTTTTATACTTCTCTGTATACTTCATTTTTCCCCCTCTCTTAAGTTTCCTACTGAGAAGCAATTGGGACAAACCATTTATTTTATGATGAATTTGATTTTTTGGTTATTGAGTGCTATGTAATTGAAGCTGTGATAATACGAAACTAAATGATCTTTATTCTCATCTGAATTTGTTGCAATTAATTATATGCCTTTAGTTGCTGGATATAGCAGAATATGGTTTTTGGTGATTGCTACTGGTCTGCATTACTGTATCTTGGCTATTTGGTTCATTAATCCTTGCAGACTACCTCGTGACAAAATGTGGCGTACTCATGATGTCACTCTTTGTTTTCTTCACAACCACAATGTCAGTCTCATTTACATTGAGAGAGACACAAACTCGCATGCTGAAATTTACAGGTTTTTTAACTTTTTGCTCCCCGATCTTTTAGTTTTAACTGCCTGTATGATTTACCTTTCAATGTTCTATGGGAGCTCCAAAATATTGATTCCATAAGGTGATCTGATCCTACTTCTTTTCTTATTCAATTAACCTGAAAATGAAGTTGCATAATTCGAGGTCTGTAGAAGATAGTCAATTTAGATAATTACTGGTATTTATCAAATAGATATTCACACTGTTGATGAAAACACTTGCTATAATTAACTTTTTTAGCCCATTGGTTAGCCTTTGAGTAATAAGGGATTGCTGGGGCACAGCATGCAAGTCTTATTTCCGTTTTGTGTAACTTCTGTGCCTTACATTGTGCAGTACAGCTCCAACATCATGCTCGACATAGGCTTCCAACATTTCAATTGATATTTGTGCACGTGATCGAGTCCCTTGTTTTTGTGCCGGTAATCATGTTCATGTGACTGATTTAAGCCAAATCATTTGCTTTTTTTGATTCATTTTATTCATGCATTTTTATTGCTGAACCTTAAATAAATTCGTCTTTGCTGCAGATTATGATAGGCATCTTATTCTTCTTGTTTGAGTTTTATGATGATCAGCTGTTGGCTTTTATGGTTTTGATTCTGGTTTGGCTTTGTGAACTTTTCACTTTGATCAGGTCTCTCTCTCTCTCTCTCTCTCTCTCTCTCTCACACACACACACACACATGCATGCACACACGCATGCACAATAAATACCAGGTATGTATTGCTCAAGCGAGGCAAAAGTTTTGCCCCTCAGTGTAAAATGAATATGTTGTAGCACAATATGGTGAAACTGCCAAAAACTTACTGCATATGAGCTCTGATGATTGAAAAGGCAGCACTGCTGCATATCTTGTATATTCACTGATTAAGGAAGGTTTTGTCCATTTTTTTTTTTTTGGATGTAAGATATTTTTATAAAATTCTTGTAATAAAAATTTTCAGACATTTCTTTTGGTAACTAACTACTGTCACGTATTTTAAACTCAGTTTGACAGTATTATATCCTTCCATGGACGATGCCACTGTTTGAATATAGTTTATGCTTGGTGAATCTCTTGGATGGTTCATTTGACTGGCCAATTGTTACTCTTTTCTGGCTTGAGATGGGACATTTGTTAGCTGTTAAGTTAAAATGATGCATAGATGATTGCAGCTATGTAGGTAGAAGAGAAAAATATCTAAAGATATTTCTGCTTGAAAACTTTTTATTATCATGTTCAAGCTTTCCTCCTAGACAGCCTTTCTTATCCACATACAACATCTATTGGAAAATATGAATATGATCTTTCTCCATAGACATTACTCTTAACTTCTAAAGCAGGTTAAATTGATAGCAAGGTATGATCTAAACTATAAATGCATGTTTTAGGCCTACCTGTAACTGACTTACCTAGTTTTATCCCATGGGACATATTTCCTGTGTCTTGTACAAGCACATTACCCATCCAGTTGCTCTGAAAAGTTCATCACCGGTTGAAACCCTGAAGAAAATGAGACACTATTCTTTTAGTGCTGTTGGTAGATTTGGTTGGAGCCTCAAAAGTGATGAAATAGACTGTACATCTCTGATAGGGTCTTCTGGAGGCTAGAACTTGGGGAATCAACTTGTTGGACAAATTTATCTTCTAAAATATACTAATTCTATTACACAAATTACTCTTGTTATCTCTTCTGAGACAGTGCTTTTTTCTACTCTCTTGCAGTGTCCGCACACCATTATCAATGAAGTTCTTTCCTCGCTTCTTTCTCCTCTACTTTCTGGTGTTTCACATTTATTTCTTCTCTTATGCATATGGTAAGATTGAATTCCTTTCATATATCTTAATATGTGTGAAATCTTATGTTTTACCTTTTTCCATTTTCACGTGTCCTATTTTTTCCTGTTTCCCCAGGTTTTTCTTATCTGGCTCTCTCCACAACAGCAGCATTTATGCAGCACCTTATCCTTTACTTTTGGAACCGTTTTGAGGTAAGATATACTTCTCCACATTGCTAGTGTATGTCATTCTTTACTCCAAACAAAATCCAATTGTTTTCCCAATTGCGTATGGAATCCCTCTTATCGTCTTTCCTATTTATGTGTCTGTACTCTTATTCTATTGAAATATGGTGAATAGAAGACTGCCGGATCTATTGGTAAATAGAAACATGAGTTGCTACTGCAGAGTTCAAAACCCAGCCAAATATGTTTTTATTTATTTATTTATTTTTATCAACTGAAAACTTCTCTGCGTTTACAAGTTTTGCACCATATTCCTCTATTTATGCACAAGAAGGATAGATCTTGATTCTTTATGAGCACTTTAGCGAAGAACAACCATTACATAGAAAATTTAAGCAAACAAAAATACTAGTCAAACCGAGGAAAACCTACAAAGCTACTGTTTGACTAAAGAAGTTCTAGCAAATTTACTTCTAGCAATACCTTTCTAGCCAACAGGTTCAAATAAAATTAAGTGGGAAAGTTGTGATCATTAATTTCTAAAATGATTCACCTGTTTGCACATATAGGACACTTTTCTCTTGCTTCTTTCTTAAATTCTTTACTTTCAAATTTTTGAATGAGGGAACAGAAAAGTAAACATAAAATATTAACGGAAAACTAATTAGAGTTTCATGGAACAGAATGAAGTGGAGAAAAAAAAATCGTTACACAACGGTCACAAACCATGCACTTTTCAGATTGGGGATTAGTGCCAGGGACAAGTATGAGCTTGTGGGAATCAGTCTAGGCACCTATTTTGACAATTTTCTCATGAGCCATGACAACATTTCCACTTCATTTCTTGAAAAAGCATCTTTCAATTTCTAAGACATCTAATACTTTTTTTTTTTTTTTGGTTGGTTTTGGGGGGGTGTTTTCCCTTTGGAAGCCAAAGTGGATGGTATTTCTTTTCGTTTTCTTTTATTTCATTTGGTCTACGTCTGAGACCCAATGTGTATTCGTGTGTGTTTTTTTGTTCCCTTTGGAAACCTACTTTTCATTTTCTTTTATTTCATTTGGTCTAGGTCTGAAACCTAGTCAATATCCGAGTTTTTTTTTTTTTTTTTGTTCCCTTTGGAAACCAAGTGGAGCGTATATCTTTTTCTTTTCTTTTATTTCATTTGGTCTGCATCCGAGACCCAATCAGTAAGGAGTTTTTTTCCACACAGACACCAAGTTCCTTCCACTATAGCCAGCTCTTGTTGGGTTTTTTCTCTTTCTCCTTTTTTTTTTAATAAATAATAACAATTTTCTTGATTGGATTCAAAACACACAGAAGCCAATAGTACTTCTTGGCCTTCTCAGCCAAGCCCTATACTTTGAAGCAGCCCCAGGGCCTTGCTTCAGAATCCCAATCCCTTTTTTTTTTTTTTTTGTGAAAAATGGTAATCTCATTAATATAAGGCAATAGCTTGTTGTTCTACCTAGAATTTGTACCTTAATTTACTAATGGATTGCTTTAGGCAGAATCAATTAATTTGACCTTTCTATTGGATCAGGTTTCTGACATAAGATTGAGGTCTGGTTCTCTCTTCTCTTATGGTATGCTACATATTTATGAAGGGCACGTGGGGCAAAATAAACAAACAAACAAATAAATCCTTTGACCAGACTTCACATTTCCTCTACCCTTCTTCAAGTCATACTTTCTTTATTTGTCCTTTTTGTTTATTTATTTTTTTGGAAGTCCTCTTGGAGATCTCCTAATTGATAATTTTGTTTCTGAATGTGAATTTTGTTGCTGTGGATGATTAGAACTTTATTAGGATTCTGTAGATCCCACTTTACCTCATGTTAATGCTCCCCACCTGACCTACCTATATGCTGTGCGATAGGGTAGGGTAGGGTAAGGGTACAGGTCTCATAGGGTAGGTTATTGGTACAAATTCCCTACCTTGTAGAATTTAGGGTGGATTAGGACTATTAGGGTACAAGGTGAACTTTTCTTGCTACAGTACAGGGTAACCTTGTTTGTACTGTGACCTGCTAAAAGTGGTAATCTAAGGTCAACTACCTCGGTGATATTGAATTATCTTAAAAGAAAATGGAAAATGGAGTTTAACTGTTCTCATCCACACACACACACACACACACACACTAGATGCTACATATTTATCTATCACTAATGTAAGGCTCATTCATGAGAGATGGTGCATCATGTATGGCATAGGTCTTAGTTACTTTGGTTCGTTCCTTGATTTATTTATTTTGGTAGCCTTGCGTAAAAGAGAAAATTATGATTCTGCTCATTAAAAAATATATATATATTATCTTATAGTGAAAATAGAAATAAATTGTTTTAAATTATATGCACAAGAGTTGGTCCCCCCCCCCCTTCTCTCCCCTCGTTTGCAGTTTGGCAAGAAAAAAATTTATTTGGGTAAGCATGCTTCATTGTTTGATTAGGGTAGGTTTGACGTCCTTGGGCAATACTCCCTCCATCTGGAATTGAATATCCACTTCCCTATTTTGAAATGTTCAAAAGTAAATGTTTAGTTTTTTAAAATAAATCCATAAGTATCCTCTTTCATCTACGGAGTACAAGCTTTACTAACCCATGAGTCCCACCAGTGATCTCTCTAATTAATAAGGATGATAACATGTTAACTTATTCATAGGAAAATGCTGTCTTAAATCTTTGTGCCAAATCAAAGTCGGACATCGAGTCTGAATGGAGTATAAATTTTTCAAGATTTTGATTTTTGAAAACCAAAAGCAGTTGGGGAATCTAATATGTCATCGGTAAAAGAAATAGGGACTGTTGAGCTAGTGTCTACATTCTCCTAACTAGACCTTTTTTATTTTTGTTGAGACTGTTTCAGTTTATCTGTTGGTACATGATCTTTTTAGATTTTATCTTACTTTCTCTTATGCCATGTAACACACATTAGGTTCCAGCTTTGCAAAGATTTGTGCAGAATCGCCGGTCACGTTTCCAGCAACATCCCGATTTTCACATTACTTCCTCCACCATTCTTGCATCAACCCTACATATTACACGTTTAAACACAAGGAACCAAGCTCCAGTTAATACAGACTTGCCCTCAGGACCAGGGCTTAGGGCTGGAGCTGGTCCACCGATGCCCGTAAATGGTGCAACTGGGTTCTCAGGAGCTCAAGGACGAGCAGATAATGTCCACCCGGATAGGTTAGGCAACCCTCTCCAACTTGGAGGGCAACCTGACCTCCAGCAATCAGAAGCCGGTGGAAACCCTGGGTCAATGAATTCCTTCAGTTCATTGTTGTTATGGATCTTAGGGGGGGCATCTTCTGAAGGTCTCAACTCATTCCTGTCTATATTTCGTGACATAAGAGACCACGGCCAAGTTTTCCCAGGTTCTTCCCAGCAGGAAAATCATGAAGTACAGAATCCTGAATAAATGGGGAATGAAATAGCTGCTGCTTTAGAGTTACGTCACATTGCTTTTCTTTTCAGCACTAATTAGGTTGTATTGAATATTCTGTTGAGTTGGTGCAGATGTGTCAAATACATTCCTCATCGTCCATGATGTGGTAGAAGAGGGATGTTGAGAAAGCAACAACGATGACATGGGTGAACATATTTCAATTCTTAGTTTAACCCTAATGTAGAGTGGCAATGACTGAATATTGCATTGATTAAACGGTTTTTTAACTTCCTTTCCCCCCTTCCCATATGTTTCAAATGAAGAATAGAGAAGCAAAAGCAATAGAGAACTTACTGTGAAATGATATGATTTCTCTTTGATGGCACCTATACTATTATAGGTACATTATTCTACCCATGTACATGAGACGGTGTTTAGTTGTTGCATTTACTGTAATTTAGTTGTTGCCTGATTGTATTTTAGCGAATTGCAGTTGGTGTACAATCTTTTCTTCACATGGTTTATAGCTGCACTCCGACAAGGAGTAGTATCTATGCTCAATTGTATATTTGTTGCCGCCCCGGGGGAGTGGGGGTGGGGTTCTTTCTGCTAGTCTCTGAGTTTTGTGTTTGTGGCAATAACAATGGTACTTCGCATATGTAAGTTATTATGGAAAACCACCTTAAAGCTACAATATGATTTGTCCAAAAATAATTTAAAAATAAAAAGTACAAATGAAATAGTTTGACGACCAATTAGGTGATTTTCCTATATTATTTAAGAGCATTGTAAAATATAGGAAGTATGTACGGCTTCAATTCTCGATGGCAGTTTAGCTCGTCTTTGCTGGGATGCTTTGATTCGAGATACGACCCTTTGCTATGTGATGGAAGAAAAATAATCATTGTAATTTTTTTTTAAAATGATTTCTCCGTATAAGAATAAGGAGATATTTAAGATTGTATCATTTATCGTGAAATTAAATTCATGAGTCATATTATAAAATTTTAGGAGAGAATGATCGAATACAAGTTGAGCATTACTTAGAAAATCAATTTAGTTTTATATCTGGACGTTTTATTATGAAGGTAATTCATTTATTACAACAGATAATTGAATATTATAGGGGAAAAAAAGATTTGCGTATGGTATTTATTAATCGGGAGAAAATCTATAATAAGGTGCCTGGAGAAGATACCTTTTGCTATGTGATGGAAGTGGGAATTCCGTAAAATGGGGTCATTTTTAAAAGGAATTATGACAGTGGGACGGTTCTACACGAAATTCCCATTATAGCGAGGTCGCACACATAAAATAAAGCTGTATTAGGAAAATGCGACTATATATTTAATTTGAATTTTGCGTGATGAAATATGCGAGCATATGAAATTTAAGAAAATTATAGGTCGCATTTCGCATATGAAATTTGGGAAAATCATAACCGTTTAGAAATGAGACCTCATTTTCATACTCACATCCTACAAGCATTTTGATATGCGAATCAAGTCATCACAAGGGCTGTATATTTTTCACATTAATAACATTCAATATATAACAAATTATGTAGTCTATTGAAGCATTCAAAATATAAATTTCAATATCACAAGTACCATAGAGAAATCATAGTTAAAATATAATAAAACAAAATATAAAGGAATAGATGAAGAAATGGGCAAATCTCTCAAAACAGTAAAAGTATTATTATTACAATTTCTCCTAAATGTCCAACCCTATGACAGTTGCTGCATCTTGGAGGAGAGTTGGGTGTCCAATAATTCATATCACAAGGTATTCTCAATGTTCGCAGATGGTTAGGAACTTCAATCCTCATCATTTCTTCCATAGGTACTAGTGTAAAAGTTGAAGGCCTCCAATATTGTTCATCAACCATAGGGAAAAATTGACCCTCATATGTCAACTCGTAATTCCTTATAGTATAGAACTTCAAAACAAAGTCAATGGGGTTCTAACGTCTGTGATGAGATGTTGCAAACCCATGCGAATAAGGTATACCATATATACTCCACTTTTGGCAACTGTATGATCTCTCCATCAAATTGATACTGTAAACATTTGGACTTCTACCCCCTTGTTGAACAGACGATTTGATCCCATATATACCGGCCTGTGCATTAAATTCAGTCACAACATGCCCTCTAAATTTGTCCTTAAAATAAGAATACAACTTCCACATTTCAGATGGTAAAGGGTGTCACAAATTAGATGCCTCATCTCTATGTTTATTAAAATATTTAACTAACTTCAAAAATAAAGTTTCAACTAAAACTTTCAATAGGAGAGATCTTGCTTTCTTGAGCACACTGTTCATGTGCTCAAACAAACTAGTAGTCATTGAACCATATCTATGCCCTTCATCATATGACAAAATTCATTTCTCCAAATCAATTTTCATCAAATATTTAAATACATCTTCTTTTTAGATCCTGATTTTATCCAAATATGATTGACACTTGATCCTTTTACACTTTAAACCCGTAGAGTACATCAAATTTGTCAAATTAGTGTCCTTAAACTTGGCATGAAAATTTCTCTTAATGTGCCCGAGGTAATATCAATGAACAACCAAAGGTTCTTACCACTCATTCATATAGTGTACAACATTGATTGTGCATTTATGTTTATCTGAAATCAGACATATATGTCTTTCCAAAATGACATGTTGACGTAGAAGCTTTAAGAACCAGCTGCAACTCTCCAAATGGCTCGTCATTTACGATGGCAAATGCAAGAGGGAAGAGATAACTATTTGCATTCCAAATGGACACTACCAACAATTTGCCTCGATAAAGTCCTCTTAAATGGGTTCCATCAATGGATACCACTAGACGACAGTATTTGAACTCAATAATTGAAGGTTTGAATGCCCAAAAAAGGAAAACAAAACCTTTCAAATCACCCACACTAATCCAATGGTGTCTCCATTTCACAATAGTCCCAAGATTGGAATCCTACAATGCAAGCATGTATTTTGGTAGGGCAATCCACGTAGATGACCAATCACTATATACAAGTTCCATAGCTACTTTTCGGGCTTCCTAAGCTTTCTTATAAGAACAACCCGTCCTCCACAGTTTCTAAACTTCATCAATAACATCACTCACATGGTATTCAGGGTGATTTAAAACCAATGTGTCACATTACGTGCTATAAACCGATGATCCATGTTTCTATGCACATTGTTCACAACTATAATGATGCATGTGTATTCTTTGTTCAAAAATATTATCTGCCACTCTCCATGGGTCTTCTTATGTATAATACGAATATGCCAAGAGCAAGGATTGCCGGCACTTGCATGCTTACACTTAGCATATTAGCAGTCTTTCTTACTCTCGAAGAACCTGAATTCTCGTCCTGCTTGAATAGACCACTTTCTTACTACATATATAGCCTCCTTCTTGTTCTAAAATCTCATGTTTAGATGTAAATCAATGTCAGTGTCAAACCAACTTCTCGTGACATCAACTGAGTGCCTGTGAAGCGATTCATTAGCACACACGCAGGACCTTATGTCATCAAATATTAGAAATCTTGTGGATTCCCATGTGGTATTAGAAGGTCCCGCTATGTCATTCCTATCATCTTGTAAAGGAATATTGGGATCATGACATGGACTATTTACTGGAATGTCATCTTCTTCGCTATCATCTCTATCACTCCAATTCATTGATCCCTCGGAACCTATGAAACCATCACCATCAGATGTATGCACCATCGAATCAACATTTACTGCACCAGTGGTCATGTGTGACTGAGATGCTATACCATGTGCGGAAGTGGTGGTATGAAGACGGTTGTCTTCCTCCTGATATGTACCAAGTTCTGGACTTCGTGTAGAAACCAAGTTACATCTACTTTCCAAACCTTCATATGTGTGCCGAACATTAACTGTCCCAACATTACTACTAGTTGAACTAATGTATTCAATTCCTTTATTGTTTAAGGCTGCCCTTGTATTATCCATTAGTTGGTAAAATTCTTGGGGTTGCATGTAGTTAAATGTTTCCCCTCCCATGCCCATAGGGAACTGAGAAAATGAATTATGTTATTCTCGAATCGAAGGACCCAAACTCGTGACTTGATTAAGCATTGCCACGAATGAACCCATTGCTGGGGATACCTCAGATAAATGACTCGGGGCGTTCGGAAGTCACCTCAGAATAACTTACATGAAATTGAATGCTCTGAGACTTAAATTCATGTGGCAACATACATAAAACCTCCATATCATCGTCATCGCTTAACTCATTTGCTGCATATTGTTGATCAGATCCGTAAAGAAATGGATATCTTAGTGTAATCTTAATTGTTTTCTTCCTCCCAATCTAAGATATGTACAAACCTTGTTAACAAGTTCAGAGTAAGATATCCGACGTCAGAAAATGCAAGTTTTTTTAATCGCTCTATCGAACCATATAGAGCCCCAATAATCGTATTGTATTTGATAATCCAAAAAAAAAAAAAAAAAAAACACAGCACAATAGGTGGTTCCAATGCATCCATAATTACAATGTGGGCATAATCTGAGATATACAAGACATTAACATTATCGGAAAAATAAAACTCAAACAAAAAGGCATAGCAATTTGAGAGTTTTTTTTCATGGGGGGATCAATTTTTCTATCTTGGAAAAACCTTATAGAAGAGTGCGTGCTACACCTACTTCCTATATATATATATATATATATATATATATATATATATATATATATATATTTTCCCCTCAAAATCAAACAAAACAGTAGGTGAATTTTAGATTTAGGGTAAAGTAAAAAAATTAAAAACCAGTTTAAATAAGCTCATTGGTTAAAAAATGCAAAGAAAATAATTATATGTTTTGAGATGAAGTTACCTTGATACTTAAATTTGTAAAATGATTAATCCCATGCCATCAAGACATTCGGCATTCGCAGACATCGCCCATTACGTTAGCAATCTGGCCGGCAATGATTTTTGCAAAATTGTGTGAAATAGACGCAGATCTGGCAGGGTGTATGGGTTGCGAAGATTGCATTTACATAATGCGACCTTAGGGTATATATATATATATATATATATATATATATATATATATATATTTACAACATTTGGGTGTCAACAAACTTCCTGCATATATAAAAACAAACTTCTTGTATATAACATATCCTATTCAATAAATACTAATCTCTACATGTCAAACCTATTCAATAAATGCCAAATCTTATGCATACTCCACACGTCAAAACCATTCAAACACCATCTACATTATACAATCAGACTACAACTACTCAAATCAACACCTAATAGTTCTAGTCTTTAAAACATTAGAGTCTTCAAAACTTCATTGAGATGCTACCCTTACTAGAATGCCCTGATGGTAGTTAAAAAACAAGAAACATTTGTTATGTATTATCGGAAATGCAAATCAACGTAAAGGACAACTAAAAAATACAAAAGCACTAACACATAAAAAATACCTATCGTACTTGTCAATAAAGGACAACTAATGCGGTGAGAGTACACATGGCCTGCAAGGCTTAGTCTTTCTCCTCGATCTCCCAGCAGCATTAGCATTGCTGATATCAATGATAGGGGCGGGGTGCAAACCTTCTTCGTGGGGAGAAAGGGCGGGCTCTGCTTCTTTTTGGGGAGAAAGGGCAGGTTGTGGTTCTTGTTGGGGAGAAGGGGGGGGGTTGTGGGTTTTCTTGCAGAGGATCTGCAACCCGTTTTCGCCGCCTACTATAGACTATCCCACGAAATGGTTGAATAGGAAGGTCATCAATGCGTGTAATACGCTCCTCCTGTCCATCAGTAGCAGGGAGATCCTAAACTACTGGAATGTCTGTCTCTGTCATATATGGAGATTGAACTAGTATCACCATGGAATCATCCCCCATCAACTCATCCGGTCCAATCTCGGGGTCCAAACCATCCCTGGGGCTCCTCATCAACCTCAGCAGCGGGCTTTGGGTCATGATGGTCCGATGGAGGATGTGTTCGCGCTTGGGGTCTCCTGCCCCGTGCCTCACTCCAGCGTGTGCACGTCCATCATTAGGCTCCTGGGGCCTCGAAGTAGGCTTACTCACTGCGATAGTAGGCTCGCTTGAATCAATTGGACTTGCATATCTATCTTATCGCTGATGACATGCTGTGAGTCCTCAAGCGCACATATCGCTTATCTCTATAAATGCCCTTCGAAATGCTGAGTCGGCATTAGGAATATGGCAATTTGCCACTGCCATAGAACGTCGCACAATATCGGCTTGAAAAATACATTTAAAAATTTGTTAGATATTTAAAGATGTTGCAACTTATTAAATCATAATTTATGTGGGAGGAAGAATTACATACCAAGACAACCGTACTAGACCAGATAGGCTGATATTCCGACTGTAGTGAATTGCGAGAAACGGGGGAATCGAAGACGGGTATGGTCCCTACACCACTGAAGGTAGTCCAGAGCAACCGAGACACCTATCAGACTGGTCTTTATATACTCCACTCACTGTGCCCACATCTAGAGATATGGCCCATGATATATGACATAATCTCTGGAAGGATTCCTTCACCTATCAATCTCATGGAGGTCAACTCGTGTATCGCAATCTATCGACATAGATTGAAGTATCTCAAATTGCCGCATCACCCAGTCTGGAAGGTAGAGCTCGACCACTTCCCAACTGATAAATGTTGTGCATGACCTCCAAATATCGGGTCCATCCAAACAATACGGGGGGAAGAGGCTCACCAAATCTGGCTGATATGGCTGCCAAATAAACTATAATACACACAATACATATAAAGATTACGTACACATAGATGGGGTTATAGATAAAGTATGTATACATAATATATATATATATATATATATATATATATATTCACATCCTCATCGGAGAGGACATCAAGTTGGGAGCAATATGACACCAAAACATATATGGACGTGCGATAGAGATGTAAACTTACATCCCATCAAGCACCATATGGTGCAAATAGTGGTAACTCGTTGCGGGGTCTACCCTACTCCAGTCGTACAACCTAAATACGCTCACAGGCCTATAGCTACAACATAGTCATAAAGGTATTAGAAATAATACATGTGTTATAAAAAAAAAAAAAAAAGACCAAATCCCAACTTATCTGAAGTAAGACCATTGGGCCACAAATCTCCTGAGCGGACCCACTAGCAGCTTAGCATAAACATCTATACAAGTGTGCTAAGACTGCACTACCCTAACTAAGTGTGCCATATGCATCCAAATCCTCTATAATAGGTAGATATCTCAAGTGTAGTAAATTCCCTGACTTTTCAGAAAATAATAACCCATCGATCAATAAAAGATAAGACAACAGGCATACTACTGTATAACGCCATCACTTGCGTCATCTTCTCAATAGAAGCCTTCCTAATCCTATTCCCCTGAATGTGCTTTGCCTGTGGTCTATTGCCAAGTAGTTTATTACAAAGATCAATCCAATCAGATTTACTATAGTGAAAAGGCGCCCCTATAACTAGATTCCCATCTACTCTAAGGCCCTATAATATCGCTACATCCTCTAATGTCACGGTAGCATCTCCTACTGGTAAATGAAATATATGGGTCTCCTGCCGTCATCGCTCTACTAATACGATAATGAGGGTGTGATCAACTTATATATGTCCAACTCATCTAACTCCACCAAACCAGCCCTATCCACCAACTCCATCACTCTGCCGGAAAGGGGAGTGTGCTTCCAAAATGTAAAATCGTATTGTTTAAATACCAATGGAGTTTCACAAGCACTCTGATTACCAAATCATACCAATGAAGAACGATGACTCAACTGAAGAGATAATAAACCATCTACAAGAGGGCCGGGATGGATATCTATGTGCATGTGATCCATCGTGCTTATTTAAAGTCAATTGAAACAATTAAAGTAAGATCTTGAAAGAAAAGAAAATGAAAGAAAATCGTAGTAAAGAAAATGAAAGAAAATCGTAGAAAAGAAAATGAAAAGAAATGAAAGAAAAGGGAAATTGATTTTCATTTTCTCTACATATTTCACAATACCAAACTCAAAATCTTAATCTTCACCAATCAATTAATTCAACCATTTCAACCAATTAAAGCAAACCATTTAAATCTACCCAACCACAAACAATTTAACACAATAAATCGTGTATATTATATGTAGTATAAATTTCAAATCTTGATTAGATCTTCTAATCCATCTCAACCCAAAATAACTAAAAATGAATTCCAAAATAGAAACCAAAATTAACTCTCTTTTCTGTTAAAAAAAATTTGTAAAAGCCTACATACCCTAATTTTAGTTATGAAGGTCGGTAAAACTAATTTTGTCTATGACAATCACCTTTATTTCCGTACCGCACTATCTCACAATTAAAGAAACCAACCATGAAGCCGGGATAACACACACAGAGAGAGAAGTGCAAAAAAAAAAAAAAAAAAAAAGACCAAAAGGCAGTTTAGCATCCTCTAGTAACTTTTAAGTATTCTATACATTTGGTGCTTTCCCCCCCCCCCCCCCCCTTTTTACCCTACAAAATGCAGAATAGTACACACAATACACATCAATTCAAGCAAAATAGCAGAACAGAAGTTCTAATGAGTACATCAGCTCAACAATCTAATTTCTATAAAACAGAATGCACTACTTAATTCCCCAATTTAGCTTCAACAACTTGACATCTAAAATTAAACTAAGTTATCCAGAGGTCAAAATTTAACCAAGAATAGCTGAAATATCCTTACCCAAAAAGCTTAGTTGCCAATTGTATTCACTACTGTAGAGATGGCGATGAAAATGAGCAAGAATGGGTTTAACTAATTTACCTTGAAAAATGTGTTCCTTCGTACAGCAAAACAGAGTCACAGTAGACGAAAATGGGTTCCTTCGATTGAAGACACTTCCACAGAGATGGCAACGCAACCTTAGATATCTCGCTGGCGGTGGCTTTTACAAGTCGTAGAGATCGCACCGGGAAGAAGCAGAAATGAGCAAGAATAGGTTGTTGGTTGCAGGTGATTACTTAAGTAATGAGACCTTGAGGACTCATTAAAAAAATTACACTTTTTCCCAATTTTCAAAATTACCATTTTCTTCGCGAAAAGTGATATTTGGGCGCATATGGTTACATATCCCTAATGCGACCTTATTTTATGCAGTCACATTTTTGAAATGCGACCTCACTATAATGGAAATTTAGTATGGAGCCACCCCACTATTGTAATTCCAACTAAAAATGACCCCATTTTACGAAATTCCCGTGATGGAAGTAAAATAATCATTATAATTTTTTTATGATTCCACTGTATAAGAATAAGCAGATATTTAAGATTGTACCAATTGCTATGGAATTAAACTTATGAGTCATACTATGAAATTGTGGGAGAGAGTGATTGAATACATGTTAAGGGGCATTGTAAAGATTTTAGAAAATCATTTTGGTTTTATATTTGGACATTCTACTACGGAGGTAATTCATTTATTATGACAAATGATTAAATATTATAAGGAAAGAAAAAAGGATTTGCATATGGTATTTATTAATTTAGAAAAAAACCTATGATAAGGTGCTTAGTGAAGCACTTTGGTGAGTGTTGGTAAAGAAAGGCATGTAACAGAAGTATATTACTCTCATTAAAGATATGTATGATGGAGGGTCATGTACAAGTGTGAGGAGTTGTGCCGGAGTGATTGCAGAGTTTTCTATTACTATTGGAGTACATTAAGGATCAATGCTTAGTCCTTTTCTCTTTGCGACCATTATGGATGAGTTAACTTATGCTAAATAGGAGGCTGTGCTATGGTGATATGATCTTGAGAAGCACTAAGTTGAGATTTGAAGCTCAAAACTAAGAGACCTAATTCAAGACTAGAACCCTAGGTAAACTAGCTACCTAGGACCAAAAATCTAATAAACTAATCCAACTAAATCAACACTTAAACACCCATAACCCAAGAATAATCAAGCATAAATGAGATGGGAAGATTTAGGCAACCAATTGAACTCCTAAAATAACCCTAAATTAGATAGGAATCTAAGACCCACTTTAGAAAGAACAATGATCTATCATAAGAAGATTAGAGACTAGATTCTTAGGTTGGACAAAACCTAAGAGTAGTCTTGATTGATTTGGGAATCACCTAAGAGGAACACCTTCAAGGACTCTCTCTAGAGAAAACAAAAGATTTTTCTAATCAAAATATCAAAAGTTGTGTTTACAAGAGTTATAATGGCATATATATAGATGTCTTGGCCTAAATTAATTAACAAATTAATCCTAACTATTAAATGGCCTTAATATAGCTTTGAGGCCCTATTATATGTCTCTAAAATAGGTTAAAAGATAATAAAATCGTGAAAATTTAATTGGGAATAAAACAGAACAAAACAAGAAATTTTGGTAAAATAGGACAGAGCCCGAATGGACCTAGTGCCAAGTGCTTAGGTGGACTTGGCACAAAGTGTGTTCTGGTCGCCGTCTCTCGTTTTGTTGAACTTCAAAACTTACCGTCCCCCATTTTGTTGAACTTCAAAACTTACTCCTTGAACCTCCATTCCATTTCTCTGTGTTTCCTTGATCATTTAAATGAAATGTTGGTCGACTTGAGCTCTTCTTGATACTTCTTTAGCCTTCAATTCTTATTTAAAGATTGGCTTGATCCTCCACATGGATTGTTGCTTGTGTTGTGCGTCTTTTGGCTCTTCCTTTACTATCCATCTCTTCACAATCTTCTTAGCCCTGGGTTTGTTGAATTTGTTGCCTTGAAAATTCTCTTGAATCCTCTTGAATATTGTTCTTACCCATAGAGTTATGAAGTGTGATTCTGTCCTTCTTTCCCCTTCTTGAAAATAGCCTTCATGCCTAATTTGATCCCTATCAAAATACAAATTTTGATATTTTGAATAGAGAAATCTTTTGTTCTCTCTAGAGAGAGTTCTTGAGGGTGTTCCTCTTGGGTGATTCCCAAATCAATTAAGACTACTCTTAGGCTTTAGTCTAACCTAAGAATTTAGTCTCTAATCTTCTTAGGATAGATCATTGTTCTTTCTAAAGTGGGTTTTAGATTCCTAGCTTATTTAGGGTTCTTTTAGGAGTTCAATTGCTTACCTAAATCTTTCCATCCCATTTGTTCTTGATTCTTCTTAGGTTAGAGGTGTTTGGATGTCGATTTAGTTGACTTAGTTCATTAGATTTTGGGTCTTAGGAAATGCTATTTTCAAGAAGGGGGAAGAATGACAAAATCACACTTCATGGCTCTATGGAGAATAACAATATTCAAGAGGATTCAAGAGAATTTTCAAGGCAACAAATTCAACAAACCTAAGGCTAAGAAGATTATAAAGAGATGGATTTCTTATAAGAGGACCTCCAAAGAGAGCAAATGGTAGATTGTAAAATTTTTCAAATAATGGAGTGCAAAAAAAGATAGAGTTTGTGCAAATGAAGAAGGAGCATGATTGCTCTAATTGTTGGAGAAGAGGCTATTACTTTTACAATTAGCCTAGTGAGCCACAATAGAGGAAGGATAAGTTGTAAGGTAGTATAAATTTCACCTATAGACACACCAAAGCTACTTATCCCAATAAATTGGCACATATGAGATTTTATGGAGTACAAGGCGGTAAAAGGAGACATGCAAATGTTGAGAAACTTTTCTTGTGTGTTTTTCTACTCAAAATTTCTCTTTAAACAAAAACAAAATAGCTTATGAGAGTTCATATGATTCATCTTCTATGAGTGCTCAAAGTGAAGTAAGTGATTTCAATGAAATGTCTTGCTCAAGTAGAGGAGAATGTGATTCTGTCCTTCTTCCCCCTTCTTGAAAATAGCCTTTATGCCTAATTTGATTCCTAACATATTTGCTCCTCATCAACCACATCGTTATCATGCTCAACTCCTTCTTTGTTATCCCCATGTTGGTTTTCACTCCCTTATATTAATGGACTTTCCCCAACTTCTTCATGTTTTTCCTTATCTTTTTGATTTTGCAATTCTCTTTCTTTGGCTTCTTCTTCTTCTATCTTCTCTTCTTTCTCAATTTCTTGTAACTTATTTTGTTCACTCTTTTCAATCCCTTGCTCCTCTTTATTCTTTTTCTCACATTGTTTCTTTCACATCTCAAATCTTTTATTCAATTAGCTACATTGCAAACTAAAGGACTTCCAACGACAAGTAGGTGAAATGTGTTCATAGCTAGAACAATACTCACAAGGGCTTACTTCATTTTTTTGCAACTCATCCCTACTTCATCGACTTTTCCTTCTTGGACAATCACATGTGTCATAGCCATAATCTCAACAAGTAGAACAAACATAACCTTGCTCTCTACTCAAACTACTCTTAGAAGAATTTTGTAATGCACTCATTTCCCTTGGCTTGGATCTTCTTGGACATGCATAGGAAGTGTGTGTATAGCATGAACAAATATAGCACCCATACTCCCCTCTTTTTGCATACCATTTTTTGTCCTTCGCAACCCACTTCTTGAATATTTTTGTAGTCCTTCATCATATTCTTCCAAATACCCCATACTCTTATAGTTATCCTCTTCATATCTCCAATCATAATCACCATTCCTACCATAACTACTTCTAATTGAACAAGGCTTTTCATAGCAATCATATCCTTCACTTTCATTCCAACTAGCTATAGTGAACTTTACTTTCAAACGGAGTACCCACAAAATTTAAGTAGAAAATACAAAATGAATTTCTCACTTCACTCCCTCACGTGTTTACACTCTTTCAATGACACTATTCTCTCGTGTATACTCTCTTTTGATTTTTATCAAAATGAGCTCACCCTCTTGCCTTTTCCACACTCTCAATTCCTTAAAGATTTCTTCTCAACACAACCTCCCTAATTGCTTAAGAATTAGCCCAACTAGATAAGTCAAGCCAACCCACTAAGGATAATCAACTAGGCTTAGATGGAAGTTTGATAATCAACAACAATAAGTCTCAAGGAATTTATATCAAGAGTCAATAAATTCAAGAAAGCTCAACAACTTCAATAACTAAGAAATGGGTAAATAGACAAGACCTAACAAGATTTTCAAATGAAGTATTAGAAGTTCAAGAACATAGCATTTAAGAACAAGAGTAAGAGTAATTCCCCTACAACATGAATTCTCAAGAGTTTAAGGGAAAGTGTTGACAAAAGAATTGATCACAATTTCAAAGCTCTAAGTCTACTCAAACAAAATATCAAATACTTGAGATGTAACCTTGTAACTCAAGGGGTTTCAAATCATACTTGTAGCAACCCAAAAACTTAAGAATCACAAGAAAAATTAATCCCCAATGGTTATACCAATATCAAGGAACAATATCAAAGCAAAAACAGAGTAAGAACTTGAGTTTTATAGTTCCCAAAATTAGTAAGAACATGAGTTACGAGATTTTTTTGTGTTCAGAATTTTGTAGCAAAAACACCCAAGGAACCTCAAAATTTTTGCAATTTTAAAACTAAAAAAACTTCCTAATCATCAACCAAACATGTAGGCTCAATTTCACAACAAACCCATGGCACAATTTGATGTATTCAACTCTAAAATATTGCAAGAAAAGTAGTTATGAGATTTAAATTTGCAGCATGGTTTAGATGAGATATCCATCTTGTTTGAGTACAAAATCAACAAACATTAATGCCAAATGATTCCTTAAACATTATACCAATATATAAGATTAATTTAACATCAACTTTATGGTATAATTTTGAGTTTCAAGCATTTAAAAATAACATACAAAAAGTGACGAAAATCTGAAAAATTTCAACAAGCTCTTGAAGAATGTTGTACCTTTTGCCCAAAGAAAGTTATATTAATAAGAATTAACATAACCTTGCTCTGATACCAAACTCTTTGATATAATCTTGAGAAGCACCAATTTGAGATTTGAAATTCAAATTCAAGAGACCTAATTCAAGGCTAGAACCCTATGTAAACTAGCTTCATAGGACTCAAAATCTAATGAACTAAGCCAATTAAATCAACACCCAAACACCCCTAACAAATGAAATAGGAAGATTTAGGCAACCAATTGAACTCCTAAAAGAACCCTAGATTAGCTAGGAATCTAAGACATACTTTAGAAAAAATAATGATCTATCTTAAGAAGATTAGAGACTAGATTCTTAGGTTAGACTCAAGCCTAAGAGTAGTCTTGATTGATTTGGAAATCACCCAAGAGGAACACCCTCAAGAACTTTTTCTAGAAAGAACAAAAGATTTCTCTATTCAAAATATCAAAAGTTGTGTTTACGAGAGTTATAATGGTATATATATATATATAGATGCCTTGCCCTAAACTAATTAACAAATTAATCCTAACTATTAAATGGCCTTAATACAAGCTTTGAGGCCCTATTACATGCCTTAAAAATAGATTAAAATATAATAAAAGTCATGAAATTTAATTGGGAACAAAATAGAACAAAACAAGAAAATTCGGTAAAATAAGACAGAGTCCGAATGGACCTGACGCCAGGTGCTTGGGTGGACCTGGCGTTAGGTGTGTTCTGGAAAATAGAACTTGGCTTCAATGAGAACCTAGCGCTAGGTGTGCTGGTGGACCTGGTGCCAGGTGTGTTCTGGTCGCCGTCCCCCATTTTGTTGCACTTCAAAACTTGTTCCTTGGACCTCCATTCCATTTCTCTGTGTTTCCTCAATCCTCCAAATGAAATATTGGTTGATTTGAGCTCTTCTTGATACTTCTTTGGCCTTCAATCCTTGTTTAAAGATTGGCTTAATCTTCCACATGGATTGTCACTTGTGTTGTACGTCCTTTGGCCCTTCCTTTACTCTCCATCTCTTCATAATTTTCTTAGCCCTGGATTTGTTGAATTTGTTTCCTTGAAAATCTCTTGAATGTTGTTCTTACCCATGGAGCCATGAAGTGTGATTCTGTCCTTCTTCTCCCTTTTTGAAAATGACCTTCATGCCTAATTTGATTCCTATCATATGGTATATATTGTTTGTTGATGATATTGTACTGTTTGATGAGACTAGAGTCAGTGTAAATATTAAATTGGAGTTATGGTAACAAACGTTCGAATCTAAAGATTTCAGAATCAGTGAAAGTTAAACTAAGTATGTGGAATGCACGTTTAATATTGGCAGAAATACAGATTAAAATATAACTTTGGATAATAGAGATATACCAGTAGATGACTGCTTCTGACATCTAAGATCTATTATTCGAAAAGGTGGAGAGTTTGATGATGATGTAGCACATCAAGTTAAGGTAAGTTGGTTGAAATAGAGGAGTACAACTAGTATTTTATATGATCGTAATATGCTTTTGAGCCTAAAAGGAAAGTTCTATAGAATAACCATCAGATCTACTTTACTATATGGTATGGAATGTTGGGCTATTAAAGGGTGTCATATTCACAAAATAAATGTAGTTAAGATGTGTATGTTATGGTAAATGTACGGATATAGTAGAAATGATGGAGTAAGGAATGAGAAAATTTGGACAAAAGTAGGAATGGCATCCATTGAACACAAGATGAAAGAAAATTACTTGCGTTGGTTTGGATATATACAGAGAAGACCCAAGGATGCTCCTGTTAAGAGAATTGATGGATGGAGGTAAGATAGATTAAACAGAGGTTGAGGTAGGCCTAAGATGATATGTAAGGAAGTGAGTAGAAGAGATATGTATCATTAGATTTGAATAAAAGTCTAAAAGTGGATAGAAAGAATTAGAGGTCGAGGATTCATGTGAATGACCATACATAATCCTGTATTGATTCATATAACCGACCCCAAATTTCATAAGATTAATGCTTATTTTTTGTTTTTGTTGTATCATTAACATTATTTTGGACCTTGGGAAGTAAAAAAAATCATTATTATAAAGTTACTTGTGCTTTTTTTTTCTTTTTTTTGGTAATCTCTAGTCCTAAAATAGAGAGTCATAAAATATGCATAAACATTTAGTTTTCATTAAAATATCTTCCTATTCAAAATTAAATGAAAATCAGCCTTGAGAGATAGGGGATTGCCAAAAATAGGGAGGAGAGCTAAGATGGGTTTCCAAGGAAATAAATCGCCATAGTTATATCTTCAATTCTACCTTCATTTTGTTCATGATTTGGTAAAGAAAAATTTGGAAAATTTTCCAAAATTCTTGTAAGATTATTTTTGAAAGTTCAGCCAACATTCTTACCCTATTTGCTGCTAGAAAAATGGTCATTTCACGTGAAGTTGAAGGCTGAAATTTCTGAGAATTTTTGGACTACACAACCTTTGCAAACCAAAATTTTTTTCCTTCAGCAAATTCGCTGCATTGAAGCTGGATTTTTGAAGCCACCTTTAAGTCCTAAGAATAGCTTAAACTTCCTCTATTTTTCTTCAAAAAGAATGCTGGAAAACCACCATTAAAAGACCTTCAAACATGCTAAAAAACCAGCTACAAATTGGGTCAAAGAAAGTAGAAAATTCTACACTAAAAACCATCTTCATTCTCAGTACTTTAGAAGCATTGAAAACTAGAAAATTTCTAGCTTGGTTTCTCAAGGTAAAGGCCGAAAAGCTTTCACTCAAACCTCTGAAAATTGGACCTTGTTCAGTTGTGGACTAAACACCATTGACCTCCATACTAACCTTGAGTGCTTGGACTCCATGATCACACCTCAAAAAGCTCCTAAGATCACTCTATCCAAAACTCATTTGAACTTCAAACTAATTCCAGATTTTTTGCTCTATTAAAACACTTTTGTAGCAAGTGATCAAACCAGAATTTCTCTGCCATTATAGACTAAGTTTTGGCCAGCTTAATAACTTGAACAACCTCCATTCGTTGCACTAAGACTAGCTTGTTCAGTCTTACACCATTGAAGAGCAAAGAGACCTCCCATAAACAACCACCATTAACTAATTCTCTACCTCAAATAACTCCTCATTTTCCTCCATTTGAATTTCAAAAAAACTGAACACTTCTCTCTTCTTCTTGCTAAAACTGAAACTCCTAACTACACAAGACCATTCGGCTAGCAACAATTCCAGAAATTCGCAAGCCATTTTCTCTCAAACTCTCTCAAAACACTAAGAATACCAAGAACACACACTTCACCTCTTCAAGTCTAAACCTATCCTAAACATCTCCAATCATTCCCAAATACTCCAAATCACTCATATTTAGTCCCTAGTCTTCATTTCTGGCTTTTATAACATGAAATCACGCAAATAGAATTTTTGAACGGATCAAAACCAGTTTTTTATTGAAGGTTCCAAGAACATCAAAAGGTAAAACAAGAGCGACCTTCTTGTTCTTTTTCTTCTACTTAAATTTTAATGTTCCATTCTAATGCCCTTCATCTCTGTCTCTCTTTCTCTTGGCCGAAATGGGGATGATCAACCATGGCTGTTTTTTTCTTTTCGGACCGCTAAAGGCTCTCAAATGCGTGGACCTTCACTAATCAAGAAACCTTCGTCAAGTGATCATCAATCAAGTATTTCTTCTTAAATCTTTATTTTAATTTTTGAATTCATGTCTCTTATATGTTAATATGAAGATTGAATATAAATGGGGGTTGAGTATATGTATGAAGGGGATGGAGTTAGGACATGAGAGTTGAAATGTATGATTAGATCTCATAGATTTTTCTTTTGAATCAATATATGTGTATCATGGTTAGGAGATTTATGAATGTTTGATGCACCCTAGATGTTATGACAGCAATGGTAATTACGCCTTTATATTCTTAATTTTCAATAAAGCCATGAATGATGATTATGCCTAATAGGAGATTGGCCATGTGCTAGTATGTGTTAGTTCAAGTGTATGTTCATGAATGGATTAGCTTATTATTTAATGTTTGGGAATGTGTTCATGAATCATTTCTAACAATAGGAAATCATGGTAAAAGATTTTTTTTTTTGTTAATTCTAGGGTTATTTTTATTAACAAATTTTATTACTTTAATTAGAATTACTATTATATTTTCTCTATGAAATTCGAAATTGCTAGGGAGGTTTGGAAATAGAATATTAATTAAAATATTAATTTTTTATTAGTTAAATAAATAAAATCTTTTATTAAATAAATAAATATATATATATAATATTAGAATTAATTAATATCAAATGACCTTGTAGACCATAATTATTAGCCTTACTAAAACTTTTACCTATATCCATAAATATTATTTATATTAAAATTTATTTATTATTTAATAATTAGAAATTAAGTATAATTTATTTATTATTAATTTTATTGGTCATTTATTATCTATTAATTATTAATTAAAAATTATAGTGTAATTTATTATTTCTAATAATAGTACTGTTTAAATATTACCATTTACCAATATTATTTAGGACTTAGTATTATCTAATATTTAACACTAGTTTATTTATTAGCAATAATACTCATAGCTATTATTTGAAACTATAACTTATTAATATTTATTTTAGAACCCCTAGTTATTGTAACTCATCAAACTAGATTTATTTTATAAAATACTTTATCAACTAGTATTAAACCTTAAGACATTATGGTCATGGTTAGTTGTGGTTGTGACTAGTTGACTAGGGATTGTTTATGTAAGGCAGATATGGTCCAAAGGTCATGTTATGCTTTGTTGATAGGGTCTAAATTAGTCATATATTTTCTAGTTATTTGAAACTATTTTGTGATACATTTTGTTCAATAACTGGTCATATTCTTTCATATTTGAGATTTTACCCTTGGAAAGGTATTTTGTGCATTATTTCAGATTTTAGGAGTAAAATAAGACAAAAACGTCGCTAAATAGAGTAGAGGCGGCGCCGACCAAGACAGGGGAACCGGCGCCGGCCACGTGCTGCTTGGCATGCATTTCGAGACGACGAAAAACCAGTGAAAGAGAGCGGAATAGCACTAAATCGGCGTCGGCTAGGAGGCCAGAGGCACGCTGGCTGCACTTTGGAAGGATTGGAGCGAAAATCAAGAAAAATCGACGATCGACTGGAGAGACAGACCACAACCGGTGCCCGCTGTGCCCTGATGCTGAGGTGGTGTCTCGATTTTTGCACGTAGTTTTTGGTAATTTATAGAGTTTTAGTATTTTCCTACTTCTAGTCAGCCAAAAACCCTATAGGAATGAAATTAGGTACTTCTAAAACCTATAAATAAAGGAAAAACACAAGGAAAAGGGAGAGAATTTGTAGATCATAACAGCAAATCACTCAAATCAAGGAGAAATTCTTCAATTCAAGGAGGATTGTACAAGAGGGTCTACAAAGGAAGAAGAAGGAAGCTTGTCTATGAGTGTTTTCTTTTACTTTGCTTTTCTTTTTCTTGAACAATGATGTATTAATTATTTTATTGTAATTTAACACTGTTTTGGTATTCATGATTTTTAGAGTTACTTTGATCTTTTGATTAATTGATTGTTATTCTTGGTATTTAATTACCTTGTGCTGATTACGAGATAAATGGGTTGTTTCTTTCCATTAACTTGCTAAGACCAAAGGGGTTGATGGTGGTTTCAATTTATTGATTTCATATTTGTTTGTCTATTAACTTACTGAGACCAAATGGGTTAATTGCTAAGAATTGAGTAATTAAAAGTTAATTGATGTCTATCGAGACCAAGGATTCATTGGTTAGCTTCATATTTTAAGTTTGTCGAGACCAAAGAAATTTAATCAAGGATTGTGTTTAATGCATATTTTGGGTAAATTAGTTGAGACAAAACCAAGTAATGCTAATTTATCTAGAAGATAGTGATTTTATGGATTGACCAAAGAAGTAAATCTATCTTAATCCTTCATGATGCCAAGAGAATGATTAGTTATGATAATGATTAGGTACTTTAAAGTCATGTTTGTTAAAATAATGGTTTGAGTTACATAATTCTCTATCCTTGACATGTATATATTCTTTAATTTAATTTAATTTTTCTTTTTATTCTTTTTCACTTTATTAAGTCTATTAAACAATGAAAGAAAAGTGATTAATACATAGTTGTTCCTTGAGGATCAACACTCGTTTAAACCCTATATTATGCTTAATGATGAAACGCTTGCTAATATGTGTAATTTGGGGTTAACATTTTAATTTGAACTTAATTGGGAATGTGCTTATTGTTACATGATTTTTATACCCAAATTTAAACACAACATTTGTGTTTACCCTAGGTGGGGTTAGGTTGACCTTGGAGGATTTTTGAGTTCAAGAAGAGTAAATGATCAGGTAAGTTCCTGCATGGAGTCATTTGAAGACCAAATGTGGCAAGCCAACTCATTGTACACGAGAATTTGTGTTGTAAAGCAATTATGGACAATTTTTCTTTTCTTTTAGTCAAGCAAGCTATTAAAAACTAAGCAAATAATTTTATACAAAATGCTAAACGTTTCATAAAACCAATTTGGCAAGAAATTTAGAAACCATAATTGCTATTTTCAAGTAAATCATTGCATGAGAACTTTTTCTTCCAAGTGGGACAAACACCGTTGAGTACTCAATAAGGGTAGACTATTAGGATTAGTCTTTGAAGGCTTAGGGTAAGTCTCTCAATAGGTGGCCACCTCTGAGGGGGGAGTCCTTCCCGGATAGGATGCCACTCGGTAGGTCATACCAGTCCGAGCTAGTAAGATCAGTCAAGCGGACTGTGGGTTTCCGGAGTGGACACCCGGTAAGTTTAGGGTGTAGAGATGGAGGAATATCTCACCCGGTAGGCCGTACACCTACCTTGTGTTAGTATGCTCAGCGTGTGGTATTCTGATCGTTATATTGTCATGGTGCATAAAGTGTGGTGCCATGGCTACCTCTTTTGGGTGGTTGTATTTATTGTGCACATGTATGTTTTGGAAAGCAAAACACCACTCTTCATTTATGACATTTATTTAATACTTGCCAGCACTTTCTTTCATAAAACTTTTACAACTTGCATACATGAACAGTTTTACCTTAAACACTCAAAGCATACACAGGCTTACTGAGATATTTATCTCACCACCTTTTATACTATGTTTTCAGGCCGATCCTACTGTGAAGGTCATTAGCTAGAATGTTGCCTATGTCTTGAAGACCCTCTGTTATTTTTCTTATGTATTGCTTTTGAGAGACAGTAGCAGGTAATTATTTTTTGAATTTGTTCATGTATTGCTAGATTGTAATAAGTTAAATTTTGCAATTTTTTTATTTTGTGTGACCTAATTATAAAGACCCTTTGTCCTGTGGATGGAGTGACATCCCCGGCCCTAATGGGCCTAAGTAGTGGGGTGTTACAATTTTGATAGGATAAAAGACATTCCCGACGATGGAAAGAGATCAAACATAGAAATTTTTTGCTTCTTAGTAAATAATAGAAAATTTGATGAATGTGCTACTGATACATAGTAAATTTATTAGAAGGAAAAATCTAATTCTGGAAACTTTTTAGAAATTACCCAACTATTGGCAAATGAATTCATCGTTCACAAGAATAGACTTGACTTACTATAACATTATAATAAGAGAGTTAGTCATGAGCCTACATAGGTGGCATAAGAGAATCAAATATAAAATGACAGTTTGATATTCTAATGTCTTGGCATATATTTAGGATCATTGTGGAAGCATAGGGCTTCAACTGATAGGGATCTTTTGTCGTCTAATGTGCATCTCTTTGGTTCAGTTTTATCCATGAGTTTCTTATGTAACCAGTTAATGTTCGTGGGAACAAGTAATTTAAAACAAAAATGCAGAGATTGGAATTTGGAACTAGGGTGATTATAGTGCAGCTCGCTAGAATGAAATTTCCACATGGTTTCTTTTTAAAGTGAGGGAGATTGTATTTTTTAATGCAATAAAATGAATACGTTAATTTTGTTGAAGGTTACTTTGAAATTTATAAATATTTATGGCAATTCTCAGGAGTTTTACTTGTGGATTAAGTCACGGGTTTCTTGTTCTTGTGCAACCTACAAGCCTTTCAATTGTTTTCTTAAGTAGTTTCGAATTAGGGGAAACATGATTTAGTATTTAACTAATCTGTTATGGAACTAAATACTTCCTATAATTTCACAAAGAAAGTTTACTTTATAGAAGTTCTTGTGTGCTTTTTGAAGTCTTTAACGATTTACGAATTATATGATACTGACATGTCCTTTATCTTTATTTTACCATGCAATTTTCAACTTTTCTTTTTAAAAATTTTTCAATAAAAGAATTTCTATGCCTTAAATCACAATCAATGCATGATCTTAATTTAATCCTTAAAAATATAAGAAGCGTAAATAAATCAAAGCTGCCATTGATGACTTTTCAGTCCCCTACATGGTCCCTTGGTGTGTTTTGTCGAGTCCAAGAAATAATGGATAATTTTTTTAATATAAAGGAAAGAAATATTGGCACTTCTCTTGTTTAATTTTTCCTTTCAAAACATATTAAACTTCATTTACTCGCTAGCCCCCCCTCCCTCCAACCTTAGCATAAACTTGTAAATCTCCACTAATCACAATTGCCCCATCTCCTCTCCAATGCCACTTCTTTTTCCATCTTTTGCCCACAACCTCCCAATTGTCAAATCGTAGTGCACATTGCAAGTTGCCATACTTCCTTACGCACATGCACACATGTGTCAAAGGGTTAGGCTACCATGATTCTTATCAATTGTGCAAAATGGGTGCTCATTTATCATTTGCAATTTTATGTTTTTAACTTTTGCAATTGAATTCATTTACAACTTCCTAACGGTCTACAATCTGATCAAATTTTGACAACTTAATTTTTTCCCTTTCAATTTCATTTCTTGTTTTTCTGTATGTGGAAACTAATAATGGAGATGAATGAGATTTTTGTTTGTATAATTTCCTCAAAATATTTTGTCTTGATAACAATTTGATTGGTTTATGTCTTTGTGATATATTTTTTAAAACTATGTTACATTAATCTTTTCAAGGATTGCATGCACAATCGTGGCAAATAAAATCTAGGGTGAATAAAGTTTGACTTTGCTGCAGATTAAAATAAGAAAAAAGAAAAAAAGGAGAGGACAAACAAAAAATGAAAAAAAAATAAAAAAGGAAAAAAGAAGAGAAGAGGAGAGGTAATATTAGACAACTGAATAGAGTAGGAAGGGGAATATAACTCTTAGAAGGAAAATATTTTTGTGTGAATTGCCAATATTGCCCCCCTTTTCTGAAATGTGCTTTGGATGCAGTAATTGTATTACTAATGTGTTGTGCTTGAGAAGAATATGGGATGCATGTCAAGTTTACAATAGTAACATAGTAGCCCCAACTTGGGCAAAGTATCAGTAGACTGTATAAATTTGGTAATAGGCGTTCTAGGATTAACAATAAGTCATTGAGATTGTGTAACACAATCAAGCCAAAGGGCAACCTCTTAAGGTCTTAGGTGTGACTCCTAGGTGTTTCTCTCTCCCTCTTGGTGTGACGATAAGGGTTTCCCCTTCTACTTTTATGGTTATTATGATTTAGCCATATTTATAGCCTAGCTTTTTCTCCCAAACAAATTTCCTAAAATCTAACCTCATTAGACAAAATCCTTGAAATCCAACCTCTACTTTAGTTCAATTCTCTCTATTCATAGTAGAATCTAGTGCAGCATTACAAGTGAGTTTGTCTAGCATCAGTTTGGTATAAAAGAAAGGTTTTGCTTTAGAAGCAGTAGAATTGTATATCTTTACTAGTTTCTCAAGAAAAAAAAGGAGAAAAAAATGATTCTACATAAAAATCAAAAGTTTTAGTGTTAGCCCAAATGGTATTTTTTTGTATTTTAATTTATGACAAATATTAATGTGGACTAACATTAATATTTGGATAGGATTTTATAGATGATAGGATGATAGGATTTTATGGACATGTGTATTTATAGATGATATGATTTTTGGATATGACATGTTCGATCTCGATTCTTCAAAATCTTGAAAATAGGATTGCTAAACAACTCATGGTCGATGGAGTTTTAAAAAGGATGATCAAATGAATATACTATTTAAAGAAGTTGCATATCTTGAAGACTTTTTAAAGAATTGTAGACTAGGAAATTGCGTTTAAGGTATTACTTGTATTTCCTATGTCTCTTTACCACAATTTAATTTATTTCACATTGAAGCACATAAAAATGATTTCAAAAGAGGGTATCTTTTTTAATCTAGTTTTTACAAAAATTTGGATGAGTAGTTTTGGACAGACCTTTAAATCCGAAACATCCATCTAATGATCTGTAGCATTTCAAAATATACCTTTGGACATATAGCGCTATTTTTTACGCACATTTTTCCGATCAGTAAGTCCAAAATTCTGGAAATTCTAATAGCAAAAAATAGTCGTTAGTAGCCATTGACATTTTTCTTTTTGCCCCTATAAAAGCCCTTTAAACAAGATTTTCAGTAGGAAATTTGTGCTAACACTTTTAGAAACACTCTAAGACTTTCGAAAAATAAGAATCCCTCATTTATATTGTGCTTTAAAGTGAGATTTATTATTCCAAAGGTAAAAAGGTACAGGTGCTTAGATTGTTTATATCTACTCAATTTGTGAGCTATTTCTGCATTTTCTCTGTGATTTGTTTTGTATCAAGGTTTGAAAAGTAAAACCCAATTGAGGTGAGCCTTGATTATTTGAGTTTAAAGAGGTTGAATGTAAAACCAAGTGTGGTAATCCTCTCGTGTAAGATTGGTATTGCCTATCACCATTGATTTGGAAAAAAGATTTTAGTGGTTGTGTTAAAATCATTAAGTATGTGCTTAAGGTAGTAGGTGTAGATCATTTGAGGATCGAACCATTATAAATCTTTGGGTCTATTCTCATGCATTTAATCTAAATGTTATGACTGCATTTTTTGCTGATTCATCATATTAGAAAAACTCTACACTTTTCCTTTTAATCATTGATCTGATTTAAGACTTTTATATTCATAATGAATTGGTTATTGATATCTTAACTACTCATCTTAAATTTAAACTACCTACTCTTCATTTAGTACAAATTCAAAAGATCTCTGACTGCATACTTAATGCTACATAACAAATCCTTTTTTTAACACATATACTTTTCAGCTCCTTTTTACAAGTCAATAAAAAACTTTGAAAATTTACATTTGTTTGTCATAAACCTTATTCACTCTCCCTCTAAGGTTTATCAATTGGTTTCAAAGCGTTGATCTACATTATTATCGGTTTGACAGCCTTGTAGGAAAAGATCTTGATGGCAAACACTTCATCTTTACCTTATATCAAAGGATCCTCAACAAATAGATCACCATTGTTTAGTAGAAGTAACTATACATTTTGAAAAAACCGAATGAAGATCTATGTATGCTCAATCAACTTTGAACTATGGAATTTGATCTAAAAAGGACCATATGTCCCATCTAAAATTATTAAAGGCAAAACAGTGCCTAAATAGAGCGATGAGTATGATTGTGAAGATAATACCAAATTAACACTGAATTTTCAAGCAATGAAGATATTGTGTTGTGCCCTTGATACAAATGAATACAACCGAGTTAGTGATTGTAATTCATCTTATGAAATATGAAAATTACTTGAGGTCACCCATGAGAGGACAAATCATGTAAATGAATCAACGTTGGGACTCTTAGTCCCATAGCTATGAGCTATTCACTATGAAACCAAATGAGAACATGAATGATATTTTCACCAGGTTCATAGATATTATGAATGGATTAAAAGCTTATGGGAAAATCTATTCTCTCGGAAAGCAAAATAAAAAAATACTTGATGCTTTGCCAAAAAGCTGGCAGCCTAAGATCTTAGCTGTGGAAGAATCTAAGGACTTGAAAGTCCTACCAACTAAAGAATTGATTGGATCACTCTTAATACATGAAATGAAACTTAAAAGGTTTTAAGAATATAATGATGATGGTGAAAAAGGCAAAAGAGGAACTGTCTTAAAAGATGCAAATAATGAAGCTATCAGTGAACAATCTGAAAGTGATGTGGCATTGATTTAGACAATAAAAAATTGGTCATGGTTGCTAGAAAATTTAAAAAGATGTTCAGAAAAGGCAACTTTAACAAAGGCAAGAAATTTGTTAAAAAGAAAGGACAACTTCATCTTTCAAACCTCATTGCTATGTATGCAAAAGTACGAAGTATTTTATTGTTGACTGTCCAATAGCTAAAGAAAGAGAAGCCAAGCACAACAAGAAGATAAGAAAGGACATTAAAGCCAAGAAAAGAAAGGGGCTGATTGGAACTTGGGATTAAGAAGAATCCGGAATTGAAGAATGCAATGAATCCGAACCTAAAAGAGCCAATTTATGCTTCATGGCCATTGGAGAAAAGGTAAAGCTTACTCCTTCTAATTTTGTAACTGAACAACACGATTCTACTTGTGAAAATTCAAATGATTTGAGTGCGCTTCTTATTGACATGTTCTATGAACTCAAAAAGCTGTCTAGGAGAAACAAGGAAATGAAAATAAAAATTGATTCTTTGTTAGATGACAATGCTAAACTGTTGAGTGAGAAAAAAGTTCTACTTAACTCCATTAACCGCTCATATATTGAGAAAGATATTATCTTAACTTCTTTGCATTATATGTCACTTGAAAATAAATGCCTATGTGACAAAGTAATATCTCTTGAAACTATGCTTAGTGACTTTGATGATATAAAAAAGAACGTTGATGATCTATCTAATGCATTGAGAAGTTCATAAAAGGTAAAAATAATCTAAATAAATTGCTTAGAATACAACAAGTAGCTGGAGACAAAAATGATCTTAGTTATAGGCATGTGCACAAAGCTGGAAATTAAAAATCTCATTTTGCCAAAGCTAGCTCTTCATATATAACCCATGATTGTGGCACATATTTTGGTAAAGGTGGATACAATGCATCTAAGTGTCATGTTAGGAAGAAAGTAGAATTTGGGGTGAAATAAGTGTGAAGGATTAAAGGAATAATAACTAGCCCCAGGGGACCCAAGAAAGAATGGGTACCAAAAGTTACTCTTCCATATTGTATATTGGTACATTCACTGCAAAAGATGAACTCTGTAAAGTAATTTTTGGATAGTGGATGCTCTGGACATATGACTGGAAATGAAGCACTAATAGAGGATATTTAAGTTACAAATGATGGATTTGTCATCTTTGGAGACAAGAAAAAAGGAAAAAATCTCGACATAGGTAATGTTGGTAAGGGATCCTTTACCATTATTAAGCAAGTGTTGTTGATTGATGGATTGAAGTATAATTTGTTTAGTATTAGCCAATTATGTAACAATAGTTGTAAAGTTAAATTTGAAAAAGATTCATGCACCATCATTGATAATTCTAGTAATGAAATCGTTTTTGTTGCAAACCGCATTGGAAATATTTATGTATTGTACCTTGATGATTTTATTGCTCATAATATAAAATGTTTTTCTATGAATGATAATGATAGCTACCTTTGGCATAGAAGGTTAAGCTATGTGTCTATTGATTTGCTAAATAGATTGTCTTCAAAACAGCTTGTTAGAAGACTACCCAAAATAAAATTTGATAAACACCAGTTGTGTGATGCTTGCTAGTTTGGAAAACAAACCAAGACATATTTTAAACCCATGAAAATGATTTCAATGTCAAAACCTCTTGAACTTATTCATATAGATTTATTTGGACCCATGAGGACCACTAGCCTTGTGGTAAGAGATACGCTTATGTATTAGTGGATGATTTTTCAAGATTCACTTGGACCTTGTTTCTTGCACAAAAAGATGAAGCATTCTCTGAATTTTCAAAGTTGCTCAAACATGTTTAAAATTCCCTTAGGTACAAATTGATACCAATTGGAAGTGATAATAGTAGAGAATTTTACAATTATGAGTTTAAAAAATTTTGTGATAAGAGTGGTGTTTCTCACAACTTTTTAACAGCAAAAACCTCTCAACAAAATGGTGTAGTTGAAAGAAAAAATAGAACTTCGCATGAAATGACATGATCAATGCTTTGTGAAAACTCCCTTCCAAAATATTTTTGGGATGAAGCTGTGAATACAGCTTGCTACATTGTTAACCGTGTTATGCTGATGCCCTTTATAAGAAAAACACCATTTGAACTTATATTTTGACAAAATTCCATCCATTTCTTATTTCAAAGTTTTTAGCTGTAAATGTTTTGTTCTCAACACTCGAGATAATTTTGGAAAATTCGATAGTAAATCGGATGAGGCTATATTTCTTGGATACTTCTCCAACAAAAACGCATATAGAGTGTATAATAAAAGAACTCTATGTATGAAAGAATTCGTACATGTTGTATTTGATTAATCTAACATATATGTCTCTAGAAAAGATGATGATGATGTAGGAAACATAAAGGAAAAAGGCAGTGAATAGCACAAAGCTCCATCACTTGACATCCATGCCAAAGAAGAGGAATTGGAAGAACAACAAGCTGAAGCAAGTAAGCAAAATTCAAGAGCACATTAATTAAAGCCTACCAAAAGATTAGAAGTACAAAACTGGACATCCAAAAGAGTAGATTATTGGTTGTCCCTGCTGTGGGGTCAAAACAAGATGGTATTGATAATTTTACCTTATTTTCAAGTATTGAACCTAATTATATTGATATGACTTTGCGTAATGATTTTTGGATTCTGGCCATGCAAGAAGAATTGAAACAATTCGAAAAAATCAAATTTGGAAACTTGTTCCTAGACCACTTGATTATTCCGTGATTGGTACCAAGTGACTTTTTAGAAACAAACTTGATAAGCATGGTGTAGTTATTAGAAACAAAACTAGACTTATTACCCAAGGATTCAATCAAGAAGAGGGCATTGATTATGATAAGACTTTTGCTTCCGTTGCTCGATTAGAGTCCATTAGAATGATGCTTGCTTTTGCATCCTTCATAGGTTTCATGCTTTATCAAATGGATGCTAAAAGTTCCTTTTTAAATGGTTTTATTGAAGAGAAAGTGTATGTGGAATAACCCCCTAGTTTTATCCATGAACATTTTCTAAATCATGTCTTTAAACTCTCCAAAACTCTTAATGGTTAAGCTCTACATGCTTGGTATGAAAGGCTTAGTGGCTTTCTTCTTTCAAAAGTTTTTTTTAAGAGGTATAATTGGCACTACATTGTTCATTGAATCTAAAAATGCTGATGACCTTTTAATTGTTTAAATATATGTTGATGACATTATCTTTGTAGCTACTAATAATTCTTTATGTAAGAAATTTGAAAAGACTATGCAATAAGAATTTGAGATGAGTATGATAGAGGAACTCAACTTCTTCCTTGGGTTACAAATCAAGCAAACCAAGGATGGGATCTTCCAAAATCAAGCTAAGTATGCTAAAGAATTGTTCAAAAGATTTGGAATTAATGAAGCTAATGAAATTAGTATACCTATGAGCACATTATTATAACTTGACAAAGATAAAAAGAGTAAGAAAATGGATAAATCAAAGTATAGAGGTATGATTGAAAGTCTTCTATATCTCACTACTAGTCGATCTGACATCATGTTCTCGGTTTACCTTTGTAAAAAATTTCAATCATGTCCTAAAGAATACAACTTATGTGCTTTAAAATATATCCTTAGATACTTGGTTGGAACACATGATTATGGTCTATGTTATCCATGAACTAACTCTTTTGATCTTATAGGATATACGGATGCAGATTATGTAGGTTGTAAAGTTGAAAGAAAGAGTACTAGTGGACATTGTCAATTTTTCGGACATTCTCTAGCTTCTTGGTACAGCAAGAAGCAAGCCTGTGTTTCACCCTCAACAACTAAAACAAAATACACAGTAGGAAGTTGTTGTACGCAAATATTATGGATGTAAAATACTTTACTTGATTTTGGCCTTAATTTTAACTGCGTGCCTATTTTGTGTGACAATACCAATGCTATTAATTTGATAAAAAAAATCCAGTTCAACACTCTAGAACTAAGCACATTGAAATTAAGTATCATTTTATTAGAAATAATGTACTTAAGGGTGATGTTTGTGTGAAATACATTCCTATTAATGATCAACTTGCAAATATATTCACCAAACTACTGGCTGATGAAAGATTTAATCATTTGTGAAGAGGTTTGGGGATTACTAGATTGTATAACTAACGATTTTCCTAGAGATTAGTTGTTTATTCATGCAGAATTCTTTAAGATTTTCTAATTTTGGATGGAGATGTTGGATGCAATACTTGAATGACGTGAATCTAAGATCCCTTCACTAGAATCATATTTCTAGCTAATAACCTCTATATCCATATTAGATGGACATTTTGAATTGGGCTTCAAGTCCAAAATGGCAACAGCCTAAAATCATGTATGGCATATCTCTTAGATAAATTAATCAGATGGAAAATGTTTGAGTTCAGATCTTTCTTTTTAAAATTCAAAATATTCACGCCTTTCTAGAATAGCTCTTTCATATCTCTAAAAAGTTACTTTTTCCTATGTACTTGATTGTACTTATCTTCTCAAATACCTCGAAAATCCCAAAAAGACTTTCAAAACAATTTAAGTTTCTCTCTTTTTTCAAAATTTGGAACTGTCATTAACCTCTCTCTTTCTTTCCTTGCTAATCTCCGTACTCTCTACAAACCCCCATAACCCAAACCTTTACCCTTCATCCGCCATGGCTAAAATCTCTAAAACTAGTAAAGGAATCGAGCCTAAATCAAAGAAACTCAAGAAAAGCAAAGCAGCAAGAAAGAAATCTATTTCCGCCACCAAGTCGCTCACCAAAAGGAGGGCAAATAAGTTGCTGAAAAACCAGCCTCTCAAATTGCATCATCATAACAACGTCCTAAAAATGAAAGCTAGGACACTCAAGTACCCCATTTTTTTTACTCTAAGTGTGAGTCAGAATTTAATGAATGGGTATCGAGAAATAGGACCATTGCTGTAGGCTATCGAGTTTAAATTTTGTGAATGTGGTAAATATGTTTGAATCAGTTGGTCGGGGAGATCTGTTGTCTGTAAATGAAAAACTATACAATGTGTTGGTTTGGGAATTTTACTCGAATCTGAGAAAAGGAAGACACAAGAAAACATGGGATGGGTTCATACTTCAGTGGTATATATCGCGGGTAGAATATATGAACCTAGAGTTTGATCATCAGATGCTAAACAGAATCTTTGGAGTCAAAGATGGTGGAATTCAGTTCTTTGATATGAACAAATTTCTAGAGGAGTATGACTTGTTTGATTTGGGGAGATTTGAGAACAAGTTTATTGGAGGCAAGAGTTTTAAAAAGTCAAATGATCGCAACACAAAATGGCTAAATAGAATTGATAGAATACTGCACCACATGGTTTCAACCATGGTGGCACCCAATTTTGGGCAAAAAACCTCCGTAAGTATCATGCAGATAATATTGATATTGGCCCTATCAGAGGACAGGCAAATTAGCTTTGGATTTTTTGTTGTGAATTTGATGCTTTAATAAAGGAATACCTTGAACAAAGCTTTGCCATATGAAAACCTGCTGACCAAAGTCTTCAGACACTTCAATGTGGATCTCAGCACGATTGCCCCTAGACACTCTAAAATGAATGTATGCAGCAGAGATTCCTTCGAGAAAATGGGTTCTGTCCAAATGGATAATCAATAGATTCTGCTTAGAGATGCTACATAAGGTGAGACGGAAAAGATGATTAAGGTCAAAGCTGAAGAAAAGAAAGCTGTGCTTGCTACCTCGACTGGGGCAAAATTCAAAGCTAAAATAGCAGAAGCTTCATCCAGTAAAGGCAAGCAGAAAATTGAAGAGAATGGACTGTCACAGAGCATTTTAGATGCTCTGAATCTTTTGTCTAAAAAGTTAGATGGTTTCAGTGCTGAAGTTAAGACTGAATTACACAATTTGGGCACTAGATTAACTTATGTGGAAGGAAGACAGTCCAAAGCAGAGAGGGATACTAGAGGGGTCTTAAACAAGCAAGACACTCTAAAGGAGCAAGAAAATGAACCTGTCATTATTTCACCAAAAAAGGGCACTGGAAAACCTACTTTTGCCGAGGAACCCACTATTGATGAGATTCCAATTCCACAAACTGAAGAACCTATAGTTGAAGATATTCTGTCTCAGCTCACTGAAGAGATAATAACTACTGCACCTTCTACTAAAACAATTGCTCTAAAGAAAGACAAATCAATTACAATTGGTAGCTCATCAGGTCGTAGATAGAAGCATGTTATAGTCAAAAGAAAGTCTAGCAGACTTGTTGGACAACATAAAAAGAAGAGTGTAAGTACTAAGCTTGAGACTATAATCATTCCGTGAGATATGGAACATAAAAAAAGTTGATTGATGACTTCCTCTGATACAACTTTATCCATTTCTACTACCATGATACTCTATTTGTTAGAATTTGTGGACTCCTAAACGCGAAAAACATCCACAAATCCCTTCCGATGATCCAAGTAAATGATTAAGAAGATCGTAGGTTTGCAAGATTACCTCTAGTTGGTGAAATCGATATCCTTCGATTCCGATGGTGCTACCGCACGTGCAACTCGAATGATCACCAGACGCTGCAGTGCGCGAACGTTCTCTATCGAATACACACCGTGAACTCACTCGTCACCCGGGGAGTGCTAGCGCCTAGGGTTTGAAAGGGTTTTTTCCGGTAGAGAATGGCACGAATATTCTCAACAGAATTAGACTCTTGAAAAGACGGCTAGGGTTTTCTTAAAACCCTCGAACCTTTTAGAGTCCAACCCTAATAATATCTTATCATATTTTAATTTAAATTCAAATTAAATTAAAACTGATATGATAATATTATGCCATTATCTCGGTTATTTAAACAATTAATTAACCGAGTCAGATTCTTATAATCTGGACATTATCCAGATACATCGAATGTGGATATATTTCCAAATTCATTGTATCTTGTAAATTTTCTAAGTTCGATTAACTTAGACATATTTTCAAATTCATCAAATCTGGTTATCAAAAAAATAACCTAACAAGTTCGCTTATTGTGTGACCCTATAGGTTCATTTAACACTGGCAGTGTGCCCAAATCATATTTAAATGGCGCACAAGTTATAAGCAGTTTCTAGCAAAACAACTATCCAGGTTAAATGAAGATCGATGATCTCTTTGAATCAAACCATAATTTTATATTTAGTCCTTTTGTTACACGATATCCAGATTAAGCATAAGGCACGGAGCATGTCATCCTTATTAAGCTTAATCAATTATTTCTTGATTTCATAGTAGACTATTCAAACAAATGATATCAATATCTTAGATTGATATATTTGAGCACGGCCATGCATTTTAACAGTCTAACTTATCAAGGGGCCCATGGATATCTCTCACATAATTGAGAGGCACAAATTCCTTCACTATCATTCATATTCCTCTCATTGATTTATTCTATATCCAACAGTAGTCTAATTTATTATCTGATTAAAGACAACTTTAGACAACGTCAAAATATAGAATTTATCGAGTAGGAAACTATGATTAATTTAGGTCGAAGGACTTTTAATATCATTATGGCTAGAAAGTACTTATGACATGTTCCATGAAGTATTCTCACAGCGGGTCATGTCCAATACAATGTTCTCTAACATTTATTTATGTTTTGACTTGATATCACAAATATCCATGGCCAGTAAAACATAGCCATCAAGTCACAGATATACTAATCTTAATTTATTATTGTTCCAATAGTAATAATCAATCAGGGACATTTTTAGAATAGTCATTGTATTCATTGTAGGGTTTTACTATCAAGTCACGTACTTAATGACCACAAAATAAAATGCACTATTCATGGAAAGAAAAACCTCATATTATTATATAAAACATAACGACAATAGTATAAGTACAAATTGACTCTAGGGTATATCTCTAACACTATTTTCTTCTTATCTATTTCATGTTTCCTAAACACTTTTTATTTTAACAATATTGCTCATCTCTTATCTGTTTTGATTACTTTTGTTCTCTTTACCTACTGATATTAGACTGCCTGTGGTTATTTTTTAATTGATGACAAAGGGGGAGAAACCTTAGTATACTATGGATATGGATTGTGACTGCTTTGGTGAACTTTTGTTATCATAATTATATTTTACTTTATCGTGTTAACTGCAGTATTTTTGTGAAAACTGTGTTTGTTATGTTGTGAATGGAGTTTTGATTGTTGCTGGATGATGAATTGAGCAAAATATAACAGATCATGGCAATTGTGTGGATTGGGATGAGGACATTGAGTGGATGATTATGGTGATTGATTTGCGTTGATTTTATTGGTTGAATAGTGAATAGTAGTAGGACTGTTTTGTGTGTGTGTGTGTGTGTGTGTGTGTGTGTGTGTGTGTGTTTTGCAATTATTGAATGTTGAATCTAGAAAAGTAAAATAAGTGTTTTGGAATGCTTGTCGTGTAAATGTCTACTTGATATGACCGCTGGTTTTGTTAAAACGTTAGTCTAATTATTTTTGGAAAATATCTTTTTTTAACCCTGCACAGACACAGGGGGAAATTTGGACCCTAGGAAGTTTTTTTAAATCTAAACTCCCAATCCAAAATATTTACAGAGATTAAATTTTTATTTTGGATGCATCTTTTGGAAGTCCAAACTCTCAAATCCCAGTTTGTTTTCTAATGCACTCCAACGTTAACATTTTTCTATCTACTACATATATGCACATACATAGGGGGAGCATTGTTTTATACGTCCTATCTTCTACACCTCCACATTTACATTCTTATATTCTAAAGTTTCACATTCTTTTGAGAGTAATTACTACTTGGCTATTTCCTTGTGAAATAGTCCTTTTTAAGGAAAGAAGGACAATATGGAGGTTGGTAGGGCCATAGGCTCATTGAGCTTTGTTTATGAGACTATGCTTAATTTTTCTTACTTTAAACTGATAAGCATTTTTTCAGTCTTATGATGAGACAATGTATTTCAATTAACCTTCTATATACCTCTTGGTCTCACATGAATCCTACAAACTTATATTATTTTTCTTATCACAATCCATTAAGTTTGTCATTGTTGGGATGTATGCCCTCTTACAACGTGGACTTGTACTCTACAACTTAAGTATGAGTTGGTGGTTTGATGAAATTGGAAGCGTATGTTTATATATACTATAGTTGAGGTTCTTAAGAAGGACCGATATACTTGTATGTTGGGTATAAGTAACTAGTTAGTCAAGACAGACTTGTACAAGATAGTATCTACACTATATCGCCCATTGTGATTGTCTGAATGATCTAATTATCTAGGGCCCTGGGAAACATGACTTGGATATTGACTTTAGGGTAGCTCCCTTGGAAAGCAAAAATATTTCAAGAAGTCGTGAATCATTGGACTAGAAACCTAACAATGGTAGATGTCTTTTAGAGAGATGTTAGTACACTCTTTCCTCTCTAAATGCATGGTGGTGTGTAGAGGGTTATTTTAGTCATTTTACCTATAGGTCGAAGACATAGCTAATGCAGCATTGTCCTTGGGGTCAATATTTTCTTATGGTGATATTAGAAAATATTTAAAATGTAAAATACATCTATTTATATAGTAAGGGTATTTTGATCATTTTAGTAGTCAAGACAATGTGTCTTTTTGGTCCTTGGAATAGCCCGTAAGTCCTAATTAATTTTAGGTCGAAGAAATGGTTTTAATTAAAAAGGATTTTATTTTATTCAAAAAGTCTAATTTATTTTTGGACTGAAATAAAATAAAGAAACAAGAGAAATTAATTTTATTATCTAGTTTAATTGGTTAATTAAATTATTCCGGGCCTAAGCCCAGATTGAATAATCAGAAAAATTAACCTGGGTCTAAACTAGTTAATAAAAGGCTTAAATAATTATTTTAGTTCATTTGAGCTTATTAAATATTTATTGAGTTATTTTAATAGGCTCAAAAAATAAATAATTAATGGTTATTATTTTTGGATTCATTCGGTCTAAGGAAAATAATAAATTATTTTTTGTCCAATAACCTAGACTAGAGGGTTATTTTAATTCACAGAACAGAAGAGTTAAAGCTAGACCAAATGTCTTCTATTGATAGCCTTCGGATATTTTGAAATATTAAAACACCGGAGTTTTAGTTATTAGGATTAAACGTGAATAGTCGAGAGTTTCTGAGGAGTTTTGAAACACACAGAACACACGAAGAGCCTTCTTCTTCTTCATCATCATCTTCATCTTCTTCTTCTTCTTCTCTCACTCACTCACTCACTCTCTCTCTCTCTCATGCATCTCATTTTCTCTCTATTTGTCTTCTTAATTTTGCTAATCAATAGCAACGGATTAAAAAGAGTCATTCTTCATCTAAGTTAATTCACCGGCATCAATTTGGGCGGTGGAATATTCTGAGAAGCAAAGGGCTTCGCGTTCATGCCACGGAGAAGTTGAAGGATTGCTGGTTTTCAACCAGAGGTTTCGACAGTCCCTGAGACATCATCTGCCAAGGGAGCTATTCCAGTAATTTTATCGACTTCTTCACAGGTGAAGAGTCAAACAAAACATAGAGGTATTGGTTTTACCTTCCGCTGCTCTCTATTTTTTTTTTTTTTTTTGCCATAAATAGCTCGTGCATGCATGGTTTCTTTCATTTTTAGAGCATCAGTCATCACTCAAAAATGGGGAGATTGTTAGCCCAAAGGGTATTCTCCTCTATTTTGATTTATGACAAACATTAATGTAGACTAACATATGTATTTATATATGATAGGATTTTTGGATATGACATGTTTGACCTCGATTCTTCAAAGTCTTACAAATAGAATTGCTAAGCAACTCAGAGTCGACGGATTTTTAAAAAGGATGATCAAATGAATATCCAATCCAAAGAAGTCGCATATCTTGAAGATATTTTTTAAGTATTGTAGACCAAGAGACTGTGTTTAAGGTATTACTTGTATTTCTTATGTCTCATTATCTTAGTTTAATTTGTTTCACATTGAAGAACATAAAAATGATTTTAGAAGAGGGTATCTTTTGAATCTAGTTTTCACAAAAACTTGGATGAGTAGTTTTGGATGGACTTATAAATCTAAAACACCCATCCAATGATCTATAACATTTCAAAATATACTTCTGGGCATATAGCACTATTTTGGATGCACATTCTTCCGATCAGTAAATCCAAAATTTTGGAAAATTTGACAGCAAAAAATAGCAGTTACTAGCCGTTGGCATTTTATTTTTTGCCCCTATAAAAGCCTTTAAACACGATTTTCAATAGAAAAATTGTGCTAACATTTTCAAAAACACTCTAAGACTTTTAAAAACAAGAATTCCTCATCTTCATTGTGCTTCAAAGTGAGATTTATTTTTCCAAAGGTAAAAAAGTACATGTGCTTAGATTGTTTATATATACTCAATATGTGAGCCATTTCTGTATTTTCTCTGTGATTTGTTTTGTATCAAGATTTGAGAAGTAAAAACCAGTTGGGGTGAGCTTCGATTATTTGAGTTTAAAGTGGTTGGGTGTAAAATCAAGTGTGGTGATCTTCTTATTTAAGATTGGTATTGCCTACCACCATTGACTTGGGAAAAAGATTTTAGTAGTTGTGTTAAAATCCTTAAGTATGCACTTATGGTAGTAGATGTAGATCAATTGAGGATCAAACCATTATAAATTTTTGAGTCTATTCTCTTGTATTTAATTTGAATGTTATGATTGCATTTTACGCTAATTCATCATATTAGAAAAACTCTACACTTTTCCTTTCAATAATTGATCTGATTTAAGACTTTTATATTCATAGTGAATCGGTTATTGATATCTTAACTGTCCATCTTAAATTTAGACTATCTGCTCTTCATTTAGTAGAGATTCAAAAGATCTTTGACTGCATACTTAAAGCTGCACAGCAAATCCTTGTTTTTTGAACACATATACTTTTCAACTCCTTTTTACAAGTCAACAAAAGACTTTGAAAATTTTCTTTTGTTTGCCATAGACCTTATTTACCCCCTCCCCATGTCTAAGGTTTATCATGTAGTATTCTGTGAGTTGAAGACTCTTGCCACTCAAACTTTCCTAAATATAATTACATTCCTAGCTTTGCCCTAGGGTCTAGGGAACAATTTCTGAATTACTATGGTAAACTTCTTCCCCATAAAAACCTTTTTCTATTATGCATGTTGTTTGTTGACCAACAAGCTGGCAACCCTCATTAAGAAGATAAAAGTAGAAATTAGATTTTACAATCTATTTTATTTATTCATTTTTTGTTCAAACTTCTAATTAACCTATTTCTTCCTATCTGCTTGATTATCTATCTATTTTATCAAATGTTCCCTAACAAGTTGAGGACTCTTCTCTTAAGAAACTTGCTTCTCTTTCTAGTCTAGGAATTATCCAGTCAATATCAAGTGTTCACAGGGCAATATTTTTCCCACTCTTTAATGTTGAAATGTAGAAATTATTTCCCTACCAATTTAGTTGACATGTTTGAGAAGAAATTAATCGTTTGAACTTCAAATTAAGTTTCCTTTTTTTTTTTTTTTTGAATTTTTTCCCACTAGATTACCCTTGGACCAAACAATTAAGTTTTGCAGGAAGATATCCAACCATACACCAACATAGCATTCAATAGAAACTATAAATGCAATGATTACTAGGTGTGGGAAAGCTAAAACTAACATACATAGACAAAGAATGTGATTAATTGCTCTACCTATGATGGAGAAATTGATATATTGGAAGCCAAAATCAAAAGAGCTAATGGCTTTCTAAAGCGGAAAGTAAAAATGCACGACCACTATCTCTGAAACAACTAGTAATGATGCGAAAGATAAAGGAAAAGATGAATGGAGGTTTTAGAATCTCAAATTCTTCATTCTTTACAGCCTGAAACAAATGAAATAGAAATTGTTCACTTAAATTGAGACGATTAGGCTTTAGCAATGCCACGAGCTTATCTTTCAAAGATGGCTAATGATATCCTTAAGTCTAGAAGGAATGACAAACATGAATTCTATGATGCATCAATAAATATTACCAAGTAGGTGGATAATGATATTCTTGAATTTGATGCAAGAATCTATACACAAACGTGTTCTACTTGGCTTGAAACTCTACAAACGTTAAGTTTGAGTATATATCGGGAGAATGAGTTGAGCTTGAAACAGCTCAACAAGGGCGTTCAATGGGGTGAGCTGATATTTTCTACTATTATTTGTGATGAGGATTCTCCTACGTTCAAGGAAGCTAAGGAGATATCGTTCTACCTGAAATCGCTAAGGTCCTCAAGGAGTTTGAAGACGTTATGCTCGAGGACTTACAAAAATGGCTTCCACGAAAATAGTAGATGGACTATGTTATCGAGTTAGTAGATGGTGCCAAGCCCATCTCCCAACCATTGCACTGGATATCTCCTAAGAAGCTTGAAGAACTAAGAAGACAAATCAAGAAACTCTTAAAGGCTAAGATCATCAAGCCGTCCAAAAGTTTATATGAGGCACCCATTCTCTTCTAAAAAAGAAGGATGGAACCTTGTAAATATGTAACGACTATTAGGCTCTCAATAAACAGATGGTAAAGAAGTATCTAATTTTGCTCATCGCTGACTTATTCGATTGGTTGTAAAAGGCTAATGTTTCTCAAAGTGAGACCTTCATAAGGGTTACTCCTAAGTACGTATAGCGGAAGGGGATGAATAAAAAATGGCTATCGTCACAAGGTACAGGTCATTTGAATTTCTTGTTATGTCATTCTATTTAACTAATGAACTGGCTACATCTTGTACTCTCATGCAACGAGTGCTAGCCTAGTTCATAGACAAGTTTGTAGTTGTTTACCTTGATAATGTTGTCATTTATAGTAATTCTATGAAGGAGCACATTTGGCTCATTTTTAAGGCACTCCGGACTAACAATTTATATGTGAAGAATGAGAAATGCTTGTTTAGGCTAAAGGAAGTCTCCTTCTTGGGCATATCATGAGAGACAATAAATTCTGTATGAATACCCAAAAGATTAAGGCTATCATGGAATGGGAGGCTTTAACAAAAATAACCAATCTTCAATTGTTTTTGGGGAGCATTGAATACTATCGCCTTTTTATCGAGGGGCATTCGGCTATAATAGAACTATTGATTAACTTTTGAAGAAGGGTCATGCATAGAGTTGGACTCCTAAGTGACAACTAATGTTTGAGGCTTTAAAGGACACTACCACGGATCGGAGGAACTTGTGTTGGCACTTCCAGACTTCACGAAACCATTCAATATGCATATCGATGCATCCGACTTAGCTATAGTGGTATGCTTATGCAAGAAAGCCACCTGGTAGCTTATAAGAGACAAAGTTAAATGACACAGAACAACAATGACCGACACATGAGAAGAAAATGCTCGCAGTCATTTACTATCTAAAGGTTCGAGAGCACTATCTTAAAACTACTACATCATTCGAGATTAAGACAGACAATAGAATGGTAAGTTATCACCAAACTCAAAAGAAGCTCTCAAGTAAGGAAACTCATTGGTTAGACAACTTGGTAAAATTTAAGTACGAGATTGAGTATAGTTTGGGAAAGACCAATGTTGTGGCCAACGCCCTAAATCGCAAGAGTACTGTTACCCTAATAATAAGCTCACTCGAGGGATGACTCCTTGAGCTGATGAAGGAAGGTTTGGAGCATGACTATCAAGCCCAAACATTCAAGGAGTTGGTGAAATAATAGAAAACAACATGATTTTGGGTAAAGGATGGGGTCCTTTACACCAAGGGCCAACAAATATATGTACTGGCTTGGGACAACTTGAGATGGAATATCCTTAAGCAATGCCCTGATAGTTGGTACGTTGGCCATCTTGAGACACATCGCATGCTATCTATAGTGTAGGAATACTTCTGCTAGCCGAAACTAAGGGACGACATAGTTGCCTAAGTACATACTTATCTTATGGAAATTAAATGCCCGTTGGTTTATTAGAACCATTTCAAATCCCCAAAAGGATATGAGAAAGTGTTGGGTTACTCAAATCTGAAGGTTACACAAGTGTACTTGTAGTTGTAGACCATTTGTCTAGGTATGTTAAGTTTTTCCCCTATCCCGAAGGAATGCAACAAGGAAATGACGATTAAGTTGTTCATGAGGCACGATATTAAGTACGGGGAGCTGCCAACATCAATCGTGAGAGACTGGGACTCACGTTTTATGGGTCGATTTTGGATGGAACTCTTCCATGTACTAAGGATGGCACTTAACATGTCGACTATGATGCACCCGCAAACCGACTAACAAATAGAATGTGTGAATAGTATACTCGAGGTATATCTTTGACATTACGTGACCATTAACTAAAAGGATTGAGCAAACATATTAGATATAACCCAATTCTCTTATAACTTGTAGAAAAATAAGAGCATCGATAAGAGTCCATTCGCAATAGTGTTAGAGTTTCAACTAATGACTCCCAAAGACATCGTTACTGGGTATAAGAAATCAAGAACTCTAGCATATTAGTTTGTTAAAGATTGGCAAGAACGTGCAAACATAGCTAAGCTTTACTTGGAGAAGGCTGCGTGATATGCTAAGAAGTAGGTCGACCGTAAACGAACATTCCACGAGTTCAAGTAAGGAGGCTGAGTGTTAGTAAGTCTCTACCAATATGGAAGGGTCCAAAATGTACAAAAGGGACTAATAAGATGATATAAGGGGCCTTTCCCGATTATTAAGAAAGTTGGGATTGTGGCTTATAAAGTGGAGCTACCCAAGGGTCTATCTCAACTTTATCTGGTTTTCCATGTAAGCCTACTTAAGCCGTACCATAAAAATACTGAATGATCCTTTGAAGAACGTTTCCACAAGGGCACCTATAGGAATGAGGGACGAGTGCAACAAGGTTGCCAATGTGATACTATTGGATCGTATCACCATCATAAGAATCGAGCACTATAAAAAAAGTACTTAGTAAAGTGGAAAGACTTGCCAATTTCGGAGACCAGTTGGGAGCCCAGTAGAGAAACTATGGCAATTTCCTAAGTTACTAAAGGAGTATAAAGAGTTTAAGGCATCAGGACGATACCTAACTCAAGTGGGGAAGAATAAAACTACCAATACAAAGCTGACGGTCAAACAGAACGAAATAGGACTAACAAGCACCAAAGGGGCCGTTACATTGGGTGGCTAGGCTAGATGCATGGAAAGCATGAGCCGACATGGGACTGAAATGGGCAACGATAAGTTGTTCCATGCCATTGGGACAGTTTTGACCAGTCAACTTTTAGAAGGTTTATAGAACATTTTAGAAGTTTTTAGGTCACTCTAGGACATTTTCGTACTTAGTATAGAAGTCTAAAATTGTATACAATTCTCTAGAAAATCTAGAATCTTGTAGACTATGAAGATTTTTGTAGAGAATTCTAGAAACTTAGCAAGTTATGCAAGTTGCAAGCATATTCTAAAACACCATAGGGACTAACGCTTTACCTATAAATAACGTAAGCCCCCTCATTGATAACCATCTAAATTTGAAATACAAGTTCAAATTCTCTCCCAAAGCTTTCTTGCTCATTAACCTTCATAGCCTTTTAACACTTCACTTTCGTTTAGCCACTTAACCACCACACTTCTGTCTTTCCTTCCTTATCTTATGTTCCCTTTTTAACTTCTCTAGCAAAGTTTCTCTAAATTAGTCTTTAAGTCTTGTTAGAGCCACACAGGCTATTTGATATAAAATAGACAACCCATAACATTAGGATATATTGAGAAAAAAGACGTTCTAGGGATTAAATGGCAAATTGTTAAGTTTAGTCCTTGAACTTTCTATATTTGGCAAGATTGGTCCCTCTTCTTTGTTTTCAAATTATTAAGTCCCTTATCCTTTTTGTTTTGGCAAATTAAGTCCTTCAAATCAATTTCTAGCAAGTCAACTAGTCAACTCTGGCGTTAACCAAATATAGAAGGCCAAATTTATCATTTTACTATATACCCAACTAAAAAAATAGGTAAATTGTTATGTTTGGTCTGTAAACTCTTTTTTTTTTTTTTTAAACTTTTTAGGTTCCTTTTCTTTTTTTTTTTTGACACATTAGGTCCTTTTGACCACTTGCGGTGGGCTAACTCAAAAGCAATCAAGTCTTTATATATATATATATATATATATATATATATATATATATATATTCTTAATTTAATAATATTATTTCAAATGAATTATTTTAAACCTAAGTATGATTAACTTAAATTTAACAAATATTAGTTTAAATTTAATTTTTAATACTTGTTTACTATTTTAATTTTATTTACTAGAATTTACTAAATCATGATAATTTAAGATTTTCAAATTTGCATAACTCTTATTGCAAAGATAAGAAAACCATTCCTTTCAATTCAAGATAATTGTTGTTATTATACATAATGCATAAATTAAGAAAACTTTAACATGTTTTTAGAAAAATATTGAAACTCTCACTGAAAATTGTAAAGCTATTAGAAATTTTAGAAATTAATTAATATTATGATTGAGTAAAATAATAAATAAGAAAACTCTAATATATTTTTAGAAAAATTTGTTAAATTATCATAACAAAAAATTATAAAGTTATTTAAAATTTTAATTAATATTATGATTGCTTAAAGTAATAAATAAGAAAAATATAATTGATAAAATATTGTTTTTATAAAATAATAAATAATTTCAAGTATAAAATTTTTTTAAAAGTAATAATCATTTTAAAATAAAAAGTGCACTTTTAATCTAACTTTATCATCTCAAATCAGGTATATAGATTTTTTTTTTCTTTTTTTAGCTTGAGATTAATGGATATGATGTAAGCAAATGAGGGGTTAGGACCCAACTAGTCCTAGATAGGGCATGTGACTATATCTTCCTAGGGTATAGGGTGTTCTAATGTATAATCTATGCTTAATAAATAAAAGTAAATATATCTCTCTGTATTCTATTTATACTATATAATAAAAAATATTTATAACCAACAAACTTACTAGATTTAAAATAAAAAAAAAGAAACAGTACAGATATTAGGTAAATAAAGGCTCGGTTGATTTAGAGTTGGCCGGTCAAAAGTGGTTTGAAGGACCTAATGTGCCAAAAGAAAAAAGATAGGGGACCAAAAAAGTTGGAGAAAAAGAAGAGGAATCAACTATGCCCAAAAAAAATTACATATACTAAATATAACAATTTACCTATTTTTAAAGTTAGTGTACAGTACAAAATAACAACTTTGCCCTTCTGTATTTGGTCAATGCCAGAATTGATTAGTTGATCGATCGTTGACTTACTAAAAATTGATCTGAATGACTTAATTTGCCAAAATAAAAAAGATAGAGCACTTAATAATTTGAAAATAAAGAAGAAGGACCAATCTTGTCAAACATAAAAAGTTCAGGGATTAAAATTAATAATTTACTGGGATTAAATTAGAGGGAAAAAGAAAAGAAGAGATTTTGTAGCAGATGTGATAGTGAAGATAAAGGTTTTAAAATTGATAATTAAGAATGGAGTGGTGCAAAACTGACACTTTATTTAAAGAGAGAGGTGAAAGGAGTTAGAAAATTACACTTGTATTTCTGTTAGTGGAAGTAATTGCAATTTACTTCCATCTTACTTGATTGCAATGGAAATGAAGTAAATGAAAGATTTTCTATTGTGTAAAAATTATTATATTTGTTATATTTATTATTTTAATTATTACAAAGTGTGAAGGAAATTGCATTTGTCTTTTAATTTTTATTTACCTCTCAATAAGATTTGAAATGTGGAGAAGGAGTAATTCTCTCTGCCAATTTGCTTTCATCCTTTATTTATTTCCAACCAAGAGTATTTCTCTGTTTAGTTATCTCTAGATTTATAATCCTTCCTTGAGCACTTTCGTTTTTTTCCAGCCAAATATAGTACTAGTAGGATAATGGATGGCAGTCAATGGCATTGGAGAGGGCAAAGGTTATTTTTGTAAAATACCTTGTTATAATTGTTTTCTTTCCTTTTCTTTCTAAACTTTTTTTTAAAGTAATTTTTAGTCTTCTTTCTCTAGTTAACTCTCAAATCATATGACAAATAAATTATCTCATACTTTTTTTTTCCCTTTTTTTTTTTCTCTCATAATGTAGAGTTAGTTTGCAAAATTTAAGAAGAAAGGGTATAAGAGAAAAATATTAATGAGGGAAGAAAAGAAGAAAAATTGATGTATGCTGTTTGAGACTTTGGAGGATGGGGGTGGGGGGGGGGGGGATTTGATTTTGCTTCCTTTTAACTAATGGTTGGGAGGGGAAAAAAAGAGGTGTGATATTGTTTAAAAGTAATATATATATATATATATATATATACATATATATATATATACATATATATATATATATATTCTTTACAAAACTTCACTTGAATTAAAAAATGGAGTGTTATTTTGCCATTTCCTTATCTACAACTAAAGCTGACCAAAGTTAACCCTATTACCTCACAAATACACACACTCTCTCTTAGTAGTTATTAAATTTAGTCCATTAACTATTTTGTTAATTTATCTTAAAACAAACAATTTTTTTCTTCTTCCCATTTCATCCACAAATTTTTTATTTTTTTATTTTTACTTTTAATTCCAACCACAATTCACATGGTGAAATCCAATTCCAACCACAATTCACATGGTGAAATCCAATAAAACTTAATATGTGCAAATCATGAGCAATTTTTACAAGGGTAAAAATATTATTTTTCCTCTTTCCTTTCATATTCTTCCTCACTACCGCTCTTCTACAAAACTCCAACCTAATTTGTTTTCTTTACTAAGTGATCTCCAAGTTGAAAAGATTCTGATTTACTTTCCGATCAATGAGCTTTCTGCCGTCCCTACAGTTTAGAAAAGCAGCTGATTTTATTTCATTTTCACCATCAAAACTTCCTTATCTTCTTCACTTCTTTTCCTCCTCCAAAGGCTCCTCTCAAGCCAGAGCCATGAAAGATAGTCTTGGACACTGAAATTTAATTAGTAAATAGGGAAACCAAGTGTTGGGCAATCTCCTTAGCATCCATGCTAGACTTAGCTAGTGACATCTTTGAAAGAATACTCCATTCAAAGTTCAAACCACAAACCACCTTATAAAGTTATCTAACCTTCTGTAAAACTATAAAATCACAGAGGAATCCAAAAAAAAATCTCAACTCCGAAGATGGTAACTTATTGTTAGAAACAGGGTACCTACGAGCACAGACAGACAACTCAACTGAATTGAACAAGCACTGCCTATACCCGACTAGGGCTCTAACAAACGCAATTATCAAATATCAACAATGCCGGCAAAGCCACACAGTTCAAACGTAATGTAACTAGATAGAATTCAAACTTAATAAATAAGTCAGTAGTATACCTGAGAGACTTGCTCGTAGTTTTACTAGAACGTACCTAGCGCTGGCACTCCTCTGGACAAGTTGCGCCGCAACGTACTGTACTGCTGACCGAATCACCAATCTAATACTGGCTTGCCTTCAAAAAGTTATTCGCCCCACTCTGGTGTGATGGGTACAGCGACTCTTCTTGCAAGATAAGACGGTCTCAGATCACTGTTGACGCACACCAACTGTGATCACCTCGAAAATCCCCTCAGTTCACCGGTCCTAATAAGTCAAAAAATTATGGATCGTGGGGAGAGAACCAAAGCGGCGAATTTTCTCGCAGGAAGGAAAAAAGTACAAAAAGGGGTTCCCCCTAATGGCGGCTCTGTTCCCTTTTTTAATCTCGCCTTAGGAAAATTAAAACCCAATTCGGATTAGGAAGCCCTAATTCCTTACCAGATTTTATGTTTCCTATTCCTTTTCAAGTTAGAGTTAATTGGGCCAAATAAAAATAGAGGATCGTGAAAACATGGGCCAAGCCCGAGCTCGAGCCAGGCGGGCGGCGCACGCGTGTGGCATCCTCCATACCTTGGGCTTTTCTATTAAGTCTATAGAAAAGCCTTTTAGTATATAAAGGCTTCCACACTCCTCTATTTTTCCCATGTGGGACTCATGTCTAACATGAGTTCCCAAATGGTTAAACACCCAACTTTAACAACATTTAATTATGGATTCCCACAATGAAAATAGCTTCTACCACAATCAAAACAATCTCTAACATGTCAAGAACAATTCCCATTAATTGTTTTAGGCTAACTAATCATGAGTTAAAAATTATTAACTCCCAAAGTTGTCATTTTCAACAATCCCCCACAAATCCATAGATAAAGACTATTCAGGATTTACACAATCTGCTTTCGATAATGGTACCTTCCGGTTTGAACCACTACCTAAGTTATCCAACTTATGCCCCCACAGGAACAGATGGACTTAAGCCTTGAATCTGAACCTTGAATGTGATGGCGTCCATTGGTAACAACAGACTATCGGCTATGGAGATAATCTTTAGGGTTGACACGTTATGGCGATGTGTCCTAATCCTGTCTCATGAGTATATTAAGAGAGAACCCAATTCCTTTTAGTTGCGGCCACACAACAACACTCACAAAGTTGGCGATCTCCAATGATGTACTGCTAGCATCCTATCTAAAAGACTTGATCCCATTCAGAGTCAAAACTCTTACTAATTGCAGTAACCACACCACAGGCTTTCAGGGAAAGGACCTAGATACAAAAGTATCAGAATTGGTGCCAGATTCACTCAAACAGCTTGTTTATACCATATTGAACTGCCTTGTGGGATCTCCACTTGGTCAGTTGGGTTGCCACTGTAGGTGAATCATTTCTGGGTTATCAGTCCTATTCCCAACCTGTATTTAAGGAACAATGATGTTTCAAGTCCCTTAGTTAGGGGGTCTGTAATGTTATCTTTGGATCCAACAAAGTCAACAGACACCACCCTTTTAGACAATAACTCCCTTATAGACTTAAGTCTAACTTGGATGTGTCTCTTAGTCTTTTGATTATACTTGGTACTCTTTATCTTTGCAATTGTGGTTTGACTGTCACAATGCACAGATATAGCAGTAACGGGCTTGCTGATCATTGGCAAAGAGGACAATAGTCCATACAACCATTCAACTTCCGTTCCAGTAGTATCCAAGGTACATAACTCAGCCTCAAAAGTTGACGAGTTATCAAAGTCTGTTTACAAGACTTCCAGGCGACTACTCCGCCACCTAATGTAAACACATATCCAGTGCAACCATTGCTACCAGAGTTCTTGGCTATCCAGCTTGCATCACTATACCCTTTAAGTACAGTAGTGAATTTCCCATAATACAGCCCAAGGGACACTGTTCCCTTCAAGTACCTTAGTACTCTATCCAAGGCCTCCCAATGAGTCCGATTTGGACAGCTTGTATATCTTGCCAGCTTAGATACAGAAAATGAAATATCCAGTCTTGAGCCATTTGCAAGATATTGCAAGCTACCAATAATTTGAAAATATCTTAATTGAGACACAGGAACTCCACTTTCATTTTTGAACAAAGCTACAGAAGGGTCACTTGGAGTTTTAGCAATTCTACAATTTTGATACCCATATTTCTCAAGAACACTCTCAAAATAGTGAGTTTGAGAAATGGTTATCCCCTCAGTTGAGCGAATCAACTTTAGGCCAAGAATCACATTTGCTATTCCCATATCCTTCATTTCAAACTTAGTTTTCAAAAATGATTTAGTCTCATTAATTATCTCAATATTGGACCCAAATAGCAAAATGTCATCCACATACAAGCATAGAACAATATAAGCATTACCTTTAACCTTACAGTAAACACACTTGTCATTCTTATTTATGTTGAAGCCAAATGATAAAATTGTTTTATCAATTTTTTCATGCCATTGTTTGGGTGTTTGTTTTAGACCATATAGGGATTTAACAAGTTTACAAACTTTCCGTTCATTTCCTTTGGCTACAAATCCCTCAGGTTGATCCATATATATCTCTTATTCAAGATCACCATGAAGAAAAGCTGTCTTCACATCCATTTGGTGGATGGTGAGACCATATATGGAAGCCAATGCAATTAGCACTCGGATTGTAGTCAAACGAGCAACAGGAGAGTATATATCAAAATAGTCTATTCCTTCTTTTTGTCTAAACCCTTTGGCAACTAATCTAGCTTTATACTTATCTATGGTCCCATCTGGTTTAAGTTTCTTCTTAAATATCCATTTACATCCAATTGTACTGCACCTAGGAGGGAGATCTACCAATTCCCATGTCCCATTGGAGACAATAGAATCCATCTCACTCTTGATAGCTCCTTTCCAATGCCCTACTTATGAGGAATCCATAGCTGCTTGAAAAGTCAAAGGTTCGTCCTCAACATTGTAAGTGACAAAGTCATTTCCAAAGTTCTTGACAACCTTAACTCTCTTACTCCTTCTAGGTTTTTCCAATTCCTCAATTTGAGTATTGGGACTATTTGGACCTGTCCCCACATCTTTCATCCTTTCCACATGATCAGGAATGGAATCAGATGTTAAGGTTGAATCTAAAGTAGAAACATCTTGAGGCAAACCAATTTTCATGGGAAACACATTCCCAAAGAATGTAGCATCACGGTATTGAATGATAGTGTTACAATCTATACCAAGTATTTCGGACTTAATTACCAAAAACCTCATGGCATAGCTTGTTTCCACATAACCAATAAAGATAGCATCAACAGTTTTTGGTCCTAACTTCTTCCTTTTATGTTCAGGGATTAGAACTTTTGCAAGACAACCCTACACACGGAAGTCTTTTAAGTTAGGTTTCTTACCTTTCCAGATTTCAAATGGAGTTACCTCTTTATATTTATGAGGGACTCTGTTCAGAATATGGCAAGCCGTATTCAAAGCCTCACCCCACATATACTTAGGCAATCCATAATTCAAAAGTAAACTGTTGATCATATCTTTAAACGTTCTATTTTTCCGTTCAGTAATCCCATTAGACTGGGGAGAATAAGTGGGTGCCTCCTCATGAATTATGCCATTGCTTTGGCAATATTCAACAAATGGACTCTCCACCTCTATCAGATCTTAACCTTTTAAGTTTCTTGCCAGTTTGAGTTTCAGCTTCATTTTTAAATATGAGAAACTTTTCAAGTGCTTCATTTTTATGTTTAAGTAAATAAACATAGCAATATTTACTGCAATCGTCAATAAAAGTAATGAAGTATTTCTTATGATTCCTAGCTAACAAGCCATTGAATTCACAAATGTCTGTGTGAACTAAATCAAGTATTTCTGAATCCCTTTCAATTGAATGATAGGGTTTCCTGGTTGTTTTAGCTTCCACACACACTTGACATTTATTTTTCTTATCAATTGAATGTTTAGGGATCAAGTCTAAATTCATCATTCTTTTAACAAAATTTAAATTTAAATGTCCAAGTTTACTATGCCAAACATCAGTGGATTTAATAATGTGCATCATAGGATAAATAGAATTCTCAATAGAAGAAGTTTTATTCAAATCAGAAGTAAAATGTTCAACTCTTAATTTAAATAAACCATCTAACAAATAACCTTTGCCAACAAAAGAATTGTAGTGCATAATCACTACTTTATTACATTTGAAAGTAAATTCATAACCCTCTCTAACTAAACATGAACCACTAAGAATATTCCTACGAATTGTTGGAATATGTTGCACCCTATGAAGAGAAAGAATACGCCCTGAAGGAAACTTCAAGTCCACGCATCCAATCCCCAACACATTGGCTGCAGTTGAGTTCCCTATCTTCACAGTTTTTCCTTTAATAGGCTGGTAAGACACAAAAAGCAATTTATCAGCACACACGTGCACATTTGCTCCAGTATCAACCAGCCATTCAAGTGGCTCATAAATAGTAAAGATTTCTGGGTTAACAGAAACATACTTTTCATCATCATAGAAAGTAGTGATGCCAGTCCCAGCCTCAATGGTACAAACCTCAGCAAGGTGAGTACTCAAATCAGCTTCCGCTTGACTAGTATCCTCTACCACCACATTGACTTGTGCTTCGGAATTTGATCCTTGTTTGACTTTGGGCTTTTTAGACGGACAGTCCTTAGCCCAATGTCCAACCTGACCACAATTCCAGCAAGGTTTGTTCACTTTCGATTTCTTCTTGGCCTTGCCTTTTGTCTTGTTTATGTTTTTAGAATTTGAGTTAACCCCCACATTCCTCTGATTATTGATCTTCTTCCCAATAGTCACCACATGGACATTAGACTCCATAGGTACAATATGACTATTCTTTCTATATTGCTCCTCAATGGATATTGATTTCATCAGATCGTTTAGAGAAATCTTCTCCGTCTTGTGTTTGAGGGACATACCAAAGTCCTCCCAAGACTTAGGAAATTTCTCTATCACTGACATCACTTGAAACTTCTCAGGAAGTTCCATATCCGATTCATGAAGAGAATGAATAATCAATTGCAACTCTTGAGTCTGTTCAGTCACAAACTTATCCTCAACCATCTGAAACTTCAGGAATTTGGGGACATAATACCTTTCCAGACCTTGATCCTCGGTATTATATTTCCTATCCAGTTCATCCCATAGCATCTTTGCTGTGTATGACTCAAAACAGTAGATATCAAAGAGAGCATTTGTCAATGCTGACAGTATTGCCCCTCTGCCTACATTGTTCTGTTCATCCCACGCAGCAATCTCAGCTACTCTATGATGTCTTTCAGTTGGTATAGGCCTGTCTACCTGCACTGCTGACAATAAGCCCCTCATGATCAACTAAATTTTCATGCGTTGTTGCCAACACTTGAAATTCTGCCCTGGACCAAACTTGTCCGGTAGACCATTCAAGTCAACCAAAGGCTTATACGCAGCAGATGTAGTACTTGACGAACTGGCCATTGCACACAAACAGATAATTGTAGAATAATTTCTTGAAGACTGATAAAAAACAGGGTACCTACGAGCACAGACAGACAACTTAACTGAATTGAACAAGCACTGCATATACCCGACCAGGGCTCTAACAAACGCAATTATCAAATATCAACAATGCCGGCAAAGCCACACAGTTCAAACGTAATGTAACTAGATAGAATTCAAACTTAATAAATAAGTCAGTAGTATACCTGAGACACTTGTTCGCGGTTCTACCAGAACGTACCTAGTGCTGGCACTCCTCTAGACAAGTTGCGCCGCAACGTACTGTACTGCTGTCCGAATCACCAGTGTAATACTGGCTTGCCTTCAAAAAGTTATTCGCCCCACTCCGGTGCGATAGGTACAGCAACTCTTCTTGCAGGATAAGACGGTCTCAGATCACTGTTGACGCACACCAACTGTGATCACCTCGAAAATCCCCTCAGTTCACTGGTTCCGATAAGTCAAAAAATTATGGATCGTGGAGAGATAACCAAAGCGGCGAATTTTCTCGCAGGAAGCAAAAAAGCACGAAAAGGGGTTCCCCCTAATTGCGGCTTTGTTCCCTCTTTTAATCTCGCCTTAGGAAAATTAAAACCCAATTCAGATTAGGAAGCCCTAATTCCTTACCAAATTTTATGTTTCCTATTCCTTTTCAAATTAGAGTTAATTGGGCCAAATAAAAATAGAGGATCGTGAAAATATGGGCCAAGTCCGAGCCGAGCCGGCGGGGCGGCGTGCGCGTGTGGCATCCTCCATACCTTGGGCTTTTCTATTAAGTCTATAGAAAAGCCTTTTAGTATATAAAGGCTTCCACACTCCTCTATTTTTCCCATGTGGGACTCATGTCTAACATGAGTTCCCAAATGGTTAAACACCCAACTTTAATAACATTTAATTATGGATTCCCACCATGAAAATAGCTTCTACCACAATCAAAACAATCTCTAACATGTCAAGAACAATTCTCATTAATTGTTTTAGGCTAACTAATCATGAGTTAAAAATTATTAACTCCCAAAGTTGCAATTTTCAACACTTATCACACACTGCCTTATCCTTATGCAGTCTTCAACGGCCACAGTTAGGAAAGTAATAACAAGCTGTTTAATATTTCTCTACTTAGTGGTAATGAAGGAAAAGTGTATGTTGTAATTATCTGTCACGTCGATATTTCAAAATGGTATTCTAAGCGGATGGCATTTTCAAGTGCTAAATAGAAAACCTTTAAGGTCTCCCGTCTGTCACATCTTTTCAAAAGATAATTTTGTCTATGTTAAACCTTTTTATTTCTTAAAATCTTTTGAATGTAATTAATGAACGTAATACTATACTTTTTTTAAATATAATTTAGCTATCTTTAAAACTAATGTTTTATCATCTTTTGCTCTTCATCCATATTTAGGAAGCAAAATTTGAATATCTACAGTTTCATTATAGTCATCAATTAGAAAAGGGCAACCAGGGTTAAGGATTTGTAAAAGAGGGGAAGAGAGGAGACCATGAAGGGAAAGAGGGGAGATAACGATTTTACATTTTGTAACAATCACTAATGACTAACACGTTATAAATTCTATTAGATTCTATCTTGTAAGAGGTGGTTGGAATTAAAAGTTATACCCAAAAAAAAAAAGAAAAGGAAAAAGTAGATAGTGTATGAAAAAGGAAGGAAAAAAAATATTTTTAGAAAGTTTCAAAATAAATAAATTAGGATAAACAATAGTAATCCTCCAACTACTCCGATTTTAAACATTTATCTTTTAACTAAAAAATATATATAAAATAATTTTTTAAACTTTCTAATATTCATATCTTACTTTTCTATTAGTTGATCAATAATTAACCCTCATATCGGTCACAAAAATAAAGAGTAAAATAATGATTTCAATTAATAATTTTATTTTTATTTATTTTAAGAGAATTATCTATATTTTTTTTCTTTTTCTTTCTTTCCTTCTACCTCTTTACCAATTTTCTCCATCGTCTTCCTCTTTCTTGTCGTTGAAATTGCAGAATGTTCAGACCCAAGTCCAGACCCGATGTAAATTACCCCATCCTCAGCATGGACCCCATTTCCTTCCCACTGACTACCGCTCTCAAAGCAAACTCTTGACTCCATTGTCACTGGTTGTGTGGGTGTACTGTTTTTGGAATTCTGGGGTTGAATCGAGGCTGATTAGCTTTAATTAACGGGCTTGGACTTCTGTTTTCTGGAAATTTCAAAATTTGAGCCATACTCTGCGATTGGATTGAGACTTTGCTTTTTGGATTTTTAGGGGTTGAGTACGATCTTCGGAGCAGCAGGTATAGTCTAATGGAGGCCAGTGTTGGAGGGGAAGCTCGGCTGTTCTACGGTGGCCTGGCTTCTGCAAATTTGAGGATAAAAAACATTGGATTAAATTCAAAAAAACACTCAGTACTCTTATAGATTATCAATTGAGTATATGAATTTTTAATTTTGATAATTAAGTACCTCAATTGAATTTTCGTCAAACAAATGATTGAGAAATGCTCATGAAATTCATGTGTGATATTTTATATAATCGTTAGAAATATTTAAATCTTATGAGTGAAACTTACAAATATTTTTGTTAAAATTATTAAATATTTTATTATTGAGTATCTGATCATCAAAATTAAAAATTAAGATACACAATTATCAATTATATAAAAGTACACGAGACTTTTTAAATTTAACCCAAAAATATTTTCCCCAGTGAGAATATTTGGGATGGTAGCAATGGATTCATCTCCTGTGATTCGGATTGTGACTAAGGTTTAAAATTTGATTCAAGAAATCAAATAGCTTCATGAAATTGTGGCTACAAAGCCCTCATTGAATCCAATAAAATGTTTTCTAGAAATTAAGCAAAGAAGGAGAAGATAAGAAAGAAAAAGAAAAAATAAAGATAAAAGGAATAAATAAAAAAAGATAATAATATATTTTAATTAAAAATATGAAAATATTGAAATATACTCCATATAAATTAATGAAATTATCAGTTAGCTGTTGCTCAATTAATAGAAGTGTAAGATTTGAATGTTTAGAAAGTTTGAAAAATCGTTTTATATATTTTTTAGTTAAAGGGTAAAAATTAGAATTCGAAAATAGTAGAGGGTCAATAAGATTGTTTTCTCAATAAATTATTAATATACTAAATTTGTCAATTACTCCCTTTTTTTTTGTTGGTAGTTTTCTCTTTCTTCTCCCTAAAAATATGGAGAGAAAGTTTTGAAGAATTTTTTTTTTCTTTTAAATTTTCCACTTAAAAAACACAAACAGAAACGCACTGACTGCCATCTATCCAAAACTTTTCCTTTCTCTGCATATCATTTGATCAACTAAATTGGCTCTTCAAATTTCCTTTCATTTCTTTTTTTCTAAATGATAATCCATCAAAATTTGCTAGTAAAACATAAGACTAAAATCAATGCCTTCAAAATAAAGCCATTCCACGGTAGGACATGTAAACCAGAAGCAGATGGTACATATGAAATTTTCGAAGCTAGCCAACCCTCTAGTTAGTGCAGTCCGCTTAGAAATTTGCTATAGTCTGAGTTTTATAAATTCTATAAGCAAAGATGAAGGTACAATTTGCTTTTGTTTGAGGCTACCACATGAATATTTTTTTTTTTTTTACCTAATGTACAAAATTATTAACTTGGACTACATAAATAATTGGAAAGAGTGGTACTAAACGATGATAGTTACTCATAGTGTAGCTTTTTTTCTATTCCTTTTCTTTCAAGCAACATCTATATATGTGTCTTAGATTTAGAAAATTATGAAAAGCATTACTGACATTATTATAATTTTCTTAATTTATTAATTTAAATTAATTAAATATTTATAAAACTTACCATTACATATTCGTCAATGTAACAAAACTTGATATAGTTTGTCTTTTCGAAAGTAGTAATACATTTTCTAAATTAAAAAAGAAAATAGAAATGAAAGCAGAACATTCCCTGGTATCTAAAAATGAACGAAAGTTAGGAAGAGTTATATATTATTCCCCTTGGCAACGGCATAGTTCATTTTTTCCTTATTAGGGTAACTTTATAATTGAGGTAGAGTTTTTTTTTTTTTTTTTGTTACTGTCACTATCTATAGACCTTGCATTAATTTAGTAAAATCATCAAACATGAGCAACAACTTACCATCGATAAGCATGATGGATTAATTAATTTATCCTCTCTTTTCATTCTTTTCAATTCCAAATGGCCCACCAAAAAGAATTGTCTCAATTGGCATGCAGATAATAGTCTGATAGTGCAAGCAAAGTAAGCACAGCTTCGCTTCATTAGTATTACATTCAGATTCACTAGGCATATTTTTTGTAACAACTTAAAATGCACACACAACCCCAGTATCCCTTCTCACTTAAAAAGCAATATATGATATGTTACACCCAATGTAGTTGCTGTGAGGATTTTTCTTTTCTCTTTCACTTTCTCTCTCTAATTTGTGTTAGAAAATGTCAAAATAGCTTCCTTTCTTGTTAAGTGTAGACAAGTGTCCCAATCTTTGTTTAAAGAAGGCAAAAAAAAAAAAAAAAAATTGTCCAAATCTCCATGAATAAATTCTTGCATCATACGCATTCGATTTTTGTTATCCACATTTGTCACTTGTTTGACCCAAACAGATTCACAGCATTCCCTTCCAATAAGGCAAAGCATGCAGCATTTGCTTCAAATGTTTCAATCTTGAATAGAAGAGTTTCTCTTACTTCATTCGATTATTGTCGCCAAGCTAAATGCTTTTGTATTAGGCTGAAACTAGTGGAACTTCAACCAGTTAGTCCTCCTATTTGTTCACTCTTTTCTTATTTTTGAGTCTATACTGATTAAAGTTACTGATCGAAAAGAAGTGTATACAAATGAGCATTTCAAGCCAAGAGCAAGCTAAAGTACCAGTAAGCAATTCTTCTCCATTCCCAACTGAAAGTGGGAATGCAAACAAGATTCTCCTCGAGCACGTTAGCCCTCCAGCTGAACCGCAGCTGCACTCTGGTTCCTCAATACGTTCAAGACTGAGAAAGAAAGAGGTGAAATACATGGAGTGCCTCAAGAATCATGCGGCAGCCATTGGAGGAAATGCCACAGATGGATGCGGCGAGTTCATGCCTGGTGGAGCAGAAGGATCCACTGAATCCCTCAAATGCTCAGCCTGCAATTGTCACAGAAACTTCCATAAAAAGGTTGTAGAAGGAGAGTCACGTACTTCTCACTGCCATCACCTTCACTCTTTACTAAATAATGCTGAGAGAAAAGTAAAATTAGGTCCTGAAAACTCCAAGGTAGAAGAAGGAAATCAAGTGAAATATTTACCGAAGAAGATTGAATTGCAGACGTTACAGACTGAGGATCCAATTGAGGTCCGGAAAAAGAGGTGCAGGACAAGATTCACTCAAGAACAAAAGGAAAAGCTATTGAACTTTGCCGAGAAAGTAGGGTGGAAGATACAAAAGCGGGATGATAGTTTGGTACACCATTTCTGCCAAGAGATTGGCATCAAGAGGGGTGTTCTTAAGGTTTGGATGCATAATAACAAACACAATTTGACCAAGAAAAGTTCCTCAGCAGGTTTTCATTCTTGAAAATTTTGAGTTTAGTTCTTCATTTTGTTAACTTCATAACTTCATTGGATTATTGTTCAAGGGCATTTCATTTTAAGAGAAACCTGTGTTTATGTTATTTGGAGCTTTCTTCTTGAGTAATTAATATCGAACTTCACTTTTGAAATGATTGATCTGTAGTTATTTTTGTTCTCAGTAGATTTCGTAAACTATTCTATGTAGTTTAATTCTTGGTTCAAAATTATTATATATAGAATTCTAAATATGTTTATGGTTCATGTTGAGATTTTAAGTGTTAAGTTAAAAGTCTGCCACTGAAAAGGAAATACAAATAAGTTGGAAGAATCCATATACTTAATGCCTTAAATTTTATAAATTTGTTTCTTACTTGGGCCTTGTTCAGATTCTTCCCGGTTATTGGACTGCTCTACTTAGAATAAGTGATAAATAATAAATGAGTATTAATACGATGACTGATACTCTCATAGTTGTTTTTATTTAGTTAGAAATGAATATGAAGTAAGTATTAACTGAGTTATTGATATTTTTATAATTGCTATTTTATTACGAAAATTCTAAAGATTTAATCTATATAGACTACATGTATTGAAAAGTTATACATTATGTAATAATATTATATGAGATAATTTCTTAATACATGTGATTCACAAATTTACAATCCATATAACAGTAGAAGGCGAGTATCCAAGCGTGGTCGACGCTAGGCTACTGCCCCGATACCAAAAACAAAAGTGGTTCAACTTTGAATTAATAGCCCAACAGACTCGCACTTATGGGCAAAGAAGCACTCAAAGAAAAGGTCAGCATGAGCATTTGATGTAGTTGACGGTGGGTTTTTAATGGCTGCTATAGTACTTGATAAAAAATAAACTTCCGCAGTAGGATCAATGTGGGAGAGACTCACACTTGAGGGAGAGATTTGTTGAGATTTTATGTGAATTTTATGAGTTAAAGAATCTCATATTGAAAAAGAGAAGGCAAGTGAGTGACATATATAAATAGAAAGAACCCATAAATCTAATGTTTTATTATTTTGTGTAACATGTAGTGCCTTAACCTATAAGTTTGTTTCTTACTTGGGCCTTATCCAAATTCTCCATAATTGTTATTCAATTAAATATGTTTGATAGCACATATTAATATTTTGCTTAACCACTTGAACGCATTTGATAACAAATTCATCTTATCATTTAACAAATTAAGTAGTATTGAAATCATGTTTTAAATTTTAAGTGATATCAAAGTTATAAGTCTGAAATCTAAATATATTATATACTTCTCTAATTATAATTATTTTTTATTTAATTCAAAGTTTAATCAAATATAGTACAAAAATAAATTATAATTAATTCAAAATTTAAACTTTAAATTTCAAAATTCATTTTTTTTTTTCTAGTTATAACAATCCTACATTATCATATGAGGCTGAAATTCTTTCAAGCTTTCATGAAATTTCAATTCAAAATCTCTTCTAAATTCAAATATTTAAGTTTTATAGTTTTTGTTATTGGCATACAAGCTAAATAAAATGATGATGTTTCCAAACAATAGAATAGGATTTCTTTGGTTAGGGGTGTTTTAAATAAAAACCAAACCTTCAAAATCGGCAGTACGAAGGGGGAGAGAATGGAAATTTGTTCAACACTATTATATAGGAGTTTTCTTAATCAAAATATTATTTTTAAACAAAGAATAAAAATATATTATGATCTTTATTTTTGTTTCAAAAGGATAAAAATTTTAGGAGACCCTTAAAATTTAAAAAAATAAATAAATTTCACAGATCACTAACTGAATATGATCACCACTTGTCATTTAATGATTACTGTGATCAAACTTTGTCCTTCCACGTGACAATTCTTATTTCTATTAATTTTTATTTTCGTTAATCATGTAAGGGTCATGTGACAATTTTAAGAATATTTTGATTATTTCACATGATTTCCAAATTTTAGTATTCTTTTCCCTTCCTTCTTCCTTCACTCTTTTCCAGCAGTCGTCGAAAGTTACACGATCATTTACATGTAATTGTTTCTCTGTCCATGGATCATAAACAAGCACACTGAACTCTAACTTTTTTTTTTCTTTGTTCTTTGGAGGAAAACATATGGATTTATTATTTTTTTTTTACTTTGTTCATTTTTCTTCCCAATAGACAGAAGAAATCAAAAGAAAAGAAATTTATAATATGTAAAGTTGTGGGGTAAACTGCTGTGGGTTTGACAACTCAACATAATTAGGTGAATAGTTAATTTTTTTTGTTTATTTCTTGGCTGCTTTGCCAGAGAAATATTTGTGAAGTATTTTATAGTATGGCTTTAGTATTTTTCTTATGTTTATTAACTAGGTATTAATCTTGATTTTAGAATTTTAGGTTTACTTCATAGGTTTTGTTTGATTTTTATTATCATTAGAGGAGATTTTTTATGAGATTGAAGTCTGATATTTATAGCAGTTTGGGTTCCTCCGTTTCATTTGTTGGGATTCACTGCTGAAGATTCTTGGTTTTGTTGCTTCGAATTCCTTGCATTGGTTGGGATTCATCGCCGAACCTTCTTTGTTTTGTTGCTTGGAATTCATCGCCGAAGTATTCAAATCGATCCGCACCCTAATAGTTACGAAATCAATTCGTGTCTTTTTTATTTTTGGGTTTTTTTTGTGATTCAAGATGAAATTTAATGCTTGGGCTCTGATGTATAGGTTTTCCTCATTGTTTCGTTGGTCCGGACTCATTGCCGAAACTTCTTGGTTTCGTTGCTTCGAATTCATCGCCCAAGCATTAGATTTGATTTCTTGAAAAGACTGAGAGAATTCGAGCCACAAGAATGACATGAAAATTAATATGGAGTTGTTGAAGAGCTGGAAAAATAAGAGCCTTCGACGCTTAAGAATGGTGAAAAAGATCCGGAGGGTGTGGAGAAATATTGAATGGTAGTAGACATAAGACCAGAAGAACACCCGACCAGAAGGACGCGTTCCAAGGAGGAAGCAGAGGAGCCACTGAAAAGGTGTGGTCTTGGTGCGACGCCAAAATCAACAAGTGTCACGGATCTCGGCGACGGAGGAGAAGAGTATTCCGGCGAAGATAGTCGCCAAAATGAGAGCTATCACAAGTGAATGAAGCATGGGGAGGGGTTCATCAGGAGGAGGTCGGTGGTTCTCCGGAAAAGGAGGAGATTGAGAAGCAGGTGGAGGAAGATTGAGAAGCCGATGAATACTTGAATTCGGGAAGTAAGGTTAATGCTATATTGATGCTTAATTCATTTTCAAATTGGATTTCTTATTGAAGAAACCGTTACTTAGTTATTAAGATTTAACCTTAGCGTTGAAGTTTCACTTAACTTTTTATCCATTCATTCATGCAAGAAGTGTATTAGTGTGTCCTATTTTGGAGTTATGAGATGCTAATTTTTTATTGTGAAATGAAAAATTTGTAGAGGTTGCCGAAGTCAAGTCAATTGCAGATAAAGGTGCTATTATCCTTGGTTCTGAATTTGGATGTGGGCGTCTGGTATAGTGTTATTTGTTTGCGTAAGGTTGGAACAACTAGAAAGGGTATTAGGATGGGGAATGTGAAGGAGATGTGGCCGTGTTGGTTTTGGAGTTAATGATAGATAGTACTGATAGGGATTCATGTGCGAAGGCTCAAGCTGAGGAAGTTCCTGGACTTGAGCTTTGTACTGTGAATCCAGTGACGGAAGCTGCAGAACATATGGAGTTAGATCCCAGCGTTAAAACTCCATCAAATGATGGTATGAATGATACTTTGTTGGAGCTTCATGCGTATAGCAAGGAGAAGGAAACTCTAAATGCTATAGAATATAAAAATCATGCTGAAAGCAGGGCCAAGGAGACTTACATAGACAATGAATTGACAACTTGTGCTGGAAGTTCAGCAGTAGAAGCTTCAACTGATATTAAGTTCCAGTGACGATGTAGTTTCTAAAGTATATGTGCCATATGCTTCTGTGGATGATTGTATTAGTGATATGAATCCAAACATGTATGGTAGTTTGTTTCGTGACCCTGCTAAACCATTTTCAAGATTTAGAGAGACTTTGATAGATCTTAATCTTTCTGCTCCAATGGACGATGATGATATCAGTCAAATTGAACTTTCTATAGTTTCTGATGCTGAATTCCTCAACACCATCAGGCAATAAATTCTTCAAGATTTAGGAGTTTTTGCCATGATCAAAGGCAACTGAAGTTTTGGCCTTTTCCATAGCTGTAGAGGAGGTAGGATTCTTGATTACTGATTAGAGCTAGCGGATCAAAATCAAATGGATTTCTTATTATTCAAATATTTTTCTTATTCGCCATCTGCTTGTAATCTCTTTGATTTCAGCTAATTTACAACTCCCAGTACCAAAGAACAAAAGCAACTCACTTTCAATGCCTCATCAGCAGTAATGTGTATACAGGTTTATGCATGGGTAAATGCATCTTTCAAGTCATTTTTTTCCTCTGAAAAATAGCCAGTTGTGACTCCTCATCAGTTTCCACTATGTATGAGAATCTTTCTGTTTATTCCACAGAGTCAAGACCTTCCAGTTCTGGTATCCATCAGTTTCGAAATATAAACTGCCCCATTACCATTTCTAAGAAGGGCCGGAAAGAGGATGCCAAGTAGAATTTATTTGCTTTATTTTTGAATGGTTCAGGCATAGCTTTTAATTAAATCTTGAAAGTAATTGCTTAAGAGCTTCTAGAGAATTGGATGATTTATCAGGGCAAAAAAAAAAAAAAAAAAGGAGTAAGATCCACCTGTCACTAGCGTCATTGTATAGTTATTTTGTAAGAGAGTATCTGAAAATTTGCTGAATTTCACTTATGCATCGAGAAATGGAGAGTGCTAATTTATACACTGATGCAGGGATAAAGTTATGCTGGTGATAGTGAAGGCAATGAAGAACCCAAGAAGTCCCATGAAAACAATTAAGCTGCTCTGTTTTGATTAACCACAAATCATTTAAAACATCCATTATCCTCAATCTGGCCGAAACTATATATTATACCCATAGAATTCATACAAAACAAATGAATAGAAAACACCAAAACAATTCAAATACAACTTCCCTATTACTAAGTTCAAAACTCAGTATCAGGGAAACGTAGTTATAACAAGGCTTTGCAAAATTAGCTACTTTTTGAGAAAAAAAAAAAAAAATGTTCGGGTACCTTCTTCACAGTGGTGCACACCTCAATTTAGGTGCTAACATAAGATTTCACCTCTTGTGAAATGGAAGATCAAATCTTCAAAGAGAAAAAGGTGCTTCTACGAGTAGGTGAACAAAAGGGTTGTGCATCAGTTTTGGGAAGTAGAGAAAATGAGGAGGTTGAGAGCTAAATTTGCATTTATGAAGGATAAAAACCTCTGTGAACTGCTTGCTCTGAGAGGTTGGCTTCGAGAAAGAGTTTGTTGTTGTCAAGAACAATGTTGAATGAAGTGAGTAGAGAGTGAATGGACCCCAATGAATTGAGAATCAGATGTGTTTTAGTTGAAGTGGTCCTACGAGGAGTTTTCAAAATTCAGAGTTGACGAATCCTGATAAACCCTTCAAAAATGTAAACTTCCTTGAGTGCTTTTAGTAGCAACTTTAGTAACTGAAATATCCTCATTATTTTAAACTCCTATTACCAATATTAGTAACCAAAAATAGGGTGCACGTGTGTGTGTCGGTGTAAAGTGGATGGAGTAGTGGTGTGTTCCGTCTAGAAGAAATGGAAGGAATAATGTCAGCTAAAATAGAGAGAGTTAAAGGCTTTTTTGGCTAGTTAAATATTTACTAGGTAAATGGTATAAACCAGTTGTTTATTTTTGCAAATCTTTTGCTAATTAAAATGCTACAATTTAGGAAAAGGATGGTAGCTAATCAAGGATATCTAGCAGCTGGTAAATCCAAAGAAAACCATCAAGGATAAATTAGGTTTAAACTTAAATTTGTATTTTCGAATTCAAAATTCCCTATGAGCAGATAAGTGCATAAAATAAAATAAAATAATAAGAAGTTGGAGAAGTTTTGTAAAAGCTGGTTTTTGAACTCATGTTGCTAGACAACAAGCTCAAAGCTCTAACCACTACGCCACATTGATCCTTAGTCCACTTTTATTTCCAAAAAATCATTTCACTTTAACACACTTCTAACCTATTTACCTCAACTCATATCATTACTAATAAAAGTCTACGCATATAATCAAAATAAATACCCAATCAACCTAACCACTTAATAAAGCCAAGAACATTCTAAGCAAAACATATAAAAGCATTAAGAAATTCATATGCACATGATATATATTATGCAATGCATGACCCTTACCATAGCTAAGGGTGGTTTTAGGTAGGGTATTACAATATTGGTACCTCCTTGGGACTAACCTTTTGTTGTCATAGTCCACATTGGTGAGCTTCATAACCTTAGTGAAAATTCCATTTTAGTAACCACTAAATATTGGCAATCCTCCAAGGTTGTGCCAATCCCATAGAAATATGGACACCTTATTGGACATTGTCAAGAAATATGTTGGTGAAAGGACACCAAACTTCACAAATGTCTTTATAATTGAGTTGCTATCATAAGTGAAGAGTGACACATTGACAACATCATAGGTTTTTTGCAAAACTTATTGAGCACCCAGGGATAATTCAAGGCCAAATCTTCTGATTTAAATTAAAACTTTGAAAGTTTTACACAAGATTTTGCTGAGTTACAAGATTTTGAAAAAGATGACAAATGCTACAAATATCTAAGTACAGAGGGATTCACTCTTAGGTTTTTCAGCTCGCAAATGAGTCTGCATTTCTTAAACTAATTGTTGTCTTATATAGGCAGAAGTGGCATAGCTTTCTCTAATTGCTTGCTAAATTATTGCTGTATGGTCCATCTGAGTGGAGGAAGGAATCAAATTGTCGGCCATCATGAAGAATGGTTCCAAAAGTCTTTTTGAGTGGAGGGGTCCATCACGTTCTGTTGTCAGCTGAATTATTTTGGAGTAAAGCTGAGTAATGTCATAAAGATGTTTTGACTGTTGGTAAAGCTGGAGCGATCTTTTTTCTCTTTGTCTTTTTGAATAGAGTCTTGTCATTATAAGCTTTGACAGAGGTATGCTTGAGCAATACCGGAAGGATTATCCATATCTCCATTATCAAAGATACTGAAATCTGGTTGAGATTTGGAATTGCTTTCTTCATCATTTGCTTGATGTAACTGCTGTTGTAACAATTGCAATTGAAGTTGCAACTCTGCCTTGCTAATTTTCTTTCCTTTGCTGGAAGAGGAAGACTGAATTTCGAGATCTTTCTATTCTGTTTTTGGGACTGGAGTCCATCATTTGATTTTTATCTCTTTACAGAGATATTTTACATTATCAATGGAATCAATTTTATAATTCCATCCTAAGACATAACAGATCTTCTTGTCGATATAATATTTACACAACTGATTGTTCAATGATAAAGCCTGTAACTAGCTATCTATTACAAACTGATTGAATTTTTGCAGATTTAAGCTAGAAAGAGTGGATTTGCTTCCACCAAATGTTTTCCACCAAGCATAGAACCATCTTGGTATGGGACTGATTGTTTCTTTTCCATACTTGATGAACCATGTATAGGTTAGATCTCTGAGGTACATAAAATTGTACCAGTCATCAATATAATCCATGAAATTGTAGGCAGGAGGTTTGAATGGGGTTTTGAACTGGATAGGTGTATAAATGCCAGTGACTGGCCAAATGTTTAAATCAAGAATTTTCATGATTCTTTATTTGGAGTAGGCAATACCTTTGTCTGCTCGGCTAAGGTTTCTTTCATGCTCGAATTCTATCGAGCCAGTAGTATAAAGGATGTGCTCATAATAGAGACGGGTTTTTTGAGATTCAGCTTTAAAGATATGGCTGGATTGTCTGTAAGCTTCTGAATGAAGTTTATAGACTAGTTCTCTTTCTGGGTTTGCTATTAACTCTCTGGGAAGGGCTAATACTGGTATAACTATTTTTGGTAGGAATTCAAATTTTTCTTTGGCAGAAAGGGTAAGATTTTCTGGCTTGGTTGGTGTTTTAGGGACAACTGCTTCCTTGAAAGAAGTTGGAGAAGGAATTGTATAGAAGGATTGGTCTATTTTCTGAGTTTGTGTGTTTTTCTGAGAAGAGGCTGGATCAAAGAGATTCATCGTAAGCGGTGGTCTGCTTACGGAGTTAGTAGGGAGAGGAGGAAAAGAATTTAGAACTGCAAATCTATTACCAAGAGGTGGACGAAGTCGTGATTGTTGATCTATGCTCATTGTGCCGATTTTGCTTGCTATTTATAGGAAATATGAATGAGCTCCAGAACTGAATCGGTACTCATCACAGTGTTGAATACTGTGTTAAAAGTCTATGTCCGTCCTTGCAAAAATTCTCTGGTTAAGAAATCCGGTGAAGAGTTGTTTTCTCCTTTAATGAATTCAATGTCAAAATCAAAGTTGGATAGAAGGGCTTGCCATCTGGCAAAGATCTGTTTTGCCATGAGGTTTTTAACAACTTTTTGTAAAACATCTTTGGCTGCTTTGCAATCAATTTGAAGCAAAAACTTTTGATTTATCAAATCATCTTGAAATTTTGAAATGCATAGAACAATAGTAAGAATTTCTTTTTTAATTGTACTATAATTCTGTTGACTTGCAAGCCAAATACTAGAATGATATCTAACTAACTGTTCTGAAGAGGAATTGGATTTCTTTGTTTGAGAATACCTCTATAACCAAGTTCTGAGGCATCTGTTTCTACAATCATAAAAGCGGTTGGATCTGGGATTCCTAAACAAGGGAGTTTTTTAACAATCTGTTTTATCTTTTTGACTGTTTAGGTTTGCTCTAAACCTCAAGGGATTGGATCTTTGCCAAGTCATTTATACGACGGTTCACAAATTTGTCTGAGGTTCGGAATGAAATTTGAGATATAGTTTAAACATCCTAAAAATCTTTGAAGTTGGGTTTTGTCCTTTATTTCATCAGGAAATCTGTCTGCAAATTCTATTGCTCTACAAATTAGTTTATAGGTTCCTTGAGTTAATTCATGACCTAGGAAGCGGATTTGGGTTTGGCAAAGTTTTAGTTTTGATGCACTCACTACCAGCCCATTTTTCGTGATAATTTCACGAAAAAGACGCAAATGTTTGAGATGCTGATCAAAGGATTCACTAAAAATTAAGACATCATCAATATAAATAATGCTGAATGATGTATAAGGATTAAAGATATCGTTCATAACTTTCTGGAATTCACTAGAGGCATTTTTTAAACCGAAGGGCATAACATTCCATTCATATTGACCAAATGGAACATTAAAGGCTGTTTTATATCTATCTTCCTCTTTAATCTGAATTTGCCAAAATCCTGATTTCATATCAAATTTACTATAAAGAATTGCTTTATATGTTATTTTCAACAAATCTCATTTATTTGGAATTGGATATCTTATCCATTTTAAGGCTTTATTTAATGGCTTATAATTAATAACTAATCGGGGAACACCACGTTCCTTTTTTGCATTATTATTAACATAGAAAGCTGCACAAGACCAAGGTGATCTTGATTCTCTGATTAAGGCTTTTTGTAATAAAGTTTGAATCTCCTGTTTACAATATTCAACTAATTCTTGATTCATTTGTATTGGTCTAGCTTTTGTGGATATCATTCATTCGTCAAAATTATCAATGTAGGGAAGACTGATGATATGCTTTTTTCTTTCCCAAAAAGCAGTGGGGACATCTGAGCAAATTTGATGCTCGAAATCTTTTCGAATAGACTCTATCTTATCCTGAATGTCTTTTAGCTGCAGTTGTTCTTGGATTCTTGTATACTTTACGCCTTCCTTTAAAAAAGCTATTTGCTTTTCACGACAAAGAATCTTCTTCTTCAGAAGATTAATATCTTTGGTTTGTGGACTTTGTAAAAAGGAAAAGGTGACTCGTACGGATCCAATTTCCGCATGGACACCATGATGGTCTACAGCAAAAAGGTAGATCTGGGTTAAGAATGGAGTTCCTAAAATTACATCCTGACTTAAATCCTTAATGATTAAGAAAGAATTTACAAAACAAAACTGTTTGTTGCAGATATGAGCGTTAGAAAGTTTATATCTAGTTTTTAATTGTTCGCCTGCTGCGGTATATAATTTAGAACATTTTTTTTCTAAATATTTGGTAGGGAATAAACCTTCACAGATACAGTTCTGATCTGTACCAGAATTTAGAAGGGCAACTATCTGAATTGAAAACTCTCCTATTTTGAGAAGAACAGGGATATATCATTTTTGAAAAGTTATTTGTGAAATGGCTGAAATATAATCTAGATTTTTCTCATTTTGCTCTTCTTCAACATCTGATAAGGAGGTAGGATTAGAAGTATCGATTAAAGGTTTTTCAAAATTTAATTGAACTAAATCTGTGTTTATTTGATTAATATCAGAAATTCTTTGAGTATTCCGATCTTTTAACCATTTAATTTCTTGTTTTAGTTCCTTAATTTCTGAATGTAATTCTTGTAAGGAAACAGAAGGTTCTTTCTGTTTTCCTATAAATTTGTCAAATACTTCTTTTAAATTAAAAGGTTCTACTTGCACCTTAGGATTAAGAACTAAATCTTTGACTTTTAACATATATTCTCTTTTAATTGATTCATCTTGAATATGATCTAGGAGTTCAAAGAAAAGTTCTTTATTTGCACGAGTGATTACATATACTTGATTACGAGGTTTAGTACTAATCATGAAGAGTTCTTCTATTGCACAGGTACATAAGCCTGTACAGTCACAAGAGGATTTTTCACTTGAATCGGTTTCAGAAGAATTTTCTTGAATTTCAAATACTTCTTCAATTTCACTATCACTAGTGTCAAATGACTGGGATGAATCATTTTGATCAAGGATTTGGTTGATTTGTTCTAAAGTCTCTTTGGGTAAAGATAGTTGATTTACCTTTTTCTTCTTTTTTGCTTTAAGCTTACATTCATCTGCTTTATGTCCTCTTTTTCCGCAAAAATAGCATTTAATTGTATCTTTTGAAGACTTATGCTTTGCTTTCTTTTTAAAAGGATTTAAAGGTTTTTCTTTTCTATCTTTTCTAAAGCTTTTTTTTTAGACTTCTGTTTAAGCTTTTTAGATGGTGGAGTTATTGGGGAATATCCAAAGATTTCACATAAGTTTCCTAATTCCTTTTTAGATTTCTTATGATATGATTCCATTTGAGATTTAAATTTGAGATCGGTACAGAGGTCTGCATCAGCTTAGTTTACATAGCTAATTAACTGACCATATGCTAAATAGTCATAAGGAATTGTATTTCCAAAATCTAATTTGAGTTTTTGCCTGACTTTTTCTGCAAATAAAGGGGGTAAGTCTGAAATAAATCGTTCTTTCCAGAACGCATGATGACAGTCTGTTCTTAACATTACTTTCTGTAGAAACATATCTTTGTACCATCTAAAATCATGTAGTTTTGGGCAAGTTAGCTTAGTGAGGATTTCAGAACTTCTATCTGCTAATTGTTGAGGATTTCCGATAAAATGTTGGGTGAGGGTAAACATGAAGGTATTTAAGCAATCAGAAACTGTTTCTATTGCTTGACTGGGTTGACCATTAACGTTTGGAATTATTTTGGTTTGGATTTTGGTGGCATTCAAAATTTCTTGGCGTTGCTATTCAGTGAGGTAGTTATTCCACCACCCCTGAAGGACACCAGTAAATCCAGTGGTTAATATATGGAGGACAGATTGATCGGAATTGGAGGGATTTTAGCATTTAATGTCGGTAATAGCCGTAGACATTTCCTGAATTACATTTAGGATGCCATGTTCAGACATTCCATCGATATTCCATTCACTAATCTCTTCACCGGTAAAGGCTACACGGGTATCAAGATGACGTTCTTCAAATTGAATATCTAGAAAAGATGGTCTAGGATAATAATTACGAGTATATGGATTCTCGAATCTAGGTTTTTTGAACTTAGAAGTAAACTTATTAAGCTGTTCGGGAGATGGATCAATATCTATTAGAGAAACTGGTTGATTTAAAGTTTGAAGATGTGATTTAGAGCTGGATTCGGGATTGTCTTTTGTTTTTAATTTGTTTAATTTTCCATTAACTTCTTTAATAAAATCTAAATAATCTAAATTCATTGTTCCTTTATAAAGCTTTATATTTTTTGGTTCATATAAAATAGGTTTAAATACTGGATTAGGATCTATGGATTGTTTTAGGTTAAACTGTTTTAATTGTGGGATTTCTCTGACAGAGGATTTACTATCTAATTGCTCTACTTTACTAGCCATAGTAATTAACATCTGATTTGTATAGTTGTTCTGTTGAATAACTTGATTTAAATCTTTATTTGTTACATCACCCTGTTTGTCTAAATTTTCGAGCTTAAAGGGAGAGGCTGTTACTATCTGATTTTCTACTGAAATCTTAATTTCTTCTGCAGGAGGAAATACTGATTCTTTAACTTCATTTCTGGAAGTATACCATTTTTTATAATGACATTTAATATATCTCTTTTTTGATATCTAATTAAATCATACCAATCAAAGAAATCTAAATACGGTTTCATTTTGATTTGATCAGAATAGTATTGTTGTAAGAGTCTAGCTCTTTCAGATTCAAAAACAGTAGCAAAATACCATTTGCGTTTAAGCTTATTACAAGGTCTATTCCACAATTGACGAAGATAATCTTTATCTAACACAAAATTATTTTCAGAAGTTAAAACCATTAAAGAAGAAGGCATAGAAGACATATTCATTTCTGATTGAGTAGGGCTTCCTGATTTAATACTTACATTTTCTTCGTAATTTACTTTTGGAATTTCTCCAGTAAAATCAGCATTATTTACTTCAGGAATTTCTCTAGAAAATTCAATATTACTAAATCTTCTACTACTTTGAGTTCTTGGTAAGGGAAAAGAAGGGGATGATGAAGCTGAAAAGGATTTTCGTCTGAATTCTAGTTCAATATGACCTGCTGGTGTTTCTGTGATTTTCCCTATAGTTTTAGATTCATAATGCTTTTTAGGATTAATGATATTTTCAAAATTCCAAGTAGGGTTTTGGAGAACATTATCCTATTTAATCATTCGAGGGACAAAAGTATTTGATTTGTCAAAATTTGTTTCTAATAAACAAGTCTCTTTTGGATTACCGATATGCTGTTTGGCTTTAGGATTTATTGTGGTCTTCATTACCTTGTAATAGACACGATAAATTAGACCAAGGGATTTAGAACCTAATTCAAAATCTAAATTCTTAGTCTGAATGTTTAAAGTAAAAGTTTTCAATATGTGTGGATCTGTGAGATCTACTGTAAAATTTGGGTAATGGTTAAAATAAATGGGACCATTGGCTGTGTTAGATTCAAGGACTACCAACAAACTGTTTTGAAAATCAAGATGCCTACTATCTCTTAGAATAAGGCAAATTGGAGCATTAATACCTAAACGGTAGAGTGGTTTAATAGCTACTCGAACTAATCCAATATGAAGATATCGATATTTATTTTTTTCTATGATGTTCTAAGGTTTCTGGATTTAGAAGCTGAATTGTACGATAGGGCAATTAGAAGTATCGATTAAAGGTTTTCCAAAATTTAATTGAACTAAATCTGTGTTTATTTGATTAATATCAGAAATTCTTTAAGTATTCTGATCTTTTAACCATTTAATTTCTTGTTTTAGTTCCTTAATTTCTGAATGCAATTCTTGTAAGGAAATAGAAGGTTCTTTCTGTTTTCCTTTAAATTTATCAAATACTTCCTTTAAATTATAAGGTTCTACTTGCACCTTAGGATTAAGAACTAAATCTTTGACTTTTAACAGATATTCTCTTTTAACTGTTTCATCCTGAATATGATCTAGGAGTTCAAAGAAAAGTTCTTTATTTGCACGAGTGATTACATAAACTTGCATGTCCTCTTTTTCCACAAAAATAGCATTTAATTGTATCTTTAGAAGACTTATGCTTTGCTTTCTTTTAAAAAGGATTTAAAGGTTTTTCTTTTCTATCTTTTCTAAAGCTTTTCCTTTTGGACTTCTTTTTAAGCTTTTTAGATGATGGAGTTATTGGAGAATATCCAAAGATTTCACAGAAGTTTCCTAATTCCTTTTTAGATTTCTTATGATATGATTCCATTTGAGATTTAAGTTTAAGATCGGTATAGACGTCTGCACCTACTTGGTTTACAAAGCTAATTAACTGATCATATGCTAAATAGTCATACGGAATTGTATTTCCAAAATCTAGTAACAGAAGATTTAAACGTGCATTTTAAGTATTCACTCTTTCTAGCTTAAATTTGCAAAAATTCAATCAGTTTGTAATAGATAGCCAGTTACGGCTTTATCATTGAACAATCAGTTGTGTAAATATTATATTGAGAAGAAGATCTGTTATATCTTATGATGGAATTATAAAATTGATTCCATTGATAATGTAAAATATCTCTGTAAAGAGATAAAAATCAAAGGATGGACTCCAGTCCCTAAACCAGATCAGAAAGACCTCGACGCTCAATCCTCCTCGAGCAAAGGAAAGAAGATCAGCAAAGCAGAATTGCAGCTTCAACTGCAACTACTACAACAACAATTGCATCAAACATAAGATGAAGAAAACGACTCAGAGTCTCAACCAGATTTCAGTATCTTTGATAATGGAGATATGGACAACCCTTTCGGTATTGCCCAAGCATACCTCTGCCAAAGCCCATAATGACAAGACTCCATTCAAAAAGAAAAGGAGAAAAAAGATCGCTCCAGCTTTACCAACAGTCAAAACAGATTATGACATTACTCAGCTTTACTGCAAAATAATTCAGCTGACAACAGAACGTGGTGGACCCCTCCACTCAAAAAGACTTTTGGAACCATTCTTCATGATGGCCGACAATTTGATTCCTTCCTCTACTCAGATGGACCATACAGCAATAATTCAGCAAGCAATCAGAGAAAGCTATGCCACTTCTGCCTATATAAGACAACAATTAGTTCAAGAAATGCAGACTCACTTGCGAGCAGAAAAACCTGAGAGTGAATCCCCTCTGTACTCAGATATTTGTAGCATTTGTCATCATTTTCATAATCTTGTAATCCAACAGAATCTTGTGTAAACTTTCAAATATTTTTATAAATCAGAAGATTTGGCCTTGAATTATCCCTGGGTTCTCAATTGGTATCAGAGCCAAGTGTTCAAATTGCTTCATCATAAACCTTTTATGATTTGCAAAATCATGTCTGAGTAAGTTTATTTACTTTCTTTCTCTGAATCTTGCATGATGTAGTTTAATCCGTTTTCTTTTGTTCTTAAGTGTTATGCCTTTTCTTATGTTTCTTCAAGTATTCTTAAACTATGATGGTTGATAGTCACCTGTGAGAGCAGCTAGTACGTTGGTCAGCCCAGAACCGTTGGATTAGGTAGTGTAGCCAAGCATGGCATTGTAAGCCTCGACCTGGGGGTAGTCCCGTAGCTCTCAACCATAAGCATTGTACTCTAGGTGTGTCCTAAGAAGAAACAAAGAAACATAGGTTACGACATAACGCTAAGGAACAATAGAATTTGTATTAACTACTCTAGCAAAGATAAAGAGAGAGAAAGTAATCTTCCTACTCATCTATTCACATGGCCTCCAATCTTTCAGATATCGACATTGAATCAATTAATGATTTAGAAGTCAGTACTCAATTAGATAAAGTTGAATCTAGATTAATGATTTGGAATTTACCTATAGAAAAATTTGACAAGATTTATGAAAAAGGAATGTTCGATTTAGTCTAAAACTATACAATCAAAACCACTGAAAAAACAGTTTCCATAAATCAGTCCTATGGTACAATTCAACTTCTAAATCCAAAAACCTTAGAACACCATAGAAAAAATAAATATCGATATCTTCATATTGGATTAGTTCAAGTAGCTATTAAACCACTCTACCGTTTAGGTATTAATGCTCCAATTTGCCTTCTTCTGAGAGATAGTAGGCATCTTAATTTTCAAAAGTTTGAATCTCCCATTTACAATATTCACCTAATCCTTGATTCATTTGTATTGGTCTAGCTTTTGTGGGTATCATTGATTCGTCAAAATTATCAATGTAGGGAAGACTGATGCTATGCTTTTTTCTTTCCCAAAAAGCAGTGGGGACATCTGAGCAAATTTGATGCTCGAAATCTTTTCGGATAGACTCTATCTTATCCTGAATGTCTTTTAGCTGCAGTTGTTCTTGGATTCTTGTATACTTTACGTCTTCCTTTAAAAAAGCTATTTGCTTTTCACGACAAAGAATCTTCTTTTTCAGAAGATTAATATTTTTGGTTTGCGGACTTTGTAGAAAGGAAAATGTGACTCTTACGGATCTAATTTCCGCATGGACACTATGATGGTCTACAGCAAAAGGGTATTTCTGGGTTAAGAATGGAGTTCCTAAAATTACATTCTAACTTAAATCCTTAATGATTAAGAAAGAATTTACAAAACAAAACTGTTTGTTGCAAATATGAGCGTTAGAAAGTTTATATCTAATTTTTAATTGTTCGCCTGCTGCGGTATATAATTTAGAACCTTTTTTTTCTAAATATTTGGTAGGGATTAAACCTTCACAGATACAGTTCTGATCTGCACCAGAATCTAGAAGGGCAACTATTTGAATTGAAAAATCTCCTATTTTGAGAAGAACAGGGATATACCATTTTTGAAAAGTTATTTGTGAAATGGCTGAAATATAATCTAGATTTTTCTCATTTTGCTCTTCTTCAACATCTGATAAGGAGGTAGGATTAGAAGTATCGATTAAAGGTTTTTCAAAATTTAATTGAACTAAATCTGTATTTATTTGATTAATATAAAAAATTCTTTGAGTATTCTGATCTTTTAACCATTTAATTTCTTGTTTTAGTTCCTTAATTTCTGAATGCAATTCTTGTAAGGAAATAGAGGGTTCTTTCTGTTTTCCTATAAATTTATCAAATACTTCCTTTAAATTATAAGGTTCTACTTGCACCTTAGGATTAAGAACTAAATCTTTGACTTTTAACATATATTCTCTTTTAACTGTTTCATCCTGAATATGATCTAGGAGTTCAAAGAAAAGTTCTTTATTTGCACGAGTGATTACATATACTTGATTAGGAGGTTTAGTACTAATCATGAAGAGTTCTCCTATTGCACAGGTACATAAGCCTGTACAGTCACAAGAGGATTTTTCACTTGAATCGGTTTCAGAAGAATTTTCGTGAATTTCAAATACTTCTTCAATTTCACTATCACTAGTGTCAGATGACTGGGATGAATCATTTTGGTCAAGGATTTGGTTGATTTGTTCTAAAGTCTCTTTGGGTAAAGATAGTTGATTTACCTTTTTCTTCTTTTTTGCTTTAAGCTTACATTCATCTTCCTTATGTCCTCTTTTTCCGCAAAAATAGCATTTAATTGTATCTTTTGAAGACTTATGCTTTGCTTTCTTTTTAAAAGGATTTAAAGGTTTTTCTTTTCTATCTTTTCTAAAGCTTTTCTTTTTAGACTTCTGTTTAAGCTTTTTAGATGGTGGAGTTATTGGGGAATATCCAAAGATTTCACATAAGTTTCCTAATTCCTTTTTAGATTTCTTATGATATAATTTCATTTGAGATTTAAGTTTGAGATCGGTACAAAGGTCTGCACCTGCTTGATTTACATAGCTAATTAACTGACCGTATGCTAAATAGTCATAAGGAATTGTATTTCCAAAATCTAATTTGAGTTTTTGCCTGACTTTTTCTGCAAATAAAGGGGGTAAGCCTGAAATAAATCGTTCTTTCCAGAACGCAAGATGACAGTCTGTTCTTAACATTACTTTCTATAAAAACATGTCTTTGTACCATCTACAATCATGTAATTTTGGGCATGTTAGGTTAGTAAGGATTTCGGAACTTCTATCAGCTAATTGTTGAGGATTTCGTCTACCTCTCGGTAATAGATTTGCAGTTCTAAATTCTTTACCTCCTCTCCCTACTAACTCCGTAAGCAGACCACCACTTACGATGAATCTCTTTGATCCAGCCTCTTCTCAGAAAAACACACAAACTCAGAAAACAGACCAATCTTTCTATACAATTCCTTCTCCAACTTCCTTCAAGGAAGCAGTTGCCCCTAAAACACCAACCAAGCTAGAGAAGCTTACCCTTTCTGCTAAAGAGAAATTTGAATTCTTATCGAAAACAGTTATACTAGTATTATCCCTTCCCAGAGAGTTAACAGCAAACCCAGAAAGAGAACTAGTCAATAAACTTCATCCAGAAGCTTACCGACAGTCCAGCCATATTTTTAAATCAGAACCTCAAAAAACCCGTCTCTATTATGAGCACATCCTTTATGCCACTGGCTCGATAGAATTCGAGTATGAAAGAAATCTCAGCCGAGCAGACAAAGGTATTGCCTACTCCAAATGCAGAATCATGAAAATCCTTGATTTAAACACTTAGCCAGTCATTGGCATTTATACACCTATTCAGTTCAAAACCTCATTCAAACCTCTTACCTACAATTTCATGGACTATATTGATGCCTGGTACAATTTTATGTACCTCTGAGATCAAACCCATACTTGGTTCGTCAAATACGAAAAAGACACAATCAGTCCTATACCCAGATGGTTTTATGCCTGGTGAAAAACATTTGGTGGAAGTAAATCCACTCTTTCCAGTTCAAATCTGCAGAAATTCGAACAATTCGTAATAGAAAGTCAAATACAGGGTTTATCATTGAACAATGAGTTATGTAAATATTATATTGAGAAAAAGATTTGTTTTGTACTAGGATGGAATTACAAAATTGATTCCATCGACAATATGAAATATCTCTGTAAGGAAATTAAGATCAAGGGATGGACTCCAGTCCCTAAACCAGATCAAAAAGACCTCGACACTTAATCCTCCTCTAGCACTGTTTTTTCAAGTATTCTTAAACTATGATGGTTGATAGTCACCTGTGAGAGCAGCTAGTACGTTGGTCAGCCCAGAACCGTTGGATTAGGTAGTGTAGCCAAGCATGGCATTGTAAGCCTCGACCGGGGGTAGTCCCGTAGCTCTCAACCATAAGCATTGTACTCTAGGTGTGTCCTAAGAAGAAACAAAGAAACATAGGTTACGACATAACGCTAAGGAACAATAGAATTCGTATTAACTACTCTAACATAGATAAAGAGAGAGAAAGTAATCTTCCTACTCATCCATTCACATGGCCTCCAATCTTTCAGATATCGACATTGAATCAGTTAATGATTTAGAAGTCAGTACTCAATTAGATAAAGTTGAATCCAGTCTAATGAATTGGAATTTACCCATAGAAAAATTTGACAAGATTTATGAAAAAGGAATGTTCGATTTAGTCCAAAACTATACAATCAAAATCACTGAAAAAACAGTTTCCATAAATCAACCATATGGTACAATTCAACTTCTAAATCTAGAAACCTTAGAACATCATAGAAAAATAAATATCGATATCTTCATATTAGATTAGTTCAAGTAGCTATTAAACCACTATACCGTTTAGGCATTAATGCTCCAATTTGCCTTCTTCTGAGAGATAGTAGGCATCTTGATTTTCTAAACAGCTTGTTAGCAGTCCTTGAATCAAACACAGCCAATGGTCCCATTTATTTTAATCATTATCCAATTTTTACCGTAGATCTCACAGATCCACACATACTGAAAACTTTAACTTTAAACATTCAGACAAAGAATTTAGATTTTGAATTAGGTTCTAAATCCCTTGGTCTAATTTATCGTGTCTATTACAAGGTAATGAAGACCACAATAAACCCTAAAGCCAAACAGCATATTAGTAATCCAAAAGAGGCTTGTTTATTAGAAACAAATTTTGACAGATTAAATACTTTTGTCCCTTGAATGATTAAACGGGATAATGTTCTCCAAAACCCTACCGAAAACAGTTATACCAGTTTTAGCCCTTCCTATAGAGTTAACAGCAAACCCAGAAAGAGAACTAGTCAATAAACTTCATCCAAAAGCTTACCGACAGTCCAGCCATATCTTTAAAGCAGAACCTCAAAAATATCACAGAAACAAAGGATTCATAATGCCTTTTAGGATTGATGATAGTTTCTGAAAAGCATGAAAGAAACCTCAACCAAGCAAACAAAGGTATTGCCTACTCCAAATGCAGAATCATGAAAATCCTTGATTTAAACACTTGGCCAGTTACTGGCATTTATACACCTATCCAGTTCAAAACCCCATTCAAACCTCCTACCTACAATTTCATATTTTCATCAATCCTAAAAAGCATTATGAATCTAAAACTATAGGGAAAATCACAGAAACACCAGCAGGTCATATTGAACTAGAATTCAGACGAAAATCCTTTTCAGCTTCATCCTCCTCTTCTTTTCCTTTACCAAGAACTCAAAGTAGTAGAAGATTTAGTAATATTGAATTTTCTGGAGAAATTCCTAAAGTAAATAATGTTGATTTTACTGGAGAAATTCCAAAAGTAAATTACGAAGAAAATGTAAGTATTAAATCAGGAAGTCCTACTCAATCAGAAATGAATATGCCTTAGATATCAAAAAATAGATATATTAAATGTCATTACAAGAATATGGTATACTTCCAAAAATGAAATTAAAGAATCAGTTTTCCCTCCTACAGAAGAAATTAAAATTCCCGTAGAAAACCAAGTAGTTACAGCCTCTCCCTTTAAATTAGAAAATCTAGATAAACAAGGAGATGTAACCAATAAAGATTTAAATAAAGTTATTCAACAAAATAACTATACAAATAAGATGTTAATTACTATGGCTAGTAAAGTAGAACGATTAGATAGTAAATCCTCTGTCAGAGAAATCCCACAATTAAAATAGTTAAATCCAAAACAATCCATAAATCCTAATCCAGTATTTAAACCTATTTTATATGAACCAAAAAATATAAAGCTTGATAAGGGAACAATGAATTTAGATGATTTAGATTTTATCAATGAAGTTAATGAAAAATTAAGTAAATTAAAAACAAAAGACAATCCGAATCCAGCTCTAAATCACATCTTCAAACTTTAAATCAACCAATTTCTCTAATAGATATTGATCCATCTACAGAACAGCTTAATAAGCTTACTTCTAAGTTCAAAAAACCTAGATTCGAGAATCCATACACTCGAAATTATTATCCTCGACCCTCTTTCCCAGATGTTCAATTTGAAGAAAGACATCTTGATACCCGTGCAGCCTTTACCGGTGAAGAAATCAGTGAATGAAATATCGATGGAATGTCTGAACATGGCATCCTAAATGTAATTCAGGATCCTCACTAATCTAACTTGCCCAAAATTACATGATTTTAGATGGTACAAAGACATGTTTTTACAGAAAGTAATGTTAAGAACAGACTGTCATCTTGCGTTCTGGAAAGAACGATTTATTTCAGGCTTACCCCCTTTATTTGCAGAAAAAGTCAGGCAAAAACTCAAATTAGATTTTGGAAATACAATTCCTTATGACTATTTAGCATACGGTCAGTTAATTAGCTATGTAAATCAAGCAGGTGCAGACCTTTGTACCGATCGCAAACTTAAATCTCAAATGGAATCATATCATAAGAAATCTAAAAAGGAATTAGGAAACTTCTGCGAAATCTTTGGATATTCTCCAATAACTCTACCATCTAAAAAGCTTAAACTAAAGTCCAAAAAGAAAAGCTTTAGAAAAGATAGAAAAGAAAAACCTTTAAATCCTTTTAAAAAGAAAGCAAAGCATAAGTCTTCTAAAGATACAATTAAATGCTATTTTTGCAGAAAAAGATGACATAAAGCAGATGAATGTAAGCTCAAAGCAAAAAAGAAGAAAAATGTAAATCAACTATCTCTACCCAAAGAGACTTTAGAACAAATCAACCAAATCCTTGACCAAAATAATTCATCCCAGTCATCTGACACTAATGATAGTGAAATCGAAGAAGTATTTGAAATTCAAGAAAATTCTTCTGAAACAGATTCAAGTGAAAAATCCTCTTGCGAGTGTTCAGGTTTATGCACTTGTGCAATAGGAGAACTCTTCATGCTTAGTACTAAACCTCCTGATCAAGTTAATGTAATCTCTCGTGCAAATAAAGAACTTTTCTTTGAACTCCTAGATCATATTCAGGATGAAACAATTAAAAGAGAATATCTGTTAATAGTCAAAGATTTAGTTCTTAATCCTAAGGTGCAAGTAGAAACTTATAATTTAAAGGAAGTATTTGATAAATTTAAAGGAAAACGAAAGAACCTTCTATTTCCTTACAAGAATTGCATTCAGAAATTAAGGAACTAAAACAAGAAATTAAATGGTTAAAAGATTAGAATACTCAAAGAATTTCTGATATTAATCAAATAAACACAGATTTAGTTCAATTAAATTTTGAAAAACTTTTAATCGATACTTCTAATCCTACCTCCTTATCAGATGTTGAAGAAGAGCAAAATGAGAAAAATCTAGATTATATTTCAACCATTTCACAAATAACTTTTCAAAAATGGTATATCCCTGTTCTTCTCAAAATAGGAGATTTTTCAATTCAGATAGTTGCCCTTCTAGATTCTGGTGCAGATCAGAACTGTATCTGTAAAGGTTTAATCCCTACCAAGTATTTGGAAAAAATAGGTTCTAAATTATATACCGCAGCAGGCGAACAATTAAAAATTAGATATAAACTTTCTAACGCTCATATCTGCAATAAACAGTTTTGTTTTGTAAACTCTTTCTTAATCATTAAGGATTTAAGTCAGGATGTAATTTTAGGAACTCCATTCCTAACCAAGATCTACCCTTTTGCTGTAGACCATCATGGTGTCCATACGGAAATTGGATCTGTACGAGTCACCTTTTCCTTTCTACAAAGTCCACAAACCAAAGATATTAATCTTCTGAAAAAGAATATTATAAAACCAAATTTTATTTTAATATAACATTTTAATACTTCAAAAATTAATTTACTGGAACTTTATCCCTTAAAAATGGTCGATGAAATTATCTTAGATAAATAATGTTTTTATTAAAAAATTAAAAATAGGATAATATATTATTTTGAAGATAAAAATCTATATTTTAAATAGATGGCTTCATCAAAGATAATGCTAATATAAACTAAACTTGAAGATAAATTTTCTGGTTTTTATCTTTTAATTTTAAGATAATTCAAACTCCTATATTTGAGAGATAAACCTACAAGAGTGACGTAAACAAAAGATTTTGGCCAAGCTTGAAGAAATAGGAGAGAAAAAGAAAAGCAAGAATTATGCTGAAGCTGAGATTCGGACTCTGGTCTCAAGGAATCACACACCAAGCTTTAGCCACTAGACCTTAACAACTTTTGATCAATTATTCCCCATCAAATTCCTTTTATCTCAACCAACACTTCACATTCCATTCCATTAAATTCTATTCATAAAAATAAAAGATCATCTAACTCAATCAAACATCCCTATAACTCAATAGATGAATTTGTAAGTTTGAAAAAAAAACAGAGAGCATGCTTACGGGAAAAAAAAAAAAAACAGAGGAAAAACATGAACGAAGAACAACAGCAGCATAGAAGCGTTTAGACCATACATCTGCGTGCCTTAAACCTCTTAAGCTGTGGAAAAATAGATTTAATCACAGGGACAACTCCTTCTACCCCGTTTGATAATGCTTTCGGTTGTTCTCCTGCCAATCTTTATCTTTGCTAGAGTAGTTAATACGAATTCTATTGTTCCTTAGAGATATGTCGTAATCGATGTTTCTTTGTTTCTTCTTAGGACACACCTAGAGTTCTATGCTTATGGTTGAGAGCTATAGGACCACCCCTGGGTCGAGGCTTACAACGCCATACTTGGCTACACTACCTAATCCAATGGTTCTGGGCTGACCAACGTACTAGCTGCTCTCACAAGTGACTATCAATCATTATAGTTTAAGAATACTTGAAGAAACATAAGAAAAGACATAACACTTAAGAACAAAAGAAAGCAGATTAAACTATATCATGCAAGATTTAGAGAAAGAAAGTAAATAAACTTACTCAGACGTGATTTTGCAAATCATAGAGGTTTTATGATGAAGCAATTTGAACACTTGGCTCTGATACCAATTGAGAACCCAGGGATAATTCAAGGCCAAATCTTCTAATTTAAATTAAAACTTTGAAAGTTTTACACAAGATTTTGCTAAGTTACAAGATTTTGAAAAAGATGACAAATTTTATAGTAGATCTCACAGATCCACACATACTGAAAACTTTGACTTAAAATATTCAGACAAAAAATTTAGATTTTGAATTAGGTTCTAAATCCCTTAGTTTAATTTATCGTGTCTATTATAAGGTAATGAAGACCACAATAAATCCTAAAGCCAAACAGCATATCGGTAATCCAAAAGAGACTTGTTTCTTAGAAACAAATTTTGACAGATCAAATACTTTTGTCCCTCGAATGATTAAATGGGATAATGTTCTCTAAAACCCTACCGAAAATAGTTATACCAGTTTTAGCCCTTCCCATAGAGTTAACAGCAAACCCAGAAAGAGAACTAGTCAATAAACTTCATCCAGAAGCTTACCGACAGTCCAGCCATATCTTTAAAGCAAAACCTCAAAAAACCCGTCTCTATTATGAGCACATCCTTTATGCCACTAGCTCGATAGAATTCGAGCATGAAAGAAACCACAACCGAGCAGACAAAGGCATTGCCTATTCCAAATGCAGAATCATGAAAATCCTTAATTTAAACCCTTGGCCAGTCACTGGCATTTATTTACCTATCCAGTTCAAAACCCCATTGAAACCTTTTCTTCGTGATTGATGATCCATGCATTTATTGTGCCGATTTTGCTTGCTATTTATAGGAAATATGAATGAGCTCTAGAACTGAATCGGTACTCATCACAGCGTTGAATACTATGTTAAAGGTTTATGTTCGTCCTTGCAAAAACTCTCTAGTTAAGAAATCTGGTAAAGAGTTATTTTCCCCTTTAATGAATTCAATGTCAAAATCAAAACTGGAAAGAAGGGCTTGCCATCTGGCAAAGATTTGTTTTGCCACGAGGTTTTTAACATCTTTTTGTAAAACATCTTTGGCTGCTTTGCAATCAATTCAAAGTAAAAACTTTTGATTTATCAAATCATCTTGGAATTTTGAAATGCATAAAACAATAGCAAGAATTTCCTTTTTAATCGTACTGTAATTCTTTTGACTTGAAAGCTAAATACCAGAATGATATCTAACTAGCTGTCTTGAAAATTAATTGGGTTTTCTTTGTTTGAGAATACCTCTATAACCAAGTTCTGAGGCGTCTGTTTCTACAATCATAAAAGCGGTTGGATCTGGTATTCCTAAACAATGGAGTTTTTTAACAATCTGTTTTATCTTTTTGACTGTTTGGGTTTCCTCTAAACCCCACGGGATTAGATCTTTGCGAAGTCGTTTATACAACGGTTCACAGATTTGTCTGAGGTTCGGAATGAAATCTGAGATATAGTTTAAACATCCTAAAAATCATCCTAGATCATATTCAAGATGAATCAGTTAAAAGAGAATATCTGTTAAAGGTCAAAGATTTAGTTCTTAATCCTAAGGTGCAAGTAGAACCTTATAATTTAAAGGAAGTATTTGATAAATTTAAAGAAAAACAGAAAGAACCTTCTATTTCCTTACAAGAATTGCATTCAGGAATTAAGGAACTAAAACAAGAAATTAAATGGTTAAAAGATCGTAATACTCAAAGAATTTCTTATATTAATCAAATAAACACAGATTTAGTTCAATTAAATTTTGAAAAACCTTTAATCGATACTTCTAATCCTACTTTCTTATCAGATGTTGAAGAAGACCAAAATGAGAAAAATCTAGATTATATTTTAGCCATCTCACAAATAACTTTTCAAAAATGGTATATCCTTGTTCTTCTCAAAATAGGAGATTTTTCAATTCAGATAGTTGCCCTTCTAGATTCTGGTGCAAATCAGAACTGTATCTGTGAAGGTTTAATCCCTACCAAGTATTTAGAAAAAGTAGGTTCTAAATTATATACCGCAGCAGACGAACAATTAAAAATTAGATATAAACTTTCTAACGCTCATATCTGTAATAAACAGTTTTGTTTTGTAAACTCTTTCTTAATCATTAAGGATTTAAGTCAGGATGTAATTTTAGAAACTCCATTCCTAACCCAGATCTACCCTTTTGCTGTAGACCATCATGGTGTCCATATGGAAATTGGATTTGTACGAGTCACCTTTTCCTTTCTACAAAGTCCACAAACCAAAGATATTAATTTTTTGAAAAAGAAGATTCTTTGTCGTGAAAAGCAAATAGCTTTTTTAAAGGTAGACGTAAAGTATACAAGAATCCAAGAACAACTGCAGCTAAAAGACATTCAGGATAAGATAGAGTCTATCCGAAAAGATTTCGAGCATCAAATTTGCTCAGATGTCCCCACTGCTTTTTGGGAAAGAAAAAAGTATATCATCAGTCTTTCCCTACATTGATAATTTTGATGAATCAATGATACCCACAAAAGCTAGACCAATACAAATAAATCAAGAATTAGTTGAATATTGTAAACAAGAGATTCAAACTTTATTACAAAAAGCCTTAATCAGAGAATCAAGATCACCTTGGTCTTGTGCAGCTTTTTATGTTAATAATAATGCAGAAAAAGAACGTGGTGTTCCCCGATTAGTCATTAATTATAAGCCATTAAATAAGGCTTTAAAGTGGATAAGATATCCAATTCCAAATAAACGTGATTTGTTGAAAAGAACATATAAAGCAGTTCTTTATAGTAAATTTGATATGAAATCAGGATTTTGGCAAATTCAGATTAAAGAGGAAGATAGATATAAAACAGCCTTTAATGTTCCCTTTGGTCAATATAAATGGAATGTCATGCCCTTCGGTTTAAAAAATGCCCCTAGTGAATTCCAGAAAGTTATGAACGATATCTTTAATCCTTATACATCATTCAACATTGTTTATATTGATGATGTCTTAATCTTTAGTGAATCCTTTGAACAACATTTAAAACATTTATTCTTTTTTTGTGAAATTATCACGAAAAATGGGCTGATAGTGAGTGCATCCAAACTCAAACTTTGCTAATCCCAAATCCGTTTCCTAGGTCATGATTTAACTCAAGGAACCTATAAACCAATTTGTAGAGCAATAGAATTTGTAGACATATTTCCTGACGAAATAAAAGACAAAACCCAACTTCAAAGATTTCTAGGATGTTTAAACTATATCTCAGATTTCATTCCGAATCTCAGACAAATCTGTGAATTGTTGTATAAACGACTTCGCAAAGATCCAATCCCTTGGGGTCTAGAGCAAACCCAAACAGTCAAAAAGATAAAACAGATTGTTAAAAAACTCCCTTGTTTAGGAATCTCAGATCCAACCGCTTTTATGATTGTAGAAACAGATGCCTCAGAACTTGGTTATGGAGGTATTCCCAAATAAAGAAAATCCAATTCCTCTTCAGAACAGTTAGTTAGATATCATTCTGGTATTTGGCTTTCAAGTCAAAAGAATTACAGTGCAATTAAAAAAGAAATTCTTGCTATTGTTCTATGCATTTCAAAATTTCAAGATGATTTGATAAACCAAAAGTTTTTGCTTCGAATTGATTGCAAAGCAGCCAAAGATGTTTTACAAAAAGATGTTAAAAACCTCGTGGCAAAACAGATCTTTGCCAGATGGCAAGCCCTTCTATCCAGCTTTGATTTTGACATTGAATTCATTAAAGGAGAAAACAACTCTTTACCAGATTTCTTAACCAGAGAGTTTTTACAAGGATGAACATAGACTTTTAACACAGTATTCAACACTGTGATGAGTACCGATTCAATTCTGGAGCTCATTCATATTTCCTATAAATAGCAAGCTATATCAGCACAATTAGCATGGATCAACAATCACGACTTCGTCCACCTCTCGGTAATAGATTTGCAGTTCTAAATTCTTTTCCTCCTCTCCCTACTAACCCCGTAAGCAAACCACTGCTTACGATGAATCTCTTTGATCCAGCCTCTTCTCAGAAAAACACACAAACTCAGAAAACAGACCAATATTTCTATACAATTTCTTCTCCAACTTCCTTCAAGGAAGCAGTTGTCCCTAAAACACCAACCAAGCCAGAGAAGCTTACCCTTTCTGCTAAAGAGAAATTTGAATTCTTACCGAAAACAGTTATACCAGTATTATCCCTTCCTAGAGAGTTAACAACAAACCCAGAAAGAGAACTAGTCAATAAACTTCATCCAGAAGCTTATTGACAATCCAGCCATATCTTTAAAGCAGAACCTCAAAAAATCCGTCTCTATTATGAGCACATCCTTTATGCTACTAGCTCGATAGAATTCGAGCATGAAAGAAACCTCAACCAAGCAAACAAAGGTATTGCCTACTCCAAATGCAGAATCATGAAAATCCTTGATTTAATCACTTGGCCAGTTACTGGCATTTATACACATATCCAGTTCAAAACCCCATTCAAACCTCCTACCTACAATTTCATATTTTCATCAATCCTAAAAAGCATTATGAATCTAAAACTATAGGGAAAATCACAGAAACACCAGCAGGTCATATTGAACTAGAATTCAGACGAAAATCCTTTTCAGCTTCATCCTCCTCTTCTTTTCCTTTACCAAGAACTCAAAGTAGTAGAAGATTTAGTAATATTGAATTTTCTGGAGAAATTCCTAAAGTAAATAATGTTGATTTTACTGGAGAAATTCCAAAAGTAAATTACGAAGAAAATGTAAGTATTAAATCAGGAAGTCCTACTCAATCGGAAATGAATATGCCTTCTATGCCTTCTTCTTTAATGGTTTTAACTTCTGAAAATAATTTTGTGTTAGATAAAGATTATCTTCGTCAATTGTGGAATAGACCTTGTAATAAGCTTAAACGCAAATGGTATTTTTCTACTGTTTCTGAATCTGAAAGAGCTAGACTCTTACAACAATACTATTCTGATCAAATCAAAATGAAACAGCATTTAGATTTCTTTGATTGGTATGAATTAATTAGATATAAAAAAAGAAATATATTAAATGTCATTACAAAAAAATGGTATACTTCCATAAATGAAGTTAAAGAATCAGTATTTCCTCCTACAGAAGAAATTAAGATTCCAGTAGAAAATCAGATAGTAACAGCCTCTCCCCTTTAAGCTCGAAAATTTAGATAAACAAGGTGATGTAACAAATAAAGATTTAAATCAAGTTATTCAACAGAACAACTATACAAATCAGATGGTAATTACTATGGCTAGTAAAGTAGAGCAATTAGATAGTAAATCCTCTGTCAGAGAAATTCCACAATTAAAACAGTTTAACCCAAAACAATCCATAGATCCAAATCCAATATTCAAACCTATTTTATATGAACCATAAAATATAAAGCTTGATAAAGGAACAATGAATTTAGTCAGATTGAGGGTAATGGATGTTTTAAATGATTTGTGGTTAATCAAAATAGAGCAGCTTAATTGTTTTCATGGGATTTTCTTCTTTGTTTGAATGGAAGCTGTGGGTATAAACAAGGGGTAGATTGATTAGCATGTGGGTTGTGGAATGTGAGAATAAAATTTAATGATATGATATATGTTGGTATATTATATATTGTTATGATATAAAATAGGATGTTATCATTATATTATAATATATGTTATTAGATTGTAACATATGTGTTATTATATTAATATGTGTGTGTGTGTGTGTGTGTTGTGTGTGTGTGTGTGTGTTATAATGTTATGTTATAGTATAGCCCTATTGTATGGTAGTTAATATTGTGACTGAGAAATATTATTTCATGTATTCATTAGCTTTATTGTGGGGAATAACTTAATATTATTATGTCTAATTAATATAATATAACTATGATTTTTTTTTGTTCCAAACGTATTATTTTAATTTGTTAGCTAATATATTTATGCCATTATTATAATTTTTATAATATAATGTAGTACATATTATTATCTATGATATTCATTAATTATAATATTTATTATTTGTAGTATTGTTTATTTATTTATTATTTATTTAATTTATTATTTATTTATTTACTTATTTATTTAATTATTTAGTTACTTATTTATTTATCTATTTATTCATTTAATTATTTATTCATACTATCTTTTATTGTTTGACTATCTACTTCATGTTCATTTGCTTTGTTTGAATCTCTCATATGTAAAGTATGGCAAAAAAGAAGGAATCTTGGAGTCGAATGAAATACCTTTAAATGGAATAATAGTCTTGCTTAGGTGAAAATGGGGAAGTTGAATTGTGAATGCGTTATTATAGTAGGGTAGGATTCGATTGGCAATTTGTAATTGTTTTTGTTTAGATAGGAGTAGGACCTAAGCACAGGGAGTAACTCACTAGCTCAAGGGTTCTAATAACTTGACACGTAAGCCCTTGCACAAAATTATTTGTTGTATAGATGATATATTGCAAGTCAAATGTTGCAGTTGTTATGGTAAAAAAAGTTGTATACTTAAAATGCAATTGTGAGAAATTTTTTTCCATTTGTAAAAACAAACATTTTCAACTAAACAAAGACTTTTCAAACAAATGAAGGTTTTCTTAAATATAAGTTTCAAATCAAAATTCACTCAACTGTGATTGGATTTTTAGAACAACAAGATACTATTTGTGAATTTCTCCTAGATGGAAAAAACAAATGTTGAGTACTTAATAAGAGTAGGCTAATAGTACTAACCTTAGAAAGTTAGGATAAGTCTTCTGGCAGGAGGCTACCTACAGAAGATGAACTCTTTTTTGACAAGGTGCTAGTACTAGTTAGTCAGACTGGTCTGAGTTAGCAACCCAGTCCAAGTGGACTATTCCCCCAAAATGAACAACTAGTAAGTTTTGGTAAGAGATGGAGGAGAATCTCATCCAGTGGATTGGTCACCCACTATACTAGGATGCAGGGTTTTATAGTACTTGGTCATAATGTTTGGTTTCATGGCCTTGGGCTATGATGCAAGGTTTCATAGTCCTACTTTTAAGAGTAGTTTACTTTTCTAAGTGCACTATTTTGTTTTATGATTATTAGTTGCAAACTACCACTTGTTGTATTAAAAAGGTATTTGATGACTTGCAAATACTTCTTCTCAAGCATTTAAAGTTGCATTTCACAAAACAACTTTAAATGGACAAGACACACACAGGACTTACTGAAAAATATTTTTCACACCTTTTATGCCATGTTTTTAGAGAGATCTTGTTGTACCTCTGTATTTGAATTCAAAGGATTTTGATTTGAGAGTTTGTAGCTAGAATTTAGTAGGATTTAGAGGTGCTGCCGTGTTGGTCTTGACCAACTGCTATAGTGAAGAAGGAGGAAGAAAATGTTTCGGCCAGTTTGAAAGCTTAAAAGGGAAAAGAAATGGAGAATGAGGGAATTAAACAATGCCTTTGTGGTTATTGGTAATGAAATTGAGAGTAGGAAAACTATTTTTGTAAAGATTGAAGGCATATTTTTTGTATAAATAACTTGGTTTGAAGGTTGAAACCGTGCAAGAGTAAGAGGAGAACAAGTTTTAGTTTTGCACAAACTTGAGAAAGCTAGTTTGCTAATGAAATGATGGAGGATAGCTGTATTGTTTCTGTCATAAAAGAATAGAGAGACTCTGAGAAGCCTTAACATGAGCAAAGAAAACTCTAGCATTCTAGTTAAAATATGAACCGACTAAGTGAAGTTTCTTTAGGAGAAAAACTAGATGATTCAAGTTTTGAAAAACCAAGACTTTTTCAAACCTTAGTCTTAGAGTCTCCATGAAATTCTTCTCCCTATTCTTTTCCTATATTTTGGCCAATAGGGCCTCAAACCAGAATGAAATTTTGGAACGAAATAACATCCTTAAGAGTTTAGGGCATGTACAAGAAAATTGGAGAATTTAAAAAGAAAGAGAGTTTAAATTCAAACTAGTTAGGACATGAGCATATAGATAGGAAACAAAAATCTAGCCAAATTCTCCTTAGGATATGAATAGAAAAGTTAGGAAAATTCAATTTTAAACCTCTTAAGACATCACCCCCAAGTCCAAGGAATGCAAGAAAAATTTCAAAAGAAAGTTGTGTGGTAATAGTCGGCCTAAAAAGTAGGAGAGATTAAAATCCAGAATAATTTTGTTACTAATGGGATTTGAACTCAATTTGCTAGCAATTATTTACCAAGCTCTAACTACTTAATCACAACAACTCTAGTTTTCACTTCTACTATCATCTGTTCACTTTACCCTAATGTAATTTGTCTCATCACTAATTTAAATGAGAATCCACTCATTCAAACAAAGTATAACTACCAAACAATCTTCCTACTCAATAAAGCTACACATATCCAAAGTATATTATCACATATAGATGCACCAGAACTTTATATGCTCATAATATATGCCGTGCAATGCATGCTTTCTTAAATTTCTAGGGTGGCTTTAGATGGGGTTTTATATCCTCTCCTTTTTAAAGAAATTTCATCCCGGAATTTGGTATGTCTTATCTCTACAATAAATTTGGATATTTCACTTTATCTACTCTTATGTCTCCTATGTAACATCCTGGGTCTCATGATGCTCTAATAATACCTTTGTAATACCCCACCCTTAGGTACCTTTAGTTATTATATGAGAAGGGGCATTGCATGACATTATGATTGTGCATATATTAATTTAATACATTTATATGAGTATATGTGATCTTTATGTTTGTTTGTGTGAATTCTGTTGGGAATATACCTTCTTAGACTAGGTTTTTGATGTAAATATCGAATATTTTAATAAAATAATTTATTTTCAGAAATCATTTGTGAATTTATTTTCTTTATTTATGCACAATTTCATTTGGAAAAGACCCATTGTATTTAAATAAGTGATCCATGTGAATGATGGTCTTTCACAACAAGGTATGGATTATGGGTTATTTAAACACATAAACATTTGTTCTTAACTAATTGACGAGAATGTGAATCTCATCATGTTTAAGTTATTATGTTATGAATTCCAAATAGGGAATGACTTACCTTTAACCAGTGAGTAGTCCACTCACTTCATGACATAAGCATATTACGAATACGTAGAACATAACCTGTAGTAGTCGTTTCTAAAAGTACTATATGGTAGAAACCTAGACTACTATCGCTACAGCATGAACTAGTACTCTACAACTTGAGTATGAGTTGGTGGTCTGACGAAGCTGGAAGCATATACTTTGATATGCTATAGTTGAGGTTCTATGATAGAACCAATATACTTGCATATTGGGTTTATGTAACTAGTTAGTTAAAACAGACTTGTATAAGATAGTTTCTACACAATATCGCCCCTTGTGGTTGTCTGAATGATCTAAATGTCCAGGGCCCTGGGAAACATGACTTGTATATTTACTTTAGGGTAGCTCCCTTGGAAAGCGGAAACACTCCAGGAAGTCGTGGATCATTAGACTAGAAGCCTAAAGATGATAGATATCATTTAGAGGGGTGTTAGTACACTTCTTTCTCTCTAAATACACGGCGATGTGTAGAGGGATATTTTAGTTATTTCACCAGTAGGTCAGAGACTTTGCTAACGCAGCATTGTCCTTAGGGTCAATATTTTCTTATGGTGATATTAGAAAATATTTAAAATGAAAAATACAACTATTTATATAGTAAGGGTATTTTGGTCATTTTAGTAGCTAAGGCGATGTGTCTTTTTGGTCCTCAGAATAGCCCGTAAGTCCTAATTAATTTTGGGTTGAGGAATTGGTCTCAGTTAAAAAGGGTTTTATTTTATTTAGGAAGTCTAATTTATTATTAGATTGAATAAAATAAATTGAGAGAAATTTATTATCTGGTTTCATTGGTTAATTAATTATTCATGGTCTAGATACGGTTTGAATAATTAGAAAAATTAACCTGGGCTTAAACTAGAGAGAAATAATTAATGCTTAATTATTTATTGGATTATTTATTTAAGCCTAAGAAATAAATAATTAAAATTTAATTATTTTTAGTTCATTTGGGCTCATTAATTATTTATTGGGTTATTTATTTAAGCCCAAGGAATAAATAATTAATGTTTATTATTTTAAGCTTTTCGGGTCCAAGAAAAATAATAAATGTTATTTTGGCCCAATAGCTTGGACCATAGGGTTTTTCCAGATACGGTTCAGAAGAGTTTAGGGTGAAGTCAAACTTACTCTGTTAATAATATCCAGGTGTTTGAAATATTAAATCTCGAGAAATATTGTTATCAGTTTAATTAAGAACCTATTTTTGGCTTCATTACTCTCGGCTCTCTGTTTGGAAAATAAAACCTTTGATTTTCCTAAGGTTTTTCTCTCTTGTGACTCTCTCTCTCTCTCTCTCTCTCTCTCTCTCTCTCTCTCTCTTAACTTTTCATTCTCTGTTCTTGGTGTTTTGCTAATAAAACAAAGAAGCTAACCAAGAATACTGAGTCTGATGCTCTCCTCACCCGTTGTGTTCACCAACAAGAAGTTGGGCAGTGGCATGTTCTGAGAGCTGAAAAGCCTAGCGTTAATGCACCTGAGGAGAAGTAGGAGATTGGCAGGAGAACAATCGAAGGCTTCATCAAACGGGGTAGAAGGAGTTGTCCCTGTGATTAAATCCATTTTTCCACAGCTTAAGAGGTTTAAGGCATGCAGATGTATGGTCTAAACGCTTCTATACTACTGTTGTTCTTCGTTCATGTTTTTCCTCCGTTTTTTTTTTTCCCCGTAAGCATGCTCTCTGTTTTTTTCAAACTTACAAATTCATCTATTGAGTTATAGGGATGTTTGATTGAGTTAGATGATCTTTTATTTTTATGAATAGAATTTAATGGAATGGAATGTGAAGTGTTGGTTGAGATAAAAGGAATTTGATGGGGAATAATTGATCAAAAGTTGTTAAGGTCTAGTGGCTAAAGCTTGGTGTGTGATTCCTTGAGACCAGAGTCCGAATCCCAGCTTCAGCATAATTCTTGCTTTTCTTTTTCTCTCCTATTTCTTCAAGCTTGGTCAAAATCTCTTGTTTCCGTCACTTTTGCGGGTTTATCCCTCAAATATAGGAGTTTGAATTATCTTAAAATTAAAAGATAAAAACCAGAAAATTTATCTTCAAGTTTAGTTTATATTAGCATTATCTTTGATGAAGTCATCTATTTAAAATCTAGATTTTTATCTTCAAAATAATATATTATCCTATTTTTAATTTTTTTAATAAAAACATTATTTATCTAAGATAATTTCAACCACCATTTTTAAGGGATAAAGTTCCAGTAAATTAATTTTTCATTAAAATAAAATTTGGTTTTTATAATATATATATATATGTATGTATATATATAACATTTATCTTCTTTTTATATTTTTCTTCATTTTTATCATCAAAAATTCCAGATTTTGGGAGCTCTTGGCCGCCACTCTTAGGGGTCTTCAAACCCTAGCAAGACTCCTAAAATAATTTAGGAATATTACCAAAGATTTAGAGATAAATCTTAGCAATTATCATCTTATCAGTATCTCCTAAAAGCAAGATTTTTCTTCAACTTAAACACTCTTCTTTCCCACTATAAAACCCACATTTCTTCCTCTCATTCTCTCATTTGGTCGGCCAGCATTAGAGAAAGAATAGCAATTGTTATTTCTCTTCTAATTTTCTCTCATTTTCAGCCAACATAAGAGCAAATCTTGGCTGATTTTCAGCCAGCTTTAGAGAAGAATATAGCTGTCCTTTCGCTTCTTTTTCACCTCTCATTTTTTACCAATATAGAAGCAACTCTAGGCTAATTTTTGGACAGCCTAGAACAAACAAGAAAGTAACATTTTTCTTCTTCTTTCTTCATTCAAGAGGTTGAAGCAAAGAAGGAAACCTTCACACCTTTAAACATTAGGGCTTTATCTCTTCTTCTTAGATAGTATGGACATCTATCTAAACCTCTATTTAACCAAACCTTTTACTCCCTAAACCTTAGCGTATTTTTGGCCACTATACTCCCTAGACCCACAAAAACAAAGCAAAAACATATACACAATTGCAGCTTTCGGCCAACACCTATATTAACCAAACAAAAATTGAAACACACAATACTAGTTACCCTTTGGCCTAAAAAATATACACACTCTCATATCTAGACTAGAATACCAAAAGAAGACCAACACTTGTTCATTCATTGCAACACCATCAATAGTCACGAAAACCCTCTCTCTTCCACTCTCTCTTTTGATCTCATTTCTTGGTCATCTTTTCCTACGGGCAAACGAAACACACTCTTCCAAGGTAATCTAATTTGCCCTATTCTTTTCTAATCTCATCTTTTCTTCGTTTCTTCTTGGCTAAATTACTCTTCTTCTTCTCTTCAAACAAATGAACTCTTTGGTTTAGCAAGACGTTGGTCTATCTCTTCTAAGTAGAGGCAGATAGCTTGCTGCATTGCTAGGGTTTTACACCACGAGATCTTCTAAGGTAAGCAAAGAGCTTGATCTCTGTCTTTTAGATTTTCATTGAGGATTACCATGAATATAAGATAAGATTTGATCTATTACTACTAAATCAGAAGATGTGAATGATGAGATTATGTTATGATTAATGATTGTCTTCAAGTCTAAGACTAATTAGTATATACATGAGGTGTAACACCCCATTACTTACGTACCCAAATAGGGTGGGATGTCACCCCGTCCAATGAACCAGGGTCTTTATAACGAGGTAAAAAAAATGACTAGATAAAATAAAATTGATAATCATGTTACATTCGAAATCAAAACTTATAAGTCTGAAAATTAAAAAACTAACAATCGTCTCTCAAAATAAATACAAAGTAAAATAAAATAAAATAAACTGAACAACCATCTCTTATTCCTTCAACCAGCTCAATAAAAGTACTTTCCTGAAAACATGATATAAAACAGTGTGAGATTAGAATATCAGTAAGTCCCGTAGGTGCATATGTCACGTTTAAACATTTTGTGTATGCAAGTTTATCAGAACCACAAAATATGTTTGCAAGTCAATTTTCATCAATAAACAATCATTAAGTGGAGCAATGCTCACTATATTCAAAACAACTCTCAGTAAATCATCCATTCATCAATATCATAGTTTCATAGGGTAGGGATTAGTAATGATTCAATATCAGTATCAATACATGACAAGATCATGACTACCATCATGATAGCTCGTAGTGTAACCGTCTAACATTGGGCAGTGGGTGATCCGTCCACTGAGTGAGATACTCCTCCATCTCTACACCCAACACACTGGTTGTTCAATTTGAAAGAATAAAGTCTACATGGATTAACATACTAGCGCGAACTGGTCTAACTAAGTAGTACTATCACCTCTTCAAGCAGAGTTTATCTTTTGGAGATGGCCACCTGCTAGATGACTCACTCCAATTCTCCAAGACTAGTATCACTAGCCTACCCCCGCTGAGTATTAAACGCTTCCTATTTAGGGGTAGAATCATTTTCCTTATTTTCACAATCATTGATTATCCTGTCTTTGTAAAACGTGATTTTGCACAACAAGCTTTCCAAAACGTTTTAGTGATAAAGGAAAAGAAACCATTTTTAGTTTGAAAGTTGAGATTTGATAAAATCATTTGGAGTTTAAAATATCCATATTCTCAATCCAAGTATCAAAATACCATGATATTATTTCATCATGTTCATTCCTCATTTCAATCCTCATGTCAATCGTCATAGTGACACCATTTCAATACCATTATACAAAAGACTTGCAAACATGTAATATTTAGCAAAACAATTATGTAATGACTTACTTGGATATTCTCAATAATCAACCAAAGCAATGCTTGATCTCTTTTTTGAAGGCATGAAAAAAGGAAAAACATAGAGCACGCAGTGAAAGCGAAAGCAAAAAAATTGAAAAAACCAAGAATAGAGGAATTCCCATCCAGGGCCGGCACCAGTTAAGCTCTGGCAGGACTCCGAGGTTAAAAATTTCTGACCTCTTTTCCTTGTTCTCAAATTGGATGGACCGGAATGTGTGCAACCGGGGTAAAAACCTCTGGTGCGATGCCTACAAGCCTCCTACTCCGTCTTTGTATGTAGGTGAATGCCAAACTCTCGATCTTCTAGTATATGGCCTGCCTAATTCTATTTGATGAACAACTAACAAAACTAAAGAATATTTTCTGGAGAGAGAGAGAGAGAGAGAGAGAGAGAGAGAGAGAGAGAGAGAGAGAGAGAGAGAGAGAGACAGAGAGAGAGAGAGACGTGTGTTTCTTTTTTTTTCCCACAGAGAAGAGTCTGTAAAAATAAGGTGATCTCCAATCCTCTTATTTAACCTAAATAAAACCCTAAGTTAAACTAGATTGGGCCATTGAACTCTTAGTTTAACCTTTTGGACTAAATTAATTATTCTAATTAGAACCAACTTAATGGCCCAATAAATAATTAATTTTTTCAGCCCAAATAAACTAGTCCAATTAACAAATCTATATTAGTTTAGTTTAAGGTTAATCCCTAATTATTCAAACTAGGCCAAAGCCCTGAATAAATAATTAACCCACCAAACTAATTTAATTAATTCTCTCTCTCCATGGACATTTATTTTATTCTAGCCCAATAATTAAATCAGGCTACTTAAATAAAATAAATTTCATTTAATTTAAGATCAATTTCTTAGCCCGTATTTAATTAGGACTCACGATCTATATTGGGGACAAAAAGACACACCGTCTTGGCTACTAAAATGACCAAAATACTCTTGCCATATAAATAGTTGTATTTTGCAATTTAAATATTTCCTAACATCTCCATAAGGAAATATTGACTCCAAGGACAATGCTGCGTTAGCAAAGTCTCTGACCTACAGGTGTAATGACTGAAATACTCCTCTATACATCACCGGACATTTAGAGAGGAAGAAGTGTACTAACACCTCTCTAAATGACATCTACCATCCTTAGGCTTCTAGTTCAATGATCTACGATTTCCTGGATTATTTCCGTTTTTCAAGGGAGCTACTCTAAAGCAAACATCCAAGTCATATTTTCCAGGGTCTAGATATTTGGATCATTCAGACAACCACAAGGGGTGACATAGTATAGAAACTATCTTGTACAAATCTTAATTAACTAGTTACACATAACCAACATGCAAGTATATTAGCCCTATGATAGAACCTCAACTATAGCATATTAAAGTACATGCTTCTAGCTTCGTCAGACTACCAACTCATACTCAAGTCATAGAATACTAGTCCACGTTGTAGTGGTAGTAGTCTAGATTTCTACTATATAGTACTTTCAGAAACCACTACTATCGGTCATGTTCTATGTATTCCAAATACACTTATGTCATGAAGTGAGTGAACTACTCACTGGCTAAAGATAAGCCATTCCCCATTTGGAATTCACAATATAATAACCTAAATATGATGAGATTCCCATTCTCATCAATCGGTTAAGAACAAATGTTTATGTGTTAAATAACCTGTGATCCATACCTTACTGTGAAAGACCTCTATTCACATGGACCACTTACTTAAATACAATGGGTCTTTTCCAAATGTAATTGTGTACAAATAAAAATATAAATTCATAAACAATTTCTGAAAATAAACTCTTTTATTAAAATATTCAATTTTTACATTAGAAACCTAGTCTAAGAGGGTATATTTCCCAACATTTTTCACTTTCTTCCTTATCTAGAATCAATGATTCTATAATTAGAAACCAAATATGCATCTATTTATCCTTTCATGTATCATGACTCCCTATGATCATATTAATTATTTTATTCATTCATAACATTCAGATGGATTAATTCATTAAATTACCTCTATGCTTTCCATAGCCATACATCTCATCCATGTATGCTTATAATGGGTTCACATTAACTATATAATGAATTTCATAATCAGCTACCATCAATTCCATTTATTAAACCTAACTTCATTTAAAGATCCCATCTTTATTTAACATACAATAGTTCTCGTTCATTATAGCAATATTGAACTATGCTTTACTCCATATATCCTTAGTTCACAAAATTGTACCATCAATCCTATCTATTCATCCTTTTCATGCAAGACTTCATGCATAATAGCATCACTATAAGGTCAAACTTATTTAAATTAGTAAATTTAAGTCTTAAATATCTCTTTGATGGCATAACAAAAGCAAAAGTGGCACCATTGGTGCTTGATTGAGTTTACTTTGGAAAAAAGAGTCGAGTGGTTGCTCTTTGTTTCTTTGATTCAAAGGTCACGAGTGATAGAGGTAAATCAGTCCCATTTGGTTCAAAATTTAAGAGAGAAGAAGAAGAGGAATTGAATAAAAGTTGGAGGAGGTTGAAGAGTTGCTTACCTTGCTCTTAGGTTTCGATTTTGGTAGAGATCGGTACTGTTTTGGCCACGCTAGGGAAGAGGGTTGGCGGCTGGAATTTCTTGGTAGTAGAGGGTGTTTAGGGTTTGATTAAGAGATAATTTGATAAGGGGAATAGGTTAGGGTTAGGTGCTTTAGTGTTTAGGAGAAGTTGATCTTTCGTCGGTTTCTTGATCATAAGAAGGAAAAGATGACAGCTTTTGTCCCTATTGCTGTAGCTGAATTTTAGCAAGGTTTAATTGGGGTTTAGGTCTTGTTTTTGGGTTGCTAATATGGCTGAAAATAAGCGAGAAAAGTAGGGGAAAGTTGGATTATTTTTCGGCTCTAGTCTTGGGGAAAATTGAGAGATGAATGATGGGGTCTTGTGCTGTTGTTTTTTCCTAAACAAGAGAGGGGTTTGAGAGGAAGGGAATCTGGAATTTTCGTGAGCTTGGGGTGTTCTAGGGTGCCCAAAAATAAGGTTAGAAAAAGGGAAATTTTCTAATTTTTATTAGCCTAAGATAACTTTGATTGGTTAGGATTACTTAGGGTAGATTCCCCCTATATTTTTAGAGAGTTGGAGAGCAACTACCTTACCTATCAAGGTGGCGGCCAGGGTTTTCAATTCCAAAAATTTTTAGCAAGGAAAATTGGATATCAATCCAAGGAATAATTTAGTTAATGTCCTAATTTATTTTAGGCAAAAATAATTAATTAGGGAATAATTATTTTCGGTGGAAAAATCTAGTTTTCAAAATCGAAGCTTCTATCTTTTTCTTTCTATAATAAATCCCTTGAATAAGATCTTTTAGGAAACTTTAGTGTTGGAATATTTGACTTTCTAAAAGTTTAACTAAGGAATATTAGAAATTTTAATTTACCATAATTTCCTTTTTAACAAAATCCCAAAATAATCTCATTCCTATATTTTAGGAAATGGGAGATTAAGAAGGAAGCAGCCCTAGGACTTTCGGTCAAAGGAGGGGAAAAAATAGGAAAAAATATTTTAGTTAGAAATAAGAAGGAAAAGGTTTGCAAGAAATGGGATTCAAACAAGTCACTAAAGAACACACACCAAGCTCTAATCACTATTCCACAGTAATTCTTATGTTAATATTCATCAAATAAATTTCCATAAATCTAATTCAACTCACTTTATTCTTCTTTCATTAAAGTCCACTCCACAAGAACAAAGACTCTACCACCTCATATAACACAACTATGCCCAAGTAAGTAACTCAATGGAACTTCAAACACATAAATCACATAGGTTTCACAAAAATAGTTCACATTTTATCAAATAAAATAAAATAGGCTATGCTATGCATGAATTTTCCCATAAACTAAGGGTGGTTTAAGACAGGGTATTACATCCTCTCCCCCTTAAGAGAATTTCATCCCGAAATTCAAAGTGGCATACCTTTAGACAAGTTTGGATATTTCTTCTTCACCCAATCTTCAGTTTTCCATGTGGCATCTTGAGTACCATAATGATCCCACAAAATCTTCACCATAGGTATTTATTTACTCCTCAACTCCTTGACACTCCAATCTAGAACCTTAATTAGTTTCTCAATGTAGCTCAAATTAGGCTGTAGAATCAATAGCTCCTCATTCAATACATGCTCCAAGTCAATGGTTGAGGCTATCTCTTCTACCACGATTTTTTGTCTCTGAATAAATTTTTAGATCAGGTGGTATTTTATCTCGATGCGTTTACCCTTCTTGGGGTTCCTCAGTTCTTTTGATTGCAAAATAGCTCCTGAGTTGTCACAATATAATGCAATCGGCTTGTCCATCTATGATACAACTCCAAGTTCCAAAAGGAACTTTCGGAGCAAAACAATTTCCTTGGATGCCTCTAAAGCTGCTATATACTCAACTTCCATGGTGGAGTCAATAATATAAGACTGCTTGATACTTTTCCATGAAATATCTCTTTTGGACAAGGTAAGAATATATCTATTAGTAGATTTTCTTTCATTCTTATCGGCTTGAAAGTCTGAGTCTGTGTATTTATTAGGAACCAAATCATCAACCCTATAAACTAGTATATAATCTCTCGTTCCCTTGACGTACTTGAGTATATGCTTTACAACTTGCCAATGAACCTCTTATGAATTTTACTGATATAATAAAACAGATATCTGGCCTAGTACACAGTATGACATACATGAGACTTCCCACAATAGAAGCATAGGGAATCCTGCTCATTTTATCTTTTAAGTTTTAGGACAGTCTTTCGAAGAAAGAGACAACCCATGTCTTCAAGGGATTTGTACTCCCTTGCATGAGTCCATACTAAACTTAGCTAACATCTTGTCAATGTACGTGGCTTGGTTAATCTTAACATTCTCAACTTCTTATTTCTAAGAAGTTTAATACCGAAAATGTAACTAGCTTCTCCCAAATCCTTCACACTAAATTGACTAGATAGCTAAACCTTTGTTGATGATAATATCCTTACATCATTACTAGTGAGTAGAATGACATCGACATAGAAAACAAGAAAAATCACATTTAAACCTTCTTATTTTCTGTACACACATAGTTCGTCTTCATTTTGAGTAAATCCATAAGGCTTTAATAGTATTATCAAAATGAATGTTCCATACTCTGGATGCCTGTTTATGTTCATAAATGAACTTCTTAAACTTGCAAATATTTGTTCTTGACCTTTTGCAATAAAACTTTCCGGTTGAGCATAGAGATGTCTTTGCTTAAATGACCATTCAGAAAGGCCGTCTTGATATCCATTTACCATATCTTGTAGTTATAGTAACAGAAGATGGCAAGAAATATACAGATGGATTTTAGCATTGCCATTGGGGAATAGGTTTCCTCACAATCGATTCCCTCTTTCTGAGTATACTCTTTCATCACAAGCCTAACTTTGAAGGTTTTCAGCTTCTCATCTACTCTTTTCTTCCTCTTGTATGCCCATTTATACCCAATGGGTTTTATCCTTTCAGTCGAAGTTACAAAATTTCGAACATGATTGAAGTACATAGATTCAATCTCAACTTTTATTACTTCATACCACATATCTATATTAGCATCAACAATAGCCATTTCGTATTTAATGGGATCTTGTTCTTGGTGATCGGAGACTAGGTCAAAAATCTCCCCAATCCACATTTCTGGAACCCTAGATATCCTCTCACTACGACGAGGCTCATTTGGTATAGAATCCTTAGGTTATGTGTTTTCTTGTTCTATAATTAGGTCGTTAGAAGTTGACTCAGTAGAAAACTTCTTTATAAGTTCCAACCTAGTTGAACCTTTAGTAGATGTACTTTGTTCATCCTCTACGTATCTAACATTGGTACTTTCTAGTACTTTCTGCTCCTTGGAATGAAAAAAGTAATCCCTTTTTGTTCATTTTGAATACCTAACAAAATAGTATGATTTTGATCTTGGTTCCAATGTATTTTCTTTAATCAGTATATAAGCAAGACAACCCTATATCTTAATATGGTTTAGACTTGGCTTTCGTCCAATCAACATCTCATAGGGTGTCTTAGGTATTGACTTGAAAGGTACTATGTTCAGAATGTATGCCGCTATTTCTAGGGCATATCTCCAAAAAGAGATTGGAAGAGTTATATGAGACATCATGCTTTAGACTATTTCCATCAACATTCAATTTCTTCTCTCAGCTATTCCATGCTGCTAGGGTATCCTAAGAGCACTGAGCTGAAATACTATACTATGATGTACCATATAGTCCCTAAACTTACCTAGGAAGTACTCTCCACCACGATCCAATCTAAGAGTTTTGATTAGTTTATCTATTTGACACTCCACCTTAGCTTTATACTTTTTAAACTTGTCTAAAAAGTCAAACTTGTGCCTTCTCAGGTAAACGTAATCAAACATTATACAATCATCTATGAATGTAATAAAGTACTCAAAACCTCCTTTTGCTGGTGTGAATAGGGGACCACACACATCAGTGTGAACTAAACTCAGTATTTCCTTGACTCTTTTTGCCTTTTGGGTAAATAACCTTTTCGTCATTTTTCCCATAGGCATGATTCATACTGAGGCTAACTTTCCAATATCAATGAGCCTAAAGGCCCATAATGGATTAGCCTCTAAATCCTAGTTAAGTTAATGTAACCCAACTTTAAATGCCTTAAATACGAGTTATTGATATTGTCATTTCTCTTTTTTTTAAAAGGTTTACTTATAATGTTGTTGGCTTGATTGCTAATAGGATTTATGATAGGGTCTAAATTAGTCATATTTTTTCTAGTTATTTGAGACTATTTTGTGATACATTTTGTGAAATAACTAGTCATATTCCTTTATATTTGATATTTTACCTTTGGAAAGGTATTTTGTGCATTATTTCAGATTTTAAGGGTAAAATAAAGCAAAATCGTCACAAAGTAGAATGTAGGCGGCACCAGCCCGAGAAGGACAACCGGCACCGGTCTTCTACTGGAAAAATAAGGAAATGCAGAGCAATTGGAAGGGCAAAGGAATTGAATGAAACAAGGTAATTGGAATTGGAAACAAAGAAACAATTTTGACTGGCTTCATCAATTAAGCCGACAACAAGATGAAGACGACAGCAGTAAAACAAAAGAAAGAAGTGAATTCGGTGGGCCAAAAGAAGAGTCAACATAAGTAGCTAAACTAAAGGACAAAAGCTAAATTAATTCGGTGGCTGAGAAAGCAAAAGCAAGAGGAAAAAGTGCAATTTCGGTTCATGGCTCCATGGCTCAATTCCATTTCAACAACAAAGGAATTCAGTAGAAGCAAAGAAAGAACAAAAGCAAAATCTTGATGGGCCCAAATGTAAAGCAAAGTCAACAATGGTAGGCTGGAAAAGAAGTAATCGAAACAAGACAACAGAAGAAGAAATGGTGTGCGGCTTCGATGGCTTTCGCACGGCTCAATTGAGTCGATGCAAGAAGAGATTAAATTTTCGGTGGGTCTGGATGGTAAGTGGCTCAATTAAGCCAATTGCAAAGGCAAAAAGAAAATGAGAAGTAGCTTCGGTGGCTCAATAGTTTCACTGCTCCAATTGAAGTCAATTTAAGCAAATTTCAGCACAATTCCAATTCAAACATCAAAGGCTTCAGCAAACACGACAAAGCACAAAAAGACAAAGTCCAATTCAAATTGAATTTCCAATTTACAAAAGTTAAGGTGGTGGATTCCATTAAATTCTCTTAGGTTTTTATTTTAACAATGTCTAATCCTTTTTTGTTTTGGATTATTTTTAGGTAATTACTTCTTTTTCTATTTAGGACTCTTTTAGGAACTTTGTGAGCCTATAAATAAAGGTCAATTTACCCTAGGAAAGGAGGTGCACAATGTAGGGACTTAGATTTATTTTAGAGTGCATCGCCAATATTTTCTCGAGATAAATAATTCAAGGAAGATTGTACAAGAAGGTCTTCAAAGAAAGAAGAAGAAAGCTTGTCTATGAGTATCTATTTCTTTCATTTGTTTTCTTTTTCTTGAACAATGATGTATTAATTATTTTATTGTAATTTGATATTATTTTAGATATTCATGATTTTTAGAGTTATTTGATCTTTTGATTAATTGATTGTTCTTCTTGGTATTTAATTACTTGGGCGTATTATGTGATTAGTTGGTTGTTTTTTTCCATTAGCTTGCTAGACCAAAGAGGTTGATGGTAGTTGCAATTGATTAATTTCATATTTATTGGCTGTTAACTTGCTAGACCAAAGAGGTTGATGGTAGTTGCAATTGATTAATTTCATATTTATTGGCTGTTAACTTGCTAGACCAAAGAGGTTAATTGCTGAGGCTTAAGTAATTAAAGGTTAATTAATGTTTGCCAGACCAAGGATTCATTGATTAATTTAATGCTTTAAATTTGCCAGACCAAGAAAATTTAATTAAGGATTGTATTTAATGCATCTTTTGGGTGAATTAGTTGAGACAGGCCAAGTGATGCTAATTTATCTAGAGGATAGTGATTTCATGGATTGACCATCGAAGTCAATCTACCTTCATCCTTCATAATACCAAGAGAATAATTGGTTATGATGATGGTTGGATACTTTAAAATCATGTTTGTCTAAACAAATGGCTTGAGTTACATAATTCTCCATCTTTGACACGTATATATTTTTATTTTATTTTATTTTATTTCGTTTTCACTTTATTTAGTCGGTTAAATAATGAAAGAAAGGTGATTAATGTATACTTATTCCTTGAGGATCGACACTCCTTTGAACCCTATGCTAAGTTTAATAATGAGTATGCTTGTCCATATGTGTAATTTGGGTTTAACGTTTTAATGTAAATTTGATTGGGAATGTACTTAGCTTTTATATGATTTTTATACCCAAATCTATATGCAACAATTTATGAAGAAGAAATTTCTATACATGTGCCTAGTACATAAAATATTTCCATCTCTACTGATAGAAATATCAGAATGAAAAGAAACAAAATAACCATAATTAATAAGCCTTGCAACTAAAACCAAATTATGTTTGAAACTAGGTACATATAAAATATTCTTCAATAAAATTGTTCTATTATCCTTTTTTTGCTGCAATTTGGAAAAACAATCTCTCAGTATGAGATTAGCTTTTGAAAAATGATATTTTGACCCCAAAAAATATTTTATTCGTATTCTTTTGGGAATGGAAGATTTGATTGGCCTTGTGAGCCAATGGAATTAGATTGGTCATGTGAACAAGTGAAGACGTTGAGTATCAGCAAGGGTTTTGACATTTGTACTAGCTCTCGTTAGATGTAGATGACTCCAAATAACCTAGCTAGTTCTAAAAATTATCTTAATCTAAACGGGGCGATAGAATATTGAGATTAGTCATCCTAGCTAGTTATTTAGTGCCTGGCAATTGCCTATGCCTTTGGTGCATATTATTCTGAGCTGTTTACGATTGCTAGGTAGGGACACCTGGTGTGTTTAATCCCTTGTCGCTTCGATGGTGATTGACATTAGGATTGGGACTTTTAGGCTTACAGTGATAAGTAAAAGATGCTTATCTCTCGGTACTTTACTAATATGCACTTACCGCTCTGGTAATGCACAGTTGAGTGTTGTAGGCATGCGTCCTAATACAATAAGACTGTGATGTCGAATGCAAAGCCCTGTGAGCTTTGTACATAAGGTGACCTTCTATTAAGAGAAGTGCCTGTATTTCTGAAATAGGGACAGTGATGTTGAATTAAACTCAGTTTTCAAAAAATGATTGAGTTTGGAATAAACTCCTCCTAGTGAATTGTAAAGTTATTTTTAGTGGAAAAATATAATGTTTTCCTGTAATGGATTTTTGAAGCAAAACTTGGAAATACTTGTGTCATAAAACACTGGCACGCACGGGACTCACTGAGTGATTTTCACTCACACTTGTCTTTTACTCTGTTTTCTTAGGATACAGAGCTTAGGGACCACACAACTAGAAGACGATACCACAAGATAGGTCTACAGAATATATTTCTTGTACATATATATTATATTACTGCCATAGTACACATGATAGTGTATGTTGAACCTTAGTTTTGGGTTGTATATTACCGTAGCGTGACTTTAATATATCAGTATTAGTACTTATTTTGTCCATATCAATTCTATTAGTTATAAAGGTCCTTTATTTGGGAAACTAGACCGGCAACCCCTAAACTTATTACACACTTCCGATATTATTTCTAGTAGGAGTGTTACATGAGGATTGCCTAGTATGTATTCTTAGTGTTCTTGGAAGTCTAGAGAGAAAATTAGATCAAGAAAAAATGAAGGCTTGAAAAGGTTGTGTGTTTTGAATAGTAGGGACCGAATGTAAAGCTTTTGAGAATGTTTCGGTTGGCTTGGTGTTTGGAGAGTTCCTAGAAGTTAAATGAGGTCTTTTGAAATTTGAACTTTCAAAAGAATGTTGAGAAAATAATGGAGGATGAAGGTGTGGCAAATTGATGATGATGAACGAGAGGATGAGAAGAAGAAGAAGAAGAAAAAGAAGAGAAATAAAAGAAGAAATGGAGAGGTTGCTTTATTATAGTAAAAGACGAGGAGACCGAGTGGGATAGTTATTCTAGGAGTTTGTGGGATTTTATGTTTGAAATTTAAAAAGCTAGAATAGAGAAAAAGTGGCTGAACATAGGAAGAAGTTTGAGGGTACTCTAATGGAAGTGTTTCGGTTATCATGGAGAAAGGAAGAGGAAAAGAGTGGCTTTGGTTATTTAGTAGAGTTTGAAGCCTAATAGAAAATAAAAGAGAAGAAAGATAGAAGGAGCTAGTGCTTACTCTTGGCTGCTAGGATGCTTCTAGAAAGCAAAAATGGCTGAGGGCTTTTAGGAGGTTTTCTAAGCTTTCAACTTTCAAACTTAAAAGAATCTGAATGGAGAAAATGTAGGAAAGTGAAAGTACAATAATGGGGGTTGCTCGTCTTTAATGAAGGTAGAGGAATGGAAGAATGTTTCGACCAGCTTAAAGGCTTAGAGAAACTGAGAGAAAAAAGAAGAAAGAATGAGAAAGATTCTGGTTGCATGGAAGAATATTGAGGCTAAAATTTCTGGTTATGAAGAGTTCAAACATGTGGAGCAATTGTATGGATTTGTTGTACCTTTACATTAGAATTCAAAGGATTTTGAATAGAGGGTTTGTAGCTGGAATTTAGAAAGATTTAAAGGAGCTGCCATGGTGGCCTTGACTGGCTGCTATAGTGAAAAAGAAGAAAGAAAATGATTCGGTCAATTTGAAAGCTAAAGGAACCAAGAGCTTAAAGGGGAAAAGAAATGGAGAATGGAGGAATGGAACAATGCCTTCATGTTTATTGTTAGTGAAACCAAGAGTAGGGAGAATGTTTTTGTGAAGATTAAAGGCATATGTTTTGTATAAAAATCTTAGTTTGAAGGCTAAAACTGTGCAAGAGCAAGAGAAGAACAAGTTTTAATTTTACGTAAACTTGAGAAAGCTAATTTGTTAATGAAATGATGGAGTTAACTATATTGTTTCGGTCACAAAAGATTAGAGAGAATTTGAGAAGCCTTAAAATGAGCAAAGAAAAATTCATCTTTCTAGTAAAAACATGAACCAAGCAAGGTAAGTTTCTTTAGGTGAAAACCTAGGTGATTCAAGTTTTGAAAAACCAAGACTTTTTCTAACCTTAGCCTTAGAGTCTCCTTGAAATTCTTCTCCCCATTCTTTTCCTATATTTTGGCCAGTATGGCCTCAAACAAGATTGGAATTTTGGAACTAAATAACGTCATTAAGAGTTTAGGACATGTACAAGAAAATAGGAGAATTTAAAAAGAAAGAGAGTTTAAATTCAAATTAGTTAGGACATGAGCATAAAGATAGGCAACCAAAATCTTACTAGATTCTCCCTAGGGCATGAATAAAAAAGTTAAGAGAATTCATCTTAAGACATTACTCTCAAGTCAAAGGAATGCAAGAAAATTTTCAAAAGAAATTTGAGTGGTAATAATCTGCCTAAGTAGGAAAGATTAAAATCCAGAATAATTTTGTTACCAATTGGATTTGAACTCAAGTTGCTGGCAATTATTCATAAGATCTAACCATTTAACCACAACAACTCTTGTGTCCACTTCCGCTACTATCTCAGTTCACCCTTATCTAATTTGTCTCATCACTAACCTAAATAAGATTCCACTCATTCAAACAAAAACTATAACTACCAAATAATCTACCTACTCAATAAAGCTACACATATCTAATTTATATCACATATAGATACATCAAAACTTCATAAGCTCATAATATATGTCGTGCAATGCATGCTCCCTTATATTTCTAGGGTGGCTTTAGATGGAGTTTTACATATTTTCTACACTTCCAAAAACCGATGCAAAACCTTTTTGTTCACCCTACCCATGGTTGCATCTTTTTCTCTCTAAAGATTTGATCTTCAATTTCACAAAAGTTGAAATCTTTCGTTAGCACCTAGATTGAGCCATGCACCATTGTGAAGGAGGTACCTGAACTTTTTTTTTTTCCCTCAAAAAGTAGCCAATTTTGCATAGCCTTGCTATAACTGTGTTTCTTTGATTCTGAGTTTTGAACATGATAATTGGGTATTTTGTAGTTGAATTGTTTGGGTGTTGTCTGTTCATTTGTTTTGTATGAATTCTATGGGTATAATGTATAGTTTCAGTCAGATTCTAGGTAATGGATGTTTTAAGTGTTTGTGGTTAATCAAAGCAGAGCAGCTTAATTGTTTTCATGGCATTTTGTTCTTTGTTTGAATGGAAGTTGTGGGTATAAATAAAGGGTGGATTGATTAGCATGTGGGTTGTGGAATGTGAGAATAAAATTTAGTGATATGATATATGTTGGTATATTATATATTGTTATGATATAAAATAGGATGTTATCATTATATTATAATATATGTTATTAGATTGTAACATATGTGTTATAATAAATAAATAAATATATATATATATATATTATATTATAATATATGTTATAGTATAGCCCTATTGTACGGTAGTTAATATTATGATTGACAAATATTATTTCATATATTCATTAGTTTTATTATGGGGAATAGCTTAATATTATTATGTCTAATTAACATAATATAACTATTGTGAAACCCCACCTAAAACCAACCCTAGAGTAAGGGGGTCGGGAATGCATATCATATTATTTTGTATGAATATATATGTTTTTGAATGATTTTATGTGCTTTAGAATCGTGGATTATAAGGTTAAATGCTTAGTTATGCTTTTGAGTAGGAGGGGTAAAATGGTAATTTTGCCTGAGGTCAGAATAGGGAGATAACTTGAGGAGTAGATAAGGAAAATATGTGGGTGAGGAAATAAGAACAAGAATTAGTGTGGTTTAGTGGTTAGAGCTTGGTGAATTAATTTCTAAGGTCATGAGTTCGAATCCCATCATTTAAGTTTTATCATGATTATCTTCATTAAGTTTGAATTTTTGTTTTCTTGCATTCCATAAAAATAGGAATGTTGTCTTAGGGGAGACATGAAGAGAATGTCCTAATCTTATCCTCATGTCCTAAAAAGAATTCTAGAGGAATTCTTGTCCTATTTACTACCTCTAGCTTGTCCTAACATCTTTATAATTTAAATCCATTAAATCTCTTCTCTTGAATTCCAAAAAAAAAAAAAAATTCTGGGATAATTCCTTCTCCTTGAATTTCGAAAATCAGCTTTGGGGGTTAGGGAGTTGGCCGAAAATAGGAGGGTAAATAGGAAGGGTTCCAAGAGAAAATCAATCACCATGAAAGGACCTTCAAATCTACCTTCATTGTTGTTCATACTTTAGTGGAAAGAAATCTGGAAATTTTCCAGAATTGTTGCAGACCCTTTCTTCGAAAATTCAGGCCATAATCCCATTCATTTCCTGCCAAGAAAATAGTCATTTTATGTGGCTTGGAAGCTAGAAAAACTGTGCAAATTTCGGACTACACAAAACAGCACCAAACCAGAAAAAAAAAATTGGGCATTTCGCAGCTTGCAATCAAGGAAATGAAGCTGTTTTTAGTTCACCTTCAAGCCAGCAAATCTCTTCTGTATTTGTCCAGAAATAAGGCTGAAAAACCAACCTTGGAAGACCCTCAAACACCCCAGAAGAACCTCTAAAAATTGAGCTAAGAGTGTGCAAAATTCTGCACCAAAAATTCTGCAATCATCGAAAATTCTGAACAACTTGAAACCAGAATTTTCCAGCCTTGCTTCCTTCTAGCCTAAGGCTGAAAATCATCTTTAACCTCTGTAAAAATTGAACTTGCTCAGCTGTAGACTGAACATCATAAACCCTACTCTTACCTTGAGCATAAGGATTCCATAGCTGCACCACAAAACACTCATCAGATCACTCCATTCAAAATCTTTTGAACTTCAAATAATTTCAGCATTTTACTCCATTAAAATCACTCTTGCATTAGGCTAATTAACCAGAATTTTCTCTGCCTTTATGGACTGAATTTCGGCCAGCCTTGAGCAACATTAACCTTCAATCATTTCAGGAAAAACTCCATGTTCAATCGGCACCATTGGAAGACATAGAAACCTTTCTTGATCAAAACACCATAGCTAACCTCTTACCTTAAACATCTCCACTATTTCCTCCATTTAAATTTCAAAAAAACCTGATCATCCTCTCTCCTTCTTGCTGAAAACCGAAACCCTCACTCATTCCATACCATTCGTCCAGCCTTCTACCAAAATTCGTTCAGCATTCTTCCAAATTCTCTCCATTTTCACCTAGAACACCAAGAACACACACTAACCTTCTTCAAGCCTGACCCTACTCTAAACACCTCCAATCACTCTCAAACACTCCAAATCACTTCCATTTAATCCCTAAACCTCATTTCTGTTATTTATAACACAAGACCTCGCAAACAAAAATTTTCAAGCGGATCGAAATTAACCTTTTACTTGAAGGTCTCAAGAACATCAACAAGGTAAGTCAAGAACACCCTTCTTGTTCATCTTCTTCCATTCAATTATATCATTCTAATGATCTCTCTCTCTCTCTCTCTCTCTCTCTCTCTCTCTCTCTCTCTCTCTCTCTCTCTCTCTCTCTCTCTCTCTCTCTCCTAACCGAAATGGTTGATCAATCATCAACCATGATCGTTTGTTTCGTTGGACCATTCAAGACACTCCATCGCGCGTGGACCTTCTTTTGTCTTCTTCAAAGTACTCGACAATCAAGTATTTATTCTTAAATCTCTCTTATTAAATTCTGAAATCATGTCTCTTAGGTGTTGATAGGGAGATGGAATATGATTGGGAGATTAAGGATATGCATAAAGGGATTGGGGTTAGGACATGATGATTGTTGTATATGACTAGGATATATGTATTTTCCTTTCGAATCAATGTATGTTCTTCATGCTTAATGAATTTTATGGATGTTTGAAGCATGATTAGATATTATGACACCAAAGGTGATTAGGCTTTTATGTGCTTATTGTTCCATGGAAACCATGATTGATGATTACGCTTAGTAGGATTTTAGCCATGTGATGGTATGAGATAGTTCAAGTGTATGTTCATGAATGGAATAATTTATTGTTTGATGATGGAAAATGTGATCATGAATCTTTTCTAGCACTAGGAAAATCATGAAAAGAGATTATTTTCTTATTAATTCTAGGGTATATTCATTAACAAAATTTATCACAAAAAAACCTAGAATTACTACTATATTTTCCTTCAAAATTTGAAATACTAGGGGATTTGGATTGGAATATTTAATTAGACTATTAATATTTTTATTAAACAAAAATTTAATAAAATTCATTTATTATTAATTTTATTTATTACTAATTAATTATTATCTATTAAAAAAATTTAAAATTAATTAATTAAAAATTATTCAATTTATTATTTATTTATAATAAAGCTATTTTTAAATTATCATTTATTAAAATTATTTAGGATTTAATATTATTTAAAATTCAAACCTTGGTTTATTTATTAATAATAACACTCAAGAATTATTATTTGAGTCTATAATTTATTAACAATTATTTTAGAACCCCTAGTTATTTTAACTTATCAAACTAGACTTATTTTATGAAATTCTTTAGCATCTAGCCTTAAAGCTTAGGACATTAAGGTCATGGTTAATCATGGTTGTAGCTAGTTGAGCTAAGAAGTATTTATGTAAGGCAGTTATAGCTTGAATGTGACCTTATGTTTTGTGTTTACCCTAGGCGGGGTTAGGTCAGCCTTGGAAGACTTTTGAGTTTGAGCAAGCAAAGAAGCAGGTAAGCTCCTGCATGGAGTTTTGTGAAGACCAAAAGTTATTGTGGCAAGCAAATGCAATGTATATGGACACTTATTTGTAAAGGCAATTAAGGACTATTTTCCTTTTTATTTCGGTCAAGCAAATCATTTGAAAATTGAACAAGCAGTTTTATACAAATCTAAACTTTTTCTAAAACCCAACTTGACTAGACTTTTGGAAACCCTTAATTGCTATTTCCAAATAAAGCAAAGTTTTGATCAATTTTCTCCCAAGGGGAACAATCAACGTTGAGTACTCAATAGGGGTAGACCACCAGGACTAGTCTTTGAAGGGTTAGGGTAAGTCTCTCAGTAGCTGGCCACCTCTGAGGGGTGAGTCTTTCCCGGATAGGATGCCAGTCCGGTAGGTCATACCGGTCCGAGCTAGTAAGTTTCAATCATGTGGACTGTGTGTTCCGGAGTGGACAACCGGTAAGTTTGGGTGTAGAGATGGAGGAGTATCTCACCCGGTAAGCTGTACACCTACCTTTTGTCAGCTTGCCCAAAGTGTGGCATTCTGACTGTTATTTAGTCATGGGGCCCAACGTGTGGTAACCCATGGCTACCCATTTGAGTGGTTGTATTTATTGTGCACATGTATGGTTTGAAAAGTGAAACACCACTCTTTATTTTCAGCATTTATGTACTGCTTGCCAGCACTTTTCCTTACGAAACTTTTACAACTTGCATACATGAATTATTTTACCTAAAACACTCAAAGCATACACGGGCTTATTGAGATTTTTATCTCACCACCTTTTATACCATATTTTCAGGAAGATCCTGCTGTGGAGGTCATTAGCTAGATTGTTGCCTATGCTTGAAGACTCATGCTATTTACTTTAAGTGTTCTTCGAGAGATTTTTGCAAACAATTTATTTTGGAATTGTGCCAGTATTTATCTTTTGGGTTGTAATAAATTTAATTTTAAAGTCTTTTATTTTATTTTATTTTCCTGTAACCTAGTTATAAAGACCCCTTGTCATTTGGACGGAGCGACATCACTGGCCCTGTTGGGCCTAGGTAGTGGGGTGTTACAACTATGATATTGTTTTTTTCTTCCATAATGTATTATTTTAATTTGTGTTGTAAATATTATTATCATCTCACTAGGTATTATATTGATGCCATTATTATAATTTTTATAATATAGTATAGTACATATTATTATTTATGATATTTATTAGTTATAATACTTATTATTTGTAGTATTAATTAATTAATTAATTATTTAATATACATGTATTTTTATTTTATTATTTAGTTACTTATTTATTTATCTATTTATTCATTTAATTATTTATCTAGTTGTGCATCTTATTTAGTATATTACTTCAGTACATATAATTTTATTTGTCATATTATTTAGTACATACTATCTTTTATTGTTCGAATATCTGCTTCTTATTGATTTGCTTTGTTGAAATCTCTCATATGCAAAGTATGGTTTCAAAAGAAGGAATCCGGGAGTGGAATGAAATACCTTTAAATGGGATATTAATCATGCTTTGGTGAAAATAGGAAAGTTGAATTGTAGATGTATTATTATGTTTAGTAGTGTAGTATTTAATTGGGAATTTGTAATTTTCGTGTTTAGATTGGAGTGAAATCCAAGCACAAAGAGCAACCTACTAGCTCAAGGGTTTAAATTAACTTCACAAGTAAATCTTTCAATAAAATTATTTGTTGTACAAATGATATATTGCAAGTCAAATGTTGCTATTGTTATGGTAAAAGAGGTTGTATACTTAAAATGCAATTGTGGGCAATTTCTTTCCTTTTGTGAAGACAAACATGTCAATGAAATACAGACTTTTCAAACAAATGAAAATTTTATTAAATACAAGTTTCAAAACAAAATTCACTTAACTATGATTGCATTTTCAGAACATTAAGATACTGCTTATGAATTTCTCCTAAATGGAACAAACAAACGTTGAGTGCTTAATAAAGGTTGGCTAATAGTACTAACTTTAGAAAGTTATAGTAAGTCTTTCGGTAAGAAGCCACCTCTGAAAAATGAACTCTTTTTGGATAAGGTATCAGTACTAGTTAGTTAGACTGGTCCAAGTTAGCAACCCAGTCTAAGTGGATTGTTCCTCCAAGTAGACAACCAATAAGTTTGAGGTGAGAGATGGAGGAGAATCTCATCTAATGGGCTGATCACCTATTGTATTGTGATGTAAGGTTTTATAGTACTTGGTCATAACGTAGGGTTTCATGGCCTTGGGCTATAATGCATGGTTTCATAGTCCTACTTTTAAGAGTAGTTTACTTTTCTAAATGCCCTCTTTTGTTTTATGATTAAAAGTTGCAAACTACCACTCGATGTATTAAAAAGGTATTTGATAACTTGCAAATATTTCTTGTTAAGCATTTAAAGCTGCATTTTACAAAATAACTTTAAATAAACAAGAGCACACATAGGACTTACTGGGGAATATTTCTCTCACCTGTTATGGCATGTTTTCAAGGAGATCTTACATTGAGTAGGTTGTGCTTGCCTAAAGATTTGAAGACATTATTTCTTTTATTGATGTATTTCATTCGAAGACTTTTTAGTTTTCTTTATTTTAAGACATGTATAAGTATTTGATTAGTTGTAATAAGTTTAAATTTAGTTTATTTCTTTTGAGTTTACACTTTACCTAATTATGAAGATCACTGGTTTTAAGAACACAGTGACATCCCTGGCCCTTTTGGGATACAGAGGTAGTGGGTGTTATAGATATCTCTTATATGCATATCCCTTGATAAAAATGAGAGGCAACAACTTAGGCAACTCAATCAACAAATGGATTTCCTTTTAGTTCAAGAACGTTGTGATGTATGTGGCATTTTCTCCTGGAGAAGAAAAGTGATCATTGCTAAAATTCACCCAAAATACATATGGATTCATCCCAATAAATATTGCTTGAACAATGGAAAAAGAGGCTTTGTTTTCAAAGTTGAATATTAAGATCTCCGACAATATAGTTCAAACCTTCCTTATGACTTTCTTATCATGTTTGTAATATCCTACCCTAAATTCAAATAAAAATGGGGGAGTATGTCATTCATGAAGTATGAGCATATAATATGATTCTTACATATAGATGATTTACATGGATTACTTGAATTTATTTGATTATAATATGTGAATAAAATTAATTGCTTAGGAGATAATGGAGAAATCATTCCTTAGAATAAGGGAATATAAAATATTTTATATGATAGCTATTTGGAGTTATACATTTATTTATTTATTTTTTAAGAAATAATTTATTGTTACATTTTTATTAAATTATTTCATTAGTTTATTTATTCATAAAGAAAAAAAACGAAGGGAATGAGTTATAAAAATTCTTCTAGGGATGCTAGACCTTCTCTTGTAATATATCTAATTTTGATAATTTTTCTTGTGTGAAAATCCTGGCATGTAATGGGTCGTGAGCTCTGGGATTTCATCTTCATCTTTTTATCTAGTATTTCTAACCTTCGTGATCTCAATCATACTTATATTGTGCCGGTGCCTAAGATAACGACGCTTCCAGAATGCAAGATTTTTGTCCTATCAGTCTTTGTAATATTGTTTATAAGGTTATCTCACGAATATTGGCCAACGAGTCAAGGGTTTTTTTTTTTTGGAATATGTTATTGATGACTCCCAATCAACTTTTGTCCCTGGTTACCTGATAACAGATAATATTGCAGTGGCTTTTGAGGCATTTCATAATCTTAAGTCTTACAGTTATTGTCAAGTGGATGTTTTTGCTCTCAAATTAGACATAAAAAAAGCTTTTGACAGGGTGGAATGGCCTTTCCTTGAAGCTGTGATTTTGCATTTAAATTTTCCTCAAAAATATTGTTTGCCTAATCATGTGCTATATTACTACAGTTTCCTTCTCAGCCCTGATAAATGGGGTCCCCTCTCCAACTTTTTCTCCCTCCTGTGGCGTCCATCAAGGAGATCCTCTATCTCCTTTCCTATCATTTTCTTGCTCTGAGGGTCTCTCAACTATGCTTAGGCAAGAGGTGGAAGCTGGTTGTTTACACGGTATGCCTTTTGGTAGGGCGGGGCTGTGTGTTTCACATTTGTTTTTTGCAGATACAGCTTATTGTTTGCTTGGACAAACTTTACCAATATTGAGGCTATTCAAAGTGTTCTACATTGCTATGCAGGGTTGTCTGGCCAATTTGTAAACTTCTAGAAATCCACAGTTTTCTTCAGTAAAACCATTACAGAAGAACAACAGCTTCTGTTGGAGCAGGCACTAGGAGTTCAGCGTGGTGGGGATGATGGTTGTTATCTTGGACTTCCCTTCTTACCAGGACATTCTAAGTCAGCCATCTTTTCATTTATAAAGGAAAGAGTTTGGAAGAAACTTCATGGTTAGAAGGAGAGTTTTTTGTCTATTGCTGGGAAAGAGATACTTATTAAATCAGTTAATTATTCAGGCGATCCCAACTTATGCCATGCAATACTTTGCCCTTCCGAAGTCTCTCTGTACTAAAATCCTGACTATGGTGCATAATTTTTGGTAGGGACAAAAACAGGAAGAGCGTAAGCTTTGCTGGAAAAGGTGGTCGGATTTATGCCTTTCTAATGAGGGCAGTTTGGGTTTCTGCAATTTGCGTCTTTTTTATCTTGCAAAGTAGGGGTGGTGGATTCTGAAATTCCCCTCTAGTCTCATAGCTCGAGTTTTTAAAGCTAAGTATTTCCCAATGTCTGACTTCTTGCATGCTCTTAGGGGCCCCAGTACTAGATTTCTCTGGCAGTGCATCTTACAGGGTAAGGAAACATTGGACGCAGGCTTAAGATAGAGAGTTGGGAATGGAGAAACTATTAATATTTGGCATGACAACTGGCTCACATCTACTGGAGGCTTTAAATCTATTCTTGATCGTAGTGAGGAATATCAGTTTAGTACTGTTTCGGCATTGATAAACCAAGGCTCTTTTGCTAGGATATGCCCATTTTACAGTAAATGTTCTTACCTTTTGAGGCCTCTATTATCTCTTGCATCCCTTTTTGTCAAATAAATGTTGTGGATATGATGGTTTGACATCATTCCCACTCTGGAAAGTACTTCGTAAAAAGTGGCTATAAAGCTTTGCTCCAAGCTCGTTACTCCTCTAATGTTTCAGCCTTTGTGTTCGACCTCTCATACTTTCGCAATTTCTGGAAGGGTATTCGGGGCCTTTGAGTTCCTCCCAAAGTGAAGCATTTTGTATGGAAGGCATGCTAAAATATCTTACCAAGTGGATTTAATCTCTCAAGGTGCATATGATGCGATTCTAAGTGCGGGGTTTGTAGTTTTTCCACTGAGGATGACTGTCATGTTTTCTTTCATTGTAAGTTATCTAAATCAATGTGGAATAGTTTCAGCTTTGGAGCCCGTTTGCTTAGCCGTCCTCATCACTCTTTTTTCGACATCGTTCGTTTTGTTTGGAAGGAATTTCCAGAGACCGTTGTTATACTCTTCTGCCTGGTATGTTGGAACCTTTGGCATGCAAGAAACAGGTACATTTTTTAGTATTCTTCCACCTCAGCAGAGCAAATTATTCTTTAGAGTATGGCTTTGGCTGATAACCTCCAAAGTACTATATTGGTAAGAAACTCTTTCCATACTCAAAACTCCTTCTCTGTGCCTTGGCAGCCTTTGGGGGATGGTGAAGTGAAGGTTAACTTTGATGGCACTCTTGTTGGGACCAGTGTGGCTCCTGGGGTTGTGGTACGAAACTCATCTAGCCAGATCTTATGTGCGTCATCTATGCGAGTCCCTTCATACCATGATGTCGAATATGTGGAAGCTTATGCACTCTTAATGGGGGTTCGTTTTGCTGCTCTAAATGGTTTTTCCCATATCACTTTTGAAGGCGACTGTCAGAATGTGATCCACAAGATTAGGGCTAGCGGACTTGATCTTTCTACTGTCAGCCATCTTATCCGTTCCATTCGAGACATGCTTCATGTTTTTTCTTCAGCTTCTATTTCTTTAATTCCTAGGGATGCCAATAAACATGCTCAATCTTCTTGCAAAACATAGGCTTGGTTTGTTTCACCCTTGTGAGTGGTATGGGAACTTCCTCTCAAATGTAATCTTGGCTGTTTTAGCTGATTTATCTACTTAATACAAGTTTTACTCAAAAAAAAAAAAAGAAGTATAGAAAATTATTATTATTCTGACCTAGGGTAGCTACCACTCTTGGAAGAAATAAAGGGAGAATTATTTTATTTGGAGAAAGATTTTGAAGAATTTTCAAAATCCTATTCTAGCAAGAATTATTCCCTATTTTTCCTCTCTTTGCCGACTCTTCCCCCCTCGTTGGCTAGATACAAGAGTTCCTAGTCCTATTAGGATTTAATTGAATTATCTGGCAAAGCCTAACTTAAGTAGCGACCCAGAGAATTTAGGAAAACCTCCTATTTTCTCTCCTTATTGCTGCCTCTCCCTATTCTTTTCCTAGTCCAATGTTTTCTCTCCCCAAAACATAAAATAAATCAGATTTTGTTTAGCTAAGATCCTCTCTAGCTATCATCCTCATCTCTCTTGTAAAACACCAAAATTCCTCTCTTCTTCTCAAGCAAATTGGCTCTATTGTTGAAGGAAAAATTCTGCACAACACCTTCTATTTTAGCCACCTTTCATGGAAAGAAAACTTGAAGTTTTTGGTGGAAACAAAAGTTAGAAAATATCATCTTCCCTCCCTAAAGCTATTTGAATCAAGGTTGGCAAAAGTTAACATCAAAAGTTTCTCTTTTTCCTTTGATTCCATATTGCTGCCATTCTTGAAGAAAATAGGTTTCATATTTTAAAATTTTCTAATGTGCTTTTCCTGACAGAAGATGATTAAAAACTTATGTTTATGAATCATACTTTCTTAGATTTTCAAATTTAAAAAAAAAAAAAAAAACTTCTTTCAAAGGATTTTTTACTAAAGAAAAACATATTTTCCCTTTATTTATTATATTCTTAAAGTTGGAATTTTTCTTAGTAGATGATTTTTTGATAAGTTCTTGTGAGATCTTGAAGTATTTTCTTCTTGGGATGTAGTCACCTCACTCTATACTCTCTAGGGATGTCTTTTCTTGGGTTACTAAGTCCAAAAAGTTGATTTCTTGAAGCAAATATTAAATCATGTGCTTGCTAGAATTTCTGCAATATTGTGATACTTGATTGTTTTGATTCAAGATAATGTAGCAAAATAATTTATCTTTGCAATTTTATATTGTTTTTTGGACATAATTAGGTTGTTATTTGTGCTAGATATCACGCAAGAAAACCCTAGGATTGATCCCAGTAAATTTTTGAAAAACAAGGGAAAGAAAAAAAGCATTTTTTGATATTGCTATATGTTCTGGTTGAGGCTGGTTGATCCAAAATTTGCACGAATTTGGAGAAGTTCAAAATAGAGAAAATGTATCTTTATATGTGTAGTTGTTAACTGGAAAGTTTTAGAATTGTTTGATGTATGGATTTAAAGTTATGAATTTTTATTTGCTGCTTGTCTATTCTGGGCAGAATGCTACAGAAACAGTAACAAAATTTCTAGGCATGTTTTGGATATGAATTTCGTGTTTGGCCACCTGTATTCTATTCGTTATATGATAAGGTATCTCACTATAGAATTTGAGCTCAAACTGATGTCTTATCGTTACTGTTTTATCCTTAGCAATATAGATTATGTTTGCTGGAATTTGTGAACAGCATGTGTATTTTAAGAAAACTTACTAGGATTAATTTATATTCACATTTATGGATGTATTAAGGATTTAAATACTGATTTATTTGAGGTAAATGCTTACTGTATTTGAACTATATTTGGCAAAACCCAGGATGCTATAAATTAGGTGCCCCATGTGAAATATGTTTTTCGAAGGAGATTAGGATTAGGTTGTGACATTTCATTTTGTGGCTTTTTCATGGCCTTGGGAGATTGTCAAGAGTAAGGACTTACCTTTTGTGGTTGAAAAACTTATTTATTGCTAGATAAAGGTAAGTTCCCATGCATCTATAAACTATTGCCTATGTTTATTTTTGAAAACTTTTTTTAACTCGATACTTTCTAAATTTAGAAACTTTCTATAAATAGAAAACTTTTCTTTTAGAAACTTTTCAAAAAAAGAAACTTTCTAATTTTGTTCACTTGACATGGGTGCCATGCAGTTGACTTTAAGCTTTGTTCAATGGAACGAACTTATGTTTTCATGTTTATGCATATAAAATTGTTAAAATCTCGGGATGACTATTTTTAATAAGTGGCTCCTATTATTTATGCTTGAGCTAAATGCTGCACATAGAATAATATCTGTTTAGAAATATGAGCAATGAGAAAAACTTTGTTTGGCTAACGTTTTGAGCTGACACGATATGATCTACTGTAGGACTTTGGTAAATGTGAAATTTAATGACGTTGAGTACTCAATGAAGGCAAAGCCTCTATACTAGTTTTGATGGGATTACGGTTGTCTTCCAGTGGGTGGCCACCTCTAGTAGATTGACTGCTTTTGACTGAGGCCCCTGTGTAAGAGTGTAGTGCCAGTCTTCAACTTGTGATGGGGTTCAGAAGGAATCGATGACCGGACCTAAGATTACTGGATTGGGATTAAGGAAGAGAGGGAGAAATATCTCACTTGGTAGGATGTACACCTACCTGTTAGTTTGGAATTACATATACTAAACCTTTATATAGGAGTTACCTCTATGCCCTTACACCACTAGTAGTTTGGGACTTAATGTACTACACCCACTGGGTAGGAGCTGCTTCTATGCCCTTACCCCACTAATTTTTTAGTAATATAGATCATGGATGTTGTAACATCCCGCTACCTACATACCCAAAAAAGGAGGGGATGTTGACCTATTCAAAGGACCAGAGGTATTTATAACGAGGTACAAAAGAAAACTGCTAATAAAAGGAATGAAATAATCTTATTACATCTGAATCAAAACTTATACAAGCCTGAAAACAAAAAACAAACAGTTGTCTCTCAAATGAACTACAAAGGTAAAATAAAACAACTTCAATCTTTAAGTCATCCAACCTGCTCATAAATAGTTCTCCCTTGAAAATATGATATAAATAGTATGAGATTGACATCTCAGCAAGTCTTGTGTGTACACATGACACTTTAAATATTTCATATATGCAGGTTTATCAACATTCACAAAATATGTTTGCAAGTCAATTTCATTAACAACCAGTCATTGAGTGGAACAATATAAAACATATCCAAATTAATTCTCAGAAACCATCCACTCATCAATAGAATAGAATCATTAAGGGATAAAATGATGCAATGATAACAATGTCCAGATCATTAATTCCATTATGATAGCTTCCCAGTGTTACCATTCACCACTAGGTAGTAGGTGATCCGCCCACTAGAGTAAGATATTCCTCTATCTTTACACCTAACACACCAGTTGTCCAACCCAAAAAATAGTCCACATGGACAAACATGCTAGCTCGGACTGGCCTGACTAACTTGTATTGACGCCTTTTTGAGCAAAGTTCATCTTCTGGAGGTGGCCTCCTGCTAGAAGACTCACTCTAACCATGCAAGACTAATACTATTAACCTACCCTTATTGAGTACTCAACGTTCACCATTAGGTTTAATAATCAATCCCTTATTCATAAACTTTGAATATCTTGACTTTGCAAAATGTGGTTTTCACATAGAGTGTTTTCAAAACATTTCAGTAATTAAAAGAAGGAAAACAGTTTTCAGTTAAAGTCGTGATTTGAAAAAATCATTTAGAGAGCAAAACAACCACATTCCCAACCCAGGTAATCACAGTTCAACAATATTATTTCAACATCATCACAACATGTGACTTGCAAACAAGAGAATCATTTATTAAAACAGTTATGCAGGGACTTACTTGGATATTTCAAATAGCTAAGCCAAAAGTCAACTGCTTGCTCTCACTTCAAACTCCTTCCTTATCTAAAGTCAATGATTCCATAATCAAAATCCAAATACTACACATTGTCTAGCCACTATCATTTCATGCAAGCATGAATCCCCATGATCCCATTATTTACATAAATCATTCATGGCATCTAAATGGATTAATTCATCAATCTATATTCATAACCTTCCCTTATCATGCTATTTATCATCAAGCATGCATATATCTAATTCAAACCATCAATATGATAACTCCAATATTCAACTATCATTAAACCAACATAATAAACCAAATTGAATTAAATGGTCTCAACTAAACCAGCATAGCATAGATCCAAAATCATCATGACAAGATATAACAATGCTTTAATTCATATATACCTAGATCAATACTTGAACTATCATATTCAATAATCCAATCTATTCATGCTTAACATGCAAGACTCTCTACACAAGCATTCTTGCATTATCACTATGAAGATCAAATCCATTCATGCTAGAAGAGATAGGGTCTCAAATACCTCTTAGCGAAACAGATCAAAAAAATAAGACGACCCCTTGGTGATTGGCTTGAGTTCACTTGAGAAGAAGAAACAGTTGGTTCACTTTGACTTTCTTGACTGAGAATTACAAAGAAAAAGGAGAAATCAGTCCCTTCTAGTCGTGACTGTAAAACCCTACCTAAGACTACCCTAGAATTAGTGGGAAGGGTTGCATTTCATGACATATTACATGAGTATATTCTTTGTAGGTGAATTTGTGCATTTTTAAATTGCTATATGTGGTCTTTATGATTTATTTATCCTAGATGAGTGTTGAGTGCAATTAGAAAATTTTTCTTGGAGATGAGATAAGAAGAGACTTAGGTGGTAGAAGGGAAGAGAATTAGGTTGAGAAAATAAGACAAGAATTAATGTGGTTAAGTGGTTAAGAGCTTTCTGTTTAATTCTTAAGGTCTTGAGTTTGAATCCTATCAACTAAGTATTATTTTTAAGTATTCTAACTAATGTTTGAATTTTATTCTTATATTCTATGAAGCTAGGAATGTTTTCTTGGGGAGACACAATAGTAATATTCTAACTATGTGATCTTGTCCAAAAGAAAATCTAGAGGAGTTTTAATCTCCATTATTTTAGCAACCCATGGACTAGCATATTTGAATTTGAAATATTCTTGTTTCGTGATTTTTTTTTTAATTTTCTTATAAAATATTCTAGATTATCTTGGACTTGGAATTTAAATAAAAATTCCACCTTTTGGAGATCATTTGGCTGAAACATAGGAGGATTAATAGTGTAGTTTATTTTTCAAATTAAATCACCAAATTACTTACCTTAAGAACTATATTTTTTGTTGTTCTTGTTATGGTAAAAAGTTGGGAAATTATCTTAGTTCTTCTTCCTAGCATGTTTTCGAAAATGGGCAGCTTGAGGATCATTTATTTCTTTGCAAATCAAGCACTCCTTTTTTGTGTGAAAAAGCTGGAAACAAGCATGAGGATTTTGAATCTTTCATAGCTTGTTGAAAATAGAAAATTTCCAGCAAACAAGTAAATGCCATCGCTAAGAAACTTTGGGTATTCAACACTATGAATTAGTTCTTTCATGGTTCTTGTTCTTCTTCAAGGTAATGGCTGGAAAAATCACCATTAAAGGACCTTGAGATACTCCTATTTAATAGCTGAAAAGCAATTCAAAATTTTTCAAATTCTAGCTAACAAACTTCCTAAATCTTATCATTCCCTCTAGCTAGATAACCAGAATTTTTTTTCTAGCTTTTCCAATTTTTATTTAGCTAGCATTTCTCTTCATTTCTTCATTAGTTCTTTTTCATTTCTCCATCATATTTTTGGCCATAGTAGGTACATAGCTGAATACCTTTTCTTCTTCACCAACCATGGCCAATAAAACTTCATTAAAGTACCTCAAACCTCTCCTAGTTTCTCTCCATTCAAAATACTTTGAATTTAAAAATTAAATTTCACATTTTACTCCATCAAACACTCACCTACCTAGCAACTAATCCTATCAAATCAAATAAAAAATTATGCACACACACAACAAATAATTTCGGCCATCATCACCAAGAACATTCTCCCACTTCTTCTAATTTTCTCTTCTATTCTCTCAAAAGCACCAAAAACACACACTACTCTCCTTCAACCATTTAGTCACTTCTAAATATCCCAAACCACTCTAAAACCTTCAAATCAACTAGAGTGCATCCTATTTTTTCCTTTGGTACACTTTATAACACTAAAACAACCAAAGTTCTACCTTCATTTGGATCAAATAAGCACTTTTCTTACTAAGTCAAGAAGAACACCAAAAGGAAAACCAAGTCCAAACATCTTCTTTCTCCTTCTTTTCTTTACTTTCATTTCTTCTTACTCTCTTCTCAATCTTTCTTTCTCTTGACCAAATTCATTGGGGGCCAACGTCGGACTTCTTCAAACCTTGGTCTCTCAAAGGTCTCATCAAGTCATTCAAGGCTCTTCGATTGTCAAAACAACATCTTCAACTGAAATCAATCATCAAACAAGTATTTTGTCCTAAACTCCCTCATTTATTTTTGAACTCAAGATTAATAGGATGACGACTTATAGAAGTATTGATGATCTAGTGGTGTTGGGGAAAATAAATGCATGTTTATATGATGTGGATGATTTTATGATATGTAGGTTGAGATGTGCATTAGGACTACTCTATGAAGTAAATTTGAATTTTGATTTTAATATGAGGTTATTATATGTTTATTCGTATGTTTGTGAATTGGGTCTATATGACACTAGCATGGAATGGTATGGTGGATAATGGAAATTGTTGCTATTATTATTTTTGCAAATGCTTTAATGTTATTGATCTTTTCATCAATTACCATGCAAACATTTATATTACTATTGATACTACTACTTTGCTATGAAAAATTATTGTTATTACTCTACTTGTATGATTACTACTTCATTTATTAATAACAAAATTATTACTACTTTTAATTATTAATAGTAATTTATTGTTACTTTTGATACTTAAATCATTATCATTATTTTTATTACTAACATTACTATTACTATTAATATTTTTAATAATATTATTATTATTAATATAATAAGTATTATTATTCGCATTTCTATTTTTAATTACCACCAATATCATTAATATTACTATTATTATTACTGAACATCATCATTTTAGAGAAATATTAATAAAATTATTGTTATTACTATGGTTATCATCATTAGCCATGTTATTTTATTTAATGACATTATTATTAATATTAATACAATAAATATTATTATTAAACATTATTATTTTTTAATATATATATATATACATATTAATATCATCATTACTATTTATATTATTATTATTATTTTATATATCCTTATAGCAATATTATTATTTATAAACAATATTATTATTTTAAAAAATTATCAATACTTTTGACAATGTTTAACCTCTAAAATATTTTATCAATTAATTGTAGAACTCCTAAACCTTTAGTATCATATTTGAGTGTTGTTATTAATCATGTGTATGTAAAATTGGTAGTTATTTGTACCTATGCAATTTTGTTGCTTAGTTGTACACCAATAGTTGCATATACCATGTGTTTACCCCCAGACAAGGTTAGATTGCCTTGAGTAAGACTTGGAGGATTATTTTGTCAGTAAAATCAAGAGATCAAAATAAGTCCTTGCATAAAAAAGTTTGTTGAACAAAAGTGCTTCTGCAAGTCAAAAGTACTGATTATCATGGAAGATGTACTTTGGGATGTAATTATGGACAATTTATTTCTTCTACAAAAATATAATAAATTTTAGTCAAACAAACAATTTTCCAAGTAAAACAGTAAATTTTTCTTAAACCAATTTTTATCAAGACTGTCTAAAAATCATAATTGCTACTTCAAAGAAAACACTTAATCAATTTTTACTTTTCTCAAGTGGGATAAACATAACGTTGAGTACTCAATAAGGGTAGACTACTAGGACTAATCTTTGAATGGTTGGGGTAAGTCTCTTAGTAGGTGGCCACTTCTGAGGGGTGAACTCTGCTTGGACAAGACGCCAGTTCTGGTTGGTCAAGCCGGTCTGAGCTAGCAACACAGTTCAGGTTGATTGTTTATTTTTTGAGTGGACAACCAGTAAGTTTGGGTGTGGAGATGGAGGAGTATCTCACCCAGTGAGTCAATCACCCACTTGTATTGTGATGCAAGGTTTTACAGTACACGGTCATAATGCAGGGTTTCATGGACATGACTATGATGTAAGGTTTCATAATTAACATAATTGAGTTGTTTATTTCTTTACAAGTTGAGCATTTTTATTTTACAAATGCTGACAAAATTCCACTTAATGTTCAAAGATAAATTTTTGGACTTATAGATTTTTCGTTATGACTTGTTCAAAAATTGCATACATGAAATGATTTGTTAAACTATCATGAGCACACACAGGACTTATTGAGAAATGTTTTTCACCACCTTTTTCAATCATGTCTTCAGGTCGATCTTTATTTGAAGGTTGATTTACTTATGTTGCCATGAGTTTAGAAGATTTATTTTGATGTATTTATTCGTTGGAGATTTTAGTTACCTTTTAGTTGTTTTGAGACTTGTATAAGTATTGTTTTTGGATTGTAATAAGTTTGATATTAAGTTATTTCCTTTTATATTTTCTATTACCTAGTAAAAAAGACCTCTTGTCCTAAGGATATGGCGACATCCCCGCCCCTTTTAGGGTACATAGGCTGGGGGTGTTACAATGACTTAGGGGAAAAAGAAGAGAAAGAATGAAGAAATATTGATAGAAGATCGAAGGGTTGTTTACCTTGAGTGATGCTTTCGATTTTGGTTTGGTGTGGTTGTGGACTAGCCGAAAGCTATGGAGAGAGTGAGAGGCTACTTGATTTAGTTTGTTTGATGGCTAAAGTGAGGAGCTTAAGTTGACTGTACAGATAGAGGGGTTTATTGTTGTAGACTGGATGAATGTGGTTAAACTTATAAGAGGTAAAATAGAGGAAAAGTACAGTGCTTAATAGTAGGAATGAAGACTTGAAATTGATGTTGAAGAGACACTTAGATATTTGGTCTAATTAGTTGATATATAAGTTGCAAGAATAGGAAGATACACAGGTGGTTAAAGATTTTTCTAATAAGTTCTTTAGTGGAGTTGATTCCATTGTCTCTAAGTTGGGAAGTAGAACTTGAATTGACTTTGGTTCTAGGTGAAACCACCCCTCTCAAAAACTCTTTAATATATGTCGACAACAAGGCTCAAGAAATTACAAAGACAACTGAAGGAGCTTCTCAAGAAAGGATATACCTAGCCTAGTGTTTTAGTTTACGGAGCTCCAATATTATTAGTATAGGAAAAGAATGAACATTAAAATTGTATATAGACTATAGAAGACTGAACAGTTTGACCATTAAGAATAAATATTGCTATTCCACTTGGCTTGGGACAAAGAAATTATTAAGAGCAAACCTAAGACGAGGATATATCTAAGATTTTGATTAATACTAAGAATAAGTATTAAGAATTTGTATTGATGACATTCAAAATGACAAGTATCCCTACTACTTTTATGGAATAAATGCATAGGATTTTCCATGATCTCCCTTGGATAAGTTTGTGGTGATCTTTATAGACGATATTTTGATATATTCTAAAATTTTTGAAGAGCATGAAAACCATTTGAAGTTGGATTGGGAAAAGTTGAGGGAGCATCAACTTTTACCAAGTTCAGTAAATGTGAATTTTGGTTGGGCACATTTTTTTTTTTTTTTAAGACATGTAGTAACTAAGGATAGGATTACAGTTGACTTATCTAAAGTGAATGATATCACCAATTGGAAGTAAACAGAGTCTATCAAAAATATTTGAAGTTTCTTAGGATTAGTAAGATAGAACTATTATATCATTCAATAGGATTCTTGACCCTTATATTGCATTGACTTAACTAATGGCAGAGTGATACCTTGTTCCTATGGTTGCAAAGTGGGAAAAGAGCTTCCAAAACCTAAGAGAAAACTTATGTCTGCAACTGTATTGACCTTACCTGAAGAAAAGACCCTCATGCCTTATACACACATGTAACAAAGGAGAAATGGGAGTCATGTTGATAATTTCCTCAAATAAAGGCTTAATCTTCTTGATCTTGCCTTTGTCTTCTTTCCTTTGAGCTTCTTCTTGATAACTCTTCCCCCTCACCCTTTTTTGTTGCTGTTGTGAGCTCTCTGTTAGGACTAAGTTGGTTAAAGCAACCATCATCACTTAATTCATTGTTCAGAACTGCTTCTCATCAAATCCATCAACATTATGCACAATTTTTCCTAATAACATCTTCATATTGGCTTCCTATTCCTTGTCATATTGGACTTATTTCATCTATTTCATTTTGCACATTTTGGCATATGCCTTCCCATTTGAACTTCTTCATGCCAACTATTTTCTCCACCATTTGTTGAGATTTTTCTTCTAGTTTTTGGTTAACTAAAGAAATATTTTCTACTTAATTTAATGTTCGCAATTGTTAATCGTTAAACTTTTCAACATTTTTCTAAATGTTTTCTATGTTATCTCTATGATGGCTTTCTATTTCTCATCTCATTAGACTTACTCCATCTATTACATATTCTATTTCATTCATTTGATTTAGCACACCTTGATTTGTGTCTTTTCTTTCTATCTTCTCATATCTCCGAAATTCTAATATCACCATTTCCATAATCCTTTCATTCTTTTGTTCTTATTGTTCTTCTTGATGCCCAAAACTTCCTCTTTCTTTTCCAAATGATATTGACTTATATAAATTCAATCATTCCACTCTCTTGCCTTTAATGTTTTCTTGATCACCAATTATCTTTTGGTGTTGAATTTTCCTTACTCCTCGTTCCTTTTCTTTTATCAAATTTTAACTACACCATTTGCTCAATCTTTTCATTCTTTTGATATTGTGGTACATTATATTGTTGGAGACTCCCTTCTTCTTTTTCAATTTTTTTTTTTGACTTCTTGTACTCATCTTTCTATTTTATGCCTCTTGTTACTTCTTGTAAATATACCTCTTCTCCTTCTAAGGCTTGCATATTCAAGGACTTCTCCTTTCCATTTGATGAAAATGTATATACTCATCAATCATAATAGCGTATTTAGCAATCAATTGTTTCAATTTTACTTCCTTACTCTTCGATGTCTCTTGATTATCATTTTTCACTTATTATTGAAATTTTTCTCTACTGTGCGTTCCTTTCAATTGCTCCTAGAACTGCAATGCAACTTTTAGTATTTGTGTATGTAAGAGAATGAGGCAGTTACATATGTCCAAAAAAAAAGGTTTGAAGGGAAGTATTCCACACATGATTAAAGATAGCTACAATGGTGTTTGCTTTAAAAGAGTAGTGACACTATCTTATAGAGCCCCATGTCATCTAGAATGCCACATAGGAATCAAAAGAAGGGATGCGAAAGAATATCGAAAAATGCAATGAGGTATGATACCACAGGAATTTTATGGGTAAAATTCTTTTAAGAGAGAGTGTGTGTAATACCCTATCCTAAATTCACCCAAAAATAAGGGAGTATATCATTCATGAAGCATGAGCAGATGTGCATATGAACATATAATATGATTCTTACATATAAATTATTTACATGGATCATTTGAATTTATTTGACTATGATATGTAAATAAAATTAATTGCTTGGGTGATAATTGAGAAATCATTCTTTAGAATAAGGGAGTATAAAATATTTTGTATGATACTCATTTGAGACAGCTATACATTTTTTTGTTTATTTTTTAAAAATTAATTTATTGATATATTCTTTTTTATTAAATTATTTTTTAATTTATTTATTTTGAAATAAAAATAAGGAAATTATTTATTAAAATTCTTTTAGGGTATAAACCCTAACCTTCTCTTGTAATTTATCTGGTTTTAATAATTTTTCTTGTGTGACAATACTTTCAACTAATTTCCCAACAGAATTGAATTCATTTGCTAACTGCAATTAGACTTTCTACTACAGTGTCATATATTTATTAAATTTTAGATTGGCTTGGTCAAAACTATTAACTAGTTTTAAGGTGAGATAAATCTCATTATTGGTGAAATCATCTCGAACTTCTTAAATAAAATTGGTTTTATCTATGACACAAATTTTGCATTTTTTTTTTTTAGAAATCTATTTCTTTATAATTAACTATTCGATTGAAACATTATTATGTTATTTAATAGATTTGAATTGATCGTAGTAATTTAAATTCCATTAATATTGTTATTTTTTTGGAAATAAATAACATTAAATACTCTTATAAATACATATATTGTATAAAATTAAGTAAATGTTTAATTTACGCATGAGAATTCTTCACCAAACATACATCCTATTTGAGACTTGAGAGATTGTAGGCATGTCATAGATTCAGTTTGTGTTGATTATTATTATTATTATTATTATTATTATTATTATTATTATTATTATTATTATTATTATTATTATTATTATTATTATTATTATTATTATTATTATTATTATTATTATTATTATTATTATTATTATTATTTTGTTTCTTTAGCATCAATCTTTTTTTTCTCCTTCCACGTGTATGATATAAAATCAACATCTAAAATTTCATAAAATCATTCTGGAATTTTTTTAATACAAAATTTAAAAGATAAAGCAAGTATAGACTATATTAGACAGAAACATCAATCGTATAATGAATAATTTCACTAAAATATCTATGTTTCAAGTACATATAGGTTTCACCTTATTTATAAATTAAAAGAATTAAAATGATCAATCGTATAATGAATCTATGTTAGACAGAATTTAAAAGATAAAGCAAGCATAGACTATATTAGACAGAAACATCAATCGTATAATGAATAATTTCACTAAAATATCTATGTTGCAAGTACATATAGGTTTCACCTTATTTATAAATTAAAAGAATTCAAATGATCACGCTCATATATTTTTTATTGAAACCTGCTTGAGACTTTTTTGCCCAATGAAAAGGCAAGAAAGCTCCTTTGAATTATAATGTAGACAATTTAAACAAATAATTCCCAGACCTCCAGCTATATAATTAAACAAATTGGGCATGCAAATTTGAGTGAAACTGCTATACAAAGTATCTTAGAGAAGAAAAAAAAAAGCATAAATTTATTAAAAAGATAACATAAAATGGTTGAAAGAAAAAATCCTTGAAATCCAACCAAAACTATTGGAATGAGGTATCTGCATCTATTGTCAAAAAAAAATTGCAAGTTGGACACCAAAAAAAAAAAAAAAAACAACAACAACAACAACAAACTAAAAGCCTGTTGGGTAACTCAATTAAGCACTTAAAATTAATTAATTAAATACTTATTTTATTAAGTACATTTGATAACGGATAATTTTCGTATTTAATTAATTAAGTACGTTTGATAATGGTTTTTTATTATCACTTAATTTATTAAGACGTACTGAAATGATATTATAAATTTTAAGTAAATTTAAAGTTACTTAAGTATCAAGTATGAATATATTAAATACTTATATAATTATTAATATATTAAATACTCACTTAATTATTAATATTATTTTATTTTTAACCTAAATTGTAATATGGTGTTAAAATAAATTATAATTAATTTAAATTTTAAATTTAGACTTTCATGTTTCAAAATTCCATCTTCATACTTTAATTTTCATAATTCAATACTTAAATATTTAGATTTTAATTTTGTCAAACAAGGTTTAACACTTCAATTGAGAAGACCACACAAGCATGTTGAGGAGGCATTGTTGGTCTACAGATATTAATAGATTATATGTACCCTCTCTCTCTCTCTCTCTCTCTCTCTATATATATATATATATATATATATATATATATATATATATATACACATCTCACTAAGTTCATAATAATACAATATTAAAATTCATTACAAAATAAATAATTAAGTAAGAGAATAATTAGAGACATAATACGTCATAAAATATATAATCGTATAATTAATTACAATAAAAAAATAAGTTAAAAATTAACTAGACATAGTAATTAAGTGATAATAATAAAATTTTAAATTAATTACAAAATAGGGAGTGAAGTTAGAGCATGCATAAAATTCTCTATCTTACACCCACATCCAAATTTCTTTTAATACAAAAGTTTCTTGTAGGTTATTCAATTTATATTATCTCCACATTCGAATAAAATAAATGTATTCCTTTTATCTCAATCAAATTGACATGGGCTAATTTGACATGAAATCTATATATATATATATATATATATATATATATATATATATATATAATAGGAGCTGCAGAAGCTCTCTCGAGAGTCACCTGGCATTGTCCTGCGCGGCCAGCTGGCAAGTTGAAACCATCTAAATCTCTGTAAACCATCTGAATCTCCTAATCTCTGTAAACCATCCCAAATCCATGAAACGTCCCTTCAATAAATCCATCTGCTTAATCCCTTCAAATCTCTTCAAATTCACTCCCTTCATTGTTCTTTGCATTATGTTGGGTACATCTGAACGCCTTCAATAAATCCAAACGCCTAATCGCTTCAAACCTCCTCAAATCGGTACATCTGAACAGAGAAGGATTAATTGGATCATTCATCTTCAATCACATAATAAATAGTCTCTTGTGAAGACTACACAAAACACAACCTACAGGCATTCTACAATGGAACAACGGGGCTTTGTTATGTTAAATTAATTGTCCGAAGGTAAGCAACAAAAGCGTGTGCGTTTTAGAATTATAAGATTATGGGAGACATATCATGCACAAAAACCAACCGAAGTCATAAGCCTTGATTTCTTGGTTATGGATGAAAAGGTACTCTCCTTGAAGTGTTAAAATTCGTTGTTGTCCTTGATTATTTGTGGATTCCATTTTACAATTGAACATGATCATTAACTGTATTGACATGGATTTTGTCTACTACAGGAAAATATGAAGCATTGTGTAATCCGTAGTCGATTCATGGCACAATTTCATGACTATCTTGAAGAAGGAAATTTCTACATAATGAAGAATTTCTCACTGCAAATGGCGAAACCGAATTACAGAATTGTGAATAAGGAGCTGCAAATTGTTATCGACGGTAGTACTTACCTGCAAGAAATTGAAGATGAGCTGCCCAAAATTCCCCGGCATAAATTCCAATTGCTGTCTTTCGACAACGTTCACTCACACGCCGGAGATATCTCAGTGTTAGTTGGTAAGGCACAATAACCTTTCTTCGTCCATCCGTTATTCAGTGAACTAGCAGATTGGCTTCGTTCATCTGAAAGTCCTACGGAGAACGTTAGACTGATGGGCCTTCCTTGCGGGGCTGTTACATAGAAACTGAAGAACCAATATAAGGATTAGGCCCTTGGCTTTGATTAGATAGATTTTCTTTCCTTGCTTACTGGCATTAAGCCGTGAATGAAAGGATTAGTCCCAGACTTGGGGGGAAAGGCCACGCCCTCAACAAAGACAGAAAAGCCAGCAGTTGATGCGGAGTGGGAGAAGAAAGACCATACCACTCGCTCCTTGCACTCTATTGCCCAATAAAAAAGAAAAAAAAACCTGCATTCGATGCCTAATACTAACAATCTGAATAGCCTTCTTGACTCGATACAGGAATTCCATTGCTTCTTTGCCTGTCTGAAGTTGGTGGTTTCTGCCCTGTGTAGCTGCTTAGGGAAAGGAATTATAAAGATTTGGCCTTCCCCTGATTTTGGGCTACCAGAAACCCCCTGAATTTGATATATCTGCTTTATCTATCTCCCTGATTTATCTGTTGTATAGCCTTCTTGACCTGATACAGGAATTCTATTGCTTTTTTGCCTGTCTGAAGTTGGTGGTTTCTGCCATGTGCAGCTGCTTAGGGAAAGGAATTATAAAGATTTGGCCTTCCTCTGATTCTGGCCTACCAGAAACCCCCTGAATTTCATATATCTGCTTTATCTATCTCCCTGATTTGTCTGTTGTATTTGTGTGCATGCTGCTTGAAATAATTAGTCTCAAGCATGAATTAACTTGCTGCTTAAATTATTTGTTGTTGCTTAATGTGACTTTTGCATACAATGCATAGATGTGATTGGAATGATAACAGCAGTTTCAAATGTTGAGGAGAGAAATAGATTTAGCCACCGTGTCAAGTTGCAAACAGTGGCTATCAAAGATGGAAGGTAAAGCAAGCACATGGCTAATAATTTGTTCATGGTTTACATAATTTACATTACTGACAGAGAAATGACCATGACATTACTGTTGCCATTAGTGGAAGACAGTTACAGGTTACATTATGGGGAGCTACAACGGATATCATCAAGGGAAACAAAGAAATGGCCAGTGAACATATCCAAGTAGCAATTTTTACATCGATGATTATCAAAGATGACAATGGATCTGCCACATTATCAAGTAGCAGTGCGACAAAGATATATCTCAATTTGCAGATTCTTGAAGTAGAAAACTTCAAGAAAATGTAAGTATAAGACAATATCTCAATTTTACTGAAATTTGCATTGACCAGGATATCTAATGACATACTTGATCAGGTGTGAGGCAAGAAACATAGCACAGCATCCTACTAAAATGAAGCTTCCTTCTGTTATACTGACAAGGAAGAATTATGAACAGAACAGGCGAACATTAGGACAACTCGAGGACATGGTTCGAAATGGAGATGACTTGGTATGATGATTTTTGCAATGTATAACATATTAGTGTCATAACTTATGCTGTAGTCCTTATATGGAGTGTTTGTGCTGATTTTTTTGTTGGAGTTTTGGATACCCATGAAAATGAACACTGGATTGCTTTCACTTGATGAAACATCAGGGTACAACCTATTACTCCAGTATTACTGTTCTCGACATTGACACATACAATGGTTGGAGATACAGTTCATGCAGTATATGTAGGAAAAAACTGAAAGTACTAGGCAAACAGTTAGGGTGTGAAATATGTGGGAAAATTGAAAAGTATCCAGAAATCAGGTAATTTAGCATGTAGCTTCTTACATATGCATCTCACCCAGCATATTAACATCATCTGATGATATTGCAAAATAGATATCGTGTAGAAGTAATTGTCGGTGACAATACCGGAGAAGCTCGCTTTGTCTTATTCGATAGAGAGGTTGAGAAAATGGTTCACATGCCGGCTGGAAAATTGGCTGAAAAAATAGCAGAGGTAAGTTTCCATGACATGTATAATAATAGCAACACCAATGTTTGCAACAGACAGTATGAAGTGAGCAGCTAATTGTATGGTGTTATTAGGAAGGCATAGATGATGCAGTTCCTGCACCTTTGAAAAATCTAACGGGAAAAGAATATATTTGCCAAGTCAAATTCAATGAACAAAGCCAAGGGACAAACAGAGAATGCTTTACTGTTTTCCAAACATATGAACCATTGGATGTTGTTGACACAGATGTACAAGCATCGAAGGTATTTTATAGTGCTATGTGAATTTCGTTAGTCTCAACATTTCAACATTGAGAAAAAATAACATGTGGTCATATATATGTCCAAAAAAGCAACAGGAGGTACAAAACAAGGAGGAGTTGGTCCATCCATCAGGCGCAGATGAAATTGAAACTCCAGCACAACATGAGCAGAAGAAAAAACGGCGATTCCAGTAAGAATCTAGCCAAATACGCAATTTTACTAGATGCACAGTTTTTGCCCAACTGGAGATATTTCATTTGTTTTTCCAGATATGGCATGGCAGGAATGACAAAAAAAGAGTAATGTTAACAGCAAGAAGGCTTTGTTTGATACTGGAAACAAGGGCAACTGAAGTCCTAACAGATAATGAAGCCAGAAGCACATTAGACAGCTGCACAAGTCTTAGAATCCTGTACAAATTGTGAAACTTATATTAAATTCCTTTGTACATCAGAATTACCCTAGGGAAGAAATCATTTCAAAGAAAACTGAAATCTGTATATGTGATATTTTCATAGACAAGGATATTTACAAAACCAAAGTTGATCCTGTCCACCAGTTCATCATTCATGATCTATGAACTCTTCATAGTGCTACATCCAATGTCATACCATTTTGCCTTTACATATGGACGTTAATGCAGCATTTAATGTTTTCATTTTTTGTTCTGTGCTATTGGTCCATCAGCAGTATCTTTGCTATGCAACCTACAACAGCATGAACAAAGGCCAAAATCAGCAAATTATTTTCACCTTTTTCTCCCAGCAAAGATAGCATAAACATTGGCAAATGCATACTGACTTCTGTTTCTTCCTTTTTCCCAAGCTACCAGATGTGTTTTTATTAAGTGCATTGGTTCTTCAAAATCAGTTTCCTGAACATTTGTTGGGACTTCTTTTGTAGATGACACTAATCACCAACAGAATCGGAAAGCAACTGAGTTTCCTTACTAAAAACAAAGAAAGTCGGGTAGCCTAAATGCCCTTCCTTTCAAGGAAATGGGATTCGTATTCTTAACCTAAGGATAGCGAAAGAAAGAAGAGAAGACTTTTTCCCTGAAAAGAAGAAGCTTGCTCTTCCAACCCAACCGGAACTATAAGAGGCATGGTTTCCTGTTGATTGTTTTGAAAGGAAATAAAAAGAATCATATGTTTCGTTTCGTTGGTGGCCTTTTAATGAACAACCGTAGCATTTAACCCCTACAATAGAAACTTAATAGCGGTTGGGAATAAAAACAAATCCAACCAATTAAGGTAGTTTTTTTAATGAGCAAAAAGCCATGAATAAAACCGCTACAAATACCATATAACTTCTTTCAAACCATATAAATATTGGAAAAAGGCTGCACAATAAAAACAAACTTTTGAGACCAGTTTTTGATGCTTTTGTTAACATTGTCCGTAGAACATCATACAAAGATATGACAAGAAGAAAAAGAAAGCCAATGGCTCCAATTGAACAAGAAATTGCTTCAGCAAGTCACAGCAAGTCATCAGGTAACTCCCTCCACCAAGTCCAAAATATCAAAAGGACTGATTTCGAAGTCATATTATTGTAAATAGTATTTGTTCAATATCCAGATAATACTTATGGTTATTGAGCAATAAATACATCTCTGTAAATGAACTTTCACCGAAAAACAAAAAATGACATTATGGTTACTATTGAATCGAAGACATAACATTGCAGAACAACTGCCTTGAACTTGCAGCCTGTGATTTGTAATGTCTGTACAGTCCTGCCCCTTGACAAAAATCCAGTTTCATTGTTGCGCTCATTGTAACACAAACTAATACATAGAAAAGAATAATATGAGTATCATCCCTTCAAAGAATAAAAAACGCCAACCATATACTTAACAACAATCATAAGTTTAAAAAAAAAATGTTGTGCACTGATGACTATTTACCGTTGAATTTCCAAAAAAAATGGATGAACATTCTGAACATGGGAAACATGAAAAATACTATCATTGACAAATTTGCATGCAATTTGTGTGTCTGTGGAAACTCTCTTCCATGTCCATTATGAAAGTCAAGAGAAAGAATATCCAAAGAAGAAAACAGTTTTCCTGAAGTTAGGCAATGTCTTTGATAGAAAAAAACAATACAAATCACTTTAGAATTGCTACCATAACTAGGATTTTGGAAGAAATATGATGGAATTTTGAGCATCATTTCAAAATACTTTTCAATTGATTGTTTTAAAATTTGCTAACATGTTTCTTCAATATCTTTGTAGTTGAACATTTGCAGACTAACACCAACATTGAATCAGCTACAATAGATCATATATCAATGGAGCACAGTAGAAGCATCCATACCACCAACCAACAACATTCAACAATGAACATTCATTATTACAATTATGCTGCAAGTCATAATATCGAAAAAGGTAATTGAATTAGTCATAAAGCATTTCATAATTCATTTCTCAGCTGTATTAGTTATCATATATCATGCACAATTTACATACAATGAATCATTCTCAAAGCAATAGCAAGGACAAAAAGAAAGGAAAGTACTGAAATACTAAAAAATAAGAGAAAAAGGAGTATTGAAAAACATCTTGGTTCAACAAGTACTAGCAGTTCAAATAGCAAATCTAACATTATTTCAGCAGGTAATATATGTTACTCATTCCACAAGTTCTCATTACAGGATGATCAAAATAATTTCATCATAAATCTGATTTGACATATAACTGATTCCCTATTCCGGGAGTTTTTCCATATAACAGAATATGCAAGGAGAAGAAGAAAAGAACACAGAAACATCATAAATTCGAAGAGAAAATGCTCTGTTAAAAATACCAGAGCTTCACACGAAAAACCAACCATACCTGTCACAGGTACGAATTCTTACACATCATTGTTTGGGTTCATAGTTCATGTATGTAGCACTATTTCCTAACATTAAGTCAATTCCATTGTTCACAGATTCTCAACTGAACACAAGCTCTTACTATGGAAAAGCTGAATATCAATGTCAATTTTGTCAGGCAGTATTTTGGGAGCGTGAAAAAATAAAAGACCATTCGAAAAAAACATATCCAAGATATAAATTATGTTGTAGGCAGAGAAAAATTCATTTGCCAGCAAGAAGGTTTGCTCCAGAACCCCTGAATTCCCTGCTCTCTCATAATGTACTTGAACATTCCATACCTTTCTTGGAAAATATCAGAGCATATAACTCAATATTCTCAATGACATCTATGGGTGCAAAAGTTGATGAGCAAATCAACCAACACTCATGACCATACATCTATCGGATAAATGGTGAAAATTATCATAGGCTTGGTTCTCTGATTCCAGAAAGTGGAAAAGATGCACACTTTATCCAGCTGTATTTTCATGATACTGTAAATGAAATGCATAACAGACTAAAAGCAGTGAATCAAAGAAATACAAACAGCAACTTGAATGCAAGAATTATCCAGGAATTGATTCATATGCTTGATGAACACAACGAATTGGTCAAAATGTTCAGAATTGCTCGAGACAGGCATAAGAATTCCAACATAGGTGACTTCAAAATCAATCTCTTCCATAGTATGACTTTAAACACCAGGCAGTACTAACCACCAGCTCTTATAGTTGGAGATATAAATCATGTAACAAAGGACAGAGACATTATTTTTGAAATGACGTCAGGTACACTGCAAAGAATTACTTACCTACATCCATTCTTCATGGCATTACAGTATCCTTTGTTATTTCCTTATGGTGAAGATGGATTTCATCCTCAGATTCCATATGTCAAATCTAGGGGTCAACGTCATGGTAAAAGGCAATATATGACAATGCGGGAGTACTATGCATACATATTACAATATAGAAGAACAGAAGGAAATACATTATTGCTGTCTGGAAGATTATTTCAACAATTTATTGTTGATGCTTATACAGGAATTGAGCAAGCATGACTTCAGTGGATCAAAGACCACCAGGGAAAGTTACGAACTGAATTATACAGAAATGTATTTGATGCAGTTCAAAGGGGAGATACAGATTCTACACAAGTGGGCCAAAGAACTATTTTACCTTCTTCTTTCACTGGTGGTCCTCGATACATAGCTCAAAACTATCAAGATGCAATGGCATTGCGCAGAATTTTTGGCAATCCAGATTTCTTCATTACATTTACAGCAAATCCAAACTGGCCAGAAATTCAGGAAATGCTACAAGAACTACCTCAACAAAGAGCAGAAAATATACCAGATATTGAAGTCTGTGCCTTTAAAATGAAACTCGAAGAAATGATTGAAGACATTACAAAGAATAAAATATTTGGACAAGTTGATGCAGGTATATTTTCATAGCTTCAGAATACATTTGCTATTTGCAATACTACAAATATCTCATGTACCGTTGACTTTGGTTGCAGTAGTATACACCATTGAATTTAAAAAAAGAGGCCTTCCACGTGCACATATTATCATATGGATTCATCAACCGTCAAAGAGACACACATCTGAAGAAATAGATGAAGTTATATCTGCAGAAATACCAAATCCAGCTAAAGATCTAATTGGTTATAAAGTTGTAACTGAATTTATAATGCATGGACCATGTGGACCTAGGTATCAGACATCACCTTGCATGATACGAGGTAAATTTATTTTTACCTAACACCATAATATGTACTACTGCAACAAACTTTTAAGAATGTTACCTAACATAAGATTATGACAACTGTATTGTAGGCCAATGCTCTACGCATTTCCCGAAGAAAGTCCAAAACATGACCACAATGGATGAAAATGGATTTTGCATCTATCAATGATGAGACACATCAATATTTGTCGACAGAAATGGTTTCAAACTTGACAATTGGTTCGTTGTTCCATATAATCGATATCTTTTGGTCAAGTATAGAAGCCACATAAATGTTGAAGCATGTAATAAATCAAAAGCCATAAAATATTTGTTCAAGTACGTAAATAAAGGCCCTGATAGAACAACTGTAATCATAGAACAAGTGCAAGGTGCTTCTACCATAAACTCTACACAGGAAAATTCAAATGCAAATGAAGTGAAAACTTTTTTAGACTGTAGATATATTTCAGCATGTGAAGCATGTTGGAGAATATATGAATTTGAAGTGCATTTCAGAATACCCCTTGTAGAAAGACTGGGATTATTATTTTTAGAGATAGCAGCTCCCTACCTACTATTGCAGAGAGTGAAGATGAAAAGCGTACGATGTTTACTGAGCGGTTTGAAACAAATAAAAGGGATCCAGAAGCAAGAAAACATACATATTTTGAATTCCCTCAGTATTATACTTGGAAAAAGAAAGAAAGGCTTTGGACAAGGAGAAAAAAGGGTAGATGTATTGGACGTGTTACATTTGCAAACCCAGCTTCAGGAGAGATATTACATGAGAATGTTGTTGAATCATGTTTGTGAGCCAACATCATATGAACATATACGAATCTACAAAGACAAAACATATCCATCCTTTAAAGCAGCCTGCTATGCAAGAGGACTTTTACAAGATGACAAAGAATGGCATGAGTCCACAGATGAGGCTCCACAATGGGCAATCGGACCTCAACTAAGGGAACTATTTGTGACAATAATTTTATTCTGCAATGTTTCAAATGTGAAGAATTTTTGGGAACTCAATTGGGAGTCTATTAGTGATGATATTGAACATCGGCAAAGAAAACTTTTACAGTTCCCAAGTTTAACTTTGTCCATAGAACAAATAAAAAACTAGACATTAAAAGAAATAGAAGTTCTCCTCATGAAACATGGAAAAAGTTTGGAACAAATAGAAGGTATGCCAGTTGCAAAAAATGAAATGTTGAAGGATCTGGAGAACAATTACATTTGTGAAGAAATGATGTATGACATAGAGCTTTTGAAAACAGAGCATGAATCAATGGTGAAAAAGCTGAATGCACAGCAACTAAATGCATATGATGCTGTGCTAACTGCAGTAGAAAATAAACTTGGAAAATTATTCTTCTTATATGGATATGGAGGAACTGGGAAGACTTTTGTGTACAGAGCAATCATCAACAAGTTGAGGTCAGATTCAAAAATAGTACTCGCTGTAGCTTCATCAGGTAATTACTGATATCCTTAATTTGATTTTCTATCATCTGTATTATAAATACATTCTTATGTCATTCTTATGAAATGTCACCACAGGCATTGCATCATCGTTGTTACCTGGAGGAAAAACTGCACATAGTACATTCAAAATACCAATAAGAACTGATGATGAGACCACGTGCTCAATAAAAGCCAATACACAACTAGCTGAGCTAATTAAAAGAGCTGTTCTAATAATATGGGACGAGGCACCTATGAATTCCAAGTATGTATATATCCTGAAATTCATTATTATTTCTAGAGCACATGCACAACAAAGCATCATGCCAAATTCAAAACATGCATATCAATGCATGAAACACAACCATTTTTCTCATACAACCTTAGAACACTCCAAAAACAGGTATGTCTTTGAAACAGTTGATAGAACATTGAAAGATATACTCAGAGGATCAGAAGGATTTCATGAAAACAAAGCTTTTGGAGGGAAAACTGTTCTTCTGGGTAGAGATTTTCGACAAATTCTCCCTGTAATTCCAAAAGATGGACGAGCAGATATAGTACATGCTTCAATCAATTTTTCCTATCTTTGGCATGAGTGTGAACTGTTGACACTGACTCAAAATATGAGACTTCAACAATTTAATGATTGCACTACTGAAGAAGCACAAAAGATAGAAGCATTTGCAAATTGGCTGTTGGAAATAGGAAATGCTCTGCATCATGCAAAGACACGGGGAGATAACACTGATGCAACTTGGATTAAAATCCCAAGAGAATATATGATTGATGCTACTCAAGATCCAGTCAAGGCAATTTTTGAGGCAACTTACCCAGACTTTGAAGAGAAAAGAACAGATACAAACTATTTGACAGAAAGAGCAATTCTTACACTTCGAAATGAAACTGTGAATGAAATGAATGACTTTATTCTTGATAAAGTACAAGGTGAGGCAATAGAATACGTAAGTGCAGACAGAATGGACAAAGCATCAGGAAAGTTACTGGATGAAGATATGTTATATCCACTGGAGTTTTTAAATAGCCTCAGCTTCCCAGTAATTCCAGAACATAAATTGAGATTAAAACAAGGTATTCCAATAATGCTTTTAAGAAATGTCAACCCAGGTAAAGGAATGTGCAATGGAACAAGACTTATACTAACATAGACAGGTAGCAGAGTAATTGAAGGTAGAATCATTTCAGGTTCCAACATTGGGGAAAAAGTGCTTATTCCTAGAATAGATGTGTCCACAGCTGATACAAAACTGCCATTTACCTTGATAAGGAGACAATTCCCAATCAAAGTCTGTCATGCAATGACAATAAATAAAAGCCAAGGACAAACACTATCAACAGTTGGACTATACCTACCTAAACCAGTTTTCAGCCATGGTCAACTTTATGTCGCACTTTCAAGAGTGAAAACACCACAGGGGTTGAAAATATTAATCACTGAGCACGATCCAGAGTTCAAATATTATACAAAGAACATTGTCTACCATGAAATCTTTACAGAACTTGCAATTGTAAATTATCTTAAATCTCATATTGCACATAAATATTCAAATACTATTCATGTCTTAATAAAGCATTCATTATCTAATTATGTCTATAATGCAGGATACAAAGAAGACCAATTCTACAACAAGTACTAAGACAGACCAAGTTCCCCCCAACAGCCTCACTATTTAATTTTAGTCAATTTCCTTTGTTGGAGTAGCCCGAGAAATGGATCTTAGGCTGGAGATGGATCCTTTCTGCCCTTGGCTATGATGGTGTCCTATTATCTCTTTCTATTTCTCCTAGGCGTATGACATGGGTTGTTAATGTTTTACTCTATGTTATTTATGTAATTTTTAACACTGGTTTAAATTTTATTCCCCAGACAAAAAAAAAAACAGTACTTGAAGTTGGTTATAAGATTAAATTGTGTATCATACGTGGGCTTCTGATGGTAAACCATCATCACAAAACACCGAATGGTTGCCCAAACATGTTTATATTGACACCCAATATACTTAGCACATAATGAAATCCACAAACCTTATAACACATCCAACTTAGCAAAATTCCCCTATCCTTTCGTACAATACAATTAAAAACAAATTTACATATTCAATTCTATTCATATTTTCATGAAATTGAGCATCATACGTGGGCTTCTGATGGTAATCCATCGTCGCAAAACACCGAATGATTCCCCAATCATGCTTATATTGACACCCAATATACTTAGCACACAATCATGCTTTTGTTTAAAACTTCGTTAATGACATCTAACTAACTAACTCTAACTATTGAATTCATGACATAGCCTCTCAACAACAATGCAAAAACAAAATAACCATTACTCAATTACAGCCAACATAACAAAGAAAACCATACACAAAGCCAGGAAACTCTTACCAAACACATTGCCATTTAGGCTTCCATTTTCTACATAAAGCAATATCTTCACTCCACTTAAAGTCTGTGTTTTAATTCATTTTGCTATATCACAAATACCTTAAAAAGGCAAGAAAACTACAGCAAAGAGCAAAAAAACAAAACAAAACAACAACGAACAATGGACATCCACAGAAATCCAGAACAGAGCACTATATTTTATCGTAAGTATGCAGCAATGAAAGCATTTAAAAATTTATGCCCGAGGAAAAAAATGCAGTAATTGACACCCAATATACTTACCACATAATCAAACACACAAACTATCATCGCAAAACACCGAATGGTTGCCCAATCATGCTTATATTGACGCTCAATATACTGAGCACACAAATATGCCTTTGTTCATGACTTTGTTCATGACTTCTAACCAACTAACTCTAACTATTAAATAAGAAAAGACACAAATCTCAACCAAACTACAGTCCAAAATTTTGCACTTAATTATGTGTTTACTAGACAACCCAATATGCATGTCCATGAATTGTGCATCATACGTGGGCTTTTGATGGTAAACCATCGTCGCAAAACATAGAATGGTTGTCCAATCATGCTTATATTGACGCCCAATATACTTAGCACACAAACATGCTTTTTTTATGACATAATGACAAGATATTACTGTATTTATCCACTGTGTTCGTTAGATCAGCTTGCATTAACTATTGCAAAATATTACAATGGTATAGCTGACATCTTTGATGAGTTGACATTCTCAAAAATGAGAGACATTCAAAATCAAATAGGGACTGGAAAATATAGTCTTTCCTCACTTCAACTTATTGTAAATTTTTTTTAAAAAAAAAATACCCTCTAAAAGACTTTCATCATATTTATCATATGCTGCAAAATGATTCCATTTTCTATGGTAGACGCCCAATATCCTCATTAGATATGGATCCTTTTGACAGTCATAGATCAAAATGTTCAGCTACTGACTATGTTTCTGTAGTTACTAGAAAATTAAAATTCTGTTCCATTCTCAAATTCTTCAATAAAATATAATAATTATCTAATTGTGCCCTCAACAACTACAATACAATTATTAAAACATTTTACAACATGTCATGCACAGACAAATTCAGAAAACAGCATCTTCAGTCTACTTAACCTCTGTGTTTTAATTCATTTCACCATAGCATAAATACCTTAAAAAGGCAAGATAATTGCAGCAGAGAGAAGAAAAAAAAAGTCCAATAAACAATGGACATCCACACAAATGCAGAACAACCCAATATGCATGTCCATGAATTGTGCATCATACATGAGCTTCTGATGGTAAACCATCATCGCAAAACACCGAATGGTTGCCCAATCATGCTTATATTGACGCCCAATATACTTAGCACAGAAAAATGCTTTTGTTCATGACTTTGCAACTCAAACAAGGACATTTTTTCCCAGAAACCATAACAAAACTTCCCCAATTCAAACATCTATTTGTAAAGACCTATTCATCAGTGCAAAGCCTATTCTACACCACAATTCAGGTACTGCAAAGATATTTTCCAAAAAACACAAGCAATTCCTCAAAATTTCATAAGAAGATGAAGAAAACTTCCCTTCTTTACTGCCAATTTCTGGATGCTTTTCTGCGATGCTTTTTTGGTTTTCTTCCATGAATCTTTAGAATTGCGCAAAAATGATGTCAACATTGTTTGAGTAGCAAACTTACCCTCAACCTCAAAAATATATGCAACATCAACACCATCAAGAACCATGTTATTCCTCACCATCCCCTCTATAACATCTACAACAGAGAGAATAGATTAAGGACCAAAGCACTTAAAAAATATACCAACTCCTATGCAGCTTAGATGGTAAAATAAGAAGCAGAAGCAAAGAAAACTAAACTTATGTAATAATTGGACCATCCATTACATTTAAGATACAAAACAAAAACCAAAGAAGAGCTGGTCTTTTCTTTTGCCCCACACAAAGAAATGATGGGGACAGCTAAACAAAAAAAAAAAAAAAAGGAGTAAGACAAAAAAGCTTCAAATATCTAATGAATAAGGTAATCCATGCAGTCAAAGACATTACTGCCAGCACAAACTGTCCTTCCCCTAAAGCTCAAACATTTGACAGCAGCAACTAAACATGTAGACAAAAGCATAACCCTTAATTTGGGTGGTTAATTAATCTAATAGTTAATAATTTACTATGTAAAATAGGACCATGGTTAGGCAAAAAATGAGGCTAAATAGGCAACTTAAGCATTTTTTTAATAGGTAGTTTGTATTTTAAGAAACCAAATCTAATTTCTACGTTTTTCAATGCTTTGCTTTCAATTCAAGTCCCAATAGTCGGTGTGGTTTTAAGAACAATAAGTAAATAACCTTACTTACTTCTATATTTACTTACTTATAGAAAGAACTTCGAATGTAATAACCTTGACTATATTTCTATTAATGAATAATTTTTTATTGAGCATAAAAAACAATAGTTTAACAACTTTTCTTTATCATATTGCGAGTTTTGAGGTGTGATGTTTATTAGATTTGTACGATAATTTTCTTAATTCATCCTTTTATGATAATGCAATCAGTAAAAAAATAATTGTTAACATTAGTTGAAAACTACTTAACATTATGTTCAGTTCACAAAGAGGAAATAGGGAGGTCTCAAGGGAGGAAAACTTTTATTTTTATTAAGGAGAATAAATTATATTTTATTTTATTTTATTAGAGTGAAAATAAGTAAATAGTAAATATTATCTTGCTCTACATTAATTAAGTAAAAATAATAATAATATTTGAGAAAATAAAATAAATGTAGAAATAAATGGGGAAAACTAAACATTTGCTTGGAAGTAAATTAAGAGAGTAGTTTTTCTGCCACATCAGTAAATAGTGTTAAGAGACAAATGTATTACTATTATTTCATACTTTTCAGTGATTAAATAATAAATGTAACAGATATAATAGTAAATTTAATACAATTAAGAATCTTTCATTTAATTCCCTCCTATTATAACTAAATAAGATAGAAATAAAGGGTAAATAATTATGATAACCCTCAAAATATTAGTTTGTCCAACTTTTGCCATCCAATTAAAAAAAAAAACGTAAAACATTCTCAAACTTTCTAACTATCCAAATTTTACCCTTTCGTCGATTGACCACGGTCAATTGACAATTCCGTTAATTTTTAAGGATATTTTAGTAATTTCATATTTTAATTAAAATATTTTTTTAATTTTAAAATAGTTCTTTTATCTTTATTTTTTTCTTTTTCTTTATTTTCTTCTTCAAGTTTCCAGTTTCACAAAGTTTGATTCAAAAAATGAAAACAAAAAATTACCATAGCTCAAAACTATAAATATAGGACACTTAAAAATAACATTCTATTTTCAATAATATTTCAACTTAAATTATTTACACAACAACAAAAGAAAATATTATCAATACTCCCGTGCAACGCACGAGCAACACACTAGTTTATACAAAAGTAAAAATTGTAATATAATAATTTTAACTTATAAAAGAAAATTAGAGTTTTTCTTCTCTAAGAATAGTTTTAGAAGAACCCCAATCATCTCAGATAAGACCAGTTAATACCTTCTAGAGTCTTGTTATCTACCACTTATTTAAAGTTTGAATAAAAATGTCATTTTAGTTGTGGAAGTATAGAATGCATGAAGAATGAAATTTCGCATTTTGGAAAGTAAATTAAATTAAGATAATTATTGAAGGACATAAAAAAAAAAAAAAAGTACTAGAAGGAAGAAAAATATGTTGATGTACTAATACCTATGTCCCATTTTTTTTCTCCTTCTCTCTTTTATAGGAATAAATGTAATTACTGTAGCAACCCATCTCTCAAACTCTGACCATATCAACCATAATCAAATAATTTCTAATATTAACTTTCCTTTTGTTATTTCTCCCCTTTAAGTGCACATAGCATAAAAGTAGATTGGGAAAAATAAATATTTTGATATATAAACAAGTATAGGATAAAAATATATTCAAACTACATAATCAACCTACTTTTTCCAAAAGAAGCCACTATTTTGAAATTCATCAAAATGTTTATAGCTGAGGAAGTAAGAAATTGATTGTTGATAAAATCATATTGATAGACACGATTGACCTTCGACTCTAATCAATGCACATTATGTTTGTGATTAAAAATAGATTTAAATGATACCACAGAAATATTTTGCATGATCAGCATTGCAGGTAATAAACAATGATTTTTTTTTCTTTTTCAATTGATACTCATCACATTTTCAATCAATGTTTATATTTTCCATTCAAATACAATCATAGTATATATATATATATGGCTATCTGATTAATTGTCCATTTGAATCCCCTTAATGTTTTCATTGATGTATTTTCATCATGAATGTCTAAGGATAATATTATAGAGGTGAAAAGTCAAAGATTTTATCCCACCGAACACAACTGTGACTTATGACAACTGACAAAGTAACGTGTACTGTGGCTAAAACAGAGATAAAGATGGGTTACAGGACCACATCGCAATTGATAGTTCGGTCCAATGTTTTCAAATTGGAGTTTACATCTCAACCTAACAAGTGTAGTCTAATTGTAAAATATTAGTTTCCATCTTTCCTTTTCCTTGTAAATTAAAAAAATAAACGGCTTTCTCTACCCATCTATATATGTATATTGTTATTCAAATATATATATCATTTATTCATTGTAAAATTAAAAAAAAAAAAGTATGAGATAACATAATATAAATTATATTAAAAAAATTTTCCATATATATGTGATAAAATTTGATACATTATAAATTTATAATAATAACAATATGAAATATAATTCTATATAAATTATTAAGAGTGATATATTAATATATATTTTTAATATATTTTATATTATTTTAAACATCTACTAATTTATAAATCTCTCACCAAAAAAAATTAAAAAATAGATAAAGGATAAGATAATATGAATTAAAGTATATGAATAGTCATTTTACATCTAATTTGTCAAATTAAAATGAATAAAAATAATAATAATATGATATAAATAAAAAAGTTAGCCATGTACTCCCGCAACCCGTACATACATGCATGCATACTTATATTTACATAAGTCACATTCCCCATAAACACCTCTAATAGGCGAGAATGTTCGTCTTTCCTCTTTCGGGAAACACAGCAACACAGAACCAAAACATCACATAACAAATAGAGGCAAAGATCAGGAGAAAGGAGGCAAAGATGAGGAGAAAGGAGGCAAAGAGGCAAAGATCAGGAGAAACATAGCAAATAGAGGCAAAGATCAAAAGAAATGAGGCAATGGGGCAAAGATCAAGAGAAAGGGGGCAAAGATCACGAGATAGGATTGACAAATGTGGAGGGATCAGGAGAAAAGACTGACGAAGGTGGAGGTATCATCTTTTTTAAAAGGAGAAAAGATCACACCGACGAAGAAGCAATTGATTCTTCGCTCCACTGCAGTATGCCGCTGTCACCAACGCCGTCACCTGACACCACCCCTCCATCCCCACTGCCACCCTTGCCGCCGCCGGCTCCACCACTGTCGGCACCAGAACCGCCTGACCATACATTTGTCTTCCATTTTGCTCCATCGTGCCTCAATGGTTTCCAGAATCTTCTTTATCTTCTTTAAGTTTTTCTTATCTTAGTTTGTCTTGTTCTCTGACAGTGGGGACTGCTGCCGGTGGTGACGGCAGTGGCAATGGCAGCGGTAGTCCCATCACCAACATTGCTACTGCTGCCAGTGCCACTGACACCACCTCCGGCAGCAGTCCCCACTGTCAGAGAACAAGACAAACTAAGATACGAAAAACTTAAAGACGATAAGAAGATTCTAGAAACTATTGAGGCACGATGGAGCAAAATGGAAGACAAATATACGGTCAGATTGATGGGGCTAACTACCATCTATGCGGGCTTTTTAATTGGAATAGCAACTCTTTACAACCCAGGAGAGATACTGTATATGTGAAACCCCAGTCAAGGCCAACCTTAGAGTAAGGGGGTTGGAATGCATATCATACTTTATTTCATGATTAAATATATTTTCATATGACTTTTTTTTTATGTGCTTTAGATTTGAGTTTTATTGTCTTGAAGTCTTGTTGGGGAGTATTGAGTGTAAAGGGCAAAATGGTAATTTTTGCCCGAGGTGAAAATAGGGAGATAGCTTGTGGATTGAATAGAAAATAATTTTCTAGTGAAAATATCAACAAGAGTTGTTGTGGTTTAGTGGTTAAAGCCTTAGAATTAATTCTTGAGGTCTTGGGTTCAAATTCCATCATAGAAGCTTTAACTAGATTAAATTTTATTTTTACTTAGGGGAGAAAATTTCGGCCTTATGAGCTTAGAGCAAGGTAGTGATGATGTCCTAAGAGAGACATGTTAGGAGTATCCTCATTCTACTCCCTTGCCTACTCGAATTTCCTAAAGGGAGTTTAATTTCCCTTGATCCTTGATTTTCCTTAGTTCTCAACTCATTACCTTGATCAAGTTGTTCTAGCCATTTTCCTTCCAGAAATTTCAGTAAAGTGTTGTGGTCTTGTAGGATGAAAATGTCTTAGTAAAAGACTTCTTATGGTCTGAAAAATGTGGGAGAGTTGTGGGAAGTTCCAAGTGGAAAAATCTCTCTAGTGGACTTGCTGAAAATTCACTCTAGCTAGTTCATCTTCTTTCTTGGATTGAGTTGAAATTTTCCAGCTTATTGTGCCTTCAAAATGTCGAGTTTCTTAGCTAACATTTCCTCCCAAATGCTGCCAGAAAAATGGTCTTTAGGATCAGTTTGTGATCTGAATTTCTTAGCCATTTTCGGACTGCTCAAAGCTGGAGCAAAACCAGGAAAATTTCCTGTGCAAATCGCAACTTTGAGAGCCCAAAACCAAGCTGTTTTCTTCCAGATTTTGTTCAGTACCTTAGCCATGTTTTTTCTCCATGAAGAAGGCTAGAAACCAGCCTTGAAGGCCCCTGAAATTCCCCTTCAAACTCTTTGCAAGTTGGCTGGAAATGGCAGCCGAAAATCTGTCCAGAAAATTTCTACCCAGCGAAATTCTGTGCAGGAAAATTTTCCAGCCTTGCTTCCTATTTCTCTTCTAGCCGAAACACCAACTTTATTCTGCAAAAACCTTCCTTAAACCTCCAGTAACAGAGCTCTATTGTTCCCCTTAAGCTTCTGCACGAAATACATCAATGGCTGCCTGAAATTCTCTCCAGCAAATCCCTACAATTTTGCTTGATTGATTTCCAAAATTCCAGCCACCTTTATTTAGCAATCTTCCATAATATATCACTCAATTAACCAGACTCCTTCTTCATCATTATGCACCCTATTTTCGGTCACCATAAGCCACCTTGAACCAGCTTTAATCCCACAGAAAATCTGCTCAAACAGTCAGCCATAGGAGACTTCCAAAGCTCTCCAACTATCAAAATATTCTAGGATATTTAGTTTCCAAATTTACTTCCTAAAAATATTCTCCAAGGATTGTAACAACTAGCCTTTCCTTTTCCCTTCCAAATCAGAGAATCACCTCCCTAAACCCTACAGAAATCCGGCCAGCCCTAGTTCTCACAGAAAATCGGCAGCTACACAATACAATCTCTCAATTTCCTTCAATCTTCAAGAACACACACACTACACCAAGAATACCTACTACTTCCTTTCACCTAATACCCCTCCAAACCACTTCAAACCTTCACTAAAATCTCCAGATTTGACCTACTCACTGCCGTGAGTCCATCAATCCCATTCAATCCCATTCTTAACATCAAACTCCACAAATCAACTCGCTACTTCGGATCAAAACCAGAAAATTCTGTGAAGATTCAAGAACCTCTTCAAGGTAAATGTATTCTAACAACTTCATCTTCTCCAAACTTGATCTCTAGTGAGAACCTATGTGAATAAACATGCTAATGGTCTCTTTCTCTCTCTCTCTCTCTCTCTCATGACCGAAACTCCTCTCCCTTGGCCGGATGACTTCTTCCATAATCATACTCTCGCCATCTCCCTTGGACAAAGTTAGCTATCTAGGAGTTGGGATCTATTCCAAACTCCTACAAGGCATTCATCAACCAAGTAAGTACCTTCAATCTTCCTCTTAAACTCTAGAATCATGTCTCTAGGATGATGTTGTTAGAAGGTGGATGGTGATAAGATTTGAGTATGTGTTGTTGAGATTGAAGCATGAGTACATGTATGATTGTAAATGAAGATGGGATTTATGCATGGAAGGATTATATTGGTTGATTGTATGTCGAATTGAGGTTTGATGCATGTCATAGGTAGTATGTGTGATGATGCATGCTAGAGATTATGTCACCATTGGTGAATAGGATTTATATTCATGTTAGATTGTTAAAGCCATGATCATATTTATGCTAGTAGAGGTTAGATCACGTCTTGATAAATTTAGATCCATTCTTATATGCGATATTTGGATGATTTGATGAATTGAAGGATTGTGCATGTTCTTGATTGTAGTTGGCCATAGAATTTGATCATGATCTAGTTGTCCCTAAACTAATTTTTACTTCATAAATAAAATATTCAATAAAATAATTTTTCTAGTATTTTCAAAAAACCCTAGGAAGTGTAGATTTGGATTGTCATATATATAAATGATATTTTAGTCAAATAAATAATAATTTTTGCTAGGGAAAATAAAATATATGTATATATATATATATATATATATTATTTAATATAATGAAATCAACTAAAGCCTTTTATGGAAATAACAACAATTAGTAAGATATTTATTACTAAAAATTTAATTATTATCTTTTAATCATAACCCATTAAGGATTTATTTATTATTGTGCAAGCAAGACTCATTAAATTTATTTTCAACTAATTTTAACTACCAATTATTTTCTAACAACTAGATTATTAATAAACCATTATTTTATTTAATACTATTTAGGACTCTTGATCAAATAAACTCTAAATTTTCCTTAACAAGATTTAAACTTTCAATTTATTAGAATTTATTTCCCAAACCATTAATTATTTTAATTACCAAATTAGGCTCAACTCTTAAACCTAATTACCTATTGTTTAACCTTAAAGCTTGGGACACTAGGATCATGGTAGTAGCTAGTTATGTTAATTTAAAATTGAGGAAGTGGTTTGTGGCTTGGAAATTGATTGTGATTCGTATTTGCCATGTGGGGTTAGGTCAGCGGTTGGAGACCTTTTATTTGTGAGCAAGAATCAGGTAAGCTCCTGCATAAAACCTGACTAATGTGAAACGTTTTCTTTATGGCAAGTCAAATGTAGAGTGTATGGACACTCATTTATATAAAGGCAATTGAGAGTTGAATCCTTCCTTATTTCAAACAATTGATTTATTGAGCAGATTTACTCAAACTCAAAACACTTTCTAAAACTGATTTTGATAACGACTTTGGAAATCCCTAAATTGCAAGTTTCATGTGGAATCATGTTTTGTTCATTTTACCCCAAGTGGGAAACGTCGTTGAGTACTCAATAAGGGTGGACTACTAGGACTAGTCCTGGAAGGGTTAGGGTAAGTCCTTCAGTAGGAGGCCACCTCTGAGGGGTGAGTCCTTCCCGAATAAGATGTCAGTCCAGTGAGTCGTACCGGTCCGAGCTAGCAGTTTATTTTCAATCAAGTGATTGTATTGTGCCGGAATGGACACTCGGTTGTTGTTTGGGTATAGAGAAGGAGGAGTATCTTGCCCAGTAGGCCGATCACCTACTTTTGTCAGTCTGCACAAAGTGTGGCATGCTGACCATTCGGTCGTGGGCCCGATGTGGGGTAACCCAGGACCATTTCATTGAGTGGTTGATTTTATTGATTATTTATGGTTGGAAAAGCCAAAACACCACTCTTGTTTTTGACTAATGTTCATTGCTTGCCAGTGATCTTTTATAAAGAATTTTATACTCTACATTCACGAACTGTTTTCTCCCGACACTTAAGCACACACGAACTTACTGAGATTTCTGTCTCACCACCATTTTATCATGATTTTAGGTCGATCCTACTATGGGCATAAGTAGCTAAATATTGCCTACTTTGGAAGGATTTTTCTGAGGATTTATTTTGTGTAATGTTGGGAGAGATGAGAGCGGATGAATTCTTATTATGAATTTATTTTGAGTATTCTTGGATTTATTATTATTTCTTTTGGGTTGTAATAAATTTTAAGTTAAAGTATCATTTTATTTTCGCTATTATATTTGTGTGACCTAGTTATAAAGACCCCTTGTCCTTTGGACGGGGCGACATCCCTAGCCCTGGCGGGCCTAGGTTTCGGGGTGTTACAGTATAGATATGCTTATGCTTGGATTTATGCACTTATTGTTACCATTATTTTAATGGATATGATGGAAATGGTGCATTTGGTATGGAGATAATGCACGCGACTGTGCAATTGGGGGAGAATTCGAGAAAAAAGCAAATAAAAAACAAATTTGGATTAAACTAAAACAGACAGGGTTGGAGGATTTAATATTGGATGATTGGTTTAAACAAAATCCTCTATGGAAGCCTGGTTGGTTTCCTGGAATTGCCTTCCTGTTCTCAGTGCTAGCAGCAGTTGTGGTAGGTTTAGTTTTGGTTATACCTCAAATGAAAATATGTGCCAAGTAGGAAACAACAAGGGAAAGCAGAGGAAGGGAATGGGGAAGTGGCCTGGGTGGGACGAAGCTGGAGTGGCTTAGATTAGAATTTAGGACTAATGTTAGTTAGGGATTGAAAGAAAAGTTTGTATTAACCTTATAATTTAAATTGCTATATGAATTTATTTAGTATCTATTCATGCACCACTACTTTATTATATCTTTTACGAAAATTTTATTCATGCACAATTCCTAGCTCAATTGTTGTATTGATTCTTTTTCCCCCTTTGGACATATGTTGTTAGTTTTCAATTTCAAGCTGTAGATTGGGGATAAGCTTATTAGTTATTTTCTGTGACTTGTCTTTGCTTATTGAAATTTTCTGGGTTGTAAAGGGTCAACTTGGTTGTTTTATTCGGTTTTAGGGATTTCTTTTGTATTTCCCTTGATAATATTATTTTTTCCAATTTCCTTCTGGATTGTGTACGCTGTACGAATAGCAATGAAGAGAATTATGTGATCTTCTGTATTATTTTCGTGTAACTTTATATTGGATAGCTGGGAGAATTCATTGGGGAAAATGCAAAAGAAATCCATAGTTGGGGATGGGAGAAATGTAATTCATTGTGAACAGTTTTCTTATAAGAGCATCGTAATGAGAAGTATGCAGTAAAGATGCAAATAAGTGGCAATTCATGGATTCATCAGTCGGACTATTGGCCACAACTGGGATTACAGAGCCAATTTCCTAGTCAAAACCCAAGGCTAGAAAAGGTAAGTTAGATTCATCATCGATTTGCATCAATGGTTTGATTGAATTTAATGAAGGATTTTGTATTGTATACATGCAGTTTTTAGTAGACACAGGATTGTATGAGTCACGTGGAAGAAAGAAGTAGCAAGTGCTTGGAAGACTTGACCAGGTTAGCCGGCTTATTCAGTTAAAATTGAAGTATCAAACAGGACTTTTATAACTCCTAAATTCTATTAGTGTTCTGGTTGTTAGGCTATCGATCAGACTATGAAGCAATGGATATAAAATTCAGACAAGTGAGAATTAAGATGTCCTGTGAACAAATTATAGGACAACTAAATTCAAACAATTGAGAAAGCATTTGATATCGATAATGCAGAGGCTTATGATGCGGACTGGGTAACAGAGAAATGGATACAGCAAGAGTATTCTCTGCGAAATCTGAAAATTTGTTGTTCAAAACTTGGGTGATTCTTCTTTCTGCTGATTTTAGATTCCGCTTATCAAGTTATTTTCAATTGACCAAGTTGAAATTCAAATTCAATGGGGTTTCAATTGACTTTCTTTATGCAAAACTCTCTCTCTGGGTTATTACATAAGTAAGTTGTTTTTTCTGTCTTTGCTTCTTCTTTTGATTTATTCAGTTCCCTCCATATAAAATTTTCTTTAGCATGTTCTAGATTCCTGATCAATACCTTGCTTCTCTGATATTTACTTGGGTAGTGCTCTTATATGGTTCTTAAGACATCAAGTAATAAGTGAAGAAGTATGAGGGGGATAACGTGGAAAGTTCTATTCTAGATCTAACAGGATATCGCTAGATTAAGTTTTAAGTATAATTTTGGAATTCCTTTTTTGGAGGGGTTGATAATTTGATCTTAGATTGATGTTATGGTCCTGCCATAACTGGAGTTCTAGACCAATTTTGTTAGTTCCCCACAATGCTGTTTGCAAATTCTTGGGGTCCCTTTTGGATAATATTTGAAAAAGATGGACAATTGTTTTCTCTTCAAGCATACAACTAGCAAATTTTGAACTTTAAAAGATATAAGTGACCTCCAAATGCTTGTGCTAAAATGTCCAACTTTTCCCAACCTGCTAATATGGCAAAGACAATGGACAAAGTAGGAAATGAGGTTTCTTTTTCTGGTGTTGATTATCTATTCCATGCAGAATCTTGATATTTCACAAGACTCAAAACTGCAGAATGCAGATGAGCAGACGGTTCATAGTCTAAATAGTTGTGGAGTTACTGACCAAGTTTTACGATTAGTGCCAAATATTCAGGTCATAACCGTATACTCCACACTCTTTTCAGGTTAGGTTAACATCTTACATGATACTCCCATTTTGTATATTCAATTATATTAATTTCTTCTGATGTAGAGTTTCTGCACAACATTAAGATGCATGAGGTATTGGGAAAGCGACGTGGTGTTTATTCAAATGTATGGATTTCTTTTCAGTTAAAATAGATTTTAAGACTTAATTGTGCCTCTTATTATATGCATTCTTATATCTGAGAGAATTTAATTTCTGTTGTGGCCAAGTCGCTTGTTTCCTAGGCAGTATAAACTGGTCATTCTTGTTGCTTGTATATGCAAACTTTACCCGAGTGCACTGCCAACATGCTAGTCTCCCTGTTCTTAAGGGTCTACACGCGGTGGCACTGGCCTAATCCTGTTACGCTTTGTGCCATTGGGGATGGTCCAATGGGATTGCAAGTTTGGGATCCTAGAAGAAATCTGGAGGATAGGTTCCACCTGATGCCCATAATCACTCTTGCATATCCATGCTTAAACTCTAGTTATAATATATCATAAAGTACGTTGCGGATTATGGCAGAAGAGTTTCAGAGGGGAAATGATATTTGTGAGGTACAAAAGCTGCGAGAAAATTCGTTTTGTATTTTGCTTTCATAGAGTTGCTGTTCGATTGTGGGGATTGCCAGATGCTCCTATCAGTAATTTTTGCTTTCTGTTTATTTCTTTTGCCTATAGGATAATATTTATCTAGTATTTTTTTCGACTTCACTTCGATTATTTTTCTAGATAGCCAGCTTTACACATTTGATTGTTTGTGTCTTCAGTTAGTGGATTATTTTGCTTATGTAATCATGAAATTGGATTGTATAATGACCCTTTTAATTGTGTTGATATAATTGTTATTTTGTTTTTCTACTTCTTTGTTAGGGGGATGAAGTAGGTAGTTGGGGTTTCATTTTGGTGGTCAGCAATGGTGATGGGTGAGCTATTGACAATATTGGCTACAATATTTAGTATATGTCAAGTACTTGTTGCACTTATTCTCTTGGGTTTGGTTGTTAGTTTTAAAAAAAAAATTATGAATTTGTAGGATATTCTTTATTGGTCAAATTAATAAATGCTTGGATTTGTTGAGTGATGAACAACCCATTCTATCAAAGTTTTCTCAAATTGAATGTATTATGCAGATCTAAACCTAATAATATTTTCCTTATATAGTACATGCTTTTATATTTGGCTTTCTCACATACACACACACAAAGTAATTGTACCATTCTAGCTTTTGATAAATATAAACTACTAGCTTTCTCTAATAAGCCTTGGCTAGTATTGAAGCCTGAGCCAACATGCTCCATATTCTATGTTCACCTTGTATTACTACTAAATCTAATATCTTGTATGAGCTTTGGTCCTTCACTAAAAAAAAAATAATCATGGCCTTGTTCTATATGTTTTGTCTCTTGATTTTTGCATTGTATTTCCTCAGGCTATATGGAAAGCAAACAAAGCTGACTGGAAGAAATTTTTGAGTTGTATCCGTTCTTTGAATCAAACAAGAATTGTTTGCAGATAGACGTTACCGTAGCAAATGCTGATGACCTGAGGAAATGGAAAGGTTGAGTGGAATCCCGCTTGCATCAGCTTACGCTAAACGTGTCTTCTATACGGCTCCTGATCCTACTTTCTTCATATTTAATTACATATTTGCATACTCGTATGCTCATTTGTTTCTCTCTTCCTGATATCATTTAACTGTTTCAATGAGCAGATTGAATGGCACACGAATAATATGCTTCAGGGCCACCCACACATCCCTGGGGACTTCTGTGATAAATTGAGGTCATTTCATTCTTGTTGCTTCGGGGTCTCCAAAGGAAACTAGGAGTAGTACCCAATGAAGCAATGCTGTTTGATATTAGGTTGACTATTGATGAATTTAAGCATTATGTTGGCACGTACACATTGTGAAAGCCAATAGTTTGATCGAATTGAATGAAGGATTTTGTATTGTATACATGCAGTTTTTAGCAGACACAAGATTTTATGAGTCATGGGGAAAAAGGTAGTAAGAAGTGCTTGGAAAACCTCTCCAGGTTAGCCAGCTTATTCAGTTAAGATTGAAGTATCAAACAGGACTTCTATAACTCTTAAATTCTATCAGTGTTGTGGTTGTTGGATATAAAATTCAGACATATGAGAATTGAGATGTTCTGTGAACCAATTATACAACAACTAAAACCCAGACAATTGAGAAAGCATTTGAAATTCATAGTATAGGAAACTAAAATCTTTTCTACTATCTATAATGCAAAGGCTTGTGATGCAGACTAGGTAACAAAGAACTGGATTCAGTAGGAGTATTCTCTGCAGAATCTGAAAATATGATGTTCAAAACTTGGGTGATGCTTCTTTCCTCTGATTTTAGACTCTGCTCATCAATTTATTTATTTTTTTTTATCTTTTAATTAGGGACATGGCTCTGGGGCTAATATCGATATCCTCAGCATGGAGACCCAGGCAGGCAACAAAAGATATCTGATGTGCTGTAGTCTACCTTGTTCATATACTATTTGCTAGATTTATGCGGTGAGCTGCCAAAAATGGATAAAGCTAAAAAGATGAATCATGTACCCAATGCTCATGTACTGGTAATGGAATTCAACTTCCATCGCCACTATTGTTATGATTTATTTAAAAACTAATTAATTGCAAATCATCCTATAAAATATAGGATTTTCTTTCTACTTAAATTATGTAAATATTAAGAACCCTAGTAAAATAGAAAATGACAATGTCACAAGTGTTGTTTTTTATTTTCAAAGAATCTTATACTATTACAGAGGATAGAAAGTATTAAATGAGAATTAAATTATAAGTATATTTTGTTATTGAATAACTAGATTGACTTATTATAAATATATTTTTGGAAAAAATTAAAAAATTTTATTTTTAGTCAAATATGCCACAGTGTTAACAAGTACATGTATATTTCGTATTACTTACTTTTAGGTTTTGTATTGAAAAAAGAAAAAGAAAAATATTATGGTAATATATGGGTCATCTTGTTAATTTTTGGACCCTTAACAGTCGGGGCGCCGAGGGCCAACTCAGTTTAGGCCCCATGCATAGGCTATGCCAATAAACTGAACTCAATCTCCACTCTGATAATGACCCCAACACGGCTACGCCGCATTACGATACCGACGGAGCTATAGCTATATATATCTCATTGGTTAGCATTTTCTGTTAAAACAAAATCAGAATAGAACTGAATTGATATGCTAACTCCAATTAGGAATTGGAATAGAACCCATTAAATTCTACCATCGTCTCCAACGATTCTAAGTTCAATTGCTCATCTTTCTCTGTAAGCACCCGTTCAATTATTTTCTTTTTTTTTTCCTGTTTGAAATCTTAATTCAAGTATGCATCCATCTGTGTATGGATTTCAAGTTTAGTATCTTACGTTTATGAAATTGTGCAGGGTTTTTATTGAGAGTTTCGGTATCAGAGAATTTGCGGAGGGGGAGAAGTTTGAATTCAGTCGATCTCTCAATTGGGGATAAGCAATTATTTTATGTGTTAATTATTCTTCATTGCGGCGAATAAAGTTAGTGTCTTTGCTTATATAAAATTTCTGGGTTGAAAAGGGTCGACTTCGTTGTACTTCTTCCATATGTTTATTAATAAGTTTTAGGGATTTTCTTTTGTATTTTTGTGTTTGGGTATTTTATTTTTCCAATTTCCTTCCAGATTATGTATGCTACACGAATAGCAATCAATAGAATTCTGTGATCTTTCTTTATTATTTTCTTATCTTTTTCCATTTTTTTTGGGTGCATTCCTAGCTTCTACTGGATTGCTCGGGAGGATTCATTAGAGAAAAAAAGAAAGCGAAAATCAAAAGAAAAAAAAATCAAGAGTGGGAGAAGTGTAACTCATTCCTCAACATTTTCTGTAAAAACTAAAAAAACAAAAAAAGCAAAATGCTATGAAAAACATTGTAATAAGTAGTACATAGTGAAAAAGAACATAAATGGCAATTCCTGGGTTCAACAGTTTGAGTAGTAGGCAGCGACTGAGAATTACAGAACCAATTTCCTGGAGTGGACCAACATAGTATGATATAATCAAGACCCAAGAGCTCGAAAAGGTTTAAGTTAGATTCATTTTCATATGCTTCTATTTGCATCAACAGTTTGGTCGAATTTAATGAAGGATTTGTATTGTGTACGTGCAGTTTCTGGTGGATGCAGGATTGTATGAGAGTCATGAGGAAACAATTAGTAGGGAGGAAGTGCTTGGGAGAAAATTAGTTATATTTTTTAAAAGAGTTAATTATTGCAGTTTAAAATTTATGGACTGCAGTCAGTCCAGTTAGTGTCCCAACCATTATGGTTGTGATACAGCACATTGTCTTTCCAGCTTCTGGTTTTCTAATATTGGGGAATTATATACGATTTCTTGATGAGTGAAGTCAGCACCACAGTTGGCTGTACCTCTGCAACTTTTGCCTATTTTCTTTGGGAAATTCTTATATGGACCGGCTTCACCGTGGACTGCTGCTTTAAAGTGTTGTACTCTTCTAGAAGTGTACAACTCACACTGCATATGGTACAACACTAAAGCACCCGGTCCACTGTGGATCGGGTCCATATAAGAATTTTCATATTTTTTCTTGAGAAATGCAGAAGATTAGACTGGATGTTCTTATCCTTTATTTCTTTTTATTCTGGTATATTCATCAGCATATGAATATGCTAAAACAGATGCAGTGAGAAATTTAAATCAGGCAAGGTACATTCATCCTATCTTCTGCGACTGCTTTTTCGTGTAAAATGTGCATACTTGATTTGCACTGCAAGTGAATGTAGGCTCGTGAAAGTTGGAGTAACTTAAAATATTTATTGCTTCAGATATTCCAACGTGTATGGAAGAGAGCATGCACATCATCATCACGACAAAAAATTCTAGTTCCTGCTGGAAAAACAAACTTGGCTGGACCAATGGTCTTCGCTGGCCCTTGCATTTTGAAGGTAGCCCTAATGTTAAGTACCAAAATCAAATTACTTGAAAGCCTTCTAGAATTGCATTTAGGTTGTTTCATAGTTCAAATGGTGATATCTTTAACAGAAATCATGGCAAACCTTATCTCTATTTGCAACGTGTAGAGATTTCAGATACTATCATGCCACCTGGAATCCTGATGTCTGGGATCTCATGGACCCACATAAATGGCTTTACTTTCATAGTGTAGCTCACAGTTGAAGGTAGAGGGATGATTGATGGGATGGGCCAGGAATGGTGGGCTCAATCTTGCAAGACTAATGAAACAAATGTATTTGCCCTCTTAAATTTTCCCACTCCACTTCCATTTTTCCCTTAGAAGTCTCTGAACCAAGTTGATCTTTCCTATATCTGCTGTCTAAATCGTAATTCAATCTTTTCTAAATCGTAATTCAATCTTTTCTCTTGGCAGCCATGTCAACATGCTCCAACAGATAGTGCTCATTTCTTCGCTGCGCGTTTTTTAGCTCATTCATTGACTGGATCCTTATTTTTTCACTCATTCTTGTTTTCGAAAAGTTCTTATATACACCCGGTGTATCATTGGATAGTTATACCATTTATAGATAAAATTTTACATAATATTTACTGTACAATTTTAGTTACAAGAAGTATAATTATCCAATACATATGTACCCGGTGCATATAAGTTTTTCCTCTTATTTTGTGTCCAAAGGTGACTTGTGCCAATAATCTTTATTGGCCAAATAAATACAGATAAACGAGTAATTCATAAAAATCAATCCTTAATGTAATGCTAATTAATCCCTTTAAAATGTTCGATCCTGATTAAATTCAAATAAAGATTATCTTTAAAAAAAATAGTCTATTTTGGTTCCTAAATATTGGAATTTATAATATTTTTTTCATAATGATTTTTATTGTTATTTTGATCTCTAATAATTTTTTTTTTCTATCATTATAATTCCCAATACATTACACTAAAAAAGAAAATTATGGATTATAACGGTAAAAAAAATATTAAGTACGAAAATATTGCAAACTCCAAACTTTTAGGGATCAAATAGACTAATTTTTTTTTCAGGAAACAAATGAAGGATATATGAATTTATTAAATTCTTCAGAAGGAGATTATTATTTTTTTTAAGAAAACAAATGAAAGTTATTTGAATTTATTAAATTATAATATATTTTTTTAAATAACATAACAAAATTTAATAATTGTACAATGAACAAACATCAAACTAGTGATTTATATCAAAAATTACTTTTTCGTTTAGAGGAGGAATGAAAGTTAAAATAGTTATTATTTAAAATAGGCCTTAACTAATCAATTAAGAAGGTGGGGGGCAAAAAATCAACATGAACTGATACTTATATAATCTATTGTCAAGAACGTCAAAAGCTTTAAAAATATTTTTATCTTTCCTTGCAAAGAAGTTTAAAAACAAAAATCTCTCTTTATGTTCTTTTTGTTTTTCCTTAAAATAAACTATTTGTACATATTATTTAATTATTTTTTTTAAACTTTTATTTTATACAGGTGTACTTCAGTACTTGTATAGCTATTCTTTTTTAACTTTTTTATTTTTAACAAAAAATAAATCTAATACAAATAAATTTTACTTATAAAATATTAATAATTTTATTATTTATGACAAAGATATTGTAATATTTATTTTTGAGTTTAAATTTGTCTATAAAATTTAAAATTATAATAGTATACAATCATACTTAATTCGTTATAAAATTAAGTCATAGACACCTTCACTGAAAAGATTAAAATGGTCACTCGCATAAGGGCAAAAATATTTTTCTCTTTTTCAAATCACTATTAAAGTTTTTTCAAAACTGCCCTGCCAAAAATTTCTCATGTGGCCGGAAAAATTCGTACCACTTAAAAAGTCCAAAGAGGGAACGTTTTCTTGGTTAACGGCAAAGATCAAACGACTGATTAAACTGAAAAAAAAAAAAAAAAACTTACAAATAGAAGTCTAATTATAATTTTTTAAATGAAAAAAATATTATTAGCAATGCTTTTAACTAACCGGATACTTCACTTATATTTTTAAAAAATTAAAGTTTAAAAATTTTATATTTATTATTTAAATTAGAGAAGTTAGCAATGAATTTTAGATAAAAATATATTTATTTTTTAAAATAAACGTACAATTTCAAATAATTTTAGAATAAAATTATAGAACATTCAATTCTAAATACCCCTATAAGAGATGTCTAACACATGGATGCACACATACGTATATAGGTATATTTTTATATTAAATTAAGTTTGAGTCCTAATTTGAAGCTCAAATAAATATTGAGATATTACAATTACTTTTTTTTTCTTCTAAACAAAAAAGAAATATTTTCATTAATCCAAATTTACCAAAACATCATATGTTACATCAAGATGGACATTCTCCAACCAAACATAATAATAATTAATAAGTTACTTTTAAGAGAACATATTACATCCTATTGCCAATTCCGTTTTTATATTAGGATAAATTAATTTTTAGTACCTTATAATCTATCATACCTATCGCTTATTACCTTGAAGTTTCAAAACTTACAATTTACTCCCTTTAATTTTGGACTAAAAGATAAAGTAATAAATTTATTTTAAAATTATTTATATTGACCTCTCTTTAATATTTTCTATATCCCATGAACTACTACGCTATTTAAGTATTAATTTGATTAGCATAAATTGCTATGAACTAATTTGTTTCAAGTATTAAATAAATATATATTATATATTTTTAATTTTAATTTTAGAAATATAAAAAATTAATTAGGATTCTATATTTTTATCCAAATAACTATTTTGAAATTAAAATATAGTAAATATGATACTACTACGTGAGTTTTATGATAATTTATTAAGATAACATGTTAAAATACAATAGTTAAAAACATATTTAAACATTCATATTTTATTTTCTTGATTATATATATCAACATAAAAGTTCCTTCTTTTCTTTACAATTGTATAAATAATATTTTATTTTTATTATTTACTTATCGCACTTATAAAAAACTCATATTATGATTTAAAAAAATGCTACATTATGCATTTAATTATATATAATTCATCTTTAAAAAATTGAATAGTGCAATAGTTACCAACAAAATAATATTAAAATAAATTTGTGAATGATTAGGTTAACATATTTTTATCAAATAAATATATTATCATATGTTATTATATGAATCTATAGATGATTTATTTTTTATATACTTTTTGATTGCTTATATGTGGAAAATATTTATTTAAGTAGTTTTTTTTAAATGGTAGAAAAAGAAAATTAACAAAATTTTCTACTAAAAAGCAATAATAAGGGAAATCAATATAAAACTTTAAAGAAACATAATGTTAGTATAACAAAAAAAACGTTAAGGGATGTCAATACAAATAATTTTAGAATAAATTAGTAAATTTACCATTTAGTCTAAAGTTGAAGAGAGTAAAAAGTAGCAATTGAAACCTTAAAGTACTAAAGGGTAGATATGTTATTGTACAAGAAACTAAAAGGTAGTTTACATTATATATTATAGTAATTGAAAATATTAATTGTGTTTTGAGTATAGTAGTTGTGTATAATATTAGTATAATAAGTTGTTTTTCCTATGTGAATAATGTATTTAAATATTCTATCACTAATTATTTATTCTTTTGAGAATTTATTTAAACATAAAGATTAAGTTTAATAATTCTATATTATCCAAATTATTTCAATCATTTAAATGTAGTGAATATTACTGAAATCCTAATTATTTTATATAAAGGAGAATATCTAGACATAAATTAAAGATTTTTACAATTATAAGTATTGGGGTATAATGATTGGAAAAGATAATAAAAAATAAAACGTAATTTTAAAGTATAGTGAGAGACCAAACAGTATTTAAAGAACTTCAACAGCAAAAATTTACCAACCCAGCCCTGGGAAAGAAAAAAAAAATAAAGCCTTGCACTATGTTTACCCGAGTGCACTGCCAACATGCTAGTCTCCCTGTTCTTAAGGGTCTACATGCAACGGCATTGGCCTAATCCTGTTATGCTTTGTGCCATTGAGGATGGTCTAATGGGATTGCAAGTTTGGGATCCTAGAAGAAATCTGGAGGATAGGTTCCACCTGATGCCCATAATCACTCCTGCGTATCCATGCTTAAACTCTAGTTATAATGTATCATCAAGTGCTTTGCGGATTATGGCAGAAGAGTTTCAGAGGGGAAATGATATTTGTGAGGTATAAAAGCTGCGAGAAAATTCATTTTGTATTTTGTTTTCATAGAATTGTTGTTCGATTGTGGGGATTGCTAGATGCTCCTATCAGTAATTTTTGCTTTCTGTTTATTTCTTTTGCCTATAGGATAATATTTATCTAGATTTTTTTTTTTACTTCACTTCTATTGCTCTTCTAGATAGCCAGTTTTACACATTTGATTGTTTGCATCTTCAATTAGTGGATTATTTTGCTTATGTAATCATGAAATTGGATTGTATAATGACCCTTTTAATTGTGCTGATATAATTGTTATTTTGTTTTTCTACTTCTTTGTTGGGGGGATGAAGTAGGCTAGTTGGGGTTTCATTTTGGTGGTCAACAATGGTGATGGGTAAGCTATTGACAATATTGGCGATAGTAATCAGTATATGTGTTAGCCCTAAAGGCTGTCTTTTATGTTTTGATTTATAACAAACGTTGATATGGACTAACATGTCAAATTATTGTGATAAGATATAATTGACCTTTGTTCTTCTAAAGTCTTCAGATAAGAATCGTTGGCGACTCCTTCATCACTGACTTCAAGAATGGGAGATCAATTGGAAAATCAAGTATAAAAGAGTTATACATCAAGAAGACTTTTTATGAAGAATATTATATTAGGAAGTGTTCATTAAGGTATAATTATTATTTCCTATGTCCTCTTATCTTTTAATTCATTTGGCTTTACCTTGAAGCTTCAAAGGAGATGAATTTCAAAGTTTTTAAAATTCACAGAATTTTGGATGGTCCAGTTTGAATCCAAAATGTTCATCCAAAATCTTGTAAACCGGGTTGAAAAATTATCTGTCAGGGATGTGCCATTTTGGACTTATCTTTTGGATGCATCTTCATCCAAAACCCGAGTCCAAAACTCGGATGAGTTTAAACAGAAAGATTTATAGCCGTTTTTTTATGACCGTTGGCACTCCACTTTTTGGCTCTATAAATAGTCCTTAAAAGCCAAATTACATAAGATTTTTGAAGCATTCATTTTAGAAACTCTATTGCTCAATATTTTCAAAATCTCCTTTTATCTTAAGCTTCAAAGTGAATTCATTGTGTATCAAAGTTAAAAGTACCTTGTGCTTGTATCCGAGAGAATATCTGCTCAAGTAAGTGAGTTTATCTCTGTTCTATTGATTTTCAATTCTCAGCTTGTAATAACAAGGTTGTGTGGTAAAATCCATAGGGGTGATCCTTGTTGTGTGTATGTTCTAGGTTGTGTGGTAAAACCCATAGGAGTGATCCTTGATATGTTTGAGAGGTTGTGTAAAACCTAGTGTGGTGATCCTCTCTTGTATGTAATTGTTTCATTAAGTGAGGTTAATGAAATAGTATTGAAAATCCTTAAGTGTGAGGCTTAACTTAGTGGACGTAGATCATTGTTGATCAAACCACTATACATCTCTTGTCTCATTTCATTTCAGTGGTTCATGTATACTGCTTTTATAATCTTTCACTGTCTAAATCTGAATACACATCTATGAGTACTTGGACAGCTTTTAATGCATCAATAAAGTCAGTCCAAGTATCTTGTGATCATCCTTGTTTAGTATTTTAGACTCTTCAAAAAAAAAATTTTTTGCTTGCCAAAAACCTTATTCACCCCCCCCCCCCCTCTAAGGTTTTTCAATAAGTCAAGTACTTGTGGCACTTATTCTCTTGGGTTTGGTTATTAGTATTAAAAAAAATATATTGTTTATGAATTTGTAGGATGTTCTCTGTTGGTCAAATTAATAAATGCTTGGATTTGTTGAGTGATGAACAACCCATTCTATCAAAGTTTTCTCAAATTGAATGTATTATGCGGATCTAAACTTAATAATATTTTCCTTATATAGTACATGTTTTTATATTTGACTTTTTCACATACACACACACACACAAAGTAATTGTACCATTCATGCTTTTGATAAATATAAACTACTAGCTTTCTCTAATAAGCCTTGGCTAGTATTGAAGCCTGAGCCAACATGCTCCATATTCTATGTTCACCTTGTATTACTTCTAAATCTAATATCTTGTATGAGCTTTGGCCCTTCACTAAAAAAAATAATCATGGCCTTGTTTTGTTTGTTTTGTCTCTTGATTTTTGCATTGTACTTCCTCTGGCTATATGGAAAGCAAACAAAGCTGACTGGAAGAAACTTTTTGAGCTGTATCCGTTCTTTGAATCATACAAGAACTGTTTGCAGATAGACGTTACCGCAGCAAATGCTGATGACCTGAGGAAATGGAAAGGTTGAGTGGAATCCCACTTGCATCAGCTTATGCTGAACGTGTCTTCTATATGGTTCTTGATCCCGCTTTCTTCATATTTAATTACATATTTGCATACAAGTATGCTCATTTGTTTCTCTCTTCCTGATATCATTTAACTGTTTCAATTAGCAGATTGAAAGGCACACAAATAATATGCTTCAGGGCCACCCACACATCCTGGGGACTTCTCTGATAAATTGAGGTCATTTCATTCTTGTTTCGGGGCTCTCCAAAGGAAACCAGGAGTAGTACCCAATGAAGCAGTGCAGTTTGATATTAGGTTGACTGTTGATGAATTTAAGCATGTTGTTGGCATGTACACACTGTGGAAGCCAATAGTTTGATCGAATTGAATAGAGGATTTTGTATTGTATACATGCAGTTTCTAGCAGACACAAGATTTTATGAGTCATGGGGAAAAAGGTAGTAAGAAGTGCTTGGAAGACCTCTCCAGGTTAGCCTGCTTATTCAGTTAAAATTGAAGTATCAAATAAGACTTCTATAACTCTTAAATTCTATTAGTGTTCTGGTTGTTGGATATAAAATTCTGACAAGTGAGAATTAAGATGTTCTGTGAACAAATTATACAACAACTAAAATCCAGACAATTGAGAAAGCACTTGAAATTCATAGTATAGAAAACTGAAATCTTTTCTACTATCTATAATGCAAAGGCTTGTGGTGCAGACTAGGTAACAAAGAACTGGATTTAGTAGGAGTATTTTCTGCAGAATCTGAAGATATGATGTTCAAAACTTGGGTGATGCTTCTTTCCTCTGATTTTTGACTCTGCTCGTCAAGTTATTTATTTTTTTGATCTTTTTATTAGGTACATGGCTCTGGGGCTAATATCGATATCCTCGGCATGGAGACCCAGACAGGCAACAAAAGAGATTTGATGTGCTGTAGTCTACCTTGTTCATATACTATTTGCTAGATTTATGCGGTGAGCTGCCAAAAATGGATAAAGCTAAAAAGATGAATCATGTACCCAATGCTCATGTACTGGTAATGGAATTCAACTTCCATCGCCACTATTGTTATGGTTTATTTAAAAACTAATTAATTGCAAATCATCCTATAAAATATACGATTTTCTTTCTACTTAAATTATGTAAATATTAAGAACCCTAGTAAAATAGAAAATGACAATGTCACAAGTGTTGTTTTTTATTTTTAAAGAATCTTATACTATTACAGAGGATAGAAAGTGTTGAATGAGAATTAAATTATAAGTATATTTTATTATTGAACAACTGGATTTCTCATCTAATAGAGGGTGAATTCATAGTTGAATGCTTAGTTTAATTTTGATATTGGGATTGTTGATAAATTGAGATACACATATCTTTAAGGAATGCCCTTTTTATCATGAATTTGATCGCTCTGAATTACTGTAGTCAAAGAAACTTGGCCACTCATACTTACCAAGCTATTACCTTTAGGCAACTAGGCAGAAAGATGATGAATCCCGTGACTTAACCTCTCACCTTGCCATCCTTCTGCTATTCTTGGAGAAACAAGAAATTTTTAAAATCTTCAATGCTTTCATTTATCAATTACTTTGTTGACCATGATTTGAATTTCTCTGGTCATACAAAAAGGCATAGGCAATAGCTATCTCTCCAGTAGTAAAAACAGTCAACCAAAGGTTGCAATCTCTTCTTCTAGTTATTCCTGAAAACCAAAAGACTCTAGATCTTTTGATTTTCTCAAACTCAAAATATTTTTTAAACTCCAACAACTTTTATCAAAAATTGTCTGAGCTTATGTTAAAAATTATTTCCGAAAAAGATTAAGAAACCTTTTTAAAAAAATTAACCCTTTTTTGCAAAATTAGCTTCGAAATACCGCAGTAGATCATATAACCATTCACTCTATATATTTTAAAAATCTAACAAAAATTTGTAAACTAAACTGTACAATTTGCAAGCCTGACTGTACAACACAAACCTTAGATTTTTACAATCGTGGTTGTCAATTAGAATATCTTGTATTAACAACTAATATCAATTTAGCATGTTTTGAGATTATGTTAAGAATTGTACAGTTTACTATCTAAATTTATTTGTCTTCTGTTGATTTAATACATTAACCTCAATAACCAGAGGTCATTCAACACATTTAGTTCTCTCTCAACTGGCAGTTGTTCTGATTTCTCAATCACAACTTGCCTAACCCCACATCCACACTATGGCTATATTTGCTACAGGACACTCCCATACCAAAAGTTGCATGTGATCTTGCCAAAACCACTACCCTCTACTACACAATTTGGATCCAAGAGACTCTAGGATGAACTTAGGATAGATTATTTAATATATTTTATGAGAATTTTATATAATCATATATTTTTTATTTTTTAATATGTCTATTGTGTATTAGAAGTTCTTGTTATGTTTATGTGATTCGCATAAAGTTGAATTAAGCTTTTATTATTATTAACTAGTGTGCTGCCCGTGCGTTGCACGAGGGTATTGATCATATGGTCTGTTGTTATTGTGTAAATATTTTATGTTGAAATATTATTAAAATTAGAATATTATAGTTTTGAAAAATAGAATATTATTTTTTGAATTAAAAAATCTATGGTAATATAAGAAATGATAATTATTTAAAATATCTTAAATATCAAAACGAAAGCAAAATTCCAGGTTAATTTTGGAGAATGAAATTGTGGAATTCAAACTGTGGTAAATTATCTAGTCATGATCAAAATGGACTAAATATGCATTTCTAAATATTAAATTTGCTTGAATGAACAGAAATTGTTTACTTTAGATTTGAATATGATAATAAATAAATAGTGGGAGTGTATTTATTAAATTTATCAGTATGTGTGACAACTAAATTGTTAAATTATCCATTGCGTGAAATTGATACCTACAGCTAGGAAGGAAATCAGCAGATAACTTAGGAATATCTGATTCATTGATTTATTGGTCTTAACTAAGCCACTGTTTAGCTCAACTTGTGAATGTACAGAGATGTCTTGATACCTTTGAACAATTCAAAGAATGTGTTATTGTTTTTTTTTTTTTGTAAGGACACGTCTTATTGTTTTTCATACGATGAATAGATTCATGGATTTGTGTGGTTCTTTGAATTGTTAAGTATGCATATTGTTGGTTCTTTGAATTGTTTTTCAGTGTTTATTTTGCCTATTTTTATCTATATTTAGGTTTTTGTTTTTGTTGTATTTTCATAATTTTCTTGTATCTTAGTTTTTTTTTAATTGGGCAATTACTTAAAATGGAATTTTATAATTTGAAATTGTTGAAGTATCAACTTGTTGGAAAGCCGAAGATGTATCCTTTTCTTTCTGAGACGGTTGTTCTTAATTCTGTTGATTTACAGGGTGATCGAGTTCAATATCTTATTCCAGATAGAAGGGCCGATGTTGTGCGCATTATTTTACGTGAAAGTGATGAGGAATTTCCGGAGTATGTTGAGATACTTGTTCCTCCTTCAAATTGTACGGGTCTTTGCAAGAAGTTAAAAGTAAGCGATTGTTTTTCAAATTGAGAAAGTTCGGAGATGATGGGAAGAAAAAGTGGTGATGATACGTAGGTTTTGTAGAATAGGTTTTTTCCCTGAAAGCGTTGTAAAATTTCAGCCACTGTTTTGCTGATATGTTTATGTTGATTTAAAGTGGTGATGATATGTAGGTTTTGTAGAATAGGTTTTTTCCCCGAAAGTGTTGTAAAATTTCAGCCACTTGTTTTGTTGATATGTTTATGTTGATTTGTTTATTAATAAATTTAATTTTATTTTAACAATATTTTTTAGTTTTCTTTTTTTTAATCATTGTGTAGTGTTTTTGTTAATTATTTATTGCAATTTTAAATACAATATTAAAAGCATGATTTAAAAAGATAATAATTTACGTTGTTAATCAATTGTTGTTTTTGGTGGAAAGTCAAAGTTGTTTTTCTGTTTATGTGCTCTTTGAATAATAGTTGGGGTTATTTTAGATTTGGCATTGGCTTCGTTTCTCGAGATTTGGAGGACCGGACAATGTGTTTGTTTAGGAAGAGGTGAGATGACCTTTTTGACAGTGAGATACTTTATTGAAGCTCATCAATGTCAAATCGTGTGTTCACTATACTTCCTCTATCCCATTTTCCCCTATCTCTCTCAATCCATTCACCGGAGTAGTTTGGGCTGGAATGCCTCCATTCCCATGCCGTCCTTTATGATCTCTGGGCCTTCCCGGTATGACATATTCCCAGTGCAGGAGCAACTTCACGCAGAATACTCTTCATTGGCGTGGGTTGGGGTAACCGTTTGAATTAGGGATTTTTCTTCGTGCACAAAATGGAGAAAAGGTTGTGCCTTTTACGGACCATAGGTGAGATTTTGTAGCTATGTTTACTGGTTTGGTGTTGGGGTTTACTTTTCTGGGGTTGAAGGTAATAGCTTAGAACTTGCAACTCTCTATATTTTTTTTTGGGTTTTTAGCTAGGGTTTTGGTTTGTTGAAATAATTATTTGTGGTTGTTTTTTTAATTTCCTGTAAGTGAATAAGATATGAGATCTTAATTTGTTTACCGAAGATCAGCGTTTAGATTAGGGTTTGGATCTTTTGTTTGGTTTTTTGTAATTCGCAGTCACCATCGGAAAATTTCCCCATCTTTTTCTCCGGCTATTCATCCTAGATTCAATACTAATTACCAGACACAGATTTTTTTTTATCTCTGATATTTGTTTTAGTAGCTATGGATTATCGCAGTTATCACAGAATAACCGTTTTTTCTCTATAGGGTTTCTCTCTATCGCCCGGGTTGACTCACTCCGATATGATCTGGAATCGGGTCAGACGAAATGCATAGGGGAAGATATTAAGGTGAATTCCATGACCTGGGGCAAATATCACATTGTTAATCCTAATGAAGGCCACCCTTTACTTGACTCTCATAAAGTCACCGTCAGGGTACTTGTTCCAAATCTGTTTTTTTTCCCTCTGCAAAGTTTGTGTATTTGAGGCGAAATTTTGTTCAAAATTCAGATGGTAGAATTGTGTTGCATGTTGGTTTACTTGTTTCGAATGTCTTGGGTTGTTTTTGTTTTGTTAGAGATTCTTTTTTTCCTAAAGTTAACTTCTCTTTTGGGTGTTGAAAGAACCTTACTTCTTGGGGGTTTTTTTTAGAAAATATTTTTTAACTCAATCTATTAGCTTTTTTTAAGCAATCAACGGATGATATTCCTGGCTTTTTTTGAAATGTCCCATTTCCTCAATCTCTTATTGAGCAGGAGTAGTGCTGCATTAACTTTGGTTGAATATGGAATGAGGGTGAGAGATGTCTTGTATTGAACTTAAATTTATATCTTGCTGTCATGGCTAAATAGGTTTTTCATTAACTGCAATTAGGAATTCAAAAGTTGTTCAATTACTCAATGGGGATTAAGTAACTGAACTACAAGTTGGTATCTGTGTCCCTTGTTCTAGTAATTGATTGGAGTAGAGTAAAAAATTTTCGTGCACATTTCTTTTGGCTTACTTCATGAATTTTCTAATTGTGGTTCACTTTGCCATGAATGCATTTATCATAGATGATAGCAATGATATTGACATGACATGTCTAAAATGGAAGACACACAAATGTAAATTTTGCTTATGATGGAAAATACAATAAACCACAAACATTTGCATTTGTGTGGATGTCCTTTGTTTGTTCCACTTTTGTTTTGTCTTTTCTGCTCTCTGCTGCAGTTATCTGGCGTTTTTAAGGTATTTATGCTATGGTGAAATGAATCAAAACACAGAGTTTAAGTAGACTCAAGAGTTTATGTTATCATGCTGCTATACAAAAATGTAAAAGGAAAAAGAAACCTCAACCACGAACTCAAGATCAAATACAAAGAAAGATCCCTATAATAATAATAATAATAATAATTCTCTTGATGAAATGCATTGCATTATCCACATAGTGGTTGTCTTCCAGAAATAGTGTTCTAATATGGATAATTTGTGATTTGTGTGTAGCTTGATTTATTGCTCTGTTTTGGTATATTTCCCAACAGCAGTATCCTCTACCCATGGAGAGGTTTCCTTCCAAAATTTCTCTGGCTGTCTTTGTGACAGCATTCATGGTTGGTCCTAATTTGACAACATTCTTTTGTTGTTATTATAATTCATGTTTCCACTTTCTCATGCAAATTTTCTTTCAGCCTTACTTTGTAGTTCGTTTGTAAATACAGTTATCAATGTATAAGAAGTTTCAATATAGGTAGGTTTACATTTTAGATTGTAATATAGTGATGATGACGTATACCAAGCAGTAACCGAGAAATGAGGAATGTGTTGCATAATTAGCAAATCATTCAGAATACATCTCGAAATTTGGTTTTATCCAATAGAAATAAGGTAGTGTTGTATCATCACATTTTTTCTGCGACTATTTATGATTCACCTTTTTTTTCCTCGATTTTTAATATTTCTGTCTTTTTTTTTTTGATAAATTTTTTTTTTAGACTTTAGCTATCAAGCGTTGAGGGACTTCACTTGAATCTAGAAATTGCTAGCCATGTTTAACAAATGCAGCAGCTTATGAACACCTCAAGATTTATGTATCTATTTTACTCTCAACAAAATAAACATTTTCCCACCCTTTTTTCCCAAGAAAGACAACCTTTCTATTTCCTTCTCAGCAATTGCCAACAAATTGAAAACGACACAGGAAAAAAATTAAATCTCATTTTGGGTTTATGAATAGAGGATTATTTGATGATAAGTAATAGCTTAAATTTGTTGCTTTACTCATCCTTATTTGTTTTGAATTCTTTATGATCTAAGATTATCTTGATCTAGGGAGAACAAATACCTGAGAAATTCAATGTGTTATTGTGTTTCCTCGTGGGTGTAAAACAGCTATAATTGTTCACTTGTGGCCTGTTTTGTATGAAATATTCAGGATGCATTTTAAACTTGAGTTTTGTCCTTTACAGGTGGTATATTCTGATGTTTACATGTTGGACAATGATATTGAACAGAAGATGTTACCTCTCTTGTCAAGACAGATTCATGTATAGAATTCGCTTGGGTGATTGTTAATATTTCTATTGTAATTGTTGAGGGTACAACTGAGGAGCATCCAGAAATTGGCAGTAAAGAAGGGAAGTTTTCTTGATCTTCTTAAGAAATTTTGAGGAAACAGACGCCACATAGAATTTGCTTTAGAATTTGCTGGTTTTCTGTATGATTTTGTACCTTATGTTTGTTGTAACTTAGTATTGGTTATTTTGTTTTGGCATTGGTGTTATTGAGATTTGTGCCTTTTCTTATGAAATGTTGTTGTTTGACCTTCTCATTTTAAATGACATTGTAACATAGAGTATACTAAGGATGAATTCATGAATAAGCACGTATGATGGACAATATCCTGAAAACAGTAAAAGAATTGAATATGTAAATGTGTTTTTAATTGGAGTCTATGGAAGCATAACGGATTTTTGCTGAGTTAGATGTGTTATAAGTTTTGTGGATTTGGTTATGTGCTAAGTATATTGGGCGTCAATAGAAGCATGTTTGGGCAACCATTCGGTGTTTTGCGACGATGGTTTACTATCAGAAGCCCACGTATGATGCACATTTTAATTTTAAAACCAACTTGAAGTACTTTATTTTTTTGTATGGGAATAAATTTTTAAATGTTTTCAGTATTGCATAGTTAGGATAAAACCTAGTGGTCTGTTCTATATTTCTGTAGATATCCATTGTTTGCTTCACTTTTATTTTGTCTTTTTTGCTCTGTGCTACTGTTTTCTGACATTTTAAAGGAATTTATGCTATGGTGAAATGAATGAAAAAAGAGACTTTAAGTAGAGTTAAGATATTGCTTTATGAATTGTCTATGTTTGAAATTTTGAGCATTCTAGATTTCTAGGTTTTTGTTGTATTAGATGTTCATTTTGATGTTTAACATTTAGATATAATAAACTATGAAAATTTATAAAGTATGAGATTTTTGTGATCAGTTTTAGTTGTGATATGTTATCTAGCTATTAGATTCATTTTCATAATAATTCTGTTTCCATTTACTACTTTCAATATTTGATTGTCTTTGGTATCCACAGGAAGAAGAAATTTATGGTGTAGCTTTTATGGTAATTGCAAGCGATGGACTTTTGAATGTTCTGTTAAAGAAGAGAAGTATTCTTCAGCTTCATAAGAAATTGTTGAGGAATTGGTTGTGTTTTTTGGAAAATATCTTTACAGTACCTCAATTGTGGTTTGTAATAGGCTTTGCATTGGCCAATAGGTCTATAGAAATAGAGGCAGAATTTTGGACTGTAGTTTGGTTGAGATTTGTGGCTTTTCTTATGAAATGTTGTTGTTTGACTTGCTCATTTTAAGTGACATTGTAACATAGAGTATACTAAGGATGAATTCGTGAATAACCATGTATGATGCACAATATGCTGAAAACATCAAAAGGCCTTCTAACACCAAATGGGAAAGTTTTGACCTTACTTAGAGAAGCAGCTTAGAAGAGAGATTTTGTATGGCAAATAGGTATGTAATATCTAGCAAGAATTGAATTAGGTTTGGAGGCCTGAATGGCAATGTGTTTGGTAAGAGTTTGCTGGCTTTGTGTATGGTTTTGTATGTTATGTTAGCTGTAATGGAGTAATGTTTATTTTGTTTTTTCTTTATTGTTGAGAGAGTATGTCATGAATTTAATACTTGGGGTTAGTTGGTTAGAAGTCATGAACGAAGTGTTAAAGAAAAGCATGTTTGTGTGCTAAGTATATTGGGCGTCAATATAAGCATGATTGGGCAACCATTCGGTGTTTTGCGATAATGGTTTACCATCAGAAGCCCACGTATGATGCACAATTCATGGACATGCATATTGGACTGTCTAGTAAACACACAATTAAGTGCAGAATTTTGGGCTGTAGTTTGGTTGAAATTGTGGCTTTTCTTATGAAATGTTCTTGTTTGACTTGCTCATTGTAAGTGACATTGTAACATAGAGTATACTAAGGATGAATTCATGAAGAGAGATTTTGTGTGGCATATAGTAGAAATTGAATTAGGTTTGAAAATGGAATTAAGTGTATGTTTTTGCTGCAACTTTGTGGTCGAAGTCATGAACAAAGCAATGATTGTGTGCTAAGTATATTGGGCGTCAATATAATCATGTTTGGGGAACCATTCGGTGTTTTGCGATGATGATTTACCATCAGAAGCCCACGTATGATGCACAATTTCATGAAAATATTAATAGAATTGAATATGTAAATGTGTTTTTAATTGTAGAGTATGAAAGATAAGGGAATTTTGGTAAGTTAGATGTGTTATAAGGTTTGTGGATTTCATTATGTGCTAAGTATATTGGGCGTCAATATAAACATGTTTAGGCAACCATTCGGTGTTTTGCGACGATGGTTTACCATCAGAAGCCCACGTATGATGCACAATTCAATTTTTAAACCAACTTCAAGTACTGCCTTTTTTTTTTCCGTCCATAAATTTTTAAATGGTTTCAGTGGTGCATACTTATGATATACTATAGTTCTCTGTTCTGCATTGTTTGTAATTTTTAAGGTGTTTGTGGTATAGCAAAATGAATCAAAACACAGACTTTAAGGGGGGTCGAGATACTGCTTTATGTAGAAAATGGAGGCCTGAATGGCAATGTGTTTGGTAAGAGTTTACTGGCTTTGTGTATGGTTTTGTATGTTATGTTAGCTGTAATGGAGTAATGTTTATTTTGTTTTTGAGAGGGTTTGTCATGAATTTAATACTTAGGGTTAGTTGGTTAGAAGTCATGAACGAAGTCTTAAAAAAAAGCATGTTTGTGTGCTAAGTATATTGGGCGTCAATATAAGCATGATTGGGCAACCATTCGGTGTTTTGCGACGATGGTTTACCATCAGAAGCCTACGTATGATGCACAATTCATGGACATGCATATTGGGTTGTCTAGTAAACACATAATTAAGTGCAGAATTTTGGGCTGTAGTTTGGTTGAAATTGTGGCTTTTCTTATGAAATGTTCTTGTTTGACTTGCTCATTGTAAGTGACATTGTAACATAGAGTATACTAAGGATGAATTCATGAAGAGAGATTTTGTATGGAAAATAGGTATGTAATATCTAGCAGAAATTGAATTAGGTTTGAAAATAGAATTAAGTGTATGTTTTTGCTGCATCTTTGTGGTCAAAGTCACGAACAAAGCCATGATTGTGTGCTAAGTATATTGGGCGTCAATATAAGCATGATTAGGGAACCATTCGGTGTTTTGAGACAATGGTTTACCATCAGAAGCCCACGTATGATGCACAATTCAATTTTAAAACCAACTTCAAGTACTGCCTTTTTTTTCCCGGCCATAAATTTTTAAATGGTTTCAGTGCTGCATACTTAGGATATACTATAGTTCTCTGTTTGCATTTCTGTGGATGTCCATTGTTTGTTGTACTTATTTATCAGTTAGTTTTTATGTCTCTCACTGAAGTAGTACTGCATGCTGCACATATTGGTGCCATATTTACTGAATCAGTCCTTTTGGTTGGATAATGGATGGATACTGAAAAGTGAAAGTATTGTATCACGCTGCTGATTTACCATCAGAAGCCCACGTATGATGTATAATTTCATGAAAACATTAATAGAATTGAATATGTAAATGTGTTTTTAATTGTAGAGTACGAAAGAATAAGAGTATTTTTGTGTGTTCTAAGGTTTGTGGATTTGATTATGTGCTAAGTATATTGGGCGTCAATATAAACATGTTTGGACAACCATTCGGTGTTTTGCGACGATGGTTTACCATAAGAAGCCCACGTATGATGCACAATTCAATTTTAAAACCAACTTCAAGTACTGCCTTTTTTTTCTCGGCCAGAAATTTTTAAATGGTTTCAGTGCTGCATACTTAGGATATATTATAGTGCTCTGTTCTGCATTTCTGTGGGTGTCCATTGTTTGTTGTACTTTTGTTTTGTCTTTTTTGCTCTCTGCTGCAGTTTTGTTGCCTTTTTAAGGTATTTGTGGTATACCAAAATGAATCAAAACACAAACTTTAAGGGGAGTTGAGATAATGCTTTATGTAGGAAATAGAGTCCTGAATGGTAATGTGTTTGGTAAGAGTTTGCTGGCTTTGTGGTGTATGGTTTTGTATGTTATGTTAGCTGTAATTAACTAATGTTTATTTTGTTTTTGCTTTGTTGTTGAGAGGGTATGTGATGAATTTAATACTTAGAGTTGGTTAGAAGTCATGAACAAAGTCTTAAACAAAAGCATGATTGTGTGCTAAGTATATTGGGCGTCAATATAAGCATGATTGGGGAACCATACGGTGTTTTGCGACGATGGTTTACCATCAGAAGCCAACGTATGATGCGCAATTTCATGAAAATATGAATAGAATTGAATATGTAAATTTATTTTTAGTTGTAGTGTACGAAAGGATAACATATATTAAGGATAGACTTAGAAACTAAGGGTTCGTATGGCAGATGGCTATGTAACATCCGAGCTGAAATTCAATTGACTTTGAGTTTAATAGTTGCAGATTATTTTTTATTCTTCTATCCGACTAACATTAAATATTGAGGTCTGTTGGGGAAAACCTCGTCTGTCATGGTACCTGGTGTAGAATTGGTCTTCTTTGTATCTCGCATTATAGATATAATTAGATAATGAAGGCTTTATTAAGGCATGCATAGTATTTGAATATGTATCTGGAATATGAGATTTAAGATAACTTACAATTGCAAGTTTTGTAAAGGTTTCAGTGGTAGACAATGTTCTTTGTATAAAATTTGAACTCCGGATCTCGCTCAATGATTAATATTTTCAACCCCTGTGGTGTTTTCACTCTTGAAAGTGCGACATAAAGTTGACCATGGCTGAAAACTGGTTTAGGTAGGTATAGTCCAAGCTGTAGATAGTGTTTGTCCCTGGCTTTTATTTATTGTCATTGCATAATAGACTTTGATTGGAAATTGTCTCCTTATCAAGGTGAATGGCAGTTTTGTATCAGTCGTGGACACATCTATTACGGGAATAAGCATTTTTCCCCAATGTTCGAACCCGAAATGATTACGCCTTCAATTACTCTGCTACCTATCTATGTTACTATCAGTCTTGTTCCATTGCACATGCCTTTACCTAGGTTAACGTTTCTTAAAAGCATGATCGGAATACCTTGTTTTAATCTCAATTTATGTTCGGAATTCTCGGGAAGCTCGAGGCTATTTAAAAACTCCACGGGATATAACATATCCGCATCCAGCGACTTTCCCGATGCTTTGTCCATTACATCTGCACTTATATATTCTATTGGCTCACCTTGTACTTTATCAAGAATAAAGTCATTCATTTCATTCACTGTTTCATTTCGAGATGTAAGAATTGCTCTTTCCGTCAAATAGTTTGTATCTGTTCTTTTCTCTTCGAAGTCTGGATAAGTGGCCTAAAAAATTGCCTTGACTGGATGTTTAGCAGCATCAATCATATATTCTCTTGGGATTTTGATCCAAGTTGCTTCAGTGTCATCTCCCCGTGTCTTTGCATGTTGCAGAGCATTTCCTATTTCCAATAGCCAATTTGCAATTTTTTTTATCTTTTGTGCTTCTTCAGTAGTGCAATCATTAACTTGTTGAAGTCTCATATTTTGAGTAAGTGTCAACAGTTCACACTCATACCAAATATACGAAAAATTGATTGAAGCATGTACTATATCTGCTCGTCCACCTTTTGGAATTACAGGGAGAATTTGTCGAAAATCTCCACCCAAGAGAACAGTTTTCCCTCCAAAAGCTTTGTTTTCATTAAATGCCTCTAATCCTCTGAGTATATCTTTCAATGTTCTATCAACTGTTTCAAAGACATACTTGTTTTTCGAGTGTTTTAAGGTTGTATGAGAAAAATGGTTGTGTTTCATGCATTGATATGTATGTTTTGAATTTGGCATGATGCTTTGTTATACGTGCTCTAGAAAGAATAATGAATTTTAGAATATATACATACTTGGAATTCATAGGTGCCTCGTCCCATATTATTAGAACAGACTCTTTTAATTAGCTCAGCTAGTTGTGTATTGGCTTTGATTGAGCACGTCGTCTCATCATCAGTTGTTATTGGTATTTTAAATGTACTATGTGCAGTTTTTCCTCCAAGTAACAACGATGAAGCAATGCCTGTAATGACATTTGATAAGAATGACATAAGAATATGTTCATAATACAGATGATAGAAAATCAAATTAAGGATATTAGTAATTACCAGATGAAGCTACAGCAAGTACTATTTTTGAATATGATCTCAACTTGCTGATGATTGCTCTGTACACAAAAGTCTTTCCAGTTCCTCCATATCCATATAAGAAGAACAATTTTCCAAGTTTATTTTCTACTGCATTTAGCACAGCATCATATGCATTTAGTTGCTCTGCATTCAGCTTTTTGACCATTGATTCATGCTCTATTTTCAAAAGCTCTATGCCATACATCATTTCTTCACAAATGTAATTGTTCTCCAGATCCTTCAACATTTCATTTTTTGCAACTGGCATACCTTCTATTTGTTCCGAACTTTTTCCATGCTTCATGAGGAGAACTTCAATTTCTTTTAATGTATAGTTTTTTATTTGTTCTGTGGACAAAGTTAAACTTGGGAACTGTAGAAGTTTTCTTTGCCAATGTTCAATATCATCACTAATGGACTCCCAATTGACTTCCCAAAAATTCTTCACATCTGAAACATTGCAGAATAAAAGTATTGTCCCAAATAGTTCCCTTAGTTGAGGGCGGGTTGCCCATTGTGAAGCCTCATCTATGGACTCATGCCATTCTTTGTCATCTTGTAAAAGTCCTCTTGCATAACAGGCTGCTTTAAAGGATGGATACGTTTTGTCTTTGTAGATTTGTATATCTTCATATGAAGTTGGGCCACGAACATGATTCAATAACATTCTCATGTAATATCTCTCTGCTGAAGCTAGATGTGCAAATGTAACACGTCCAATACATCTACCCTTTTTTCTCCTTGTCCAACGCCTTTCTTTCTTTTTCCAAGTATAATACTGGGGGAATTCAAAATATGTATATTTTCTTGCTTCTGGATCTCTTTTATTTGTTTCAAACCACTCGGTAAACATCGTACGCTTTGCATCTTCACTCTCTGCAATAGTAGGTAGGGAGCTACTATCTCTAAAAATAATACTTTGCTCATTTTCTAAATGGAATCCTAGTCTTTCTACAGCAGGTATTCTAAAATGCACTTCAAATTCATATATTCTCTAGCATGCTTCACATGCTGAAATGTATCTACAGTCTAAAAAAGTTTTCACTTCATTTGCATTTGAATTTTCCTGTGTAGAGTTTATGGTAGAAGCACCTTGCACTTGTTCTATGATTACAGTTGTTCTATCAGGGCCTTTATTTATATACTTGAACAAATATTTTATGGCTCTTGATTTATTGCATGCTTCAACATTGATGTGGCTTCTGTACTTGACCAAAAGATATCGATTATATGGAACAACGAACCTATTGTCAAGTTTGAAACCAATTTTGTCGACAAATATTGATGTGTCTCTTCGTCGGTAGATGCAAAATCCGTTTTCATCCAGTGTGGTTATGTTTTGGACTTTCTTTGGAAAATGCTTAAAGCATTGGCCTACAATGCAGTTGTCATAATCTTATGTTAGGTAACATTCTTAAAGGTTTTTTGCAGTAGTATACTTTACAGTGTTAGGTCAAAATAAATTTACCTTGTATCATGCAAGGTGATGTCTGATACCCAGGTCCACATGGTCCATGCATCATAAATTCAGCTACAACTTTATATCCAATTGGATCTTTAGCTGCATCTGGTATTTCTGCAGATATAACTTTATCTATTTCTTCAGATGTCTATCTCTTTGAAGATTGATTAATCCATATGATGATATGTGCATGTGGCAGGCCTCTTTTTTGAAATTCAATGGTGTATACTACTGCAACCAAAGTGATAGGTAGATGAGATATTTGTAGTATTGCAAATAGCAAATGTATTCTGAAGCTATGAAAATATACCTGTATCACAACAAAAGTGATAGGTACATGAGATATTTGTAGTATTGCAAATGGCAAATGGATTCTGAAGCTATGAAAATATACCTGCATCAACTTGGCCAAATATTTTATTCTTTGTAATGTCTTCAATCATTTCTTCGAGTTTTATTTTAAAGACACGGACTTCAATATCTGGTCTATTTTCTGCTCTTTGTTGAGGTAGTTCTTGTAGCATTTCTTGAATTTCTGGCCAATTTGGATTTGCTGTAAATGTAATGAAGAAATCTAGATTTCCAAAAATTCGGCACAATGCCATTGCATCTTGATAGTTCTGAGCTATGTATCGAGGATCACCAGTGAAAGAAGAAGGTAAAATAGTTCTTTGGCCCACTTGTGTAGAATCTATATCCCCCATTTGAACTGCATCAAATACATTTACGTATAATTCCGTTCAGTAACTTTCCCTGGTGGTCTTTGATCCATTGAAGTCGTGCTTGCTCAATTCTGTATAAGCATCAACAATAAAGCTGTTGAAATAATCTTCCAGACAGACAATAATGTATTTCCTTCTGTTCTTCTATATTGTAATATGTACGCATAGTACTCTCGCATTGTCATATATTGCCTTTTACCATGACATTGGCCAGTAGATTTGACATATGGAATCTGAGGATGAAATCCGTCTTCACCATAAGGAAATAACAAAGGACACTGTAATGCCATGAAGCACGGATGTAGGTAACTAATTCTTTGTAGTGTTCCTGACGTCATTTCAACAATAATGTCTCTGTCCTTGGTTACATGATTTATATCTCCAACTATGAGAGCTGCTATTTCTAATGCTGTTGGTGGTTGGTGCTGCTTGCTGTTTAAAGTCCTACTATGGAAGAGCCTGATTTTGAAATCACCTATGTTGGAATTCTTATGCCTGTCTCGAGCAATTACGAACACTTTGACCAATTCATTGTGTTCATCAAGCATATGAATCAATTCTTCGGATAATTGCTTTGCATTCAAGTTGCTATTTGTATTTCTTTGATTCACTGCTTTTAGTCTGTTATGCACTTCATTTACAGTATCATGAAAATACAGCTAGATAAAGTGTGCATCTTTTCCACTTTCTGAAATCAAAGAACAAAGCCTATGATAATTTTCACCATTTATCCGATAGATGTATGGTCCAGAGTGTTGATTGATTTGCTCATCAACTTTTGCACCCATAGATGTCATTGAGAACATTGAGTTATATGCTCTGATATTTTCCAAGAAAGGTATGGAATGATCAAGTACATTATGAGAGAGCAGGGAATTGAGGGGTTCTGGAGCAAACCTTCTTGCTGGAAAATGAATTTTTCCTTGCCTACAACATAATTTATATCTTGGATGTGTTCTTTTCGAATTCTCTTTTATTTTTTCGCGCTCCCAAAATACTGCTTGACAAAATTAACATTGACATTCAGTTTTTCCATAGTAAGAACTTGTGTTCAGTTCAGAATCTGTGAACAATGAAATTGATTTAATGTTAGGAAATAGTGCTACATACATGAACTATGAACCTAAAGAATGATATGTTAGAATTCGTACCTGACACAGTTGGTTTTTCCTGTGAAACTCTGTTATTTTTAACAGAACATTTTCTCTTCGAATTTATGATGCTTTTGCGTTCTTTTCTTCTTCTCCTAATTGCTAATTCTTACTAACTATGGATTCAGATTTATTATTAAATTATTTTGATTGTCCTGAAATGAGAACTTGTGGAATGAGTAACATATATTACCTGCTGGAAGAATGTTAGAATTGTTGTTTGAACTGCTGTTAATTGTTGAACCAAGATGTTTTTCAATACGCCTTTTTCTCTTGTTTTTTAGAATTTGAGCACGTTCCTTTCTTTTTGTCCTTGCCATTTCTGTGAGAATGATTCATTGTATGTAAATTGTGAATGATATATGATAACAAATACAGCTGGAAACAGAATTATGAAATGCTTTATGACCACTTCAATTACCTTTTTGGATATTATGACTGCCAGCATAATTGTAATGATGAATGTTCATTGTCGAATGGTGTTGGTTGCTGGTATGGATGGTTGTGCTGTGGTCCATTGGCGTATGATCTACTGTAGCTTATTCAATGTTGGTGTTAGTCTGCAGATGTTCAACTACAAAGATATTGAAATAACATGTTAGCAAATTTCGAAACAATCAATTGAAAAGTATTTTGAAACGATGCTCAAAATTCCATCATATTTCTTCCCAAACCCCAAGTTATGGTATTAATTCTATAGTGATTTGTATCATTTTTTACTATCACAGACATTGCCTAACTTGCATGAAAATTGTTCTCTTCTTTGGATATTTTCTCTCTTTTGTCTTTCATAATAGACATGGATCAGAGTTTCCACAGACACACAAATTGCATGCAAATTTGTCAATGGTAGTATTTCTCATGATAATTTACCAAGCATATTTCTCATGTTCAGAATGTTCATCCCTTTTTTCAAAAATTGAATGGTAAATAGTCATCAGTGCACAACATTTATTTTTTAAAACTTATCGTTGTTGTTAACTATATGGAGTTTGATTCTTTGAAGGGATGATACTTATATTATCATTTTCTATGTATCAGTTTGTGTTACAATGAGCGCAACATTGATACTGGGTTCTGTTAAGGGGCAAGAATGTAGGGAGACAGCTGCACAAGCCTTAGAATCCTGTATAGATTATGTAGAGAGACATTAGACCAATTTGAATGGTTTTTTTTTGTATGACAAAACAGAACTTAGACTTTGGAAAATCACATACGGTTCCTTCGTCCAATGCATTTTCAACTATCCCGTCTGGGTCATATGATCGATGTACTGTAAAACACTCCTTCAGAGTACCTCTGCTTTGCTCATTGAACATAATCCAGCAGCCCCGTGACTCATTAGCATCTTCGTATGACAAAATTGATCCAACTGCCAAGAGTCATCAATATGTTCAGGCATTCCGTCATAGTCATTGGTGTAGTTTGGGTAGTGGAATGCCGTCTGGAAATTGGCCATCCTGTTATTAAGTGATTCCCTGCATTTGCTCTGTGTGGGGTAACTTCATTCAGTTAAATATGTATTTCAGCATCATAAAGAGGAGACGATGAATCTTCTCAACTGTATAATTCAACTTATTACCTATATTAACTAATGAAATATATATCAATCAAATCTGCTAACAGAGAGGCCAAAATGGTTTCCAATTCATTATTTTGAAGGGAAATAAAAAGAATAATATGTTTTGTTGCATTGGTGGCCTTTTAATGAACAACCGTAGCATTGAACCCTTCCATTAGAAAACTATTAGTGGTCGGGAATAAAAACAATTACAACCAATGATGGTAGGTTTTTAATTGAGCAAAAAGCCAAGAATAAAGGATGAACGAACAAAGGTTTTTGTGGCTTTAGTCTGGGTAGACTGCAACCAAAATTCCTTGTCGGATTTCAAACCACTATAGTCCAATCTACCAGTTCACTGAATAAAGGATGAACGAAGAAAGGTTTTTGTGGCTTACCAACTAACACACAGATATCTCCGGTGCGTGATTGAACGTCGTCAAAAGAGAGCAACTGGAATTTATGTCGGGGAATTTCGGGCAGCCCATCTTCAATTTCTTGCAGGTAAGTACTACCATCAATAACAATTTGCAGCTCCTCATTCACAATCCTGTAATTCAATTTCGCCAATTGTAGTGAAAAAATCTTCATTATGTAGAAATTTCCTTCTTGAAGATAGTCATGAAATTGTGCCAGGAATCGACTACGGATTACACAATGCTTCATATTTTCCTGCAATAGAAAAAATCCATGTCAATACAATTGTTTATGCCTCATGTTCAATTCTAAAATGGAATCCACCAATAACCAAGGAAAACAACGAATTTGAACACTTCAAGGATAGTACCTTTTCATCCATAACCAAGAAATCAAGGCTTATCACTTCGGTTGGTTTTTGCGCATGGTATGCCTCCCATAATCTTAAAATCCTGAATGGATAATTGATTTAACATAACAAAGTCCCGTTGTTCCATTGTAGAATGTCTGTAGGTTGTGTTCTATGTAGTCTTCACAGGAGATTATTTATTATGTGATTCAAGATCAATGATGCAATGGATCTTCCTCTATTCAGATGTACTCTTCCTCTATTCAAATGTACTTAACATTATGCAAGATAATGAAAATAATGCAAAGTACAATGTACGTATTTGGAGAGGTTTGAAGGGATTAGGAGTATGGATTCATTGAAGAGACGTTCCATTATTTAATAGGGAGTGTATTTGACAACGTTTACAGAGATTCAGAGTTTCATTAAGTTTCAAGTTTAAGAACCCTTCAATTTCTGTGATTCAAGAAATAATAATGCCAGGTGTCAAGAAATTATAATGCCACGTGTCGTTATGTAGTGTTTTTGCAGCTCCTATTATATATATATATATATATATATATATATATATATATATATTTAGACAGTTAATAAAGAATGTTAAATAACACATATATCTAAATTAAAATTAATTGACAATGGTTATATGATTTTTAAGAATCTTAATGTGAATTTTTTTTATTTTAAAAATAACTGTAATCTTCTCGATTTAATGACACAGCTCATTTGTAGTATAATAATAATTTAATTAATTAAAATACTTCTTTTATTAAATAAAATTTATAATTGTTGTGTACATTGTGAATAAAGAAAATAAAAATAATTTTCATAATTAGTTTAATTAATAAAATATTATTTATTAACTCGATAAATTTTAAGTTTGATATAATTTTTTAAAAATAATTCTTTAAGGGTATATTTCGATTTAGGGAAATGAAATGAAAGGAGATGAGAGGAATAGGATAGAGAGAGAGAGAGAGAGGAAAATAGATTAATAATTATTCATAATCTTTAGTTAAATATAAAAAAATACGATTTGAATTTATATATTAACTTACTAATTTAATATAAGACTAAATTTTTTATTTATTAAAAAATAAATAATTTAATAACTTAATGTATTAAGTCCAATAAGTCCAATATATTTAATGTATTAATATTAAATATATATTATTAATTAATTTAAATTAATTAAGATTTTAAAATAAATTTAGATAGTATTCAAAGAATCACACATTTTAATATATTAATATTAAATACACACACACACACACACACACACACATATATATATATATATATATATATATATATATATATATATAGTATTCAAAGAATCATACATTTCAATGTTTTAATTTAGATAGTATTCAAAGAATCACATATTTTAATATATTAATATTAAATACATATATATAAATTTTATTTGTTAATTTAATTAATTAATATTCTAAATGATTTTAAAAAAAATCATTTAACCACGTATTGCCTTATGATGCTTCCACGTATCGTAATGGTATGCTTCATATTTGACTTTTATATATATATATATATATATATATAATTTTTGGAAAAAAATTAAAAGTTTTATTTTGACTCCAATATGCCACAGCATACTTGTATATTTTGTATTACTTACTTCTTAGGTTTTGTATTAAAAAAAAAGAAAAATATTATGGTTATATATGGGCCATCTTGTTAATTTTTGGACCCTTAACAGTTGAGGCGTCGAGGGCCAATTCAGTTTGGGCCCATGCATGGGCTAAGCCAATAAACTGGACTCAATTTTTGTCAAAACAAAATCGGAATAGCAATGTTTTTAGAATCGGACCGATCATCGAATTGAAAAAGTCATTGGTTTATGATTTAATGGTCCAATCGTAATTGAATCAGTAATATTATAATTTAAAAATTAAAAATATAATTATTTTTTAAAATTTTTTATTAATAATATAGTGTAATTTAAGTTCATAAAGACATAAATATTCAAATTCATGATTAAAAGTAACTATTTTTAATTTATAACGAACAATTTAATACATTAAAGTAGTTTATTGAATTATATAATTTAATTTATCCTAAAAATTATAAAATTTGATTCAATTTTTTTTAATTAATGGCTCAAAAAAAAGTGGAAAATGGCTAAAGGTACCGGTTTACGATCTGACCGGTCCGGTCCAAAAAACCTTGCGGAATAGAACCGAATTGGTTGGCTAACTCCAATTAGGAATTGGAATAGAACCCATTAAATTCTACTATTGTCTCCAACGATTCTATGTTCAATCGCTCATCTCTCTCTCTCTTTGTAAGCACCCATTCAATTATTTTCTCCTTTTTTTTTGCTTTTTGAAATCTTAATTTAAGTATGCATCCATCTGTGTATGGATTTCAAGATTGGTTTCTTACGTTTATGAAACTGTGCAGGGTTTTTATTGAGAGTTTCGGTATCAAAGAATTTGCGGAGGGGGAGAAGTTTGAATTCAGTCGATCTCTCAATTGGAGAAGTTAGTGTCTTTGCTTATATAAAATTTCTGGGTCGAAAAGGGTAATCTCTGGAGTTTTCCCTTATCCGAACGGGTCTTGCAAGAACATAGGATTTCATATTGAGCTCCAAATATACGCTATTGGGACGGGATGGCTCCTACTAGCTCTCCCCCCTAAGAACCGCACGTGCGAGTTCCCCCGCATACGGCTCAAGTGGCGAAGGCCCTTTCCTTCGCGCTTCGCTGTAGCCTGCTAGCCTATCGGCTAGAGCCAAGCTTCGACCGCGACTGCTCGTCGCTTCTGGCCGCCTTATTCCGTCACCCGAGATCCAAGTTAGCACCGGCAAAGATCTGACTTCGTTGTGCTTCTTCCATATGTTTATTAATCAGTTTTAGGGATTTTCTTTTGTATTTTTGTGTTTGGGGATTTTATTTTTCCAGTTTCCTTCCGGATTATGTATGCTGCACGAATTCTGTGATCTTTCTTTATTATTTTCTTATCTTTTTCCATTTTTTTTGGGTGCATTCCTAGCCTTCTACTGGATTGCTGGGAGGATTCATTAGAGAAAAAAAGAAAGCAAAAATCGAAAGAAAAAAAAAATCAAGAGTGGGAGCAGTGTAACTCATTCCTCAACATTTTCTGTAAAAACTAAAAAAAAAAAAAGTAAAATGCTATGAAAAACATTGTAATAAGTAGTACACAGTGAAAAAGAACATAAATGGCAATTCCTGGGTTCAACAGTCAGAGTAATGGGCCGCGACTGGGAATTACAGAACCAATTTCCTGGAGTGGACCAACAGAGTATGATATAATCAAGACCCGAGAGCTCGAAAAGGTTTAAGTTAGATTCATTCTCAGATGCTTCTATTTGCATCAACAGTTTGGTTGAATTTAATGAAGGATTTGTATTGTGTACATGCAGTTTCTGGCGGATGCAGGATTGTATGAGAGTCATGAGGAAGCAATTAGTAGGGAGGAAGTGCTTGGGAGACTTGACCAGGTTGGTCTACTTATCCAGTTAAATTATAATTATCGATTAGTTTTGTAACTTGTAGTAAATGTTAATGCTTTTCTGGTTGTTGGCAATTGCTCAGATTGTGAAGCAATGGGTAAAAAATGTAAGCCGTGCCAAGGGGTTAAATGAGCAGCTGGTACAGGAAGCAAATGCTAAGATATTCACTTTTGGTTCATATCGATTGGGGGTAAGAGAATTATCTTTTACTCTGTTCCCTCCTCTCAAAAGTAGCAAAAAGGCAATAAAGAAGAAAAATAGTGCATATATGAGGGAAAGCATGTCTTCTGATCTGTGCAATACTATCTAGAGACTAAGGAACGATTTGTATAAAAGAAACATCATTTGGTTGTGGCTTTCAACCTTCATTTGCATTTTTGTTTTTCCAATTAACAATGCGGTGGACTCATGTTTGGAGGATGATTTTATCTAGTACCTCTTGCAATTAGTGACACTGCTGGTCTTTAATAATTGTTCTACACATTGGAGGAAGTGAGATTTCAAATTCTTCAGCTGGTGGTCCTCATGATGCTGGAATTCTTTACTAGATGTAGACTATCAAAAACGATACGTATAATTGAATATAGTAGTTTATGGGATTGTAGTCTCCCTTTAGTTGAAGAGACCTTTCTGGCTCAATAATTACTCAACCATCAACCTTTAGGAGGTTTTATTTGCCTGAACATTTACTTATGCTAATTTTTCTTATTTTCTATCAGCCTAAAGTTAATGGGTGCTCTCTGTTAATTCACTGCTGTTGCTCTTGACTTTCAGTACAAAAGGGTGATCTTATCGAATGGCCTAGTTTCTTACCTTTTATTATATTTATTTCCTCACGATTTTCTAGGGAGGATGCAGTCACAAAAGTTTTCTTTGAAACTAAATACTAGCACGTCTGCTGGTCAAAGTTCGTATTTTGTTGATTAAATGTTACCATCTGGTAAATATTTGAATGGGTACAATTGCTATGGAATTGTTAATCGGATTGATCTGGATGCATATGAAATTTATACAATTGACTATGGAGAAAACCTTTCTTTAAAATGAAAAATGATTGGGAATGGGATTCCGACATGACTATACATGGTGCTTTTGCAGGATGCCATATTCATGCTGACTTTAGAATTCCACCCAATTTAAGATCTTAGAGTAAGTCCTAATTTGAAGGCATGCGTGCGTGAAGATTTTTACACTCCACGCTTTAAGTCTCTGCGGATTAAGTTTTTATATAAAGAGGCTGATGTATTTTTAGGAAAATGTAATATCTTCCAAGTCAAGCTCAAGTTTTTGTCAGACTTCAGTGAGAATTGTTGTCACATGGTGCTGCCATAAATGATACTCTACTAGATTGTGTGTTTAGTACGCAATCTCATTTTTGTAAAGATAGGATAGCTACAACAACAACAACTACTACTACTACTAAGCTTTAGTCTAAAAAAACTTGGGGTCGGTTATATGAACCAATACAAGACTACGTGTGGTCATCCACATGAATCCTTTCCTTCTACCTCTTTCTATTTACTGTCATACTCTCATCTAAATTCAACAGAGGCATATTTCTTCTAATCACCTCCATCCATATCTTCTTAGGCTTGTTTTTACCGCTGTCCAACCCATCATGCCTCCGTCCTTTAATTCTCCTAAGAGGGGCATCTCTCGGTCTTTTTTGTAATATGTCTAAACCAACGCAAGCGATTTTCTCTTATCTTGACTTCAATGGATACCACTCCCACTTTTTCGCGAATGATTTCGTTCTTTACTTTGTCTTTTCTCATAATATATGCATCTCACTTGCCTTCATTTTTTGAATATTACACATTTTAGCTGCCCCACATTTCTTACTATATAGTAAAGCAAGTCGTACGGCTGTTATATAAAACTTTAGCTCAAAGGCATATTACAATCACACAAAATACCAGTCACACTCCTCTATTTTAACTAACCAACTTTAACTTGGTGCACAACATCGCCATCAAGCTTTCCGTCTTTTTGAATAATAGATCCCAGGTACCAGAAGCACTCATCAACTGGAATATCTCTGCCATCCAAAATTACACTCTGATCTGTATTTTTCCTAGTACTAAACTTTTATTCTATATACTCAGTTTTACTTCTACTGGTTCCGAAGTCCTTAGATTGCAACGTCTGTTGCCACAACCCAAGATAGGACAGATATCGTTGAAAATTAAGATATGAAGTGAATGAATTATATGACAGCTTAAATTCAGACAATTGATAAAGCATTTGAGATTTATAAAATCTAAAATCTTATTTACAATCTATAAAGCACGTAAAGGCTTGTGGTGTAGCAGTGGTGCAGACTAGGAAACAAAATAATGGATTCAGTTATAGTATTAATTGAACATAGGGAACTAGTGCAAAGGCAGCAGTTCATAGTTATTCTCCACAAAATCTGAAAATATGATGATCAAAACTGAAGAAAACAAAGATCAGCCTTATTAAGAGAGAAATAGAAACATCCAATGCTTATCTATAGTTTATGCCAACTTGAACTTAACCCCTACAATATGTCAGGATATTTACTCAACTAGACAGGAGTTCCTAAAACGTAAAAGAGCTGAATGAAAAGTGTAGTGATTGTTATAGAACCAATGTTGATCCTCCATCAAGCAGCGGGAACTGTACCTTTATTCTCTCTCATGATTCAACCACCCATTTTCCTCCATTTCATCTATACTTGAAACTGTGGAAATGATTTATTTTTCCTACTTAACGGATAAGAATTAAGTCAAAATTTAAATGCATACTTCACAATGAGATATTTCTTTCTAATTGCACACACATCCAGTGCACTCAATTGGTTTGGATGAACTAACCATGTGGGAGACAAGGATAATGAGGATTCCTTAACCTAATATGTGTTCAATAATAATCTGTTAAATATTTCTCAATTATGCTTGCAACTCAAATTGGTAAATAGTCTCATAAGAGAAAGCCATTTGCCTCTTTGCAGCTATCAAGAGATAGCATAAATGTACGACGCACATACTTGGTGAAAATTTATGAAAACACCTTTATCTAGGAATTTCTTCCTAACTTCAGGATATGAGGATGTTATAGTGTTGCGACATCTTTCAGGGTTTAGAAATTTTGTAGCTTGGTAGCATCTTTACCATTGCATTTCAATGAGAAATGGAAAAAACTCTTGTGATGCTTCTTTCCCCTTTGTTTCAACTGCATTCATCTATTTATTTTCGTTATTCTTTAATTAGGTACATGGCCCTGGTGCTGATATAGATACGCTCTGCGTGGGACCTAGGCATGCAACACGAGAGGTGAGATGTGCTGTAGTCTACTTTGTTTATGTATTTGTTTTTGTCCGAACGTGTGTTATTGAAATATTTACAAATGTTATTACCAATTGTAGGAGGATTTCTTTGGTGAGCTGCATAGAATGTTGTCAGAAATGGACGAAGTCACAGAGTTGCATCCCGTACCTGATGCTCGTGTACCAGTAATGAAATTCAAATTCAATGGGGTTTCAATTGACCTTCTTTACGCAAAGCTCTCTCTCTGGGTTATTCCAGAAGTAAGTTCTTTCTTTTGTCCTTGCTACTTCTTTTGATTTATTCAGTTACCTCCTTATAAAATTTTCTTTAGCATGTTTTAGATTTTTGAGCAATACCTTGTTTCACTGATATTTTGTTGGGTAGCACACTTATTTTTACATGGTCCTGAAGACATCAGGTAATAAGTGAAGAAGTATGAGGGGGATGACATGGAAAGCTCTATTCTAGATCTAACAGGATATCGCCAGATCAAGTTTTAAGTATAATTTTGGAATTAGTTTTTGGAGGGGTTGATAATTTGATCTTAGATTGATGCTATGGTCCTGCCAGGAGTTCTGGACTAATTTTGTTAGTTCCCCACAATGCTTTTTGCAAAATCTTGGGGTCCCTTTTGGATAATATTTGAAAAAGATGGACAATTGTTTTCTCTTCAAGCATCCAACTAGCAAAATTTGGACCTTAAAAGATATAATTGACATCCAAATGCTTGTGCTGAAATGGCCAACTTTTCCAGCCTGCCAATGTGGCAAAGACAATGGACAAAACAGGAAAATGTAGGTTTCTTTTTCTGGTGTTGATGAGCTATTTCATGCAGGACCTTGATATTTCGCAAGACTCAATACTGCAGAATGCAGATGAGCAGACGGTTCATAGTCTAAATGGTTGCAGAGTTACTGACCAAATTTTACGATTAGTGCCAAATATTCAGGTCATAACTGTATACTCTGCACTCTTTTCAGGTTAGGTTGACATCTTTCATTATTCTGCCCATTCCGTATATTCAATCATATTAATTTCTTCTGATGCAGAGCTTCCGCACAACATTGAGATGCATGAAGTATTGGGCAAAACAACGTGGTGTTTATTCAAATGTATGGATTTCTTTTTCAGTTAAAATAGATTTAAAACTCAATTGTGCTTCTTATTATACGCATTCTTATATCTGAGAGGATTTAATTTCTTTTGTGGCCAGGTTGCTGGTTTCCTAGGTGGGATAAACTGGGCATTACTGGTTGCTCGTATATGCCAACTGTACCCAAATGCACTGCCCAACATGCTAGTCTCCCGGTTCTTCAAAGTGTACACGCAGTGGCGCTGGCCTAATCCTGTTATGCTTTGTGCCATTGAGGATGGTTCAATGGGATTGCAAGTTTGGGATCCTAGGAGAAATCCTAAGGATAGGTTCCACCTGATGCCCATAATCACTCCTGCGTATCCATGCTCGAACTCTAGTTATAATGTATCGTCAAGTACTTTGCGGATTATGACAGAAGAGTTTCAGAGGGGAAATGATATTTGTGAGGTACAAAAGCTGTGAGAAAATTTGTTTTGTATTTTGTTTTCAAAGAATTGCATTTATTCTGATTGAGTGTGGGGGTTGCGAGATGCTCCTAGCAGTAATTTTTGCTTTCAGCTTATTTCATTTGCCTACAGTATAATATTTATCCAGTATTTTTTCAGCTTCATTTCTGTTGCTTTTCTAGATAGCCAGTTTTACACATTTGATAGTTTGTGTCCTCAGTTAGTGGATTATTTTGCTTATGTAATCTTGCAATTGAATTGTATAATGACCCTTTTAATTGAGCTGATATAATTGTTATTTTGTTTTTCTACTTTGTTGGGGGGAATGGAGTAGGGTAGTTGGGGTTTGGTTTTGGTGGTCGGCAATGGTGATGGGTGAGTTATTAACAATATTGGCAACAGTAATTAATATATGTCAAGTACTTGTGTTTTTATATTTGACTTTCTCTCTCTCTCACACATGGGGGCTCACACGTGGTAACTGTACTGTTCATGCTTTTGACAAATTATATATTACTAGCTTCCTCTAATAAGCCTGGGCTACTATTGAAGCCTCAGCCAACATGCTCCATATTCTATGTTCACTTGTATTGCTTCTAAATCTAATATCTTGTATGAGCTTTGGTCCTTTGCTTAAAAAATAATCATGGCTTTGTTCTGTTTGTTTTGTTTCTTTATTTTTGCATGGTATTTCCTCAGGCTATGGAAGCAAACAAAGCTGACTGGGAGAAACTTTTTGAGCTGTATCCTTTCTTTGAATCATACAAGAATTATTTGCAGATAGGCATTACCGCAGCAAGTGCTGATGACATGAGAAAATGGAAAGGTTGGGTGGAATCCCGCTTGCGTCAGCTTACGCTGAAGGTGTCTTTTATGTGGTTCTTGATTCCCCCTTTCTTCATACTTCATTACACATTTGCATACTTGTATGCTCATTTGTTTCTCTCTTCCTGATATCATTTAACTGTTTCAACGAGCAGATTGAAAGGCACACAAATAATATGCTTCAGTGCCACCCACATCCTGGGAACTTCTCTGATAAATTGAGGCCATTTCATTCTTGTTACTTCATGGGTCTCCAGAGGAAACAAGGGGTAGCACCCAATGAAGCAGAGCAGTTTGATATTAGGCTGACTGTTGATGAATTCAAGCATGCTGTTGGCTTGTACACGTTGTGGAAGCCTGGAATGGAGATATATGTAAGACATGTGAAACGTAAGAACATACCCAATTTTGTATTTCCTGGTGGAGTTCGGCCTGCTCGTCCTACCAGAATTGCCGGAGAAGGTGGACGCGTTTCAAATGCTAAAGTTTCTGGCCAAGTTGAAGATAATTCTCTTCCTCAGGATTTGGATGGTGGGAGGAAGAGGAAACGGGAGAATAGCGATGTGGGAAGTAATTTAAGGGATAGAAAGCGCCTAGCTGGTGTAGGGGTGTCAGGTGAGGTAGTTTGTGAGAGTCAAACATCTAATGGCTCTGCTTCATATTCTATAAAACTTGTGAGTACTGACACCGAGACATCTGAAAAATTTTGGAGAGAGAAAACTGAAGATAATGCCGACAGTGCATTAGTTAGTAACATACATCAGCCTCTGGTTCCATCACAGAACATTGGAGAACTAGAGCTGTCTTTAAGATGCAATCCATCTACGGCTGCTGCTCTTGTCTCATCAAGTTCCAAAGAAGATGAGAAACTTGCAATTGAGAAGATCATGTGTGGTCCATATGTTGCACACCAAATGGTTCCTGCTGAACTAGATGATGATCCTGTGTACAAAAATCAAGCAAGGGTTTCAGGTGGGATTACAAGTGGAAGCTCCACAGAATCCTCAGTTACCAAAGGGTCACTTGTTCTATCCCTAACTACTAGCAAAACAGTTGGTTCTTCCTTGAGTTTGCAGTCAACTGGAAAAGTAGAAGAGCTTGAGGTCTTGTCTTCTAATCCCGTAACTTGTACATCCTAAATTTTTGCTCATATAATTGTTTTATTTCATTGTTATCTTTGATAATTTGGTTCCAAATCTTGGATCATTGATGATAGCTCTACTCCTGGAAATGGCTGTCTTTTTGGTTTTAAGAATCATTAACCATCAGTTATTTGAATGAATACCAAAAACCGGTGAATTTGTCAAGAAATGGAGATCTTTATTTGTTATTATTATTCTTTTTTTTTTATTCCCTATAAAATGATACAAGCACATGGGACTTCAGTTCAAGTAATTTTGAGTTTAAAAAATCTATCGTATCAAATTTAGTAAACAAACATCCTCAACTGTAACTTTGTAGCCGAGAATAGGAATAATATCCAATTTCTACCTAATTGTGATTCAATGTCATAGAATTTCTCCTTTCTACAAGTTTTGGATAAGCTGATGCTTTTGTTGTACTAGACATTTCACTACTGTTCTTGGAAAGGCTTTTGATATTTGATCTTCTCTGTACTACCCATATTACAGTCCCAGAAGATCAGTTTATGTTTTAACTTGAGTAGTTATTATGCTGTTCCTGATGAATCTTTTATAAAGCTAGTCACATTGTATATGCATTCCGCAAATATGTACTCTGGCATGGTTTGTCAGTTTACCCTTCTTTGGCGTTTTCACTTTCATTCTCAAGATGACAGACAACTTTCATTCTTTTACCTGCTGGTTGAACTCATACCAATGGCAATGCTTTTTATGCAACAGCTGTTAGTTATATTTCTTGTTCATTTTATGTATTTCATACCTTTGACGTGAGAATTCAAAGATTTTATTTTCTTGAACTGTTACTGACATTATTTACTTCTGTCTCTTTATAACTTCTTTCCTTTGAAGCCTCCTGAACTTCTACCTCCAGCCCCCAGCTTTAGCAGTGCAACTCCCGCCCAGAAACCAGTTCTCAGGTAAGGAAATATCTGAACAACTTGATGTTTATGCGGTATTTGACAATGTTTCGCATGGAAACAAATCAACATATATGGGATGATATGCTCTTGGGTGTCTTGTAATGATCATTCTTCCGTATTACTTCAGTAGACACGAGTGTCAGTAGTGTTCCTTCAAGGGTAAAAAACAACTGAAATATTTGGTTTTGACAAACAGGGAGATTAGAATTTTATGTTTTCACAGAGGTTGATACGGATGTCAAAATTTCATTTTTTCATGCTTACATTTCCCATTCTAGCTCTGTCAAAGTGATCTTGTACGGCAAACCGTCCATGATATCTTTGCTGACTACTTATTCCTGTCCTGGCTTGCAGGTTTAACTTCACTTCCTCGGCTAAGGCTACTGGGAAAATTGCTTGACAAATATGGAACTTCAGTGATGGACAATGCAGCAGAAGCTGTTTGTTTGTTGTATAAATGCTATAATGAGATACCAACATTTTTTTTTCCCTTCCTTCTGTAAGAATACCATAATGCCAAACTCGGCCTTTTGTTTTTTTGTGTTGATAATAGTGAGCATTAATAGAATTATAAATTTCTTTCTTGGCTATGAAGAGGTTCTGTTGCTTTTTGTTCTTGTAATTTTCTGATATTATTGCTTTTACTATTCATATTGATTGAGGCTCGGGAAACGGGGGGGGAAGAAAGGGAACTGTTGTTTTTTATGGTTGTTGAATGGGCAATAACCCTATTCTTCAAAAAATCTGGGGGCATAAGAATTTCATAAACTCTGAATGAAAAGAAGGAATACAATAAAGTAAAATTAAAAGGAATAAATAATTTTTTTATCTTTCCAAAAGTCTGCATTTTTTGCTTAGAATATTTGTTGAACTTGTCTCTTCGAGAAATCAGGACTCTGATATTGGAATTTTTTTTAAAAAAAAGAAAAATAAGGGAGGGGGCATTCTTTCATCCAATGTTTTCGAAATCAGACCGGATATCGAGTAGGAATATTCTACCAGTGATGAGAGTTTTTCCTCGTCAATTTCGTACGGTATTATAGGGCTTGAGGACTAAGTTAAAGATTGCAAACTGACCTTCCTTTGGCTCTAATGTATTCCTGACAATGAGAAAATACCAAATCAACTCATCAAGGAATTAGAAGTGCTAGCTCGCTCCCATCTCCAATTCCTTATGGTTCAATCCCAAGCTCTATCTATATCTAAACAACCCTCAAATACTCCTTTAAAAAAAAAAACCAATGAAATATATATTTGATTTATCAAAGAACTGTTTTGATATGAAGTATAAAAAAAAATCGCATAAAACTTCGCAGTAAAATTATTATATATACACGGTAATTAGTTTGGCCAAAATGTGAAGTTGAACTTCTAAAGCAATTAGCAATATATGCAAAGATGGAACTAAAATATTAAGCTTAGAGAGGCAAAATTTATTAAAAAGAAAAGAATAAGGGATAATGTTACAAATTTTAAAAAAATTTAAGACGGAAAGTAAAATTTAAATAATTTTTTCAAAAGAAAATTAACAGTAAAAAATTTTGAGATCGAAGTAAATGTTACACCTCCTACCTCTTGAATCCGCCATTACATAACTTATAAAATTTAATTTTTACAATTCTATATCCTAAAAATAAATTGTTGTTTTTCTTCTCAAGCATGGGGATTAAAAAAAAATATATTAAACTTTCGAAAAAAAATGAAGTCGGAATCCATAATGGTTTTTATGAAGCTATAGTTGTTAACACGTTTATCTATTTGTTAATAAATTACTAACACACATGAGACTCACTGGGTGATTTTTCACTCACACGTATATTATTTCTATTAAAATTTTAGGGATCAGAGGTGCAACAGAAGTATAATGGACTCTCAAAGGCTCATGCTACATTTTGAATCTTTGATACTCTTGAATATATGTAACAGAAATCATAGTCTATGTACTTTTTTATATTAAATAAAAGTAAATTTTTAGAAAATTTTCGTTGTCTATTGAGTGAAATTTGTTATAAAAATCCCTTGTCTGGGCAATTAGATGAGGCGACATCTCCTAAAGTCACAGCTCATTACGCTACGGAAATATGGGTGTTACACGAAGACAGTAAACTAGAAAGTTAATTAATGTCATTTGTCTATTATCAGTCCAACCCCCATTATAGTGCAACCAAGTTTTTCCCACTCATTTTTCATAGAATCAACAAATAACTGAACTTTTTTTTTTTTTTTTGCATCATTCAATAAAGAAACTCGCAATTAATAATAAGTGGGAACCTTAAATCCTGGCTATAGCATATGCAACATCAAACATCCGTTGGAAGTAGATAGAATTCACAGTATTAATGGGCAAACAAGCATCATAAAAAAATTATGCTACTTCCATATGTGCTCTATGTACTACCTTTTTACTTGCAAGCACACTTTTTAAAGTTAGTTGAGAACTAGGAATTGTTCTTGGTGCAAAATAATCATTGATCCGTCCTAAATTCCTTCATTTTCCTATTTGAGATGCATTAAGTTTCAAGTGGTCACGAGGTGTAGTATCATTTGGATGAGGTATTTCTTGAACATCTCCATCACCTTCAAAGTTTGCTACACTAGGTTCATAAGGATTTTCAGAATCAAAGTTTTCAACTTTTCATGAGCATCTCTTTTTTTTTTTCTTAACAATGTCATCAAGAGAATTTCCCATTTGAAATTTAACATCATGTGGAACACATGAACAAGAACTAACTTCTCCATTTTTTCCAGCTAATTATTGTTTCATTCTATATATTTCACCACCTTTTCCACTAAAACCACACTACAAGCACGTCAACACATTCTTCCCATCAATAACCTTTTGAATTGCATGATTCCAAGTAATGTCAGACTTACTTCTCCCAAATAAACGGTTATCTAATGGAATAGCTGATTGAGGAGTTGAACTACCTTTTGAAGAATCCATTTCCATTAACTCAATCTTGTAAAGGAAACAAAACTAATCTACTTAGATGTTGTACAAAAAGAAACCAAATAAAAGGTGATAACATAGAAGGATTGTGATATTTTTTATTTCAAAATTTGTAATTTTTTTCCAAACATCTTAGAGGTGAAACACAAAAGAAACTTTTGAATACCAAAAAAGAAAAGGAAATTCTAGGTTTATTTTTCGAATTGAAGTCCTGAATAGTCAATTCATATGAGGGGAAGTTTTTAAATGGACTACTGTTGGAATATATGCCCTCTAGACTAGATTATCTGATGTAATTATTGAATTTATTAATAAAATAATTTATTCTTAAATTTTATTTGTGAATTTACATTTTATTTATGCACATCTTTTTTTTTTTTTTTGGTTTAGAAAGGACCTATTGTGTTTAAGTAAGTGATCCATGTGAATAGTGATCTTTCACAGTAAGGTATGGATCACGGGTTACTTAACACATAAATATTTCTTCTTAACTGATTGATGAGAATGAAAATCTCATTATATATAGGTTATCGTGTTATGAATTCTAAATGGGGAATGGTTTACCTTTAGCTAGTGAGTAGTCCACTTACTTCATAGCATGAGCGTATTTCGAATACGTAGAACATGACCTATAATAGTGGTTTCTAAAAGTACTATTTAAAAGAAATCCAGACTGTTATTGTTACAGCATGGACTAATACTCTACCGCTTGAGTATGAGTTGGTAGTCTGACGAAGCTAGAAGCATATACTTTGATATACTGTAGTTGAGGTTCTTTCGTAAAATCAATATACTTGCATGTTGGGTATATGTGATTAGTTAGTTAAGACAGACTTATACAAAATAGCTTCTACGTTATATCGCCCCTTGTAACTGTTCAAATGATCTAATTATCCAGAGCCCTGGGGAACATGACTTGGATGTTTACTTTAGAGTAACTCTCTTGAAAAGTGAAAACATTTCCGGAGTCGTAGATCATTGGACAAGAGGTTTAAGAATGGTAGATGTCTATTAGAGAAGTGTTAGCACACTCTTCCTCTCTAATTGCACGGCGATGCGTAGAGGGGTATTTTAGTCATTACACCTGTAGGTCGAAGACTTTGCTAACGCAGCATTGTCCTTGGGGTTAATATTTCGTTATGGTGATATTATGAAATATTTAAAATGCAAAATATAGCTATTTCTATAATAATGGTATTTTGATCATTTTAGTAGCCAATGTGATGTGTCTTTTGGTCCTCGAAATGGCCTTTAAGTCATGAAAGATTTGGGTTAAGAAATTAGATTTAAAAAAAAAACCTTTGAAATATATATTTGATTTATCAAAGAACTGTTTTGATATGAAGTATTAAAAAAAAAATCGCATAAAACTTTGCATTAAAATTATTATATATACACGGTAATTAGTTTGGCCAAAATGTGAAGTTGAACTTCTAAAGCAATTAGCAATATATGCAAAGATGGAACTAAAATATTAAGTTTAGAGAGGCAAAATTTATAAAAAAGAAAAGAATAAGGGATAATGTTACAAATTTTAAAAAAATTTAAGAGGACGGAAGGTAAAATTTATATAATTTTTTCAAAAGAAAATTACGAGTAAAAAATTTTGAGATCGAAGTAAATGTTACACCTACCTCTTGAATCCGCCGTTACATAACTTATAAATTTTAATTTTTACAATTCTATATCCTAAAAATAAATTGTTGTTTTTCTTCTCAAGCATGGGGATTAAAAATATATATATTAAACTTTCGAAAAAAAATGAAGTCGGAATCCATAATGTTGAAGATTAGTCATACTTCTTAGCTAAGCATGTATCCAAATTTTAAAGTTGGTAAGAAATTCTTCTTTGTCACGCCAATAATTAACAATTCGAGTTGCTTTCGTAAGTCAATGATTAGGGTAAAACAAACCAAGCAAATGCAAAAAGGGAGAATCAATCATCAGAGAGAGAGAGAAGAAGAAGCAACTAAAAAAATGTAAACACAGTCAGAAAGAAAGAGTAATTGGCGTTTAGTGTGATTGCCAATGCTTGCACCATCCTCCCAGCAACTGCATTAATTTGCTTGTTGAGGATATATGTATATATAGCCAAGGAGTTTGTTGTTGGTTCTCCAAGAATAATGAAAGGATTCTAGAGAATGGTCGTTGTGTTCAATTTTTGAAAAGCGGTGAAGATAATAGTTAATGAAAGACACAGATTAAAAGAATTTTTGGAGAGAAATGGAGGAAAAAGAAAGCTTCCTCTTAATTAATTTGGCGTGTTTAAAAGAGAGAAAAAGAATTAAAAAAATGAAAGGATGATGTTTTACCCTCTAGTTTTAGAATAGTAATTTTGTTGAATTAGATAATAATTAATGTAATAGAAAAGTGATAAACTTTTCAATAATAAATTAGTCAGTTGTGTTGAAATTAATCACTATTATATATTAAATTTGATTACACTCATTCTTTGTCAAAACTTACCAATATTATTAAATTAGTTATTATATTAAAACTCCTAAAAATTGCAATTCTTGGATGTTTCTTTGTTCAAAATTATCACTCTTACTTAGGGACGGATTAACTTTTAACCAATGAAGGTAACAATATGTACAACAAGAGAGATTGAAAAATAAGGAGGGAGAGAAGAGACTGAGTGAAAATAGTAAAGAAGAAGAGGAGAGTGTCTTGATAAGAAGGGAGAAAAGAGATCGAGTTGTGTTGTGGACGATCCATTAATTATATGAGTTCATTTTTGCAATTGCCAATAAGACTGCAACGTTTGCCTAATCATTGTCTTTCTTGTTTTGTTTTGGTACGATTGAATTGAAATAGAAAAACTTCAGAAATTTCTTGTAGATTTCCACTTTGTCTTTTTCCTTTGTTTTCTCTCTCTCCTCATACAGCTAATAGAATTCCAAGCAGCCCCTGATATCGACTAACTCCATCTGTTCTTGACACGCACCTTTAAAAAAATTCTTTTTAAAAAAATTGTAATCTACTAGAAATTTCAACATACCATCATCATTTGTATATTCCTCCATTATTTAACGGAATCAAGAGGGATAGGAATGCCATACGCCTCTAATTTTTTTTTTTAAATTATGAATTTTCTCTTAAAATTTTAAATATTACTCGCTGTATCTTCATCAAGTAATTACTAATATCTTTAGTTTGATTTTCTATCATCTGTATTATAAATACATTCTTATGAAATGTCACCACAGGCATTGCAACATCGTTGTTACCTGGAGGAAAAACTGCACATAGTACAAGAGAATGATATTTCCCAAAAAACACAAGCAATTCCTCAAAATTCCTTAAGAAGATGAAGAAAATTTCCCTTCTTTACTGCCAATTTCTGGATGCTCCTCTGCGATGCTTTTTTGGCTTTCTACCATGAATCTTTAGAATTGCGCAAAAATGATGTCAACATTGCTTGAGTAGCAAACTTATTCTCAACCTCAAAAGTATATGCAACATCAACAGCATCAAGAACCATGTTATTCCTTACCATCCCCTCTATAACATCTACAACAGAGAGAATAGATTAAAGACCAAAGGACTTAAAAAATATACCAACTCCTATGCAGCTCAGATGATAAAATAAGAAGCATAAGCATAAGAAGCAGAAGGGAAGAAAACTAAACTCATGTAATAATTGGACCATCAATTTCATTCAAGATACAAAACAAAAACTAAAGAAGAGCTGGTCTTTTCTTTTGCCCCACACAAAGAAAGGATGGGGACAGCTAAAGAAAAGAAAGGAGTAAGAGAAAAAAACTTCAAATATCCTAATGAATAAGGTAATCCATGCAGTCAAAGACATTACTGCAACCACAAAGTGTCCTTCCTCTAAAACTCAAACATTTGATAGCAGAAACTAAAGATGTAGACAAAACCATAACCCTTAATTTAGGCGGTTAATTAATCTAATAGTTAACAATTTCCTATGTAAAATAGGACCATGGTTAAGCAAAAAATGAGACCAAATAGGCAAGTTAAGCATTTTTTAATAGGAAGTTTGTATTTTAAGAAACCAAATCTAATTTTAAAGTTTTTCAATGGTTTGCTTTCAGTTTTTTCAATTTCAAAAACTACTAAATGTTATTCAGTTAAAATGTCACTTAAAATGAGCAAGCCAAAAACAAGATTTCATTAGAAAAGTCACATATCTCAAACAAACTACAGTCCAAAATTCTGCACTTAATTATGTGTTTACTAGACAACCTAATATGCATGTCCATGAATTGTGCATCATACGTGGGCTTCTGATGGTAAATCATCGTCGCAAAACACCGAATGGTTGCCCAATCATGCTTATATTGACGCCCAATATACTTAGCACACAAACATGCTTTGGTCCATGACTTTGTTCATGACTTCCAACCAACTAACTCTAACTATTAAATAAGAAAAGCCACAAATCTCAACCAAACTACAGTCCAAAATTCTGCACTTAATTATGTGTTTACTAGACAACCCAATATGCATGTCCATGAATTGTGCATCATACGTGGGCTTTTGATGGTAAACCATTGTCGCAAAACATAGAATGGTTACCCAATCATGCTTATATTGACGCCCAATATACTTAGCACACAAACATGCTTTTTTTCATGACATAATGACAAGATATTACTGTATTTATCCACTGTGTTCGTTAGATCAGCTTGCATTAACTATTGCAAAATATTACAATGGTATAGCTGATATATTTGATGAGTTGACATTCTCAAAAATGAGAGACATTCAAAATCAAATAGGGACAGGAAAATATAATCTTTCCTCACTTCAACTTATTGTAAATTAAAAAAAAAAAAACCCTCTAAAAGACTTTCATCATATTTATCATATGCTGCAAAATGATTCCATTTTCTATGGTAGACGCCCAATATCTTCATTAGATACAGATCCTTATGACAGTCATAGATCAAAATGTTCAGCTACTGACTATGTTTCTGTAATTACTAGACAATTAAAATTCTGTTCCATTCTCAAATTCTTCAATAAAATATAATAATTATCTAATTGTGCCCTCAACAACTACAATACAATTATTAAAACATTTTACAACATGTCATGCACAGACAAATTCAGAAAACAGCATCTTCAATCTACTTAACCTCTCTGTGTTTTAATTCATTTCACCATAGCATAAATACCTTAAAAAGGCAAGATAACTGCAGTAGAGAGAAGGAAAAAAAAAAGTCCAATAAACAATGGACATCAACACAAATGCAGAACAACACAATATGCATGTCCATGAATTGTGCATCATACGTGGGCTTCTGATGGTAAACCATCTTCGCAAAACACCGAATGGTTGCCCAATCATGCTTATATTGATGCCCAATATACTTAGCACAGAAAATTGCTTTTGTTCATGACTTTGCAACTCAAACAAGGACATTTTTTCCCAGAAACCATAACAAAACTTCCCCAATTCAAATGTCAATTTGTAAAGACCTATTCACCAGTGCAAAGCCTATTCTACACCACAATTGAGGTACTGCAAAGATATTTTCCAAAGAACACAAGCAATTCCTCAAAATTCCATAAGAAAATTAAATAAAAACAAAGAACCACGAATAAGGTACAATAACATCAAAAGTAAACTCAGATTCATGAATGATGTCAACATTGATGTCAACATTTAGGCCATGATGGCAATTGATATTTAGCTAATGCAGCAATGAAAGCATTTAAAAATTTATGCCCAAGGAAAAAAAATGCAGTATTTGACACCCAATATACTTACCACATAATCAAACACACAAACCTTATAACACATCCCACTTCCGTTATCCTTTCAGTACTCTACAATTAAAAAAAAAATTACATATTCAATTCTATTAATGTTTTCATGAAATTGTGCATCATACGTGGGCTTCTGATGGTAAACCATCGTCACAAAACACCGAATGGCTTCCCAAACATGTTTATATTGACACCCAATATACTTAGCACATAATCAAAATCACAAACCTTATAACACATCTAACTTAGCAAAATTCCCATATCCTTTCATACTCTACACTTAAAAACACATTCACATATTCAGGGCTATTAATATTTTCACGAAATTGTGCATTAAAGGACTAAACAACTAACCCTAACTACAAAACTCAAGCCATAACCTCTCAATAACAACAATGCAAAAACAAAATAACCAATACTCAATTACACCCAAACTACAGTCCAAAATTCTGCACTTAATTATGTGTTTACTAGACAACCCAATATGCATGTCCATGAACTGTGCATCATACGTGGGCTTCTGATGGTAAACCATCGTCGCAAAACACCGAATGGTTGCCCAATCATGCTTATATTGACGCCCAATATACTTAGCACACAAACATGCTTTGGTCCATGACTTTGTTCATGACTTCCAACCAACTAACTCTAATTATTAAACAGGTAAACCATCGTCGCAAAACACCGAATGGTTGCCCAATCATGCTTATATTGACGCCCAATTTACTTAGCACACAAACATGCTTTGGTCCATGACTTTGTTCATGACTTCCAACCAACTAACTCTAATTATTAAACAAGAAAAGCCACAAGTCTCAACCAAACCATAGTCCAAAATTCTGCACTTAATTATGTGTTTACTAGACAACCTAATATCCATGTCCATGAATTGTAATATGCATGTCCACGAATTGTGCATCATACGTGGGCTTCTAATAGTAAACCATCGTCGCAAAACATTGAATGGTTGCCCAATCATGCTTATATTGACACCCAATATACTTAGTACACAAACATGCATTTTTTCATGACATAATGACAAGATATTACTGTATTCATCCACTGTGTTCGTTAGATCAGCTTGCATTAACTATTGCAAAATATTACAATGGTATAATAATTATCTAATTGTGCGCTCAAAAATTACAATACAATTATTAAAAATCACCCAAGGAAATTCTATATGTCAATCTGGCTTTAACATGACACGTAAAAAGGTTTGTTCAAAAACTCAGAGCGCAAATAACATAAATGGAATCCACTTGACTGGAAACAGCATGGGATAATGGCAGAAAAGGTGGCGAAAAATATCTATTTCAAAAACTTGGTTGGAAAGAGGAGGGGATTATTTGTGATCTCACTGAAAGTGCTGGAAAAAGTGCTGGAAAAGGTTGAAAGGGTTTAAGAAAAATTTTTATCCAAGAAGTTAACTGGAAATAGCAACAAATAATGGCAGAAAAGAGCTTTATGCATATCTAAATATTTGATTTCATTACAACTCACAATCATAACAAACTCAACAACATTATACCACCTGTAAATGACAAAACTCAATTTTAAAATATATATACTAGATATTTCAAACAAAACAGGACACAAGTGAACAATTATACCTGTTCTACACGCACGAGAAAACACAATAACACATAAATGAACTCTCTAGCTTCAAACTTGACATAAGATGATCCAGAAATAGAAAGAAGACAAACTTAGACAAAATAGTTATTAAAATATGTCATGCACAGACAAATTCAGAAAACAGCATCTTGAGTCTACTTAAACTCACATAAATACCTTAAAAAGGCAAGAAAACTGTAGCAGACAGAAGAAAAGACAAAACAAAAGTGCAATAAAAAATGGACATCCACACAAATGCAGAACAACCCAATACGCATGCCCATGAATTGTGCATCATACGTGGGCTTCTGACACCAGCATTTTGAAACCTATACATGTTTCATTTGAAAACAAAGTTTCTTGCTTAACTCTTGACTTTGTGTCAACTTTAGGACTTGCTTTTGGAAATGTTATTTTATTGAAGGGTTCTTGCAAATTGAGATGTTTTTTTTTCCCTGCACTACAAAAAAAAAAAAAAAAACACAATTCAGGTACTGCAAAGATATTTCCCAAAAAACACAAGCAATTCCTCAAAATTCCTTAAGAAGATGAAGAAAATTTCCCTTCTTTACTGCCAATTCTGGATGCTCCTCTGTGATGCTTTTTTGGCTTTCTACCATGAATCTTTAGAATTGCGCAAAAATGATGTCAACATTGCTTGAGTAGCAAACTTATTCTCAACCTCAAAAGTATATGCAACATCAACAGTATCAAGAACCATGTTATTCCTCACCATCCCCTCTATAACATCTACAATAGAGAGAATAGATTAAAGACCAAAGGACTTAAAAAATATACCAACTCCTATGCAGCTCAGATGATAAAATAAGAAGCATAAGCATAAGAAGCAGAAGGGAAGAAAACTAAACTCATGTAATAATTGGACCATCCATTTCATTCAAGATACAAAACGAAAACCAAAGAAGAGCTGGTCTTTTCTTTTGCCCCACACAAAGAAAGGATGGGGACAGCTAAAGAAAAGAAAGGAGTAAGAGAAAAAAACTTCAAATATCTAATGAATAAGGTAATCCATGCAGTCAAAGACATTACTGCCACCACAAAGTGTCCTTCCTCTGAAACTCAAACATTTGACAGCAGAAACTAAAGATGTAGACAAAACCATAACCCTTAATTTAGGCGGTTAATTAATCTAATAGTTAACAATTTCCTATGTAAAATAGGACCATGGTTAAGCAAAAAATGAGACCAAATAGGCAAGTTAAGCATTTTTTAATAGGAAGTTTGTATTTTAAGAAACCAAATCTAATTTTAAAGTTTTTCAATGGTTTGCTTTCAGTTTTTTCAATTTCAAAAACTACTAAATGTTATTCAGTTAAAATGTCACTTAAAATGAGCAAGCCAAAAACAAGATTTCATTAGAAAAGTCACATATCTCAAACAAACTACAGTCCAAAATTCTGCACTTAATTATGTGTTTACTAGACAACCTAATATGCATGTCCATGAATTGTGCATCATACGTGGGCTTCTGATGGTAAATCATCGTCGCAAAACACCGAATGGTTGCCCAATCATGCTTATATTGACGCCCAATATACTTAGCACACAAACATGCTTTTGTTCATGACTTCTAACCAACTAACTCTAACTATTAAATAAGAAAAGCCACAAATCTCAACCAAACTACAGTCCAAAATTCTGCACTTAATTATGTGTTTACGAGACAACCCAATATGCATGTCCATGAATTGTGCATCATACGTGGGCTTTTGATGGTAAACCATCGTCGCAAAACATAGAATGGTTGCCCAATCATGCTTATATTGACGCCCAATATACTTAGCACACAAACATGCTTTTTTTCATGACATAATGACAAGATATTACTGTATTTATCCACTGTGTTCATTAGATTAGCTTGCATTAACTATTGCAAAATATTACAATGGTATAGCTGATATCTTTGATGAGTTGACATTCTCAAAAATGAGAGACATTCAAAATCAAATAGGGACAGGAAAATATAGTCTTTCCTCACTTCAACTTATTGTAAATTAGAAAAAAAAAACCCCTCTAAAAGATTTTCATCATATTTATCATATGCTGCAAAATGGACTTTCATCATATTTATCATATGCTGCAAAATGATTCCATTTTCTATGGTAGACGCCCAATATCCTCATTAGATATGAATCCTTTTGACAGTCATAGATCAAAATGTTCAGCTACTGACTATGTTTCTGTAGTTACTAGAAAATTAAAATTCTGTTCCATTCTCAAATTCTTCAATAAAATATAATAATTATCTAATTGTGCCTTCAACAATTACACTACAATTATTAAAACATTTTACAACATGTTATGCACAGACAAATTCAGAAAATAGCATCTTCAGTCTACTTAAACTCTGTGTTTTAATTCATTTCACCATAGCATAAATACCTTAAAAAGGTAAGATAACTGCAACAGAGAGAAGAAAAAAAAAGTCCAATAAACAATGGACATCCACACAAATGCAGAACAACCCAATATGCATGTCCATGAATTGTGCATCATACGTGGGCTTTTGATGGTAAACCATCGTCGTAAAACACCGAATGGTTGCCCAATCATGCTTATATTGACGCCCAATATACTTAGCACAGAAAAATGCTTTTGTTCATGACTTTGCAACTCAAACAAGGACATTTTTTCCCAGAAATCATAACAAAACTTCCCCAATTCAAACGTCTATTTGTAAAGACCTATTCACCAGTGCAAAGCCTATTCTACACCACAATTCAAGTACTGCAAAGATATTTTCCAAAAAACACAAGCAATTCCTCAAAATTCCAAAAGAAGATGAAGAAAACTTCCCTTCTTTACTGCCAATTTCTAGATGCTCTTCTGCTATGCTTTTTTGGTTTTCTTCCATGAATCTTTAGAATTGCGCAAAAATGATGTCAACATTAGTTGAGTAACAAACTTACCCTCAACCTCAAAAGTATATGCAACATCAACACCATCAAGAACCATGTTATTCCTCACCATCCCCTCTATAACATCTACAACAGAGAGAATAGATTAAGGACCAAAGCACTTAAAAAATATACCAACTCCTATGCAGCTCAGATGGTAAAATAAGAAGCAGAAGCAAAGAAAACTAAACTCATGTAATAATTGGACCATCCATTACATTCAAGATACAAAACAAAAACCAAAGAAGAGCTGGTCTTTTCTTTTGCCCCACACAAAGAAAGGATGGGGGACAGCTAAACAAAAAAAAAGGAGTAAGACAAAAAAGCTTCAAATATCTAATAAATAAGGTAATCCATGCAGTCAAAGACATTATTGCCAGCACAAACTGTCCTTCCCCTAAAGCTCAAACATTTGACAGCAGCAACTAAACATGTAGACAAAAGAATAACCCTTAATTTGGGTGGTTAATTAATCTAATAGTTAACAATTTACTATGTAAAATAGGACCATGGTTAGGCAAAAAATGAGGCCAAATAGGCAACTTAAGCATTTTTTAATAGGTAGTTTGTATTTTAAGAAACCAAATCTAATTTCTAAGTTTTTTAGTGCTTTGCTTTCCATTTTCTAATGTGAGGCCAAATAGGCAACTTAAGCATTTTTTAATAGGTAGTTTGTATTTTAAGAAACCAAATCTAATTTCTAAGTTTTTCAGTGCTTTGCTTTCAATTTTCTGATGTCAAGCAGTACCAAGAAGTTTATGTATAGAGACATTAAGAGAAGAACAATATTCTCTGCTGAAAAGAGAATATTGTTGACACCAGAACTTCTTACTCAAATAAAATACCAAGGCAAAGTTTATCCACCATATTCCATTATTATTTGGTATTAACTTTTGGAAGCAATCATTTGGACAGGAAACAATTCTCCATTGAAAGTAAAGACATTTTCCTAAATTCCTGTAGTTGACATCCAATCAATTTTCTCCAGACCTCAGTCATTGCAATTGAAATAGAAGCATGTAAAACAAGGACGCTGGCATGCAACTTATAAGGTGCTCGAAGTTCAAATCGTTGGTGCATACAATCTGTAGCAAGGCTTCTGCATAAAGCCACTCCAATATAGGCCACACCAAGAAATAATGAATTTAAAAACAATTGCCACTATTTATGTACATATTCATTGTTCAGGATCTTCCTGTCTGCTGGAATATGGCATAGTCTTAAAATTCAGTAGACAGGTTTGACAGTGAGCTAAACCACTTGCCTAAACTGTCATTGCCTCCTTTGAGATGTCTTAGGCTGTTTCTAATGACTGCAATTCTCTTAAAATGCTCATGCATTAGGTTTCCCCAAAACATGCTATGCTTCAACTTCTCCACAACTTCTCAGTTAAGGAACTAGGACATTAATGATACCTCCTAAGTCCTACCAGAACAAATCCCATACCAAATGGGCACCAAAGAAGACATAGAGAAGGCACATAATTTAACTATTGTAATGCATAAAACACACTAAACATTGGAAATACAAGCATAAAAAATTATCAATATGCAATATATGAAGCTTTTGGTACTCTTGAAAACAAAAACAACACACCTTGAATCTTTGTCATTAGGAGCTTTCATCTCTTCAAAACACCAGATTCTGCACCATCGAAAACAGCAACTGCCTCGACTGTTGCTCAACGCTGTTGAGCTTCCATTACCATATGATACCAGATCTGATTACATCCCGACAACCGTCCATAAAAGAAAGCAACTTCTGTCGATTTCGTGCACGAAGAAACACCCCTACAGAACATTAAACAAAAGCACCACAAATAATTAGTTCAACAAACGAAACAAAAACCCAAACAAAAAAAAAGAGTTCCGAATTCTAAGCTATTACCTTCAAACCCAGACAAGAAAACTCTAACACCAAACCAGTACACGTAGCTAAGAAATCTCGCCTGTGGTCCCTAAAAGGAACCACCTTTTCCACATTTCACGCAAGAAGAAATTCTAAGCTATTACCTTCAATCCCAGAAAACTAAACCCCAACACCAAACCAGTAAACATAGCTATGAAATCTCGCCTATGCTACCTAAAAAGAACAACGTTTTCTCGATTTCGTGCACGAACAAAAAACCCTAATTCAAACAGTTACTCGAACCCACGCGAATGAAGAGTATTCTGCATAAATATGCTTCTGCACTGGGAATATCTCATAGTCGGAAGGCCCAGAGATCATAAAGGAGGGGATGAGAATGGAGGCATTCCACTCCAAACTACTCCAGTGAATGAATCGAGAGAGATGGGGCAGAGCGGGAGAGAGGAAGTATAGTGAACGCATGGTTTCACATGGATGACCTTCAAACCTTCAACAAAGTATCCCACTGTCAAAAAAGTTCTCTCACCACCTCCTAAACAAACACATTGTCCGATTCAAATCTCGAGAAACGAACCCAATGCAATAATCTAAAACAACCCCAACTATTATTCAAAGGGCACATATACAGAAAAAGAAATTTGACTCTGCATCAAAAACAAAAATTTAATAACTACATAAATTATTATTATTTTAAATCATAATTTTAATATTTTATTTAAAATTGTAATAAATAATTAACAAAACAACTCCACAATGATTAAAAAAAGAAATATGAAAAATATTGTTAAAATAAAATAAATTTATTAATAAACAAATCAACATACATATATCAGCAAACAGTGGCTGAAAATTTACAAGGCTTTCTTAGAAAAAACCTATTCTACAAAACCTACATATCATCACCACTTTTCCTCCCTATCATCTCTGAAGTTTCACCGGTTTGAAAAACAATATGCTTGCTTTCAACTTCCTGCAAAGACCCTGTAGTTGCACACAAATGAAAAATATCCACAACATCTTTTGTATCACTTTCCAGAAACACCTAACATTCGTAGCATCACTGCTGCAATTCAGCCACCCCCATGTATAAGGTGCTGGAAGACAAGGGTCACCACTCCAATCTAAATGGAGGATTAAAGACATCCAATTCTACTAACTTAATCTGATTTTATATTTTATTTTAGTTTTGGTGTACAAATGACTAAAATATATTATTCAAATATACCCTTAAAATATGATAACAAAAATTATTGAATCTGCAGGGTTAAGTCAAACTCAAAACAAGTTTGAAGAGAGATATAGTGAGTATGTGGCAGTTTTTTTAAAAGAAAATATATAAAATAATAATTTGTTAAATTAGAATAAGTTTGGATTTGATTTGATTGGAAATGGGTATCCACGCCCATTTTGGCCCATTGCAAGGGGCCAAGTTATCTCTGCGGCGCATTTCTTCAAAATCCAAAAAAGGCCTGCATATTGGATCTGTGTTTGGAGCTCTATTTTGATTGGACACAACCCGATTACATTGAACCCGGCTCTCAATCCGCAAAATTAATATGTAAGGAAGCAGTAAATTCAAGTCCCAATAGTCGGTGTGGTTTTAAGAACAATAAGTAAATAACCTTACTTACTTCTATATTTACTTACTTATAGAAAGAACTTCGAATGTAATAACCTTGACTATATTTCTATTAATGAATAATTTGTTATTGAGCATAAAAAACAATAGTTTAAGAACTTTTCTTTATCATATTGCGAGTTTTGAGGTGTGATGTTTATTAGATTTGTACGATAATTTTCTTAATTCGTCCTTTTATGATGATGCAATCAATAAAAAAATAATTGTTAACATTAGTTGAAAACTACTTAACATTATGTTCAGTTCACAAAGAGGAAATGGGGAGGTCTCAAGGGAGGAAAACTTTTATTTTTATTAAGGAGAATAAATTATATTTTATTTTATTTAATTAGAGTGAAAATAAGTAAATAGTAAATATTATCTTGCTCTACGTTAATTAAGTAAAAAAATAAAAATAATTGAGAAAATAAAATAAATGTAGAAATAAATGGGGAAAGCTTTACATTTGGTTGGAAGTAAATTAAGAGAGTAGTTTTTCCGCCACATCAGTAAATAGTGTTAAGAGACAAATGTATTACTATTATTTCATACTTTTCAGTGATTAAATAATAAATGTAACAGATATAATAGTATATTTAATACAATTAAGAATCTTTCATTTAATTCCCTCCTATCATAACTAAATAAGATAGAAATAAAGGGTAAATAATTTTGATAACCCTCAAAATATTAGTTTGTCCAACTTTTGCCATCCAATTAAAAAAAAAACGTAAAACATTTCTCAAACTTTCTAACTATCCAAATTTTACCCTTTCGTCGATTGACCACGGTCAATTGACAATTCCGTTAATTTTTAAGGATATTTTAGTAATTTCATATTTTAATTAAAATATTTTTTTATTTTTATTTTAAAATAGTTCTTTTATCTTTATTTTTTTCTTTTTCTTTATTTTCTTCTTCAAGTTTCCAGTTTCACAAAGTCTGATTCAAAAAATGAAAACAAAAAATTACCATAGCTCAAAACTATAAATATAGGACACTTAAAAATAACATTCTATGTTCAATAATATTTCAACTTAAATTATTTACACAACAACAAAAGAAAATATGATCAATACTCCCGTGCAATACACGGGCAACACATTAGTTTATACAAAAGTAAAAATTGTAATATAATAATTTTAACTTATAAAAGAAAATTAGAGTTTTTCTTCTCTGAGAATAGTGTTTGAAAAACCCCAATCATCTCTGATAAGACCAGTTAATACCTTCTAGAGTCTTGTTATCTACCACTTATTTAAAGTTTGAATAAAAATGTCATTTTAGTTGTGGAAGTATAGAATGCATGAAGAATGAAATTTCGCATTTTGGAAAGTCAATTAAATTAAGATAACTATTGAAGGACATAAAAAAAAGTACTAGAAGGAAGAAAAATATGCTGATGTACTAATACCTATGTCCCATTTTTTTTCTCCTTCTCTCTTTTATAGGAATAAATGTAATTACTGTAGCAACCCATCTCTCAAACTCCGACCATATCAACCATAATCAAATAATTTCTAATATTAACTTTCCTTTTGTTATTTCTCCCCTTTAAGTGCACATAGCATAAAAGTAGATTGGGAAAAATAAATATTTTGATATATAAACAAGTATAGGATAAAAATATATTCAAACTACATAATCAACCTCCTTTTTCTAAAAGAAGAAACTATTTTGAAATTCATCAAAATGTTTATAGCTGAGGAAGTAAGAAATTGATTGTTGATAAAATCATATTGATAGACATGATTGACATTCGACTCTAATCAATGCACATTATGTTTGTGATTAAAAATAGATTTAAATGATGCCACAGAAATATTATACATGATCAGCATTGCAGGCAATAAGCAATGATTTTTTTTTCTTTTTCAATTGATACTCATCACATTTTCAATCAACGTTTATATTTTCCATTCAAATACAATCATAGTATATATATATATATATATATATATATATATATATATATATATATAGCTATCTGATTAATTGTCCATTTGAATCCCCTTAATGTTTTCATTGACGTATTTTTATCATGAATGTCTAAGGATAATATTATAGAGGTGAAAAGTCAAAGATTTTATCCCACCGAACACAACTGTGACTTATGACAACTGACAAAGTAACATGTACTGTGGCTAAAACAGAGATAAAGATGGGTCACAGGACCACAACGCAATTGATAGTCCGGTCCACGTTTTCAAATTAGAATTTACATCTCAACCTAACGACTGTAATCTAATTATAAAATATTAATTCCCGTATTTCCTTTTTTTGTAAATTAAAAAATAAACGACTTTCTCTATCCATCCATATATGTATATTGTTATTCAAATATATATATATCATTTATTCATTGTAAAATTCAAAAAAAAAGTATGAGATAACATAATATAAATTATATTACAATCTTTTTCAATATATATGTGATAAAATTTGATACATTATAAATTTATAATAATAACAATATGAAATATAATTCTATATAAATTATTAAGAGTGATATATTAATATATATTTTTAATATATTTTATATTATTTTAAACATCTACTAATTTATAAATCTCTCACAAAAAAATATTAAAAAAATAGATAAATGATAAGATAATATGAATTAAAGTATATGAATAGTCATTTTACATCTAATTTGTCAAATTAAAATGAATAAAAATAATAATATGATATAAATAAAAAAGTTAGCCATGTACTCCCGCAACCCGTACATACATGCATACTTATATTTACATAAGCCACATTCCCCATAAACACCTCTAATAGGCGGGAATGTTCGTCTTTCCTCTTTCGGGAAACACAGCAACACAGAACCAAAACATCACATAGCAAATAGAGGCAAAGATCAGGAGAAATGAGGCAAAGATCAAAAGATCAGGAGAAACATAGCAAATAGAGGCAAAGATCAAGAGAAAGGAGGCAATGGGGCAAAGATCAGGAGAAAGGGGGCAAAGATCACGAGATAGGATTGACAAATGTGGAGGGATCAGGAGAAAAGATTGACGAAGGTGGAGGTATCATCTTTTTTAAAAGGAGAAAAGATCACACCGATGAAGAAGCAATTGATTATTCGCTCCACTGCAGTATGCCGCTGCCACCAACGTCGTCACCTGACACCACCCCTCCATCCCCACCGCCACCCTTGTCGCCGCCGACTCCACCACTGTCGACACCAGCGCCGCCTGACCATACATTTGTCTTCCATTTTGCTCCATCGTGCCTCAATGGTTTCCAGAATCTTCTTTATCTTCTTTAAGTTTTTCGTATCTTAGTTTGTCTTGTTCTCTGACAGTGGGGACTGCTGCCGCCAGTGGTGGCAGTGGCAGCGGCAGCTACACCACATTCGGCAGCAGTCCCCACTATCAGAGAACAAGACAAACTAAGATACGAAAAACTTAAAGGCGATAAGAAGATTCTGGAAACCATTAAGGCACGATGGAGCAAAATGGAAAACAAATGTACGGTCAGATTGATAGGGATAACTGCCATATATACGGGCTTTTTAATTGGAATAGCAACTCTTTACAACCCAGGAGAGATACTGTGTAGATATGCATATGCTTGGATTTATGCACTTATTGCTACCATTATTTTAATGGATATGATGGAAATGGTGCGTTTGGTATGGAGATAATGCACGCGACTGTGCAATTGGGGGAGAATTCGAGAAAAAAAGCAGATAAAAAACAAATTTGGATTGAACTAAAACAGGCAGGGTTGGAGGATTTAATATTGGATGATTGGTTTAAACAAAATCCTCTATGGAAGCCTGGTTGGTTTCTAGGAAATGCCTTCCTGTTCTGAGTGCTGGCAGCAGTCATGGTAGGTTTAGTTTTGGTTATACCTCAAATGAAAATATGTGCCAAGTAGGAAACAACAAGGGAAAGCAGAGGAAGGGAATAGGGAAGTGGCCTGGGTAGGACGAAGCTGGAGTGGCTTAGATCAGAATTTAGGACTAATGTTAGTTAGGGATTGAAGGAAAAGTTTGTATTAACCTTATAATTTAAATTGTTATATGAATTTATTTAGTATCTATTCATGCACCACTACTTTGTTATATCTTTTTTGAAAATTTTATTCATGCACAATTCCAAGCTCAATTGCTGTATTAATTCTTTTTCCCCCTTTGGACATATGTTGTTGGTTTTCAATTTCAAGTTGTAGATTGGGGATAAGCTTATTAGTTATTTTCTGTGACTTGTCTTTGCTTATAGAAATTTTCTGGGTCGTAAAGGGTAACTTGGTTGTTTTATTTGGTTTTAGGGATTTCTTTTGTATTTCCCTTGATAATATTGTTTTTCTAGTTTCCTTCGGGATTGTGTACGTTGTACGAATAGCAATGAAGAGAATTCTGTGATCTTCTGTACTATTTTCTTGTAACTTTCTACTAGATAGCTGGGAGAATTCATTGGGGAAAATGCAAAAGAAATCCATAGTTGGGGATGGGAGAAATGTAATTCATTGTGAACAGTTTTCTTATAAGAGCATCGTAATAAGAAGTATGCAGTAAAGATGCAAATAAGTGGCAATTCATGGATTCATCAGTCGAACTATTGGCCACAACTGGGATTACAGAGCCAATTTCCAAGTCAAAACCCAAGGCTAGAAAAGGTAAGTCAGATTCATCATCTATTTGCATCAATGGTTTGATTGAATTTAATGAAGGATTTTGTATTGTATACATGCAGTTTTTAGCAGACACAGGATTGTACGAGTCACGTGGAAGAAAGAAGTAGCAAGTGCTTGGAAGACTTGACCAGGTTAGCCGGCTTATTCAGTTAAAATTGAAGTATCAAATAGGACTTTTATAACTCCTAAATTCTATTAGTGTTTTGGTTGTTGGGCTATCAGACTATGAAGCAATGGATATAAAATTCAGACAAGTGAGAATTAAGATGTCCTATGAACAAATTATAGGACAACTAAATTCAAACAATTGAGAAAGCATTTGATATCGATAATGCAGAGGCTTATGATGCGGAGTGGGTAAGAGAGAAATGGATACAGCAAGAGTATTCTCTGCGAAATCTGAAAATTTGATGTTCAAAACTTGGGTGATGCTTCTTTCTGCTGATTTTAGACTCTGCTTATCAAGTTATTTTCAATTGACCAAGTTGAAATTCAAATTCAATGGGGTTTCAATTGACCTTCTTTATGCAAAACTCTTTCTCTGGGTTATTCCAGAAGTAAGTTGTTTCTTCTGTCTTTGCTTCTTCTTTTGATTTATTCAGTTACCTCCATATAAAATTTTCTTTAGCATGTTCTAGATTCCTGAGCAATACCTTACTTCTCTGATATTTACTTGGGTAGTGCTCTTATATGGTTCTGAAGACATCAGGTAATAAGTGAATAAGTATGAGGGGGATAACGTGGAAAGTTCTATTCTAGATCTAACAGGATATCGCTAGATCAAGTTTTAAGCATAATTTTGGAATTCCTTTTTTGGAGGGGTTGATAATTTGATCTTAGATTGATGTTATGGTCCTGCCATAACTGGAGTTCTAGACCAATTTTGTTAGTTCCCCACAATGCTGTTTGCAAATTCTTGGGGTCCCTTTTGGATAATATTTGAAAAAGATGGACAATTGTTTTCTCTTCAAGCATACAACTAGTAAATTTTGGACCTTAAAAGATATAAGTGACCTCCAAATGCTTGTGCTGAAATGTCCAACTTTTCCCAACCTGCCAATGTGGCAAAGACAATGGACAAAGTAGGAAATGAGGTTTCTTTTTCTGGTGTTGATTATCTATTCCATGCAGAATCTTGATATTTCACAAGACTCAAAACTGCAGAATGCAGATGAGCAGACGGTTCATAGTCTAAATAGTTGCGGAGTTACTGACCAAATTTTACGATTAGTGCCAAATATTCAGGTCATAACCGTATACTCCGCACTCTTTTCAGGTTAGGTTAACATCTTACATGATACTCCCCATTCCGTATATTCAATTATATTAATTTCTTCGGATGCAGAGTTTCTGCACAACATTAAGATGCATGAGGAATTGGGAAAGCGACGTGGTGTTTATTCAAATGTATGGATTTCTTTTCAGTTAAAATAGATTTTAAGACTCAATTGTGCCTCTTATTATATGCATTCTTATATCTGAGAGAATTTAATTTCTGTTGTGGCTAGGTCGCTTGTTTCCTAAGCAGTATAAACTGGGCATTCTTGTTGCTCGTATATGCCAACTTTACCCGAGTGCACTGCCAACATGCTAGTCTCCCTGTTCTTAAGGGTCTACACGCGGTGGCACTAGTCTAATCCTGTTATGCTTTGTGCCATTGAGGATGGTCCAATGGGATTGCAAGTTTGGGATCCTAGAAGAAATCTGGAGGATAGGTTCCACCTGATGCCCATAATCACTCTTGCGTATCCATGCTTAAACTCTAGTTATAATGTATCATCGAGTACTTTGCGGATTATGGCAGAAGAGTTTCAGAGGGGAAATTATATTTGTGAGGTATAAAAGCTGCTAGAAAATTCATTTTGTATTTTGTTTTCATAGAGTTGCTGTTCGATTGTGGGGATTGCTAGATGCTCCTATCAGTAATTTTTTCTTTTTGTTTATTTCTTTTGCCTATAGGATAATATTTATCTAGTATTTTTTTCGACTTCACTTCTATTATTTTTCTAGATAGCTAGTTTTACACATTTGATTGTTTGCGTCTTCAGTTAGTGGATTATTTTGCTTATGTAATCATGAAATTGGATTGTATAATGACCCTTTTAATTGTGCTGATATAATTGTTATTTTGTTTTTCTACTTCTTTGTTGGGGGGATGAAGTAGGTAGTTGGGGTTTCATTTTGGTGGTCAGCAACGGTGATGGGTGAGCTGTTGACAATATTGGCGACAGTAATTAGTATATGCCAAGTACTTTTGGCACTTATTCTCTTGGGTTTGGTTGTTAGTATTAAAAAAAAAAATACTATTTATGAATTTGTAGGATATTCTCTGTTGGTCAAATTAATAAATGGTTGGATTTGTTGAGTGATGAACAACCCATTCTATCAAAGTTTTCTCAAATTGAATGTATTATGCGGATCTAAACCTAATAATATTTTCCTTATATAGTACATGCTTTTATATTTGGCTTTCTCATATACACACACACAAAGTAATTGTACCATTCGTGCTTTTGATAAATATAAACTACTAGCTTTCTCTAATAAGCCTTGGCCAGTATTGAAGCCTCAGCCAACATACTCCATATTCTATGTTCACCTTGTATTACTTCTAAATCTAATATCTTGTATGAGCTTTGGACCTTCACTAAAAAAAATAATCATGGCCTTGTTCTGTTTGTTTTGTCTCTTGATTTTTGCATTGTATTTCCTCAGGCTATATGGAAAGCAAACAAAGCTAACTAGAAGAAACTTTTTGAGCTGTATCCGTTCTTTGAATCATACAAGAACTGTTTGCAGATAGACGTTACCGCAGCAAATGCTGATGACCTGAGGAAATGGAAAGGTTGAGTGGAATCCCGCTTGCATCAGCTTACGCAGAACGTGTCATCTATATGGCTCTTGATCCTGGTTTCTACATATTTAATTACATATTTGCATACTCCTATGCTCATTTGTTTCTCTCTTCCTGATATCATTTAACTGTTTCAATGAGCAGATTGAAAGGCACACAAATAATATGCTTCAGGGCCACCCACACATCCCTGGGGACTTTTTTGATAAATTGAGGTCATTTCATTCTTGTTGCTTCGGGGTCTCCAAAGGAAACCAGGAGTAGTACCCAATGAAGCAGTGTAGTTTGATATTATGTTGACTGTTGATGAATTTAAGCATTCTGTTGGCATGTACACATTGTGGAAGCCAATAGTTTGATCGAATTGAATGAAGGGTTTTGTATTGTATACATGCAGTTTTTAGCAGACACAAGATTTTATGAGTCATGGGGAAAAAGGTAGTAAGAAGTGCTTGGAAGACCTCTCCAGGTTAGCCTGCTTATTCAGTTAAGATTGAAGTATCAAACAGGACTTCTATAACTCTTAAATTCTATCAGTGTTGTGGTTGTTGGATATAAAATTCAGACAAGTGAGAATTGAGATGTTCTGTGAACCAATTATACAACAACTAAAACCCAGACAATTGAGAAAGCATTTGAAATTCATAGTATAGGAAACGGAAATCTTTTCTACTATCTATAATGCAAAGGCTTGTGGTGCAGACTAGGTAACAAAGAACTGGATTCAGTTGGAGTATTCTCTGCAGAATCTAAAAATATGATGTTCAAAACTTGGGTGATGCTTCTTTCCTTTGATTTTAGACTCTGCTCATCAAGTTATTTATTTTTTTGATCTTTTAATTAGGGACATGGCTCTAGGGCTAATATCGATATCCTCGGCATGGAGACCCAGGCAGGCAACAAAATATATCTGATGTGCTGTAGTCTACCTTGTTCATATACTATTTGCTAGATTTATGCGGTGAGCTGCCAGAAATGGATAAAGCTAAAAAGATGAATCATGTACCCAATGCTCATGTATTGGTAATGGAATTCAACTTCCATCACCACTATTGTTATAATTTATTTAAAAACTAATTAATTGCAAATCATCCTATAAAATATACGATTTTCTTTCTACTTCAATTATGTAAATATTAAGAACCCTAGTAAAACAGAAAATGACAATGTCACAAGTGTTGTTTTTTATTTTCAAAGAATCTTATACTATTACAGAGGATAGAAAGTTAAAAATCTTATTTATTTATTTTCAACAACTAGATTGACTTATTATAAATATATTTTTGGAAAAAAATTAAAAATTTTATTTTGACTTAAATATGCCACAGTATTAACAAGTACATGTATATTTCGTATTACTTACTTTTAGGTTTTGTATTGAAAAAAGAAAAAGAAAAATATTATGGTAATACATAGGTCATCTTGTTAATTTTTGGACCCTTAACTGTCGGGGCGCCGAGGGCCAACTCAGTTTGGGCCCCATGCATGGGCTAAGCCAATAAACTAGACTCAATCTCCACTCTGAGAATGACCCCAACGCGGCTACGTCGTATTACGATACCGACGGAGCTATAGCTATACATATCGCATTGGTTAGCAATTTCTGTTAAAACAAAATCGGAATAGAACTGAATTGATATGCTAACTCCAATTAGGAATTGGAATAGAACCCATTAAATTCTACTATCGACTCCAACGATTCTAAGTTTAATTGCTCATCTTTCTCTGTAAGCACCCGTTCAATTATTTTCTCTTTTTTTCCTGTTTGAAATCTTAATTCAAGTATGCATCCATCTGTGTATGGATTTCAAGTTTGGTATCTTACGTTTATGAAACTATGCAGGGTTTTTATTGAGAGTTTCGGTATCAGAGAATTTGCGGAGGGAGAGAAGTTTGAATTCAGTCGATCTCTCAATTGGGGATAAGCAATTATTTTATGTGTTAATTATTCTTCGTTGCGGCAAATAAAGTTAGTGTTCTTGCCTATTTAAAATTTCTGGGTTGAAAAGGGTCAACTTCGTTGTACTTCTTCCATATGTTTATTAATCAGTTTTAGGGATTTTCTTTTGTATTTTTGTGTTTGGGTATTTTATTTTTCCAATTTCCTTCCAGATTATGTATGCTGCATGAATAGCAATCAAGAGAATTATGTGATCTTTCTTTATTATTTTCTTATCTTTTTCCATTTTTTTGGGGTGCATTCCTAGCTTCTACTAGATTGCTAGGAGGATTCATTAGAGAAAAAAAGAAAGCGAAAATCAAAAGAAAAAAAAAAACAAGCATGGGAGAAGTGTAACTCATTCCTCAACATTTTCTGTAAAAACTAAAAAAGCAAAAAAAAAAACAAAATGCTAAGAAAAAACATTGTAATAAGTAGTACACAGTGAAAAAGAACATAAATGGCAATTCCTGGGTTCAACAGTCAGAGTAGTGGGTAGCCACTGGGAATTACAGAACCAATTTCCTGGAGTGGACCAACAGAGTATGATATAATCAAGACCCGAGAGCTCAAAAAGGATTAAGTTAGATTCATTTTCAGATGCTTCTATTTGCATCAACAATTTGGTCAAATTTAATGAAGGATTTGTATTGTGTACGTGTATTTTCTGGCGAATGCAGGATTGTATGAGAGTCATGAGGAAGCAATTAGTAGGGAGGAAGTGCTTGGGAGAAAAATAGTTATATTTTTTAAAAGAGTTAATTATTGCAGTTTAAAATTTATGGACTATAGTCAGTCCAGTTAGTGTCCCAACCATTACGGTTGTGATACAACACATTGTCTTTCCAGCTTCTGGTTTTCTAATATTGGGGAATTACATTGATGAGTGAAGTCAGCACCATAGTTGGTTGTACCTCAGCAACTTTTGCCTATTTTCTTGGGGAAATTCTTATGTGGATCTGGTTCACCGTGGACTATTACTTTAAAGTGTTGTACTCTTCGAGAAGTGTACAACTCACATTGCATATGGTACAATACTTAAAGCACCCGGTCCATAGTGGATCGGGTCTATGTAAGACTTTTCATATTTTTTCTTGAGAAATGCAGAAGATTAGACTGGATGTTCTTATCCTTTATTTCTTTTTATTCTGGTATATTCATCAATATATGAATATGCTAAAATAGATGCAGTGAGAAATTTAAATCAGGCAGGGTACATTCATGCTATCTTCTGCGACTGCTTTTTCGTGTAAAATGTGCATACTTGATTTGCACTGAAAGTGAATGTAGGCTCGTGAAAGTTGGAGTAACTTAAAATATTTATTGCTTCAGATATTCCAACGTGTATAGAAGACAGCATGCACATCATCATCACGACAAAAAATTCTAGTTCCTGCTGGAAAAACAAACTTGGCTGGACCAATGGTCTTCGCTGGCCCTTGCATTTTGAAGGTAGCCCTAATGTTAAGTACCAAAATCAAATTACTTGAAAGCCTTCTAGAATTGCATTTAGGTTGTTTCATAGTTCAAATGGTGATATCTTTAACAGAAATCATGGCAAACCTTATCTCTATTTGCAACGTGTAGAGATTTCAGATACTATCATGCCACCTGGAATCCTGATGTCTGGGATGTCATGGACCCATATAAATGGCTTTACTTTCATAGTGTAGCTCACAATTAAAGGTAGAGGGATGATTGATGGGATGGGCTAGGAATGGTGGGCTCAATCTTGCAAGACTAATGAAACAAATGTATTTGCCCTCTTAAATTTTCCCACTCCACTTCCATTTTTCCCTTAGAAGTCTCTGAACCAAGTTGATCTTTCCTATATCTGCTGTCTAAATCGTAATTTAATCTTTTCTCTTGGCAGCCATGTCAACATGCTCCAACAGCTAGTGCTCATTTCTTCGCTGCGAATTTTTTAGCTGATTCATTGACTGGATCCTTATTTTTTCACTCATTCTTGTTTTCGAAAAGTTCTTATATACACCCGGTGCATCATTGGATAGTTATACCATTTATAGATAAAATTTTACATAATATTTGCTGTACAATTTCAGTTGCAGGAAGTATAATTATCCAAAGCATCCGTTACATATGTACCCGGTGCATATAAGTATTTCCTCTTATTTTGTGTCCAAAGGTGACTTGTGTCACTAATCTTTATTGGCCAAATAAATGCAGATAAATGAGTAATTCATAAAAATCAATCCTTAATGTAATGCTAATTAATCCCTTTAAAATGTTCGATCCTCACTAAATTCAAATAAAGATTATCTTTAAAAAAAATAGTCTATTTTGGTTCCTAAATATTGGAATTTATAATATTTTTTTCATAATGATTTTTTTAGTTATTATGATCTCTAATAATTTTTTTTTTCTATCATTATAATTCCCAATACATTACACTAAAAAAGAAAATTATGGATTATAACGGTAAAAAAAATATTAAGTACGAAAATATTGCAGACTCCAAACTTTTAGGGATCAAATAGACTAATTTTTTTTTTTTAGGAAACAAATGAAGGATATATGAATTTATTAAATTCTTCAGATGGAGATTATTATTTTTTTAAGAAAACAAATGAAAGTTATTTGAATTTATTAAATTATAATATATTTTTTTAAATAACATAACAAAATTTAATAATTGTACAATGAACAAACATCAAACTAGTGATTTATATCAAAAATTACTTTTTCGTCTAGAGGAGGAATGAAAGTTAAAATAGTTATTATTTAAAATAGGCCTTAACTAATCAATTAAGAAGGTGGGGGAAAAAATCAACATGAACTGATACTTATATAATCTATATTGTCAAGAACGTCAAAAGCTTTAAAAATATTTTTATCTTTCCTTGCAAAGAAGTTTAAAAACAAAAATCTCTCTTTATGTTCTTTTTGTTTTTCCTGAAAATAAACTATTTGTACATATTATTTTATTATTTTTTCTTAAACTTTTATTTTATACAGGTGTACTTCAGTACTTGTATAGCTATTCTTTTTTAACTTTTTTATTTTTAACAAAAAATAAATCTAATACAAATAAATTTTACTTATAAAATATTAATAATTTTATTATTTATGACAAAGATATTGTAATATTTATTTTTGAATTTAAATTTGTCTATAAAATTTAAAATTATAATAGTATACAATCATACTTAATTCGTTATAAAATTAAGTCATAGACACCTTCACTGAAAAGATTAAAATGGTCACTCGCATAAGGGCAAAAATATTTGTCTCTTTTTCAAATCACTATTAAAGTTTTATTCTATGTGAATAATGTATTTAAATATTCTATCACTAATTATTTATTCTTATGAGAATTTATTTAAACATAAAGATTAAGTTTAATAATTTTATATTATCCTAATTATTTCAGTCATTTAAATGTAGTGAATATTACTGAAAGAGTGATTATTTTATATAAAGGAGAATATCTAGACATAAATTAAAGATTTTTACAATTATAAGTATTGGGGTATAATGATTAGAAAAGATAATAAAAAATAAAACGTAATTTTAAACTACAGTGAGAGACGAAACAGTATTTAAAGAACTTCAACAACAAAAATTTACCAGCCCAGCCCTGGGAAAGAAAAAAAAAAAAAAAAGCCTTGCACTATGTTTAGTTCACTAAAGAGGAAGGGGGGCGGGGGGAAGGAAAGGAGAAGATATATATTTATAAGGAGAGTAAATATAAGGAGAGTAAATATAATTTATTTTTATTTTATTTGATTAGAGTGGAAGGAAAATAGACGATTTATATTCCAACCATTCAAATTTGGACGGGGTATTTAACTAATGTCGAGGGAAAGTTCTCCTATTCATAATTTATTTATCATTTATCTTTTATTCCTAACCAAATAATATAAAGCACCCATTTACGTCTACATGTACGTCCTCTTCACTTTTCCTCCATCTTTTCACCCTAACCAAGCATATTGTTAATCTTATGTAGGAAGATTTTTTTTAATCTTTTTGGGAGATAAATTAAGAGGAGGAAAAAATAGAATTATTAAAAATAGAATAAATAATTGAGCATTGCAATTATTTTTAAAAAGGGCTGTTGCTAAATATGTTTTCATTTATCAATATATTAAATAAACGAAGACCTTGAAAAACTGAATTGAGAAAGCAATTACAATCATTCACATAACCATTGTTGACAAAATCACATACAAAATATCACAAAATGCATTTTTGTTTTTGAAATTTGGGGGAATGATATGTTTTTTTTTCTCTGATTAAAATAATATCAAATAAGAATCCTTTACTAAACGCAGCTTTGCTCCAAATTATTAGTTTAGAAAAGAATACGGTATGAAATTTAATCAAAAGTGCCAAAAAAAAAAATCCAACTTCTGTTATAAAGTTATTTCCTCGAGTTTTTGAGTAGAAACATCCTTCGTACTTGTTTCGAAATTGGTCTTTAATACCTTTATTTAATTCATCAAAATCGCTAGATTAAAAAGAGAAATTGGAAGCACCATTTCATTCCATGTAACAAATGTACTCTTAAATAATAGATTTAATTTTTATTTTACTTAAAAATTATCATAACATTATCTTAATTATTATTTTTTAAGAGAAGACACGCGCATATTTTTATATATATAAATATTTTTCATTAGCATTGTTATGATTTATTCAGAAATCGTTTATATAAATGCTTGAATTATTCAAAAAATATATTTATTTGAAAAAAAGTCAGATAATATAATTCACACAGCTAAAGAGTACGCATCTAATTATTTTTATTCTCTAAAATTATCAAATTGTACATATCTAAATCATTCGGATTCTCGTTAGATTAGATTTCTTGTCCTTCCTGTATTTAATAGTTTAAAAAAAATCCATTGGGCTAAATATGGGCCGTTTGATTAATTTTGGAACCCCAATAGTCCAAGCCCAGAGAGCCAGTTCAGTTTGGGCCTTACGAATGGGCTAGCCAATAAACTGGACTCAAACTTCACTCCGATAGTGGTCCCAAACCCTTTTCTCCACTGAGCTAAACCATACAGGCAAAGCTGTATCTATATATATATCCAAGTTAAAGTGAAGAACAGTGATCTCTTTAAACCAAACCACATTTTGATATTTAGTTTTTCTATCACATGATATCCAACTTAAGCGTAAGGCATGTCATCCTTATATAGCTTAATCAATTATTTCTTGATCTCCAATTAAACTGTTCAAACAAGTAATATCAATATCTCTTTATTGATATATTTGAGTACGATAATGCATTTTAATTGTTTAACTCATTAAAGGGCCCATAGATATCTCTTTCAATAATAAGATGGACAAATTCCTTCACTAACACTCATATTCCTCTTCTTAACTTATTCCATAGCACTACAAGAAAAAGGCCAATTTGTGACAAAAAAATAGTCGGTTGTAGAGTTACGACAGCATTGCGATCGAAATAATTGTGTCACCCAATTGCAACATTATAGCGACCGATAGTGTACGGGTCAAATATACCGATTGTTTGCAACCGATAAATCAAATCTTGTTCAAATTTGACGGGAATTATTCCGCCAATAGAAAAGTGACTGATTTGCTATTGATTAGCTACTGAATATTGCGACTAAACAATGTAGTGGTAGCTATTCTGTCGCAAAACCCTAAGCACTATTTCAAAGTAGCTAAACCATGAACCCTAAGCAATTATCTATCCCCATTCAGTGGCAAAGGTTTCTCCTTTAAGGCTAATTTGTCGTAGATCAGTCAGAAAGATGTTGCAAATCGGTTGCAATTGTTGTTCTTTGTCACAAATTAGTCGCCATCTATAATTTTTTAACCTATTATATTTTTTTTATAATTTAAAGGGTAGTGACAAAAGAAGTTGTCCAAAATGAATGTGTCAAACAATTTATAAATAAAATTTATAGTCTAAATGTGAATAGCTTGTGTTGTAATGAATTGTGGTTGGTTTATATTACCTAGAATGCTTGAAATATCATAATTCTTGAGTCGACCATTTATTCGATATAAATGACCATTTTTACATATTTAAATTTTCCTGACTTTGTTGTTGTTGTCCATTAATTTGACTCAATGATAAATAACAAATTAGTGTTGCCAGAGATAATAATATATATTTATGTCATCATGAAAATGATTGCTCATATTATTATATTTGTTGCAATAAATTATTTTGCTCACGAAACTGATATGAAACATTTAAAGTGTGTTTTGCAATTTACACAAAGTTATATTAAAGTGACCTCTCAACTTGAAATTTTAAAAAGAGGATGAATTTACTTGGTATATTAAAAAAGAGTAAAATATGTTAACCACCCTTAAACTTTTACAAATTTTTATTTCTACCCTTGAACTTTAAAATATATGATTTTAGCCCTCAAACTTTTAAAACAGCTAAAAAATAGCCATTTCAACGATAAAAGCTCAAGTACAATATAAAATCATCAGATTTTAACTCTCATTCTCCTATTTTTTATTTCTAAAGTATTATTCTTCAACTTTAATCTCACTCTTTTCTCTTCGAATTTCTTCATTTATCAACAACAAATTTAAGATCTAACTTCAAACCTTTTATGCAACTCAATAATCTTGATATTACTCTTTCGCACTTTTTCAAATCTAACCATACAACAAAAATAACACATTTTACCTTTTAATAAACAAAACTAAGACATAAAAATGAAGAAGAAGAAAAAATCGATTCAGTTCTTGACGAATAGTAATTTTCTTGGTATCTTTGCAGAACGGAAGAATAAATTTGAAAGTAGAAGTGAATTACCAAAAAAAAAAATCTAAAAAAAGAAGTGAAAAATGCACAAGTCGCAGTAGTCTTTTTCTGTCATATATAGAAGTTACTTTCTAAATATTAGAAGGATGGCACCACATTATGAGAGTTGAGTGAATGAAAATACCTATAAAATAGGTCATATGGAAGCCATGTGATGAACTTCCGTGAGCACTTAATAGTTTTAATTGATGGAAGAGCTATTTTTTTAGATGTTTTAAAAGTTCCAGGGCTAAAATCACACATTTTAAAATTCGATGATGAAAATTAGAATTTGTAAAAGTTTAAGGGTGGCTAATATATTTTGCCCTATTAAAAAATTAATAGAATATCAGAATATATAGGTAATTGAAGAAATTAAAAATATAATTTAATTAAAAGAACGTTGAAAGAGAAATTAATCTTTTATTTTTTATTTTTTGAAAGAATTTACCTTTTTATTTTTTTAGAAGAAAATATTATTTTATTAAATAAAACATGCATATTTTGTGGAAAAATTTACCTTGAAGATATACTTTTTATTTTTCATTAACTGTTTATTTAAATTAGTGTTCTAATTTAGCTTTGGAGGAATATATACTTTACTCTAAAATTAAAAAAAAAAAACTATTTTAGATTTGTTTTGACAAAAATTTGACAGTTTATTTTTAGGCAAAAAGGAAAGCACCTAAACTACGTTACACTTCCTCTCACTGTCTTTTGAGTTTTTGTTTTTGTTTCTCCTTCTCTCTACTTTAGCATCACATCGGAGCTCCCACTGCTTGTTCTTCTCCGTCATTCACTCATCTCAGCCATTTCTACTCTTCTCCCATTGCAAAGCTTTAGCTTACCAAATGAAGCTAGCTTCATCTCCTCTCTTCTATGGACAGCAAGCATAGGGTTCTAAAGATCAATCGGTTGCTTGAGCTGAATTTTGTGCCCAATTAGTTGTTCAATCTTTGAATCTCAACTGATTTTGAAGAGGTTGTGAAAAATTGAGTTTAATTTATTCATGATTTAAGTCGTTTTACAATAGCTCTTTTTCCTACTAAAATCCTACATTATGTGTGAAATTGTTGAACTCTTTTGCCAGGGGTTTATTACTCCCGTTCTTTCTTCAATTTTTAGATCTTCATATGCCTATGAAGGTCTTCATCATAAGCTGAGGCAGAGAATTACTTATTATCCTGCCATGTATATTGGCAATAATTCTTGGCTAATGAACTCTTTGTTCTTGCAACAATAACATGTCCTTCCATATGCATAAGATATATTTTTCAAGGGAAATACCATATTAAACTTACTGTATAATATTTGACTTGATAATATGCCTAAATAATAACTTTTGATGATTCATTGTGTCATTTAGTTTTAAAGCAGGCTTTTTTTATGACAAGACAAAGCTTATGCTTAAAATGTTCATATTCATTTCTTGAAACTTTTCTGTCATGCAAGGGAATTCTTGATAATAAAAAGTTTACAATAACCATGATTGTTGTTGTTGTTTTTTTTTTTTTTTTTTTGTTTTGAAATTTGACAAGGTGAAGATACATAAATTTTCATTGAATTGTAATGACCTTATTAGTGTAGTTTTGTGAGGTCATTGGGTGCAATTGTCCCATCACTATTCAATTCCCAAACTCTATTTGGCCACATCACTATACTTTTAGAGCCTAAACCAGACCCAAGACTAATACACAAGTAGTTGGTGTTATTTATCCAAATTTATTCTAATTTAAGACAAGTTTCTTACCTAAACCAAATTAAGCAAATCCTTCATTACTGTTAGACCCAAGACTAATCCTACGGATTTGGAATAGTGTCCATCCACTTTACATTGCCTAATAGAGTGTCCATCCATTCCTTAAGTTTCAAAATATCCAAAACATTGATGTAGAAAAAAGTCATTAGACAAGCCTTGAAATTTTGCATTGGAAATTCTGCTACGTTTTGATTAGAGAACTAAGCTAAAAGTAGAGGTTAAATAGCAGGACAAAAGTAATAAAGCAACCACAAAGATTCTCAAATTTCTACTTGTAAACTAGGCCATAGTTGTGTCTAAATCACAACAAAAGACATAACAAAGAGAATAAGAGAGAAGGAAACTCTTCGCATCACACCAAGAGGGAGCAACCCTAGGAGTCATGCCTAGGGCCTTAACATGTTGCATCTTAGGCTTTATTGTGTCACAAAATTCTTAATCACTTAAGAAAAGCTACAAGTTTTATTATTAAGATAACAGAGCTCTCTATAAGTAGAGAATCACATACATGCAAACTCGAAGATCAATTCATAGCCCAACTATATGATGACTCTTAGAAGGAGCAACTTCTTAAAATATCCCCCATAAGTTTAATATACTATTCTTTTGATGACTAAGAATTTTATTCGTTTAAAGAATTCTTTATTTTTCTTGTTGGGGGAAAGAAAGAAGGGGGGGAGGGTTGTTTGAAAATCCTGAAGAATCCCATAAAAATTGTTGCCAGGAGGAAATAGAGTTGAAAGTAGCAAACTTTTATTGTTGAAGATTGAAAAAGGGGAAGATTGATTTCGGATGAAGTTAAAGAATTGTTATCTGCTATGGATTTTAGAATTTTAGAAGTAAAAATGCTGAATTCAAGTTAGGTTTCATTGGATTCAAATGTTTATGAATTTTCAGTGTGTTGATTTTATGTCAAAGATCGCAACTTGAAGGAAATGATTCATTTCCTCTAATGGCATTTTGTTTCTTTGTTTGCTTGATTCAATGACTAAGCTTAATGATATTGGGATTTTTAGGCGAACACATTGCACTTATATCTGACTTACATAAGGAATACTCTAGAGGCTGCCTTGTGTCTACAGGTATGCTATCTCATTGCATTTCTAGTAAATTTCATTAGATGTCCTTTTCTCTACCAGCATTTTGGTGTTCCATGCTCTGCTTGCATAATGCATGAAGAAAAATTTTAGTGTCAAAACCTTTCTGTGTGGTTGGAACCTTGAACAAAGTTTTTAGCAAAATCTTTACTTTGATCTCTTTTTCTTTTGTGTGTAAGTTGTTGAAGATATTCTAGAATGCAAAAGGTTATGTTGCAGTTGTATCATGTTTGCTTCTTTCATATGGCTTTATTAGAGACTTAATCTAGCATTATTTTTATTTTCTAGAACTGAGGCTCCTTTCTTATGGTTTTATCAAGTGTTTTAGTCACTACAAAAAAATGGGGCAAATGCGACGAAGACAAATATGGCGGTAAAAAAACCGTCGCAATAGGTTACTTTATATGATGGTTTTGAAACCGTCGCAATAAATAAATCTAATACGATGGTCTAATGCCAACCATCGTATTTGGTGACCAAATATGACGATTTATACAAACCATCGCAATAGAATATCCCAAATACTACGGTTCATTGTAACCATCACAATAGAGTAGGCCAAATATGATAGTTTATTTTAACCGTCGAAATAGAGTAGGCCAAATACAACACTTTATTTTAACTGTCGCAATAGAGTAGACCAAATATGACGGTTTATTGTAACCATCGCAATAGTGTATGTCAAATACAACAGTTTATTGTAACTGTCGCAATAGATAGACCAAATACGACGGTTTATTGTAACCATCGCAATAGAGTAGACCAAATACGATGGTTTATTGTAACCTTCATTTTTAGTCTAGTTATAACAAAACCTCTCAAAATTATTTTAAATTTTATCTGATTATTTTCAAATTTAGTCACAATAGTATTGGTAATTATTACAATAAATTTAACGGTTGGATCATTAATTTGATATCTTTATTTTTGTAAATACTAAGATATTTTTCTATTTTATAGATATTACTGTACAAATGTGATAAAATAAAGCGAATGACCTTCAAATTTGGTCACTAAACTTGTTTTAACTTAATAAATATATGTATTTGTTAGATCATTGGTTTTTCAAATACATTTTTGTTTACATCTTAAGTTTTCATATATTGATATTAAAGAGTTTGAATTTTATTTTAATTATTATAATTAGTTATTCTAATATATATATATATATATATATATATATATTATTTATATACAATATAATATATCCTTATTAGTTAGTGAGTATTAGATTACTATATTACATAACATAAATAATTTTTTAATTATGAACATACATATGTGTATGTACATATATACTTAAGTAGAGTATCCTATCTCTTGATTATTATATTTAATTATATATATAGACATTCTATCTATATATTTCGTTACCATTTATATTAAATTTAAATAATTATTACATAATATACCTAGATAGAGTATTATGTCTCTTGATTATTACATTTTCTTTTTCCTTTGTTGCTTTTGTTTGTTATATGTGTGTGTGTGTGTGTGTATTATATATATGTGTATCTTGTATTTTTCCCATATATTATTTTGTATTTTTTTTGTTATACTTTTCCAATAATATTTCAATTTCCACCGGAATTATTTTTAGTATTTTTTAATTATTATTAATTATTCCCATATATTAACTTGTATTTTCTATCATACTTGTCCAATAATATTTTGATCCTCACAAGGGGTTTTTTTGTAGTATTTTTTAAATTAATTCATTAATTAAAATTTTCGACATTTATAACAATGGTTTCATGTTCTTGGATAGCAACTATTTTCGAATTTTATAGCAATAGTTGTGTACTATTGGATAATGGTTTCATGTCTTAGATATTAACAAATAGTATAATTTTTTGTCTTTTCTTTCACGTGAAAATTCAAATTTATCTAAGCATTATATGTGGTACCCACTGTAAGACAATTTGTCTACTTTGTCTGAATTTAGCAATAGTAACCGCAATTTGTTATGAATTATTGGAATCTTCATTAATTAGTGGAGGCTCCACTAATTAATGATTTATGTGAATAATTAGAGAAGATTTTTATGGATGCCCACCATTTAGTGGAGACACCACTAATTAAGATTAGTGGAAGATGATGTATGCCATGATGTAATCCACTAATTAGAGCTCTATAAATAGAGCTATTCTCTAAGCTTGTAATACACCATTATTTTGTGAAAGAAAGATTAGTAAAAGAAATATTAGAGAAAATTGTGAGAGAAGAGAAAGAGAGAAATTCTTGTGCAAAATAGTTAGAGTTTTATTAGTGTATAGTGTGAAGATTTTATTCTAACACTACCCTAATTTTATAACACGTTATCAGCACGAGTCTCTGCCGTTATTAAAGCCAGAAGACAGGTACGCATTTATTGATCTCGCTAAATTCGAATTTGTAGCCCTTGATATTTCTTAAAAAAAATTTATATGTCATACAGAAATGCATCTAAATGCTAAAAAAAAAAGAGATCCATATGTCATGTGGATAAAAAGAAAGATTTGACCACCTGAAGATGGTCGTACTATCCACTGCACAGTATGAATGGTTGCACCTGAAGTTACAAGATTGTAAAACCGTGAACTCCGTGATGTATAAAACTACATCTTAGTTAAAAAATTTACGGAGAAAAAGTTACTGATGAAGTTATATTGGAGAAGACATTCTCCACTTTTCATGTCCTACAGTAACAATATCGAGAAAAAGGGTATCCAAAATTGACAGCTTTAACATGAGTTATTATTGAGAAATCATGAAGCCAGATGAACTGGCTCAACGGCACTCCCAGAAGTGAATGCTGTTGGCTCCAGCAGAAGCCATCGTTATAGTCGTAGTTGTGGCAGTGGCCGTGGTTATGGTCATGGACACACTCGATATTTCCCCTTATCACAGAGAAATACTGGCCACCTGAAATGGAACAGAAAAGATAATAAGGGAAAAAGATATTTCCATTAATAATAAACATCACATCTTTTATTCATATCACTAGTGTTCATATGAACTTGAGGATACATGCTTATAGTTGCTCTTTTGTAATTGAGCTGACAAATGTAAGATGAAGGTTTGTAATTGTTCTTTTTCAATATTTATATTAGAGGAAGACAAACAATTAGTAATTATGGACTTCAGCTCCTCTTTTTCGACATCCTCCTCCTTTTCTTTCCCCTTTGAGCCAGCATTGAAACTAGCAGCAGAATTAGCCGTAAAATTACTGCAAAATGAGTCTTGAGATTGTATGATCTCCTTAAGTTTATTATAATTAAATTTCTTATTATATTTGGCCTTGAAGCATGCTTGTCTCAATTTCTGTGTTTGGTCCTCTAACTGCGTATTAGGACTTTCTTCCACCAACTGTTTTTCACATTCCAGTATCGCAATGGCTTCTTTCAACTTCTTCTTAGCCATATGTCCTCCTTCTTCTTTATTTTACATCTTCTGTAAATCGAAGTGATATTATCGGTTATTTACTTATAAATATTTCATAGTTTCATATTTGCAAATTATAAGTATGTATGAGAGAGAACCTGAACATTCTTGATTATGGTCTCCAAGCTCACCAATTTCTTGTGAGGCCATCGACGAATTCATAACTCCCTACATCTTTTCTTGAGATGGGTTATGCCAATATGTAATTCTTTGGCTGCGCGCTCGATTGGTAGGTAAAAGTACTGCGAAATTGTTTCTCTTGATAGTGTCTGGGAGTTATTGCCCTTCTTCTCTCTCTGCCTCTTAATCATCTTCTTCTCCCCAGGAATTTTGTCTGCAATAATATCTTGAACTTCGATATTATGCATTTCATGAGTACTTACTCCGACTTCGTTGCCAAGACCACTCATTATTTCTCCTAGAAAAAGAAAATAATATCAGTAAAGGTAATACCATTCAAAATCCATGTTTAAATGTATAATAACCTGGAAACATATTTTGGCTTTGTTCAAAATCCATTAGAGAGTAGAAAGGATCATGCACAAGCATATCCTCATTCAAAGGAATAGCATCAAGAGGAACAGTATCAAAAGCAGTCTCTTGTAGGGGCAGATCAACTTGGTCCAAAGCAGTATGTTCAAAACTTCCACTGATTTACATAAAAAACAAACCAAAAGAGAGTTTAATTTCATTATTAAGCATACTAAAAATAAATGGAAGCCCTCAAAGGTATCTCACCTGAAATTAAGAGGAAGCGGTTGGTTTGGAAAGGAAAACATATCAAAATCTTCTGCGTTCGAATTAGGCAGAAGCGGTTGGTTTGGAAAGGAAAATACATCAACATCTGCTGCAGAAACCGAGTCAAAATTTGACCATGTCTCAAATGAATTACGAGTCTCCATATCTGCTTTGTGATTTTTGTTTTTGATGTTTACTAATGACTGATAACTGAGATATATATCGATACATACATATATATATATCTGTATGAGGAAGAAGAAGAGGTAGATGGTAGGTAGAGGGTCGGAGGAGAAGAAAAGACACGAGAGGAAGATGAAAAGTCGGTACCGGGAAGAGTGAAAAAAAAAAGGAGATATTTTTCTTGGCATTTCCTGCTTGTCATCATTTTCTTATATTTCTTTTCTTATTCTCTTGTGAAATCATTATTCTCTAAATTAGGGGGAGAACAGAAACAGTACAAGAAAGATCGTGATTGGACAACATCATTAAATTATCTTGATCCGCATACAAGCGCGTGTGAACTTGAAGTTCAAAAGATAATTCATTTGTAAAGCATTGCAAATCAAATGCCAGACGCTTTTGTTGACTCTAGAAGAGTAACAAAATCGCATATGCCAGCTATAAATGCTCCTATTCTAATTGAAGTTCCAACAGAACAAAAGATTTTACATATAACTGCTGAGCCAAAAGCATGCCAGAAGTATGGCCGACCTCTTGGTTCTAAAGATAAAAATCCTCAAAAGAAGAGAGGATTAATGGTCCAGATGATCATATTAAAGCAAATAATGATAAAGATCAAGAGAAAACTTATGACAAATAACCAGACATAAATGAAAGTAACACTGAAATTTCTATCCATTATACCACTTCCGGTAGAAGTTGGAATCGGATAGAAACAATTATTGATCATATGTTTGCATATAATATCTCTTGATGTTATACAGGAGAGTGATGATCCTGAACCAATATCAGTTGATGAATGTCGGCATAGAAAAGATTGGCTGCAATGGAAAGATGCGATTCAATCGGAGTTAAATGCACTGACACAACGTGAAGTCTTCGGACCTGCAGTCCGAACACCATAAGGTGTAAAACCTGTTGGCTACAAATGGATATTTGTGCGAAAGCGCAATGAAAAGAGTGAAATCGTTCGATATAAAGCGCGATTAGTAGCCCAAGGTTTTTCACAAAGACCAGGTATTGATTATGATGAAACTTATTCTCATGTTGTTGATGCTATTACACTCCGATATCTTATCAGTTTGGCATTACATGAAAAGATAGATATGCGCCTATTAGATGTTCTCACCGCTTACTTGTATGAAAATTTAGAAAATGATGTTTACATGAAAATCCCCAAAGGATTTCATATGCCTGAAGCATATAAACATTATTCTCATGAAAATTACTCCATCAAGTTGCAGAAATCATTATATGGCCTGAAGCAATCTGGGCGCATGTGGTTCACACGTCTTAGTGAATATTTATTGAAAGCGGGATTTAAAAATAACCAGGTATGTCCATGTGTTTTTATTAAGAAATCTGGTTCTAAATTTGTGATATTAGCGATATATATTGATGATATTAATCTTATTGGAACTCCTGAAGAGCTCCAAGAAACAATTGATTATTTAAAAAGAGAATTCGAAATCAAGGATTTTGGTAAAACCAAATTTTGTCTTGGTTTACAAATTGAACATTTGGAGAGTGGAACATTTATTTATCAATCAACATATACAGCAAAAGTGCTAAAAAGATTTTATATGGACAAAGCACATCTATTGAGTATTCCAATGATCGTCCGATCATTAAATGTGGATAAAGATCCTTACCGACCTCAAGAAAATGATGAAGAACTCCTTGGTCCTGAAGTACCATATCTCAGTGCAATTGGTGCATTGATGTATCTTGCTAATAATACACGACCTGATATTGCTTTTGCTGTCAATTTATTAGCAATATTTAGTTCTTCACCAACACGACGATATTGTAATGGAATTAAACAAGTCCTTCGATATCTCCAAGGTACAATTGATCTCGAATTATTTTATTCAAATAAAACCAGTCCAACATTGATAGGTTACGCAGATGCTGGTTATTTATCTGATCCACATAAAGCACGTTCTCAAACGGACTATCTATTTACATGTGGAAATACTGCTATGTCATGGCATTCTACGAAACAATCCATAGCAGCTACTTCTTCAAATCATGCTGAAATTATAGCCGTTCATGAAACAAGTCGAGAATGTGTATGGCTAAGATCCATAATTCATTATATCCGAGAAAGTTGTGGATTATCATCAATCAAAGATATTCCAACTCATCTTTATGAAGACAATGCAGCTTGCATAACTCAATTACGAGGAGGATATATTAAAGGAGATCGGACAAAACATATTTCACCAAAATTCTTCTTTACTCATGAACTCCAGAAGAAAGGTAAAATTGATGTGCTACAAATTCGGTCATGTGACAACCTCGCAGATATTTTCACGAAGACTTTACCGACTGCAACATTTGAAAAGTTGAGATATAAAATCGGTATGCGTCGGTTTAAAAAGAATCATCTCATCAGGGAGAGTAATAAACAGACATATAGAATAATGTACTTTTTTTCCTTCACTAGATTTTTTTCCCACTGGGTTTTTATTGTTGGGATTCGAGGACTCCTAAACGCGGAAAACATCTACGAATCCCTCCCGAGGACCCAAGTAAACGATTAAGAAGATCTAAGCTTTAAGAATTACCTTTGGTTGCTGTAATCGAAATCCTTCGATTCTGGTTGCGCTGTTGTACGTTCAACCCGAACAATCACCAGACGCTGCAGTATGCGAACGTCCTCTATCGGGGATACACACTGCGAACTCACTCGATACCCGGGGAGTGCTAGCGCTTAGGGTTTGAGAGGTTTTTTTTTTTCTCTGGTAGAGAATGGCACGAATGTTCTCAGCCGAATTTTTTTGGACTTGTGAAAGACGGCTAGGGTTTTCTTAAAAAAAAAACCCTCGAACCTCTTAGAGTCCAACCCTAATAATATCTTATCATATTCTAATTTAAATTCAAATTAAATTAAAACTGATATGATAAGATTCTGCCATTATCTCGATAATTTAACTAATTATTTTACCGAGTCGATTCTTATAATCTGGATATCATCCAGATTCATCGAACTCGGTCACGGAAAAATAACCTAACAAGTTCGCTTATTGTGTGACCCTATAGGTTCATTTAACACCGGCAGCGTGCCTAAATCATATTTAAATGACCCACAAGTTATAAGCGGTTTCTAGCAAAACATTATAACTATCCAGGTTAAATGAAGATCGGTGATCTCTTTGAACCAAACCATAATTTTATATTTAGTCCTTTTGTCACACGATATCCAGATTAAGCATAAGGCACGGAGCATGTCATCCTTATTAAGCTTAATCAATTATTTCTTGATTTCATAGTAGAGTCGTTCAAACAAATGATATCAATATCTTAGATTGATATATTTGAGCACGGCCATGCATTTTAACGATCTAACTTATCAAGGGGCCCATGGATATCTCTCCCATAATCGAGAGGGACAAATTCCTTCACAATCAATCATATTCATCTCCTTGATTTATTCTATATCCAACAAGTAGTCTAATTTATTATCTGGTTAAAGACAACTTTAGACAATGTCAAAATATAGAATTTATCAAGTAAGAAACTATGATGAATTTAGGTCGAAGGACTTTCAATATTATTATGGCTAGAAAGTACTTATGACATATTCCATGAAGTACTCTCACAGTAGGTCATGTCCAATACAATGTTCTCTAACATTTATTTATGTCTTGACTCGATATCACAAATATCCATGGCCAGTAAAACATAGCCATCAAGTCACAAACATACTAATCTTAATTTATTATTATTCCAATAATAATAATCGATCATGGACAGTTTTTAGAATAGTCATTGTATTCATTGTAGAGTTTTAGTAAAACATAGCCATCAAGTCACAAACATACTAATCTTAATTTATTATTATTCCAATAATAATAATCGATCAGGGACAGTTTTTAGAATAGTCATTGTATTCATTGTAGGATTTTACTATCAAGTCACGTACTTGATGACCAACAAAACAAAACTTACTATTTATGGAAATGAAAGCCTCGTATTATTATATAAAACATAATGACAATTGTATAAGTACAAATTGACTCTAGGCATATCCCCAACATTTATCTAATAAGGTTTTAACGAGGCATATTCTTTATGTAATGGATGGACATCTAAGGGGGAGTGTTATGAATTATTGGAATCTCCATTAATTAGTGGAGCCTCCACTAATTATGGATTTATGTGAATAATTAGAGAAGATTTTTATGAATGTCCACCATTTAGTGGAGACACCACTAATTAAGATGTATGCCATGATGTAATCCATTAATTAGAGCTCTATTAATAGAGCTATTCTCTAAGCACCATTATTTTGTGATATTTTGTGAAAGAAAGATTAGTGAAAGAAAGAATAGAGAAAATTGTGAGAGAAGAGAAAGAAAGAAATTCTTGTACAAAATAGTTAGAGTTTTAGCAATAGTAACTGCTTTCTTTGTCCGAATCTTGCCTTCAATCATACTCTCTGTTTCCGCTCAGTAGCCATCCACTTTGTCTTCCTTTGTGCCTTCTTCTGCCTTCCCTCTCCCTCTTCTTCTCCACCGACACCTTTCTCTGAACTGTGCTTCTTCCTCTGTCTTCTTCTTCTTCCTTCTTAAACCACCCACAGCAGCCCCCCACCCCCTGCCCATGCAACCCCCTCCCCTGCCCCCCACGGTTGCCAACCCCCGCTCCCGCTCCCGCTCCCCTTCCCCCTTCTCCCTCCTACTACCCGCCTTACTGCGCTCACCCCCGCCCCTTTCCCCTTCTCCCCCACAGCCCCCGCGGTCGCCCACCCATGCGCTCCCTGTCCTTCCCTCTTCCCTCTCCAACTGCCCTCCTACCTGCGCTCACCCTAGCAGCCCCTTCTCCTGACTCTCTTGCAGCCCCCCTGCCAGCGCTCCCTCTCCCCCCCTGGTCGCCCACACCCGCTCCCCCTCCCCGCAACCTTTTCCCCTTCCTGTCGCCCCCCGCCCGTGGATAACTTGGAGAGGCATACGGTGGAGCAGCAGTTGTTCGGGGCAGAAATCAGGAACATCGTGCCGGTGGGTGGGCCAAAGAGGACTGGCGTGGTAGGGGGAGGAGCTGAGAAGGATCGGCTTCCGGCCCGTGTCGCTCGCAGGTAGCCCAGCGACCTAGGCAAGCTTGTTGCTGGGGATGTTCCCATGGAAGGGGTACATGCTGGTGGAGGAGAACGGGTGCTTGAAGTTAGGCTGGAAGGACTTAAATTTGTTGCGGCATCTGCGTGGCAATCGTCCTATTGAATCAGTGATCATGATGATAATGATGACGAATGATGACACGAGCCCAATGTGGTAAGGATCTGAATCCGAATCCAAATCCAAATCCAAATCCCAGGGTTCGAACCCTTCGTCCCCCGTAAAATAATGGATAAAATTTTGGAGGGCAAAATCACACGCAAGAATGAAGTGCTTTTGTTTTTGTTTTTGTTTTTTTTTTTTCTCATCTTTAGTATTCTTTGGAGTAATTTGTCGGACATTAATTTGTGATTTGTGAAGGTGGAAACCAAAAGAATTAGCAGAAGTCTCATGTTTGTCCATGAAATTTAGATTTTTTTTTTTTTTTGAGACGGTTGGTCAGAATTTGAAAACGTGGAGGTTAGATTAGAAAATTTTGGTTATCACTCTTTGCCAACCTATTTAAGGCTATCTTGACATATTTGAAAGCATATTCAACCTATGGTTATTTTTAGTGTTGGAGAGGGATGAGGGTAGGGGGCCATTCAATTTTGTGTTTCCAATTTTTAGAGGTGGTTGACTAGCAGGTTGTCTATGCCTGCAATTAAGGATCTCTTGTAGTTCAGCAATTGTTTTTCGACGCTTTTGTTTTTATCATTGAGAATTTATTCAGGTGTAGTCATTTCTTGGTGCCATTCTTTTAACTTGGAATGGTACCTATTTGTTGTATTCACTATTTGGAGATGAATTCAAGTATTTAGAGGTAGAAATAATTCTTTTCTCCCAAAATTCTTGATTATTGATTTAAGTCATGCGTCTGATCAGAAGAATGGAAATTAGTGTTTTTAAGATATTATCCTTTTGTAACTTATTCGTTTTCGGCTTTGAAAACTGGCTATGGCTGGAGATCAAGAACAAAGTGACCAAAACGTTCTTTCTTTTGATCACTATTAAAATCCCTTCTCATATCATCCATTTATTTCTTTTATTGACTTGTTCAAACAGTGGGTACCCGGCACAAGTTGAGGGGGGATTTCATTACCAAATTGGAAATTCAGCAGCTCGAAGGAGTACGCCGGTAGCAGCAAGCGTTGAATGTAAGGAGATTTTGGGATTTCATTACCAGTGAGGTTTTATAGTTTTTTCTTACTAAATTGGTTGCAAATATTTGAGCTTTTCATAGTCAGTACATTTGAGCTTTTCATATTCAATTTGGTGTAATGCAGTCATTTTTTTATTCATTTTGATTAATGTACTTGGTAACATCCCAATGCATATATAACTATAGTGTTATTGTGAAATTGTAGTGTTGATGTTGTTTTGTGGAACTGTGGGACTGTAGTGTTGTTGTGGAATTGTGAAAAATGTGTTCTGTTTGGTCATGCTCGTCCATTTTTTTTATGCTCTGTGAATTTGGAATTATTTTTATATTTTTATGAATATTTTTGGAGCATATTTTTTTTGGAAATTCTTGTGTTGTTGAATTGTTAGATATTGATGTGTGGAATTGTTGGGGTGTTGAAAAGTTGATGTGGAGATTTGGTGTTGGTATTGTGATTATTGGTGAAAGGGAACTGTAGTGTTATTGTGGAACTATAGTGTTGATGTTAATTTGTGGAATTGTAGTGTTATTGTGGAAGTTGATGTTGATTTATGGAACTGTAGTGTTATTGACATGTGGTGAAATGGAGCTATAGTGTTAACAATTAGATACATTAACACTTGCACATAATATAAAATAATACACACATATCTAAGAGGTAATACTCCCAAGGCACAAATATCATAAGAAATTAGACAGTTGAATTCCTTCAAGAAAGGATTATTCCTTCAAGAGTATTCCACAACCTAAAAACAAAGCACAAAATAAAATAAAACACACCATAAAAGTATAAAATGAAAATTAAACTAAAATTAACATAAAAAAGAAAATATAAAGAAAATGAACAAAAGAAAAGATCAAAGGAAATAAATAACTCCCTAGAGATCAAAGAACATTATCCTTCATGGAATGTGGCATCAAGTCGATCCAATCCTCCAAGATTCTCTCCAAAATAATGTTTCAACTGGTTACCATTGACTTTAAAGGTTCTTTTCTTAGTCGATCCAATCCTCCAAGATCCTCTCCATGAGTTTATAGGGGAAGATCTGTTCAAATTTTTCCTAGATCTATGAGTTTTCTCTTCTCATATTTAGCCTTGAAACATGCTTATCTCAGTCTCTTTGTTTGGTCTTCCAATTTTGTATTAGGGATTTCTTCCATTAACTTCTTCTCACATTCCAGTATCTTAATTAACATTCTCAACGTCTTCTTAGCCATATGTACTCCTTCTTTTTCATTTTGCAAACCCTACAAATCTAAATGGAAGCTTTCAAATTATTCTTTATTTGTTAACTTTGGGTTCATATAATTATTAGTTTTTCATGCACAAGTGTATGTGAGAAATAATCTGAACATTCTTGATTAGGGTCTCTAAACTCATAAACTTCCTGTAAGGCCATCGACGAATTCTTAACTCCCTACATCTTTTCTTGAGATCGGTTTAGCAAATATTCAATTCTTTGGCCGCATGAGTGAGTGTCATATAAAAGTACTTCGAAATGGTTGCTCTCGATAGTGTCTTGGAGTTACTGCCCTTCTCCTTTCGCTGCCTCTTAATTACCTTCTTCTCCACAGGAACTTCGTCTGAAACGATACCTTCAATAGGCATTTCCTCCACAGAAACCATGTTCTGGCTTTGTTTAAAATCCATTAGGGAGTAGAAATGATCATACACAAACATATCCTCCATCAGAGGAACAACATCAAAAATAGTTTCTTGAATAGATAAATTAAATTGGAAATCCAAAGTAGCATGTCTATAACTTTCACTGATTCATAACACAACAAACCAAACCAAACCAAACGAAGAAGATGGGTGAAAACCCCCTCCCCAAAAAAAAAAAAAGGCCTAAAAAGTATCTCACCTGAAATCAAGAGGAAGTGGTTGGCTTGGAAAAGAAAATATATCAAAATTTTCTTGATTGGAAGTTAATTCAAAATTTGACCACATCTCAAATGAATTACAACTATCCATCTTTAAGAAAGAGAACCGAATAAGAAATTTCGGTCCCTTTGTGGTTTTCACTAATGACTGATGACTAAGGGATATATATATTTATGCGGGAAGAGGGGAGGGAGGACTGAGGAGAGAAAAAAATAAGGAGGAAGGGGAAGAGGTAGATTTCAGGTGGAGGAAAGGATGACTAAGGAGAGAAAGAGACAAGGAGAAAGGGGAAAAGAGAGATGAAAGGTTAAGTGCGGGAATAGGGGAGCGATGACTGAAGAGAGAAAGAGATAAGGAGGAAGGGAAAAGAGGAGATGAAAGGTTTAGTACAGGAATAAGGGAGGGATGACTGAGGAGAGAAAGAGACAAGGAGGAAGGGGAAAAGTCAATTTTTGAGTTCTCATCTATTGAGTTCTTTGTTCAGTTCTTATCTGGGATTTTCTATTCGGTTCTCTGTTCAGAAAGGGACAAGGAGGAAGGGGAAAAGATGATTGGTTTGCTCATTTTATATAAAATATTTTAGTTGCGTTGTCTTGTCTTTTATTGGAGCCACATTAGTGCCCAAAATATTTTAATTGCACTGCCTTGACATTTTTTTGTTGTTGTAACTTTAAATATAATTGAGTTTTGTTGCAAAATAAGCACATTAGTTTCATAATTTAGAAAATTTATGTCGATATATGTTTACATTTTAATATTCTAAATTTATACTTGTACTTTATTTTTTTAAAGATGATGCGATGGTTTTCCATTTATTGGAATCATTTCATTGTCGAAACTGATCTATGATTTGTGTATTGTGCAGGTAAGGAGATGTTTTAAAGCCCAACCCACTGGCCTTGAGCTATGTTGGGTAAAAACTAATATTTTGTCGAGATTGGGGAGAAGAAGAGACAAGGAGGAAGGAGAAAAGATGATACTGGGAACAGACAAGAAGGAAGGGGAAAAGATAAAACCGGCGAGGACTAACGTACTCAATTTTGTTTCTTGTTTTACATGTATTATTGTTTCTAATAGATTCCTTGGCATTTCATACTCGTTATATATGTAGTATTACTTCTTTTGTAGAGTTTAAGGATTATTTATGATTTCAATGTTCAAGAAATTGATTTTGATTTGTTTGGCATTAAGCAAATTGTATTTTATTGTGATTGGTGTTGAATGAGTTGAACGGATTGTATTTGGTTTGAAGCAGGTGAATATGCCTAAATTCCAATCAATTATTTTTTTTTTAAAAAAATAATCAAATACAACGGTTGCTTATCAAATGCAACGGTCACAGTAATGGCTTAACAGAATAAATATGATGGTTAGAGCCGTCGTTTTTAATAATGGTCGTAATTGCTCCGAAATTTATTGCCATTATTGTAATTATGATGGTTGGATACCGTCACAAATACTCAGCAATTGCGACGGTTAAGGCCGTCACAAATAACCGTCGCAATTAACAAGTATTTGCAATGGTTGAAAACCGTTGTATTTACGGAACAATTGCGATGGGTTGCAGAATCTCAATCCAGGTGAGTAATTGCGACGCTTTTTTCTGACCATCGTATTTACACCGTCGCATTAGGTAAATGCGATGGTTTTTTCATCCATTTTTAATAAAAACGACGCGATTATATACGACGGTCAAAAAATCGCCATTTGACCGTGGTTTATAGCAAAAACGACGGTATTTTCTCAAATACAACGGTTTTTTGGCCATCATATTTGCTTGAATTTTTAGTAGTGAGTTATGCTTTTGTGCTAGTTAAGATATAGGGTGAACACCTTAAATTGCTACCACATTGGAAGTTTATTGTTGGAATTTTGTGGCTACGTTAATAATGATGTTTTGATGCATTCTTGATAGGATTTTGTTTAGTTTAGGTTACTAGAAAATAGTATTTGAACTGAATTACATTGGATTATTTTCAATGTAAGAGAATTTTCCTTTAAAAGTTCCATTTCTATGATGTATAAATGACAAGATTTTGTATTTTAAAAATGTGAATTGTTGGGATCATTATATTGTGGTTTTTGTGTGGAGAAAATGCAAGGAACATCATATACAGTTCTGCTCACTTATCTACCTGAAGTTTTTACTTGGAATGATTCTGAATACATAGTTATATTTATACATACATACATACGTACGTACGTATATATATATATATATATATATATATATATATATATATCTTTTTAATTGGTGCAATATATGCTTTGAACTTTGGGGTGTTTTAGACTTTTTACGTTCCTTATAATTTGGTGCACAAAATAAGTTGAGTTAGAAGCGTAAACAGGGTGATTCTAATTGGCTAATATATTTCAACCTCACATTTAATGTGTATGTTATAGATGGATAATCGTAGTTGGATGTATAAACATCATAACTCTGGGGGACAGGGGTTTACTCTAGAGTTTATTGAGGGGGTCTATAAATCTATTGAGTTTGCATCATTAAATACTCCTCCAACAGATATGAGTCAAATTAGATGTCCTTTGTTTTTCATGTAAGAATGAGAAGTTTTATTCTAAAGAAGTAATCATATCCCCTTTGTATTGGAAAGGTTTTGCATCTAATTATATGAATTGGACTTGTTACGGAGAAGTATTGGTCCCAACAACCCACAGGAGGGAACGATTCGCATCATTTGTAGAATTAACATTTGAAAACTCATACCGTCAGATGATAATTGATGCTGTAGGACCAAGCTTTGACCCAGGGACTTGTCATGGTACTTTTCACTTACACTAAATTCTTGAAATGCTGTTTTATCAAAGAAGTAATATTTTACCTATTTCACATGCTCATCTTTTTTTTTTTTTTTAAGATTGTTTGTATACTTTGAGTAGTCTCTAATATAATTCAAGAAAACAAATTACCTATTTCAATTCATTTAAAATGTTCTATTCAGCTAAAGATGTAACAAATGCCAAATTTCATTTTTATTCTTTTTTAGCATATACTTGCATCAAATTCCTTTTTAACTTAATCATACTTTTCCTTTTGCAGAAATTGTATAGTTGGGATCCTCTACATGAAGGGAGTATCAAAAAGGCATGGGAGGCTCGTTGTGCAAGTAGATTAAAAGATCACTTGCACAGAGTCTACAAATCCCAATGAAAACCACATTCGATCTCTGATAGTGTTTATCAAAAGTTGTGTGAAGAATGGGCTAAGGAAGATTATGTAAAGAAAGGCAAGAAAATATCCTTGAATAGGACCATATCAACGATGGACGGGGTGCATTGAGACACTTTGGTAGATCTGTCTCCTTTCCGGAGCACGAAGCTCGGATGGTATGTAAATATTACATTTTTACTATACAGTCTTGAACCTCAATCTATATTTTCCTGTGGATTTCTGATAGACAAAAGATCGATCTAGGGGGTGGTCTCTTGACTTAATCATTTTACTATAATTGTTGCTAGTTTGTTTATTCTACTGCATGCTACCCAATATATGTTGGTGGTTGAAATTTCATCTAGTTCTCACTTCCTAGCTGCCACTTCTGCCATCCTATTATTGTGGTAGTTTTTGAAAAATGTGATATATGTTAGTGATCATGCTAGCTAATTATTGTTCAGGTTATTGTGCCATTTTAGCCTCTCAAGTAGTTTTATTTTCTCTAAGTTTACACAAACTTGATTAATTCTCCTAGTACATCACTCTTCTAATGAATGCTTTTCACCTTTTTACATTTTTCTACAGAGAGAGAGAAGATGGGGATCAATTTGCATACCATAAATGCCAGGAACAACTCCATACTGTTCAAAGAGATTGTCCTGAAAAAGGGCAATTCGTAGACCCTAAACCTGAGCAAACTTGGGTAAAAATTATTTTTATTGATCTTTACATTTTCTTTTCCTTCATCAACATAAGATTGTATGTAAATAACTTTATAATGTCTTGTTTTTTAGGAAAATTTTGGTTCCCTTGTTGAGAAACAAAATCAACAAAACCAAGGCTCTTTAGGTTCCACACAAGCCATGGATGAGAAAGGATTGTTTACTCTTGCTACAGGGGGACTAAATAAGGGTCATGTGTATGGGATAGGCTTCGAAAGTAAACAAATCAAAGCAAGAAAAATTTTGCAAATTGGTGCATCTCAATGACAAGCTTCTTCTGCGGAAAGAGAGATAATTAGCAACTTTACTTCCAAGCTTAGCAAGATGGAAAAGAAGTTGGCCACTAAAGATGAGCAAATTCAATTTTTGCTAGACCAACAAAAGAAGATGCAGTAGACTTTAGATGAGCTACGAGGAAGCAATAGGAGTATATGCATGAATGATGTTTATGCTACTGTTGGTGACTTAGGATCCGATGACGATGATTTCACTTGATGTATTTTCTACTCTTTCCTATCCATCTGTGAATGAATGCTTAAGTTTTATTACTCTTAGCACATTTTTTGGGACTTTTAGATTTTATGTGAATGAATTTTATATGTTGATGAATGCTTAAGTTTTATGATGATTGGCACATTTATTTTCTATGTGAAGTAATTTTTATATGCCATTCGAATTGCGTTAAGGAGTTTTGAATGTTGAGTGGTTGTTGTTGAATAGGAAATAGGGTATAGGAGTTTTGAATGTTGTGTGGTTGTTATTGAAAGGGAAACAGGGTACTTCTAAGCTGGTTATAGGCGACTGTTTAGTCGCAATTTTGCAACTACATTGCGACTGAATCACGACCGATAGCAGTAAAGGATTAAATAAAATTAGAGCCATTCAGTTGCAAACCGGTCTGTGATTGCAACCGATTTGCGACCGACAATGACAGCCACATTTTTAAAAAATAAATAAAATTTAAATATGCAGTCGCAATTCAGTAGCAATAGACCGAGCCGATGACACAATCTAATAACCAAATCAGAGACGACTTTACAACCAAATTGCAGTTACAAATCTGTGACCGAGCTTTTTTCGGTCGTAAGTTCAATTTAGCTACTACTTGTACACGTCTGGAACCATAATGTCACTAATTGGTCGCAATTGTTAGTTTTGAGACCGATATAGTGGTCACAATTTTGCCTTTTTCTTGTAGTGTATCCCGTAGCAGTCTTATCAATCATCTAGTTAAAAATAATTTAAGATAATGTGAAGATATAGAATCCATTAAGTAGAAAACTATGATGAATTTAGATCGAAGGATTTAGAATATCATTATTTGAAAAGAAAGTACTTATGACTTGTCACACAAACTATTCTCATAGTAGGTCATGTCTAATACAATATTCTCTAATATTTATTTAGGTTTTGAATTGATATCCTATATATCCATGACCAATAAAATATAACCATCAAATCGTAAATATATTAATCTTAATTTATTATTATTCCATTAATAATAATCGGTTATGGACCGTTTAAGAATAACCATTGTATTTGCTATAGAGTTTTACTATTAAGTCACGAATTTAATGATTATTTAATGAAATATACTATTCATGAAAAGAGATGTCTCGTATTATAAAATACAAGATGACAATAGTACAAATGCAAATTTCTTAGGGCATATCTCCAACACAAATTACATATCCAACTCCAAACATTCAAGTGAGCAGAAATCTATTTTCCCAACTCACTATGTATATCAATATATGGATAACACACTAGTTCAAAACTCACTATGAAATTTCTTAAGGTGTAAACAGTTTTCAGTGACAAGTTATTCTAGTGAAGGTAGCAAAAAGTATTTTGACAAAGATGAAGCTTGCAAGCAAATTTATGAAGGTAAAACCAATGCTTAGACTACAAAATATACTCACCAAACCTAAAAAGCATCACTTTATTGATGATCCAACAGCTACCATAAACGAACAATTTTAATTTTTGTGCAAACGTTGAAATCTCCTTGCCTTGTGGAGGAATAATCACTGTATCATCAAATCTTATAATTCACATCACTTTATCGTCAATTTAGATTTTTATAAAACACTCCAAATCATTTTGAGCCTTTAACTCGTAAAACAACATTGGCAGATAATTTGCAATTTTTTATAAGAAGCTTACTTAAATTTTCATACTAAGATATCTTATTACTAATAAGACTTTTATCCTTGTCCATCACAGCTTGTCCTACAAATTAAAAAAACATTTGCCATAAGCAAGGAAACAAAAGCAAATGTACGATTAGATTTAACTTTAAAGTCATATTAGCGTGTAATCTTAGGGAAAACGTAAAAGAGGAGGGGGAAATTGCTGTAATGAAGATTGATGATTATTTATGTGAATTAAGAGACCTTAATTATTGGGTTAATTGAGTAATAATGGTTCAAGGCTTTAAGCATTGGATATCTATTTTGAGTAATAATGTTAGAATGGATTAGTTATATGATTATGACAAATCTAGGCACTCGGTGCTCTCTTGATACTTTTATTCTTATTTGTGAAACAATTGATTTTTTCAGGATACGTTTATTCTTATTAGTAAAACAATTGATTCCTTTCCTTTTTTTTTTTTTTTTCTCAAATGTAAAGGGTGGTTAGTAGCTTTTCTATGCGGCCTTTTTCTTCTTTCTAAATTTATGTTTTTTAATTTCCTTTAATAATGAGTTTGGTCCGGGAATTCAGTATTGCACAAAGCAAAGACTTTCATTCACTTGTTGAACATGTTTTTCTTCAAAAATTAAATATAAAATAAATAAATAACAACAACAATGGAGAAAAAGGAAGATCTTCGTTCTCTCATTTCTTGTTTCCTTGAGTTGGTTGGCAAGGTGGGGTTGAGCAATTTCCTAATTATATTCGATAAAATTGTCCATCAAGATGAACCTTAGCGACATAGGTTAATCCTTTTACAATCAAGATTACGAGTTTAAACCCTAGTAGTTCATAAATAACACTAATGTAAATTATTTTCTGAGCCTTGTGCTTTATCTCTTGTGATGGACTCATCCTTCCAGTAAACAATTATGGCTCAAACGGGACACGCAGATAATCGACATTTTTTTTTTTAATACGATATCTTGTTGCTTCAATGAATTTAGAATTTTTGTTTTTTTAGTCACAACATCACATTAGGGGATAAAAATTGACAGTGCAAAGTTCCACATATTTTCACACCTTAGTCCGTGATGATATTGCTTCTTGGTGTTCATACAACCCTATTCTGTCATAAATGGTCTCATTTTGAGTTTGGGCATACTCCATTGGCAAGCACTCAATTTATAGCTCTATTGATAAACATATTGTACCAAGAGGCAAACATTGGATTATTGAACTAGAACTCCAAAAATGATTAGACACGTCACTGTTAGAGTAAATGGAGTAAAGAAAGCCTTCCTAGAAATCACTATAGATTCCAACTACGAAATTCATAACAGTAACCTAGAGAGCACCTCCAATTTATTAACAATTTTGATTCTTCGAGTGCAATTGTAGATATCCTCAAGAATCAGTAAGATATAGACGAAAGTAACAGAAGCACTATACACAACATTGATTAGATCAAACTCTTCCCTGAATGTACAAATCTTCAAATCTTCCTTTTATGGTGATCATGTAAGTACGTTCAAAATTTCGGACTTTGATTTGATTGACTATACAGAAGCTGTGAAGTTGGTTTGGAACTGGAAGTAACAGATCGCTGTACCCCAAACACCAATTCAGCGAAAAGATTCTGCCGTATTGAGCAAATATAAAAGGGACCATCAAATAAGTATAAAGATCTATGTTAACAATGAATTCATTATTGCCGATACAAGGAGGGACAGCAAATATTATCGAGATGATATTGTATCTTTTCAATTATTCAGTTCCTAGATTGGTTTCTCACAATATTTACTTGATCTAATTTTGTGTTTATCCCATTTGGAAACAGAAATTACTGCAGAATTTTCAAAGAGTCATGATGCATCCAGAGATTATAAAAGACGAGTTGTGCGGCAGTCGGTTCCTATATCTGGCACTAATTGGGAGCTTTCTAGCAGCAGTGGCTTCATTCAAGGCATGTTTTGTTTAGTTGGTGTTTATGTTAGATAAATAGTTCTTGTGACTTTCAACTCTTCCTTTTTTTTTTTTCTTTTTTTTTTTGGGGGGGAGGGGGGGGGGTGTGGGCAGGCGGTGGTGGGGTGTCTATTTCCTGTTTTCAAAGGTATGCATCTTTAATATGTGCAAACTTCAAGTTTTGAGGTAATGAGAATTTTCACTTACTAAAACAGCAAAATGACCAGAAAAAATCTAAGCTATATGCTCTGCATCTTCAACTGCTCTAAAAACAGTTAAGAAGAATATATGGAATTGGCAAACAGGAATAAATAGACCACACAAACTAGCAAACGAGTGCCAAAAAAAGACAAAACATGGAAAGACCAATGAAAGACAAACTTATTCCCAATTGCATATCATGGACAATGTACCTCAAGAGGTGCGGGATTCTCACCTAAACCAGGCTAGATATCAGAACTCTTCAGTAATTGCAACCATTAAAATTCAGTGTCAAAACAACCAACCATGACCTTTGAAACCATAGACCTTGCAAAAGGAATATAGCTCAAGCTATACCTGCAAATAAAATCAAAATAAAAGATGTTAGCAAATGTCATAGCCTATAGAGGTATACAAAAATAAAGAAAGAGGAGTTGTTGATGGTGATGTCAAAATAAGCCTATGAAAATAATTAAATACATCAAAGAAGCAACATGAGTGTGTTTGTGTTTCTTACAAAAGGTACTCTTAGATATGATGATAATATAGTAAGTTGAAGGCAATAGATTTAATTAATAGAACAAGGAGTCAAATATGCTTTGGGTAAAAAGGAAAATAATTCTATTGAGGAAATATATTTATGTGATTATTCAGTAAAGAAAGTAATTACCTAAATATTTCTGATATATTTATGATACTTCTGGGGAAGTAATATGTGATTCTGAGAAGCTTTTAGAAGTATAACTTTTATTAACCCAGCCCCAACCAACCTGCCAACTCACAATCTGTTTGTAGGACTCTTTAAGTCAGTAGCAGGAGGAATTCAAAAGTTGCATAGGTATTGTACATTCTATAAGGAGCTATTGAAAAGCATAAATTCAATCTTGCCACTGGACACAACTTTTACATAGGTGCTGCAAAATTACTCTGATAGAATCATGTGTGGTTCGGTATCTCATAACCAATTGTCAAAGATCTTAGTAGACAGTTTATGCATATAAAACTCTGCAGCATTATATAAAATTTCTTTGGGCTGATGAATAAAAATATCCCTGATGACGGACTCAAGACTGAATTGGTTAAAGATCACACTTAAGAAAATGAAAAGCTTTGTGGGATTTAATCAAGATTTGTTGGCAAACTGGCCTTTGAAATGGAAACATATATTATTGGGTTATGTGCAAGAGCCCAAGAAAAAGTTGAGAAATTTTTTGGATAATTTCAATCTTATCAAATGAGAGAGAGATGAAACTACAGTGGAATTCAGTGTTGATGTTAACATTCCTGTCAAAAATCACTTAGACCCTTTGAATTTGTAGAAAAACATTACAAGATTTAAGAGTGCCACATGGAGTCCTTGCGCCACAAATCTGTTAAATATTCTGTTAACCAAGTGAAAAATAGACAAAGTTTACCCATTCTTGTTAGAATTTTGAGACTCGTTAACATAACATGACAAATTTGAAACAGACAATGTCATTAAATTCTTTCTAAATTCATTCAGAAATAACTGAGCTATCCAAAATGTGTTTGATAAAGATGTCCAGAGAACTTAAAAAGTCAAAGACAAAGACCTAAGTTGGAGGATATAAAAGTTTATGGAATGATTTATCCATGTTGTGTAAATACTTTAAAGCATTTCATGAAGTTAATCTACATGTAAATCTAGAAATTCAGAACCTAAATTTTAGCAAAATGGTCTAATCACAACCTGATGTGCCACTAAAGCAATTGATTTCCCGACTAAAAAAGATAGGAATAGAGAGACAGCTAGTATGTCAATTTTTGAAATTATATATAGAAAGGACAACTGCATGTTATAACTAGAGAAGCATACACATTTGAGGACTGACATGCTAAGAATTGTATTGTTATCATCCTCCCAACTTATAATTGCAATACAGTCAACCTTCATGGTCCAATACTGAGTATTCAGTAGTCCTTCAATATTAGTTTCAAATTGGAAGCCTTGTCGAGGGAAATTACTTCAATCCAGAACAATTATTTTCTGGTCTTTATTGGATAAATCTATTAGAAGACAATCTTTTCAAAATTAAAAATTCGATAAGAGTCAAATGATGTGTAATTGGAATTTTCACACCAAAACCTCAAGGGATACAAGTGATTTTACCAACAACATTCCCATAGCTTTTGAAAATTTCAAGAGATATAGAATACCAGATGCTGATTATAAGGCATAAGGTGATAACATATACTGCGCTAGCCAGTGTTTAGAAGAGCAACAAGAAATGGAGGACCTTGATAACTTGTTTGCAGATTAGACTAATTAAGCGCAGGTAGAAACAGAAAAAAAAAAAATTGGATAACCAACGAGAACTGTGATTATTCAGTTAAATCTTTCTAAGGAGCAGTTGTTGGAAAACTTTAGTCGTACTTTTTTCGTTAATATAGCAAGTTTATTAGTAGTCCTTTATCTGCAATGACAGGGAACCCCATTTTTGAGTCATTTTGAAAAACTAGCCTCTTGAGAATCATCAAGTTTTGAGCAAAACTGCATTCACCACTAATCCTCTGTAGAGCTTCCCCTCATTAAATAGAGTTTAAATAAAAGAACATCTCGAAAATATTTAACTTACCAGACAAGTGCACCAAATTCTAACATAATTGCGAGGAGTGTCAATAGCTTGTTCCGCACCTTCAAAAGCATTTCATAACAACAAACATATTATGCTTTTGGAACCCTAATGAACTGAAAGGAAATGTATGAAGTAACTTACATATAAAGCACAAAACATAGCAATTATAATGCTGGCAAGGTATATAGCAGTTGCATAAATTCTGACAGGATCAAGCATCATTGTCGCTTGTCTTTTGGGACCTATAAGAAATGCTGTGCTGAAATACCAAAGAACCAAGTTACCAGCCCGAGAACAGGATCAAGCATAAAATATTCTATAAATTACTTAATGACTTATTTAAAAGAGCTATAAGCACCAACATAAGTGCATGCTATTTATGAAATCCAAAAAACTTCAAACCTAGACACTGTTAGTATGAAATTAAATGAACAAGGATGAGAAAGGTGAGTTATATGAAATACTAAAAAAAAAATTGAGAGATTCATCTCAGAAATATCAGTGATTTAAAGAAAGAATCTAATTTATCTTCACAGTTCCATCACCCAGTGAACATATGACTGGAATATAAAAGTACACTTTATCTCCTTTATTGTCATCTAAGTGGAAGGAAATTAAGTATACTGTATATATAGGGTCCAACATATTTATGAATTGTTTTTCAGGTCTTGAAAGCCATATAGTTAAACCATCACAGTTATCTTATCAGTTTTCAAAGAATTGGCACAATATGCAAATATACCTGAGAGATACAGAGAATTTAATGGAGGCCCTTTTGAACCAAAATGAATGGAGGTCCTTTTGAATCAAAATGAACTGAAGCCCTAGCTAACTACCAGATGGGGCCTTCATAATCCACTTAAATAACAGGCCACTTAAACCTTCATACATAAGTTTTAAGAGATGAAACAGTGTTACCTCAATAAAGGGAGCAAAGTGCAGTGCCAATCAGTGTCATTAAATTACATCATCATTTATAACAAAGCTAGGAAATTACAGACAAGAGATGTTGTGGCAGTTTTTCTTTTCCCCCCTTTTCTAATACAGAGAGACTAAGCTTATAGAATCTGGATTCATCAAAGTAAAATCCGTCTTAGCAAATGTTGTCAAACATGTTAAGTTCTATTACATATATTACCTTCCTTACAGCTAGAGGAGACAGATAGAAAACCAGAAATCATCACATTCCTCTCTAAGTTAGCTCTTACAACTCTACAAAGAATAGTTTCTCTGAGAGTAAGAATTTCAATGTAGATAGCAGATATTGTGTTGATAAATCACAAGAAAAGCCAAAAAATGGACATGATGACCCAAAAGCGGTTTATTGAAAGGGCATTCTAATCACAGATGAAAGTCAAAAAAACAAACAGCTAGGTTCATAACGATACACATTAATAATCTGGCAAACATCACTATACAATTTAGAGAAGGGGAGAGGTGGGGAAGAGAGAGAGAAATGAAATTCTGGTGAGGAACCTAAAGCATCATTATGAACAGCCAAAAATGACAACAACCTAAAATCAAACAAACTGCAATATACCTTCCAAGAGCAAGCAAATTGCCGAACGAGAATGTTATTCCAAATTTGACTGGATTGAAGAAAACAAGCATTGACTGCAAAATGAAATATATATTGTTAGTTCCACACCCAAATCTTTTACAATAGCATGATCAATTGACATTTTCAGTTTCTACAGGAAATGATGTCTAAGAGTTTAGATAAGACTAAATGAACTGAAGCTTAGAACATGTAGAACTCATCCAATCACCAGGTATGTTTCTCATCATAAATAAGATAAAAATGAAGACATACATATATGCCTTTTCAAAGACATAGAGCATGGTAACATTTTTCACAAAATTTTGTCATTTCAGGATCGATATTCACAAAGTAAAGCCAAGGAAGCAGAAGTTTTGATCGGTCATTGTAGCTAAAGTTTGATTCTGTTATTCCATGTCCTTCTGCAAACATTTTGGGAACATGTAACCAAAAACCAGAACAAGATACATAATGATTTAACTTTGACAAGGGACAAAGGGGATCTAGACAACTTTTACAACACAAAAGCAAACCCTTAAAAGTTTGCAGATGCTCTTTTCGTATTTTTATCTTCTTCTTTTGGTTATATCAACTTCATTACTTTCAAGATAAGCTAAGAACACAAGATCTCAATTGGTCCTTCACAATTGTGAGGAGCTGAAAACACAAGAGAACCAAAATCCATCCTTCAAAGACCAAGAGGTGAACTTAGAGAAACTAAAGTTTCCAAAACATAACTATTTTCCACAATAGTCTTAAATATGATATTTGATCCATTTCGTTCATGCCTTTAAAGTCCAGCCAACTGATAACCAAACATTTAACAGAAAACATATTTGAATCCAGAAGTTTATCATCCATAAGGATATATATAGTAGCCAAATATAACATGCCAAAATAATTATTCCACCTTGTAGGTGAGAAGAAGAATTATTACAACACATGAAAGTGCAAAATCATTCAAAAATGCAGGCACACATGCAAATACACATATATGGACACTACACAAGCCTTTTTGAAGACATCTACATAATTTCTAACTTTCTTAAAACAAGGCATCTTCCAAAAGTTAAAATATCCAAATATCCCAGTCACATAACCTTAATCAGCTTGACTCAGCAAATGTACTCATGTTATCTAAAAGAGAAAAAGAATGGACATAATAGGTTAATTTCAATTTGAAGATTTGACACTAGCCATCCTAAAGTAACAAAGGCCAGATGCTGCTAAAAATATTGTAACATACTTTACGGACAGTAAAAGTGCTTTCTTTTTACTGCAATTAATTCCTCTGTAAGTAGTTAAGTTATAACTTCCTAAAAAGACAGCTCAAAAAAGATTGGTCTCAATATTCAGTTCTCTGATGTTTGGCACATGATCAGCTGATCGAGTGTATCGAATTAAGAACTTTGAAAGAAAAATTTCTGCACTTATTGCCATCAACACTTGTAGAAAATTACAAAGAGATCCAGAAAGAAAACTAAAGAAAACAAAAGGAGACAAAGAAATACTTATTGAAAGCTCAAACATACCAAGAGTGTACAAGCAATTCCAGCAATCAAGCATATGGCAAAGCCGTAGAGCCTCTGTAACAGAGAGAAGACAAAGATTTGTTAGGAAATCAGTAACAGACTGAATTTTCACTTTTCTTTATAGAATCTGCAATACAAAGAATTTCTATGCAATCACCAGATCAAGAGAACTTGCTAGAATATTCGCTCAAGAGTGGAGGACACTCACTTAAAGCTTAAAGTTCTTACTAATTAAATTGGTAATTATTAGCAAATGCTGTTCTCGACAATCCTTATCTTAGGACAAACAATGACTCGTGAAATGTTCTTTTAATAGATTTAAAAGCTTTTAGAAAGTGTCTTCTATATTCTGTGCTCTATGGTCTATGTGTTTTCCAGAGATAGGAAGTTTCCTAATTGTCAAAGGGAGAGAACCACTGGCATTAATGTTGGAGTCACCATCTCTATTTGGAAGTTTTAACAGTTCTAGACACCTGTTGGACATGATATGACACAGAACTTTTTAGGTCACCTCCAGAAATCTGCGACACATGCTAGACAAACAAGGGCCTGCTCCTGACATTATAGGCATGACTCTTCAATTTTACAGAACAACAGCTGGGATCTCTCTGGTTGCAGGATTGCCACTGAACTCATGAAGTAAAGAAGATGTTGCGTACAAGTTTGTCTAGTTTTAAATCTAGTAAAAGAAGACTTGAAAAGTTGTCCTAAGACAAGGATACATTGATCAGGTATGACAAGGAGGTGCCATATAAAATGTAGTTAAGTAGTGCAAATTCAAGTTAGTCTCCATTAACTTCAAATCATCCAATGCTTATTATTGATATTTAAGAAGCAGACACAAAGTGGCGACACCAATATGGAACGGTACAATAACAACCTAAAGGATTGGGATATGACTTGTTAGGCTCAGTTGAACAAAGTTTATTATATATCTGCATGAAAAGAGATTTAAAATATATATATATATATATATATATATATATTTTTTTAAAAGGGAAAAGCAAAAGGCCAATAATTCTATTGATGTTGAATTACATGAGGCCCTTTACCGATTACATTAACAAGGAAGTGCAAGCTCCGAAGATACAGCACAGAATAGGAAAGATTGCAGGACAAATTTCCTAGTTTTGGCTGCTTAGATATTTTGACGAAGTCAGAAATTTTGATTTGGGCTTGTATAGCCGAGAAATATCATTGTAGACCAATAAAGATTTTAGTATCTTGAAATTACAGAAAGCAAATCATATGAACTATCTTTTACTACCAATAATCAGTTACCAAAAACAAGAAAAAAGTTGTATTTTGATCATTAGTTCAACTGACTCTGCACAATGTACAAAAAACAATTGAGATTTTACTGTGAAGAATTGCTCAATCACTATCAATAACTCCCAACCAATTAGCAAATCCCAGCTTCAAAAATGAAATAATAATAATAATAATAATAACAATAAAACACAGATAAATAAACTAACAAAACTCGAATACTCTTGGAAAAGCAGCGAAATAACAAATAAAAAGCGATAATACCTGTTTAGTTGACAAAGTGCAATTGCGATTGAAATCGTCCATGAAAGCAAAAGAGGAAGAAGAAGAATCTTCATTCTGAACTGCTAAAGATTCCTCATCAACTTCCATTCCCACTAGTATTTTCATCTTCTCGAAAGCCACATTCACCTTGTCCATTTTTCTGTTCGGAAAATGAAAAAAGCCCACACTCTGCTCTGTGTAGAAATGCTATACAGAAATCAAATGTGAGATCAGAATGGTAAAATAATAATGGAGAATTGGATATGATTATAAGAGCAAGAGTTTGCTTAAAGATCCCACTTTCTTAAAATCAAAAGCAAATCCTTCTACACTATCACTGTTGCAGAGATTTAGACTAACCAGTGTTTGAAGCTTTTAGGCCCAATTTTGTTATTTCGGCGTTGGATGGTTAATTGAGCCGAGCCTTGACGGGCCGGGCTTATTCGATCTTATGCAAAACAGCGAAAGTAACCAGGTTGAGGTTTTTTAAAATTAAAAAAAAATAAAATTATAAAAGTAGATATTGAGTTGGTTTCAGAAAAAAAATAATAAAAAAAGGAAAATAGAGCATGGGTTTAAAATGTAGGTAAATCACACTTTTTTATTTGTAATGTTTGTCTCGTGTTCTAATTTCTTTTCACCAAATATATCGAGAATCTATTATTTAACCTAATTCTTTTTTAAATGGATAACACTTTCAATTTATACAAATCAATAGGTAATTAAGCAAGTCAATTACCTAAAATAGCCTTATGTTTCTATGGAAGTGATATTAATTACTTTCCCTCCATTTTTCTCAGTTTTTGTCAGGTGGCATTAATCACATGGAAGCTTCACTAGATTAATGAGAAGTGATTAAAAGTTATCTGTGCTTTCAAGTAATGTGAAAAATTATAATTAATGATAATATATTGTATTTTAGATTTGAGTCCAAAACAAATATGGCATGATAATATTTTCTATAACATTCCTCCCTTATATACTTTAATTAACAACTACTTTGTATTGAGTGAATATTTGTATAAAGGGATAGAATAAGAAATGATCAGTTTAATGAAAAGAATATTTTGGCGAGATAAAAATATACCAAAATGCTCAATTTAATGTGTAAATTGTATTAGTAAAATAAAAAGTTTTTTCATCTGAACTGAATAGTAACATTAATTATGGTTACTTTTGAGAACTATAGTTAACTATGGTTAAGAAACAAAAGAAATGGATCATGTGATTGGTTGTTTGGAAGCTATGTGCTTGCAAGTGATTGGTTGCTTGGAAGCTGCATGTCTATAGATGATTGGTTGCATGAAAACCCTATAGCTTCTTGTGATTGGTTGCACGAAAGCTTGCATGATCAATAGAAAGCTTACAAGTTTCAAGGCTTTCATAGTTGTCCTTAAGGTTCTATAGTTTTCTCCAAGTTTCCATAGCCTTCCATAAGAATCTATCAATTTCTATAGATTTCCTAATATTCTATAAGGTTTTAAGATGTTCTAGCATGCCAAGTCATTAGAAATCACATGACTTCATTAAAAGTCACATGATTTTCACTTGAGGAAAATCATATGTATAGGAAGACAGAGGCAGCCAGCTAAAGAAAAGGAAGAAAGAAAGAAAGAAAGAAAGAAGAAAAGGAAGAAGAGGAGAGAAAGAGAAAAGACTGAGAGAGAGAGAGAGCAAGAGAGAAACGGCAACAAGAAACAAGGAGAGAAGAGGAAAGAAAAGGAAGAAGAGCAAAATTCCAGCCTTGTGTTGTGTCCTCGAGAAGGTAAGAAATTGCTCTCTAAAAGTTAGAAATTATAGCTTGGTGTTTAAAAGTTATTTATATATGAATTTCATACCAAGGAGACATGATTTTATGGAAGGAAATGTGAAGAAAATTCTATTTTGTGGAGGCATATTGACTGGCTGAATTGGTGTGATAATTAACATATTTTGCAGCTTTTTAAGTATGTTTTGAAATGATGAATATTCTGGAAATTGGAATAAGTAGAGAATTTATATGGTTGTGGAAGTTGGAATATTGTTCTTGTTAAAAAAAAATGGAAAAAAGTAATTAAATTACTTGACGTTTGTCTGCATTTTTTGGCTAGAAACGATTGAAAATCTGAACACATGTTCTTATATACATGTCTTGGTATGTTAGGAAGATTTGGAACAAATTAGATGAGCTTTTGATGGCTAAAGAATTAATGGAAACAAGAATAGGCAAGCTGCCTATAAAATTCTATTTTGGCACTTTGAGATATTAAATATGATGAAATAAATGGGGAAGTGCTGGGCTTTCAAGCCAGCTGAAACCTTGTTTCTAAGATACTAAATGAAGTATTAGAAGGTTTAGAAGTATTAAGTTGTGTTGAAGAATGAGTGGAAAAGACTTAAGGAAAGTTGAGCAATAATAAGGTTGTTTTGCTCACTGAAAATGTAGTAACTTCACGGATTAAACTGTACAATATGGGAAAAGGCACTGATGTTCGATGAATTGGGATTTGTAAAGGAATGTCATAGGGATTTGTGGAGACTAGTTTGACCCTATTCAGAGTTATATAGTGAAAGATATGCATATAATACCGAAAGGTGACAAAGTTCGAAAAGTTGATCTCCTTTGAGAATAAGAAAAGTACTCTATCATTTTATTCCTATGAGTTTTGTAAATCCTAATTTGAGGATTGAGCAATGGTTCTCAGGAATACTTTATTAGTGTAGGAGAACCATTCAGGAATACTTTATTAGTATAGGAGAATCGGCTCAAAGGAAACTTTAAGCATGGAAGCGAGAGTAAATTTTATCCTTGAATAAGGTGAGTCCCCTTAACTTTATAAAAATAGCATTTGTTAGTGAATTTTTCATTACACTATACATGATAAATCCTTTCGGTTTCTCTAAACAAAAGTATGGTTTTCTTGTGCAAAAACGATATCGTTCCATGCTTGGTGTTAGTAAGAAAATACAAATATTCATGCTTGTGATTATTCATTGTTGGTTACTATTTTTCCTAAAACATAAAGGTGTGGATAATAAACCTTTAGGTTTTCCTGAATAAAGTTTGGGTTTTTTTGAACAGGAAATTATTGAATGCTTTGGAAAATAATATTTCCTACAAGGAATTATGAGTCACTTGAAGTATGAATATTTTCCATGTGCAAGTGTTTATATGACAGCTTTCTTCTCACATATTATGTGATGAAATGGCATTTTACTTGGGAAAACACTCTCCGTTCCATATTAAAGGATAAAGCATATGAATTTGTGATTTCTTAGCTTTTAATGGACTGATGAATTACTTCTAAAGTTATAAGGCACGATGAATATAAAATCCTTGAATTTATTTTCTTTTTTGGATTTAGAATTTTGGATTTTACTGAACAAAATTCCATTTGGACTCGAGTATACATAATTAATGAAAATACCCTCAAGGAATGTTTTAGAGCACGAGAAGAACATTTTATCCTTCCACACTAAGATTTTGGAGAATGATTCCTCATCATGAAATCAACATTTGGAAAACATTCTTACAATAATGTGATGAACACATTTTCCCTCAATTACATTCTGAAGCATGTTTTGTGATGATTGAAAGGCTTGTGTTCTTTTATGTTTTATGGGCTTCAGAAATGGTTACTCGGTAAATGGTAACCTTTTGAAAAAAATGATATTTTGCCCTAGAAAATATTTTCTATATGTTCCTTCGGGAAGTTATGATATTGGACTGGTCTTGTGAACCAGTGATGTAACACACCATATTTCCAGTCGTAGTGGGTCTTGCTTTCGTGGGATGTTGTTGATGTGTATTTTATTTGGGTATAAAAAATCATATAAAAATAAGCATATTCCTAATCAAGTTTAAATTAAAACATTAATCCCAAATTACACATATGAGCAAGCGTACTCATCATTAACAGAGCATAGGGTTCAAACGAGTGTCGATCCTCAAGGAACAAGTATACATTAATCACCCTTCTTTCATTGTTTAACCGACTCTATAAAGTGAAAAAGAAATAAAAAGAAAAATAAATTAAAAATAAAAATAAACATATATACATGTCAAGGATGGAGAAGTATGTAACTTAAATCATTATTTTGGCAAACATGACCTTAAAGTACCTAACCATTATCATAACTAATCATTCTCTTGGCATCATGAAAGATTAATATAGACTCACTTCATTTCCAATCCATGAATCTCTATCTTCTAGATAACTTAGCATCACATTCCAGTCTCAGCCAGTCCTACCCAAAAGATGCATTAAACACAATCCTTTGATTAAATTTCCATTCCTGGCAAACTTAAAACATGAAATTAACCAATGAATCCATTCTTGACAGACATCAATTAACCTTTAATTACCAGTTCTTAGCAATTAACCCATTTTTCAAGCAAGTTAAGAGACAACATATATGAAATCAATAGCTTGAAACCACCATCAACCCCTTTTCCAAGCAAGTTAATGGAAAGAAACAACCAATTAATCTCGTAATCAATCCAAGTAATTAAATACTAAGAAAACAATCAATTAATCAAAAGATTAAATAACTCTAAAAATCATGAACACCTAAAACAATGTCGAATTACATTAAAATAATTAATACACCATTGTTTAAGAAAAAGAAAACAAAGTAAAAGAAAGCACTCATAGACAAGTCTCTTTCTTCTTCTTTTGAAGACCTTCTTATACAACCCTCATTGAATTGAAGAATTCCTCCTTTTATTTGAGTGATTTTCTATGATGATCAATGAATTCGCTCATTTTCCCTTGTGTTTTCCATCTATTTATAGGCTTAGGAAGTGCCTAAACTCGTTGGTGTATTGTTTTTGACCGAGTAGAAGTAGGAAGATACTAAAACTCCACAGATTATCAAAAGTCGCGTAGACAAATTAAAGCACCGCCTTAACTTCAGAACACAGCCGATGCCGCCTTAGCTACCGGCGCCGGCTGTATTCTGTTTCTTCAATCGTTCGCCAATTTTTTCTTGATTTCAGCACCGTGTTGTCTAGAGTGCAGTCGGCGCCGCCTTGGCTACTGAAGTCGGTGCTGGTTCCATTCTATTCTAGTCTCATTTCAACAATTTTTCGTCGCTTTGAAGTTCATGTCATCAGCACATGGCCGGCGCCGGTTCCTCTGTCCTGGCCGACGCCGCCTCTATTCTGTTTTGCGATGTTTTTACTTCGTTTTACTCCTAAAATCTGAAATAATGAACAAAATACCTTTCTAAAGGTAAAATCTCAAATGTGAAGGAATATGGCTAGTTATTAAACAAAATGTATCACACAAGAGCCTCAAATAATTAGGAAAAATATGCCTAATTTAGCCCCTATCACATTCCCCCACACTTAGCTCTTTGCTTGTCCTCAAGCAAAGTATCAAAGACAAGTAGGAAAACACAAGGTTTAACAATCACTCAATTAATTTCAAAATAATATCTTCAATGCTTTCTTCATTCAAGAATATAAAACACATGCTACTACATCTTTCACAACAAAAGCAAGGCTTGTGTAAGTGAATAATGACTTAGTAGAACCATTTCAATACTTGACAATATTCTCAAACCATTGGAAAGAATTTAGTTCAAAAAAAATTTCATTCCATAAGCTTACTTTTCATACACTCCCTGTTAGTGTTATGCCCTAGAGGCAATCACTTGTACGTTGTATATGACACATTTTATTTCATAAAAGGCATTATTTATCTTACAGTTCTTTTGATTACTTTTGAGCAATATAACTGTTGGATAAAGTCCCTAGTACGACACTGTGTTAAGGAAATCATGATAGAGAATATGATATGAGATTCCTACTACACTGTATAGTGTTAGTACTTAAATAGTCCCTAATCATAGTATTAATGAGACAGGACATCATTAATGCGTTAAGACTAGCATGTGTTAAGACTTCTTGATCTTGATCAGGCGGTGGTTCTCATATCCGTGAGTATTGGGATACTCAAAGTTAACACATGGATGCTTGTTAGTGGAACAAGTTCATTGGCTGACCTAGCTATGAGATAATCACATGGATAACTATTTAGTGCTAGTGATATAATCTCAACATAGCAAACGTGCAAATATCCTTAGACTTGAGATCTCCAAGGTAATTTGTTTACTGAACCTTGTACTTTGATTCCAATCTCCGGAGCTCAATTGAGGACCGCCTATGAGGTGGGTATTAGGTACATTGTGAGGTTAACGAAAGTAGTTGAGAGGGTCAATAAAGGGTTCACCACTCCTAATAGTATGAGCGAATATCTCACGGCTACTTATAGGAATTACTACTCATAAGTCATTGGCCAAGGCGTATGTGTATTGGAAAGGGTTCCAATTGAGACACATTGAGAGTAGTGGGCTCCTGGTACAAGTATAATTATATTCGGGCCAGAATTAATATATATTCTGGAGGGAGTTGGCACTAATTTCGTACTCCAGACCGAATGAGATATTGTATGGTAAAAGAAGTTAATTGCACTGTAGTTTGTTATTGAAGGGTTCATGTCAAGCTACTTGATTTTCTGGACTCTTAGGTGGTCATGATGTGTTGCTAGATACAGCTCATGATTTAGGAATATGGGTTTATTAATTGATGAATTAATAAACCAATTTTGATTAGAATTAATATGATTAATTCTAATTAATTAAGGATTATTAATCTCAAAGACATTTGGATTAATTTATGTTCGCTACCAATTGACCGAGAAACCTAATAGGTCACACACAAAAGAAGAATATATACTCAAGATGTTATTTGATAATATAGTGGGGTTTATTACGAGAAAGAGAAGTTGATGTGGCCAAATTATAATTAGTTATAATTGATGAGCCAATTTGTAATTCTGAGAACTTGATGGGTTCCAATTGCAATTGGAGAATTATTTGGAATTCTCAGATGTGGTTTTTGTAGAGGCTTTTGGTTATATGAGATATAACCAAAGTGGTTTTATTGTTGAGCTTTTCGTGTGACTTCAATGGTCACACAAGAAAAACAAAACATGAAAACCGAAGGTCATATGATCCAATTCTACAAAAACTAAAGGGCACACAAGAGGATATATGATATGATCTTTTGTTCTCTACTCTTTACTCTCTCTCAATTTCGTGTGGTTCTCCAAGAGAACACCAAGACCTTTCTTCTTCTTCTTCATTCTTTGGTTTGGTTGAACAAAAAGAACAAGAAAAACCCCAGCCACCATTGTTGTTTTCTGTTAGCATAGAAAGTCTTGGTGCTTGAGTGAGATCCTCCGTGTGGATTACTGTTAGAGATAATCACACACTGTGATTATAGTGGTTAAACATACAACTCTTGTGGTGATTCTTCAAGAGGATTGCTGGATCGCACCACAATAATCAAACTTGAAGAAGGAAATTTTTGTTTTCCACACAAACAAAGAAAGGTAAAAGCTGTCATCTTTGTTTCTTTGTTTTCCATATATATGTCTTATTTTCCACACATATGCGGATCTTGGGATAGTATCTCGTTCTTATTTTTCTGCTGCGCTGTATATGATACGCGTGAAATATCTAACACTCTCTCCACTAATCCGAGACATATTATGATTTTACTTAGATTAAGTAGGACTTTTAAACTTGTAATGTAAGGCTAAAGGCTTGTAATGTAGTTTATCAAATGAAAGATATAGGAGATTCAAATGTCAATAAAGCTGAGAGTTCGCAAGAAAAGGATAAACAAAATGTATCAATAATTTCCAACTCTTCTTGCTCTCCTATTCCAAGATAAATTAAAACCATAACCTTATTTAGCAATTCCAGTGCAACTCAAGCAAATCTCGCATTTTTCTTTTTTTCTTGTCCCTTTTCATCAACTCTTTTCTATTTTTTTTCCCACAAGATCACTTAAATTTTTATCAATGGTGTCAAGGACTTGATATGAACTCAACTTTTACAGCTCAATTACCATTTCTTTTGTGATCTTTCTTTTCTTCTTTTTTTTCTCAACAAATTTTCTTTTCTTTCTCTTTTCTTTTGTCATTCACTGTTGCCTTTCTTTTCTTTCTTAGTTTCTTCTTTCCATCTTTTCTAGTAGCTTTTTCTTTTCTTTTCTTGTGTTCAATCTCTCTTTCTCTTTCTTTTCTTTCCTTGCTTTCTTTTCACTTTCCATCTCAACTCAACTCTTGATACATGATTGCAAGTAACGAGTCAAGATCTTTCTCCAAGTACTCTCCCTCACATTCTCCTTCATGTACTCTTATCCATCAAGAGCATAAAGATTTGAAAAATTATTCAAATACTAAAAAACAAGTAATGGATAAAGTATTGTGACAAGTTTTAAAGAAAGAAATCAACAAGGCTTAAAATAGGCACTATGGATCATATAAAAATAGGTAGGCTTGAAAAACTCAAACTATCCAAAGAAGGCCTATTACCATCATCCCTAAGTTAAATCATGACTGTCTTTCTTATTTCACCTCGAGAGGTATTCAAGTAAGTTCTAGAGTGCTCCATGAATTTTAGTAGAAAACTAGGTTTAAGAACAATGTAAAGCATTTGATCAAGAACTACTTCATCCAAGTGAGTGCAAAGAGTCATACATAATCCATAAATGATCTAGAACATATGCTTTATAATCCATCATAAAGACATGCATTAAAAATATAGATTGGAATCTCAAAGAAAATCAGAAAAATTTTGAAAATTTTTGCTCACAAGAAGGATAAGGTATATGCATAGATATGCATAGAAGAATTTTCAATCAAATCACTTCCCCACACTTAAACTGGACATTGTCCTCAATGGCTAAATAAAAAGAACAAGAATTAAATAATGCCATGGGACAAAAAATATATAGGAGAAGAGATAAGAAAGTCAATACTTCCATAGATGGTATAATGTGCTGTATAAGAGCTGAATGCTTGAAGAACAAGGCATTGGCAAAGTACCTACAAAAAAAAAAAAATACAAAAGAGCATACCAAAGCATAAAAACTAGAAAAGAAAAATAAACCAAAAACAAAAGAAAGAAAATAGTAAAATCAAGGAAAGAAATAAAAAACTAACTAGAAAAGACATTAAAAGAGAAAAGAAAAACAAGAGTTAACAAGAAGAGAAAATGTAGCACAATCAATCCTCCTCCTCATCATCATCTTCATCATCAACAGCGGGTGCAGAAGTTTCCTCACCACCATGTTGCCTGGAAGAATACTGCTTCAATTCCGCCAATTGCTGCTCCATAGTAGCTTGTCGTCTTGTCATGTCATCCATGCATCCCTGCAAGCGTAGAAGCATCTCCGTTTGCTGGTCTAATCATCCCAGCACGGTAATTTCAAAGTCAGTCTGGGGTTGGGACTGAGAACTGCTAGCGCGTGCACTTGCCAGTGGTGGTGGGTGCTCCTCCATCACGGTGGGTGGCCTAACCTGACCGGGATGTCTGACCTCATGTGAGGTTAGCCATTTTTCAATTCCAGGTTGTACTTGTACCTACAACTTGTTAATATTTGCTCTATCACCATATCGTGCTCAGTGGTTGCCTCCATCAGTTCTCCCTCAAGACTAATACCAAAGTCTTTCAGAATTTTCATTATAACTAGGGGAAAGATGAAGACTTTTGTAGATAGACGGTGATGAACCACATCCCTAATGGATTGAATAATCAGGGTGCAAGAGGGATAGACAGAGTGTTCATCATCCGATGCAAAATGTAAGTGTCAATAAGTCGAGTTTCATTAAAACCATTAGCACGGGGTACAACATTAAACCCAAACATATAGACTAGAGCTCTAAAGTTGGCAGCTAGATCATTATTCGAATAGAAACTATTGGCTTGAAAGGCATTATACTTATACAACCCTTGAGTGGCTCTAGTCCCTCGGGCATCCCAATTCGGGTCAGAAAGAATTTTTTGATTGTTCACGTCTATCCCTTGCCATGAATCATCATCAAACACCTGGAGAAGGTTAGCTAATTGATTTTGTGTGATGACTATGGGGATTCCTTTCACTCTTGTTTCAATATGTGGAAGGTGTTTATTGCCCTTGTCAACCATATTGGCATAAAATTCCTTAATGAGCACGGGATAATACTTCCCTTTTAACTGCACTATCGAACCCCATCCTAGCCTCCTAAACATCATTCCTAATTTAAGAGCACGGTCTAGGGTAGGTGCGAAAGTACATTCTACAATGATTTTATTGGATGCTCTCCTATTGTACCATTCCTCACAAGATGGATCAATAAACTCAGTTGGTCTAAGGAATAAAGGATCAATGGATGAAGGGGCGGAAGAAGAAGAGGCTCTCGCCCTTTTAGAAGAATGACCCCGTGCTCTAGACATGGTATCAAATAAGGAGTGGTGAAAATAGGAGGTTATAACTAATAAGCTCAAAGACTTCAAACAGGGTGTAAACACAATCTCAACTCTCACTCAACCCTCAACCAATTTCACAACCACAAAGCCCAAACTCCTGTAATGTATACACTCCAATCAACAATCAATTCAATCTCCTCCAATCAATTCAACACAACCTGCAACAATACATGTAAAGCTCACTGCAAAGAACAAATGTGTTGAATATCCCCAATGCATTTGAGTATACATGATCATGTGAATGAAGGTATTATCATGGCATTACGTGAAAAATAATGCAGAGTCCATATGTAGCAATTATTCAATCATCATAAATGGCCACAATTCTAACCTTAAATATATATACATGAAGTTTCTAATGATCATGTGCATGAAGCAAGTATCAAAGAACTATTAACTCCTACTCTAGTCCAACTCATGAAAACTCAAGGAGTAATGCACAATTCAAGATAGCATAAACAATCCCAATTCTCGGGCAAAATTGTCCTTAAAATTAGAAAGAGTCATATACACTATTTTAACCGTAGGAATGGAATAAAAATCATACATTTGTGCTCGTGTATGCATGGGCAAGAAAAACATGTAAGTTTTTTTTCGCAGAAATCCAAGCTCCTTACTTGTGGATTGAAGATGAGTTTGCAATGCAAAATAGAAGATTTTGAGATTTTTGATCCGTAGGATCAACAAAAGAAAGGAAGATAGATGTTACAAAAGTGATTAGGAGGTGAAAAATCAAAATTTGGGAAGTTGGGGAGGTGAAGCCTGCACGGGTTAGAGAGAATTTGAGAGGGAAGTTGGAGATTTTGAAGAAAAAGTGGCCAAAATGGCCTATCTTATGCGCCTTACCCGACAGGAACCGGTGCCGGTCATAGCCACAGTAGGCGCTGGCTGTATTCTGCCCGGTTCTCCAAAATATATATATTTTTAAATTAATAAAAATGCAGAAAACACAATAATGATGAATAATGCACTCTAATTTATGAAAAATAATCACCCAAATGACAGGAATAAAAATCGTCTCAATCACAAAAGCTGAAAGTAAAGTAAAAGAAAAAACTTCAATGTTTTCCACGGCTTTGATCCCGTGGATTTTTCTCAGTATTTCCTGGCAATGTCCTAGCTTAGCAATCCCCCAGTAATTTAGTTAGTTGACCAATTTGGTTTTTCAAGTTGTGCATGGAGACCTCTAGGTTCCTTGTTATAATATCGACTCATTGGAACTTAGTTTCCGTTGTACTTACTAATTGGCCAATCAATTCTTCCAATGATGGCTTGGAAGGTGCTGCAGTATTGTTCATAGGGTTTGGTTCCTTTGATTTCTTCCAAAATTGAAAGAGCCTTGCCTAGGTTGATTTCCATTGCTCCAAGAGAAATTAGGGTGATTTCTCCAACTAGGATTATAGGTAGAGCTATAAGAGTTGTTACCTAGCTGGACATTACCTGCGAAGGCCACTTGCTTCAGGGTTTCTTGGAGTGACCACATGTTTTGGCATTCATGATTGGGGTGTCCCTCTTCACAGAAATCATAATTGACGTTTAATACCTGACCTTGAGGTATCACCATTTGTTTCATCTTTTGAGTCAAGGCGTCCACTTTAGCCTCTAAAGCTACCATAGCATCCTCTTTGTGTATTCCTTGCACATGAGCTCTAGACCTTGTACTTCCCTAAGAATAGTTATTAGAAGCCAAATTTTCAATAAGATTGAATACCTATTCTGGGGTTTTATGATTGATGGAACCCTCTGCAGAAGAGCCCACCACTTGATGTGTTGCGAACATGAGGCCATTCAAAAAGATTAGCATCTGCATTCATAGCTCGAATCCATGGTGTGAGCATTTTCTCAGCATTTTATTGAATCTCCCCCAACTTTCATACAAAGGCTCAGAATCTGATTGTTGGAAGGCAAAGATCTCGTTCCTAAGTTTGGCTATCCTAGCTGGAGAAAAATATTTGGCTAAAAAATTTTTAGCCAGGGCATTCCAAGTAGTGATGGAACCTGTAGGTAAAGGCTTTAACCAAGATTTGGCTCTATCTCTCAAAGAAAAAGGAAAAAGTCTTAACTTTATGGCATCCTCAGACACACCATTCATCTTAAAAGTATCACAAATCTCAAGGAAACTAGTTAAATGAGCATTGGGATCTTCTTCAAGTAGCCTATCAAATTGAACCATGTTCTGAACCATCTGAATAATGTTGGGCTTTATTTCAAAATTGTTTGCATCTATCCTAGGTCTAATAATACTCGAGCATGTGCCCGAGATTGCAGGTTTCACAAAGTTATTCATAACCCTCCTATCATTCTCAACATTATTATTTTGAGCATCATCCATATCGACGGTAAAGTTCTTTTAGATTGTCCGGTGGATTTTTGACAGTGTCTTTTCAATTTCAGGGTTAAAATCGACTATCTCGCCTTCGAATTTTTGGGTCATGTACCAAGGATAACACCTAAGAAAATAAGAAGTAAGTTAGATAACAAAATTAAAAGATTACAAAGTTAGTAAATGTTAGTCAAAGTCAGTAGGATAGGTTATAAGAGTATACAAGATACACACAAGATACAAAAGATAACACATTTTTGCGAAAAAAACAATTATACATATTTACATATTTACGTATTTACATATTTACATGGTTAAATCAACAAAATCTAAGTTTTCATACTATTGTTCCCCGGCAACGGCGCCAAAAACTTGATGTGTATTTTATTTGGGTATAAAAAATCATATAAAAATAAGCATATTCCCAATCAAGTTTAAATTAAAACATTAATCCCAAATTACACATATGAGCAAGCGTACTCATCATTAACAGAGCATAGGGTTCAAACGAGTGTCGATCCTCAAGGAACAAGTATACATTAATCACCATTCTTTCATTGTTTAACTGACTCTATAAAGTGAAAAAGAAATAAAAATAAAAATAAATTAAAAATAAAAATAAACATATATACATGTCAAGGATGGAGAAGTATGTAACTTAAATCATTATTTTGGCAAACATGACCTTAAAGTACCTAACCATTATCATAACTAATCATTCTCTTGGCATCATGAAAGATTAATATAGACTCACTTCGTTTCCAATCCATGAATCCCTATCTTCTAGATAACTTAGCATCACATTCCAGTCTCAGCCAGTCCTACCCAAAAGATGCATTAAACACAATCCTTTGATTAAATTTCCATTCCTGGCAAACTTAAAACATGAAATTAACCAATGAATCCATTCCTGACAGACATCAATTAACCTTTAATTCCTAATTCTTAGCAATTAACCCATTTTCCAAGCAAGTTAAGAGACAACATATATGAAATCAATAAATTGAAACTACCATCAATTCCTTTTCCAACAAGTTAATGGAAAGAAATAACCAATTAATCTCGTAATCAACCCAAGTAATTAAATACCAAGAAAACAATCAATTAATCAAAAGATTAAATAACTCTAAAAATCATAAACACCTAAAACAATGTCGAATCATATTAAAATAATTAATACACCATTGTTTAAGAAAAAGAAAACAAAGTAAAAGAAAGCACTAATAGACAAGCCTCTTTCTTCTTCCTTTGAAGACCTTCTTGTACAATCCTCATTGAATTGAAGAATTCTTCCTTTGATTTGAGTGATTTTCTATGATGATCAATGAATTCTTTCATTTTCCCTTGTGTTTTCCATCTATTTATAGGCTTAGGAAGTGCCTAAACTCGTTGGTGTATTGTTTTTGACCGAGTAGAAGTAGGAAGATACTAACTCCACAGATTACCAAAAATAGTGTAGAAAAATCAAAGCATCGCCTTAACTTCAGAGCACAGCCGGCGCCGCCTTGGCTACTGGCGCTGGCGCCGATTGTGTTCTGTTTCTTCAATCGTTCGTCGATTTTTTCTTGATTTTAGCACCGTGTTGTTGAGAGTGCAGCCGGCACAGCCTTAGCTACTGGAGCCGGTGCCGGTTCCATTCTGTTCCGGTCTTGTTTCAATAATTTTTTGTTGTTTCGAAGTTCGTGTCATCAGCACATGGCCGGTGCCGGTTCCTCTATCCTGGCTAGCGCTGCCTCTATTCTGTTTTGCAACGTTTTTGCTTCGTTTTACCCCTAACATCTGAAATAATGAACAAAATACCTTTTCAAGAGTAAAATCTCAAATGTGAAGGAATATGGCTAGTTATTAAACAAAATGTATCATACAAAAGCCTCAAATAACTAGGAAAAATATGCCTAATTTAGCCCCTATCAGTCGTCCCATCTGAACTCCCAGATAGATGGTCTTTATAACTGATAGGAATTATCCTAGGCATGAAGGCCATTCTGAAGAAGGGGGAAGGAGGGCAAAGACACAATATATGGCTCTATGGGTGAAGTTTATTTTCAAAAGACTTCAAGATGTATTTCAAGATTCCAAGCTAAGAATGAAGAAGGTTGTTTAAGTAATGGAGGATTAAAGAAGGGTCAAGAAGATCAAAACGTGGACAATAATTGGTATGTAGGGCCAAAGGAGTACAAGAAGAGGTTGAAAAGACAAGAAAAGTAGGTCGTGTGAAAGCCAAAACATAACCGATGCCGGTTCTACCCAAGCAACCGGTGTTGGCTCATAACTGGAACGAAAACGTTCCATTTCTAGCACACATCCGGCGCCGGCCTCACTAGTACAACCGGCGCTGGCTCACTTCGGGCATGACCCTGTTTTACTGATTTTTCTTATTTTATCTTATTTTGTTTTAAATTTAATTCCCATGACTTTTGACTTGTAATAGATATATTTTAGACTTACTTAGTAGATGAATGGCTAAGATTACATCTCTTATTTGCTAGGTTAAGTTAGTTATCTTTATATATGTCTCCTTATTCTTGAAATAGATAGATTTTTTAGACTTAGAATATTTTGGTAGAAAAATCAAATTCTCTCTAAATGAGAGTTTGTAAGGGGTGATTTCCATTTCAAGACCAAATCAAAGGGCTTAGTCCTACATTTGATTCAATATCTCTAAATTTCAAATGGATAATCTAAATCTCTTTTTCTATTCTTAAGAGCTAGTATTTCTCTAGTGTTCTTGATAGGTTGAGTTTTTTGGTGCCTTCAAGTCCCATCTTTTATTCTAATATCTTGATAGAATAGGATATTTAAGTGTTTTGAAGTAGGTTTGATTCACCTAATCTCATTGAGTTAATTGCATTTGCATTTAGTTCATTTGTGTGTGTGAATTTGGTAGGGAGTTAGGTGACTAACTCTAGGGTTCTTGTTCTTCAAAAATCAAGAGGTTTCTACGTATCGTATCAAAATGGTATTAGAGCAAGCTTGTGTTAATTCTAATTAACACAATTTTCTTTGGGCAATGTACAACTTTCTTCAAGAATTTGTTAAAATTTTCAGATTTTCGTCACTTAATTTGGGGCTATTTTTGAATACTTAGAACTCAATATTGTGCCATGAACTTGATGTGAATTAAACTTACATGTTGGGTTGATAATTGGGTAGCTATTTAAGGTTTAAAATTGTTGAAAATTTGAAGTTATTTAAGTTGATTGGCTACACAAAACTCTACACATAAGAAATCCCGTAACTAAATTTCTTGCAATTTTTAGGTTAAAAACTTGAATTTGTGCCATAAGAATATTGTGAATTTGATCACATATGATATATTGGTGTTTGGGAAGTTATTTGATGTCAAAATTTATTGATTTCGGACCAAAACCAAGTTGAAATTTGCCATTGAAATTTGAGTTATGAGATGCATATAATGTGTTTGATATATTGCATCAATGACTTATGATTGCTCATGTACGACTATCTCAAGCTTCCATTCATGAACTACATTGTATCCTAGCATAGTAGATTGTTTTTAGTAAGGTAAATCTTTCTTGTTGCCACTAGAAAGTTTGTTTCTCTTTGAACTTTTCTTAAGCGTGGAAAGCATTTTTTTTTTCCATTTAAACTTCCACTACTAGTTTCTTGAATTGGCTATCTTTGAGAAATCCTATCTTTGAAAGATTGTTGATTATCAAATTATAATCCTTGATATTTGTGGTGGCATCATTTTGCATAGAACTTCTTGATTTCATTTGATGCCTACCAAGTGTTCGGTAAATTACTTTTAAGAGTCATTTCTTCTCATTCCTTAGAGTTTAGTTGACTTTATCAATTTAAGCTAAATCCTTTGAATTGGGAAGAGTGGGAAGCATTTTGGCGAATTAAAAAAAAAAAGCACGAGGATGAGCTCATTGTTGTAAAAGCCAAAGAAGAGTGTAAACATAAGGGTTGAGTGACATTGATTGAGTGCTAAACACGTGAGGGAGTGAAATCAGGAAATTTTCTTGTGTGTTTTCCTACTCAAAATTTCTCTTTAAAAAAAATAACTTATAAGAGTTCATATGATTCATCTTCTATGAGTGCTCAAGGTGAAGTAAGTGATTTTTATGAAATATCTTACTCAAATAGAGGAGAATGTGATAGCTATGATGAAGAAGAATAAAGCTATGAAGAATGTGAAGATAAATGTGAATTGATGTATAATTGTGATGAAAAGCAAGGCACTAGTGGAGATAGAAATGGTAGATATGAAAAAGGAAGTTATAAGCATATAGGTTATGAAAGTGATGGAATACTTGTGGGAGGACCTCTAAAGAGAGCAAAGGGTAAATTACAAAATTATTTAAATAATGGAGTGCCAAAAAAAAAAAAAAAAAAAGAGAGAGTATGTGTAAAAGAAGGAGTATGACTGATCTAATTGATGGGAAAATGGCCACTACTTTTATAATTGCCCTAATGAGCCACAACGGAGGAAAGATAAAATGCAAAGGGGAAGAAATAGCAACTATAGACACAACAAAGTTAGTCATCCTAATAAAATGGCACACAATAGATTTTTTTGGGCACAAGGTCGTAAAGAAAAATATGTGAATATTGAGAAATAACCCCAAAGGAGAGTAGACCCAAAGTAAGCCACTTATGCCAACCCTCTACTTAATCAATCAGGAGATGTGGGAAAAGAGAAACTTGGTGGGATTGGAATAGGTAGTAAAGGAGGAATGGTGATTGGGCCAATTTGTCCATTAATTGGAATAGTAAGAAAAGATGGAAATGCTTGTAAGGATAAAGAAGGAGATGAGATGTAAAGGAAAAATATTTTTTTTTCAAGGTGTCTTATCAAGGAAAGACCATGTAGTGTGCTTATTGATGGGGGAAGTTGTAAAAACTTGATTAGCGCTACATTGGTGGAGGAATTAGAGTTAGAAACCTTGAAACACCTTAGTCCCTACAAGCTCTATTGGTTGAACAATTGTAGAGAAGTGAAGGTGAAAAGTAAGCCAAGGTTGAATTTGACATGGAGGGATACCATGATGAAGTATTGTGTGATGTATATCCCATACATGTTGGGTATATCTTGTTAGGGAGACCTTGGATGTTTGATAGAGATGTAGTCCAAAAGGAAGGGAAAACACTTACATTTTGAAGAAATATAAGAAAAGTTCACTTTAGTTCCCTTATCCCCTAGTGATGTTTTAAAAGATCAAAATATATTGGGGAGAATGAAAAGAAAAGAAGAGAGAAAAAAGAGGGGGAAAAGATTGATAGAAAAGAAGTTGAGAGAAAAACAAAAGAAGAAATTGGAAATCAAATTGAGAAGAAGAAATGAGAAAAAGAAGAAATTAAAGTGACCTCTTCAAATCTGAGAGAAAAAGAAACAAGTGACAAACAAGAAGGTGAGAAAAGAAAAGGGAGTGGAGGTAAAATGAGAGGAAAAATGCAGGTGGTGAAAGGAAAAAACAAAGAGCATGGCAAAATTCAAAAGACCACATTTTTACTTTTACCCAAAAATTCTTGTTTGAATTTTTATGTAAGTGACAATTCAAGGACGAATCATCACAAAGAAGAAAGAAATGATAGGAATTGTCCTAGGCATAAAAGCCATTCTAAAGAAGGGGGAAGTAGGACAAAGACACAATATATGACTCCATGGGTGAAGCTCATTTTCAAGAGACTTCAAGGTGCATTTCAAGATTCTAAACCAAGGATGAAGAAGGTTGTCAAACAATAGAGGATTAAAGAAGGGTTAAGAAGATTAAAGCTTGGAAACAATTGGTATGGAAGGCCAAAGGAGTACAATAGAAGGCTAAAAAGACAAGAAAAGCAAGTTGTGTGAAGGCCAGAACACAACTTACGCCAGTTCTACCTAAGCAGCTAGTGCCGGCTCATCACTGGAATGAAAATGTTCTGTTTCCAGCACACAGCCAGCACCGACCTCACTAGTACAACTGGCGCCGGCTCACTTTAGGCATGGCCCTATTTTACTGATTTTTCTTATTTTGTCTTATTTTGTTTCTAATTTAATTTCCATGAATTTTGACTTGTAATAGATATATTTTAAACTTACTTAGGAGATGAATGGCTGAGATTACATCTCTTATTTGCTAGGTTAAGTTAGTTATCTTTATATATGTCTCCTTATTCTTGTAATAGATAGATTTTTTAGACTTAAGAATATTTTTGGTAGAAAAACCAAGTTCTCTCTAGAGAAGAGTGTATAACGGATGATTCCTATTTCAAGACCAAATCAAAAGGTTTAGTCCCACCTTTGATTTAATGTCTCTAAACTTCAATGGATAATATAAATTTCTTTCTTTATTCTTAGGTGCTAATATTTCTCTAGTGTTCTTGATAGGTTGTATTTTTGGGTGCCTTCAACTCCTATCTTTTGCTCTAATCTCTTGATAGATTAGGGTATTTAGGTGTTTTGAAGTAGGCTAGATTCACTTAATCTTATTGAGTTAATTGTATTTGTATTTAATTCATTTGTATGTGTGAATTTGGTAGGGAGTTGGGTGACCAACTCTAGGGTTCTTATTCTTAAAAAATTAAGAGGCTTTCATGTATCGTATCAATAACGGATTAATAAACTTAATACAACAGAATCATTTTAAAACCTTAAATATGTTATTTATTGATCATAACTTTGAAAGTACAACTCAAGTATGTACAATATCCTCAAAAGGTAAACTAATTATAGTTTCTTCACCATCACGTTTCTGTTGTGCACTTTGATCACCAATTTGTACATTAGAGCCTAAAAACATGTAGAAAATGTGTGAGTGCAAAAACACTCAATGAGTTCTGTGTGTACTCGTGATTTTCAGATAAAATAGTTTCACGGTAGTTTTTAGCAAGACAACTTGTAAAATGCTAGAAAGTATGCCCTCAAAGACTATATATTCTATGTAAATATATTGCAATAAAATGTCTATTTATTTAATTTAGTTTGTTTCTTATATTATTGCACATTTAAGGTCCAAGTATGACAAGTAATAGTCTATATGTTGGGTCGTTTTTCAAAGTAAGGTATAGACCATGTGTACCTGTCATATAAGTAAAATTGAGTTCTTAGTCGTTTGATGGAATTAGGTATTTTATCAAGGTAAGACTATTATGCCATGAGTTCCAATGAAGAATGGTTTACCTTGAATTAGTGAGTAGTTCACTCACATCACTGGCATAAGTGTATTTCGAATATGTAGAATTGGACCTGTAATAGTGGTTTCTTATAAAATACTATGATTATAGAGACCGGACTATTACTGCTACAGTGTGGACGGATACCTTTATACTTGAGTATGAGTTGGTGGTCTGGCAAAGTTAGGGTTTTATACTTTAATATATGTCAGGTGAGGTTTCTTTTGTGAGATCAATATACTTGTACGTTGGATGTATTACTCCAGTTAGTTAAGACGAACTCATGTAACGAAGTTTATATGCTTCACTTAGTGAAGTTAAATCATCCCCTTATGATTGTCTGGAATAATCTAATGATCCAAGGCCTTGGGAAAGTGACTCTAGAATGTGTGCTTTTGGGTAGCTTCCAATGATAAGCAAGTACATTCAAGTGAGTCATGGATTATCGGACTAGAGATCTAAGAATGGTAAATGGCTTTGAGACGAGTGTTAGTACATTTATCCTGTCTCATTAATGGGTGTTATATAGAGGGGTATTTTCGTCATTTCACCTGTAGGTCAGAGATATTGCTTTAGCAATATTATTCTTGCGGTCAATATTTCCATATGGTGATAAACCAAAATATTTAAAATGACAAAATGATACTATTTAATAGTAAAAGAATTTTGATCATTTTAGTAGTCATGAATAAAATGTCTTTTTGTCCCCGAAGTAGCTCAAGTTACTTTGGTGTTATTTAGATACAATTTGAGCTTAATGAATAATTATTTGAAAGAGAAATAAAATTTATTCTAAGAGTCCAATTAGAATTAATTAATTAGTCTTGGGTATTTAATGAAGCCTAGAAAAGATAATTAATTAATTAAGAGAATTGGATTGGAATAAATTAATTAATTGGGCTGATATATGTTGACATATATTAAGAGTCCAATTAGAATTAATTAATTAATCTTGGGTATTTAATGAAGTCTAGAAAATATAATTAATTAATTATGAGGATTAGGCCAATCTTGGACTGATTTATGAGCACAACACCAAGTCCATTAGGGTTTGATGATTTTCGGCCATTAGGGCCTAAGGAAGCCCTAAGGCTGGCTGAAAATAAGAGGGAAAAGATGGAAAAAATTACTAACGTTATTTTGGGGTTCTTCACTCTCTAGTGTGCCGTCTTTCCCTCTCACTCTTTATTCCACGTTCTTCTCTTCTTTCTCTCTTGGAGAATATCTTGATTATCCAAAGAAGGAGCTTTCACCAAGCTAATCCAATGGTAAGGTAGAGTCATACTCTGGATGACAAAGAGAAAAAGCTTGGAGATGCATAATACGTAGGAGTAGAAGATTGACGGAAATACTGGTCGAACTGCAGGTGCCTTCTTCTCCCCTTCCAACACAAGTTCCAGTGCAACCCGGCCCCTTGTTGGTTAATCCACAAGCAATAAAGAAAAGTAAGTACTCTCTCCTAGATGTGGCTCGAAAAACTGAAAAATTTTTCGCTGTGCTTTTTTTTGATATTTTCCATTTTGATCCTTTATAAACTACACATAAGATCTCATACTTGATACGTAACAAATATTTTCTTCACATGAAGATTAATAGTCCCACTATTCAAATTCACATTGCAATCACCTTTGAAAAGAACATTAGTCCAACCGTCATTAATACCATAGGAACATTAGTCCTACGAATATAAATATAACATATTTCACAATGAGAATGAATTTGTGGGACACATAATATTCATGTTCATAAAATGCTCATTTTCATATATTTCAGAAAATCACTTGCAAAACGGTATTTTGTAAATAAATGGGAACTCACCTTACTTTCTAGTTCTAATTCCTCAAGTCAAGCTCATCAATTTGATAAAATCAATGTCACTACTTCTCTATTCTCTCATTCCTTCTCCTTTTTCTCATTTCTCTCCTTCATCCTTTCTATTTTCAAATCTCTCTCTCTCTCTCTCTCATTCTCTTCCTTTCTTCTTCTTCTTCTTCTTCTTCTTCTTCTTCTTCTTCTTCTTCTTCTTCTTCTTCTTCTTCTTCTTCTTCTTTCTTTCTTTCTTTCTTTCCATTCTTCCTCTCATTTTTCCCACCCTCTCTCTTGCTTCTTTCTTCTCCCTTATATTCTATTTATAGTGCTAAGAAGCTTAGGCTAGAAGTTTGGATGAAAACTTAGGTAGGAAGTAAACAAATATAATAGGGACACTTGGAATGGTGACTCACCGTTTCTAGAAACCTTAGGGATGTTGGGATTTCATCAAGCTTATCAAATAAGAACGCAGCAGAAATAACTATGAAATCCATGCCCAAGGATCACGTGTTTGTAATTAAAACGGGAATAGAGGAAGGAAATGGAGATTACCTTCTATGGCAGAAAACAAAAACTTTTCTTTCGCCAACTCCTCTGCTTTGATCATCTACCTTGCACTACTACAATCTAATTGTCTCTAGCAGTAATCCACACAAGGTTGAATTTGTAACTGTGAAACCCCAATCAAAACCAACCTTAGAGTAAGGGGGTTGGGATACATATCATATTTTATTTCATTTTTAAATATATTTTTATTTGATTTTATGTGCTTTGGATTTGAGTTTTATTGTCTCGAAGGCTTGATTGTGAGTATTGAGTGAGAAGGGCAAAATGGCAATTTTTGCTTGAGGTGAAAATATGGAGATAGCTTGGGAATTAAATAGGAAAAGCATTTTAGAGAGGAAATAAGAATAAGGGTGGTTGGGGTTTAGTGGTTAGAGCCTTAGAATTAATTCTTGAGGTATTGGGTTTAAATTCCATCATAGGAGCTTTAGCATGGTTAAATTTTATTTTTGCTTAGAAAGTATCATTTTCGACCTTAGTGGTGGTTGGAGTAGGGTAGAGATGTTGTCCTATGAGAGACATGATAGGAGTCTTCAAATCCTACTCTTTTGCTCTACACAAAATTCCTAAGGGGAATTCATTTCCTCTTGATCTTTAATTTTTCCTATTTCTTAATTCATTAGTTTGTTCATTTTGTTCAAGCCAATTTTATTCTATAAAAATTCCAGCAATGTTCTGTGGCTTTGAAGGTTCGAAATGTCTTAGTAAAGGACATCATATGGACTGAAACAATGAAAGAAGGGGAAAGATTTCAAGTGAATTAAATTCCTTAGTGAACTTTCTAAAAATTCACTCTAGCTAGGTTCATTTCCCTTCTTGTATAGAACTGAAATTTTTCCAGCTTTGTGTGCCTTCAAGGTGTCAAAATTCTTAACCATTATTCCCTCTCAAATGCTGCCAGAAAATGGCCCTTTTGATCAGCTTAGAATCTAGATTTTTCTAGCTATTTTCGGACTGCACAAAGGTGGTGCAAAACCAGAAAAATCCCTGGGCAAATCGTAGCTTTGGAGGTCGAAACCAAGCTTTTTTCTTCTAATTTTTATTTAGCACCTTAGCCATGTTTTTCCTCCATGAAGAAGGTTGAAAACCAGCCTTGAAAGCCCCTGAAATTCCCCTTCAAACTCCCTGCAAACCGTCTGGAAAAGGGCAGCCGAAAACTGCCCAGAAAATTCCAGCAAGTACCGAATCTGTGCAGTAGTTTTTCTAGCTTTGTTTTCTAATTCTCTCCTAGCCGAAACTCCATCCTTTTTCTGCACAAACCACCCTTAAACCTCCATTAACTGAACTCCATTATCCTCCCCAAGCTTCTGCAGGAAAATCCAGTCATGGCTACCTAAAAGATTTCCAAAAAAATTCTGCAATCATGCCTTGATTTGGATACCAAAATTCCAGCCACCATGATTTAATAACTTTCCATAAAATATACCTCAAATAACCAGACATTCCCTTCACCATTACACTCCTTATTTTCAGCCACCCTTAGCCTCCCTCAACCAGCATTCCTCTAGCCGAAACACTGCCCAACAATTCGGCCATGGCAGACTTCCAAAAGCTCTCCAATAATCAAAGATATTCTTGAATATTTAGTTTCTAAATTTGCTTCCTAAAAATATTCTTCAAGGATGTCAACAACTAGCCTTTCCTTTTTCCTTCCAAACCAGAGAATCATCTTCCTAAACCCTACAACCAATTCAGCTAGCCCTAATCCTCTAGAATTTCGGCAGCTACAAATCAAAACCTCTCAATTCCCTTCAACCTTCAAGAACACATAGCAAACCAAGAACATCTACTCCTTCATTTCACCTAATACCTCTCCAAATCACTTCAAACCACTGCTAAAAACTCCAGAATTCATCTACTCACTGCCGTGAGTCCATCCACACCATTCTTAACATCAAACTCCAAAATCCAACTTGCTAGTTTGGACAAAAAACCAGAAATTTTGTGAAGACTCAAGAACACTTTTAAGGTTGGTTTGTTCTAACAACTTCATTTTCTCCAATCTTGATCTCTAATGAATATATATATGAATAAACATGCTAATGGACCCTCTCTCTCTCTCTCTTGGCCGAATGACTTCTTCACCAACGACCATGCTTTCTTCATCTTCCTTGGACGAATTTAGACCTCTAGGAGTTGAGATCCATTCGCAACTCCTTCAAGGTATTCATCAATCAAGTAAGTCTTTTCAACCCTCCTTGTAAATTTTAGATTCATATCTCTAGGAAGTTATTGGTAGGAGATGGATTATGAATAGGATTTGAGCATGTGTTGTTGTGATGAGTTGAGATTGAAGCATGAATGAATGTGTGTATATGATGGAGGTGGGATTTATGCATGGATGGATTATCTTTGTTGATTGTATGATGATTTGAGGTTTAATGCATGTCTCAATGTCATAGGTAGTATTTGTGATGAAGTATGCTAGAGATTATGTCACCCTTGGTGAATAGGATTTATATTCATGTTGGATTATTGAAGCCATAATCACATTTATGCTAGTAGGGGTTAGATCATGTCTTGATAAATTTAGATCTATGCTTATATGCATGATTTAGATGATTTGATGAATTGAAAGATTGTATATGTCTATGATTGTGGTTAGCCATAGAAGTATGATCATAATCTAGTTATCCCTAAGCTAATTTTTATTTCATGAATAAAATATTTCATAATATAATTTTGCTAGTAATTTCCAAAATCCTAGGAGGGGTAAATTTGGATTATTATATATAATAAGGATATTTTAGTCAAATAAATAATAGCTTTTGCTAGGAAAATAATATATATATATATATTTATAGATATAGATATTATTTAAAATAATGAAATCAATTAAAGCCTTTTTTTGGGAATAATTATAGTTAGTAAAATATTTATTATTAAAAATTTAATTATTATTATTTTGATCAAAACCCATTAAAGAATTATTTATTATTTTTCAAGCAAGATTCATTAAATTTATTTTCAACTAATTTTAGTTATCAATTAATTTCTAACAGCTAAATTATTAATAAATCATTATTTTACCTAATACCACCTAGGACTCTTCATCAGATAAACTCTAAATTTTTCTTAGCAAGATTTAAACCTTCAACTTATCAGTACTTATTTCCCAAAACACTAATTATTTTAAATATTAAATTGGCCTTGGCTTATAAACCTTTTCATTTATTATTTGGACTTAAAGCTTGGGACACTAGGATTATGGTAGTAGTGAGTTGGGTCAGTTTTAAATTGAAAAAGCAGATTTTGGCTTGAGTTTGACTGTGGTTTGTATTTACTCCATGCGGAGTTAGGTCAGCTGTTGGAGACCTTTTGTTGTGAGCAAGAATCAAGTAAGCTCCTACATAAAACCTGTTTGATGAAAAATGATTTTTTTTTTATGGCAAGCCAAATGTAGAGTGCATGGTCACTTATTTCTGTAAAGGTAATTGAGGATTATTTCCATTCTCATTTCAGACAAATAAATTATTTGCAAATGAAGGGGCGGGTTTACTCAAAACCTAAAACTCTTTCTAAAACCAGTTTTGCCCCAAACTTTGGAAAACCTTAATTGCCATTTTCAAGTGGAACTATGTTTTGTTCATTTTTCCCAAGTGGGATACGTTATGTTGAGTACTCAATAAGGGTAGGCTAGTAGTATTAGTTTTGAAGAGTAAGAATGAGTCTTTTGGCAGGAGGCCACCTCCAGAAGATAAGCTCAACTTAGAGAAACATCAGTACTACTTAGTCATGCTGGTCTGAGCTAGCAGTTTTTATTTCAGTCAAGTAACTGTGTTATGCCAAAATGGACACCCAGTTATTGTTTGGGTATAGAGAATGAGGAGTATCTTGCCCGGTAGGCCGATCATCTACCTTTTGTCAGTCTGCACAAAGTGTGGCATACTGACCATGTGGACATGGGGCCCAACGTGTGGTAACCCATGACCACCACTTTTTGAGTGGTTGATTTTATTGTGCACTTGTATGGTTTCAAAAAGAGGAAAACACTACTCTTACTTTTGACTAATGTTTATTGCTTGCCAATATTTCTCTTATAAAGATTTCACACTTTGTATCCACGAACTGTTTTCACTGAGTACCCAAAGCACACACAGACTTACTGACATTTCTGTCTCATCACCTTTTTACCATGATTTCAGGTCGATCCTGCTGTGGGGATAAGTAGCTAGTGTTATCTGCCTTGTAAGAGAATGTTGTCATTTATTTATTTTTATGTATTGCTTTGGGGAGTTGAGAGTGGATAATTTTGTTTATGGATTTATTCTTGGGATGTAATAAATTTTAAGTTAAAGTATTATTTTTATTCCGCTATTTTATTCGTGTGACCTAGTTATAAAGATCCCTTGTCCTTTGGACGAGGCGACATCTCCGGCCCCGGGCGGGCCTAGGTAGTGGGGTGTTACAGTAACACCCCTATTAAAGGTAACAGCGGAAGCATCTCCAATCTGGGTGTCGCCCCGTCTAGTTACCCAGATAAGGGGTCTTTATAACAAGAAATCCAATAGAGTATTATCCAAAATGGAAAACGTCTGAAGTTATTCTATTGTCATTGTGGTATCGTCCTCTATCCGTAAGTTCTTCCAACTCTGGATCCTACAAAAAGGTAAGATAAAAGACACGTGTGAGTGAAAAATCACCCAGTGAGTCCCGTGTGTGCTAATGTTTTATTAAAGAAGCAGAGTACTCAAAACTTTTATGAAATAACATATAATTTGTTCATTAGAAATGAATCCAAAACTCTTTAATGAAGAGTGTATTCAGAACTCGATAATTTTTTGGAAAACGGTGTTTCAATTTTCAAATCATTGCCCCATTTTTTTTCCCAATTACAGGCACTTCTTCAACAGAAGGTTGGTTTGTATGTAAGTCCCGCAGTCCTTACCTTCAGCTACACGGTCTCTTGTGCCAGGGACTGCACCTTACAGCACGTCACTCGTGTCATGCCGGAACGGTGAGCATCATACAAATGTACCTCACCTTGCACTTAGGGATCTTTTACTTGCCACCATAAGCCAGGGGTCTCAATCCTGACGTCAATCACAATCGAGGTGGCAAGGGATTGAACACACCGAGTGTACCTGCCCGGTATCATGTGAACAATCCATTATCATAATCAGTAGGCAATTGCTAGGCTCAAAATGGCTAGCCAGGATGACTCATCTCAATGTCCTGTCATCCTATTTGGAGTAAGGCAATCCCCAGAACTGATCAGGTTACTTGGGTCATCTATCTCTAACATGGGCTAATACAAAGATCAAAGTCCTTGCTGAGTACTCAACGTCACCAACCCCGTTTGACTGATCAGGCCAGAGAGTTATCTGATCTCATAGAATTTTCATATCAAAACAGTTTTTGGGGCAAAACAACATTTTTCCAAAATCATGATGAAACTAAATAAAGGGTTCAATTTACACATCAAAACGTGTTTCTAAGAGTAACCGGGTCATTTTCCCCGTACTCAATCACAAAAGTCATTTCCAAGGGTATTCAGGTCATTTTACCGATACCTGATTTCCAAAAGATTTTCCGAAAGCATTCGGGTCATTTTACCCTTACCCGATTTGAGAAATATTCATAAGAGTTTCAATAAGGATATTTCGGTCATTTACCGAATACCCAAGTTCCAAAGGTTTTCATAAAATATTCCAATAAGGACATTCGGAACATTTCCAAAATACTCGATTCCAAAAAGGAGCTCATTTAAGGAAATCCAGAATTCTAATCTCAAAAGAGGATTAAATTCAATGTTTCCAAACATATTTCTATAAAATGTTCCAAACGGTAAATAATATAGCATTTTATGGAAAAAACAGTGCACACTAACTTTAAAAGAGTTTTAGAAATCTAAGGGACTCACCTCGTGTCCTAAACAATCATTTCCGTTCATAGCCGTTTAACCTTCGTTTCTACCGTTTTCGATGTTCCATTGACCGTTTATCGCTAAACCTACATCAAACATTATTTTCGGGTCAATTCATGTTTGGCCAAAAAATAGCCGATGTCCCCGATGGTTAGCCGACATTCAACCGTCGTTTAGCCGATGGGGCTGACGGTTAGCCGACGAGGCCGATGGTTAGCCGTCGGTCAAGGAAAACGTTTAATTTTCGTTCGCGTCGTTTTTTCATCGTTTGATCAATTCTTTCGTTTTCATTTTTCCACATCCTTCCTCCCTTCATAAAAAAGGGATTCACTTAATTTTTCCCCAATTAATTTATCCAAAATCACATAAGTAGTCACCCTTAAGTCCATTCATTTTCGGATTACTTTCTGGAATTTCACTGGTTTGACACATCATTTTGTTTTACACATAACTTTCAATTTACAGCTCCGATTTGGCTCCATGATATACCAAAATGACCATAAGACTCTTAAATTTAATTCAGTATAGGTCGTTTTTAGAGTTCTGGTTCCAGTATCACGGTACTGGGAAAAAACAGCCTCAGTAGTTTTGACTTAGTTTCACTATTCATTCTTTCCTTAACATTCTGCAATTTTCCAGTTTGACACCCTAACTTGTTTTGCCCATAACTTTTAATCCACAAATACAAATGGTGTCAAACCAATTGTAAAATATCCTTAAGACATTCCTTTACAAGTTCCAATTCATGGAGTACCAATTCTGTTGTCTATTTTGTTCTGTTTTGAACACAAAGATCCAGTAGTAAAATCCCGTTACTGATTTGGCACCTTTTACTATTTTCACCATAACTTTTGATCCGTAAATCCGATTAACCTCAAACTTGTTCTAAAATGTCTCTATGATCCTTAGCTACAAGGATATATGCCTTCTTTGTTCAAATATAGAAACATTACAGATTTACTGAACATAAAACCTCCCAGAATTTTCTGCACACAAGGACAGCTTTCGCATAACTTCACCTAACTAGTTTCCATAATTCACACATAAACTTCTCACAATATATATACCAAAATGATCTTCATGCTTTATATAATAACTTTACTTCAAGTAAGGTAGATCTTTACCTTTTCTTTGCTGCATTTGGAGGCTGAACAGTCCAAGCATCTTCTTGCTTTTCTCTCTCTCTTTCTCTCCTCTCTATTTCCGGTTTCTCTCTCTCTTTCTTCTCTATTTCCTTTTCTTTTCTCTTCTCTCTTGTTTGCTCCAAAATTTTGGCTATCTAAAGCCATTTCAGTTGGCCTTCATGGCCTATATGTAGAGGAATATGGTCTTCAAGTCAAAGGTGCATTAAATGGCCTTAACATTTGGAAGCCCTTGATTGGTCCACTTAGCTAGTTAGGTGTTCTTTGGAATTTTCAAGAGTTTTATGGAATTCTTTAGAAAGTTCTTGCATGAATGTTCTTGTAACCATTCATAGAATCAACACTTGGTGAGTTTTCATTGGTCCATATGGTAATGAAGTGTAGAAATCCCTAGAATTCTCAAGAATTAATAAATATTTTCTAATCTTGCATGGCCATGCATAATCAACCACGGTTAACTTGCTCAAATCAAGATTAGCTTAATTAAGCTTGGTCAAATGAAGTCAAAAGGAAGTCCAACTTGGTCAAGATTGTCATGCTTGTGGGCCATCCTTATTTATTTCTTGTGGGCCCTCTAAATTATCTCAACTTATCACAACCAATCAAATAGAAGCACTTGACCTCATTTACCAATCACTAAATGACACTTATTTTCATCCACCAATCATAAGAAGCCACACGTCCCATTTCCAACCGCAATTTCTATTTTCTTCAGAAATGACCAAAATCGGGTCCGTAATGGAAAAATATTTTATTTCACTATCCAACTCCAAAAATTCCACTGAATCCATTGGTAACACTTAAATTCTTCAATTCCCTCTTTACTTGGTCAAATTCGCGATCGAAGTCATGAACGAGGCCAAAATGACGAAAATGCCCCAGATACCCCGGGTGGCACAATTCGTACCAAAACGTGCATCTCATTGCACTGATCAATTTCTCTTTTTAGAGTACCCTAAAATTCTTATTTTAATGATCTTAATAGCCTTCCAAAAATTTAGGGTACGGGTAGAACAAATCCAATAATTACATCCAGGTCCCGACAAAATTATACCGATCAACTTTTGTTCTGGCCGTTGATATAAATTCTCATCCTATTACAGGTAGTAGCAAATCGGAAGTAAGAAGGTGGGGGGTTGCAGAATTGCTCACGAAGCCTGCTCAAAACTATGCTAGTAGAAGAGGAGCGGCTAGGTTTAATTGGAGAAGAAAGTGGTGAAGAGGAACGTCTGAAATTCCTCTGGTTTTTCAACATTTTTTTCACACACATAACAAGGAACGTTTCCCATACTTATAGATTTAGGATTTATGTTAATTGCAATTAAGTCCTCTAAGATCCAATGTCTCCAATTAGGCACTTAAAGTTTATATAATTGCAACCAAGTCCTATGAATTATAACAAACTTATAATTCACCTATAAATATATTTTCTTCTCTCAATTAATTTCACAATATTATCAAATAATATATATTGAGTATTCAAACCTTTATTGTGTGTGACCCAGTAGGTTTTCTGGTCTTATTGATAGTATAATATGAATTAATTCTAACAGCTTTAGAATTAATAATCCTAAATAAAATATATGATTAATTTATTAATTCTCTAATTAATAAATTCATATTTAGCAGATCAAGAGCGACATCTAGCAATGACTCTTGATCATCAAAAAGTTTAGAAAGTTAAGTAGCTTAACGTGAACCTTTCAATAGCAAATAACCAGTGCAATAAACTCCTTTCACCATACTATATCTCATTCGGTCTAGAGCATAGAATTAGTGCCAAATCCATCCAGAATATTATTAATTTTGACCTGAATATTTTAGTACTTATTCAAGAAATTTATTACTCTATATGTGTATCAAATTTGAAAATATTTCTAACACATAGTCGCTTTGGCCAAGGATTTCATGAGTAATGATTTTTACAAATGGCCATCAGATATACTCTTCTACTATTAGGAGTGGTGAATTCTTTATTGACCCTCTCAACTACTTTCATTTACATCATATTTACCCAATATCCATCCCATAGGCGGTTCTCGATCTGGTTCCAGAGATTGGAATCAAAGTACAATGCTCAACAAACAAAGTACCTTAGAGATCTCAAATCTAAGCATATTTGCACGTTTGCTATAACGAGATTTTATCACTGGTACTAAATAGTTATCCAAGTGATTATCTCATAGTTAGGTCATGCAATGAATTTGTTCATATAACAAGCATCCACATATTAATCCTAAGTATCACAATACTCACAGTTATGAGAACCACCGCTTGATCTAATCAAGGGATATAACATGTGCTATTCCATGAAAAAAATAGGAGTGTTGTCTTAGAGGAGAAGTGAAGGGAATACCCTAATCCTGTCCTTATATCCTAAAAAGAATTATAGAAGAATTCTTTATCCCTCCATTACCTCTAGCTTGTCCTAACCTTTTCACCAATTAAGCTTGTTTAAAATTTATCCAAATCCATATTTCAATTCCAAAAAATTCAGCAAGGATTATTAGTCTTTGAATTTCAAAAATGACTCTTAGAGGTTGGAGATTTGACTGAAAATAGGGAAGGAGTTAAGGAAGGTTCCCAAGAGAAATTAATCCCCATGGTTGAGCCTTCAAACTCCACTCCATAGTGTTCATATCCTCCATGAAAGAAATCTGAAAATTTTCCAGATTCTTGAGCAGCCTAACCTTCAAAAATCTCAACCATCTATTTTAATAAATTCTTGCCAGAAAAATGGCCAATTGATTCAGCTTGAAGATTGATATTATTGTGCAAAAACCGGACTACACAAAACTGCACAAACCAGAAAAAAAATCTGGATAGTTTCACAGCATAGCAAGCCGAAATCAAAGCTGTTTCCTCTACCTTCAAACTAGTAAAATACCTATGATTTTCCTCCATAAAGAAGGCTGGAAACTAGCCTTAAAGGATCCTCAAAACCCTCTCAAAACCCTCTGCAAATCGATTGGAATATTGCAGGAAAAATTGCACAGGAAATTCTGCAACCATTCGAACCATAACCAGAAAAATTCCAGCCTTGTTACTTTCAAGCCTTGGCCGAAACCACCCTCAAATCTCTGTAAGTTAACCCTTGTTAAGCCATGAACTAAACACCATTACCCCCTTCCACTTGCCTTGCATAAATGGACTCCATAATCACACCTCAAATTCCTCCTACAATCACTCCCATCTAACTTCCATTTGGATTTCAAAATTTTCAGCATTTGCTCCATGAAAACACCCTTGGATTAGGTTTCATAACCAGAAAATTCTTCAGCAATTGAACTCAAAATTTTGGCCAGCCTTAAAGCTCCCTCAACCCTCATTCATTTTAGCAAAACACAAGCAATCCAGTCGGCCATTCACAACTCCAGGAAACCTCCATCAATCAAACACCATTAACATATCTTTTACCTTAAAACACTCCTTAAATTTCTCCATTTGAATTTCAAACAACCAGATTTTTCTCTTCCTCCCTAAACTGAAAATTGAAATCCCTGAACTCCCTCAATTATTCGGCCAGCCCTTTTCAAAAAATTCGTCCAACATTCTCCTCTAATCCTCTCCATTTTCACCAAGAACACATACTACTATTCTTCAAGCCAAATACCACTCTAAACACCTCCAATCTCTCCCAAAACTCCAGAACATGCCTACATACTCCCTAAAGTCCATTTCTGGATTTTATAACATCAAATATAGAAAAAAAAATTGACAATCAGATCAAAACCAGAATTTTCCTTGAAATCTCAAGAACATCATCAAGGTAACCAAGAACAACTTTTGTTCATCTTCTTTCCTTCAACCTTTAACATATCATACTAATGCTCTCTCTCTCTCTCTCTCTCTCTCTCTCTCAGCCGAAATGGTTGCTACAACCATGGCTGTTTTCTTTCTCCCCTCTTGGACAATTCAAGACTCTCAAGCACATGGATCTTCTTAAATCTTCATCGAGATAGTCATCAACCAAGTATTTCTCCTTAACCTTTCTTTTGAATTCTGGATTCATGTCTCTTAGATGTTGATACAGAGGATATAATATGAATGGGGGATTGAGTATATGCATATGTATGAAGGGGTTGAGATTGGAGCATGAGAATGATTGATCGTGATTAAGCTTTGAGAAATTCCTTGAGAATCGATGTATGCTCTCTATGTCTTAAGAGATTATGAATGTTTAAGCATGCTAGATGTTATGTCACCTTTGGTGAATAGGATATTATGTTCTTATTTTCATTGAAGCCGTGAGTATGATTATACTTAGTAGAGATTTGGCCATGTGATAGTAAGATGGATTTAAGCCTTGTTCATGAATAGAATAGTTTGTTGATTGATGCTAGAGTATGTGTTCATGATTCTTGTTAGCAATTGGAAAATTATGATCATGACACTTGTTGATCCTAGGCTATTTTGATTAGCAAATTTTATTACCCTAATTAAAATTATTACTATGTTTTTTCTCCAAAGATTTTGAAATTCTTAGAAATTTTTGGAATTGGAATATTCAATGAGATAGTGATATTTTACTAGTTAAATAAATGATATCTTTTATTAAAAAATAATATATATGTATTTATATATAATAATAATAAATAAAACCTTTTATATAAATAATAATAAGTAAAATATTAATGACCTTGTAGACTATATATTCATATATATTATTTATTAATCAAAATTTATTTATTATTAATTTTAATACGTATTGATTATTAGTTAAGAGAGTAGTAATAATTTATTTTACTATTTAGGAATTATCATATTTTAATATCACCTAGGACTTATGATTCTTCATCAATTAAACCCTAGTTTATTTATTAATATCAACACTTAAGATTTATTATTTGAATCTATAAGTTATTAGTAATTATTTTACAAACCCTAGTTATTTTAACTTGTCAAGCTAGACTTATTTTATAAAATCCTCTATCATCTAGCCTTAAAGCTTAGGACATTAGGATCATGATTATAATAAGTTGAATTAGGATTATTTATGTAAGCGAATATAGCTTGAGTATAACCTTATGACTTGTGTTTACCCCAGGCGGGGTAGGGTCAGCTTTGGAAGATTTTTGAATTTGATCGAACAAAGGATCAGGTAAGCTCTTGCATAAACTTATTTGAAGACAAAAGGTTACTATGGCAAGTCAAATGTGATGTGTCTGGACACTCATTTGGTAAAGGCAATTAAGGACTATTTCCTTTTTATTTCAGCCAAGCCAATCATTTGAAAATTTAAACAAGCAGTTTTGCACAAATACTAAACTCTTTCTAAAACCCAACTTTGATAAGAATTTTAGAAACCCTTAATTGCTATTTCCAAATAAAGCAATGTGTTATCAGTTTTCTCTCAAGTGGGGCAATCAACGTTGAGTAATCAATAAGGATAGACTACTAGGACTAGTCTTTGAAGGGTTAGGGTAAGCCTCTCAGTAGGTGGCCACCTTTGAGGGATGAGTCTTTCCTGGATAGGATGCTAGTCCAATAGGTCATACCGGTCCGAGCTAGCAAGTTTCAGTCAAATGGATTGTGTGTTTCCGAAGTGGTCAACCGGTAAGTTTGGGTGTTAAGAATGAGGAGTATCTCACCCAGTAGGCCATACACTTACCTTTTGTCAGTCTGCACAAAGTGTGGCATTCTGACCGTTATATGGTCATGGGGCCTAACGTGTGGTAACCCATGGCTACCCATTTGAGTGGCTGTATTTATTATGCACATGTATAGTTTGAAAAGAAAAACACCACTCTTTATTTTAACATTATTTCATGCTTGCCAGTACTTTCTCTTATGCAATTTTTACAACTTGCATACATGAATTGTTTTACCTGAAACACTCAAAGCACACATGGGTTTACTGAGATTTTTATTTCATCACAGTTTATGCCATGTTTTCAGGTCGATCCTGCTATGGAGATGAGTAGCTAGATTTGTTGATTGCGTTGAAGACTTTATGTTATTTATGTTATGTGTTGTTTCGAGAGATAGTAGTAATCAATTTATTTTGGATTTGTACTTGTATATTTTTTGGATTGTAATAAGTTCAATTTTAAAGTATTGCTTTTATTTTCTTTTGTGTGACCTAGTTATAAAGACCCTTTGTCTTATGGACGAGGCGACATCGTCGGCCCTGTTGGGCTTAGGTAGTGGGGTGTTGCATGTCTCTACCCTAGACACTTTCACTGCGCTTTCGCTTGATTACTAAGTTGTACATTAAAATCTAAAATAGAAGAAAATAAAGAAATGTGGGAGTGCAAGACGCTCAGTGAGTCCCATGTGTGCTAGTGTTTTTTAGTAAAAACATGTAAAAAAGGGTTTTATAGTGATTTTCCACTAAAAACAACTCATAAATTACTGATGATAACCTTGTCTTATGAAACTCATGCATGTTTTGAAATAGAAATCCATTAAACATTGACACCCCATGATCTATGAAAGTAGTCACAATCTACCTTAGATTTTTACTAGATCTTTTTTACTTGCAACAATATAGGATTTTCCTCATTGTACTCCCCCCACAACGATGTTGGCAAGGGATGATCACCAACTCTTTTTGCATGCAATTGTATGAGATAACCCCTTCTCATACACCCTTAAAAATGAGGTTGGCAAGGGTTGATCACAGATTCAGTGTCTTGCCTGAGATCAACCAATGGGTAGTGCATAAAGATATCTGAGTGTCTCGCGTAGTTTAATTAGTTGCAATTGTATTGAGAGTCGAGACAATGCTAGCTAGAGACATGGCTAATTCCAATATCCTGTTATCCTGTTTGGAGTAAGATGAACTCAAAAACTGGAACCAGATTACTTGAGGTCATCTATCTCTAACATAAGCTAGTACAAATATCAAAGCTCTTGTTGAATACTTCACGTCTTCACTAATTCCAAAAATTCCATCCAAATTTAAAAAAAAAAAAAGTAGTTTTAGGGGCATATCTCTACTAAGACTCATTGTCATGCCATGTGAAATGTTCTTGAAGTTTCTCATATAAGAAATCATCTATTGGATACAAGAGAAACAACAACATCAAGTGAACTTGGGAAAACAAGGAAGTAAGGTGAAGTAGCAAGCTAGGAATTGAGTATCAAGCTTTGAAAAAGAGGTTTCAATTGGAAATAGCAAATGACATTTGAAAGGAAATAACAAGCTTTAAAATAAAGGATATTTGAAATGGATAGCAAATTCTAAAAGTATTTCATACGAAAGGGCATCATTTGAAATTGAGGAACATAAGGCAATTTTGAAGGAGCAAGCTTTGCAATGGAGTAAATAAAGAATATTTAACCATAATGAGCTATCAAGGTTTGAAAATGAATGATCAGTATTTGAAAGGAGAAAAGGCATTAGGAAGGATGTTCAAACAACTTTATTTCTTTGAAAGGAATGCAATATACATGTTGTCAACACTTAGGGAATTTAGAAGGTGTACTTGTTTGTAGGGAATTTAGAAGGTGTACTTGTTTGTACAGCTCAATGATATATGCACAAGTATCAAGAAAATCGTGACTTCTAGTGGGAGTCATATCCATGTGCTTGGTGCAATGGAGATAAGATATTGTTTCTCACAGCATTGATATATGCAGAAAATGTTTGGCTAGAGAAACTGTTATTTTCTTGTCATACAAATGCATGTGGAAAACAACTTATGTTGAAGATAAAAAGGATTTCATGCACCTTAAATAATTGTGTACTCAAAATGAAAATTCAAACATCACTAAAAGATCAAAACCACCAGCTAGAGTAAACAAGTTGCATAGACATATTCACGTTTGATGAAAAACAGCATGGAAGACAAACTTTGTTTTAAACTTAAAAGGGACTTACCGTGTTTCCTTGCCTTTGTCTCCATAAGTGGGTTTGTTCCTTTCTCAATTCTTCCTGCAAGAATTTGAGTCTTCTATTATTCTTCACTCAATATAGTATAGATACATCTATCAAGCGTTAAACCTGGAGGATTTATTGAGCAAATTAACTTTTTGTTTTTCTATTCCATTCTTATGCCTAGATTTCTATTACTATAAGAGTAGCTACACCAAAATTGATACAAGGTTAGTTCTATTGAGTTTACCAAAGGAAACAAAGCTGAGTGTAGTAAGGCATTCATCAAAATCTCCAATTCAGGAGTTTACCATGGTTTTTTTTGTTCCTTTAAGAGCTGACAGTCTAGGTGAAATTAATTTCCACCGTAAGCTTCACTTAATTTAATCTTACACATAAATTCTTTTTATTTTTAAAGGCCACCAAAGTAAAAATACGAGGATAACAATTCAGTTTTCCATGGTGGTTCGTCGATGTCCCTCATATTTAGTACACAAGGCTTTTAATCCTCGCTTCCTTTGGTTTTTTTTAATCAAGTAATTGTCAAACAGAGCAGATCTTGCCGATAATCAAGAGTGTTAATCTCTCCTAATATTTTGGGATCCTTATTTCCTCTTTGTAATTCCTTGATTAGTTAGGTTTACCATATATAGTCTTTGTAATTCCTTGATTAGTTAGGTTTACCATATATAGTCTCTAGTGTTGTTGTATATAACGAGGTCTGTATCTCTATGTAAAGTATCGAAATAAGCTTTCATTCTCTGTTCCATACTTTATCATGGTATCAAAGCTTTGAGAATTTTTTTTCCTAGCTTTGTTCTTTTGAGAATTTTCTTTCCCTGCGCTTATCCTTTAGAGGATTTGTTCTAGTTGATCATTATGGATACAAACAAATTCGAAACTATATCTGTCATATTCAATGGCAGAAATTTTGCACTTTAGGAGTTTCACTTTCAAATCTTTGTTGAAGGAAAAGGTTTGTTTGGCATTCTTGATGGATCTGACACCAAAGCCAGTGATGAAAAGGCCAAGAGCAATTGGAAGACAAAGAATGCACAGGTTATCAGTTGGATGCTTAACTCAGTCGAACCTGACATTGCCCTGAGTCTCCGATCTTTCAACACTACTGTTGCTATATAGGATCATCTCAATGGGATTTATTCTCAGGTAAATCAGTTAAGACAATTTGAACTTGAATATGAAATAGCAAATATTAGTCAAGAGGATAGGGATATTCGTAGTTTTTATGTTGCAATGCTGCAACTTTGGACAAAACAAGATATGATATCCTCTTCAACGATCCCACATACTACATATGCTGAAGTCAAGAAAGAACGAGATCGTAGAAGAGTGATGCAATTCCTCATGAAGCTTCGACCTGAATTTGAGATAGCAAGAGGGACTTTGATCAATCGTGGTAATTTGACTATGGAGTCTGTTTTAGGCGAACTTATTCGTGATGAAACGCGCTTGAAAACACAAGCTCAACTGGACACATAGAATAATACTGATGATTCAATATTTCTTACCTCTCGTGGACTTCAATCAAAACCTAAGACTGGCAACAAAGGAGATCTTCAGTGTAACTATTGCAAAGAATTTAGGCATGTGCAATCTCATTGTCGGAATCGGAATACATGCAATTACTATAAGAAACTAGGCCATATTATTTTGGAGTGTCGAACTTTGAAGAACAAGCAAAGTCAACCTGCCTTTGTTACTATGAATTGTGATCAAAATATAGCGACCACAACAACAGCAAATACTGATGCAATTTCCCTTACACCACAAGCTGTTCAAAAGATGATTCAAGACTCCATGCAAGAGACACTTCTAGGTGTTAATTCTTTTATCTTTTCTGTTGCTGGGTTATCAGGTACATGAAACCAATCCACTCCTTGGTTTCTAGATTTGGCTACCTTTAATCATATGACAAATAAAAAACATGTGTTTACTACTTTAAAATCTTATCCCTTCAATCAATCTGTCACTACTGCCAATGGTAGAAAATTACCAATTGAAGGGGTTGGAACTGCTTGCTTATCAAATTCTTCAAAATCCATTTGCCTTCCAAATACCTTTTATGTTCCTCGATTGATAGCCAATTTGATTTCTGTTGGTCAATTGACCGATCAAAATTGTTGAGTTAATTTTTCTCCTCATGGTTGTCATGTGCAGGACCTTCAACGAAGCAAGTGATTATGAAAGGGCATATACATGGGCGTTTGTTTCACCTTGATCTTGATCTAAAACAAAGTTCTCCATTTTGTCTCACTATCACCCACTCTACTTCCCATCTGACACATACTTGGAATCTTTGGCACCGTCGTTTGGGTCATCCATATGCACGTAGATTAAAGTTTATGTTCACATCTCAACTTCTTCCAGATAGATTGAAGGATAAGTATAATGTTCCACCTAGTTGTCCAACTTGTGTTATTAGCAAATTTGCTAAATTACCTTTTGTTTCTAGTACTACTAAAGTTAATGTACCTTTTGATATTATTCATTATGATTTATGGGGACCCTCACCTATTTTATCTAGACTTGGTTATAGATACTTTATTTTATTTATTGATCATTTTACACGTTTTACTTAGGTATACTTCTTGCGTGCTAAATCTGAATTAGCCAATGTTGCTAAAACATTTGTCACTATGATTGAAACCCAATTGGGGAAGACAATTAAAATCCTTCGGTCTAATCCTGGTGGGGAGTTTTGTACTTCCAAACTTGTTCAATTCTTTGTTGAAAAAGGCATCTTAGCTCAACAATCTTGTCGTGGGACACCCAAGCAAAATGGGGTGGTGGAACGCAAAAATCATGTGGTGGAAATTGCAAGAACTCTTCTCCTTGAGTCTAATGTCCTGTCTCAATTTTGGGTGGAAGCCATACACACCTCTGTTCATCTTATCAATCGGCAACCTACTCCTATCCTTGGCAATCAATCTCCATATTTTTTACTTTTTCATAAAACACCAACTTACATGCATCTCCGTGTTTTTGGCTGTGTTTGCTTTGTTTTGCTTCCACCCCATGAATGCCATAAGTTGTCTGCTAAGGCCTCTAAATGTGTTTTTTTTGGGTACAGTGATAAACAAAAAAGGTACATTTGTTATGATCCTTAATCTTGTCGCATACGGGTTTCTCGTAATGTCTTTTTTTTTTTTTTGAAAACTTGTATTTTTATGTCTCACCTTCCAGTGCATCTGTTCGACATTCTTCCATTTCCATTTTATATAATTTTTTAGATCCTTCTATTTCTAGTTCCTCTAGTGCATTCTTTGCCTCACCCAATTTGTCACTTTCTGATCACGTGCTTAAAGGTCCTCCCCTTGTTGTCCTAAGTTCTGCACCACCGATCATCTCGCCTCCTTTAGAATAATCCACACGCCTCAAATTTGGTAAACCACTTGATCATTTAACTCTTTTTACTAACCTTAATTCTGTTCAAATTCCTTCTACTTATAAACAGGCAATGGTGCACGAATGTTGGAACAAGGCTATGGCTGAGGAAATTAAGGCCTTGACAAACAATCATACTTGGGATTTAGTTCCCCGGCCATCTCGTACTTCTGTCCTAGGTAGCAAATGGGTCTATACTATTAAGGTTAAGCCTGATGGTACTCTCGACCGTTATAAAGCTCGTCTGGTTGCTCAAGGATACAAGTACGAATATTGGATTGATTACGAAGAAACATTTGCTCCAGTTGCCAAAATGACCACCGTCAGAACTCTTCTTGCTATTGCATCTTGTCACCACTGGCCCATGTATCAATTAGATGTTAAAAATGCTTTTCTTCATGGCCATTTGAAGGAAACTATTCATATGGAATGCCCCCCTAGTTATTCTCTTAGTGATACTAATCTAGTTTGCAAACTCAACAGATCCCTTTATGGCCTAAAACAAGCACGGCGAGCTTGGTTTGAAAAATTTCACACTACCATTTGTTTGGTTGGTTTTCAGCAAAGTTCTAATGATCCATCTTTATTCACTCGTCAATCCTCTAATGGCATTGTCGTTTTGCTTCTTTATGTGGATGATATGGTTGTCACGGGCAGTGATCAACCAGGAATTGCCGACTTTAAAAAGTTTCTTCATGATTCCTTTCATATGAAGGATCTTGGTCTTCTCACTTATTTTTTGGGATTAGAAGTATCATACTCCTCTCACAGTCTCTATCTTAAGCAGCAAAATACATCACAGCTCTTATCAAGCTCGCCAACTTGATTGATGATAATGTCTGTTTCACTCCGATGGAGCAAAATCTCAAATTGAAACGTGATGATGGTCCAATTATTTCTGATCCTACCTTGCATCGATGCTTGGTAGGTAGCCTTATTTATCTTACCATCACACGTCCTGATATCTCATTTGCTGTTTAAGTAGTCAGTCAATTTGTTTCTTAGCCTCGACGACATCATCTTTCTACATTTCATCGCATTATTCGCTATTTAAAGGGCACCAGTGACCATGGACTCTTCTTTACTTCCAACACACCTCTTACTTTTACTACCTATTCTGACGCTGACTATGCCGGATGTGTTAACACTTTCCGATGTACAATAGGCTGGTGTGTTTTTTTGGGTGCCTCGCCTATTTCTTAGAAGTGTAAAAAGTAAGAACGAGTATCAAAATCATCTACCGAAGCTGAGTATCGGTTGATGTCTTCCGTCAGCTCTGAAATTGTTTGGCTTCGGCAACTTCTCCTTAATTTTGGTGTTAAATGTGATCAAACATCTGTTCCTTTATTTGGTGATAATACTAGTGCTCTTAGCATTGCCACCAATCTAGTTCTTTATGAGCGCACCAAACACATTGAAGTTAACTGTCATTATATTCGAGAATTGATTCAAGATAAAGTTCTTTCCCTTGTCCATGTTTCATCCCATGATCAGATTGCTGACTTGTTTACTAAACCTATGTCCTTTGCTTGCTATGAGTATCTAGTGGGCAGATTGATGCTTGTTAACACCACTTATCAATTTGAGAGAGGATATCAAACAGAGCAGTTCTTGCCGATAATCAATAGTGTAAATCTCTCCTAATATTCTGTGATCCTTATTTCCTCTTTGTAATTCCTTGATTAGTTAGGTTTACCATATATAGTCATTGTAATTCCTTGATTAGTTAGATTTACCATATATAGTCTCTAGTGTTGTTGTATATAACGAGGTCTGTATCTCTGTGTAAAGTATCGAATATGAGCTTTCATTCTCTGTTCCATACTTTATCAGTAATGCCAGGTACAGCAGTGACAATATTATCATTCTCCAAATAGTTCCTTCATCATATCAGTCCAACATAATTCATCTATAATTTACTACACAATTTTCATCAAACAAAAGTAAAATAGCCCGTGATCAAATGGACTATGCAATTCAAGCTTCTTTGCAATAAGCCTTCGTAGTTCCCTTCTTCCCTTTTTCTTGCTCTCAAGTTTCTTAGTTAATATAAAACAACTAACTATCAAAATGCTCCTTAGTTCAAAGTGTAATCTTACTAATGTAGATTGTGCAGCTAAAACATCAACACACAAATCCTTTAGCATCCACTTTACTCCTGTTCTCGGTTTCTTTCTCACCTACAATCTCCAATTTCTTTTTCTTTTCTTTTTTGCTTTAGTTCCACTCTACCTTTTTTACTCTCATATCTGCCCACCGATTCTTTTCCACAGCTATTATAATCTAACTTAGATAATTTTCCCACAACTGTCTGCTCTATTGACCGCCTCTTCCATGAACTAATAAAATAAAATAAGCGAAGAGTAGACTGCATATTGTACATATCGGTTAACTATAAACTATTCCTTTTCTTATCTTATGATATTAGTGTATGGCTGCTAGATACGATGAAGTTCAATTGATATAAAAAATCTTACCTAAATGACAAATAAATATTTTCATATTCCTAAGTGACCATAGGATGCATTACCTAATCATTACTAACTATATCCCTTCTAGTGCCTTACGCCTAACTCTTCATGAAAATTATAAAAATGAATTCCATGATGTTTCTTAACATTTCTATTCCTATTCTCTAGTATCCGGTTGATGCCACACAAGTACACTAAAATCATGAACAAACCGGTAAGCTCAAACCAGTGTACATAAAGCCATCAGACATGCCAAGGGAAATTATTTAAACCATTATATGTTCAGGGTTTCATCTAAAATATACCTGGATATACTTCATGCCGATATTTAACTCTTCAAAACCATTCATGGGAGGGTTTTACTATCTCTCATTTTTTAAGAAATTTCGTTCTCGAAATTTGTACTTACCTTCATATAGCCTTTAAAATCTAAGATACAAGTCATTAAATATTCTTATGTCTAACTTCAAAAGTGAAAAATAAATCTTAAAGCTACTGTACACTACACGCATGACAGTAAATACAACTATAAAGACACATCAATTCATTACTCGTATAAAAGAATATGGACCTATTCACCTATGTACTAACATAACTCCTCTTTTACTATCAGTATCATATTGTTCTCCTTGACAATTCTATTCTATCTATTTATCCTATACCTCGCCGTTTATCACCACTTATAATAACAGTCAGCAAACTTCTGTTTTTGTGTATCATGCCTTCACCCTTTGTACTACTAAGAATACAACACTTACATACTTCTTTGGAATAGAGCAAAATATTATTTTAATGCCATGCATAGAAACCTTCATGTAAATAAGAAGCTATATTTTAATAGGCTTGGATAGTATTTAAAGCATTTAAAAAGAGTGCATGAAGAAGTTCTTGTACTAGAGTAAGGCCATGAATAAATGTCTTCATGTAGGCTTAAAAATTGAAGTAAAGCATTAATCATTAAATTCAAATGGGACTCATAGAAAAAATCTAATGCGTGTAAATTTTACATGACAGAATGGTTGATGTTATACTTCAAATAAAGAGGGGGTGAATTTAGTTTCTTTTGTAAGACATAAAGTGCATATGACACAGGAAAAAAATGTACTTGTTCTCACTACACTATGACAAACATATACGTATCAGGTATAACTACACCATAACCCTGAAGATAATGGTAAGACTGAAATTTTAAAATAACAAATGACACTTAAGAAATTTATTTTGACAAGTAGAATATTGGAAAACCATTTGCACAAAATAGTTTGAAGACAAGTGACTCACAATACCACTTTCACAAAATGATATTTCGGCGCCAGTGGAAAACTTTATGATAGAATTGTAATAAGAACGAAAAGGGGCTCATGTCTATATTGGAAAGATGCTAAAACTTCAAGTATAAAATCCAGTGGGACTCGCCTTTATGTACTCAGATTTCCTTATGTCTCTCAATTTTACCTACAATAACTTGAGTCATAAATTGTTCTTAAAAACACAGGTCAATTCAATACTTCATCCATCATATAGATTCCTATTTTCTATCAAACATGTAAAACTAGTTTAGCTATTCTCCAATTTGTATCCTTGATTCCTTTTTTATTTGTGTAAGTAACTTAATCACTAAATTTGTAGTTCAAAAATGACTTGAAAAGTTTGGATGTCATCTTACTTTATTTGAAAACTAATTTCATAATTTCATGTTCAACTTACATATCCCACAAATTTGATACAACATTGCAAACTACTAAAATGGATTCCATAATCTATAAATCAAGCCTCACTTAATTAGCTTTATCAAGTACACCTATCTTTCATCTTCTATGTTTAAATTTGTCCATTGGATTTCTTCGACACTAATATTTTTCTATTCAAAAGAAGATATTTACTTATAAGTTTAGATCAAAGTTCTAGCTACGTTACAAAGTTCTTTTTCTTCTTCACCTCACTCACAATTTTTCCTTAACATTCTTTCATATCAGTTCTTAGGCAACATCAACACATAGCAAGGTCAAACACATTCCTTTACAAACATTTCTCTTCTTTCACAAGTTCGCTACCATTCCTTACCATCATACCTAAGTAGTCACAAATTCAATTTCTTCCAAAACTATTAACCTAACTCTTCTCCCAGAACTAGTAACCTAATGCTGTGATATTAATTGTAACACCTCTAATTTTCCAGTTAAGGTAAGCCTTGTATTGTTGGATGTCGCCTCGTCTAATCTCACAAATAATAGATCTTTATAACAAGTCAAAACTTAAAATCATACTATCTCAATTACATTCGTAAAGAATCACACATAAATTACACAAAACATTACACATTTCCTCAAAATAGTTTACATCATCATGGGTTTCTAAAGCTTTATACATTCATCCAAACTCAAGCTTAATGTACAAACAATTTACATTATATCAACTCTAGGAATTCAAAACACTACTTTATATTATATAATCTGTCTCTACCATCATGCTTCTGTTGTGCTTTCACTTGATCGCTAAGCTACAAAATGGAACCTAAAATAGAAGAGCATAAAGAAACGTGTGAGTGCAAAAAACTTAGTGCGTCCTATGTGTGCTAATGTTTTCTAGTGAAAACATGGAAAAAAAGTTTTATTGAGCTTTTCTACTGAAAACAACTCAGAAATGACTGATGAAAACCCTATCTTCTGAAACTCATTCATGTTTTGAAATCGAAATTTTTTAACTATTAACACCCCATGATTTATAAATGTAGTCACAATCCACCTCAGATTTTACCGGCTCTTTTTTACTTGCAGTAGTATGGGATTTTCCTCACCATCTCCCCTCATGACGAGGTTGGCAAGGGTTGATCACCAGTATAGTACAGGATTCCCCCTTCTTATAGTCCCTTTACAATGAGATTGGTAAAGATTGATCACAGATTGGGTATTCCGTCCAAGATCAACCAGTGGTTAGAGCATAAAGACATCTAAGTGTCTCGCATAGTTTACTTAGTTGCAAATGCATTGGGACAATGCAAGCCGGGGATATGGTTAATTCCAATATCCTGTTGTCTCATTTGGAGTAAGATGAATCATAGAATTGGAACTTGATTACTTAGATCATTTATCTCTAATGTAAACTAGTACAAAGGTCAAAGCCCTTGCTGAGCACTCAACGTCTTTACTAATTCCAAATACTCCATCCAAACTTCAGAAAGAAAGTAGCTTTAGGTACGTATCTCTAGTAAAACTTATTGTCGTACCATGTGAAATATTCTTAAAGTTTCTCATATAATAATGTAAGGTATCTCATACATATCATATATAGCGCAGCGGAAAAATAAGAATAAGATACCATCCCAGGATCCGCATATGTGTGAAAAATAAGACATAAAGAGAAGAAGATCACCTTTCTAGTGAGTTCCTGTCATTAAAAATTTTCCTTTCTCGTCTGAGGCGCAATCCGGCAATTCTCTTAGTGAAACACCATGAGAGAGAGAGAGAGAAGAAAAAGAGAAGGGTTTTTCGGGAATCATTCTACAATTTGGTTTGGTGCATATCTCACATATATCACCAAAAAAAAAAAAAAAAAAAAAGGAACCGAAAACCCTTCATCTTAGGATTCTAAAACAATTAGAATTCCGTAATTGAAATTGGAAACACCAAGTTTTCACAATTATAATTTAGCCCATAAATTATAACTAATTATAATTTGACCACAACTAATTCTCTTTCTCGCAATTAACCCCATTATGTTGTCAAATAACATTTTGAGTATATAATCCTCTACTGTGTGTGACCTATTAGGTTTCCCAATCAATTGGTAGCGAACATGAATTAATTTAAACATCTTTGAGATTAATAATTCATAATTAATTAGAATTAATTATATTAATTCTAATCAGGATTGGTTTATTAATTCATCAATTAATAAACCCATATTCTCAGATCATGCGCGGTATCTAGCAACATATCATGATCACCCAAGAGTTCAGGAAGTCAAGTAGCTTGACATTAATCATTCAATAACAAACTATAATGCCATTAACTCATTTCACCATACAATATCTCATTCGGTTTGGAGTACGGAATTATTGCCCACTCCTTCCAAAATATATTAATTCTGGCCCGAATATAATAGTACTTATACTAGGAACCTACTACTCTAGATGTGTATCAATTGGAACTGTTTCCAATACACAATCGCCTTGGCCAAAGACTTCTCGAGTAGTAATTTCTACAAGTGGCCATGAGATATTTGCCCCTACTATTAGGAGTGGTGAATCATTTATTGACCCTCTCAACTACTTTCGTTTACTTCATAATATACCCAATATCTATCCCATAGGTAGCCCTTGATCTAGCTCCAGAGATTGGAATGAAAGCACAATGCTCAGCAAACAAAGTTCCTTGGAGATCTCAAATCTAAGGATAGTTGCATGTTTGCTATAATGAGATTTTTATCACTAGCACTAAATAGTTATCCATGTGATTATCTCATAGCTAGGTCATCCAATGTACTTGTTCTATTAACAAGCATCCACGTGTTAACTTTGAGTATCTCAATATTCATGGATATGAGAAACACCGCATGATCAAATCAGGAAGTCTAACACATACTAGTCTTAACATATTAATGATGTCCTGTCTTATTAATACTACAACTATAGACTATTTAAATACTAACACTATATAGTGTAGTAGGAATCTCATATCATGATCTCTATCATGATTTCATTAACATAGTGTTGTACTAGGGACTTTATCTAATAGTTATATTACATAAAAATAAATAAAAGAAACTATAAGATAAATAATGCCTTTTATTAAAATAAAATGTGTCATATACAATGTACAAGTGATTGCCTTTAGGGCATAATACTAACAAACTCCCACTTGCACTAGAGCCAATCATTCATGTATCTAATACCGAATGACTCAACATGCCTATCATGTTTCTTTTGGGATAGTGCTTTTATAAGCAGGTCAGCTATGTTCTCATCTGTGGAAACTCTCTCTATCATTACATCATTCCTATCTATGATCAACTGGATCAGATGATAGCGTCGTAGTACATGTTTGGATTGTTGGTGAGACTGTGGCTCCTTTGCTTGTGTAATGGCTCTGTTGTTGTCACAATACAAAGATATTGGACCAATAACGCTAGGAACCACACCCAATTCCATCACGAACTTCTTGATCTAAATAGCCTCCTTAGCTGCTTCAGAAGTGGCGATGTACTCAGCTTCTATCGTAGAGTCGGCAATAGTCTCTTGTTTGGAACTCTTCCAACTTATTGCCTATCCGCACAATATAAACATGTAATTGGATTGTGATTTGAAATTATCTTTGTTAGAATGAAAACTAGCATTAGTATACTTTTTTATTTTCAAATCACCTTCTCCATATATTAAGAACACATCCTTAGTCATTCGTAAGTACTTAAAGATGTTATTTACAGCCGCCTAATGACCCTCACCAGGGTCAGATTGGTATCTGCTCATCAAACTGAGAGTACAAGATACATTGAGCCTTGTACATATCATAGCGTACATGATAGATCCAACTGCTGAAGTATATAGAATCTTACTCATATGATCCGTTTCAACTTGTGTCTTGGGAGGCATCGACTTTGAAAGGCTTACACCATGTGACATGGGTAAGAATCCCTTTTTGGATTGATCCATGCTAAACCTCTTTAGCACTTTATCTATGTATGTAGACTGTGAAAGACCTAGTAATCTTTGGATCTATCTCTATAGATCCTTATTCCAAGAATATAGGTTGCTTCACCAAGATTTTTCATGGAGAATTGTTTGGACAACCAAACTTTAACCATTTGCAAGATAGGTATATTTTTTTCCTATTAGCAATATGTTATCTACATAAAGTAATAAGAAAACGATTGCTCTCCCACCGACCTTCTTGTATACACAAGGCTTATCCATGTTTTGAATGAAACCAAACTTTTTGATTATTTCATCAAAACGGACATTCCAACTCTTAGAAGCTTTCTTAAGTCCATAAATAGATCTTTACAGCTTACACACCTTTGTTCTATCATTGGATGTGAAACCTTCAGGTTGTGTCATATACACTTCCTTAGTCAGATTTTCATTTAGGAAAGCTGTTTCACATCCATTTGCCAAATCTCATAATCATAATGAGCAGCAATGGCTAGGAGTATCCTGATGGATTTTAACATGGCTACTGGCAAGAAAGTTTCGTCATAGTCAATACCATGTTGTTGACGATAACCCTTTGTCATTAGTCGTGCTTTATAGGTAACTACGTTACCATCTATGTCTGTTTTCTTCTTGAAAACCCACTTGCACCTCATAGGTTTAATTCCTTTGAATGGATCAACCAAAGTCCATACTTGGTTGTCGTACATGGAATGCATCTCTGACTTCATGGCTTTAAGCCATTTGCCAGATTCTAAATTGTTCAGAACATCCTTGTAGGGAGTAGGCTCATCTTCATCTATGAGCAATACGTCATTGTGATCACTAATGAGAAATCCATATCTCTCAGGTACCACATGTATCCTACTAGACCTACGAGATTCTTGTGTAGTAGAAGGTTCATCTATTCTTTCAATAGATGTGGGATCAGACGATTGATCCTTGTTTGTTTGATCTTCTTGAACTTCACTAAGTTCAATTTTACTCCCATTGTCCTCTATGAGCATGTGCTCCTTCTCTAAGAAGACGGCATGCTTCAAAACAAATACTTTATTTTTGGAAGGGAGGTAAAAGTAATATCTGAAAGATTCTTTTGGATATCCCATAAATAAACACTTGTTAGAATTACAATCAAATTTGTCTGACTGTGGCCTTTTGACAAAGGCAGGACAACTCCATACTTGCAAGTGAGATAACTTTGGTTTCTTACCACAGAACATCCCAAATAGGGTAGAATCAGCCGATTTTGTCGGAACTCTATTTAGTATATTAACAGAAGTCTCTAGTGCATACCCCCAAAACGATTTTTGTAGGTCTGCAGAAGCCATCATGGTCCGTGCCATGTCTAGAAGGGTTCGATTCCTTCTCTCAGATACACCGTTATGTTGAGGTGTATGTGGTGGAGTCCATTGAGATAATATCTCATTATCTCTAAGATAACTCAGAAACTCTTGGCTCAAGTATTCTCCACCTCAGATCTTAGAGTCTTAATATTTTTACCAAGTTATTTTTCTATTTCATTCTTGAAGTCTTTGAACTTATCAAAGGCCTCAGATTTGTATTTCATTAAATACAAATACCCGTGTCATGAGAAATCATTGATAAAGGTTATAAAATAGTTATAACCTCTTCTTGCTTGTATTGACATTGGGCCACATACATCAAAATGTATGAGTTCTAATAACTCCTTGGCCCATTCTCCTTTTCCTGGAAAAGGAGTTTTAGCCATTTTACCTAGTAAACAAGACTCGCATGTGCCATATGATTCATAATCAAATGACCCTAAGTCACTAAGTTTGTGTAACTTAGAAACACGATTTTTGTTTACATGGCCTAAACGATAATACCATAAGTAAGAGATGTTAGAGTTATCTATTTTAGGTTTCTTATTGTTTATATTGAGTATTGGATTATCCAAGTCTAGAACATATAAACCATTAACCACAGTTGTTGAATCATAATGAATATCATTCAATGAAAAAGAACAACATTTAACTTTAAATATCGAATGAAATCCATTTAAGTCTAAACATGCAACTGAGATAATGTTTTTTATTAAAACTGGTACATAATAATAGGTTTGTAATTCTAGAACTAATCTTGAAGGCAAGTTCAACTCGTATGTCTCCACAACAAGTGTAGCAACTTTTACCCCATTTGCGGTATGTAGGTCCATGTCGTCTTTCTCTAGCCTTCTACTGCTCTTTAGTCCCTACAAGTTATTGCACAAACGAGATCCATATCTAGTATCTTATACCCATATCTTATTTCTAAAGGCAGTATTTATCTCAATCAGAAACATATCCAGAGTAGAAGTAGAAGTGCTTGCAAACTTCTCCTTCTACTTCTTGTCCTTAACGGTCTCCAAGTAGGCTTTGCAATTGCGCCTCCAGTGGCCCATCTTGCCACAATGATGGCATAGGCCCTTAGTAGTAGCGTCCTTCTTATTCACACCACCTTTGGGCTTCATGAGAGCCTTCTTCTTTTTCTTTTGAACTTTCTTCTTAAAAGAAGAAGATTCTACCATTAAAAATGCATTGGAATCCTTTTTCATGGAGGACTCCGCAGTTTTGAGAAGATTGATCAACTCAAGAATGGTGGACTCAATCTTGTTCATTTGATAGTTAATCACAAATTGTGAGAAACTATTAGGTAAAGACTATAGAATTAAGTCAATACTTAAGTCATGATCTATCGCGAACCCGAGAAATCTAAGCTTCTCTATCAAGCCCAGCATTTTCAGCCCATGAGTGGCCATAGAAGAACCATCTGCCATTTTGCAATGGAATAGTTATTTCGAGATCTCGTATCTCTTAGTTCTGGCTTGGGCGTCAAACAGCTCTCGAAGATGTAGTATAATAGATTGAGCATCCATATGCTCGTGCTGTTTTTGCAGCTCGGGAGTCATGGATGCTAGCATAATACATGATGCTATATCACTATCCTCTTTGTGCCTTTTGTGGACAACATGCTCATCAACATAAGCATCTTGAGCTGGTAGTGGCGGAATAGGAGCATCTAGCACGTAGAGCAACTTTTTCGACTTGAGAACGATTCTCAAGTTTCTATACCAGTTAAGGTAGTTGCATTTGGTTAACTTGTTGGTTTCTAAGATGCTATGTAGGTTTAGGTTTGTTGACATGATGCAAATGTCCTAAATGTAAAGGTAGAGAGGATTAGCTACTGTATATGCATATGAAAGGCAAATAATTAGGACTTTAATTAGACGCATTTTTACTCCACTATTTTATCCAAACCAATAGCCCCCACTACTGATTCGGGAAAGCCTGTTGGAAGTTTTCCTAGTGGACCAGTATCCAAATTCCTCAAGAGTAACCTTGGGTTTGCCTAACAAGTCACCCTTGAGTTCATTGGTAGGTATCAATACCAATTACATCGTATGTAATTACCAGATTATTGGGTGATTGATAACTTTTAATCTTAAAACCTTTTGGGCTACCCCAAATTTTTCTCTAAATTTCTTTATGCTTGAGTTTGCCCAATCGGAATAAAGAATTTAGTTAAACCCGACCTATTAATCAGGAATTTAATTCCATAGCTTGAACATGCCCGATGTTGAGTAGGCTTAGGTTTGCCCAACAATCTGGTCCTGAAAAAGGACTCTCATTCTTACTATATTAACAGAAGGAATTAGGTTTAACATTAATTGAAGGATTTGTTCCTTTTAGTGATTTCAATAAATGATATGCATAAAAATCAATAAATCACAAAATTGATAATCATGGTAATAAAGCGATTACGTGGTATGGTTATGGACTTTACCCTAAATTAATTCCGTTGATCCATAAAAGAAATTAATATAGTTAACGTCATGCATGATTTAAGTAGAAGGTCTTACCTTCTCGCCTTGTTTTGGTTTCCATCTCCAAAATAAAATAATTCTATTCCCATCTAACCTATGTAAACTAATTACATAATTTCCCAAGGAGAAAAAACCTCGAGTTTCATTCGAGGCGAGTTAGATGAGAAGAGAATTACACAAGAATTCTATAGAAGACATGACACGCATGCCCTATTTCGTAAAAACCAAAACTGTAAAATGTATGAACAGATATAATTGGTTTTAGTCCATAACTATCCACCATGCCATTAATTATGCTTAAACAAAATAAACATATAATTTTTATTATTCGAAAATCACTATTTTGAAAAAATTAAACAAATTCTAAAATTAATATTTTAGAAAAATACATCAATTTTAAATTTTCAAAATCATTATTTTGAAAATAAAATTGTTTATCTCAAAACTAATTTTGAGAAAATGCTTTAGAGTCTCATCTCTGGTAGAGAAGATTTTATTTTATTACCTCTCATCAAATGAGATTTTTCCCTTTCAAAATTATATTTAAAAAATTTATTAATTGCTGGAATGTCTTGAAATAGGACCGAACCAGTGCCGGTTAGAAGCCCGAGGCGGCGCCGGTTGTAGTCTGGTTTTAAGAAAATTTTTCCAGAAATGATTTCTGGATGTTACGGAATAGCACAGAACTGGCGCTGGTTATGGGGCTAGAGCCAGCGTCGGCTGCAATTGGGAAGAGGTGGCGATTTTTGAAAATTTTTTCCAGAAACAATTTCTGGAGCCCTTATCTTCTACAATGGTTTAGTGAGAACAATTCTTAGTAGAATTTTCTTTTGAGGCTTAAAACAACAACCAATTTGTTAGTTTAAACAAAACAAAACAGAAAATTAAATTCACAGGATGAAACGGAAGACAATCAACACATGTTCAAGAAAATGTTTTTCTGCAAAAACTTGCAGCACATAAAGAAAACATTTTTTTTTCAAAATATGCTGTGACTATTACACAATCATATTGTGCTACGGACTTAACCCACAATGCTCGAAACAGTTTTGACTCGAGTGAAAATAATTTTTCACTGTGAACAGAGACAAACACGAATACATGAAACCAGCTTTCATGCAAAACAATGCCTGCAAACCACACATAGCAAGGCTTTGATATCACTGTAAGGTATCTCATGCATATCATATATAGTACAGTGAAAAAAATAAGAACAAGATACCATATCAAGATCCGCATATATGTAGAAAACAAGATATAAAGAGAAGAAGATCACCTTTTAGTGAGTCCCTATCATTAAAGTTTTTCCTTTCTCATTGAGGCACGATCCAGTAATCCTCTTGATCAAACACCACAAGAGAGAGAGAGAAGAAGAAGAAGAAGAAGAAGAGAAGGGTTCTTCGTGAATCACTCTACAATTTGGTTTGGTGCAAATCTCACATATATCACCAAATAAAAAAAAATAAAAAAAAGGAACCGAAAGCCCTTCATCTTAGGATTCTAAAACAATTAGAATTCCCTAATTGGAATTGGAAATATCAAATTCTCACAATTATAATTTAGCTCATAAATTATAACTAATTATAATTTGGCCACAACTACTTCTCTTTCTCACAATTAACCCCACTATATTATCAAATAACATCTTGAGTGTACAATCCTCTATTGTGTGTGACCTATTAGGTTTCCCAGTCAATTAGTAGCGAACATGAGTTAATTCAAACGTCTTTGAGATTAATAATCCATAATTAATTAGAATTAATCATATTAATTCTAATTATGATTGATTTATTAATTCATCAATTAATAAACCAATATTCCCAAATCATGAGCGGTATCTAGCAACACATCATGACCACCCAAGAGTCCAGGAAGTCAAGTGGCTTGACATGAACCCTTCAATAACAAACTACAATGCAATTAACTCCTTTCACCATACAATATCTTATTCAGTTTGGAGTACGGAATTAGTGCTAACTCCTTTCAGAATATATTAATTCTGGCCCGAATATAATAGTACTTGTACCAGGAACCCACTACTTTAGATATGCATCAATTGGAACTATTTCCAATACTCAGTCACCTTGGCCAAAGACTTCTCGAGTAGTAATTCCTACAAGTGGCCATGAGATATTAGCCCCTACTATTAGGAGTGGTGAATCCTTTATTGACCCTCTCAACTACTTTCGTTTACTTCATAATATAACTAATATTCATCCTATAGGCAGTCCTCAATCTGGCTTCAGAGATTGGAATCAAAGCACAATGCTCAGCAAACAAAGTACTTTAGAGATCTCAAGTCTAAGAATACATGTACGTTTGCTATAATGAGATTTTTATCATTGGCACTAAATAGTTATCCATGTGATTATCTCATATCTAGGTCATCTAATGTACTTGTTCTATTAACAAGCATCCACGTGTTAATTTTGAGTATTCAATACTCATGGTTATAAGAAACGCTGCTTGATCAAATCAGGAAGTCTAACACATGCTAGTCTTAACACATTAATGATGTCATGTCTCATTAATACTACGACTAGGGACTATTTAAGTACTAAAACTATATAGTATAGTAGAAATCTCATATCATGATCTCTATCATGATTTCCTTAACATAATGTTATACTAGGGACTTTATCTAACAATTATATTACATAAAAGTAAACAAAAGAAATTGTAAGATAAATAACGTCTTTTATTAAAATAAAATGTGTCATATACAACGTACAAGTGATTGCCTCTAGGGAATAACACTAACAAATAAATCATCCATTAAATATAAGAGAAATAACATTATCAAGTGAACTTGGAAAAACAAGGAAGTAAGGTGAAGTAGCTAGTTAAGAATTGAGTATCAAGATTTGATCAAACTTTGAAAATGAGGTTTTAGATGAAAATAGCAAACGACATTTGAAAGGAAATAGCAAGCTTTGAAATGAAGGATCTTTGAAATGGATAGCAAATTCTAAAAGCATTTTGTAAGAAATGCATCATTTAAAATTGAGGAACATGAGGCCATTTTGAAGGAGCAAGCTTTGTAATATATTAAATGAAGAATCTTTAGCCACAATAAGGTATCAAGGTTTAAAAATAAGTAACTTGTGTTTGAAAGGAGAAAATGGCTTCAGGTAGCATGTTCAAATAGCTTTATTTCTTTTGAAAGGAATATAATATACATGCGGTCAACATTTGGGGAATTCAAAAAGTGTACTTGTTTGTACAACTTAATGATATATACACAAGTATTAGGAAAATCGTGACTTCTAATGGTTGTCATATCCATGTGCTTGGTGCAAAAGAGACAAGATATTATTTCTCACGGTAATGATATATGTAGAAAACTTTCAGCTAGAGCAACTACGATTTTCCCGTCATACAAAAACATGTGGAAAACAACTCATGTTGAATACAAAAAGGATTTTATGCACCATAAATAATTGGGTATTCAAAATGACAATTCATGCATTGCTGAATGATAAAAACCATCAGCTAGAGTAAATCAATAATATAGATATATTCATGTTTGATGAGAAACAACATGGAAAACAAACTCTGTTTTAAACTTAAAAGGGACTCAACGTGTTTTCTTGCCTTGGTCTCCTCAAGTGGGTTTGTTCCTTTCTCAATTCTTTCTGCAAGAATTTGACTATTCTATTATTCATCACTCTATATGGAATAGATATATCTATCAAGAACTAAAATAAGAGGATCCATTCAATAATTTAACGTTCTTATTTATATTTCATTCTTTTGCTTGGAGTTTTGTTACTATAAGAGTATCTATACCGAAACTAATATAACATTTAGTTCTATTAAGTTTGTCAAAGGAAACAAAGTTGAGGTTAATAGAGCATTCATCACAATCTCCAATTCTGGATTTTACCATGGTCTATATCTTCCTTTAAAAGGTAACAGTCTAGGTGAAATTAATTTCTGCCTTAAAGCTCAGTTAATTTAATCTTACACCTAAATTCCTATTATTCTTAAAGGCCACCAAAGCAAATATCTGAGGATAATAATCCTATTTTCCATGGCAGTTCGTCGATATCCCTCAAATTTAGTGGATAAGGATTTTAATCCTCACTTCCTTTGGTTTCCTTCAATCAGGTAATGCCAGGTACAAACGTGACAATATTTTCTTTCTCCAAATAGTTCTTACATCATATCAATCTAACGATACTTTATCTATAGTTTACTACACAATTTTCATCAAATAAAAGTATAATAGTCAGTGATCAAATGGAGTGCACAATTCAAGTTTCATTGCAATAAGCTTTCTCAGTTCCATTCTCCCCTTTTTCTTGCTCTCATGTTTCTTAGTCAATATAGAATAACAGATTACCAAAAATGCTCCTTAGTTTAAAGTGTAGTCTTGCCAAAATGTTAACAGATTGTGTAGCCAAAATATTATTAATGTTATCCCCTAGAGGCAATTACTTGTATATTATATATGACATATTTATTAATAAAAGATATTCTATATCTTTTAATTTAATTAATTATTTCACGTTTATGTGTATAAATTTAATAGATAAAGTCTCTAGCATAATGTATAATGTTAAGGAAATCATGATATGAGATTCCTACTACTTTATGTAGAACTTGCGCATAAATTATCCTTAGTCATAATATTAATGAGATGGGACATCATTAATGTGCTAAGACTAGCACGTGTTATATTTCTTAATTTGATCAAGCGGTAGTTCTTACATCCGCGAGTACTATAATACTCAAAGTTAATACCTAGATGCTTGGTACTTGAACAAGTTCATTGGATAACTTAACTATAAAATAATCACATGGATAACTATTTAGTCCAGTGATAGAGTCTCATTACAGTAAATGTACAAGTTTTCTTAGACTTGAAATCTCTAAAGTACTTTGCTTATTGAGCATTATACTTTGATTTCAATTTCTAGAGTCCTTACAAGACTACCTATGGGATGGATATTGGGTATAATATGAAGTAACAAAAGTAGTTGAGAGTGTTAATAAAGAATTCGTTGCTCCTAATAATAGGGGCATATATCTCACGGCCACTTGTAAGAATCATTACTTGAGAAGTTTTTGGCGAAGACAACTATTAGTTGGAAATAGTATCAATTGATACACATGTTGAGTAATAGATTTCAGAAACAAGTACTAATAAATTCGGGCTAGAATTCATTATATTCTAGTAGGAGTTAGCACTAATTCCATACTCTAAAACCGAATAAGATATAGTATGGTGAAAGGAGTTTATTGCACTGATATTTTGCTATTGAAAGGTTCTAATATGATCTTTGGAAGCTCCAAACTTGTGGATTAAACTCAAGAACAAGAACCCTAACAAAGTCACACACAAGAATACCAAAATGCAAAGAAATTAACACTCTTGTGATAATGTGAATATAGCCTACTTAAAAAATATCCTAACACCCTAATCTAACTATAGATTAGAACACCAAGGATAGGAACTTGAAGGCACCTTACTGAATCCTATCAAACACACTAGGCAACCTAGCACATAGAATAGAGATGAAGTTGAGATTATCCCTTAAGATTTAGAAACAAGATCAAAGGTGGAACTAAATTCTTTGATTTAGTCTTGATGTTTAATGGAATCACCCATGAGGATCACCCTCAAGAACTCTCTTTCTAGAGAGAAAATCTGAATTCTCCTTCCTACAATACCAAAGTTGTTTTTACAAAGTTATAAGAGCATATTTATAGTGTCCTTGACCTAAACTACTTAACCAACTAAAAATAAATATTAAATAGCTTAAATACATGTTTTGAGACGCTATTACATGCCTTAAAATAGGTTAAAACATAATAAAAGTCATGGAAATAAAATTACAACTGAAAAGGCTGAAAACAAGAAAAATTGCAAAAGTTCGAAACTGGCCAGGATAAGGCCGGCGCCTAGTCGGTCTCTTGGAGGTGGCGCCGGGTCCAATTTGGAGGAATAGTTCTTGTACACAAAAGTCAGAACAAACAAACAAGCTTTTTTCAGTCTATAGTTGGCGCCGGTTCTGGCTGCTGGGGTTAATGCCGTGTTTGTTCTATTGTAATAGTACCTACGTCAAAAGCTGAAGAATTTTTGCAGATCACAGCCGGTGCCTAGTCGGTCGATTTGGGCCTGTACTGGGCCAGCTCTAGGCAGGCTCTCTTGTTTTGTTACACTCCAATTCCCTGTTAATTTGACCATTATCTCATTTCCATGTATTCCCTTAATCTTCGAAATGAAATGTTGGTTGTTTTGAGCTCTTTTTGTTACTCCTTTGGATATCAATCCTTGTTTCAATATTTGCGTGATTCTCCACAAGGATTGTTACTTATATTGTGCATCTTTTGGCCCTCCTTTTATTTTCCACTCCTTCATCATTCTCTTGACCCTTGGTTTGTTAGCTTGGTTGGCCTTAAACTCCTGTTGAAACCTCTTAAAAATGGATCTCACCCAAGGTGCTATAAGCTGTGGCTTGGATTTCTCTTTGTCTTCTTTTGAGTGGCCTTCGTGCCTAGGGCAATTCCTATCATTTCCCCCTTCTTGAAAAGGATTCATCCTCAAATCAAAACCTGTATAAGAATTGAAACAAAAGAGTTTTTGTGAAAGTAAAATGTCATGGCTTTGTACCTCATTATTCTCTATACTTTCTCTTTTCACTACCTACATTTTCCCTCTCATTTTACCTTCTCTCGCTTTTCTTCTTTTGTCTTCCTGTTTGCCTTTCTTTTTTTTTTCTCTCCAACTTGAGGTGGTCACTATCCTTTCAAGCCTATCTTCATTATTTTCCTCAATTTTTATCTCTCTTTCTTCTCTCACCTCAACCTCTTATTCCCCCTTCTTTTGTTCTTCCCTTTTCTCTCCTTTTTTCTCCTTATTTCTTTTCTCACTCATCTCTTTTTTCCCCTCTCATTTCCCACTCTCTTTTCCTTTTTTTTTTCCCCTCAAGATATTTTGATTTCTCAAAACCTCACTAGGGGATAAGGGAAGTAGAGTGATTTTCTTTTCATCTTTCTTTAAAGAATAAGTGTTCCTCTTCCCTTTATGGACCACATCTTTATCAAACATCCAAGTTCTTCCCAACAAAATATGCCCTACATGCATGGGAAATACATCACCAACCACTTTATCCTCATACGTCCCCATATCAATGGCAACTTTGGCTTGTCTCCACAGTTGTTCAACCATTGTAACTTATAGGGTCTAGGGTGTTTCAAGGTTTCTATTCCTAACTCCTCCATTAATATAGCACTAATCACATTTTTACAACTCATTCCATCAATGAGGACACCATATGGTTTTTGCTTGATTAGACACCTTGAAAAAAATATATTCTCTCTTTGCGAATTTTCTCCTTCTTCCACACCCTCACAAGCATTTTCAACTTCCATTTCTACGCCAATAAACGCACATGGTTTCTCAAGTATATTCTTATCTCTTCCATCCACTCTATCTCTTTCACTAGATTTCGTGTCATTTTGTGAAGTTGAACTAGATGCTTCATTCTTACTAGTTTCACTCATTTTTATTTTACTTTTTCGCCACCTCTAGCCAACTCCTTTTTTTCTCCTTTTGTGGATCTGAGCTTTCTCCCACTTCATGAATACTTGAAGAACTTGGGAACATTCATCTATAGCATGCATTTGCTCCCCCTCTACCCCATTCCTTGAATGTATTTGCATTTCAACAAATTCTAATCTATTTTGCTTAACTCCATCTTGCTCATTCTCCTCTAACACTCCCAATGTGTTTGACTCATCCTCTAGAAAGAATAGAATGTTGTAAAATTCCTTAGTCTCCCTGTTTGTTGAATTCAATGGTTCCACGTCTTCTCTTCATCATCACTAAGCTTTTCATCAATCTCATCATCATTTTTCTCAATTTCTTTGTGCACTACTTCTTCATTTTGATTGAGCATTCCTTGGTACTTGGCCTCATTTTCTAGCTTTCCCTCCATCTCAAAGGGGAGCCATGGACGGGAAAAAAACAGAGAAAAATAAAATTAAACGCGAGCCATAAAGGCCATGCGGAAGCGTGAGGATCATACCTTTGCGTTCCTTAACCCTCCTAGGTTGCGTAGGAACAGATTAAACGGCTGGAATCGCCTCGCTTTGCACACTTGAAGGAGCTTCCGGTTGAACACCCGCTAGCCTTCGACTTCGCCTTGTTTGCATTAACGCCTAGCTCTCCAGCTCTCGGGATATTCTTCAGCCTAACCTCTAGTTGGTGAACACAATGGGAAAGAGAAACAGTCTCAATTCTCCTTGGTTCTTTCGCTATTGATTAGCAAAGTCCAAGGAGAAACTAAGAAGAAGAAACGTGAGAGAGAGCAGAGAGAGAGACGGCGTGAGTCTCTTGAGACAAGGGAAAAATTAGGTTTTTTTTTTCTTTCAAAAAGTTGTTTTTGAGTTAGCCTTAACTAGGTCTCTCAATCTCTGATAAACATATCCCCGGGATTTCAAAATACCCGGATGTTATCCTGAGAATCAGTTTGGCCTAATCCTAAACTCCTCTTAACCGTATCTGGAAAAAAACCCTAAGGTCCAAGCTATTGGACCAAATAAATATTTATTATTTTTCTTGGACCCAAAAGGCCCAAAATAATAAATATTAATTATTTATTTTCTGGGCTTACATAAGTAACCCAATGAATAATTAATGAGCCCAAATGAACCATAATAATTAATCTTTAATTATTTATTTCTTGGGCCTATATAAATAACCCAATAAATAATTAAACATTAATTATTTCCCTAATTTAAGCCAGGTTAATTTCTTAATTATTCATAACTGGACCTAGGCCCTGAATAATTAATTAACCAAATAAATTAGATAATTAATTTCTCTCAACTCCTATTTTATTTATTTATTTATTTTATTCCAATCCAATAATAAATTAGACTTCCTGAATAAAATAAAATAAAACAAAATAAAATAAAATCCTCTTCAACTGAGACCAATTCCTCAACCCAAAAATAGTTAGGGCTTACGGGCTATCCCGAGGACCAAAAAGACACATCTTCTTGGCTGCTAAAATGACCAAAATACCCCTGCTATATAAATAGCTGTATTTTGCATTTTAAATATTTCCTAATATCACCATAAGGAAATATTGACCCCAAGGACAATGCCGCATTCGCAAAGTCTCCAACCTACAGGTGAAATGACTAAAATACCCCTCTACACATCGCCGTACATTTAGAGAGGAAGAAGTGTACTAACACCCCCCTAAATGACATCTACCATCCTTAGACTTCTAGTCCAATGATCCACGACTTCCTAGAGTGTTTCCGCTTTCCAAGGGAGCTACCCTAAAGCAAACATCCAAGTCATGTTTCCCAGGGCCCTGGATAATTTAGACCATTCAGACAACCATAAGGGGCGATATAGTGCAGAAACTATCTTGTATAAGTTCTGTCTTAACTAACTAGTCACACATACCCAACATGCAAGTATATTGGCCCTATGATAGAACCTCAACTACAGCAAATCAAAGTATATGCTTCCAGCTTCGCTAGACCACCAACTCATACTCAAGTCGTAGAGTACTAGTCCACGTTGTAGCGGTAGTAGTCTAGGTTTCTACCATATAGTACTTTGAGAAACCCCTACTACAGGTTCTGTTCTACGTATTCGAAATACGCTTATGTCATGAAGTGAGTGGACTACCCACTGGCTAAAGGTAAGCCATTCCCCATTTGGAATTCATAACATAATAACCTAAACATGATGAGGTTCCCAGTCTCATCAATAGGTTAAGAACAAATGTTTATGTGTTAAATAACTCGTGATCCATACCTCACTGTGAAAGACCACCATTCACATTGATCACTTATTTAAACACAATGGGTCTGTTCCAAACGAAAATCGTGCACAAACAAAAAGTAAATTCACAAACAATTTCTGAAAATAAATTCTTTTATTAAATAATTCAATTTTACATTAGAAACCCAGTCTAAGAGGGCATACAATCCAACAATCTCCCACTTGCACTCTAAGACTAGGTAAGTCCATAGGTGCCCACCCTTATGGCGTCTAAGTGTCTCTTGAAGACTCTCTCAGCCAAAGGCTTGGTGAATGGGTCTGCTAGATTGTTTTCTGAGGTAATATGCTCCACCACGACTTCCCGTCTCTCCCGGATCAGGTGGTACTTCCTCTCGATGTGTTTCCCCTTCTTGTGGTTCCGAGGCTCCTTAGATTGCGACACTGCTCCAGTGTTGTCGCAATACATCACAACCGGCCTGTCCATATGTGGTACAACTCCAAGTTCTGAAAGAAACTTCCGGAGCCAGATTGCTTCCTTGGACGCTTCCGAAGCTGCCACATACTTAGCTTCCATGGTTGAGTCAGCAATACAAGATTGCTTGATACTCCTCCATGAAATTGCTCCTCCAGACAAGGTGAAGACATATTCACTAGTGGATTTTCTCTCATCCTTATCCGCCTGGAAGTCTGAGTCTGTGTATCCTGCAGGAACCAAATCATCAGCCCTGTAAACTAGCATATAATCTCTCGTTCCCTTGAGGTACTTGAGAATATGCTTTACAGCTTGCCAATGAACCTCCCCTGGGTTTGACTGATATCTGCTAACTAAGCCCACGACAAAGCAGATATCTGGCATAGTACAGAGCATAGCGTACATGAGACTTCCCACAGCCGAAGCGTAGGGAATCCTACTCATTATGTCATTTTCTTCTTGAGACTTAGGACAGTCCTTCGAAGAAAATGACAACCCATGTCTGCAAGGGATTAGAGCTCCCTTGCATGAGTCCATGCTGTACTTGGCCAGCATCTTGTCAATGTATGTCGCTTTGGATAATCCTAACATTCTCTGCTTCCTATTTCTAAGAAGCCTAATCCCGAGAATGTAGCTGGTTTCTCCCAAGTCCTTCATACTGAATTGACTAGACAACCAAACCTTTGTAGATGACAATGTCCTTACATCATTTCCAATTTGTAGAATGTCATCCACATACAGGACAAGAAAAACCACATTGATGCCTTCAAGTTTCCTGTACACGCATGGTTCATCTTCGTTTTGAATAAAACCATAAGACTTTACAGTCTCATCAAAACGAATGTTCCATGCTCTTGATGCCTGCTTAAGTCCATAAATGGACTTCTTAAGCTTGCAAACCATGTGTTCCTGGCCTTCAGCAATGAAGCCTTCCGGTTGGGACATATAGATGTCTTCGCTAAGATGGCCATTCAAGAATACCGTCTTGACATCCATTTGCCATATCTCGTAGTCATAGTGACAGGCGATGGCAAGGAGGATGCGAATGGATTTACGCATGGCTACCGGGGAAAAGGTTTCCTCATAGTCGATACCCTCTTTCTGAGTATACCCTTTCGCCACAAGCCTAGCTTTGAAGGTTTCCACCTTCCCATCCGCTCCTCTCTTCCTCTTGTATACCCACTTGCACCCAATGGGTTTTATCCTTTCAGGTGAAACTACAAGATCCCAAACCTGTTGAGGTACATAGACTCAATCTCGGCTTTCATTGCTTCATGCCACAGATTTGCATCGGCATTAGCAATAGCCTCCTCGTATCTAGCGGGGTCTTGTTCCTGATGGTCGGAAACCAGCTCAAAGGCTTCTCCACTCCATCTATCCGGAACCCTAGACACTCTCCCACTATGACGAGGCTCCATTTGTACAGGCTCTTGAGGTTGTGCCTCTTCTTGTTCCAAAATCGGGTCAGTAGAAGTTGATTCCATAGATAACTTCTCTTGCAGTTCCAACCTCGTTGAACCTTTAGTGGAAGTACTTTGATCATCTTCCAAGTATCTAGCATTGGTACTGACTAGTACCTTCTGCTCTTTAGGATGATAAAAGTAGCTTCCTTTTGTCCTTTTTGGATACCCAACAAAATAGCATAATTCTGATCTTGGTTCCAACTTGTCTCCCTTGATCAGTACATAAGCTGGACACCCCCAAATCCTGAGATGATTCAGACTTGGCTTACGCCCAGTCCACATCTCATAGGGAGTCCTAGGTACTGACTTGGAAGGCACCAAGTTCAGAATATATGCCGCTGTTTCCAGGGCATATCCCCAGAAGGATACTGGAAGAGTAGCATGAGACATCATGCTTCGGACCATTTCCATCAATGTCCTGTTCCTTCTCTCAGCTACTCCATTCTGCTGCGGGGTTCCCGACGCAGTTGGGATACTATCCCATGATGTACCATGTAGTCCTTGAATTCACCTAGGAGGTACTCTCCACCACGATCCAATCGTAAGGTTTTGATTAATTTACCTATCCGACGCTCCACTTCAGCCTTAAACTCTTTGAACTCGTCAAAAGAGTCAGACTTGCGTCTCATCAGGTAAATGTAACCATACCTCGTACAATCATCCATGAACGTGATGAAGTACTCAAAACCTCCTCTAGCTGGTGTAGACAATGGACCGCACACATCAGTGTGAACAAGACTCAACACCTCATTGGCTCTATCCGCCTTTGGTGTAAAAGACCTTTTGGTCATTTTTCCCATCAGGCAGGATTCACACTGAGGCCAACTTTCCAATCTCAATGAGCCCAAAGGCCCATCATGGATTAGCCTCTGAATCCTGGTTGAGTTAATATGACCCAACCTCAGACGCCAAAGGTATGAATCATTTATATTGGTCTTTCTCTTCTTAGTTAAAGGTTCAGACAGAGTGTTATTTGATTGGTTGTTAATAGGGTTTAAAAAGAACAAATTTCCATACATGTGCCCAGTACATAAAATTTCTCCATCTCTACTGATAGAAATACCAGAATGGAAAGATACAGAATATCCTTGATTAATAAGTTTTGCAACTGAAATCAAATTCTGACGAAAACCAGGTACATATAAAATGTCTTTTAAAACCACTATCTTATTACAATAAAAAATAAGATCCAGCTTTCCCACTGCAAGGGCCCAGACTTGTGCTCCATTACCCACTCGAAGCCCATGTTCGCCCTTCTTGAGTCTTCTTATCTTCCTAAACCCCTACAAGGAGTTATGATTAGTGGCTCCTGAATCAACAATCCAAGTGGAAGTTGATCCTACCATTGATATGGACTCTAGATAGTAAACATTACCTGTGGGGTTTTTCTTGGCCTGAAGATCTGGACACTCTTTTTTCCAGTGTCCCTTCTTTTCACACTTGAAGCACTTGCCATTTGGTTTGTCCTTGGGCTGGTTCTTGGGCTGGGCTGCTGCATTCCCCTTCTTCCTCTTAAACTTTCTGGGCTTAGGCCCAGTTCTTGAAGAAGAGGCCTTAGCAATCATGGCCTTAGACTGCGGCTTCATGACCTTCTCCGCCATCTGGAGCTCCTTCATCAGTTCAGTCAAACTCATGTTCAACTTGTTCATGTTATAGTTTAACTTGAACTGAGTGAAAGAGCCCGGTAGAGATTCGAGAACCATGTCCACTTGGCTCTCGGGGTCAATGACAGCCCCTAAGATTTATGCCTCCTCGAAAGCAGCAATCATCTTGAGCATATGCTCTCGGACTGATGCTCCCTCAGCCATCTTAGTGTTTACAATTGTTCGAAGAGCCTCCTGCCTTGCGGGTCGGCTCTTGTCTGCGAACATTGTTGTCAATGATTGACTTATGTCATATGCAGAAGCCATGTGCTCGTGTTTTGACTGGAGCACATTAGACATGGAGCTAACATATAGCAACGTGCCATTTTGTCAGCTTTTTTCCATGCCTTTTCAGCCTCTCGCTCTTCAACGGTGGAACCTTCCTCGATAACAGGGCAGGTTTCGTAAAGGACATACTTATACTCCTCAGCTGTGAGTATTATGTCCAGGTTCCTTTTCCAGTCCACATAGTTTGGACCCGTTAACTTATTCTCCTTGAGAATAATGGCCAATGGACTAAAAGAACCTCCCACCATTTCTGAAAATCGAAAAAAAAAAAGAAAGAAATTAGTTTGTGAAAACAAAATGAAATTTGTGCACTGAAAGTAATTTGGCTCTTAGGAAAACTGACATAGCTTATTGGGAAGATTAACAGTTTCCTAAGCTAAGTGTATTAACCACCACAAATTAATTTCCCTTCTAGGTAATGGTCTAGAGAATAACTCCATCGTGGGATGGCCGTTTCCTCTCATTTCCTATGGACATACCTCACACTATAACCTTCAACGTGGGCTGGCCGATCATAGTACGTGCCCCGGGTTATTAATTACATCCTTCCATTAGATCTAGATCATTGTGGTATCCCCATCCTATACGGGTTCACTCCCAGGGTGACGCGAGGGGATCCACGATCTCTAATGAGGACAGTGATGGAAGCCGTGGGGCCGTTGAAACCCCTCTCCCACTTAGTCTTTTAAAATAAAGGTTTTCTGGAAAATATCCTTTTGAAATTTCCATTAAGTTTTTCTTAGCTCAAAAATAAAATATCTAAGTCCAATAAAATCTCTATGTCAAGGCTTATATCCTTTGAGAGATTTCCTCCATGAACTAATTTTATATAAGTTAAAACTTAATGATTTCAAAAATTTTCCAATTAAAACTTTCTAGAGACTTTGGTCTCAAGTTTATTTGATAAAATCATTTTTCTAGTCCAAAACAAAACAAAATGGCTCTCCATTTTAATTTACAAAAATATCTAAATCCAATATATTTTCTATGTCAAGGATTAAATCCTTTGAGAAAATGTTCAAGGATTAATTTTTGTACCAATTAAAATAACCATTTAGTTTTTAAAGAAAAATATTTTTCCTTGCCAAAACAAAAGGTTCCCAAAGACTTTGGTCTTTGAGAAAAATCACACATAGGTACATAAAAAAATAGCATGCTAGAAAACAATAAACGTTTTCATGCTTTTCTATTTTTAAACCTAAGTGCCCAAATAATAGAATTAAACACATTAATTAATGATCTTGTTTAATCCTAAAATCCCTTACTAATATTTTTCATGCAAATATATTCCAAGAATATAAATATTGCAAAAATATTAACTTCGCCTGGTATGGGACCCAAAACGAAAAAGGAAAAAAAATAAAAATTTTTTTTGACAAAATTGGCTGGCGTTCCACTGCACCGGCCGCACAGGATCCGCGCCAGAATGGCCTGTGGTCCACCGCAACCGCAATGCACCGCGCCGCACCAGATCGCACGCCAGCCACGACCCGTGGACTTCGCCAGCGCCCGGTTCTCCTCTGCTGTCGACCAGCGATTCAGCCCGCGAGCTGCCCCGGTCGGATCTCCTCTGACCCGCGCACGAACCCAAAAGCCAAATGAAATTCAATTGCAAATTTTGCAATTGAATTTGGCTCAAATCAAAGGAAGTGGCTCGGCTTCCGCGGCTCACCAGCGACCGGCTTCTCTCACCAACAGCAGCGGCTCGGCTCGGCGGCTCGGCTTGGACGCGGCGGCTTATGAACAGTGCATCTTCTTTGTTTTTCTTCTGTTTCGCGCGCGACTTGTAGAGCATTTTTTTCCTTCGATTTTTTCTGTCTTCTTTGGTTTCTTTGGACATTTTTACTCATAAAAACTCATCCAAAACATAAACACAATTGCCTATACCCATTAAAATTGGGTTTACACGATTAAAACACCAAAGCCAAAAAATTTACAGAGATCCTATGCTTCCACTGTGAAGCTTACAAATCCACCTATCCCATACCAAAACAGTGAAGGATCACAGGTATAATCATCTTCTCCATTTTATTAACTACCATGCTCCCTATATTGATCAAAACCAGTGACTCTGATACCACTTTGATGGAACGCGGAAACAGGGGAGCCATGGACGGGAAAAAAACAGAGAAAAATAAAATTAAAAGCGAGCCATAAAGGCCATGCGGAAGCGTGAGGATCATACCTTTGCGTTCCTTAACCCTCCTAGGTTGCGTAGGAACAGATTGAACGGCTGGAATCGCCTCGCTTTGCACACTTGAAGGAGCTTCCGGTTGAACACCCGCTAGCCTTCGACTTCGCCTTGTTTGCATTAACGCCTAGCTCTCCAACTCTCGGGATATTCCTCAGCCTAATCTCTAGTTGGTGAACACAATGGGAAAGAGAAACGGTCTCAATTCTCCTTGGTTCTTTCGCTATTGATTAGCAAAGTCAAAGGAGAAACCAAGAAGAAGAAACGTGAGAGAGAGCAGAGAGACAGAGACGATGTGAGTCTCTTGAGACAAGGGAAAAATTAGGTTTTTTTTTTTTGTTTTCAAAGAGTTGTTTTTGAGTTAGCCTTAACTAGGTCTCTCAATCTCTGATAAACATATCCCTGGGATTTCAAAACACCCGGATGTTATCCTGAGAATCAGTTTGGCCTAACCCTAAACTCCTCTTAACCGTATCTGGAAAAAAACCCTAAGGTCCAAGCTATTGGGTCAGATAAATATTTATTATTTTTCTTGGATCCAAAAGGCCCAAAATAATAAATATTAATTATTTATTTTCTGGGCTTACATAAGTAACCCAATAAATAATTAATGAGCCCAAATGAACCATAATAATTAATCTTTAATTATTTATTTCTTGGGCCTATATAAATAACCCAATAAATAATTAAACATTAATTATTTCCTCTAGTTTAAGCCCAGGTTAATTTCTTAATTATTCATATTGGACCTAGGCCCTGAATAATTAATTAACCAAATAAACTAGATAATTAATTTCTCTCAACTCCTATTTTATTTATTTATTTATTTATTTTATTCCAATCCAATAATAAATTAGACTTCCGAATAAAATAAAATAAAACAAAATAAAATAAAATCCTCTTCAACTGAGACCAATTCCTCAACCCAAAAATAGTTAGGGCTTACGGGCTATCCCGAGGACCAAAAAGACACATCGCCTTGGCTGCTAAAATGACCAAAATACCCCTGCTATATAAATAGCTGTATTTTGCATTTTAAATATTTCCTAATATCACCATAAGGAAATATTGACCCCAAGGACAATGCTGCATTCGCAAAGTTCCGACCTACAGGTGAAATGACTAAAATACCCCTCTACACATCGCCGTACATTTAGAGAGGAAGAAGTGTACTAACACCCCCCTAAATGACATCTACCATCCTTAGGCTTCTAGTCCAATGATCCACGACTTCCTGGAGTATTTCTGCTTTCCAAGGGTGCTACCCTAAAGCAAACATCCAAGTTATGTTTCCCAGGGCCCTGGATAATTTAGACCATTCGGACAACCACAAGGGGCGATATAGTGCAGAACCTATCTTGTATAAGTCTGTCTTAACTAACTAATCACACATACCCAACATGCAAGTATATTGGCCCTATGATAGAACCTCAACTACAGCAAATCAAAGTATATGCTTCCAGCTTCGCTAGACCACCAACTCATACTCAAGTCGTAGAGTACTAGTCCACGCTGTAGCGGTAGTAGTCTAGGTTTCTACCATATAGTACTTTGAGAAACCACTACTACATGTCCTGTTCTACGTATTCGAAATACGCTTATGTCATGAAGTGAGTGGACTACCCACTGGCTAAAGGTAAGCCATTCCCCATTTGGAATTCATAACATAATAACCTAAACATGATGAGGTTCCCAGTCTCATCAATAGGTTAAGAACAAATGTTTATGTGTTAAATAACCCGTGATCCATAGCTTACTGTGAAAGACCACCATTCACATGGATCACTTATTTAAACACAATGGGTCTGTTCCAAACGAAAATCATGCACAAACAATTTCTGAAAATAAATTCTTTTATTAAATAATTCGATTTTACATCAGAAACCTAGTCTAAGAGGTCATACAATCCAACACTCAAAGCAATGTAATTCATCTTCTTCTATTCTCATCATCACATTTTGTTCAACTTTCTCAACCTTTTCTTCATTTCTTGCCCGTTCTGGCTCCTCAACATTTACAATATTTTTCTTGGCCACTTTAGTCTCAAGTCTAGCCTTTTACTTTCCAATTTGTCTCTCTCATTCACAATTGTGCACCCTATAAAATCTTTCATATGCCAATTTATTTGGACAATCAACCTTTATGTGCCTTGTACTACAAAAATCTCACAAGTCAATTCTCCACTACTCATTTGTTTAACTATTTTTGGACAATCATAGGAAGTGTGCTCAAAACTCCGACACATTCTATATTTACGCCCCCTTAAGTTCTTTTGCACCCCATGCTTGGTTGTTTTTTGCGCTCCTCCCACATAAACTTCCTCATTCCAATATTCCTCACCCCCATGTCTTCTTCTTCATATTCCCAATTTTGTTCCTTAAAACTACCATATCCTTCCCGACTCGAATAAGATTCTCCATTGTTTGTACCCCCTACTCCAATCTTCCATAGGACTAAAGTTCTCACATTCTTGGTCACTCTTTCCTAGGTCTTCGTCATAGCTATCATATTTCCTTCCACTTGTCCTTGGCCCATCATCATGTTCATCTAAATATCCCATGCTCTCATAGTCATCCTCCTCATATTCTTGCTTATGTTCATTATATTCTTCATATGTACTCTTACCATAGCAAGACTCCTCATAATTGTCATACCCTTCACTTTCACTCCAACTAGCTATTGTGAAGATTTTTCAAGAGTAATACCCCAAAATGTAAGTAGGAAACACAAGAGAATTCTCACTTCACTCCCTTATGTGTTTACACTCAATTTTAGTGGTCGATTTTACGTGTTTACGTGTTTTCACTCATGTTTGCATTCTTCTTGGCTTTTGTAAAATGAGCTCAGTCTCTTTCTTTTCTTAATTTCTCAATTCCATACTCAAGTTCTTCCCAACTCTTTCCCACTTCAAAAGATTTAGTTCTACTAGTCAGGTCAACTAAATTCTAAGGGATAAGAAAGAAATGTGTCTTAAAGGCAATTTATCAAACACTTGGTGTGTAACAAAGAAAATGAATGGATTTTAAAGAGTTGTTATACAAAGTGATGCTATCACAACTTCATTCACAATTTAGCAATTAACAATCACTTAAATGCTCTTTACTAAATACATTATTCATCATACTCCATGAATGGATGCTTTGGTAGTCAAGTATGAGCAATCACAATTTGTTGGAGAATATATCAAACACATTGAGTGCAATCTCGTAGCTCAACTTTATATAGCAAATTTTAGCTTGTTTGAGCCCTCAAATCAATCAATTTTCACACCAAATAACTCCCTAAACATCAATATATCATATAGGGTCGAATTTACAACATTTTCATGGCATAATTTCAAATTTTTTACATCCAAAAATAGCAATAAAAAAGGTAATGAAAATTTAAAAATCAATAGATCTTGTAGAAGATTGTACCTTAGCCAGCCTAAAGAAAGTTAGTTGATTAGAATCAACACAATGTAAGCTCTGATACCACTTGATATGATCATGGGAAGCTCCAAACTTATGGATTAAACTCAAGAACAAGGACCCTAACAAACTCACACACATGAATACCAAAATATAAAGAAATTAACACTCTTATGATAATGTGAATCTAGCCTTCTTCAAAGACACCCTAACACCTTAATTAAACTATAGATTAGAACACCAAGGATAGGGATTTGAAGGCACCTAATTCAATCTTATCAAACACACTACTGTTAGAGGGCAATAGTTCGAAAAATTTGCAAAAGTTCGAAATTGGCCAAAATAGGGTCGGCGTTGGGTCGGTTTCCTAGGGGTGGCGTTGGGTCCAATTTAAAGGAATAATTCTCGTGCACAAAGGTCGGAACAAACAAACGAGCTTTTTCCAGTCCACAGTTGGTGCAGGTTCTGGCTGCTTGGGCTAGCGCCGAGTCTATTTTGTTGGAACAGTACCTGCGTCAAAATCTGAAGAATTTTTACAGATCACAGCTGGCGCCTGGTCGGTCGATCTGGGCCAGTGTCGGCTAGCTTTCGGCATGCTCTCTGGTTTTGTTGCACTCCAATTCCCTGCTCATTTGATGTCCATCTCGTTTCCATGTGTTCCCTTAATCTTCCAAATGAAATGTTAGTCATTTTGAGCTTTTCTTGTTACTTCTTTAGACATCAATCCTTATTTCAATGTTGGCTTGATTCTCCACAAGGATTGTTGCTTGTGTTGTGTGTCTTTTGGCCCTCCTTTCATTATCCACTCATTCATCATTCTCTTGGCCCTTAGTTTGTTGGCTTGGTTGGCCTTAAACTACTGTTGAAACCTCTTGAAAATGGATCTCACCCAGGGTACCGTGAGCTCTGGCTTGGATTTCTTTTTATCTTCTTTTGAGTGGCCTTCGTGCCTGGGGAGATTCCTATCAAGTTCATATCAAGCCACTTGACTTTCTGGACTTTTGGGTAGTCGTGATATTTACTAGACGCCGCTCATGATCTACTAAATATGAATTTATTAATTAAAAATTAATAAATTAATCCAAATTAGAATTAATAAGTTAGTTTTAATTATTAAGGATTATTAATTCTATAGTGATTCATATTTTACTACTAATAGACCAGAAAACCTAATAGGTCACACACAATAGAAGAATTAGTACTCAAGATATTGTATAATAATAATGTGGGATTAATTTGTGAGAAGAAATAATTATTATGGGTTAATTATAATGTCGTTATAATTAATGGGGCTAAATTTCAATTATTAAATCAATATGGGTTCAATATCAATTATAAACCCTAGGCCCACAATAATTATTTGAAAAGAAAAGGTTAATAGTCTTTCAAAACTTAAGACGGTGGTTAGCTGTTTCTAAAAACAGAGAATCTGTTCTTTGGATGGAATTAAGGGAAAAGGTTTCCTTTCCTTAAGAAAATAATACTTACGGAGGTACTGTGTCTTTTTGAGGCAATTTAAAAGCAATACAAAGAATAATTCTTGGTGCCATAATGAAATTTTAGCTTCAACAAAATTTCAGCCGCCGTGAAAAAGAAAATTTTCTTTAGCCTTTTCTTTTATTCACCAAATTAAATCTCTAGCTGTCATATTATTTTTCTAGCAGAAAATTTTTGGTGGTTGTTGAAGTATAATCCTCGTGTGGTTCAATATTAGAGAAGTTTTTATCCTTAGAATTTTGTAGTTTGTACTTGAACAAATATTACGGAAGGGTTCCACGTGAGGAATAATTTTAAAAGCTATGTTTTCGAGGTAACGAATTTTTCTTTCCTTTCCTAACCCATTTAATTACATATGAGTAATCCTTTTAGTGGATTTCATTTTATTTTTTTGTTACATGCAAACTAGTTTGCATGATCGAAATCCAACAATAGTATCAGAGCCATATTGTATGTATTTTACGGATTTATTATTATTTTGAAATTGTTTCAAAATAAATTTGGCATTTTGAAATTGTTTCATAAATATTCTACATTTTGAAATTGTTTCAAAATTATGTTTGGGTCCGCAAAAATTGTTTTCACAAATACTTTTTGATTTTGAAAAATTCGTTTAAATCGATGCGATTGTGATCACCCTAAGTTTTAATAGAGATTAACATGTTTTTCAAAAATTAAATCCGACAAGAAAATTGCTTCTAAAATTGGATTGGAAGAACAAAAAAAGAAAAGAAAAGAAAAAGAACAAAAAAAAATTAAAATTTCTTACCCCGTGGCCAGGCGGCCTAGGAAAGCTTTCCTAAGCTACTTAAGGAGCAACCTAGATGGCCTAGGAAAGTGCTAGGCTGCCTAGGAATGTCCTAGGCTGCCCAAGAAGCCACTAAGTAGCATGGGAAGCTCCTAGGCCACCCATGGACCCCCCAGAGGGCCTAGGAAGCTCCTAGGCTATCCAGGGAGAATCCTTGGTAACCCAGGGGTATTATTAAAAAAACAAAAATCATTTTTTAAAATTTTACCCTCTAGAAGTTTCCCTATTTAAAAATAGACACAATAACTTTCCAAAATTTTGATTTTGGAATGAATTATTTTATTTTTTCAAAATAATGATTTTGGAAAGTTATATTTCATTTACATTTATTTTGTTTTCCAAAATAATGTTTTTGAAAATTTTTATTTGATGTGTATTTATTTGCTTAATTTATTTTAAGCATGATTTTGTCATGTTGGCTTGGTTATGGACTTAGATCAATTTATTTTTATTCATTAATATTTTGTCACGCATTTTATTGCTTTGTTTTGAATAAATAGGGCCTACGTGTCCTGCCTTCTCTATTATTCTTATGTAATTTCTCTTCTCATCAAATTCTCTTCCAATGTAACTCGAGGTTTCTTTATTAGAAAATTTTATGTAATTAGATTGCATAGGATTAGATAGGATTAGAAATTATTTTTTAACCTTATGGAGATGGTGATCAAGATGAAGCAAGAAGATGGTAAGACTTTCTTCTTAATACATGCATAAATACATAAGTTTGACCAAAATTAATTTCCTATTTGGCTTAAGAAAATTAATCTAGAAAAGTCCATAACCAAGCCATATAATTGAGTCTATTACAATTGTGTCAAATTGTTGATATTTATGCATGCCAAATGGATGAGACTACTAAAATAACAAATCTTTTAATTAATATTAAACCAAATACCTTCCATTAATATAATAAGAATGACAGTTCTTTTTCGAGACTAGGTTGTTGGGAAGACCCAAGTCTACTTGACATCGAGTATGTTTGAACTATAAAATTTAAATTCCTAATTAATGGATTAGATTTAACTAATTTCTTTATCCCAGTTGGGCTAACTTAGGCATAAAGAAAATTAGAGGTAAGATTGGGCTAGTTTAAAGGCTTTAAGATTTAAAGATATTAATCACCCAATGATCCACTAATTATATTCAATGTAATTGGTATTGGATACCTACTATTGAACTTAAGAATGGTTTGTTAGGCAGACCTAAGATCATTCTTAAGGAATTTGGATACTGGTCCACTATGAAAGCTTGTAATGAGATTTTCTTATTCGATAGTGGAGGCTATTAATTTGAGTAAAATAGTGGGGTAATTATGCACTTAATTAAAGACTTAATTATTTGCATATCATATGCATATACATTTTGCTAATTTTTCTAATTTTACATCTAGATCATTTGCATTATGTCAATCAACTTAAATTTATGTAGCATCTTGGAAACTAATAAGCTTACTGAGTTAAATTTTCTAAACTGGTATAGAAATTTGAGAATCGTTCTCAAGTCAAAAATCTACTCTACATGTTAAATGATCCTATTCTACCACCACTAGCCTAAAATACTCCTGCTGTCCATAAAAAAGCACCAAGAGGATAGTGACACGACATCTTGTATCATGCTAGCGTCAATGAACTTTGAGCTACAAAAGTAGCATGAGCATATAGATGCTTACTATATTGATTTCTATCTTAGGGAGCTGTTTAATTAGCAAGCTAGAATAGAGAGATACGAGGTCTCTAAACACTGTTATAGCTAAGGGTGTTTTTGTGGCCACCCATAGGCTAAAAATGTTGGGCTTGATTGAGAAACTTAGGTCATTAATGTTTGAAATAGATTATGAATTAAGTGTTAACTTAATTTTAAAATATTTGCCAAGTTATTTTTCTCAATTTGTGATTAACTACTAAATAAACAAGATTGAAACCATACTACCTAATTTGATCCATCTTCTTACGACTATGGAATCCTCCATGAAATGTAATGCAATCATGATGGTAGGACCTTCCTCTTCTAAGAAGAAATTTCTCAAGAAGAAAAAGGCTCCCACTATGTCCAAAGGTGGCATGAAAAAGAAGGAGGTAGCTACTAATGGCCTATGTCATCATTGTGGCAAGATAGGCCATTGAAGGCACAACTGTAAGGCCTACCTAGAGATTATCAATGATAGAAAGGAGAAAAAAAAGCTCGCTGTCACTTCTACTTCCACTCCTAGTATGTTTATAATTAAGATTAATACTACCTCAAAAAATGAGATATGAGTATTAGACACTAGATGTAGATCTCATTTATGCAATAATTTGTAGGGAATAAGGAGAGTAGAAGGCTTGAAACGGGCGATATGGACCTACATGCTGCAAATGGAACAAAGGTTGCTGCACTTGTTGTGGGGACTTATCATCTACACTTGCCTTCTGCATTAATTTTAGAACTTACAAATTGTTATTATGTATCTATTTTACTTAAGAATATTATCTCAATTGCTTGTTTGGACATGAATGGTTTTCATTTTATTTAAAAAATAAAGGTTTTTTTTTTTCATTAAATGATATCCAATATGGTACTGCAATTTTGATAAATGGTTTATATGTTCTAGACATGAATGGTCCTATTCTCAATATAAACAACAAGAAATAAAGAAAAGATAACTAAATCCTATCTTACTTATAGTATTGTCATTTAGACCATCTAAATGAGAATTGCATTTCTAATTTACACAAACTTGGTAACTTAAGGTCATTTGATTACAAATCATATGGCACACGCGAGTCTTGTTTACTTGGAAAAATGATTAAAACATAATTTTCTAGAAAAGGGGAAAGGGCCAAACAGTTATTAAAACTCATACATACTAATGTATGTGGCCAATGTTAATACAAGTAAGAGGGGGTTATCAAAATTTCATTACCTTTATTGATGATTGTTCACGATATAGCTATTTGTATTTTATAAAATACAAATCAGAAACCTTTGACGAGTTCAAAGACTTTAGGAATGAAGTAGAGAAATAACTTGGAAAAAGTATTAAAACTCTAAGAATTGATCGAGAAGGTGAATACTTAAGCCAAAAGTTTCAAAGTTATCTAGTAGATAATAGGATATTATCTCAATAGATTCTACCATATACATCTCAACATAATGGTGTATCTGAAAGAAGGGCCCTAGCATCATACCATTCCTCGCATTTTTTATTAGTGAAATTCTTTAGATGAAAAGAAAGTAGCTCTGATAATGGCTCAAAAGATGAGGATGGTCTAGTGCGTTTGTGAGGTTTGAAAAATTGTTTTGTTTTTTGCATTTTGGCTCAAACAAAAACAAACACACTTTGCAAAAAATATTTTCTTCTCAGTTAAAAACTTTTTCCATAATTCTTGATTTTCAAAAAAAAAATAATGCTTAATATACCATTGACAATGTCCACTTCAAATAGCAAAAGTACAATATCAAACCACAATGTCACTCAAGTATACTATCAAACTATAATCTCAACAAAGTCCCCAAGAAGAATATCACTTTTATGCTCAAAATGTACCTACAATATTGGCAAAGTCAAGGATTCCAACAAAATATAAAAACAACATTAGTTGCACAAAAATCACAACTCAATTATCTCATCATAGTTTCAATTCCAAATAAGCCCAAGAAAAATATTTCCAAGCAAAGTAAATATTTTCTCCAAATACAATATGTAACACCCCTACTAAAAGTACAACAGAAGCATATCAACACTGGGTGTTGCCCCGTCCAGTTACCCAGACAAAGGGGTCTTTATAACGGAAATTAACAGAGTATGCACGTCCAAATTCATACAACAAACCATACTGATGGTCAAGTGTGCACAAGTAATAAAGAATTTCATACATGAAAGTTTCCATTCAGCCTCAGTAATAAGGTACATTATCCAAGAAGGGAAACATCTGAACCTTTTCTGCTATCGCTGTGGTATCGTCATCTATCCTTAGATTCTTTCAACTCCAGATCCTACAAAAGGGTAAGGTAAAAGATACGTGTGAGTGAAAAATCACTCAGTGAGTCCCGTGTGTGCTAATGTTTTATTAAAGAAGTAGAGTACACAAAACTTTTATGAAATAATATATCATTTGTTCATTAGAAATGAATCCAAAACACTTTAATGAAGAGTGTATTCAGAACTCAATAATTTTTTGGAAAATGGTGTTTCAACTTTCAAATCATTGCCCCATTTTTTTCTAATCACAGGCACTTCTCTAATAGAAGGTCGGCCTGTATGCAAGTCCCATAGTCTTTACCTTCAGCTACACGGTCTCTTGTGCCAAGGATTGCGCTTGACAGCATGTCACCCGTGTCATGCCAGAACGGTGAGCAGCGTACAAATGTACCTCACCTTGCACTTAAGGATCTTTTACTTGCCACCATAAACCAAGGGTCCCAATCCTGACATCAATCACCATCGAGGTGGCAAGGGATTGAACACACCAAGTGTACCCGCCCGGTATTATGTGAACAATCCACCATCATAATCAATAGGCAATTGTCAAGCTCAAAACGGCTAGCCAGGACGACTCATCTCAATGTCCTGTCACCCTGTTTGGAGTAAGACAATCCCCAGACCTGATCAGGTTACTTGGGGTCGTCTATCTCTAACATGGGCTAGTACAGAGATCAAAGTCCTTGCTGAGTACTCAACGTCACCAATACTAACCCCGTTTGGCTGATCAGGCCAGAAGGTTATCTGTTCACATAGAATTTTCATATCAAAACAGTTTTGGGGCAAAATAGCATTTTTCCAAAATCATGTTGAAACCAGATAAAGGGTTCTATTCACACATCAAAATGTGTTCCCAAGAGTAACCGGGTCATTTTCCCCGTACTCAATCACAAAAGTCATTTTCAAGGGTATTTAGGTCATTTTACTGATACCCGATTTCCAAAAGATTTTCTGAAGGTATTCGGGTCATTTTACCCTTACCCAATTTGAGAAATATTCATAAGAGTTCCAATAAGGATATTTCGGTCATTTACCAAATACCCGAGTTCCAAAGGTTTTCATAAAATATTCTAATAAAGACATTTAGAACATTTTCCAAATACCCGATTCCAAAAAGGAAATCATTTAAGGAAATCAAGAATTCTAATCTCAAAAGAGGATTAAATTCAATTTTTCCAAACATATTTCTATAAAATGTTCCAAACGGTAAATAATATAGCATTTCATGAAAAAAAATGCACACTAATTTTAAAAGAGTTTTAGAAATCCAAGGGACTCACCTCGTTTCAATTATTTCCATTCATGGCCATTTAACCTTCGTTTCTACCGTTTTCGATGTTCCGTTGACCGTTTATTGCTAAACCTACATCAAACATCGTTTTCGGGTCAATTCATGTTTGGCCAAAAAATAGCCGACGTCCGGCCGACATGCCCGACGATTAGCCGACATTCAACCGTCGTTTAGCCGATGGGGCCGACGGTTAGCCGATGAGGCCGATGGTTAGCCGTCAGTCAAGGAAAACGTTTAACTTTCGTTTGCGTCGTTTTTCCGTTGTTTGATCAATTATTTCGTTTTCATTTTTCCAAATCCTTCATCCCTTCAAAAACAAAGGATTCACTTCATGTTTCCCCAATTAATTTATCCAAAATCACATAAGCAGTCACTCTAAGTCCATTCATCTTCGGACTACGTTCTGGAATTCCACTGGTTTGACACACCATTTTGTTTTACACATAACTTTCAATTTACAGCTCCGATTTGGCTCCATGATATACCAAAATGACTGTAAGAATCTTAAATTTAATTAAATATAGGACGTTTTTAGAGTTCTGGTTCCAGTATCACGGTACTGGGCAAAAACAGCCTCAGTAGTTTTGACTATTCATTCTTTCCTTAACATTCTGCAATTTTCCAGTTTGACACCCTAACTTGTTTTTCCCATAACTTTTAATCCACAAATCCAAATGATGTCAAACCAATTGTAAAATATCCTTAAGAAATTCCTTTACAAGTTCCAATTCATGGAGTACCAATTCTATTGTCCATTTTGTTCAGTTTTGAACACAAAGATCCAATAGTAAAATCCCGTTACTGATTTGGCACCTTTTACTATTTTCACCATAACTTTTGATCCGTAAATCTGATTAACCTCAAACTTGTTCTAAATGTCTCTATGATCCTTAGCTACAAAGATATATGCCTTATTTGTTCAAATCCAGAAAATTTACAGCTTTACTAAACATAAAACCTCCCAGAATTTTCTGCACACAAGGACAGCTTTCACACAACTTCACCTAACTACTTTCCATAATTCACACATAAACTTCTCACAATATATATACCAAAATGATTTGCATGCTTTATATAATAACTTTACTTCAAGTAAGGTAGATCTTTACCTTTTCTTTGCTGAGTTTGGAGGCTGAACAATCCAAGCATCTTCTTGCTTTTCTCTCTCTCTCTTTCTCTTCTCTCTATTTCTGGTTTCTCTCTCTCTTTCTTCTCTATTTCCTTTTCTTTTCTCTTCTCTCTTTTCTCTCTTGTTTGCTCCAAAATTCTGGCTATCTAAAGCCATTTTAGTTGGCCTTCATGGCCTATATATAGAAAAATATGGTCTTCAAGTAAAAGGTTCATTAAATGGTCTCAAACATTTGGAAGCTCTTGATTGGTCCACCTAGCTACTTAGGTGTCCTTTAGAATATTCAAGAATTCTATGGTGATTTGGCAACTCTAGAAGCCCTTAGATCTTTATAGAATTCAAAAGAAAATTGTGGAATATCCTAGAAGGTCTTGGAATTATGTAGAACCTACAAGAGTATTGGAGAATCTTGTAGAAATCCCTAGGATTCTCAAAAACCATTAGATATTTTCTAATCTTGCATGGCCATGCACATTCAACCATGGTTAACTTGCTCAAATCAAGATTAGCTTAATTAAGCTTGGTTAAATGACGTCAAAAGGTGGTCCAACTTGGTCAAGATTGTCATACTTGTGGGCCATCCTTATTTATTTCTTGTGGGCCGTCTAAATTATCATAACTTACAACCAATCAAATAGAAGCACTTAACCTCATTAACCAATCACTAAACAACACTTATTTTCATCCACCAATCATAAGAAGCCACACGTCCCATTTCCAATCGCAATTTCTATTTTTCTTCAAAAATGACCAAAATCGGGTCCGTAACGGAAAAATATTTTATTTCACTATCCAACTCCAAAAATTCCACTAAATCCATTGGTAACACTTAAATTCTTTAATTCCCTCTCTCCCTGGTCAAATTCGCAGTCGAAGTCACGAATGCGATCAAAATGACGAAAATGCCCTTGATACCTCGTGTAGCACAATTCACACCAAAACGTGTGTTTCATTGCACAGATCAATTTCTCTTTCTAGAGTACCCTAAAATTCTTATTTTATTAATTTTAATAGCCTTCCAAAAATTTAGGGTACGGGTAGAACAAATCTAATAATTACATCCAGGTCCCAACAAAACTTTATTTCACCAAAGTATTCATCTCAATACACCGATCAACTTTTATTCTGGCCGTTAATATAAATTCTAATCCCATTACAGATAGCAGCAAATTAGGAGTAAAAAGGTGGGGTGTTACACAATACCAATGAATGTTAAGAAAATTTAAGAAGAAAGTATGTACACATTACTTGAAGGAGTTTAAGTACAACTATGTTCTTCCAGCTTTTGATATTCAATGACTTGCAAGAGAAAGGCAGGCAGTGAGAAGAATATGGAAGAAGAAGAGGCAACAATCTCCGGAGAAATTGGGAGAAAAGTAACGAAAATATGGTAGAATGAAAAAGAGGTATGAGATTATGAAAAGGAAAAGGAAAAGAAAAAGTAAAGGAACAAGAATTGGCTCTGGTTGTCTGAGTGTGGAAAAACCAAATACCAAGGAGGAATCTACCGATTTTGTTTGGTTGTGAAATAGAAAAGTTGAAGGCAAGCAAGCCATGTTGGGATCTCTATTGTCTTCTTATGGGAAAGAGGAACACCTGCACATGAAGTGGGCCCGGATGGTATGGATGTTGACCGAGCTAACCAAGCTGGTGCTAGCTCAACTCGAGGAAGTCTAAATTTCCCTTATATATATATATATATATATATATATATATATATATATATATATATAGAAACAAGAAAATGCAAAGGCAATAAAAATAAATAAATATTATAACAACTTATAATATATATATATATATATATATATATATATATATAGAAACAAGAAAATGAAAAGGTAATAAAAATAAATAAATATTATAACAACTTATGTTACAACAATATATTACAACTAGTTATTATTACAATTACTAATATTTTTATTGTTACAAGTAATAATTCAATAATCACAATCATAAAATAATAACACTAGGAAAATAAACAAAACAATTTAGTCTAATTAAAAATACAAAAACAAATATTATTAGTGTCAGTATTAGTAATATAAAATATTTAGCCACTAAGAAAAATACAATAACAAGCAGTATAACAAGATATAGCAATTATTATTATTATTATTATTATTATTATTATTATTATTATTATTATTATTATTATTATTATTATTTTAATGCAAAATAAATAAATATATACAATACAATAAGAAAATTATTTACATGGTGCAAAAAAAAAAAAATTTACATATTTACATGGCTAAATCAATAACTCTAAGCTTCTATGATATTGTTCCCTGGTAATGGAGCCAAAAACTTGATTCGTAAATTTTGGATGTATAAAAGTCATACAAATTTAAATCTATCCCTAGCTAAGTTTTAATTAAAATATTAATCTCTAAATTACACATATGAGTAAGTATACTCATTGCAAGTATAGTATAAGAAATTAACGTGTATCGATCCTCAAGGAATAATTACCATTAGTTACCTTTCGTTCATTGTTTAACCTATCAACTAAATTGATAAAGAAATCAAAATAAAAATAAAAGTAAAAATATATATATACATAAACGCCTGGAGAGAAAAATATGTAATTAAATAGTTATTCTAAAAAACATGACATGAATCATCTAATACTTATCACAATCAATCATTGTCTTAGCATCACGAAGGAATAAAAATAGAAACTACTTCTTTCCTAATCAATGAAATCACTATTTCTTGATTAAAATAGCAGATTTTCTAATCAAACCCACATAACCAAAGAAATGCATAAAACTCCTTCCTCATAAATATCCCTATACTCTAGGCAATATAAACTTTGAATTAGCCAATAATCCTGTACTCTATGCAAAATTAACTAATCTTTGATTACTTAGGTTCAATTCTCAACCTTCTTTTCAAATCCAGTTAAAATAACAAATATATAGAATTGACTAAATTAAATTTAATCTAACTTCGTTTTTCAAATCCATTGGACATAAATTAAATTCCATCAATCTATCAAATAAAATCAAGTAATCAAATATTAAGAACAATAATTAATTAATCAAAAAATAAATAATTTACAATATCATGAATCTGAAAATAGTATTTAATTACAATTAAAATATTAAATTCATCATTAATCAAAGAAAAAGAAAAACAAAGGAAAGTGATAGGTACTCATAGACAAACTCTTCAACTTCCAATGAAAACTCCTCTAAAATCAATGCTTCTTGAGTGATAAATTTCTCTAGAGAAAATATTACATGGGTGCACTCTAAATATTTGTCTAACTCTCCATGTGTGCACACACTTTCTAATCGTGAATGGACATTATTTATAACCACCAAGACTTCCTAAAAGTAATAGTATAAAAAAAAGTAATTTCCTAAGAGGTTTCTAAAAGACGCATAAATCCAAGTCCACTGACTTATTTTACTGAGCTAATCCCGAGCTGCAAAGTCCATCTCTTTCTCTTATTCAATTGAGCCATCAAGCCGAGTCGCCACACCTGTTTGAGCCGAGTTGTTCTTTTCCTTTTAAGTTGTGTTCTTTTCTTCACTGAAGCCGCTAAGTCGCCCGCTGGAGCCTTCTTCCCATCGAGTTGTTCTTATTAAGCCGCCGCAGCCGTGGACTTCTTCTCTTCTTGTTGAGTCGATCGAAGCCACTGGGTCATTCTCAAGCCGCCGAGCTGACTGTACCATTCCTCCCTTTCTTTGCTGAGCCACGGCTAGCCGAGTTGCGGCTCCCTCTTGTTGAAGCCTCCCACGGATTCTATACATCCTCCCAAGGCTTGCATTGTTTTTTTCCTTCATAATTAGGCCGTAGGTCTTCTGGCCAATTTCTATCTATTTTTCGCATTCATCCTCTAGACTTAGCCCGGCGCTGGGTCAGTCTTCTTGGCCTAGTGCCGGGTCTTCACTGGAGTTCTTCAATTAAACTCTAAATTCACCTGTTTTTGCATAAAATCACAAAAGTCTTTCGGTGAAATATCAAATAGAAAGGAATATGACTAGTTATTATATTAAAAGTATCACAAAATATCCTCAAATAATTAGGAATATATATGTAAATTTAGGCCCTACCAATCATACTATCTCAATCATAGTCGTAAAGAATCATACTTAAATTATACAAAGCATTATACATTTTCTCAAAATACTTTACATCATCATTAGTTTTTAAAACTTTATACATTCATCAAACACGAGCTTAATGTACAAACAATTTACATTATATCAACATAAGGTCTTCAAAACACTTCTTAATATTTCTTCGTCTATATCTACTCCTTCATGCTTTTGTCGTGCTTTCACTTGATTGCTGAGCTATACAACAAAACCTAAAATAGAAGAATATAAGGAAATGTGTGAGTGCAAAGTACATAGTGCGTCCTATGTATGTTAGTATTTTTCAGTGAAAACATGTTAAAAGGGTTTTATAGTGCTTCTTCGCTGAAAACAACTCATAAATAACTGTTGATAACCTTGTCTTATTAAACTCATTCATGTTCTGAAATCAAAATTCATTAAATATTGATGCCTCATGATTTATGAAAGTAGCCACAATCTACCTAAGATTTTATAAGCTTTTATTTACTTGCAGTAGTACGGGATTCTTCTCACTGTACACCCCTCATAACGAGGTTGGCAAGGGTTGATCACTAGCTCTTTTTACTTGTAGTAGTACGGGATTCCCTCTTCCTGTGTTCCTCTCACAACGAGGTTGGCAAGAGTTGATCACAAATTGGGTGTCTCACCTAGGATATACTAGTGGTTAGCACATAAAGATAACAGACTGTCCTGCACAGTTTAATTAGTTGCTAACTCATTGGGATAATACTAGCCGGGGATACGGCTAATTCCAATGTCATGTTACCCTATTTGGTGTACGATAAATCTTAGAACTAGAACTAGGTTACTTGAAGTCATCTATCTCTAACGTAAGCTTGTAAAAAGGTTAGAACTAGAACTAGGTTACTTGAAGTCATCTATCTCTAACGTAAGCTTGTAAAAAGGTTAAAACACTTGCTGAGTACTCAATCTCTTCACTAATTCCAAATACTCCATCTAAACTTTAGAAAGAAAGTAGTTTTGGGGGTGTATCTCCACTAAACTTTTTGTTATGCCTTGTGATAGGGGCTAAATTAGTCATGTTTTTTCTAGTTATTTGAGGTTCTTTTGTGATACATTTTGTTCAATAACTAGTCATATTCCTTCATATTTGAGATTTTACCTTTGGAAAGGTATTTTGTTCATTATTTCAGATTTTTAGGGTAAAACGAAACAAAAACGTCGCAAAATAAAGGAAAGGCGGCACCGGCTAGGACCTTAGAATCGGTGCCGGCCATGCATTGTTGAAACGAACTTCAGAGCGACGAAAAATTACTGAAACAAAGTAGAACAGAACCAAGGCAGCACCAGCTGTGAAGTTGGAACCGGCGCCAGTTGTATTTTAGAAAACATTGTGCAAAATTTGAAGAAAAATCGACGAACAAGTGGAGGAACAGAACATAACCGGCGCCGGCTCATAGAGTCTAGGCGGCGCTGGCTATGCCCTGATGTTAAGGCAGTGCTTGATTTTTTCTACGCGATTTTTGGTAATCTGAGGAATTTTAGTATCTTTCAACTTCTATTCGGCCAAGAACTTTGTACCTACGAGTTTAGGCACTTCCTAAGCCTATAAATAGATGAAAAACACAAGGGAAAAGGAGGAGAATTCATCGATTATCATAGAAGATCACTCAATCGAAGGAGGAATTCTTCAATTCAAGGAGGGTTGTACAAGAAGGTCTTCAAAGAAAGAAGAAGGAGGCTTGTCTATGAGTGTTTTCTTTTACTTTGTTTTCTTTTTCTTGAACAATGATGTAGTAATTGTTTTATTATAATTTGACATTGTTTTAGATATTTATGATTCTTAGAGTTTTTTTATCTTTTGATTAATTGATTGTTATTCTTGGTATTGATTACTTGTGCTTATTACGAGATTGATTGGTTGGGTCTTTCCATTAACTTGCTTTGACAAAGGGGTTGATGGTAGTTTCAATTAGTTTCATATTTGTTAGCTTTTAACTTGCTTGGACAAAGGGGTCAAGAGTAGGGATAAAGTAATTCAAGGTTAATTAATGTCTGCCAGGATATGGATTTATTGGTTAATTTCATGCATAATTTATCAAGAATGGGAATTAAATCAAGACTATAGTTAATGCATCTTTTGGGTAAGACTGGTTGAGACAGGATATGTGATACTAAGTTACCTAGAAGATAGGGATTCATGGATTGGCAAAGAAGTAAATCTATATTATCCTTTATGATGCTAAGGGAATAATTAGTTATGGTTATGGCTGGGTACTTTAAGATCATGGTTGTCTAAACAATGGTTTGAGTTACATACTTTTCCATCCTTGACATGTACATATTTTTATTTTATTTTATTTTTTATTTATTTTTTACTTTATTGAGTCGGTTAAACAATGAAAGAAAGGGGATTAATGTCTACTTATTCCTGGAGGATCGACACTTGTTTGAACCCTATGCTCGGTTAATGATGAGTACGCTTGCTCATATGTGTGATTTGGGTTGAACATTTTAATTTAAATTTGATTGGGAATGTTCTTAGTTATTATATGATTTTTATATGCAAGTCCGAATACATCAAGCTTTTGGCGCCGTTGCCGGGGAACAATAGCATGAAAGCTTGGATTTTGTTGATTTAACTATGTAAATATGTACATAAGAAAATATGTAAATATGTATATACGTTCCTTGTATGAAGAAGTGCCTATGTTGTTGTTTGTATAATTGTATTATAATTTCGCTATATGTGATAGATATGTAAATAGGTATATACATGTTCATAATCACTAACTTGTCTTTGTACATTTGTATATATTGTATATTTAGTTATTTAATTTTACTAACTTTTTCTTCTTTTAATTTTGTTTTAAATATGAATTTTGGTTATCTAACTTTCTTCTTATCTTTTATAGGTGTAGGCTGTGGAAAGCAGTGAAGTCATTTTTGCTATTTGACACAATTTTTATTTTGGTCGTTTTGGTTTGTTCTTTTTATTGTGTCTTCATGAATTAAATTGCATGATTCATCATTACTACATGTTGTATTCAAAAAAAAAAAAAAGAAAAAAAGAAAAAACATTAGTGTATTGATTGGCAAAATTACAAGCTCACATTGATGTTTTTGGTGAGACGTCATTAGAAGCATTAATGAATTCTTTTGTTGCTAATACAAATTCATCTGTTTAGTAGCATGAAGAAGCTTCCCAACGATTGTGCAATCAAAGGAAACACTTCGTTAAGATTGTTAAGGAGAATCATAAGTTCATGTTGGCGCATACACTCGACTAAGAGAATCTCCCAGGAGAGGAGAGATGCTATGAGGGACAACTATCCAATGTGGGAAAGGAGGTATTCAATTCTTCTCTATGTGCTAATAATCTTAACCTCTTTGTCACATGATTTCCTAGGTTCCTCTCTTTTCTCGAAGAATATGGGTCCAAATAAATGATGTGTTGAATTTATCATGCTTTGAGTTGGATTTTTCAATACTATATTGTAAAAAGTCCTTGGAGGATGGTGGTAATCTCTACCCTTCACCCCATTCAATGGGAGGTAACTTAGGTTTTGTAGATGTGTTGAAAAGTAAGGATTTCTTGATCCCATTTTTAAGAACACAATTGCTAAGTTTTAAGGAGAATTTTAATTGTAACAATTCTTTTGAAGGGTTAATTACTGATTTCAAAGTTGATGCATCCGTTAGATACCATGTGCACTCATATGTGGAAAAAAGATATTTATGTGTCTAAAGGAATGTTAGAGAATGAGGTTGATGTGTTTGGCTTTGCTGAGACAAATCGTTTTCCTGAACCTTCTATTTTTCAAAATCCTCCATTCATTCTATATTATCATGCCCATCTTCCACTTTGAGCTTTAATTTCTTTTCAAAAGGTTTAATGAGGAAGCATGATGAGTGTGAAAATTTTTTTTTGTCTTTTTTATTTTTTTTATTTTAATATTTTTCTTTAGTTTGTTTTCTTTTATTTAGGTATGTTTTTATTTTATTATTATTTGCCTTGTGCTTTTATTTGTGTTTTGTTTTACAGGAATAAAATCCTCTTGAACAAGCCCTTTTCTTTACCTTAAGTTTGGATACCTATTAGAGCATTATTGCACTTGGAAAGTATTACTTAAACTTTCTAACCCATTATTATTTTTAGTCCCTTTTGAGATGCTTTCTTGTGTTTAATTTTTGCCAATGAGGACATTGTCCAATTTAAGTATATGGGAGTGGTTTGGTGATATACTTTATCTAAGTTTTTATCAATTTTATTGTGAGCACAATGAATGAGAGTATTGTCTTTCTTATCTCTTCTCCTTTATATTTTTGGTCCCATGACATTGTTTAGTTCTTGTTATATTTCTTTGGCTATTGAGGACAATGTCCAATTTAAGTGTGGGGGAGTGCTTTGATTAACAAGTCTTATGTACATATTCTTTAGCCTTCTTGGGAGCTAATTTTGAGCGAAAATTTTCAAAATTTTTCGGATTTTCTGGAGACTTCAAGTTATATTTTTCGTGCATGTCTTTATGATGGATTATAAAGCATATATTCTAGATCATTTATGGTTTATGCATGACTTTTTGCACGCACTTGGACAAAGTAGTTCTTAATCTAATGCTTTGCATTGTTCTTAAACCTATTTTTCTACTAAAATTCATGGAGCATTCTAGAACTTACTTGAATACCTCTCGAGGCGAAATAAGAAAGACAATCATGATTTAACTTAGGGATGACGGTAATAAGCCTTTTTTGGATAGTTTGAGCTTTTCAAGCCTACCTATTGTTATAGGGGCTAAATTAGTCATGTTTTTCCTAGTTATTTGAGGTTCTTTTGTGATACATTTTGTTCAATAACAAGTCATATTCTTTTATATTTGAGATTTTACCCTTGGAAAGATATTTTGTTCATTATTTCAGATTTTTAGGATAAAACGGAACAAAAATGTCGCAAAATAGAGGAGAGGCGGCGTCGGCTAGGACCTTAGAATTGGTGCCGGCCATGCATTGTTAAAACGAACTTCAGAGCGACGAAAAATTGCTAAAACAAAGTAGAACAGAACCAAGGCGGCGCCGGCTGTGAAGCTGGAACTAGTGCCAGTTGTATTTTAGAAAACATTGTGCAAAATTTGAAGAAAAATCGACGAACAAGTGGAGGAACAGAACATAACCGGCGTCGGCTCCGAGAGTCTAGGCGGCGTTGGCTATGTCCTGATGTTAAGGCAGTGCTTGATTTTTTCTATGCAATTTTTGGTAATTTGAGGGATTTTAGTATCTTTCAACTTCTACTCAGCCAAGAACTTTGTACTTACAAGTTTAGGTACTTTCTAAGCCTATAAATAGATGAAAAACACAAGGGAAAAGGAGGAGAATTCATTGATTATCATAGAAGATCACTTAATCGAAGGAGGAATTCTTCAAGTCAAGGAGGGTTGTACAAGAAAGTCTTCAAAGAAAGAAGAAGGAGGCTTGTCTATGAGTGTTTTCTTTTACTTTGTTTTCTTTTTCTTGAACAATGATGTAGTAATTATTTTATTATAATTTGATATTGTTTTAGATATTCATGATTCTTAGAGTTCTTTGATCTTTTGATTAATTGATTGTTATTCTTGGTATTGATTACTTGTGCTTATTACAAGATTGATTGGTTGGGTCTTTCCATTAACCTGCTTTGACAAAGGGGTTGATGGTAGTTTCAATTAGTTTCATATTTTTTAGCTTTTAACTTGCTTGGACAAAGGGGTCAAGAGTAGGGACAAAGTAATTCAAGGTTAATTAATGTCTGCCAGGATATAGATTCATTGGTTAATTTCATGCATAATTTATCAAGAATGGGAATTAAATCAAGGACTATGGTTAATGCATCTTTTGGGTAAGATTGGTTGAGATAGGATATGTGATACTAAGTTACCTAGAAGATAGGGATTCATGGATTGGCAAAGAAGTGAATCTATATTATCCTTCATGATGCCAAGGGAATAATTAGTTATGATAATGGTTGGATACTTTAAGATCATGATTGTCTAAACAATGGTTTGAGTTACATACTTTTCCATCCTTGACATGTACATATTTTTATTCTATTTTTCTTTTTTATTTGTTTTTTACTTTATTGAGTCGGTTAAACAATGAAAAAAAAGGGATTAATATCTACTTGTTCCTGGAGGATCGACACTTGTTTGAGCCCTATGCTCGGTTAATGATGAGTACGCTTGCTCATATGTGTGATTTGGGTTAAACGTTTTAATTTAAACTTGATTGGGAATGTGCTTAGTTGTTGTATGATTTTTATATCTAAGTCCGAACACATCACCTTGTGAAATGTTCTTGTAGTTTCCCATATAAGAAATTATCTATTAGATACAAGAAAAGCAACATCATCAAGTGAACTTGGGAAAACAAGGGAGAAATGTGAAGTAGCAAGTTGGGAATTGAGTATCAAACATTGATCAAACTTTGAATATGAGGTTTCAAATTAAAAAAGCAAATGACATTCAAAAGGAAATAGCAAGCTTTGAAATGAAGAGTCTTTGAAATGGATAGCAAATTCTAAAAGTATTTCATAGGAAAGGGCAACATTTAAAATTGAGGAACATGAGGCAATTTTGAAGGAGCAAGCTTTGTAATGTTGTAAATAAAGAATCTTTAACCGTAATGAGGTATTAAGGTTTTAAATTGAGTGCCTGGATTTTGAAAGGAGAAACCGGCTTCAGGCAGCGTGTTCAAACTACTTTTTTTTTTTTTTTTTTTTAAGGAATGCAATATACATGCAGTCAACACTTAGGGAATTTAGAAGGAGTGCTTCTTTGTACAGCTTAATGATATAAAGATAAGTATTAGACAATGACTTCTAGTAGGAGTTATATCCATGTGCTTAGAGTAATGGAGATAAGATACTACTTCTCATGGCATTGATATATGCAGAAAACTTTCGGCTAGAGCAACTATTATTTTCTTATCATACAAAAGCATGTGGAAAACAACTTATGTTGAAGACATAAAGGATTTCGTGCACCTTAAATAATTGCGTATTCAAACTGACAATTAAAACATCATTGAAAGCTCAAAACTATCAGCTAGAGTAAATCAACGATATAGATATATTCATGTTTGATGAAAAACATCATGGATAACAAACTTTGTTTTAAACTTGAAAGAGACTTATCATATTTTCTTTCATTTGTCTCCTAGAGTGGGTTTGTTCCTTTCTCAATTCTTCCTACAAGAATTTGAGTATTCTATTATTCTTCACTCAATATAATATAGATATATCTATCAAGAGTTAAATCGGGATGATCTATTGAACAAATTAACTTTCTTATTTGTATTTCATTCTTTTGCCTAGATTTCTATTACTAGAAGAGTAGCTACATTGAGACTAGTACAATGTTCAGTTCTATTAAGTTTATCTAAGGAAACAAAGTTGAGGGTAATATAGCATTCAACAAAATCTCCAATTTAGGACTTTACTATGGTCTTCTTCTTCCTGTAAAAGATGATAGTCTTGGTGAAATTAATTTCCACCTTCAGTTTCACTTAATTTAATCTTACGCTTACATTCTTGTTATTCTTAAAGGCTACCAAAGCAAATATCTGAGGACAAAAATTAAGTTTTCAATGGCAGTTCGTCGATGTCCCTTATATTTAGTACATCAGGCTTTTAATCCTCACTTCTTTTGGTTTCCTTCAATCAGGTAATGCTAGGAAAAAAGGTGACAATATTTTCTTTCTCCAAATAGTTCCTGCATCATATTAGTCCAACGATAATTCATCTATAATTTACTACACAAATTTCATCAAATAAAAGTATAATAGCCAGTGATCAAATAGAGTGCGCAATTCAAGCTTCGTTGCAACGAAGCCTTCTTGGTTCCCTTCTCCACCTTTTCTTGCTCTTAAGTTTCTTAGTTAATATAGAATAGTAGATTACCAAAATTCTCTTTAGTTCAAAGTGTAATTTACCAAAACAGATTGTGCGGCCAAAATGTCAACACACAAATCCTTTAGCTTCCTCTTTACTCTTGTTCTTAGTTTCTTTCTCACACACAAACTCTAATTTCTTTTTCTTTTCTTTTCTTTTTTACTTTGGTTCCATTCTGCCTCTTTCACTCTCATATCTACTCACCGATTCTTTTTCACAATTGTCTATAATCTAACTTACATAATTTTTCCCATAGTTGTCTTCTTTATTCACCTCCTCCTTCATGAACCAATAAAATAAAATAAAGAAAGAGTAGTTTGCATCTAGTACACAGTAGTTGACTATAAACTATTCTTCTTTTTATCTTATGATATTTGTTTTTGGCTACTAGATATGGTGAAGTTCAATTGATATCAACAATCTCACCTAAATGACAAACAAATATTGTCATATTCCTAAGTGACCATAGGATGCATCAAATGTTACCCAATGATATTTATTAACTATTTCCCTTCTATTGCCTTACGCTTAACTCTTCATGTAAAATTATAATAACAAATTCAATGATGTTTCCTTGACATTTCTGTTCCTATTCTCTAGTATCCGATTGATGCTACATAAGCACCCTTAAATCATGAACAAATTGGGCAAGCTCCAACCAGTGTACACAAAACTATCAACATGCTAAGAGAAATTATTTAAACCATCATATGTTCATGGTTTCATCCAAAATATCCCTAGATATACTTCATGCTTATATTTAATTCATCAAAACTGAAGGGTGTTATAGCAAGTTCGTGTTGGATTTCGATCATGCAAACCAGTTTACTTGTAGTAGAAAAAAAAATGAAATTCACACAACATGATCATTCGTATGTAATTAAGCTTGTGAAGAAGAGAGAAAAATGTGATTATCTTAATCAAGTAACTTTCAAGAATTTTCTCCCGCGATACCCTTGAGAATTCCACAACTCCAATCACCAGACATTTCCTTTGTTTCAGGTTCTTGATTGCCCACTGTGACCTAAGAATAGGATCACTTTCAATAAAATCCACACGAGGAATGGTATACAAAAATAGGTGCAAAATTGTGCTAGCAGAGAATTGTAGCACTGTAGGGTTTTTACGATTTTAGAGAAGAATGAAAAAATATGTTATATTCTATATTTTGTGTTGACGGCAGTGTGTTCTATATGTATTTATAATCCATTACCTCTGACAAAACGTATAAAGAGCCTTTTCATAATTATTATAGGATTAGATTTCCATAATTACAATTTAACCCATAAGGTTCTAGTAGTTGCAATTTAACCCTAATAATTAAAACTACATTATAATTGGCCCATATAATTATTTCATCTCACAAGTTAACTCTTAATATTAACATATAATATCTTTGAGCACCAATTCCTCTATTATATGTAACCTATTAGGTTTTCTGATCAATTGGTAGCGAAATATGAACTAATCTAATAACTATAGGATTAGTAATGCTTGATAATTAGAACTAAATTCTTAATTCTAATTATGATTAATTTATTAACTCTTCAATTAATAAATTCATTTTTATCAAATCATGAGAATCATCTAACAATGTATTATGACCACCCAAAAGTCTAGAAAATCAAGTGGCTTGATATGAATCTTTCAATAGCAAAATATCAGTGTAATAAACTCTTTTTATCATTCTATATCTCATTTAGTTTAGAGTATGAAAATAGTGAACACTTCTTCTAGAATATAATTAATTCTAACTCGAATTAATTAGTACTTATCCCAGAATCTATTACTCAACATGTGTATCATTTGAAACTTTTCCAACACATAGTTTCCTTAGCCAAGAACTTTTTGAGTAATGATTCCCTACAAGTGGCTGTAAGTACTCTCATACTATTAGGAGTGATGAATCATTTATTAATCCTCACAACTACTTCCGTATACTTCATGTTGTGTCTAATGTCCTCCTTATAGGCCGTCTAGAAGAGATTTCAATGATAAGAATCAAAGTACAATGCTCAATATACAAAGTACCTTGGAGAACTCAACTATAAGAATATTTACACTTTTGCTATAATGAAATTCTATCCCTGGCACTAAATAGTTATCTATGGGATTATCTCATAGTTAGGTCATCTATTGAACTTATTCACATAACAAACATCCACGTGTTAACTTTGAGTATATCAATATGCTTAGATATGAGAGTTAGTACAACATGTGTTGATCATTGCGTATTAATGATGTTCAATCTCATTAATATTACGATCAGAGATAGTTTAAGCACAAGCACTATATAATGTAGTAGGAATCTCACATCATGATCTTCATTATGATTTCTTTAACACTGTACATTGTGCTTGGTACTTTATCTATCAGTTTTATACACATACATATATGAAACAAGGAAACTTAAAGATAAAAATGTCTTTCATTGAATAAATATACAAAAATACATTGTACAAATGATTATTTCTAGGGCATAATACTAATAATCTCCCATTTACACTAGATCCAATTATTTATATATCAAATACCTAATGACTTAATATTACTATCATGTTTCTTTTTAGGTAATGCCTTTGTAAGTGGATCGACTATGTTCTAATCAGTGGAAACTCTTTCTATTTTTACATCCTTCCTATCTATGATCTCTAATATCAAATGATAGCACCTAAGTCAATGCTTGGATCGTTGATGAGACTGTGGTTCTTTTGTTTGTGTAATGGCTCTATTGTTATCCCAATACAAGTGTATTGGATCAACAATATTAGGTATCACTCCTAGCTTTGTTATGAACTTTTTGTTCTAGACCGCCTTCTTAGCTACTTCAGAAGTCACTATGTATTCAACTTTAGTGGTTGAATCGACAGTTGTATCTTATTTGGAACTTTTTCAACTCACTGCCCCACCACAAAAAATAAACACGTTTAGATTGGAAAGTGACATCACTTTATACCTTTTAACTTGTAAGTCACCTCCTCTATATACTAGGAATACATTCTTTGTCCTTCTGAAGTACTTAAAGATATTTTTGATAGCCACCTAATAACTTTCTTTAGGGTTAGATTGGTATTTATTCATCAAACTAAGAGCACAGGGTACATCAGGCCTAGTACATACTATAGCATATATGATAGATCTAGTTACCAAATCATATGTCATTTTACTCATATAATCCATTTCATCTTGTGTTTGAATACACATGGATTTTGAAAGGTTGACCTTATGGGTCTTAGGTAAGAATCTCTTTTTTGGATTGATCTATGCTAAATATTTTTATCACTTTGCCTAAGTATGTAAACTGTGAAAGACCAAGCAACCTCTTTGATCTATCTCTATAGATCCTTATCCCTAGAATATAGGTTACTTTTTAAAAGTCTTTCATAGAGAATTTCTTCAACAGCCATATCTTAATTGATTGAAGAGTAGAGATATCATTTTCTATTAGTAATATGCCATCTATATATAGCAATAAAAAAACAATTACACTCCCACTAAACTTCTTGTATGCACAAGGTTCATCCATATTTTGTATGAGACTAAATTCCTTAATTGTTTTATCAAAATGGATGTTCCAACTCCTAGAAACTTATTTTAGTTCATAAATGGACATTTGCAGCTTGCACATTTTAGTGATCCTTGGATGTAAAACCGTTAGGTTGTGTCATGTACACTTCTTTAGTCATATTTCCATTAAGGAAAATTATTTTTATATCCATTTGTCAAATCTCATAGTTGTAAGGAGCGAAAAGTTCTAGGAGTATTCAAATGCATTTCAGCATTTCTATTTGTAACATCCCTTTTTTATATACTTTGACTGGTGACTACTTTATATAAAATAAAAATTTGTATAGGTGACCAGAACAAGAAATGATAGGTATAACGAGATGAACATTTTGGAGAAAGAAAAATATTTATGGACATCGTTAGAATTTAAAGATTGTTCTACCCGTACTTTTGTACTTTAGTTACCGACTACTTTGTATAAAGGAAGAATTTAGGTGTAAGCTTAGAACAAAAGCTGATCAGGGCAATGAGATGGATGTTTTGGTATTAAGTAAATTTTTAGGAGTATTTTTGTAATTTTGACTGTAATTAGAATTTTGACCTCAAATTGAGAAAGAATTTGAGAATTCTAGTCTTCACTATTGAGTCTAGTGAAATGTTTAGATTGTATTAGTAAAATAAAAAGTTTTCTAGATTAGGATGAATAATAACTTGATTATGTGTATTTCTGAAGTAATATAATGCTTTTCTAAAGATTTACAGTGATTACAGCCAAAAGAGAACAAAGTGGCATTTTGTGATTTGTTTTTGAAACTAGATGCCGTTATATGATTGGTTGTGAAAACTAAGGGCTCTAATATGATTGGTTGCAACAAAACACATGCAAGATTAGGTGGTCGATATAAAATCTTCCAAGTGTCATCTCATGATTGGTTGAGAAAGTTAGGTGTTGTTTTATGCTTGGTTTAGCAAGCCATGTATTGCTATATGATTGGCTGCATGAAAGATCATGCAAAACTTCTAAGCTTTTCTCAAAGCTTCCAAGATGCTCAACTAGCTTCTATGGTGCCACCTAGCATGCTACCTAAGGTAATTATGTGGACCAATTAAAAGCTCCTAAGCATTGAAGGCATTTAATGCCCATTTGACTTTAAGACTAAATTTTGCTATAAATAGCAAGTGAAGGCCAACTGAGGCCATTTTGCTACTGGAAAAACAACAAGGAAAGAGAAGGAAAGAAAGGAAAGGAAGAGAAAAGAAAAGGAAGGAAAAATAAAAGAAAGATAAGAGAAAAATAAGAAAGAGAAAGAGAGAGGTTTTGAAGGGGGGAGAGAGAGAGAAGAAACTTAGAGCTTTTCAAGCTTGGAGAATACAATACGGAAGGGAACAACTTGTACTTCATGAATTAAAGTTGTAGAGTAAATTGCAAGGATTATTTTGGTGTTAATTTTGTTGAGAAATATGATTTACACTTGGAAAATTGTTATGTTTTTGGGCTTTTGTATGTGTTGTGTGTGCCGGCTGACTTGGAAGACTATGTACTATGTTTTATAGGGTAGATGAAGGTGTTTTGATGGTGGTTTGAATAGTTATGCCTAGATGCAAAGATGGAAGAAGGAAACAAAGTGGTTGATGGTTTAATTGTTGATGAAATAAAGGATTTATTCATGTTCTTTATGATTGTTGTTTTGTTGTTACTACATGAGTAATGTACTATTTGTTCATGACTGAAACCAAGATGGAATCATGAAATTTTTAGTCCATAAACAAGGTATTAAGATGTGTTAATGTCAGGTATATTGTATGAAGAAGAGAGGAGCATTAAGTATGTGAAGAAAAGAAACAAAATAGAAATTCTGGTTTGAAGAATTTTCGTGCAGATCTGAAGAATGAATAAAATGTACAAATTGGTTGATTATTTTGGAAATCCATGACCTAAAACTTGTAGCTAAATGTCTTAGGATTGTTTTGGGATCAATTTGACATGATTTGGAGTTGTAGATAAAAAGTTATGATATAAATACCAAGGACTGCCAGTTTAGTTACGAGATTGAAGAACTGAAATGTTATGAGTAAAACTGAATAAAATGGAAGGAGGAATTAGTATTTTATGAGTTGGAAATCATAAAGGAATATCTTGGACACATTTTGGAACTAATTTGACATTAATCGGACTTGTAAATCAAAAGTTATGTTATAAGCAAGCAAGTGTGCTAAGAAGGAAGAAATGCAGAATTGGTTTATAAACGATAAATTTACATGTTAATTCTTTGTGCGTTATTGGATGTATAAGGGTTCAAGGAAACAAGTGACGACTTTGTATACTTAGTTGAGAGAAGCAATAAATGGATGTATAAGCGAACCTTGTTTCATCCAAGTATTTATTTTATTCCGAATAAGAAAGAAGAAATGTGGAAACGAGCAATTTTATTATGGAAATATTCCATTAGCAAAAATGTATTCGTTACAGACCATAAATGCTAAGTGAGGTTTGGAATGACTCTCAACGTACGTTATTTCCTCTAAAGGCTTCACGAAAGGCTAGAAGCGATATATATATATATATATATATATATATATATATATAATGCATTTCATCACATATGCATGAAATTGCTTTATTTAATGTCATGAATATGTTCATGACTTGGAAGCTTGCTTTCAAAAAGATACGAAGTTTTATGATAAATTTTGAAATACTTTCAAAGCACTCTGTGAGTTATATGAAAGATATGCTGCTTCCTATGTCAATGAACTTTGAAATTTATTATAGGGAATATGAGGAACATCTGAAAAATGGTATTTTGTCCCCAAAAATAATTTTCATATGCTCGGATATCAGCTTGTGTTATGGGAAAAGAACATTATGGATCCTTGAGTACTCAAGAAGGACTATGCACTTACACTAACTTGTGTGGGTTTGACACCGCTGTCTGGCTAGTGGCCACCTCTAGACTGTGATCTCCTATTTCACGGGATTCTAGTATTTTATGTTTAGTCATCCTTAGCTAGAAAAATATTTTTCAAGCGTGGAAATGGAGGACAGGCGTAGGACATCGGGGTTAGTATGATAAATAAAGGCAGTAGGATTATATTGAAGGATAATGGAAAATATCAAAGAAAAACGCAGCGGAAAAATTTCAGTTTTCCAAGCCACATCTAGAAGAAAATACTTACTTTTCCTTGTTGGTCGCAGACTAACCAATATGGGGACGGGATGCATTGGAACTTCTTGCGTTAGAAGGGGAGAAGGAGGTGTCTGCTATTCAACAACAATTCCTGCCAATCTTCTACTCCTACGCATCAAACGTCTCCAAGCTTCTTCTCTTTATCTTCTAGAGGATGACTCTACCTTACTCTTGGCGTTAGCTTGGTAACAGTGACTTCTTCGATAAAATGAAAAAAAAAAAAAACTCTTCTAGACAGAAGGAAGAAAAGAAGACAAAAACCAGAGAGAGAGAGAGAGATGAGATGGCACACACTGGAGAGAAAAAACCTCAAAAACCTCATAAGTTTTTTTTTTCTTCTTATTTTCAGCCAGTTTAGGGCTTCTTCAAGCCCTAATGGCCGAAAATCATCAAGGCCTAATGGGCTAGGTATTGTGCTCAAAAATCAATCCAAGACTGACGCAATTCTTTTAATTAATTAATTATCTTTTTTGAGCCTCATTAAATACCCAAAATTAATTAATTAATTCTAATTAGACTCTTAATATATGTCAACATATATCAGCTCAATTAATTAATTTATTCCATCCCAATTATCTTAATTAATTAATTATCTTTTCTGGGTTTTATCAAAACCCAAAACTAATTAATTAATTATAATTAGACTCTTAGAATAAATTTTATTTCTCTTCCAAATAATTATCCAATAAGCCCAAATTGTGTCTAAACAATACCAAGGTAACTTGAGCTACTCCGGGGGCCAAGAGACATATCATTCATGGCTACTAAAAAGACTAAAATGCCCTTACTATTAAATAGTCGCATTTTATCATTTTAAAATTTTCATTTACCACTATATGAAAATATTGATCCCAAACATAATATTTCTTAAAACAATGTCTCTGACCTATAAGTGTAACGATGGAAATATCCCTCTATGTAATACCCATCAATTAGACAAGATAAATATGCTAACACCCATCTCAATGACATCTACCATCCTTAGATCTCTATTCCGATAATCCATGACTCACTTGAATGCATTTACGCATCATTGGAAGCTACCCACTAGCACACATTCTAGAGTCACGTTCCTAGGGCTCTGAATTATTTAGATTATCCTGAACAATCACAAGGGGATGATTAAACCTCACTAAGTGAAGCATAGAAACTCTTTTGCATGAGTTTGTCTTAACTAACTAGAGTAATACACCTAACATGTAAGGATATTGATCTCATAAAAGAAATCTCACCAAACATACATTAAAGTATAAAACCCTAACTTCGCCAGACCACCAACTCACACTCAAGTACGAAGGTATTCGTCCACGCTATAGCAGTAAAAGTATTGTCTCTATAATTATAGTACTTTAAGAGAGACCACCACTACTGGTTCATTTATACATATTCGAAATACGATTATGCCTATGATATGAGTGAACGACTCACTGATTCAAGGTAAACTATTCCTCATTGGAAATCATGGCATAATAGTCTTACCTTGATGAAATTCTCAATTCTATTAAACAACTAAGAACTCAATTTTATTTTTATGATAAGTACCTATGGTCTATACATTACTGTGAAGAACGACCCAATACATAGACCATTACTTATCATACTTGGACCTTTAAATATGCAATAACATAATAAACAAATTAAATTGAATGAATACAAATTTTATTACAATATGTTCAAAAGAATACATAATCTTTGTGGGCATACTTTCCAACAATCTCCCACTTGCACTACAAAGACTAAAAAAGTCCATAAGTGCCTACCCCTATAACATCTAAGTGTCTACGAAATACCTTTTTTGTCAATGGCTTGGTAAAGGGATCCGCCAGATTGTTGACAGAGAAAATCTGATCAACCACTATCTCCCGTTTCTGGATGAACTCTTGGATGAGGTCATCCTTTCTCTCTATATGCTTGCTATTCCTATGGTTTCGAGATTCCTTGCATTGTGATACTCCTCCAGAGCTATCACAATGAATGGTGACAGGCATATCCATGTGCGGTATTACTCCAAGTTCCATAAGGAACTTCCACAGCCACACTGTGAAACCCCAACTAAAACCAACTTTAGAGTAAGGGGGTCAGGATGCATATCATATTTTCTCGCATGCATAAATATATATGTTTGTATGATTATATGTGCTTTAGATATGTGATTTGTAGTCTAGATGGCTTATTTGAGCTTAGTGAGGAAGAAGGGCAAAATGGTAATTTTTCTTGAGGAGGAAATAGGGAGATAGCTTGAGGATTAAATAGGAAAAATATTTGGGAGAGAAAATAAGAACAAGAGTTGTTGTGGTTTAGTGGTTAGAGCTTTGGAATTAATTCTTGAGGTCTTGAATTCAAATTCCATCATTTGAGTTTTAGCATGATTAAATTTTATTTTTGTTTAGGAAGGCTATTTTCGACCCTTGCATGTCTTAGGAAGGAGTAGGAATGTTGTCCTAGGAGAGACATGAAAGGAATATCCTAATCCTACTCTTGTGCCCTAAAAAAATTTCTAAGGGATTCATACCCTTCTTGATCCCTAGCTTTCCTTACTTCTTAATCAATTAGATTGTTCCATTTATCTAAGCCATTTTATTTCCAAAAATTTCCAGCAAGCTTCTTTGATCTTGGAGTGTCGAAAATGTTTGTGTGAGGATGTCTTCTTAACAAAAAACAGGGAGGAGTTGTGGAAGGTTCCCAAGAGAATTAATCTCCATGGTTGAACCTTCAAACTCCAACCTATGTGTGTTTATCTTCTTCATGTAGTAAACTGGAAAATTTTCCAGCCTGTTGATCAGTCTAATAGTCAAAATTTTCAGCCATAATTCCCTCTCAAATGCTGCCAGAAAAATGACCATTTCATTTAGCTTGAGGACTGAAAATTCCAGCCAAAACCGGACTGCTCAAAAAACTATGCAAACAAAAAAAATTTCTGGACAGTTTTCGCAGCTTGGTGAGCCAAAAACTAAGCTATTTCTTCCAGTTTTTCAACCAAAAATTCAACCTTATTTTTCCTCCATAAAGAAGGCTGGAAACCAGCCTTAAAGGACCCTCCAATGGCCCTTCAAACCTTCTACAAGCTGATTGAAAAATGGCAGCAAATTCTGCCTAGAAATTTCTAGCAAACTTGTGAAAAATCTATTCAGAATTTCCAACTTTGTTTTCTTCTTCACCCTTGTCCGAAACTTCCTCCATTTTTCTGTACAAACTCACCTTGAACAGCCATGAGCAGAGCTTCATCGTCTTCTCCAGTGTTCTGCTCGAAAAATAGTTCCATGGCTGCTCCTAAAATCTCTCCACCAATCACTCCAATCAAACCATTAATTGAAGTCCAGAATTTCAGCAAACTACCATAGATTAACCCTCAAACAACCAGAAAATTCCTTCACCATTGTACACCATATTTCAGCCACCTTAAGGCTCCATCAAACAACATTCATCTCAGTAGAATTTCAACAAGCCAGTCGGCCATTGTAGCTTCCCAAAAGACCTTCACCATCAAAGATCTACTTACCATATTTGCTACCACAAAATATTCCCTAAATTATTCTTTTTGAATTTCAAACAACCAGCCTTCTTTTTCCTCTCAAATCTGAAAATTCAATTACCAAAAACCATTCAAACAATTTGGCTACCCTTTTCCCACAAAATTTCGGCCCAGCTTCAACCAATTTCTCTCCATTCTCTCCAAACCTTCAAGAACACCAAGAACACCTACTACCATTCTCACGCCTTAGACTATCCAAAACCACTTCAATCTTCTCCAAAAACTCTAGATTATACCTACTCAACCTCGTGAACCCATTCCTGCAATTTTTAATGTCAAACTCGGAAATCAAAGTCTCACTTTTGGATAAAAAACTAGAATTTTCTTGAAGGCTCAAGAATACCTTCAAGGTAAGCATGAACAATTATCTTCATCTTCTTCCACCTTCGACCTTGATGAGTATATACTAATGAACTCTCTCTCTCTCTCTCTCTCTCTCTCTCTCTCTCTTGGCAAATGGTTACTTCAATCATAGCCATATTTTCTTCTTCTCTCTTGGACGGATCAAGTCTTCTAAGAATAAGGTTTCTCTTGAAACGACTTCAAGGTAGTCATCATCCAAGTAAGCCTCTTCAACCTTCTCTTTAAATCTTAGATTCATGTCTCTAGAATGTTTTGGAAAAGAATGGATTATGATTAAAGTTTGAGCATGTGTTTTGTGTTAGAGTCGGGATTGAAGTATAAGAATGGATGTGTTTTGCGATGGAGTTGAGATTGAAGCATGAATGAATGTGTGTATATGATGGAGTTGGGATTGATGCATGAGTTGATTGTCTTGGTTGAATGTATGGCGTCTTAGGGTTTGTTGCATGTCTTTATGTCGTGAGTAGTATGAATAATCAAGCATGTTAAAGATTATGTCACCTTTGGTGAATAGGGTTTATGTTCATGCATTCTTGTTAAGGCTATGAATATGATTATGTTAGTAGAGTTTGGATCATGTCTTGGTAAATTTAGATCTATGTTTTTATTCATATTTTGGATGTTTTATTGATTGGTATAGAGTGTATGTTCATTATTATGGTTAGCATCATGACCTTGTTGTCCCTATGTTAATTTTATTTCATTAACAAAATGATTAATACTATAATTTCTTCTAGTGATTTCGAATACCCTAGGAAAATATGGATTTGGACTCTTATATAAAATAATGATATTTTAATCAAATAAATGATAGCTTTTATTAAAGAAATAAAATATATAAATATTATAGATAATAGTAATAGCAAATAAAGCCTTTTATGTAAATTATCATAATAGGTAAAATATTAATTTTGTAAGTCTTATATTCATAAATACTATTAAAATTTATTTATTATCTTTTAATCAAAACCTATTAAAATTTACTTACAACTAATTTTAGTTACCAATTATTTTCTAACAATTAATTATTAATAGATTATTATTTTAAATAATATCATCTAAGGCCTAGGACCCTTCACCAAATAAACCCTAATTTATTTATAGTAAGTTTTAAACCTACAACTTATTAGTATCTAATTCACAAACCCTAGTTATTTTAATATCAAGCCAGATTTATCTTACAAACCTTTTATTTATTATCTAGCCTTAAAGCTTAGGACATTAGGGTTATGATTGTAGTAAGTTGAGCTAGGTTTATTTGTGGAAGTGAATTTTGGTTTGAGTTTAATTATGACTTATGTTTACCCCAGGTAGGGTTAGGTCAGCTGTTGGAGATCTTTATTTTGAGCAAGGATCAGGTAAGCTCCTGCATAGTTTGTTGTAAAAGGTTTCTATGGTAAGCTAAACCCGAAGTATGTGAACACTGATTGGTAAAGGCAATTAAGGATAGGTTCCTTTCTTGTTTTAATCAAACCAATTATTTGAAAATCAACAAGTAGTTTTACTCAAACACTAAACTATTTCTCAAACTAATTTTTGACAAGGACTTTAGAAACCCTTGATTGCCATTTTCAAGTAAAACTATGTTTTACTAGTTTTCTCCCAAGTGGGACAATCATCATTAAGTACTCAATAAGGGTAGGCTAGTAGTACTAGTTTTGAAGAGTAAGAGTGAGTCTTCTAGCAGGAGGCCACCTCCAGAAGATGAACTTAACTTAGAGAAACGTCAGTACTACTTAGTCATGCCGGTCTGAGCTAGCAGGTTTCAGTCATGTGGACTGTGTGTTGCCGGAGTGGACAACCGGTTTTGATTGGGTGTAGAGAAGGAGGAGAATCTTACCCAGTAGGTTGATCACCTACCTTTTTGTCAGTCTGCACAAAGTGTGGCATTCTGACCGTTGTTTGGTTATGGGGCCCAACGTGTGGTAACCCATGATCGCCCTTTTCAGTGATTGATTTCATTGTATATGAATGGTTGGAAAAGCCAAAACGCCACTCTTGATTTTGAACTTTATTTATTACTTGCCAGTATTTTTTATTATGAAGTTCTTACACCTTGCATTCATGAACTGTTTTCACTGCACACTCAAAGCACACTCGGACTTGCTGAGATTTTTATCTCATCACCCTTTTTACCATGATTTCAGGTCGATCCTGCTGTGGGGATGATTAGCTAGTTGTTGCCTGCCTAGGAAGATATTCTGTTATTTATTTTTATGTGATGCTTTGGGAGTTGAGAGTGAACAATTGTTATTTTTTTATTTTTAATTTGTCTTGAATTTTTGGATTGTAATAAGTTTTAATTTTTGAAATATTATTTTATTTTGATTGTGTGACCTAGTTATAAAGACCCCTTGTCCTTTAGACGGGGCGACATCCCCGGCCCTGTTGGGCCTAGGTAGTGGGGTGTTACACACACAGCTTCTTTAGAAGCTTCTGAAGCCGCAATGTACTTAACTTCTATAGTAGAATTAGCAATGTAAGATTGCTTGATACTTCTCCATGAAATAGCTCCTCCAGACAAAGTGAAGACATATCTACTAGTGAATTTTCTTTCATCTTTATCCGTCTAGAAGTCTGAGTCTATGTAACCGGTAGAAACAAAATCATTAGCATGATATACAAACATATAATCTCTCATTTCCTTGAGATATTTAAGTATATGTTTTACGGCTTACCAGTGGGCTTTCCTTGGCTTTGACTGATATCTACTAACCATACCTACTTAAAAGCAGATATCTGGCCTAGTACAAAGCATAGCATACATGAGACTTCCCACAGCCGAAGCATAAAAGATCCTGCTCATTTTCTGCTTGTCTTCCTGTGTCTAAGGACATTGCTTGGAAGATAAGGATAATCCATGTCTAAAGTGTATGATAGCCCCTTTATATTGATCTATACTATACTTGACCAATATCTTGTCAATATAAACAGACTGGGATAAGCCTAACATTCTTTGCTTCTTATCTCTAAGAAGCTTAATGCCTAGAATATAGCTAGCTTCTCCCAAATATTTTATGCTAAATTGACTAGATAGTCAAACCTTAAAGGATGACAATGTCCCTACATCATTTTCAATGAGTAGAATGTCATCCACATAAAGTACAAAGAAAGTTACTTTTCTACTATCTGATTTCTTATACACACATAGTTCATCCATGTTTTGAATGAAACCATAAGTTTTTACGATTTTATCAAAACGTATGTTCCATACTTGTGATGCTTTCTTAAGTCCATAAATGGATTTCTTAACCTTACAGACCATTTGTTCTTAGACTTTAGTAACAAAACCTTTTAGCTGGGATATACAGATGTCTTCGCTAGATAGCCATTTAAGAAGGCCTTATTGACATCCATCTGTCATATCTCATAGTCATAGTGACATACAATGGCTAAGAGAATTCAGATAGACTTAATCATGGCTACTAACTAAAAAGTTTCCTCATAATCGATCCATTCTTTTTTAGTATAACTTTTAGCAACTAACCTTGCTTTATAGGTTTCAACCTTTCCATCCATACCTCTTTTTCTCTTTTATACCCACTTACACCCAATGGGTTTTATCCCATCAGGCGCAGTGACAAGATCCCAGACTTGATTGATGTACATAAACTCAATCTCAGCATTCATAGCTAGCTACCATTTGTTTACATCAGCATCAACAATGGCCTCCTCATATCTAGTGGGATCTTATTCTTGATTATCATAAACTAGATCATAGATCTCCCCGATCCACCTTTTTGGAACTCTTGTGATCCTCCCACTACGACAAGACTCAGTTTGTATAGGAACATCCAGTTGTGTTTCTCTTGATTCCTCAATTTAGGTGTTTAAAGTACTTGAAGTTGAATCAGTGATCAACTTCTCTTCTAACTGTATTCTGTTTGAACATGTAATAGATGTAACTTGTTTACCTTCTAAGTATCTAGCATTGGTACTAACAAGTACTTTATACTCTTAAGAATGATAGAAATATCCACCCCTCATTCCTTTTGGATACCCAACGAAGGAGCATAACTTTGATCTTAGTTCTAGCTTACTTCCTTTTGTCAGCATATAATTTGGGCAATCTCATATCTTGAGATGGTTCAAATTGGGCTTTCGTCCAGTCCACATCTCATAGGGTGTCCTAGGTACTAATTTGGAAGGTACCAAGTTCAAAATATATGCTGCTATTTCTAAGGCAGACCCCCCAAAAAGAAATAGGAAGAGATGTATGATTCATCATACTTCTGACCATTTCCATCAAAGTTCTATTTTTTCTCTCAGCTACTCCATTCTGTTGGGGGAGTCCCAGGCACAGTTAACTGAGATACTATACCGTGATGTACCAAGTAATCCTTAAACTCAGCAACGAGGTACTCTCCATCATAATCTGATCTTAAAGTTTTAATTAGTTTATCTATTCAACACTCCATTGCCTTAAACTCCTTATATTTATCAAAAGAGTTAGATTTGCGTCTCATCAAATAAATATAACCAAAACAAGTGTGATCATCTGTGAAAGTGATGAAGTATTCATAGCCTCCTATAGCTGGTGTAGTCATCGGACCACAAACATCCATATGAACTAATGCTAATATTTCCATGGCTCTATCCGCCTTTTTAGTAAAGGACCTTTTGGTTATTTTACCTTTAAGGTAAGATTCATATTGAGGCCATTCTTCCAGTCTCAACGAACCTAAAGGCCCATTATGGATTAGCCTTTGAGTCCGATTTTGGGATTTATATGTCCCAATCTAAGATGCCACAAATACGATTCATTTGATATGACCTTTCTCTTTTTATTATTAAGTTCAGTTTGAATATTGTTTACTTGATTTCGAATAGGATGTATATAAAAAAGATTCCAATACATGTTCCTGAACAAATTAAATTACCATCTCTATTGATATAAACACCAGAATAGAAAGAAATAGAATATCCTTGATTCATCAATTTGGAAACTAAAATCAAATTCTGTTTAAAATAAACAACATATAAAATAACTTTTAAAACTAACTTCCTATTACAATAAAAAATAATCTCAAGATCTCCCACTGCTTCAGCCCATATTCTTGCTCCATTACCTACTTGAAGTCCATGCTTACCCTTACTGAGTCTCCTTGTCTTTCTAAACCCTTGTAAAGAGTTACAAACATAGTCAGTAGCTCCAGAATTAACTATCCAGGAGGATGTTGATCCAACCATTAAAATAGACTCTAGGTATAGAGTAAAACCTGAAGTAGACTTAGCTAAGAAGTCGGGACAATCTTTCTTCCAATGCCCCTTCTTGCCATACTTGAAACATTTGCCTTTGGGCTTCCTGTTGGGCTTAGCCTGACCAGATACTTTGGGCTGGGCCTTTGCGTTGTTGTGGATATTCTTCTTCTTGAATTTCTTAGACTTTACCTTAATTCCAAAAGAAGAGGCAGAACGAGAGACCAAAACCTTTGACATGGGTTTCATGTTCTTTTCCGCTGCTTGCAGCTCTTTCATAAGCTCCGTGAGATTCATATTCAACTTGTTCATGTTGTAGTTCAACTTGAATTAAGAATATGAGTCAGGTAGAGTTTCAAGAACCATGTCAATTTGGCTTTCGGGATCTATCGTTGCGCCTAGGACCTCGGCCTCCTCGAAGTAAACAATCATCTTGAGAAGATACTCTTGAACTGATGCCCCCTCAACCATCCTAGTGTTCATGATTGATCTAAGAGCTTCCTGCCTTGCAGGTCAGCACTTGTCAACAAATATGATACGTAATGACAAATAAATATCATATGCAGTGCCCATGTTGTGAAACCCCACCTAAAGCCAACCCTAGAGTAAGGGGGTCGGGATGCATATCATATTATTTTGCATGAATATATATGTTTTAAATGATTCTATGTGCTTTAGAGTTGTGGATTATAGGTTAAAATGCTTAGTTGTGTTTATCGAGTAGGAAGGGTAAAATGATAATTTTGCTTGAGGTCAAAATAGGAAGAAAGCTTGAGGATTAAATAGGAAGAAAATGTGGATGAGAAAATAAGAACAAGAGTTATTGTGGTTTAGTGGTTAGAGCTTAGTGAATTAATTTCTAAGGTCATGAGTTCTAATCCCATCATTTAAGCTTTTGTCATGATTATCTTAACTAAGTTTAAATTATTGTTTTCTTGCATTTCATGGAAATAGGAATGTAGTCTTAGGGGAGACATGAAGAGAATGTCCTAAAAAGAATTCTAGAGGAATTATTGTCCTTTTTTATTACCACTAGCTTGTCCTAACATCTTTATAATTCAAAACCATTAAATCCTTTCTTTTAAATTCCAAAAAAATTCTGTGATAACTCCTCCACCTTGAATTTCAAAAATCAGCTTTGGAGGTTGGGAAGTTAGCCGAAAGTAGGAGGAGAAATAGGAAGGGTTTCCAAGAGAAAATCAATCACCATGATAGCACCTTCAAACTCACCTTCATGTTGTTCATATCATAGTGAAGGAAAATCTGGAAATTTTCTAGATTTTTTGCAGACCACTTCTTTGAAAATACAGCCAATAAACCCATTCATTTGCTGCCAAGAAAATAGTTATTTCATGTGGCTTGGAAGTTGAAAAAAACTGTGCAATTTTTGGACTGCACAAAACAGCACCAAACCAGAAAAAAATTCTGGGCATTTCGCAGCTTTCAACCAAGTAAATGAAGCTGTTTTGATTCATCTTCAAGCCAGCAAAACTCCTCAATATTTCTCCAGCATTAAGGCTAGAAAACCACCTTAGAAATACCTTCAAACTCCCTCAAGAGTCAGCTGCAAATCAGGCTGAAAGTGTGCAGAAATTCTGCACAGCCTTCGAAACTCTTGAAGCATGAAACCAGAATTTTCCAGCTTTGCTCCCTTCTAGCCTAGGCCGAAAATCACCTTCAACCTCTGTAAAATTGAACCTTGCTCAGCTGTAGGCTGAACACCATTAACCCCACACTTACCTTGAGCATATGGACTCCATAGCCACACCACAAAACACTCCTAAGATCACTCAATTCAAACTCTTTTTGAACTTCAAATAATTTCAGCATTTTACTCCATTAAAATCACTCTTGTATTAGGCAAATAAACCAGAATTTCCTCTGCCATTTAAGACTGAATTTTGGCCAGCCTTGGAGCAACATTAACCTTCAATCAATTCAGCAAAACCACCATGTTCAGCCGGCACCATTGAAGACCATAGAAACCTCTCTTGATCAAACACCATAGCTAACCTCTTACCTTAAACATCTCCACCATTTCCTCCATTTAAATTTCAAAAAATCTGATCATTCTCTCTCCTTCTTGCTGAAAATCGAAACCCTCATTCACTCCATACCATTCGGCCAGCCTTCTACCAAAATTCGTGCAGCACTTCTTCCAAATTCTCTCCATTTTCACCAAGAACACACACTAACCTTCTTCAAGCCTAACCCTACTCTAAACACCTCCAATCACTCTCAAATACTCCAAATCACTTCAATTTAATCTCTAAACTTCATTTCTGGTATTTATAACACAAAACCCCGCAAACAAGAATTTTCGAACGGATCAAAATTAGCTTTTCTTTGAAGGTCTCAAGAACATCAACAAGGTAAGTCAAGAACAACATTCTTGATCATCTTTTTCCATTCGATTGTACTGTTCTAATGCTCTCTCTCTCTCTCTCTCTCTCTCTCTCTCTCTCTCTCTCCAACCGAAATGGTTGATTAACCATCAACCATGGCCGTTTTCCCGTTGGATCATTCAAGGCTCTCAATCGCGTAGACCTTCTTAATTCTTCATCGAAGTGTTCATCAAATCAAGTATTTCCCTTTAATCCTTCTTTTAATTCAGTATGCATGTCTCTTAGATATTGATAGAAAGAATGAAATATGGATAAGGGGTTGAGTATATGCATGTGGATTAATGGATGGAGTTAGGACATGATGATTGTTGTATATGACTAGGATGTATGTGTTTCCCTTTCGAATCAATGTATGTTCTTCATGCTTAGTGAATTTTATGGATGTTCGAAGCATGATTAGATATTATGACACCAAAGATGATTAGGCTTTTATGTTCTTATTTTTCCATGGAAACCATGATTGATGATTATGCTTAGTAGGATTTTGGCCATGTGATGGTATGAGATAGTTCAAGTGTATGTTCATGAATGGATTAATATATTGTTTGATGATGGAGAAGGTGTTCATGAATCCTTTCTAGCAATAGGAAAATCATGGTGAAAAAGTATTTTCTTGTTAAGGCTAGATTATTTTTATTAACAAATTTTATTACCTTGAATAGAATGCTGCTATATTTTCCCTATAAAATTCAAAACTCTAGGGAGATTTGGAGTAGTTTATTAATTAAAATATTCATATTTTCTTTATCAAATAAATGAAATCTTTTATTAAAAATAATATATATAGTAATAAATCCTTTACAATAAATAAAATATTATTAGAATCTATTTGTTGTTTATTAATTAAAATTTAAAATAATTCATTCATTATTAATTTTATTTATTACTAATTATTTATTATCTATTTAAAAATTAATTAAAGGTTATTTGTAATTAAATATTTATTTATAATAAAGCTATTTTTAAATCACCATTTATTAGTACTATTTAGGACTTAATATTCAAACCTTAGTTTATTTATTAAAAATAACACTCAAGAATTATTAATTGGGTCTATAATTTATTAGCAATTATTTTAGAACCCCAAGTTCTTTTAACTTACCAACTAAAACTTATTTTATAAAATTCTTTATCACCTAGCCTTAAAGCTTAGGACATTAGGGTCATGGCTAGTCATGGTTGTAACTAGTTAAGCTAAGAAATTATTTATGTAAGGCAGGTATAGCCCGAATGTAACCTTATGTCTTGTGTTTACCCCAGGCGGGGTTAGGTCAGCCTTGGAAGACTTTTGAATTTGAGCAAGCAAAGTATCAGGTAAGCTCCTGCATAAAACTTGTTTGTTGTAAAAGGTTACCATGGCAAGCTAAACACGAAGTATGTGAATACTGATTTGGTAAAGGCAATTAAGGACTGTTTCTTTTATTGATTCAGTCAAACCAATTATTTGAAAATTTTCAAAGCAGTTTTACTCAAACACTGAACTATTTCTAAAACTGATTTTGGCATGGACTTTAGAAACCCTTGATTGCCATTTTCAAGCAAAGCTATATTTTATTAGTTTTCTCCCAAGTGGGACAATCAAACGTTGAGTACTCAATAAGGGTAGGCTAGTAGTACTAGTTTTGAAGAGCAAGAGTGAGTCTTCTGGCAGGAGGCCACCTTCAGAAGATAAACTCAACTTAGAGAAACGTCAGTACTACTTAGTCACGCCGGTCCGAGCTAGCAGTTTTCAGTCATATGGACTGTGTGTTGCCGGAGTGGACTACCGGTTTGTTTGGGTATAGAGAATGAGGAGTATCTTGCTCGGTAGGCCGATCACCTACCTTTTGTCAGTCTGCACAAAGTGTGGCATTCTGACCGGCAGTATGCTCAACGTGTGGCATACTGACCATGTGGACATGGGGCCCAACGTGTGGAAACCCATGACCACCATGTTGAGTGGTTGATTTTATTGAACATGTAAGGTTGGAAAAGCCAAAACACCACTCTTGATTTGACTATTATTTATTGCTTGCCAGTATTTCTCTTACGAAGATTTTATACTTTGCATTCGCGAACTGTTTTCACTAAACACCCAAAGCACACACGGACTTACTGAGATTTTTATCTCATCACTCTTTTTACCATGATTCAGGTCGATACTGCTGTGGGGATGAGTAGCTAGTGTTGTCTGTCTTGGAAGAGATGTTGTTATCTATTTTGATGTAATGCTTTGGGAAGTTGAGAGTGAATAATTTTTATTCCTGGATTTGTTTTGAATTCTTAGATTGTAATGAGTTTTGAGTTTAAAGTACTATTTTTATTCTACTTTTTTTATTGTGTGACCTAGTTATAAAGACCCCTTGTCCTTTGGACGGGGTGACATCCCCGGCCCTGTAGGGCCTAGGTAGTGGGGTGTTACAAGCCATGTGCTCATACTTAGATCGGAATGCACTAGACATAGAACCTAACATGTAGCATTTAGCCATCTTATCGGCTTTCTTCCATGCCTTCTCGGCCTCTTGCTCATGATCAGTGAATTCTTTTCCAATCTCAGGACAGGGATTCGTAAGAACATACTTTTACTCTTCGGTAGTAAGTATTATGTTCTGATTCCTCTTCCAGTCCACATAATTTGGGCCTGTCAACTTATTCTCCCTGAGAATGATCGACAATGGACTGAAACTAGACATCTTTGAAATATTGAGAAAAATATTCATTTAGTTTGCAAGAAATAAAAATGCACATTCTTTATATTATTTCTTTGATAATAGATAACTCTTAAAACCACTATCAATAATATAAATAGTTTGACTCTTAGAAAAGCTAACAGAGCTTCATAGGAAGATTAATAGCATCCTAAGTTAAGTGTATAACCATCACGAATTAAAACTTCCTAAAATAGGTAATGATCTAGAAAAACAATGATGAACATGCAGCAATGATGAATAATGCAATTTAATTCATGAAAAAAGAAATAAAAATGAAACAAAACGAAATCTACTATATCACCTCCAGGTCATTGGATCATGTACCAAGGTTAACACCTAGCAAAGATAAGACGAAAGTTAGATAAAAAAATTCAAAATTACAAGCTTACAAAGTTAGTTAATAGAATATAGTCAAAGTTAGAAGGTTAGGTTACAAGGGTATACACAAATACACAAGATACAAAAGATAGCACTTTTTTGCAAAAAGAACAATTGTACATATTTACATATTTACGTATTTACATAGTTAAATCAACAAAATCCAAGCTTTCATGCTATTGTTCCCCCACAACGGCGCCAAAAACTTGATGTGTTTGGATTTGGGTATGAAAAATCATATAAAAATTAAACAGATTTCCAATCAAGTTTACATTAAAACGTTAACCCCAAATTACACATATGAGCAAGCGTACTCATCATTAACATAGCATAGGGTTCAAACGAGTGTCAATCCTCAAGGAACAAGTATACATTAATCAATTTTCTTTCATTGTTTAACCGACTTAATAAAGTGAAAAAAATAAAAAATAAAATAAAATAAAATAAAATATATACATGTCAAGAATGGAGAATTATGTAACTCAAGCCCTTGTTTAGACAAACATAATCTTAAAGTACACAATCTTTATCACAACCAATTATTCTCTTGGCATCATGAAGGATTAAAGTAGAATCACTTCTTTTCCAATCCATGAATCCCTATCTTCTAGATAACTTAGCATCACATTCCTATCTCAACCAGTCTTATCCAAAAAATGCATTAAACACAATCCTTTGATTAAATTTCCATTCCTGGCAAACTTAAAATATGGAATTAACCAATGAATCCATTCCTAATAGACATCAATTAACCTTTAATTACCTTGTTCTTAGCAATTAGCCCATTTTTCAAACGAGTTAAGAGACAACATATATGAAACTAATCAAATTGAAACCACCATCAACCCCTTTTCCAAGCAAGTTAATGGAAAGAAACAACCAAATAATCTCGTAATCAACCCAAGTAATTAAATACCAAGAAAACAATCAATTAATCAAAAGATTAAAAAACTCTAAACATCATGAATATCTAAAATAATGTCGAATTACAATAAAACAATTAATATATCATTGTTCAAGAAAAAGGAAACAAAAGAAAAGAAAGCACTCATAGATAAGCCTCATTCTTCTTCCTTTGAAGACCTTCTTGTACAACCCTCCTTGAATTGAAGAATTTCTCCTTTGATTGAGTGATTTTCTGTGATGATCAATGAATTCTGTCATTTTCCCTTGTGTTTTTCATCTATTTATAGGCTTGGGAAGTGTCTAAACTTGTTGGTGTATGTTCTTGGCCGAATAGAAATTGGAAGATACTAAAACTCCACATATTACCAAAAATCGCGTAGAAAAATCACAATCCTGCTTTTTGCTCAGAGCACAGCCGGTGCTGCCTTGGCTCTCGAAGCCGGCGCTGGTTGTGTTCTAGTTCTTCACTCGTTCGCTGATTTTTTTTCGAATTTCGCACAATGTATTCCAGAATGCAGCCAGCGCCACCTTAGCTACTGGAGCTGGTGCCGATTCCACTCTATTTCGCTCTGTTTTGACAATTTTTCATTGTCTTGAAGTGTGTGTCAACAGTGCATGGCCGGCGCCGGTTCCTATGCCCTGTTCGACGCCGCCTCTCTTCTGTTTTGCGAGGTTTTTGATTCGTTTTACCTCAAAAATCTATAATAATGAACAAAATACCTTTCCAAGGGTAAAATCTCAAATATGAAGGAATATGACTAATTTTTGAACAAAATGTATCACAAAAGAGCCTCAAATAATTGGAAAAAATATGACTAATTTAGCCCCTATCAATGACCATCACAAATTAAAACTTCCTAAAATAGGTAATGATCTAGGAAAAGTTTCACCGATAGGATGGCTGCTAATTCACACCACCTACGGGTAATCTAATGCTAAAAGCCTCCAACATAGGTTGGTCAATCCTTGCAAATACCCTAGGCTTTTAATTTTACTCTTCCATTAGTTATAGATACTTGTGAAAATCCATCCTATAGGGGGTCATGCTCAGAATGACACGAAAAAATCTACTATCTCTAATGAGAGTTGTGATGAAAGCCATAAGGTCGTTGGAACCCCTCTCCCACTTAATCTTTTATTCAAAATAGAGTTTATGCCCAAAGAACGTTTTCTATAATCTTATGGTTTTATTAACTTTAGTAAAAATCTAAAATTCAATATTACTCTCTATGTCAGGGATTAAATCCTTTGAGAGAATAAAATATGATTTATTTTACTATTTTAAGTTAATAACCAAGTAAAACTTTATTAAATAACCTTAAGTTCAACATTATTCTCTATGTCAAGGATTATGCCCTTTAAGGGAATAAATTATGAACTCTTTTATTTTTTAAGTTTCTTAGATTAAAATGTTTTATCAAAACCCATCCTACCTAGTGAGACTTTGGTCTTACAAGAACTTGTGCATTTGATTACAAAAAAAATAAGCGTGATACCAAAAGTAAACCTTCTTTTCATGCTCAAACTATTCATTGATTCCTAAGTGGCCAAATAATGGATTAAATATCATGAATTCAAAATTAATGATCTTGTTTAATCCAAAGGTGGTTCCATCGTTTACTATATATTTTCATGCAAATTTTTCATCCATAGATAAATAAAAAAATTACAGAAAATTAACCTCATTGTTATAAAATTAGGGTAGTGTTAGAATAAAATCTACACACTACACACTAAGAAAATTCTAACTATTCTTTGCACAAAAATTTCTCTTCAAACTTCTCTCTTTCTTTCTCTCACAATTCTTTATCTAATCTTTCTTTCACTAATCTTTCTTTCACAAAATGATGGTGTATTACAAGCTTAGAGAATATCTCTATTTATAGAGCTCTAATTAGTGGAATACATCATGGCATACATCATCTTCAACTAATCTCAATTAATGGTGTCTCCACTAAATGGTGGACATCCATAAAAATCTTCTAATAATTCACATAAATCCATAATTAGTGGAGCCTCCACTAATTAATGGAGATTCCAATAATTCATAACACTCCCCCTTGGATGTCCATCCATACATAAAGAATATGCCTCGTTAAAACCTTACTAGATAAAAACCCAGTGGGAAAAAAAATCTAGTGAAGGAAAAAGAGTACACTATTCTATATGTTTGTTTATTACTCCCCTGATGAGATGATTCATTTAAATCTTTAAACCGACGCATACCGATTTTATATCTCAACTTTTCAAATGTTGCAGTCGGTAAAGTCTTCGTGAAAATATCTGCGAGGTTGTCACATGACCGAATTTGTAGCACATCAATTTCACCTTTCTTCTGGAGTTCATGAGTAAAGAAGAATTTTGGTGAAATATGTTTTGTCCGATCTCCTTTAATATATCCTCCTCGTAATTGAGCTATGCAAGCTGCATTGTCTTCATAAAGAGGAGTTGGAATATCTTTGATTGATGATAATCCACAACTTTCTCGGATATAATGAATCATGGATCTTAGCCATACACATTCTCGACTTGCTTCATGAATGGCTATAATTTCAGCATGATTTGAAGAAGTAGTCTGCTATAGATTATTTCGTAGAACGCCATGATATAGCAGTATTTCCACATGTAAATAGATAGCCCGTTTGAGAACGTGCTTTATGTGGATCAGATAAATAACCAGCATCTGCATAACCTATCAATGTTGGACTGGTTTTATTTGAATAAAATAATCCGAGATCAATTGTACCTTGAAGATATCGAAGGACTTGTTTAATTCCATTCCAATGTCGTCGTGTTGGTGAAGAACTAAATCTTGCTAATAAATTGACAGCAAAAGCAATATCAGGTCGTGTATTATTAGCAAGATACATCAATGCACCAATTGCACTGAGATATGGTACTTCAGGACCAAGGAGTTCTTCATCATTTTCTTGAGGTCGGAAAGGATCTTTATCCACATTTAATGATCGGACGATCATTGGAATACTCAATGGATGTGCTTTGTCCATGTAAAATCTTTTTAACACTTTTGCTGTATATGTTGATTGATGAATAAATGTTCCACTCTCCAGATGTTCAATTTGTAAACCAAGGCAAAATTTGGTTTTACCAAAATCCTTGATTTCGAATTCTCTTTTTAAATAATCAATTGTTTCTTGGAGCTCTTCAGGAGTTCCAATAAGATTAATATCATCAACATATATAGCTAATATCATAAATTTAGAACCAGATTTCTTAATAAAAACACATGGACATACCTGGTCATTTTTAAATCCCGCTTTCAATAAATATTCACTAAGACGTGTGAACCATATGCGCCCAGATTGCTTCAGGCCATATAATGATTTATGCAACTTGATGGAGTAATTTTCACGAGGATAATGTTTATATGCTTCAGGCATATGAAATCCTTCGAGGATTTTCATGTAAACATCATTTTCTAAATTTCCATACAAGTAAGTAGTGACAACATCTAATAGGCGCATATCTATCTTTTCATGTACTGCCAAACTGATAAGATATCGGAGTGTAATAGCATCAACAACAGGAGAATAAGTTTCATCATAATCAATACCTGGTCTTTGTGAAAAACCTTGGGCTACTAATCGCGCTTTATATCGAACGATTTCACTCTTTTCATTGCGCTTTCGCACAAATATCCATTTGTAGCCAACGGGTTTTACACTTTACGGTGTTCGGATCTGCGAGTCCGAAGACTTCACATTTTGTCGGTGCATTTAACTCCGATTGAATCGCACCTTTCCATTGCAACCAATCTTTTCTATGCCGACATTCATCAATCGATATTGGTTCAGGATCATCATTATCCTGTGTAACATCAAGAGATATATTGTATGCAAATCTATTATCAATAACGGTTTCTATCCGATTCCAACTTCTACCGGAAGTGGTATAATTGATAGAAATTTCAGTGTTACTTTCATCAACTTCGGTTCTTTGTCATCAGTTCTCTCTTGGTCTTTATCATTCTTTTCTTCAATATGATCTTCGGATCATTTAATCCTCTTTTCTTTCGAGGATTTTATCTTTAGAACCAAGAGGTCGGCCACGCTTCGGCGTATTTTTGACTCAGCAGACTATAGGTATAATATTTTGTTCTACTCGGAACTTCAATTCGAATAGGAGCATTTATAGTCTGGAATATGCGATTTTGTAACTCTTTTGGAGTCAACAAAAGCGTCCGGCATTTGATTTGCAATGCTTTGCAAATGAATTATCTTTTGAACTTCAAGTTCAAATGCGCTTGTGCGCGGATCAAGATAATTTAATGATGTTGTCCAAGCAAGATCCTTTTTATGTCTGTTTTGGTTCTCCCCTAATTTAGGGAATAATGATTCATCAAAATGACAATCAGCAAATCTTGCTCGTGAATACATCTCCTGTCGGGGTTCAACATACTCGATAATAGAGGGATAATCATATCCAACGTATATCCCCTTTCTTCTTTGAGGACCCATCTTTGTACGTTGGTTTGGTGCAATTGGAATATATACAAGACACCCAAAAATTCTTAAATGAGCAATATTTGGTTCGACCCAAAAGCCAATTGCAAAGGAGAGAATTTATGATAACTAGCTGGTCTTATACGTACAAGTGTTGCAGCATGTAGAATAGCATGTCCCCAGGCAGATGTTGGGAGATTTGTTTTCATTAATAATGGCCTAGCAATTAATTGTAATCGTTTAATCAAAGATTCAGCAAGACCATTTTGTGTGTGAACATGAGCTACAGGATGTTCAACATTAATCCCAATTGACATGCAATATGCATCAAAAGCATGTGATGAAAATTCACCAGCATTATCCAAACGGATATTTTTAATATGATGGTCCGGAAATTGTGCTCGTAATTTAATTATTTGAGCAAGTAATCTCGCAAACGCCAGGTTGCGAGTAGATAATAAACATATATGTGACCATCGGGATGATGCATCAATTAAGACCATAAAATATTTGAACGGTCCACATGGTGGATCAATAGGTCCACAAATATCTCCGTGAATCCGTTCGAGAAATGTAGGACTTTCAGCTCCTACTTTTACTGGTGATGGTTTAACAATTAATTTTCCTAGGGAACATGCAGTACATGCGAATTTTTCTGATGTTAATATCCTTTTATTTTTTAAAGGATGACCATGTGTATTCTCAATGATTCTTCTCATCATGGTAGATCCCGGATGACCCAACCGGTCATGCCAAATGCTAAAAGTAATAGGATCGGTAAACTTCGGTTTACTAGATGATGAATTTCAATTGTACGTATTTTTACAAAATATAGACCAGTAGAAAAAGACGGCAGTTTTTCTAATACCGATTTCTTACCCAAATGCATTTGAGTAATAAAAAGATGCTCAATCCCATTTTCCTCATTTGTTTCAACATGATACCCATTTCTGCGGATATCTTTAAAACTCAATAAATTTTTTATGGATTTTGAGGAAAATAGTGTCTTATCAATAATAATTGTTGTTCCTTTAGGCAACAATATACTAGCTCTTCCGGAGCCCTCAATTACATTTGCACTACCGTTTATCGTATAAATATTTATTTCTCCCATTTTGAGATCAGAAAAATATTTCTCATTTTTTAGTATGGTGTGTGTAGTTCCACTATCAATAATGCATACATCATTATTAACAACAGCCATCTGTCTTCTGGCTTTGGTAACGGCAGAAACTCTTGCTTAGTCTTCTGGCTTTTGTACTGGTAGAGACTCGTACTAATAACGTGTTATAAAATTAGGGTAGTGTTAGAATAAAATCTACACACTACACACTAAGAAAATTCTAACTATTTTTTGCACAAAAATTTCTCTTCAAACTTCTCTCTTTCTTTCTCTCACAATTCTTTCTCTAATCTTTCTTTCACTAATCTTTCTTTCACAAAATGATGGTGTATTACAAGCTTAGAGAATAGCTCTATTTATAGAGCTCTAATTAGTGGAATACATCATGGCATACATCATCTTCAACTAATCTCAATTAATGGTGTCTCCACTAAATGGTGGACATCCATAAAAATCTTCTAATAATTCACATAAATCCATAATTAGTGGAGCCTCCACTAATTAATGGAGATTCCAATAATTCATAAAACTCATAAAATAGTTCAGAACATGATTACATCAAAGAAAAATTGTAGAACAAAATTTCAGCAGTGCTCTCCTGATTCTTGGATAACTGGCCAAATTGTACCCTGTTTTGCTATGCATTTCGGACCCGTTTTGCTATTCCAGAGAGGAGCCAGCGCCGACTCTAACTCCCGCAACTGTCACCGGCTACAGTCTGGAGTCACCAATTTTCCTGCCCAAGAGAAGCCGGCGCCGACTCTAACTCCCGCACCCGGCGCCGGTTGAACTCTGGAGTTTGCCGATTTACCTGCTCAAAAATTCTAATACTGCCCACAGTTTATTCTACCACACCTTTTGCACCTCAAAAAATCTAGCAATCACATTCTTTCAGTCCCTAAAGGTTATAGATTAAAAGAATACAAAGAAATGCAAAACCAGGCTTTAAAAAACAATCCTTTACAAAAGCCTATGCCCCTAACCGCGAGGCTTACATCGAATCTACTTAAAACCAAACAAACAATGGGGAAAAACTGGAATACATGATCCTATGCCTCAACTGTGAGGCATACATGAAATCTAGAAACCATTGTATGAGGGATCATATAAAATCACAAAAGAATCATTTTAAATAATAAAAGAACTACCTTTTCTAGTTTGATCCCTAAGTACCTACTCTTAGATGAAAATCGTGGCTCTGATACCATTTGAAGGATCATGGAAAACATCAAAGAAAAACGCAGTGAAAATTTTTCAGTTTTCCAAGCTACATCTAGAAGAATATACTTACTTTTCCTTCTTGGTCGCAGACTAACCAACATGGGGATAGGTTGCACTGGAACTTCTTGCATTAGAAAGGGAGAAGGGGGCGCTTGCTGTTCAACAGAAATTCTCTCTATTCTTCTACTCCTACGCATCAAACATCTCCAAGTTTCTTCTCTTCGCCTTCCAGAGTATAACTCCACCTTGCTCTTGGCGTTAGCTTGGTGAGAGCACCTTCTTGGATAATTAAAAAAAAAAAAAACTCTTTTAAAGAGAAGGAAGAGAAGAAGACAAAAACTAGAGATGGAGAGATGGGACGGCACACACTAGAGAGAAAAAACCTCAAAAACCTCATAGGTTTTTTTTTTTTTCTTCTTATATTCGGCCAGCTTAGGTCTTCTTCAAGCCTTAATGGTCGAAAATCATCAAGCCCTAATGGGCTAGGTGCTGTGCTCAAAAATCAATCCAAGACTGGTAAAATCCTCTTAATTAATTAATTATCTTTTCTGGGCCTCATTAAATACCCAAGACTAATTAATTAATTCTAATTGGACTATTAATATATGTCAACATATATCAGCTAAATTAATTTATTTATTTCAGCCCAATTCTCTTAAATAATTAATTATCTTTTCTGGGCCTTATCAAAACTCAAGACTAATTAATTAATTTTAATTAGACTCTTAAAATAAATTATATTTCTCTTCCAAATAATTATCCATTAAGCCCATTGTGTTTAAACAACACCAAGGTAACTTGAGCTACTCTGGGGACCAAGAGACATATTATTCATGTCTACTAAAATGACCAAAATGCTCTTACTATTAAATAGCCTCATTTTATCATTTTAAATTTTTTTTATTTATCACCATATGAAAATATTGACTCCAAGAATAATATTGCTTAAAACAATGTCTCTGACCTATAAGTACAATGATGGAAATACCTCTTTATATAACACCCATCAATGAGACAGGATAAATGTACTAACACCCATCTCAAATACTTCTACCATCCTTAGATCTCTAATTTGATAATCTATGACTCACTTGAATGTACTTGGTTATCATTGGAAGCTACCCAACAATACAACACACATTCTAGAGTCACATTCCCAAGACCCTGGATTATTTAGATTATACTGGACAATCACAAAGGGGTGATTAAACCTCATTAAGTAAAGCATAGAAACTCTTTTGCAGGAGTCCGTCTTAATTAACTAGAGTAATACACCCAATATATATAAGGATATTGATCTTACAAAAAAAAATCTCACCCAACATACATCAAAATGTAAAACCCTAACTTTGCTAGACCACCAACATATACTCAAGTATGAAGGTATCCATCTACGTTGTAGTAGTAAAAGTCTTATCTCTATAATTATAGTACTGTAAGAGATACCACTATTACTGGTCCAGTTCTACATATTCGAAATACGCTTATGCCTATGATGTGAGTGAATGACTCACTGATTCAAGGTAAATAATTCCTCATTAGAAATTATGGCATAATAGCCTTACCTTGATAAAATGCCCAGTTCTATCAAATGACTAAGAATTCAATTTTATTTGTATGATAAGTACCCATGGTCCATACCTTATTGTGAAGAATGACCTAACACATAGACCATTACTTATCATACTTGGACCTTTAAATGTGCAATAATATAGGAAATAAACTAAATTAAATGAATAAATATTTTATTGCAATATGTTCATACAGAATACATAGTTTTTGTGGGCATACTTTCCAATATATATATATCCTATTCGGGTCAGTGTGACAAATAAAGACGATAGGATTATAAATCCTATTCGAGTGTGTGTGACAGAATAAAAGCGGTGAGATTACAAATCCTATCTAGGTCATTGTGATCAATATTTTTACAGATGGGATGTGATCCCATTTTCTTCAAAGGGGCAATAGGTTTAAATAAACTATGTATTTTTCCAAATGTGCAAGAACTCTTTGACAACAGTTAACAAAGTTTTCAACTGCAATGGCTAGAGAGTTATTCTTTTGTGGTAAGATACAATAAAACTCTTTTATGTATTTTCTAAGGAAAAATACTAGCACACACGGGACTCACTGAGTATTTTTACACTTACATGTTTTTCTACATGTTTTAGGCTGAAATGTATCGATTGTTGAACAAAGTGCGCAACGAAAGTATGATGGAGAAGAAATTATTGTTAGTTTGTCTTGATGATGATATATTGTAAAAGACTTGAGATGTAATTTCAAGTTTTCATGAAATAAATTTCATGTTCATTTAAGGTTTTAGAATAATTCCGCTGTGTATTAAGTTTTAATTGTTATAAAGACCCTTTGTCTGGAGGACCAAACAGAACGATATCCCACGAAGTCAAGGCCCACTACGACATGGTATATGTGGGGTGTTACATTATTGGTGAAAAAGTTTTATAATAGTCAAATTTTCATATTGTTGACAATAACCTTTTGCAATTAGTCTTACCTTATAGGTAATGACTTTACCATCTATGTTAGTTTCCTTCTTAAAAATCCATTTGCACCCTATGGGTCTTATCCCTTCGGTTTGATCAACAAAAGTCCAAACTTGATTGTCATACATGGAATTGATTTCTAACTTTATAGCTTCAAGCCATTTGTTATATTCTGAACTTTTTAGAACTTCCTTCTAAGTAGTAAGCTCATATTCTTCAATGAATAATACGTTATTGTGGTCACTAATGAGAAATTCTTATCTCTCAGGTGCCACTGTATCCTACTTGACCTACAAGGCTCTTGTGTATAAGAAGGTTTATCTATATTATCGATAGATTCGGGATTATCCAGTTGATCATTGTTTGTTTGTTCTTCTTGAATTTTATTAAGTTTAATTTTACTCCCACTATATTCTTTAGCATAAATTCCTTCTCTAAGAAGACTGCATACTTTGAAATAAACACTTCATTTTTAGATGGGAGATAGAAATAATATCTATGTGATTCCTTTAGATATCCAATAAACAAACACTTATCAAACTTATTTTCAAGTTTTTCTAATTTTACCCTTTCAACATAAGCAAGACATCCCCAAATTCTCAAGTGAGCCATTTTTAACTTATATGTAGTAGTTTTAACCGTCTTTAATAGAACTCTATTTACAACAGTTTCTAATGCATGTTCCCAAAACGATTTGAGTAATTCCATAAAAGCTATTATGGTTCTAACTATATCTAATAGAGTTTGATTCCTTCTTTTAGATACACCATTATGTGGAGCTGTATGCATAGGTGTCCACTAAGATAATATTCCATTATCTTTAAGATCACTCTAAAACTCTTGGTTTAAGTATTCACCTCCTCGATCCGATCTTAGAATTTTAATACATTTACCAAGTTTTTTTCTCTACTTCATTCCTGAATTCTTTGAATTTGTCAAAGACTTTACATTTGTATTTCATTAAATACAAATACCCAAATTGTGAATAATTATCGATGAAGGTTTGAAGTATTGATAACCCCCTCTTACTTGCAATGTCATTAGTCCACATACATCAATATGTATTGGTTCTAATAATTGCTTAGCTTTTTCCTCTTTCTTAGAAAAAGATGTTTTAGTTATTTTATTAAGTAAATATGATTCACATGTATTATATGATTCATAATCAAATGATCCTAAGTCACTAAACTTGTGTAATTTAAAAACGTGATTCTCGTTTACATGGCCTAAATGACAATTTCACAAGTAAGATAGATTCATGTTATATTTTCTTTGTTTCTTATTATTTATGTTGAAAACTTAATTTTTCATGTCTAGAACATACAAACCATTCATCAAAGTTGCAGTGCCATAATTGATATCATTTAATGAAAATGAACAACATTTGTTCTAAAAAATTAAATGAAATTCAAGTAAATCTAAACAAGCAATTGAGATAGTGTTTTTGAGTAAAACTGATATATAATAACGTTTTTCAAATTCTAGAATTAATCCAATAGACAAGTGTAGATGATAAGTCTACACAATAAGTGCAGTAACCTTTACTCTATTTGTAGCACGCAGGTCCACATCACCTTTCTCTAGCTTTCTATTTCTCTTTAGTCTCTGCAATTTGTTGCAAAAATGAGATCCACATCCGATATCTAATACATATATCTTATTATTAAAAGTAGTACTAATCTCAATCATAAATATACCAGAAGTAGAAGTAGATGTGTCTACAAGCTTCTCATTCTCCTTCTTTTCCTTTAGTGACTCTAGGTAGCTCTTGCAGTTGCACCTCCGGTGGCCCATCTTGCTACAACGGTGACATGGTCCTTGGTAGCTGTCTCATTCTTCTTAAGTCCACTATTTTGCTTGGTTGGATTCTTCTTCTTCTTCTTTTTTTGAGGAACTTTATTCTTCTTAGAAAAAGTTGAAGAATCTACTTACATGACTATATTATTCTCTTTTTTTATTGAGCCTTCTGCAGTCTTGAGAAGATTAATCAATTTAGGTAATGTGGACTCAATCTTGTTCATTTGGTAGTTCAACAGAAATTATGAAAAACTACTTGGCAAAGATTAAAGAATTAAGTCAATAGTGAATCCATGGTCTACTACAAAATTGAGTTTGAGCTTCTCAATCAAGCCCGACATCTTAAGTCCATGCATAGCGACTAAAGCACCCTCTTCCATCTTAGAATGGAATAATTTATTTGAGATTTCAAATCATTCTATTCTAGCTTATTTATCAAAGAACTCCCAAAGATGGAAGATGATAGTATAAGTATCCATATGCTCATACTATTTTTGAAGTTGAGGGTTTATTGACGGCAGTATGATATAAGATGTTGTGTCACTATTCTTTTAGTACTTCTTATGGACATCATGTTCTTTAGTAAGAGCATCAACAACTAAAATTGGTGGAATAGGAGCATCTATAACGTAGAGAAACTTTTCGGATTTGAGAATGATTCTCAAATTCCTATACTAGTTCATAAAGTTGGTGTCGTTAAGCTTCTTCATTTCCAATATATTGCATAAGTTCAAGTTTGTTGTCATGATGCAAATGACCTAGATGAAAGATAAGAGACATTAGACAATGTGTATGCACATGAAATGCATTTAATTAGATCTTTAATTAAGTTCATATTTATCTCACTATTTTACCCAAACCAATAACCCCCACTAGCAATTCGAGAAAGCCCCTTGGAAGCTTTTCTAGTGGACTAGCATTCAAATTCCTTAAGAATGACATTAGGTGTGCCCAACAAACTATTCTTAACTATGAGTTTATTGTAATGCCATTTGGAGTGATTAATGCACCTACTATTTTTACAGATTTGATGCACAGAATTTTCCAACCGTGTCTAGATTAGTTTGTAGTAGTATTCATAAATGATATTCTTTTCTACTCCAAAAGTCCAAAAGTGCATGCAAAACATTTGAGGCTAGTTTTGGAGAAATTGAGGGAGGATAAACTCTTTTCTGAGTTTCAAATGTGATTTTTTTTTTGACTCGATATCTTTTCCTAGTCATGTGGTGTCAAAGGATGGTATCAATATGGATCTAGCAAAAGTAGAACCTGTCTCCAATTGGGAATAGCTAGAGAACATTACAGAAATCCAAAGTTTTCTCGAGTTAGCAGGATAATATAGTCATTTTATCAGGAATTTCTCTACTTTAGTCTCACCCATAACATGTTTATTGAAAAATGATGTACCATTTGTTTGAAACGATAAGTGCGAAAAGAATTTTCAAGAACTTAAAAGAAGATTAATTTAGCCCCTATGCTGAGTCTGCCAGTGGGAGACAAGTCCTATGCTTTGTATACTGATACATCTAATGAGGGCTTAGGAGCAGTGTTGATGAAAGAGAGGAAGGTTATAGCTTACGCCTCTAGGAAGTTAAAGTCGCACGAGGTCAACTATCCAATGCATGATTTGGAGTTGGCAGCTATTGTTTTTTCCTTAAAAAAAAGGCGACACTACCTATTTGATGCAGAGTACAAAGTTTTTACTAATCATGAGAGCTTGAAATACATCTTTACCTAGAAAAACTTAAACCTTAGACAATGTGATTGATGGACTTCGTGGAAGAATACAAGTGTCCTATTAACTATCATCCAAGAAAGATAATGTAGTGGCTAATGAGTTGACTCGAAAAGTGAAGATGGCTAGTATGAGAGTATAGGAAGTATTGGCAATATAAGAAATATTGGAATAAAAAGCAAAGTTGGGAAGGGAAAATTTGTATAAGTAATCTAGGATTGTTGTCTGACTTAAAATGAGAAATTGGTAAGGCACAATAGGACAATGTCAAAATTCAGACTTTCAAGGACACGAAAGTCAAAAGGGAAGGAACAAATTTCTAGATAGTTGAGGCAGGAGTACTATAATCTTGTAATCAAATGTGTGTGTTGAAGGACCATGAAATGAAAAGGAAAATATTAGAGAAAGCCTACAAGTGTAAATATGCCATTTATCCTGGAGAGGTGAAGATGTATCAATATTTAAAGAAAGTATTTTGGTGGCCAAGAATGAAGAAGGACGTGACACAATATATGTCAACTTGCCTAACTTGTTAGAAGGTGAAGGTTAATGATAGGGGCTAAAATCACCATTATTTTTCTAGTTATTTGAGGTTGTTTTGAGATACATTTATTGTAATAACTAGGTATATCCCTTCTTATTTGACATTTTACTTATAAAAAGTATTTTTGGAAAATTTGTACAGAATTGAATAAAATTCGAGCAAAAAGTAAACAATTTCAGAATGTACCTAGAGCTTGGCCCAGCTAAGGGAGCGGGCACTGGGTCCATTCTGGTCAAGTAGAGGAAACCGAGTAACTTTTAGGTAGAAAACAGAACAGACCTGGCGTCAAGTCTGGCAAGTGGACCAGGCGCCGGGTCCATTCTATCCGGCCAGTGAAAATAGAGCAAAACCCCAAGGGAAAAATAGATTGCACCTGGTGCTAGGTAGGTCGAAGGTATTCGGCGCCAGGCTCGTTCTGGAAGGCAAAAATCCTATGCACGAATTTGGAAATTTTCCAAAGATCTAGGTATTTTCTAATTCCTACTTAGTCAAGATTCCTCAAGCAACGAATTTAGCATCAAAGAGGCCTATAAAAGTAAGAAAAAACACAAAAGAATATAGAGATAGAGACGTGGATCCAAGAGCTAAAATTTCAAATACTCATTAAATGAGGAATTCACCAAATCAAGAAGAGTTGTTCAAGAGAGTCTTCAAGGGTGAAGAAAGAAGCTTGTCTAGGAGTGATTTTCTTTTATCTTTGTTTTCTTTTCCTTAAACAATGATGTATTCAATATTTTTATTGTAATTTAACATTATTTTGAAATTCATGATTTTGTGTTAATTTGATTATTTGATCGATTCTTTATCATCTTTGGTGTTTGATTACTTATTATCATTGGTTATTGATGCGAGTTCTTCTAATTGACTTGTTAAAATGATGTTAGGAGTTTCATTGCATTGATTTCATATTTTTTAAATCTTAAAAGACTTGAATGACGAAGTTAAGATTTTAGGACTGAAGTAATCAAAGATTAGTTGATTCCACCTCGACCAAAAGGTTATTAGCTAATTTCATATTTATAAGGAATTGAGCTTAATACATGTTTTGGTTATGTTAGCTTGATTCACAAATCTATTAATATGAATTAAAATATAGGATTGCATGGATTGACAAACGAAGTGGAATTTATCTAAGTAGATTCATGACTTTTGAAACGATTGAATTTTATTTTATATTCCTTCATAATATCAAGATGATAATTAATTGAGAGAATTGCTAGTTGATTCATTATCATATTTTCTAGGATAATTGTCTAAATTGCATATTCATACATTTTTGAGTTGTATATATATTTCTTTAGTTTTTTTCTTATTTTCTCACTTTATTGGGTTGGTTAAACAATGAATGAAAAGTGATTAGTGTGTACTTATTTCTTTGAGGATCGATACTCGTTAATTCCTTATGCTATGCTAGCCATGAGTATACTTACTCGTATGTGTATTTTGAGATTAATGTTTTAATTAAAACTTGACTAAGGGATAGATTTAAATTTAATGATTTTTATGTACCCAAAATTTACGGATTAAGTTTTTTGCACTGTTACCGGGGAACAATATCATGAAAGCTTGGATTTTGTTAATTTAACCATGTTAATATGTTAATATGTATATATGTCTATATGTAAATATGTGTATATGTTATTTGTGTAAATTGGTGTTCTATCTTGTTGTTTGTAACATTGTGTGACTTAATTGACTAGCTTACTTCATGTTGTACTGTAAATACCACTAGCTTTTGTATTTAAATAGTTTGTGAATGCGTGTGTTTTTCTTTTCTTTATTTTTCTATTATTTATTTTTCCCTTTTGTTTTTATTTTTTTTATTATTCTTGTTTGTTTTTAATTTCAATTTGATTTTTATTTTTCTTTGAGTGCAAGATTGACATCATTATGGACAACTACTTTTGGACATAAGATCAAAGGAGCTACAATGATGATACGTTGGCCAAGTTGCAAGTTCCTGTTTATGTTTTTACTTGAAGCTTCAATCAAATCCTTTGTTGACCAACACAAACACGTCCATTAGGTGGTATGAAGAAGCATCCTAATGTATGAGCCATCAAAGAATACAACTAGCCAAATTAGTTGAAGATGCCATAAAAGCCCATACGCTTGAACAAGAGAAACCCCAAGGAAAGGAGAGAAGATATGCAGAACAATTATCCAATGTGGAAAGGGAGGTATTCAATTCTCCTCTATGTGCTAATAATTCTAATCTTTCTTTTTCATATGATTTTTTAGGTTCTTCTCAATTCTTGGAGAATAAGAGTCCAAATGATATAATGTGTTGGATTTATCATACCTCAAAGAATTGGATCTTTCAACACTACATCGTAAGAAGTCCTTGGAGGATGGCAGTAATTTCTACCCTTCACCCCATTCAAAGGGAGGTAACTTAGCTTTTGTAGATGTGTCAAAAAGTACTGATTTCTTGATCTCATCTTTAAGAACTCAATTGCTAAGTTTTAAGGGAAATTTTAATTGTGACAAATCTTTTGAAGGGATAAGTGGTGATTCTATTATTTATACACTTTTTAGATATAATTTACATCTTTGTGTTGGGAACTTAATTTGTATGTCTAAAAAGGTGTGACGGATAGGAGGTCATGCATTTACATTCATTGCAACTAATATTTTTCATGAACCCTCCATTTTTCAAAATCCTCTCTTATTTCTACTTTTATCGTGCCTACCTTTTTTATTGAGCATTAATTTCTTTTACAATGGTTTGATGAGAAAGCATGATGAGTGGAAAGAGTGTTTTTTATGTGTTTTGAATTTGGGTTTCCTTAGGTCTTTTGGTCATTCTTTTGTTTTATCTAAATTCCATTTTTAGTTGTTAGGTGTTATTTTCCCCAAATAAGGAAAATATTTTCCATCTTAAGTGTGGGGAAATAAGTCGTGTCTTTATTTGTTTTCTTAGTATTTTCTTAGTATTTTTCTTTAGTTTATTTTCTTTTATTTAGGTGTATTTTTATTTTGTTATTATTTTCTTTATGCTTTTATTTATGTTTTATTTTATAGGTAGGAATAAAGTCCTTTTGGACAAGCCTTTCTCTCAATCTCAAATTTAGATATCTAATGGAGCATTTATTGTACTTGGAAAGTATTGCTTAAACTTTCTACCCCTCTATTAGTTTTGGTCCCTTTGGAGATGCTTTAATGTGTTTATTCTTGGCCAATGAGGATATTGTCCAATTTAAGTGTGAGCGAGTGGTTTGGTGATATTCTTTGTCCATGTTTTTATCAATTGCCTTGGTGTTTTCTTGGTATTAAGCTACTTTGGAAAATTTTGATTTAAAAATTTTTTATTTGAAAAAATTTTTTGATTGAAAAAGTAAGTTCTTTGAAAGTTTTGAAAATTTGAAGATTTAAAAGTTTAGAACTTCTAGAGCTAATTCACAATGGAAGTATTTTCTTTTCTCTATTCTTTCCTTCTTATTTATTTTGGTCCTTTGGCTTTGCTTTCATTGTTTTATTTTTTGCCATTGAGGACAATGTCTGATTTAAGTGGGGGGTGGGGGGGTGGGGGGGATGTAGGTATTGAAGATATTTTTCCATATCAATATTTTGGGTGTAATTTTTCCAAAAATTTTTCAAAATTTCAGTGGTTTTCATTGTTTAAGCAAGGTTGTTGAAGCGTAAATTTTAGGTATATAAAATCATTCATTTTAAATCCATCCCTTAATCAAGTTTTAATTAAAACATTAATCCCAAAATACACATGTGAGTAAGTATACTCATCGCAAGCATAGTACAGGGAATTAACGAGCATCGATCCTCAAAAGAACAAGTACACACTAATTATTTTTCTTTCACTATGTTAACCGCCTCAAATAAAGTAAGAAAAAAATAAAAACAAATATAAAAGAAACATATACACCTCAAGGATGTAAGTCTATGCAATTTAGACAAGTATCCTAGAAAATATAACAATAAACCAATTAGCAATTCTCTCAACTAATTATCATCTTGTCAACATGAAGGAATATAAAGTAAAACTCAATCGTCTCAAAGTCATGATTCTACTTAGATAAATCCCATTTCATGTCCCAATCCATGGAATCCTATATTTTGATTATATTAACAGATTTGCCAATCAAGCTAATCCTAACCAAAATATGCATTAGGCTCAATTCGTTATAAACATGAAATTAGCTATTAACCCATTGCTCGAGGCGAAATTAACTAACCTTTGATCACTTAGTCCTATAACCTTAACCTCGTCGCTCAAGTCCATTAAGATTAGACAAATACGAAATCAATACAATGAAACTTCTAACATCGTCGTCTCAAGTCAATTAAAAGAACTCGCATCAATAACCAATAAAATCAAGTAATCAAATACCAAGATAATAATTAATTAATCAAAGAACTAAATTAACTCAAAATCATAAATCCAAGAATAATATCGAAATACAATTAAAGAATTAAAATCATCATTGATCAAGAAAAAGAAAACAAAGGAAAGAGATAAATACTCATAGACAAGCCTTTCAATTTCCAATAAAAGCTCTTCTGAGAATCAATGCACCTTGAATTATTTCTCTCAAAAAAATATTGATGATGCACTCTAAAAATATATCTAAGCTCTACATTGTGCCTCCCCCCCCCCTTCCCCCCCCTTTTCTAAGGTAATTGGCCTTTATTTATAGGCTTACAAAGTTCCTAAAAAAATCCTAAGTAAAGAAGAAGTAATGTCCTAAAAAATCCAAAACCAAAAAGGAGTTGTAAAATCTAAATAAAAACTAAGGGCCCACCACCTTTAATTTGAAAGAATTGAGAAGTTGAAATCAATTTGGACTTGATTTTGTCTTCTTGCACTGAAGACATATTCTCGTTGAAATTAAATTGAACTTGGCCTCCATTTGAGCTATACAGAAGCTGTCCAGCCAACGAAAACCCAATTTCTTCTTACATTGGCTCAATTGACCCGCCACCTAGTCGCACACCACTTCAGTAAGCCATCCGAAATCTCTTTCTTCCTTTCTTCTTGCATCGGCTCAATTGAGCTGCAATCCAAGCCAATAAGCTACCGAATTTCTATTTCCTTTTTATGCTATTGTGTCGGCTCAATTGAGCCGTTCTCCTTTGCATCGGCTCAATTGAGCCTCAATTCTACTGTCAAAATTATTGAATCCTCTTTTTTTGATGTTGCTTTTGTCCTTTTGTTTTTCCTTGGCCCACCAAAATTAATTCTTCCTTTTGCTGTCGTTGTTTTTGTTTCCATTGGTGAGCCATGACCTAGCCGTGCCGTGCCTTTGTTTACTTTTCCTTTTCAATCTCCAATTTCAACTACTCTATTCCATCAATTTCTTCCAATTTTCTCTATTCTTCCAGTGTAGGATCAGTGCCAAGTCCACTTTCTTGGCCTAGTGCTAGGTCTGTGCTGAAAAATTATACAATTAGCTCTAAATTTCACATATTTTTGCATAAAATTACAGAAAAGTATTTTTATATTTGAAATATCAAATATGAAGGAATATTACTAGTTATTGTTTTAAAAAATTTTAAAATTAGCCTCAAATAACTAGGAAAATAACGATGATTTTAACCTCTATCAGATAACTCCACATTTGAATCTTTACTTGTCCTCAAGTAAATACTTAAACAAAGCACTCAAAATAATTTATTTCTTTTCATATTCATCAATAATAAAGCCATAATTTTTTTTTCCAACCTTAGATAAAAAATTGTCATTCATTCACTCTTTAAAAACCTTTGTAAACTCAAGCATTAAATCAAATAATCCTAAGACCATCAAAGTTAAGTTAAACAAGCTTATATCTAGTACAAGAAAATTATTCCACTCCTCAAGTAAAAACATAGATAACATAAATCATACAAGTCAACTTATTTAACCAAGTCAAACATTATAAACTCAAGTTTACAAAACTCGAGTTAGTGAAACAAGGAAAACACGCTACTCTTCTTTTTTTTTCCTACAACTTTGGGAATTGATAACCTCAAGTGAATGGTTTTCTCTTCATGCAGCGTATTGGCCCTTTTATAGTCATCATCAATTTTTATTTTCAACAATTGTCTTTCAACATATTTTTTTATTAGCTCTTTCCTGACTTTTTTGTCTTCGGGATAGCCTCAAGAGAGTACACCGAATACACTTGCTACTTCTCCCCATGTTGACCCACTTTTCAGCTAAAGGTCTTCAACGATCATCAATACGAGCATTTTTCAATTCACCTAACCATATGTTGTTTCCACTCATTTTTTTTTTCAACTGAATTTTTTTTCTCATATTCTTTATTCAAAACTCAATGTCAAGCAAATTTTAAATCCATAATACAAGAATTAATCAACAACTCTTCTCATATTTCATCATATCATCCATATTCAAACTCAAAGAATAAAATAAAACTCAAATACCAACTATAACTAAGGTTAACTTAAATTCTCAAGACTTAGCAAAATCCAACTTAATACATAAGTTTATCTTTTTAATAAAAATCCAACCAAATTGAATGACAAATCCATATCCAAAGTTAAAAAGAAAATTATATCTTCATTATAAACAAATAAACTCAATTTAGCTCCAAATCTTCAAACTTTCAAATTTTCAAAATTTTTTCAAAGAAATTTTCTCCAAGATGGCAAAATGGTTGTCCAAATTTCAAGATTTTTCCAAAGTAACTCAACAACAAGAAAACACCAAGACAATTGATAACAACTTAGACCAAGAATATCACCAAACCACTCCCCCACACTTAAACTGGACAATGTCCTCATTGGTAAAAAAAAAAACACAAGAAAGCATCTCCAATGGGATAAAAAATGATAAAGGGATAGAAAGTTTAAGAAATACTCCCCAAGTATATATTAGCTCCAAGATAAGATAAGTTCGTCCTTTAAGAAGTTGGAAGAATTATTGCCAGCAAAATTCAACCTACAACAAGAAAACCAAACGCACAAGTAAAAGCCTTAAGAGAAATTGAAGGAAATCAAGATAAAAGCTTCAATAAAAATCAAGGGGGAAAAAAATAGAAAGTTAAAGCCTCTAAGTCCTTCTTGAAGTAGATCCTCCAAACGGGACTCCAGATTATCCAAAAGAACCACAAAATAGACCACCACGACCTCCAAATGGATCACGAGGGCCTTCCTTGTCTCCACTAAATACACTTTGCACATGGTTCTCTTTTCAGTGAAGAAATTTTCCAGACTTGTGATGCTCAAGAAAAACAAGAAGAATATCCAACGTAGAGAGCAAAAGTACAATAGCAACAAACTTTAATCATCACAACAAAATATCACAAGGAGGCACAATTTGTCCAAGATTTCCATATTTGCAAAAATTCTAGAAAAATACATAGCTAATGTTTAAAAGCAATCACAAGACTCACAATTCATTCTATGCATTTTTCTACCACCAAATAAACTCAACAAAGATATGTCCATGTCTAGTAAATTTTTCCTCAAAAATACATATACAAAATGCCAAGAAATTTAAGAGGATAAAATCTAGCTTAACATGAAGAGAGTTTTTCATCAATGTATTCCCCAATGTATGAGTTTTTTTAAAAATTGTTAATCCATGGGTGATAATTAGAATAAAGAAGAACAAGGTGCAGAAGAAAGGAAGAAGAAGAAACAAGACAAATAAGAGAAACAAACAAAAAGACCAAAGAAAAAAGAAACGAGAAGAAAAAGACAAAATAGGATAAATTTGGGAAGAAAAGACAAAGGGTAAGGGAACAACCGAAAAAGATTTTTTTTTTTTTTTTTTTTGTGGTATGGTTACTGTTCTACAGAGCTGGCCCGGCGCCAGGGCCATTTTTTAGCCTGGCACCTGGTAAGCTCTGACTTTTTTTTTTTTTTTTTTTGTAGGGCAGTGTTGGACCAGTGCCCAAGCCATTTTCTGGCCTGGAGCTAGGTCAGCTCTGGCCCCAAATTTTTTTTTTTAAATAACTAAAAACTATCCTAATTGAATGCATGACCATGGTACATTTAAAAAAAGAATTCATAAATTAAATATTAAACTAAAATTAAAAATTGTAAATAAATAAATAAAATAAAATAAATTTAGTCCGTCTAAAATAACGTGTTAGCAAAAGTCTAAACCTGATAATAAAAAGAGTTAGTATTAACTCTAAATTGTAGACGTAAAAATCATCAAATTAAAAACACCATTATTACATATATTCCACATTAACATTAGGTGAGTAAAATTAAATAACTAAATATACAATATATACAAACATACAAATACAAGTTAGTAATTATTAACATGTATCTACCTATTTATATATTTACAACATATAGTGAAATTAAAATACAGTTATACAAACAACAAAATATGGCACTTATTCATACAAGGAATGTAGATACATATTTACATATAGACATATTAACATGGTAAAAGCAATAAAATCCAAGCTTTCATGATATTGTTCCCCGACAATGGTCCCAAAAACTTTATGTGTAAATTTTGGGTATATAAAATTATCCATTTTAAATCCATCCATTAATTAAGTTTTAATTAAAACATTAATCCCAAAATAAACATATGAGCAAGTATACTCATTGCAAGCATAATATATGGAATTAACGAGTATTGATCCTCAAAGGAACAAGTACACACTAATCACTTTTCTTTCATTGTTTAACTGCTCCAAATAAAGAAAGAAAATAATAAAAAGAAAAGCAAAAGAAACATATACAACTCAAGGATGTAGGTCTAGGCAATTTAGATAAGTATCATAGAAAACATGACAATGAACCAATTAGTAATTCTCTCAACTAATTATCATCTTGGCATCATGCAGGAATATAAAGCAAAACTCAATCGTTTCACAAGTCATGATCCTACTTAGATAAATCCCACTTCATGTCCCAATTCATAGAATCCTATATTTTGATTATATTAACAGATTTGTCAATCAAACTAATCCTCACCAAAACATGCATTAGGCTCAATTCCTTGTAAACATGAAATTAGCTAATAATCTTTTGCTTGAGGCGAAATTAACTAACCTTTGATCACTTAGTCCTATAACCTTAACTCCATTGCTCAAGTCCATTAAGATTAGACAAATACGAAATCAATACAATGAAACTTCTAACATCATCGTCTCAAGTCAATTAGAAGAGCTCACATCAATGACCAATGAAATCAAGTAATCAAATACCAAAGATAATAATTAATTAATCAAAGAACTAAATTAACTCAAAATCATAAATCCAAGAATAATATCAAAATACAATTAAAGAATTAAAATCACCATTGATCAAGAAAAAGAAAACAAAGGAAAGAGATAAATACTCATAGACAAGCCTTTCAATTTCCAATGAAAGCTCCTTCAAGAATCAATGCTCCTTGAATTATTTCTCTGAAAAAAATATTGATGATACACTCTAAAAATATATCTAAGCTCTACATTGTGCCCTCCCCCCTCCTCCCCCTTTTTCTAAGATAATTGGCCTTTATTTATAGGCTTACAAAGTTACAAAAAGAATCCTAAGTAAAGAAGAAGTAATGTCCTAAAAAATCCAAAACCAAAAAGGAGTTGTAAAATCTAAATAAAAACTAAGGGTCCACCACCTTTAATTTGAAAGAATTGAGAAGTTGAAATCAATTTGGACTTGTATTCTAGTTGAAATTGAATTGAACTTGGCTTCCAATTGAGCCATACTGAAGGTGTCCAGCCAACGAAAATCCAATTTCTTCTTGCATTGGCTCAATTGAGCCGAAATCCAAGTTAATAAGCCACCAAATTTCTGTTTCCTTTTTATGCTATTGTGTCGGCTCAATGAGCCGTTCTCCTTTGCATCGACTCAATTGAGCCGCAAACCCTCAATTTTGCTGCCGAAATTGTTGACTCCTCTTTTTTTGTTGTTGCTTTTGTCCTTTTGTTTACCCTTAACCCACCAAAATCAATTCTTTTTTTTTGCTGTCGTTGCTTTTGTTTCCTTTGGTGAACCGTGACTGAGACGCGCCGTGCTATTGTTTACTTTTCCTTTTCAATCTCCAATTTCAACTGTTTTATTCCATCAATTTCTTCCAATTTTCTCTGTTCTTACAGTGTAGGACTGGCGCCAGGTCCACTTTCTTGGCCTGGTGCTGGATCTGTACTGAAAAATTACACAATTAGCCCTAAATTTCACCTGTTTTTGCATAAAATTACAGAAAAGTATTTTTATAAGTGAAATATCAAATATGAAGGAATAAGACTAGTTATTGTATTAAAAGTTTCTCAAATTAACCTCAAATAATTAGAAAAATAATGATAATTTTAACCCCTATCAGTTGTAATTCTTTTTATGACTCAGATATGATTCTTTGGGCTCAGGATCTTCTAGTATACTTTCTGTAATACTCTCTTGTATACCACTAAAAACATAATACGTGTCTACTGATTTAATAGATATTTATCCAATTTCGTTATAATACTTGATAAATATCTAACACACGTACCTACTGATTTACAAAATTAGGCAAATATATCTATTAAAACAGCAGGTACATGTTATGTCTTTAGTAGTGTATTAGAGAATGTTGTAGAAAAGTATACTAGAAGATCTGGAACCGATTCTTTATATTAGGTGGATTTTTGTGAAATTGGTTTATTGGATAAGATATTGTCAAGACTTGAGAATTTTGATTAATTTTGTTTATGCATTAGTGTTTGAATGTTATTTGACTCATCTAGTTTGAATATGAAAAATATAAGGACTATGAGAAAAGTTTATTGGCTAATTCTTGTATTATGAGTTTAAATTTTGCTTAGCTTTGACTTGTGATAAGGAATGTGAGTTGATAAAAATATCTTTTAGAGGAAAGATTGTGGAAAAATCTTGTGAGTTGAAAATTGAAAGAATGAGTTGATTGCTTCATCTTTGTAGATGAAAGAAAATATTATTTTTGCTTAATTATGGGGGTCAATACGGATAGTGAAGAGAAATCCACTTTTTTGAGGCTATGAATTCCCAAAAGCAAAAAAAAGGAAAGTTGTTGAAAAATGATAAGTGATGACTATAAAGGGGCCAATACGGTGTATGAAGAGAAATCCATATACTTGAGTCTATCAATTCCCTAAATCATTAGGAAAAAAATGGAGAGAAAAAAAATTGGAATGCTTTCTTTACATCATGACTTGAGTTGTGCAATTTTTGGATTTTTAATGTTTCAGTTGGTAGATAACTTGACTTGTGTGATTCATGTTGTCTATACTTTTACTTGAAGGGTGAAATAATTTTCTTAGACTAAGGTATGAACTTGATTAATTTGACTTCAAGAGTTTTGTGATGTCTTATCAAAAAGTTCAAAGTTTGCATTATTTTCAAAGGGGGTGAATAACAAGAGTTTTATCTAAAATTTGAAGGGAAGTTATAATCTTTGCTATGTAAATAAAATTTTTGAATAAGAAAGAACTTGTGTTTTCTTAATAATTTTTTCTTGACTAAAGTGTTTAGCTTAAGGATAAGCAAAAGTTCAAGTGTGGCGGTATGTGATAGGAGCTAAAATCACCATTATTTTTCTAATTATTTGAGGTTGTTTTGAGATACATTTGTTGTAATAACTAGACATATTCCTTCCTATTTGACATTTTGCTTGTAAAAAGTGTGTTTGGCAAATTTGTGCAGATTTAAGTTAAATTCGAGCAAAAAGTGAATAATTCCAGAATGCACCTAGCCCCAAGTCTAGCTAAGGGATCAGGCGTCGGGTCCATTTTGGTCAAGCAGTGGAAACCAAGCAACTTTCAGAAAGAAAGCAGAACAGACCTGGCACCAGGTCTGGTAAGTGGACCAGGCGCCAGGTCCATTCTATCTGGCCAGTGAAAATAGAGCAAAAACCCAAGGGAAGAACAGATTGCACCTGGCGCTAGGTGGGTCAAAGGTACCTAGCACCAGGCCCATTCTGGAAGGTAAAAATCTTGTGTACGAATTTGGAAATTTTTCAAAAATTTCGGTATTTTCTAATTTCTACTTGGCCAAGATTCCTTAAGCAACAAATTTAGCATAAAAAAGACCTATAAAAGCAAGAGAAAACACAAGAGAATAGAGAGGTGGATCCAAGAACAAAAATTTCAAACACTCATTGAAAAAGGAATTCACCAAATCAAGGAGGGTTGTTCAAAAGAGTCTTCAAGGGTGAAGAAAAAGGCTTATCTATGAGTGTTTTTCTTTTATCTTTGTTTTTTTTTTCCTTAAACAATAATGTATGCAATATTTTTATTGTAATTTAACATTATTTTGAGATTCATGATTTTATGTTAATTTGATTATTTGATCAATTCTTTATCATCTTTGATGTTTGATCACTTGTTATCATTGGTTATTGATGCAAATTCTTCTAATTGACTCAACAAAACGATGTTAAGAGCTTCATTGCATTGATTTCATATTTGTTAAATCTTAATGGACTTGAATGACGAAATTAAGATTTTAGGACTGAAGTAATCAAAGATTAGTTGATTTCACCTCGACCAAATGGTTATTAACTAATTTCATGTTTATAAGGAATTGAGTTTAATGCATGTTTTGGTTATGTTAACTTGATTGACAAATCTGTTAATATGAATCAAAATACAGGATTCCATAGATTGACAAACGAAGTGAAATTTATCGAAATAGATTCATAACTTGTAAAATGATTGAATTTTACTTTATATTCAATCATGATACCAAGATGATAATTAATTGAGAGAATTGCTAGTTGGTTCATTATCTTGTTTTCTATGATAATTATCTAAATTGCATATTCATACATCCTTTAGTTGTATATATATTTCTTTATTGTTCTTTTTCTTATTTTCTTACTTTATTGGATTGGTTAAACAATGAATGAAAGTAATTAGTATGTACTTGTTCCTTTGAGGATCGATACTCGTTAATTCCCTATGTTATGCTTGCGATGAGTGTACTTGCTCGTATATGTATTTTTGGGATTAATATTTTAATTAAAACTTGACTAAGTGGTGGGTTTAAATTTGATGATTTTTATGCACCCAAAATTTATGCATAAGCGAACATAAGAAGACTGTTGAGTTGTTGCAACCATTACTGATTCTTGAGTGGAAGTGAGAAGAGGTAACAATGGACTTCGTCACCGACTTACCCATGACAAAGATGTAGAAAGATACTATTTGGGTGGTGGTAGATAGATTGACCAAAACTGCACATTTTATCCTGGTGAACATAACGAGCTCGATGGAGATATTAGCGCAAACCTATATTTAAAAAATTGTAAGGTTGCACGGAGTATCATCAAGCATTGTGTCGGATTAGGACCCTAGGTTTACTTCAAGGTTCTGGATTGAGTTCTAAGAATTGATGGGTTAAACTCTGAAATTCAGTACTGCGACACACCCTCAGACTGATGGACAGTTCAAGAGAGTCATACAAATATTGGAAGGCATGCTTAGGGTTTGTATTTTAGATTTTGGAGATAAATGGATTGACTGCTTACCCTATGCAGAGTTGGTATACGATAATAATTATAAATCGTCGATTGGTATGGGGCCATATAAAGCTCTATATAGACAGAAGTGTAAGTACCGCTATATTAGGGTTGGACGAAAAATGGTCAGATTAAGAAGTCTGGTGAAGTTAATATCCAGGAAATGTCGAACAAGGTGAGAATGGTAAGGGAAAAATTGAAGGCAGCTCAGAGTCGACAAAAAAGTTATGCGGACAACAGGAAGAGAGAGTTGGAGTTTCAGGTAGGAGATCAGAAGTTCTTGAAGTTGACTCATAGTGGAGGGATTCTGAAACATCCAAAGGGAGGAAAATTAAGTCCTAGATACTTAGGACCATTCCAAGTGATAGAAAGAATTGGCCATATTACATAGAGACTAGATTTGTTGGAAGGGTTAACCAGGATGCACGATGTATTTCACATATTCCAGCTAAATAAATATAATCCTGGCCTGAGTCATATACTAAACGAAAAACTGCTAATCCTGCAACCAAATCTGAGTTATGTGGAAAGACCAATAACGATTCTAGAACGAGGTGTAAAGACATTGCATAATAAACAAATACTAATGGTGAAAGTTTTATGAGAACATCACTATACTGAAGATGCCACATGGGAAATAGAAGAATAGGTAAAGTGAAAATGTCCCAGTCTGCTTTAGAAGTATGACAAAATAAATTTTGAGACAAAATTCTCTTAAGGTGGGAGGATGTAATAGCCCACCTAGAACCACACTTAGTTGTGCAAGGAAGTGGACATTGCATGGCATGTTGTTTGAGCAAATGATATTTTGCTGCATTTATTATGTGTATTTGTATACTATGCTTACTTATGAGTGTATTTGCTTAGGGTATTATAGTGGTGCTTTAGTTGAGTTAGCTGAGTTTATATCTTGGAGAGTAGAATTTAATAAGGAGATATAAGATACTATGGTTGAGAGTGAAAATGATTTAATGGAGAATATTTGAACAAAAGAGTTAATATGGTCTAGTTCTTAAAGCTTGGTGTAAAATTCTTGGAGACTAGAGTTTGAAACTCGGATCATGCTTAATTTCTTTAGCTTATTTCTTTTTCTCCCTTTGCCGAAATTCTCCTAGCTAGCCGCCACTCTTGGGATTTATCCCTAAAATATAGGAGTTTGAAACACTCTTGAATTAAAAGATAAAAACCAGAATTTTATCTTTTAATTCCTTTTAAATTGCCATTATCTTTTACAAAATTTATCTATTTGAAAATCTACATCTTTATCTTCACAATAATATCCACTTTCTTGTTTTTAATTTTCCATTAAAGGGATTAATTATCTCTAGAACTCTCTAGCCACCATTTCTAAGGGATAAGATTCTTATAAATTAGCTTTTTAAAAGTTTAAATATATTAGATAAAAATATGATTTCTATTTTATTTAAATTAATATTTATTCTCTTAAAAAATTTCACTCTATTATTTTGAGATAAAATTCCAGCTATTTTTTAGCATTATGGCCGCCACCTTTAGGGGACTTTGAACCCTAATAAAACTCCTAAGAAGCTTAGGAGAAATCTTCTTATATCTAGGGATAAAACTCTACTAATTTATCTTCCTAAATTATTTCTTAAAACCAGATTTTCCTTCTTTTAATTAAACTCTCCCCTCCCCCCCGCCCCCCCACATAAATCTCGCAATTCTCTCTCTATTTCTCTCATTTGGCCGGCCAACACAAGAACAAGATTTAGTTCCATTGTTTTCTACTTCTCTTCAAGATAACCAAAGCAAACAAAAACTCTTTAGAGAAGAGATAAAGCCTTACCAAACGTATAGGAGAATTATTCTATGTTTCTCTCTATCCTATCTTCTTAAGTGTCTTGCTTTAGCTAAACTTCAACTCCCTTAAACCCTAGACCATTTTTAGCCACCCTTCACTCACATACACACAAAACCACAAGCACAAGACAAATACACGGGCTCTTATTGCTCCAACGGAAAAACACAAGCATTATTCTTCCTTCATTCAGCCTTATTGCTTTATTGAGCAATTGGTTGTTTTTGAATACTTTTCCAAACAAAACAACCTCCTTCGATTTCAAACCATAAATGACCAAAAATTTCCTCATTTGAACATGTATTTTCTCCCAAAAACCGAAACACCAAGAGAAACTTCTTGGAGATAGCCGACATACACACACTAGATCTTTTGGTTACTTCTTTTCAATCAAGCAAACTCTCCATTTTTCTCATGTCATCCCTAGAGCTCTTCAAGGTAAAACCTTCATTCTTCTTCTTTCTTGTCCTTTTATTTTTCCTTTTTGGACCAAAACACCGTGGATGATCATCTACTCTCTCTCAAATGCATGGATTTTATCATTCACTAGGCAAGATCATTTCTTGATTAAGATTCAGGACAGACCTTAGTCACAAGAAGTCAACTTTTTTCTTTTAAGGAGTCTGCATTACTTATTTACTCATGGTAAACTGGGGACCCTAACTCCAGTTGTTAAACTTAGATCCTTGATGTATGATTTGATATTTAGGATATATGTATATGCATATGAATAGTTCTGAGTTATTGCTATTGAATTTGAGATTGGAGTTGATAAAGTTATGCTATGATTGACATATATAATTAAGTTTAAACTATTATGAGATTGAAGTATGTCTATTGTTGAACTTAACTATGCTTTGATGGAATACTTAGTTTAATATGACTTTGAAGTATGACTATATATAATAAATAATAGTATGAGTATTTGATGATAAGTAAAAGGTGATTATGACTTGATCTTGATTATGATTAAATTTGAATATTGTAGTAAGTACTAGTTTGGGATATCAATTTATTGGTGTTTTACTAAGAGTTGCTCTTTGGATTCATGATCATATATCTATGTGCTATATGGACATGTGGTTGAGTTGATGTGATCTAAGGGGTAAAATACTATACATGGGACTTAGGAAGTTATGATGATTGCATAAGAAGATGAGTTTGAATATATATTATATTTTGCATTTTTGGCTAATTTGGTAGTTGATTTTAATTCTGTAAATTCTTGTTAGATTGACGTAGGAGACAAAGTTTGAAATGAACTATTTTCTTGAGTAAGCTAATTCAAGTAAGTCCTTGCATGATTTTCAAACGTCAATACTATTGTTACAAGTCATTATGATTTAATGCTAAATCAAAATGTGATTTCTTGAATTGCAATCATGGTTAATTTTTCTTATTAAATGATTTTGATTAAAACCAGGATTTCATATGAAAACATAGCTTTTATTTCCTAAAAAGTTTTGGGCAAACTATTCTAAGATTGTGTTTTCTCCACCAAGGTATTGAAAATTGTTATTTGAGATTGATACTTGAGCAGAATGCTGATACATTTAGTACTCAATAAGAGTAGGCTACTAGGATTAGCCTCTAATAGTTAGGGTGAGTCTCTTAGCTAGTGAATCACACCAGTTCGAGCTAACAACTTAGTCCAAGTGGATTGTTATCCAGAGTAGGATGTTTGGTAAGTTTGGGTAAGGAGATAGAGGAGTGTCTTATCCAGTAGGCCGATCACCACCCGCCGCACTGTGATGCAAGGTTTTATATTGTTATATCATGATGTAAGGTTTCATGGTAAGGGTTATGATGCAGGTTTTCATTGTCCTCCAATTCACTTTAGAGTGGTTGATTTCTTAAGTTGTACAATTTATGTTATCTTGCAAAAGTGAACAAAACACCACTTAATATCTTTGAAAGGATTGCGATATGACTTGTATAACCACTTTATATAAACATTTCGAATATGCACACATGAAATTATTTTAAATATACATTACCATATAGGACTTATTGAGAAGTATTTCTCACACCATTTGTACCATGTTTTCTAGAAACGTTGGCTTTGAAGGTTGAGAATCCTTATAGACTTAAGGTTTCTTTTATCATTTTTGTATTTCCTCTTGAGTTATTTTCTTGAATATAGGGTGACATCCTTGCCTTTTCAAGGTATGTACGTAGTGGGGTGTAACAACATATACCCAACCAAGATAAAGATACTAGTTAAATCCAACCTATTAATTTGGAATCAAGTTATATAAATTGAATATGCTTAATGTCAAGTAGACTTGGGTGTGCCCAATAATCTAATCTAAAAAAAGAGTTCTTATTCTTTCTATATTAATAGAAGGCTATTATATTTAATATTACTGGAGGGATTTTATTCTTTAATTTATGGTCTCATCGTTTGGCATGCATAATATCAATAAATTTACAAAATTGTAATAGACTTAATTACATAGTTTAGTTATAGACTTTGCCAGATTAATTTTCTTGAGCAAAACACAAAATTAATTTGGTCAAATCTATGTGTTCATGCATATTTGAGAAGAACGTCTACCCTCTTCTTGCTTTGTCCTTGGTTGCCATCTCCTTAATATTTGTAAATAATTTCTAATCCTAGCTACCCTATGTAATCTAATTACATAAATTTCTAATGAAGAAAGCTTGAGCTACATTCGAAAAAAATTAGATGAGAAGAGAAATTACCAAAAAATTATAAAGAAAGGCAAGATTCACAAACCATATTGATTTAAAACAAAGCAGTAAATATGCATGATACAAAATTAAATTGGTCTAAATTCATAACCAAGCCAATATGCCAAAATGCTCCAAGCATAATTAGCAAGAAATACAAATCCAAAATCACAATTTTGTAGGGAAAATATTGAGTCCAAAATCAAATTTTCAAACTTCTTAAGGCCCTTCTAGAAAACCGTTTAGTGAGTTTAATAATTTTTTTTAAAAAAATTAAAGCTGAAGCCTGTTCACGGCTTTCATGGGCCAGTGATAGGCTGGAAATAGTTCCAACCTATCCACAGCTTTGTTAAGCCCGCGATCAGGTTCTAGTAGGTCCGAGGCTTATCAAAGCTTGTGGCTAGTTCAAAGCCTGTGAAAAAACTTTTTTTTTTAAATAGAAATTTTTTTTAATTTTTATTGGCTAAGCTGGCCACCGGCATCTTGTAAGATGGTCGCCAGCTTTGTTCTTTTAGAACGCAGCCAGTGGCCGACTTCATGTAAGCCGATCACGAGCTTTGTTTTTTTTAGAACATAGCCTGCATAATTTTTTTTTTTCATTTTTCACTGGATTTTTTTAGATTCCAGAAACAATTTCTATATCAATTCAAATCAATTATGTATCAATCTAGGTTAAAAAAACATGTTAATCTATATTAACAAACCATTATGATAATTGTCACAACTAAATTTGAGACGGAAGGAAAAAACCATCACCATGTTTTCAAGCATTTCATAAACCCCTTTACTAAAACCAATTTCATTAAGGAATTTGCGTAATGAACAAAACAAACCACTGAAAACATATTTTTAGAATTTGAAAATTTTCATGAAACAATTTTAATTAATATACAAACTCATAAAATTACATACAAAATGGCTCTGATACCATTGTTGGAGTTTGATCAAGCAAACAATTTACACGCAAAGAAAATTAAAATGAAATCCACGCATCAATATTACTCATATATAATTAAATTATTCAAGACAAGAGAAAAATGTGTATATTACCTTAATTAAATAGCTTTCAAAATTTTTCTCCTGTGTGAATTCCCTTGAGAATTCCTCAACTCCAGTCACCAAATGTTTCTTTTTTTTTAGGTTCATGATTGCTCACTACAAGACAAGAATAGGATCACCTCTAATAAAGTTCACACGAGGAACGGTGCACAAAACCAGGTGTAAAACTGTGCTAGCAGATAATTGCGGCATTGTAGGGTTTCTATGGTTTTAGAGAAGAACGAAAAAAAAAGGTTGTATTCTATGTTTTGGGTTGAAGATGGTGCATTCTGTATGTATTTATAATCCACCGCCTTTGAAAAAACATACAAAAGCCCTTTCATAATTATTATGGGATTAGGTTTCCATATTTGCAATTTAACCTATAAGGTTCTAGCAATTGCAATTTGACCCTACTAATTATAACCACATTATAATTGGCACACATAATTATTTCTTCTCACAAGTTAACTTGTAATATTATCATAGATTATCTTTAAGTACCAATTCCTCTATTGTATATAATCTATTTGATTTTTTGGTTAATTGACAACAAAATATGAACTAATCATAATAATTGTAAAATTAGTATTCCTTGATAATTAGAACTACCTTATTAATTTTAATTATTAATTAATAAATTCATATTTAGCTGGTCATGAGCAGCATCTAACAATACATCATAACCACCTAAAAGTTCAGAAAGTTAAGTGGCTTGACATGAACCTTTTAATAGCAAAATATCAGTGCAATAAATTCATTTCATCATTCTATATCTCATTCGATTTAGAGTATGAAAATAGTGTCAACTCCTTCTAGAATATAATTAATTTTAGCCTGAATTAATTATTCAAAAATCCATTACTCAACATGTGCATCATTTGGAACTATTTTCAACACATAGTTGTTTTGGCCAAGGACTTCTTGAGTAATGATTTCTTATAAGTGGCCATGAGTATACTATCCTACTATTAGAGGTGATATATCCTTTATTAATTCTCTCAACTACTTTCATATACTTCATGTTGTACCCAATGTCCTCCCTATAAGCTGTCTCGAAGAAATTTCAAGGGTAGGAATCAAAGTAAAACGCTCAGCATACAAAGTATCTTGAAAATTTCAAGTTTAAAGATACTTGCACTTTTGCTATAATGAAATTCTGTCACTAGTACTAAATAGTTATTCATGTGATTATCTCATAGTTAAGTCATCTAATGAACTTGTTCACATAGCAAGTATCCACGTATTAATTTTGAGCATCTCAATACTCACGGATGTTAGAAGCATCATTTGATCCAATTAAGAAGTATAACATATGCTGATCTTTGTATATTAATGATGTCACATCTCATTAATACTACGATCAGGGATAGTTTAAGCACAAGCACTACATAGTATAGTAGAATCTCACATTATGATTTCCTTAATACTGTACATTATGCTTGGGAATTTATCTATCAATTTTATATACATATATGAAATAAGGAAACTGAAAGATAATGAATGCTTTTATTGAATAAATATACAAAATATATTGTACAAATAATTATTTCTAGGGCATAATACTAACAGTAAAGGGGGAATTAAAAGGGTGAAAACATAGATTTTTATATGCTTTAATAGATTGGAAAATTACAAATCAAAATGTGTTTGAGATCTAAAGTTATGAATTTTTTTTTTTTTATAACTTCCTCGTTTTTTACATATTTGCATAGTTTAAGTGTAGAATTTTTTGCAACTTATATGTGCATGATCTTTTGGTTTTACAACCAATATTCTATTCATAACATATTAACTATGGATATGCAAAATTTGAGGTCAAACCGATGTGTTTTCATAGGTATTTTACCTCTAAGAACTTGAGTAATATGTGATGGTACTGAAAACAGCTTACACCTTTTGTGGGAATTTGTTAAGTTTAATTTGTTTATTTGAAATATGATTAAGGATGGATTTTGTGCATGCCAAAAGATTTAGGAAGGACTTAGATATTGAATTTTATAATATATATGCTTGCTGCCTATTGGTTTGATAAACCAAAATGTGCTAGAAGCTTGATTAGTAATGTGAGCTTGAATTCTTTTGAGATAACATAGGAAATGGTTGTGATTATTTCTTTAGGGACTTTTTATAGACTTGGGAGGTTGCCAAGGGCAAGGACCAACCTTTTGAGTTTAAATTACCTACTTCTTACTTGACTAAGGAAAGTTTCCCTTGCATTTCATAAAACCTTGCATATGTTTTATTTTTGAAAATTTTCAATAACTAAATGCTTTCTACTTTAGAAACTTCCATTTTAGAAGCCTTCTATACTTGGAAACATTAAAAATTTATGAACTTGACTTAGGAGCTAAGTAGTTAATTATGAATCTTGTTTTGAGTAGTCAAAGTTATATTTCATGTCCATGCATGAAAATTTTCGAAAATCATTGCACGAATCTTTTTAGCAAGTGGCTCCTATTAGTAATTAAGTTTGCACTAAATATTATATCTATCTACTTGGAAAATATGTACGAAGAAGAAAACTTTGTTTGGTTCTTGTATTGAGCTAACTTGTCAGATTTGCTACAGGAGCTTTATGAATGTAAAAAATTGTAACGTTGAATACTTAATAGGGGCAAGACCTTTATACTAGTCTTGGTTGAATTGAAGATGCCTTCCAGTAAGTAGTCACCTCTGGGAGGTTGACTTCTTTTGACCAAGGTGCCAGTATAGGAGTATTAAGCCGGCCCTTAGCCAGTGACAGGGTTCTAAAGAACCGACAAGCGGATGTGGGATAGCCGAATTGGGATTGAGTGAGAGAGGGGGGAGGATGTTCATCTACTTGGTTGTTTAGGATTGCATGTGCTACATCCTTAGAGTGGGAATTACCTCTGTGCTCTTACACCACTAATTTTAGAATCAAGGAATATGGATGCTTCGCGAACATAGGCAAAAACTTTGGAGATTTTGGAAATGATGTTTTGTAGAAATGTTTATTCAAAGCTTAATTCTCTTACTTGTTGATTTAATTATGCCAACTAAAAATGTTTTACCTCTTTTTTGCATGCATCATGAATTATTTTATTTAGACCAATGCACAACGAGGCTTATTGAGATTTATAATCTCACACTATTTTGAATTCATGATTTTCAGGAAATCTCGAGTTCTATTCAGGTTGGCAGAGTTATGACTACAAGCTCAAGGCTTGTTTCATATACGTTTCTTGTTGAATTAGCTTTCCAAATTTTGAACATTCACATTATTTTGATGATGATGTATAAGGTTTTTGGCAAGGCTTGCAATAATTTTTAATTCTTTTCTCTTTTTAAGCGCGAGTTTAGTTTCTTTTCATTATAAAAATCTCTTATTTACAGGGCGGAGCAACATCCCCAACCTATTTGGGTTACGTAGGTAGATGTGGTGTTACACCAATCCTTAATCCTTTATTCTCCAATCTCTTGCCATGTGTTTTCTTGGCCCTTCATGTGACTTCTTGTTCACTTTGTGCTCCCATTGGTTCTCTTTTTGCTATCTATCTCTTCATACTGCTCTTAACTTTTGGCTTGTAAGCTTTGTTAGCTTAATATTTGAAAAACCTTAGAGGGGGGGAGGTGAATAAGGTTTTTGGCAAGCAAAAATAATTTTCTCGAAGAGTCTAAAATGCTGAACAAGGATGATCACAAAGATACTTAGACTGACTTTATTGATGCATTGAAAGCTGTCCAAGCACTCGTAGATGTATATTTAGATTTAGACAGTGAAAGATCATAAAAACAATATACATGAACCACTGAAATAAAATGAGACAAGAGATGTATAGTGGTTCGATCAACAATGATCTACGTCCACTACCTTAAGCCTCACACTTAAGGATTTTCAACCCTATTTCATTAACCTCACTTAATGAAACAACCATATACAAGAGAGGATCACCACACTAGGTTTTACACAACCTCTAAAACACATCAAGGCTCACCTCTATGAGTTTTACACCACAACCTTGAACAATCACATAACAAGGATCACCCCTATGGGTTTTACCACACAACTTTGAACATACACACAATAAGGATCACCCCTATGGGTTTTACTACATAACCTTGCTATTACAAGCTGAGAATTGAAAATCAATATAACAGAGATAAGCTCACTTACTTGATCAGATATTCTCTCGGATACAAGAACAAAATACTTTTATCTTTGATACATAATGAACTCACTTTGAAGCTAAGATAAAAGGAGATTTTTGAAGATATTGAGCAATAGTATTTCTAAGATGGATGTTTCAAAAATCTTACTTGTAATCTGGCTTTAAGGGCTATTTATAGAGCCAAAAAGTAGAGTGTCAATGGTCATAAAAAACGACTATAAATTTTTCTGTTTAAACTCATCCGAGTTTTGGACTCGGGTTTTGGACAAAGATGCATCCAAAAGTTAAGTCCAAAATGGCACATCCTTGACGGACAATTTTTCAACCCGGTTTACAGGATTTTGGATGAACCTTTTGTATTCAAACTGTACCATCCAAAATTCTGTGAATTCTAAAAACTTTGAAAATCATCTCCTTTGAAGCTTCAAGGTAAAGCCAAATGAATCAAAAGATAAGATGACATAGGAAATAATAAGTATACCTTAATGAACACTTCCTAGTCTAATATTCTTCATAAAAAGTCTTCTTGATGTATAACTCCTTATACTTGATTTTCCAATTGATCTTCCATTCTTGAAATCGGTGATGAAGGAGTCGCCAACAATTCTTATATGAAGACTTTAGAAGAACAAAGGTCAATCATGTCCTATCACAATAAATTGACACGTTAGTCCATATCAACGTTTGTCATAAATCAAAACATAAAAGAAGGCCCTTAGGGCTAACAATATCCCCCTTTTTGAGTGATGACAAACATGACACATTTGATATGTAGATAGAGATAACATGATGAGCAAAAGGTACAAATAATTGTAACAAGTCTCATAGAGATCTTATGAGAAACTATATCTCAATGATCCTAAAGCATATCATATCTCTATATAAATATTCAAAGTAATTTGATAGAGATAAAATGCTAAAAAGCTCCCCCTAAATATATGCTTATGTGATAATTTTGAACATAAGAGGGAATAGAAGAAGTAACGATTTATTCATCCAGAAAGTGTATCTAAAATAGTTTTGGAAGAACTTGTGTTTTCAGAATATCTGTTGGATAGGACTTTTGGATGTCCAAAACATTTTTCAAAAACTGCTTATAAGAATATTTGTTTTGGATACAAAGTTTCTTAGTCCAAAACTCCCCCTGATTTGATGCACCAAAAATTTATCACAGAATTTTTGTTTTAGGGATCCAATTATCATTCAAAATTTTGTGTTATAAAATTGAACTTTCACAAACTGAGGAATTTTTCAGAAAAAATTTATGAACAGTAAATCAGAAATTTTCATCATAGTTTTGATTTACCTGCGCAACTGTTCATATCATAAATGGTTCATGCAATTCATAACAGTTCATGCAGTTACTTCGGAATTCAATAACTGTTCATACAACAGTTTCAATTTTTCAAAGGGTTTCAACCTCCATAGCAGTTACTTTGCTGAACAAAAAATCAAACATTAACAGTCCAATATTAGTCATGTAGAATCCATGCAGAACTCATAACATTTTATTTTTGGATATCAACATGTAGATCAAATTCATATGCAGTCATAACATGCAAACATTACATTTTCTATCAATTACTGCATACCAACAATTTCATACAGCTTATATTGCAAACTATAACATTTTCAGATTAGCATATGTCTTGCAAACAACATCATGCCGACAGTCATGCAGACTAACACTCAACATTTTCACAACAGTTTCATTTTTTCATTTTCTCCTTATCAACATGTGGATTTATCTAACATTTTCTTTCTCCCCCATAATAACTGTCATCTCTCCCATATTCACTGTCATTTTCTTTCTCCCCATTTGTCATCAATCAAAAAGAAACATGACAGAGAATTAAACTTAAAAAAGTATCAGAAATTATCCAAAGACATAATATAAATGACTGAAAAAGTAAATTTTTCAACTGTGGCAGAATGTAAGTTGTTCATTAGCCCATGGTGTTACCCAAGAAAACAGTCTAGGAAATATTAATGGTTTCACCCTTGGATCCAGTACCCTTCTTGGAAAATTGACCAGCTATTCTGTTGGATTTTCGCTTTACAACCACATGCTTCTGTCTTTTTCCTTTGGGTTTGGGAGAAGGAGGAGGAATATCTTTTTTCTAGACAGGAGAAGGCTGTGGAGATGGTTCAGGTGAGGGTTCAGGAGAGGGAACCTTGATATCTGCAGGCGGTTCATTCTTGTCCTCTGAAGATTGTTCATCCTTTTCATGATCAGATATAGAGGTGGAAGGCTTAGCAGATTACTCAATGACAGAAATTCTGTTCCCTAAGTTCTTGATTTCTGAGCTAAAAGATTCCAATTTCTCTGCAAAGGAGCTGATTGCACTCAGAATATTCTCAGACAAAACCATGTCATGAACATTGCCTTCATCAAATTTTCTTTTAGAACCAGAGACAGTCTTTCCTTCGTCCTTAATTTTCATCAGGTTCTCTCTTTCTTTTCCAACAGTTTCTCTAAGCAATTTCCAAGAATTATTCTCCCTTACATATCCCATCTTTTCAAATGAGTCATAGCTATAAACATTTGTTTTTGAGGGATCAGAAGTAACAGAATTTAAATCAATATTGAAAAATCTGAAGACTTTAGTCAATAAATTTCCAAACAGAAAAGCCTTGCTAGAAGTATTTCTAGACTGCAACATTAACTTTGTTGCCAGAAATCCAAAGTTAATCTATCTCCCCTCAGCTAAGGTAAGCATGACCACCATTTGAAGTATGCTAATAGAGGTCTTATGACCGGAACTGGGTACAATAATGGTAGAAACCATATGATGAAGGATTCTACCCAATCCATTTAGCCATTTAGAACTGCGATTTCCAGAGATCTCAAAGCTTTTTCCACCAGTAAACAACTTCTCAAAAATTTTCAGAATAAAAATTTCATTTCCTTCAGGAAATTTGTTCAACTCAAAATACTGAAAACCAGCACACGAACATCACAGATTCTGTTCAACATTCTATGGTCAAATTCAAAATCTTTTCCTTTCACTCGTGTCACATACCACCTAATCATGAATCCTCCCTCTGTTTCTTCCAATTTGCCCTTTCTCAAATTTGCATAAAATTCCCAGACTAAAGGAGTGTAGATTTTCTCATCAACTGATAGCAAACTCCCCCACCCGACATGATCAAACATATCCAGAATATTTGACAAGTTCAGAAAAGCAGAGTGGTTCACTCGATAGCCAGAAATAATAGTTCGATTTCTAGAGACCCAGTCATTGTATTCAGATTCACATTTGGAGTCGAGAAATCGAGGTACCTGATTTGCAGAACTCAGTTGTTCGGAGGAAGATTCAGACGAATCATAATGAGAGGCCGAGAAGTGAGGTTGAGGAGAAGCTTCCTTTGCTTTCACTTTGCCCTTTGTTGAACCCGAAACCTTTTTCATTAACACCAAAGAAGATTTTTGCTCCTTCTTAGGTTTTGGAACGGTGGATTTTGTCTTGGCCATTGAAGGATTCAAGCTTTTACAGAGCTTTTTGGGTTTTCAGAGAAGAAGAACACAGAGGAATTGTTTTGGAAGAATAATAGTTTCAAGGATTTTGAGAAAGAGAAAATCAGATAGCTTTGAATGTCTAGGATAGTATGAGAACAATGTGCCTTGGAAACATGTGTTTTTCTGAGGAGTTTTGAAAAACGCGCAAACCAATTTTTTGAAACACGAAATTTGGAATAAAAGAATATCAAGCATTGATTTTGGAACAAGACTAGGTCCAAAATCATTGTCCAAAAGAGTGTTCCCCTGAAATGCATTTTGGATGTAGGAATTGGATTCTAGTACTACGTCCAAAATAAGAGCAGGGTATTTTAGATGTAGAGTTTTGTTTCCAAAACCTTTTTCTTCACAATTCCTGCACAAGAAGAACTTACACAAAAAGATTATTTATCAAATTCTTGTAATACCCAAACCTCTTCTCAAATTGTTGAACCTGTCCTCAACTAGAGGTTTAGTGAAGATATCTGCAAGTTGTTCATCCGTTGAGACATATTCAACACACACATCTCTATTGAGTACATGGTCTCGGATGAAGTGATGTTTAACTTCAATGTGCTTTGTTCTCGAGTGCTGCACTGGATTTTTTGTTAGATTGATAGCACTTGTATTATCACATTATAGGAACATAGTTAAAATTTAAATTGAAATCTTGCAGAGTATTCTTCATCCATAAGATTTGAGCACAACAGCTTCCTGCTGCAGTATATTCAGCCTCAGTGGTGGATAATGATACGCAAGCTTATTTTTTACTGTGCCATAATACCAGTGAGTGTCCAAAAAATTGACAATGGCCACTAGTACTTTTTCTTTCAACTTTACACCCTGTATAATCTGCATCAGTATATCCTATAAGATCAAAGGTGTTAGTACGTGGATACCATAATCCATAATCATATGTCCCAATAAGATATTGAAGTATGCGTTTAACTGCACTTAAATGAGATTCCTTTGGACATGATTGAAATTGAGCACAAAGACATACTGAAAACATGATATCTGGTCGACTAGCAGTAAGATATTGTAGACTTCCAATCATACCTCTATATTTTCGTTCATCTACATCCTTACCCTTTTCATCTTGGTCAAGTTTTATGGATGTGCTCATGGGTGTGCTGATTTCTTTTGCTTCATTCATTTCAAACCTTTTGAGCAATTCTTTGGCATACTTTGCTTGGTTAATGAAGATTCCATCTTTAGTTTGCTTAATTTGCAGTCTGAGAAAGAAGTTCAATTATCCCATCATACTCATTTCAAATTCTTGCTGCATAGTCTTAGCAAACATCTTGCACAAGGAGTCATTAGTAGCGCCAAAGATAATATCATCAACATAGATTTGGACGATTAGTAAGTCTCCAGAGCAATCAGATTTGATAAACAAGGTATTATCAATTAAGTCTCTAGAAAATCCTTTTGATATTAGAAAACCACTAAGCCTTTCATACCAAGCTGTAGGAGCTTGCTTTAATCCATAAAGAGCTTTAGATAGTTTGAAAACATGATTTGGATAGAGCTCATGAGAAAAATCAGGTGGCTGCTCAACGTACACTTCTTCTTCAATAAAGCCATTTAAGAAAGCACTTTTGACATCCATTTGATAGAGTATAAAATTTTTAAAAGATGCAAAAGTAGGTAACATTCTAATAGATTCTAATCTAGCAACAGGAGCAAATGTTTCATCGTAGTCAATGCCTTCCTCTTGATTAAATCCTTGAGCTACCAATCTAGCTTTGTTTCTAATTACAGCTCTGTTTTCATCAAGTTTGTTTCTAAAAACCCATTTTATTCCAATAACAGGATGATCATGTGGTCTAGGAACAAGTTTCCAAACTTGATTTCTTTCGAATTGATTCAACTCTTCTTGCATGGAAATAATCCAAAATTCATCATGTAATGCAATATCAATGCTGTTAGGTTCAATATTTGAAAGAAGAGCAAAGTTGTCGATAAAATACCGTCGAGTTTTAACTCCTTGGTTTGGATCTCCAATGATTTGTTCCTTTGGATGGCCTAATTTGAATTTCTAATCCTTTAGCAATTGATGATTTGCAGAATCTTTAGTTTGATCTTTCTCTTGTTCATTCTGTAATTCTTCGATCTCCTCCTCTTTTGCATGAGTATCTAATGATGGAGCATTTACTTGATCTAACTTAGCTTCATTTGAATTTCCTACATCATCATCATTATCTCTTTTTGACGTATAAATGTTAGATTCATCAAATACAACATGCACAGATTCTTCCACACAAAGTGTTCTTTTATTTTATACTCTATAAGCTTTCTTGTTGGAAGAATATCCAAGAAATATAGCCTCATTGGACTTGCTATCAAATTTTCCAAGATTATCTCTTGTATTTAGAACAAAACATTTGCATCCAAAAACTTTAAAATAAGAGATAGAAGGAGTTTTGTCAAACATAAGTTCAAAAGGAGTTTTTCTTAAAAATGGTCTTAACATAACTCGGTTTATTGTATAGCATGCTGTGTTAACAGCTTCCGCCCAAAAGTATTTTGGAAGAACATTTTCACAAAGCATTGATCTAGCCATTTCTTGCAAGGTCCGATTTTTCCTTTCAACAACACCATTCTGTTGAGGATTTTTAGCTGCTGATAAATTATGAAAAATTCCATTTTCATCACAGAAGAGAGTGAATTCGCTGTTACAAAATTCTTTTCCATTGTCACTTCTTGATAGAGACCAATTTGCATCCAATCGAGTTTTGGACGTGCTTAATCAGTTTTGAAAATTCAGTAAAGGCTTCATCTTTTTGTCCAAGAAATAATGTCCAGGTAAATCTAGAAAAATCATCAACAATTACATATGCATATTTTTTACCACCAAGACTAACAGTCCTCATAGGTCCAAATAAATCTATATGAACTAATTCAAGAGGTTTTGAGGTGGAGATCATTTTTTTTTTTTTTTTTGGTTTAAAAGAAGTTTTGATTTGCTTTCCAAATTGACATGCATCACAGATTTTGTGTTTGTCAAATTTCATTTTTGGAAGCCATCTAACAAGTTCTTTTGAGGATAGTTTATTTAACAAATCAAAGGATACATGACCTAGTTTCCTATGCCAAAGATAACCATCATTATCATGAATGGATAGACATCTAATTCCATTAGCTACAAGGTCATTAAGATAAAACACATATACATTTCCCATGCGTTTGGCAGTAAAGATGATTTCGAGATTTCCACTGTCAAGTATAGAGCAAGAATCTTTTTCAAAAATAACTTTGCAACCATTATCACAAAGTTGGCTAGTGCTGAGCAGGTTATATTTCAAATCATCAATAAGTAAGACTTGCTTTATAAATGTTAATGAACCTTTAGCAACATTACCAATGCCGAGAATCTTCCCTTTTTTCTTGTCTCCAAATGTAACAAATCCTTCATTTGTTGTTTGAATATCTTCTAGCAATGTTGCATTTCCAGTCATGTGTCTTGAACAACCGCTATCCAAGAACCACTTGGTAAAGCTTAAAGACCGTGCCTATACATGAGAAGAAGAGATGATTTTTGGTACCCACACTTTCTTGGGTCCATGAAGGTTAGTAACATTTTCTTTGATTTTCCAGAAAGTAGCTTCACTGGATTCCATTTTTCTTCTAATAAGACATCTTGAAATAATATGTCTAGGTTTTTCACAATATGTGCATGCCTTGTATGTGCCGTGAGAAGAAGTAGGTTTAGCATGCTGAAACTTGTTCTTTTTGTAGTTATTCTTATGTTCATATCCTAAGCCACTTTGATTTTCAGCTAAGCTAAATCTGGGCATGCAAGTTTTGTTTTTATCCTCATGTTTATATTCTAAGCTACTTCGATTTCCACAATAAACAAATCTGGGCATGCAAGGTTTGTCTTTATCCTCCTGGTTATATTCTAAGCCACTTTGATTTCCAGTATAAACAAATCTGGGCATGCAAGTTTTGTTATTATCCTCATGGTTATACCCTAATCCACTTTGATTACCAAAATAATGTTGAGTTTCGAGAAGTTTTTCTAGATTGCTTTTACCAGTTGTAAATTTTTCAATGCAATTGGTAAGATCATTTACTCTAATTTTCATACCATTGAAGGTGCTAACCATGCATTCAAGAATTCGAATTTTATCACACAAGTTTCTATTTTCCAGAGATGCATGATGTAATGCTGTCATGATCACATCTTTTTCAATTTCAGCACACATATGTATTTCAAGAGACATTTCGTAGCTATTCAACAAAGCTTCATTTTCTTTCATCAGACAATTTACCTTCAACTTTAAATCTTTATTTTTTCTGGATAGTTTTTTTAATTCACAAAACATATCACATAATCATTAGGATCAACATGCTTTTCAGTCATAGATGTATGTAAAATAGACACGCATTCTGATGTTGAAAAGTTTACCTCATTTTCCAAGCCATGAAGCAAATGTTGGCAGTTTCTTCCTCAGATTCTTCATCTCCAGATTCATCATTTAAGTCCCAAGCTCCCATCAATCCTTTACCTTTCTTGATTTTTTGGTCTTTCCTCTTCTTAGACACTTTTCCTTCCTTTCCTTTTGCAACCGGACAGTCTGCAATGAAGTGATCCGTGCTTTTACATTCAAAGCATTGATGTTTGAAGCTGGAGGTTTGTCCTTCCTTTCCTTCATCATTTGTAATTTCCTTTGAACATCCTTCTGAATTTTTTTGCTATCATTGCTAAGTCATCACCGTCCAGGCCTTCATTGCTTTTCGAAGAGCTTGTTTCTTCATCTTCACTTTCAGCTTTTAGAGCAATCAATTTTCTGCCTTTATCATGATCATCAGATTCATGAAACCTTTTAAGCTTCATCTCATGAGTTAAAAGAGATCTGATCAACTCTTCAGTAGGTCAGGATTTCAAATCCTTGGATTCTTCAACAGCAAGAGTTTTAGGCTGTCAGCTTTTTGGTAAAGCATCAAGACTTTTTCGGTTTTGTTCCCCAAGGGAATAAACCTTTTCGTAAGCTTTCAGACCATTTGAGATATTAGTAAATCTTGTGAACATGTCAGTGATTCTTTCATTTGGCTTCATAGTAAATAATTCATAATCATGAATAAGAAGCCATAGTTTTGATTCTTTGACTTGATTTGTCCCCTCATGGGTGACTTCTAGCAATCTCCACATATCATGAGCTAAATCACAACCACTAAAACGGTTGTATTCAGTTGCATCTAGTGCACAACACAAAATATTCATAGCTTGAAAGTTTAGAGTCATTTTTGCATTGTCTTCCACACTATACTCATCATTCTGTTTAGGTATTTTTATGCCATCAATCATCTTTGATGGAATAAAAGGACCATTCTCTATTAAACTCCATAACTCGAAGTTAATAGAACACATAAATCTTTATTCTATTTTTCCAGAAGGTATAGTTGCTTCCATTAAACAAAGGTGGACGATTTGTTGAAGATCCTTCAACATATGGAAGAGAAGATGAGCTTGTCATTAAGATCTTTTCTACAAGGCTGTTAAACCAAAAGTATGTAGACCTCTCTCTGATACCAAATGAAAAACCTTAGAGGGGGGGTGAATAAGGTTTTTGGCAAGCAAAAATAATTTTTCCGAAGAGTCTAAAATGCTGAACAAGGATGATCACAAAGATACTTAGACTGACTTTATTGATGCATTGAAAGCTGTCCAAGCACTCGTAGATGTGTATTCAGATTTAGATAGTGAAAGATCATAAAAACAATATACATGAACCACTGAAATAAAATGAGACAAGAGATGTATAGTGGTTCGATCAACAATGATCTACGTCCACTACCTTAAGCCTCACACTTAAGGATTTTCAATCCTATTTCATTAACCTCACTTAATGAAACAACTATATACAAGAGAGGATCACCACACTAGGTTTTACACAACCTCTCAAACACATCAAGGCTCACCTCTATGGGTTTTACACCACAACCTTGAATAATCACACAACAAGGATCACCCCTATGGGTTTTAGCACACAACAAGGATCACCCCTATGGGTTTTACCACACAACCTTGCTATTACAAGCTGAGAATTGAAAATCAATAGAATAGAGATAAGCTCACTTACTTGAGTAGATATTCTCTCGGATACAAGCACAAAATACTTTTATCTTTGATACATAATGAACTCACTTTGAAGCTAAGATAAAAGGAGATTTTTGAAGATATTGAACAATAGTGTTTCTAATATGGATGTTTCAAAAATCTTACTTGTAATCTGGCTTTAAGGGCTATTTATAGAGCCAAAAAGTGGAGTTCCAACGGTCATAAAAAAACGGCTATAAATTTTTCTGTTTAAACTCATCCGAGTTTTGGACTCGGGTTTTGGATGAAGATGCATCCAAAAGTTAAGTCCAAAATGGCACATCCCTGACGGACAATTTTTCAACCCGGTTTACAGGATTGTGGATGGACCTTTTGGATTCAAACTGTACCATCTAAAATTCTGTGAATTCTAAAAACTTTGAAAATTATCTCCTTTGAAACTTCAAGGTAAAGCCAAATGAATCAAAAGATAAGAGGACATAGGAAATAATAAGTATACCTTAATGAACACTTCCTAGTCTAATATTCTTCATAAAAAAGTCTTCTTGATGTATTACTCCTTATACTTGATTTTCCAATTGATCTTCCATTATTGAAATCGGTGATGAAGGAGTCGCCAACAATTCTTATCTGAAGACTTTAGAAGAATAAAGGTCAATCATGTCCTATCACAATAAATTGACACGTTAGTCCATATCAACGTTTGTCATAAATCAAAACATAAAAGAAGGCCCTTAGGGCTAACAATATTCTTCTTGAAATCTCTTGAATCTTGAATTTGCCTAATGAACCAAGAGTTGTGCTTTGGCATTCCTTCCCCCTTCTTTGGATGGTCCTTCATGACTAAGCTGATTCCTATTATTATGTTGTCCCTAATCCTTCCTAAACTACTCCCGCTTATCTCCTAATTTTTTATTCTTTATATATATATATATATATATATATATAGAGAGAGAGAGAGAGAGAGAGAGAGATTTTTAAAAGTATACATATATGTATTTACATTTATTAAAAATTTATTATCAATTTATTTTAGGAGTATATTCTTAATTTAAAATATTAGTAAATAGTCAATTAATTTTAAAGTTTTCTAAAAAAATATGATTACATCAATTTTGAAAGAGGGGCAATAAATTTTAGGAATTTGAATTGCAATAAAACGTATTTTATATTTTATTTTTAAAGTCAAACGTAAGAAATATTTGATTGTGTAAAACCAATGATCTTTATATTTGATTTTTCATTTTACAAGTATTCTTGAATCTTGAATGCAGGGAATTATATTATACATTTATTTTTTTCTAAATTATACTCCATTTCTATAATTTATTATATTTTATTATTATTAATGTTGTATTTTTCATACATTGTGTATATTATTTGAAGTTATGTTTCAGGACTTCATTGTGATTAGTTGCCATTTCAGGACCTCCTTAAGGATTCAAGATTGCCCGTACAATTCATTTAACTTTGGATGGATTAGTTGCCATTTTTTAACAATAATTTCGTTCTTCCATTTGGTTTACAACTTTAAGGCGAAATTGATTAGAAAAAGTATGAAGAATTTGCACACAAAATGCTATTTCTAGCAAAATCATTGCAATATATAATGACAACGTATTATATTTTGCAGAAACTTTGAGAACCTACAAGATAATTTATTTAATAAAGCTACCTTAAATCATTCATCAATTTATCTTCTACTTAAAAAGAATCATTCATAAAATGTTTAAACTTTATAAGATTTAGAAACGCACGAAATGGTCATGTCAAGTAGGTATCGGCATGACTAGAAATCATATCCATGCATATTAGAATCTTGCCAACCAATGTACTTCCTTCACTTCAAACACTTTTTTTTTTCTTTTCTAACTTCAGAATCATTTCATTGCCCAAAGTTTTGAAAAGCGGGTGCACAATCTACCCTATCAACTTCTTTTTCCTCTCAGTTAATATGATTTAAAATTTTTAAGTGGTGTCTGGTTTGATTATAGTATTTTAGTAAATTAAATTAAATCAAAGTAAACCACTCAGCGCTTTCGCTTAAAAGTGTTATGGTGCTTCGAGGCGTTGATTAGATAATTACTAGGAGCTTGTGAAGGAATTTAAAGTCGAATGAACAAAAATTAAAATTATTCATTCAAGCATATTGAAATTCATACATTCAACTTGCACTCATATCAAGGTTCCTTAATTCAATTTAAATTCAAATTGTGAAATTCCTCTATCTAATTTATCAAAATTTTATTCAAAATAAAGTACCGACCACCTCTAGAAAATTTATATGAAATCATATTCTAACTCAAAAGAATGAAGGGGTTTTCAAAAAACGTGCCTTTTAAAAATTATAAGGAGTTTTACATTATATATAATAGTTGACACCTTGATTAGCTTACTTTCAGGAACGTCCCAAGAGCTCCGGGCTTTGGTCAACCACCTTGGCCAGTGCTCAAGAAATTGCCAGGCACTGACTGGCCAAGATGCTTTGAGAACGTGCTCCTTAGTCCTTCATTTGAAGATCAAACTCCGAAGCATTTTGTCCTTAAAACACAATTGATTGAAAAGTTCAATCAACCTCAGTATTATTATTTAAGAATGATATCATATATTGATCATGATTTGATTTTTGACTCTAATGGCATTTTTTTATGTAATTAATTGGTTGATCTTGAATCATATAATAATAATATTGACAATAAATTATGAATCATCGTAGTTACTTCACTGGCATTGTAAGTACAACTAATCATTATGTTTTCCAATTCTTTTAGATGAAAATCAAAATGCATTGTTGATTCCCTCCCCCCACGCCCCTTCCCCAATCCCCCAAGGTTCATAACACTGTAAACAAATGATCTCCACCTTAGCTAGCCTATGTGCGGGAAGTGCACATGAGCTCTTGGGCATAGCCTGGTAAACTTGGCTTCAGCAGGCCAGTCGGTGCTTGAGAGATTCTGGGCAATTCCAGGACATAGATAATGATCTATATTAGATATTTGATTTTTTTTTAGACTTAACAATTTAATTGTAAAAAGGTTTATTTTCGCAAAAAAAAAAAAAAAGGAAAAAAGTACTTTTCGATCCTTCACAACTAAAAATAGATCATAAATGTTACGTCTTTATGTCATTATCATTCAAACAAGGGATTCAGGTCCCAAAATAAACTCAAGTTTGTTTGGATAGAATAATGGATATCATGTGAAGCTGTTTAGTTTATATGTCAAATGAGCGATTTTTATTTGTAATTGGTTTCAATGACAGTAAGCTACAACTTCTTCCTTGGCTGTTATTGCAATTTAATCTTCAATATCACTGTAATTTATTCATCTAATACAAATGATGTAAGCAAATTTATGGTTAAGACTTGATATTCTAGTTGAACAAATGTATAAAGGCTTAATATGACGTGAACCATAGTTGATGGTACTCTTGATTTTGCTTTTCACCATATCCTTTTTTCCTTTTCTGTGTTGGGTGATGCCTCATTGCGAAATGAAGAATCCATCATCCTTTGAGAAAACAAAGATGCTGAGATTGTAACGAGCTACGCAGAATTACATTTATTTATTCATTTGATATCCCAATGCAAATAGAGTATTCAAAGTGTTCGAAGGTTAATTTTTTAAAATCATCTTTTAGGTATTCTTTCTTTCTATTTCTCTCCAAACACTAAAAAAAAGGGTAGTTATTTTCTTTTATCCCTTAAACTCACAAACGTGATTGGTCTAAATCATCTCATCTCATCTCTCTCTCTCTTTAATATTTCTCTTCTTTTATTTTCTCCACTAAACTTCTAGGTTAGTCTTAAATTATTATCAAATAAATATATTTAGAAAAAAACTATTTGCCCTTTAACAAACAAATCAATTTTTAAGGCACAGATTGTGGGTGGATTGGGATTCTTGATTGTTTTTTCTAGTTTGTTATTGTCAAAACAACACGATGAAGGGAATATAGAGAATGCTCTCTCTCTCTCTCTCTATATATGCTATATATATATGTGTGTGTGTATAGTAGTGAGTTTAGTTTGGTACTATGATTTGAAGGAGTCACAGATGTATATTACTTATGAATGCTACCCAAATTGTGATTAAAATGTGGTAAATAAGTATTTGCTTGATCTTAGATCTATTTGCAATACTTTTAGAGATGTTGGTAAAAATCATTATTTATGGTGGGTAATTAATTGTTTTAGGGTTAGTGTTGATATTACTATCTGACAAGTTATTTCAACAAGTATCCTTGACATATTAACGATGGCTTTTGGAGTTAACTTATTTTGGCAATATTTGACACAGTAATATTTTAGTTGGGTTAGGAAAAGGGTTTTAGCATATCTAGGATGAATCCTAGTGAAGATTTAATAACGATTCTATTTGCAAAGATGGTGAACTCAAGTGGAATTGGAAGTGCAAAGATTTAAAAAGTTTGTTGATAGAAATATTTTAACAGTCTCCTAATTAAACAAGGAAACAATTACTTCTCTGTTTACAAGTATATAAGCTAATCAAGAAAAGAGATAATTGTATGAATAAAAAAGGAATATACTTTAGAGAATTGATCAAGTTATAGAGTAAGGATTTCATGCAAGAATATTGAGTGCTTCTAAAGCATACACCCTTGATGAAGCCCTTGTTGTTCATTGTTAAAGTATACTTCATCAATTCAAGTAAATTGGTTCGACAATCATTATTGTTTTGGACATCTTCAATCATTCTTCTTCCAAGCAAATACCTTTCTAGAAGGATTGTTTGTTGGAGTTAAATGAAATACCACTGTGTTGTAGCAACAAAGATTGAAAAGAGTTCAATCGAGATAGTTAAGTCTAGCAAAGGTCTTCTAGAAGTTTGACTAAAGATTACTGATATGGTGTTTTGATAGAATCTACTAAGAATCACTAGATGATTAAGATAAGTATATTCTTGTAACTTTTGTTAAAATTTTAGTTGATCAATTTACTAGTTTAGGACCCATAGACGTAGGCTTATTGATAGTCAAACTGTGCTAACAATTTGTTATATTTGTTGAATTTTTTATTTTCATTATGCCAAACTAACATAATGTAACATGAAATTTTAAAAAAGCCATAGGAGATTGATAAACCAAACCACACCACTAGTATCAAAGCAGTTCACCATGTTAATGTTGCTATTAATTTAGTGGTTGAGATCTTGGTAGTTGATTTAGAAAACCATGTCTAGGCTGTAAAAGAAGGAGGATCTATTATTTGACCACCACTATTGGAAAGGGCAAACTATGCATATTGGAAATAAGAATAAGAATTTTTCTAAAAAACCTTAGTACTATCAATTAGAAAGTTGTTGAAAAAGGCTGGTCATCCCCAACTGTGACAAACACTAGTACCAGCGTGGAAGAACTGAAAATAATTGATGACTGGATAGATGAAGAATGTTGTCTTAACAATGCCAATGCTAAGTCATTGAATACAATCTGAGTTCAAACGAATTTCTACTTGCAAATATGCTAAAAATGCATGGGAAAAATCACAAACTATTTATGACGGAACAAGTATTATTAGAATATCAAAACTGTAGCTGCTGACAACACAATTTAAGGAACTAAGAATGGGTGAACATGAAACTATTACTAGTTTTGATAGCAAAGTAAGTATATTGCAAATTAGGCTTTTCAATTGGGAGAAAGATACTCTAATGAAAAGTTGGTGAGCAAGATTTTGATATCTTTACCACCTCAACTTTATGTCTATAAAAGAATGCATGGATATGTCCAAGATATAACTGGACAATCTTATAGGATGTTCACAAAACTATAAGATGAGTCTTCAGGTTGAGTAAAAAATCAAAGAAAAATGAATTACCTTAAAAGTTGAAAAGGATTAAGATAATCACAAACAATCAAATGATGAGATTAGATTGTTGATAAGACGATTTAATAGGATGTTTAAAAGATAAAAATAGAAGAATAAAACTTTTAGCAGACCTTTCATCAAGAAACTAGGAGCTCAATAGGAAACTAGGAGTTCAACAGAAGAACAATGGTGAGCAAAAATTGGTAGAAAGTAAAAGTGGATTGAAAGGACTTAAAATGCAGAGAATGTGGTGGAATTGGTCATATTGAGGTTGATTGTGAAAATTAAGAATAAGACGAAGAATAAGTCTTATAACACTATTTTAAGTGATTGTGAAGAAAATCAAGAGTATATCGACAGACATAGCACTGAAGGAGATAACAAGGAATGTCAAAGTAATGTTATATTCAATGCTATTGTCATTATAAATTTAAACCAAGATGGAAGTGGTATTAAAAATAGAATTGAAGAAGACCTCGATAAGTCTGATAGTGAGGTATCACCGAATGAGAAACTCATGCAGCAATATAAGCTAATGCATTTCAAATAGCTTAAAATTATCGGACTATACAAAGTGCTAAAGAAGAAAGTTCAGAGACTTCAACAATTAGATAGTTCACAACAATAGGAGATTGAGAATCTTCAACAAGTTCAATAAGGTCTAGAGAATTTGAACGCAAGCAATCAGAAGTTGTTGGATGCTGAGCAATCTATTAAGTGGCTGAATTTTGACAAAGCAAAATTAGATAAAGTTCCCTCCTTTGGAAGATATCTACATGACAAAATTGGACTTGGATATGATGAGTTCAACAAGGTTGGTTGTTGATCAACAGACGTCAACAGTTGCTAAAAAGAAAGGACAGCTAAGGAAATTCAAGCCTAAGCCTAAGAAACTCTCTATTTATTGTGACTATTTTTCTCTTACAAGTCATAGATGGAAACACTACCTGAAAAGATTCAAGGATTTTCAACATTATACGAAAGCTGTAAAATCTGAGTTTAACAAAGGCAATAAATCTCTAAAGCTGAAACGCATATGGATTAGGAAAAATGAACTCAAAGTACATGTTGTTCATGTTTCCTTAAATGCTTCTATAGAAGACTTATGGTATCTTGACAGTAGATGCTAAAAGTATCTGACATGCAAAAAGGAATTCTTAGTGAACCACGGACACAAAAAGGTTAGCTCTATAACCTTCATGATGGCTCAAGAAATAAAGTGATTGGTAATGGCATGATAACATCGAAAGTATGCCTACACTAAGAACTTTACATATTGAAGGCTTGAAGACAAATTTGATAATTATAAGTCAGTTATATGATGACAACATATTTGTTATGTGGCTGGTCATGAGGAAAATATTCTTGATTACTCCAATAGGAACTTGTACAATCACTCCATTCCGAATTATATATCTTGCTTTGCCCATTTTCTTCAAAGCAATAAGCTTTTTCCCATGTGTGTTGGCTTGCAACTCCCATTTGATGAGTGGCATAATTAAAGTGCTCTTCCTCATGAAAATCATATCTTATATCTTGATTCTCCAGAGGAGTTACATTCTAATTATCACTTGTATTACTTAAAACATCAATAAGTACTTGTAATCTTGGCAACTTATCACTGTTATGACGCTTTTGCATTTGTGCCCATGTTCTTCCCCACAAATAGCTAGCTATGATGATGGTTTCAAACAACTGAAAATCTCAAAACAAAAGCAAAAGTTAGTAACAAGAAAATTCTAGTATTAAGACTATCAAAAATACAAAAATCATACAAAAACCAATAAAAGCAAAGATTCAAACCAAAACAAAATGAAAGGGAATATTCACAATAATAAAAAAACTAAATCAACAAGACTCAGAATTTTCAAAATATTGCCATTTATTTTTCTTGACAACGGTAGTAAAAACATGATGGTGTGCTTGTGTGTATATAGAAATAAAATCAACAACATACATAATTACTCAAGTTTTACAATTTAAAATTCCAAATCAACTCATACAACACACATATTTAGGCAAATGCACTTATCGTGTAGTATAAAGAACAATGGCAAGTATCGAAGAACCTTAGGGAAAGATGACAAGTACTCCTAGTTCCTTCTTTTCTTATTGTTTAGCCACTTAATTTGGTGAAAAATGACTAACTAATTACAATAGGTTGCTTATCAAGTTTACACACAAGGAAAAGTCACAAGGTCATCAAGGAATTGGAAAAAGAGAGAGAGAGATCATGTAATAAAAGGAATTCTCCCACTAGACATCTAATAGAAGAGTACTCCTTGAATCTATTAATCCCAACTCTAGGCACTAGTGTAAGTTCAATAATTAATCTCACACTCTCTCGAGTTATGAGATTTCTAATCTCTAGTTTAATTAATTGGTATATCTACCTAATCAACTAAATCTAAGGAGGCATTAATCACTACTCACAAACCCAAATCACTTGGAAGCCATAAAATCCTATTTTTAGGTAATTTCATAAACACTTTGATTATTTAGTCATAATCCCCAACCTCTTCCTCGAGTTAATCAAGGATGACAAACATTAAATCAGCCAAGCGGGTAATCAAAACCTTAATCCCATCTCTCAAATTCATTAAGGAGAATAAATAATTGAAGGGAATAGTTAACCAACTCAATAAAATAAAGTCAAATAATCAAATTCCATAGAGTAAAATTAATAGATCTAAACAAATACATAATCCAAAAGCAAAAAATAGGGCACAACCCTCTATTACAACTAAAAATGAAAATTAACATAGTAATGACAAGTTAGATTTACAAAAAGAAGGTAAAGAAAAAATCATGATCAAGCCATTCTCTTCCTTTTCTTGAAATCTTCTTGCAATCCTCCCTTCTTCTTCATTGAATTGCAAGCTCCTCCTCTTCTTCTTGTGTGCAAACAAGGTTTCCTAGGGATCTTAGAGAAAATCCATGGTCCAAGAACAAGTTTTGAAGGCTATAAAAATATTTTTATAGCCACTTCCTCGTGGGTTCTTCAAAAGAGTCAAAACAGGAATTCTATGTGAATCTAGGTAGCCCATGGTACTAGGAATACCTTGGACCTCCTAGTATTTTTTTTTTTTTTTTACCTAACCAAGGACTAGGTAGCCCCTGATAGTTAAACTACCTTGAGCTGCCTTATTTCTGTCCACTACCTTTTTCTCCAGTTTTGCATGTCAAGAGGAGGCCCATGATAGTTAGGACTACCATGGGTTGCCTTAGTTCTGAAAAATTTCTTCCCTTTACTTTATTTTTCATCGCTTTTCACCCTTGTTCATCTTCACTTAATCTTTTACATTCCCTAAACAAAAACAAGGCAAAAAAGTTGTGGTAAGTAGTAATTTAAACAAGAAATTATTACAATTAAGGCACCAATACTATAGAAAATATGTATATAATGAACATTCATCAACAAGAGTTGCTATAGTTATGTGGTTAGAGCTTGGTGAATAATTCGTAGTAACTTAAGTTCAGATTCCATTAGTGACAAGATTATTTTGGATTTAATCTTTTTTCCTTCTTAGGCCAATTATTACCATACAACCATCATTTCTTCTTCTTGGATTTTCCTAACTTTTAAATTCTTGTCCTAAGGAGAATCTAGCTAGATTTTGATTTCCTATCTTTATGTCAATGTCCTAATTAGTTTGAATTTAAATTTTCTTTCTCTTTTGAATTCTTCTACTTCCTAACTCATGTCTTAAATTTTTTAGTTCCAAAGTTTCAGCCTTGTCTAAAGGCTAAGCTAGCTGAAAAATATAAGAGCACTATTCTATGGAAATTCAAAGACTTAAGTTGAAAAAGTCTTGCATTTTTTTTTTCTTATTTTGAAAACATCTTGATTTCCTCCTATGTTTTCTCTTAAGGTGATTTCATTTAACCAGTTCAAAGCTTGGTTAGGAAAACTAAATTTCCTTTACTCTCTTCTACCATTTCGGTCACACTCTTTGAAAATAAAGAAAGAAATATCACCAGCTTTTCTCTTCCAATAGTCACTTATGGTATATGCAAAAGCTAAAAACCTATTACTACTCTTCCATTTACATTTGGTCTATTTTAGCTTAGGCAAAAACGGTGAGTGTTACCCTTTCCTCTTTTATTTTTCTTCTCGGTTTCATTTTAGTGTCTAGGCCAAGACTCTGTCAATCACAGTTTCTTTCTTTGCACTTCTTTCTTTTAAAACATTTCCTTCTAGTCTCAGTTCTCTTTTAGCTTATAAGGCAGCAAGCCACTACTACACCAAGTGAGGAACCGAGCAACACACCTTGACACCATTGCTATCTTCTTTCTTTCATAGGGACCAAAATTAGCCTATATTGTAGCACCTTCACTTCTTCTGAGTTTCAGGTATAATCCCTCTCCAAATCTTTCTTTGAATTTCAAATGCAAAGCCTAACCATTCTTTACAATTACTTAGCTCAATAAATATAAACACAATCTGACTTACAACCTTCAAGCTCTCTCATCTTTTACTTCCTTCGACTCTCGTGTTCATCAAGCAACTGAAGCTTCTTTTGCTTCTTTTCTAAAGTTACGTCTAGCTTAGAGTGCTAGCCAAGGATTGGCTACCACAAGCCCTTGGCTAGCTATGTCAAGCCATTGGTCGGCAAGAGGAAAACAATTCACAAGTTCAATATCTAAACACCACCCAAGCTTAACTCTCCACCATCTTAGAAGCTATTGAAGCACCTTTCTTTTTTCCTAACTTTCAGCTAAAACTTCTCTCTTTCCAAATTCAAATTTATGCTTAGCCAACTTCTTAGAATTTCCCTAAAAATTCCATTTGGTTACTAATTCTTCTCCCTAAAACCAAAGCTCATATTAAACATTATACACCTCTATTCTTCATCCAGCAAAATTGAGTATTCTCTCCATCATCTTCTTCCTCATCTCCATCTTTGTTTCTTTCTTTTAGTGATTTAGTTTCACTATAGCAGCCATAATTTCCTCAACTATTCTTTCAAATTTTAAATTTGAAACCTTCCATCAACTCTTGGAAACTTTCTAGGACTCTCATAGCAATCGAAACACTTAAACTAAACCCTCCTCACTTGGTCACTCTCATTTCCATACACAGGACTCATACAAACATAGAAGCCTCCTACTCTCTATTCTATCTTTCCCTTAAAATAGCAAGAATACCAAGAATATACACTTGTAATCTTCAACATTTCAATCACCCTCAAACATCATAGACTACTCCAAACCACTCAAAATGATCAAGAACTCTACTAACCCCTCTCTATATCTCAAATTTTAACACCAGAACAAATCAAGAATTTTCTTTTTCAAGATAAAATTTAACTTTCCTTCTCTACGGATTAGAAAGCCTAGAAGGTGTATTATTTTCACTTTTTTCCAAATCTCTCTTTTCCTTTCCTTCTTACTTTTCTTTCCCTTTATGTATCAAAATTTATGGTCTACCATATTCTCTTATTATCTTTTTGCACAGATGGATTTTTCTAAAGGAAATTGAAGTTAAATCTTTAAAGCACTGAAGAATCCTTGAACATTATTTATAATCAACCACAAAGTGATCTTCAAACAAGTAATCCTTTTCTTTGAACTCTTAGATTTTTATTGATCTTATGAACTCAAGTCACATAGGATATATGTTAGATGATGTTTTGGAATGGAAAATGAGAAGGATATCTTTGTGATAATATGTTGTGATATTATTGGAGGATGGGATACATGATTGGAGTTATATGTGATATTTTTTATTTATTGAGATTTAATGCTTTACCATGCTGTATGAGATGTATCAAGTCTACTAAGAGAATATGAGATGAGTTGATGTGTCTATGACACGATTGTATTATTTTGTAAACAATTTGATTATGTCTAAGAGAATTTACTTATAGTGTGGTTAAGAGCATGAAAATTATCATATATGACTCATTGGTTAGAATATATTATTATGGTACTTGGATATACCTCTTTTTGCATTATGTGATTCCTTTGAGATTGAAGGCTTGATTAAGACATGATTTTTGGAGTTAGGATACATGTGCGATGATCTCTTACGAGAAGTGAGATATAATATTTTGTTTAGTATGCAAACTAAAGGAATAAAGTTGTTTATGTTAAAATGATATCTATGTTGCAAATTGATCTATTTGACACTATGTCAATATCAATATTAAATGGAAATTGTCAATGTTCGTTGAGTATTGTGGGGCGTAGAGCTATTATATGCCTATGTCATTTTTTGTTAGAAGGATTGTTAGGTAACTTGTGACAAATCTTTGTGTTTCTCTAGACGAGGCTATGCTCATTTGATCAAAACATCAAGAGATTTTTATTTGCGAGACAAGAAAATCAAGTACATCCTTGCATAAAAGTTAAAATGCGCTTCTACAAGTTAAAATGCACTATTGTTGTAAAAGTTATATGTTTAGGATGCAATTGTGGATAATTCCTTCTTTTTGTCAAAAGTAAACCTTTCAACCAAACAAAGATCTTTCAAACAAAAATTGATTTTTTTTAAAAGTACACATTTCCAATCAAAATTCATCAAACCATAATTGCATTTTCAAAATAATAAAATGCTTTGTGAATTTTCCTAGAATGGAATAAACAAACGTTGAGTACTTAATAAAGGTAGGCTAAATAGTATTAATTTCAGAAGGTTAGGGTAAGTCTTCTGGCGGAGGCCTCCTCTGGGAGATGATCTCTTTCTAGACAAGGTACCAATACTAGTTAGTCGAGCCGGTCTAAGCTAACAACTTAGTCCAAGTGAACTGTTCTCGAAAGTGGACAACTGGTAAGTTATGATAGGCCAATCACTCATATGTACTATGACATAGAGTTTCATAGTATAGGTCATAATGCATGATTTATGGTCTTGATTATGATACAGGATTTCATAGTCTCTTTTATTTAAGAGTGGTTTATTTCTTTTCTAAATATATACTTCATTGATGTGGGCTTTTTCCAAATGTCTCTTCTTCCTACAAGTACGACAACTTATCTCATTTGGAATATTCCTCATTGGGTTAGTGTGGGCTTGCTTCCCCTTATTATTCTATTACTACCTTAACGGCCTCTTCACCAGAAACTTCTTAATGGAAGATGCAACTTTACTTGCAAATTAGTTTCTATCTTCATTTTTAATTCTTATTGCAGCATCAATGGCAAAAAAGTAGGTACTTGGTGGGAAATTAGCATGTTCTCTTCTCAATTCAATTCTCAATCTTTTCACAAATTATCAGGTTCGATTTTGTTTAGTATCCACTAAACGGTGACTATTTTGATAATTAGTTGAATTGAGTGGTGTACTGTACTACTGATATGGTCATTTGCTTCAAGTTTTGAAATTCATTCTCATGCATCACTACCACCTACTGTGGTATGTATTCAACTCAAAGCACCATCACAAGCGTGTCTTAACTCCAATTTGTCCTGCTTTACTCCAAAACTTCTTGAACACAGGTCCACTAATCATGTACCGGCCCACACAAGCAAAAAGTAGCAAACTTAACCACTCCTTCCTTAGAGTATTAGAGAGTTTAGAAAATGTCCTCTAAACTTTCAAGCTATGCTTCAGCATTTTGGTCTTACTTGACTTCATCCATAAACATTAGGGGTTGAAATTTTAAATAGTGCCCCAATGCTTCGTCCTCACCTCGTGGTCCCTTCCTTTTAGATAGGTTCTCTAATATTTTAGTCATCTTCCCAAAAATTTGATTAATCGGTACTTCCTCAATTCCCTCAACTTTTACTGCTTCCTATGCAGCACACACACTCAGAAATAGGTTTGCCACCAGAGTGGTCCTATAAGAAGGTTGCTCCATAGTGAAAGCTCTATTAGTGTGTGATGTTGATTGTGTTTTTGGAGGCATTTTTGTACCACAAATCTATTTTGTATCACTACTAGCTCTAATATAGCCTTATTTATGCATACTATATGTTCATGATAGATAATTATCTCAAGTAATCATAAATGAAAATATTTATAAAAACACTTCAAATATATCAAGAACATAAACTTTATTTATATATAATAATAAGAAGTTTTAACAAAGCATCACAAGCATGTTTATAAACTTAGATTCAACAAATACATAAGCAAGAATATAAATACACGCTCAAACATCTCTCAATTTTCAAAAGAACTTAAACTACCCGAACTCTCTCATTCTAATCAGATTTATCATCTAAATTCCTAATGATAAAAAAGTACAAGCCTTTTTCCCTCATACGGTTCTCTTCTTCTTTCTCAAAATCCTATATAAGGCCCATAATCTCAAAGTCACCAAAGGTATCGCTAGTGTTAGTGTTGAAATTTTCAAGTCTGATCTTTTTTCTAGGCTTGTTAGCTTCTGGATCCTCAAACTCTAGCTTTCCCTAACCATCACTCTTGAGTGCAGATGCCACCTCAAGCTCTATCTTAGGCTCTTCTTCTATCTAGGATGAAATTTTACGGAATCATCAAGGCCATCAGTTTAAAAAGTGTCAGGATTAAGTCCTAGGGTATCAAAAAAATGACTCCAAATCTGATAGTTCAGGATCAATTACTATAGGTCTCGGGGATGAAGAGTTTTTCGGGTAGTTTGTCTCTTGTGAACCATCCTACAAAACACAAGTTCATTTAGTGGAAGAATCTAGAATCTATTCTTTTTATCTAAGGATAATCTAACCTACAACTACCTAGTACTTTGATACCAATTGTAACACCTGACAACTACGGGGCCCGACAGGTTGTGGATGTCGCCCCCTCAAAATGACAAGTGGTCTTTATAGCAAAAAAACTAAATAAAGTAAATTCCCAAGACTTAAGTAAAATATTGAAATACAATATTACAAAGCCAACAACTCCTAAAGTGAATAATATCTCGAATGGTAATCTTCTCAAATAACAACCATAAGTAAAATATTTGAATACAAATTCATAATCTAAATCAAATATCCATAAAACCTCTTCAGACTTGCTTCTAAATATATTATCCGATAAAACATGAATTAAATAGATGTGAGATAAAGTCTCAGTAAGTTCTGTAATAACCCTATAAATATATCGTAGGGGGTCTTACATTGTAGAATGTCGCTCCGTCTGATCTTCCGAAACAAGGGGTCTTTAAAAGTCATCCAACAGATAATACAGCAGAATTTTTCAAAATCTTACATTGAGTACAAGAAATATTTGGTATATAGAGCCATAAGAGACAAAGAACTAAATAAACTCCAGTGGTCCAAAGCTTCTCGTGCCATCCTTTGGTACTTTTCTAGAGTAATCGGTATTTTCAGAAATCTTCTACCGCAGTCCCCACTTCTAAAATTTGATAAAGAATAAAATTTGTGCAAGTGCTAAGCATTCAGAGAGTCTCGTGTGTGTTACTATTTTTCCTTAATGAAATTGCTTGTAAAACCACGTATTATTCCAAGGGTCATCTTGTGAATCAGGTAATAATCAAGACCAATCAATCAGCTTGAGTTCATTACACACACTATTCTCAAGAGATAAGAGGGTATGATCAATTAACTAGAATTCATGTATATTGAGATGTGCAAGTAGTAGAATTCCATGTGCTTTTGCTAGAAAATCATGTTCAGGACTTTAAGAGTTCATGAAATTCATGTTGTAATTCTAAGAAATTGATATACAAGATTTCACGAAGCATGACTTGTTAATTCAGGGGTTCTTGTATGAAAATAAGCTAAAGTAAGAATCTAAGAATTCATGTGTATATCATATTATTTCAGGAATACATGAGTTCTTGTATAAAACATACCTATTCAAGTTTGTAGAAATTCACAATCAGTGGTTAGTATATCAGGAATTCAAGAGTTATAACGCAATTGCACCAGTCATTCAGGAATTCAAGACTTGGCTAATCCCAATAATCTATTGCCTCATTCTAAGTAAGGTAAATCCTAGTACTGATAAGGTTACTTAGGACCTAACGTGAATTAGTATAAAGAGAAAAACTCATGTCAAATACTTAATGTTCACAAAATACACGTATTCAGGCCCAAGAAATAGAAAAGGGTTTCTTAATCCTTTTCCATAACTTGTCATGTGAGTAAATGCAAGACATGAATAAAATATCATAAAATATGACACATTGCATGATTTTCACAAATAACTTGAAAGACATGTTAAGAATTCATGATTTTTTCAAGTAACATGAAAAACTTGTCATAAAACAAGATGAAACATGTCTTTCTTAATCATATACAAGAAACCAAGTTTTAACGAGTAGTAAACTCATGTTCTAGCCTCTATGCGAGAAAAGAATTTGAAATTTTTAAGATTCTCATTTTTTCTATTTTACCGAGTGAAATGCTTGTACTTCACGTGAATGTGAAAATCTGTAGTTGAAACAGAGTTTTGAAAAAACGTAGGCTCAGCTTCCTATGATTCATAAAATGTTTCCGCATAAGAATTCTTCAATCCAAATATGGCATTTTCTGAACAACCAGATTCATTTTGTACGAAATTCCCATACGCGAGTTTAACGATAAACTTAGAAATAAATATAGTTTCAAATTTTAGGAAACTCTCTCAAAACGCAAAAACATAACTTTTAATGCACAAAAGCTTCGTGATACATAAATCTTTAAGAAAAGGATTTATGCTAAAATGTGGCAATTGATGCCTGCAAATTTCAAGCAAAAAGCCTTTACTTGAATATATCAGAAAAACACAAATCCATATCAGGAAAGTGTTCATTCATATCAGAAAAACATTTAGGGGTACCAAGGGATTTGAAAGTCGAATGATTTTAGGTACCAATGCATTGTCTAAAAATATAACAGGATAACATAATTCTATATCTGAAAAGCATCTAATGTATCAAAAATATTTTGCTACCAAAAATTGAGTTAAGAGTTCCACAAGTTTAGGAATGTGCAAGTATAATATTTCAGAAAAACACTTAAGTGGGAGTTAAAACCAATAGACTCACAATATTCACGTTACTCTCAAATTCATACAAAATGCTTTTACTTAGATATATCACAAAACATCTATTCATATTAGGAAGCATTTTGCTAGTCAATAAAACACTTAGTCAAGACAGGTATAGAAATCGAGGGACTCACCGTGGGTAATGTTATTCCGTAAAGCTATTTTACTTAATGTCCACCAAATCCTCATAAGGAAGTACTCCTACATCCAGGATCAATCCACATGCCGCTAAGGATAATCACAAGTACTACCTTGCTTAACAAATATATTAGAAAGGAAATTACTAATTTCCTTTATCCTTATTTCTTTCCCTAGAAATACATATCCCATACTTGAAATAGTTTGATATGGCCTAAATTCATCTATATTTTCCTAATTTTTAAGGATATTTTGTGATATATTTGATGTAATAACTAGTCATATTTTTTTCATATTTGATATTTTGCCCTTGGAAAGATGTTTTGATGTTTTTATGCAAAAATTAAGGATTTTGGGCTTAATTATGCGATTTCAAACTTGACCCAGCACCAGGTACAGCTACCTAACCCAGCGGCAGGTTTGCTCCGAAAAAGTAGGGCAAAATAGAGAAAATTGAGGAGCAAACCAGAAGCAACCCAGCGCCAAGCTGGTCAAAGTGACTAGGTGTTGGGTCTATTCTGTCCAGAGGCAGTATAATTCTATTTTTGCCCGAATTTGGTATCTCTCCAAAGGATTTTGGTATTTTTCTGAATTCTACTCGAACTAGCCTTATCAAGCCATGAATTTTGGAATCAAGGAGGCTTATAAATACAAGAAAAATCTAAGAGAATGGTGTGAATGTAAGGATCACAGTTGCCAATCACTCACAAAAAAAGAAGATTCATCAATCAAGGGGTATTATTCAAGAAGGTTTTCAAGAAGAAGAAGAATGGCTTATCTATGAGTTCTTTCTTTTACCATTATTTTCTTTCTCTAGAATAATGATGTAATTGATACTTTCATTGTAATTTGACATTATTTTTGGGATTTATGATTTCTTGAGTCAATTTAGTCTTTTAATCAATTAATTATTTTTCTTGGGATTCGATTACTTGTTTTTCTTACAAAGTTCATTAATTGATTCTTGTTATTAACTTGCTTAAAAAAGGGGTTGATAATGGCTTCAACTAATTAATTTTATATTTGTTATCTCTTAACTTGCTTGAAAATAGGGCTAATTGTTAAGAATTTAGGTAATCAAAGATTAGTTGATGATTGCTAGAATATAGATTCATTGACTAATTTCATATTTTAAATCAATTAGAATATAAAGGTTTATATATGAGGATTGATTTTAATGCATCTTTTGGGTAAATTGGTTGAGACAGAATACGTTCATTAATTTGACTAGAAGATAGTGATTCCATGGATTGCAAACGAAATCGGTCTATTTTAAATCCTTCATGAGACCAAGATGATAATTGATTATGATATTTGTTAAGTTATTTATTGTTATGTTTTCAAAAGCATTTGTCTAAATTGCATATTTTTATATCCTTGAGTTGTATATTTTTTTAATTTATTTTTCTTTTTATTCTCTTATCACTTTATTGAGTCAGTTAAACAGTGAATGAAAAGTGATTAGTATGTACTTATTCCTTTAAGGATCGTTACTCGTTAATTCCCTATACTATGCTTGCGATGAATATACTTGCTCATATGTATAATTTAGGATTAATGTTTTAATTAAAACTTAGCTAGGGATAGATTTAAATTTTAATGATTTTATGCACCCAAAATTTATGCATCAAGGTTTTGGCACTGTTGCCGAGGAAGAATATCATAAAAGCTTGGATTTCATCGATTTAGCCATGTTTATATGTCTATATGTACATGTGTATAATACCCCATTTTGAACCACCGTTAGTTCATGGGAAAAGTCATGCATAGCATAGCATTTTATATTTTATTTGATAAATTTGAACTATTTTTATGAAGCTTATGTGATTTATGTGTTTGACATTTCATGGAGTCATTTATTTGGATGTAGTTGTGTTATACGAGGTAGTAGTGTTTTCGTTCTTATGGAGTAGAATTTAATGAAAGAAGAATGAAGTGAGTTGAATTGGATTTATAAGAATTTATTTGATGAATATTCACACATTGTGAAATAGTGGTTAGAGCTTGGTGTGTATTCTTTGATAACTTGAGTTCGAATCCCAACTCTCGCAAACATTTTCCTTCTTATCTTTAATTAAACTCTCTTTCCCCTATTATTTCTCCTCTTGGTCAAAACCCCTAGGGCTGCCACCACCTTATTTTCCACTTCCTAAAATATAGGAATATGATTATGTTGGGTTTTTGCTAAAAAGAATTAAAGTAAATTAACTTGCTATTGTTTTTCTAGCTAGTATTTTATTTTAATCTTTTAGGAATTTAATATATTTCAACATCTAGAATTTTCTAAAGTTATTATCCAAAGGATTTATTAAGAAAAAAAAAATAATAGAGAAGGTTTTATCTTGGAAGCTATACTATAGCTATTATTTTAATAGAGAAGAGTCTCTTCAAATTAATTGTTAGTATTATGCCCTAGAAGCAATCACTTGTACATTGTAAATGACATGTTTTATTTTAATAAAAAACATACTTTATCTCACAGTTTCTTTTGCTTACTTTTGTGTAAAATAACTGTTAGATAAAGTCCCTAGTACAACGCTGTGTTAAGAAAATCATGATAGAGATCATGATATGAGATTCCTACTACACAGTATAGTATTAGTACTTAAATACTCCCTAGTCATAGTATTAATAAGACATGACATCATTAATGCATTAAGACTAGTATGTGTTAGACTTCCTGATTTGATCAGGTGGTGGTTCTCATATCCATGAGTATTGAGATACTCAAAGTTAACATATGGATGCTTGTTAATGGAACAAGTATATTAGATGACCTAGCTATGAGATAATCACATGGATAACTATTTAGTGCCAGTGATATAATCTCAATATAGCAAATGTGTAAGTATCCTAGACTTGAGATCTCCAAGGTACTTTGCTTGCTGAGCTTTGTGCTTTGATTCCAATCTTTGGAGCTAGATCAAGGGCGGTCTATGGGATGGATATTCTGTATATTGTGAGGTAAACGAAAGTAGTTGGGATGATCAATAAAAGATTCATCACTCCTAATAGTAGGGGCGAATATCTCACGGCCATTTGTAGGAATTACTACTCGAGAAATCCTTGGCTAGTACGATTGTGTATTGGAAACAGTTCCAATTGATACACATCTAGAGTAATAGGTTCCTGGTACAAGTACTATTGTATTCGGGCCATAATTAATTATGGAGAGAGTTGGCACTAATTCCGTACTCTAAATTGAATGAGATATTGTATGGTGAAATGAGCTAATTGCACTGTTGTTGGTTATTTAAGGGTTCATATCAAGCCACTTGACTTTCTGAACTCTTAGGTGGTCATGATGAATTGCTAGATACCGCTCATGATATGACAATATGAGTTTATTAATTGATGAATTAATAAATCAATCCTGATTAGAATTAATATGATTAATTCCAATTAATTATGGATTATTAATCTTAAAGACGTTTGGATTAATTCATATTCGCTACCAATTGACTGGGAAACCTAATAGGCCACACACAATAAAGGATTATATGCTCAAAATGTTATTTGATAACATAGTGGGGTTAATTGCGAGAAAAAGAAGTTGTTGAGGCCAAATTATAATTAGTTATAATTTATGATCCAAAACGTAATTGTGAGAACTTGATATTTCCAATTACAATTAGGGAATTCTATTAGGATTAGAATTCTTCCCAATTTTTAGTAGGGTTTTTCAAAAATATATGTATGTGATACACGAAACCCTAGCTGGAGATTAACACACGAAAATAGCAGCAACCAAAAACTCTCTTCTCTTCTTTCTCTCTTTTTGCTGAAAACGTGAAGAACCCTAGCCGCCTTATTTTTCTGCTAGCATAGAAATATTTTGGTGCTTGAGTGTTCCTATATGTGGATTATTGCTAGAGATAATCACACACTGTGATTATAGTGGTTGAACGTTCAACTCTCGTGGTGTTTGAACAAGAGGATTGCTGGATCGCGCCTTGACTTGAAGAAGAAAAATTTTGTTCTTCAAACGATCAAAGAAATGTAAAAAGTTGTTACATTTGTTCTCTTTATGTCATGTTTTCCACACATTTGCGGTTCCTGGGATGGTATCTCATTTTATTTTTCCGCTGCGCCATATATGATATGCACGTGAGATACCCAACAGTGGTATCAGAGCCTTGCTATGTATGGTTTGCAGACATTATTTTGGCATGAAAAGCTATTTTCATGTATTCGTGTTTGTCTTTGTTCGCTGTGAAAACTATTTTCACTCGAGTCAAAATCGTTTCGTGCATTGTGGGTTGGGTCCGTAGCATAATATGATTGTGTAATAGTTACAGTATATTTTGAAAGATGTTTTCTTTATATGCTGCAAGTTTTTGCAGAAAAATGTTTTCTTGAACATGGTTGATTGCCTTTCGTTTCATCCTAATTTTCTGTTTTGGTTTTGTTTAAACTAACAAATTGGTCGTTGTTTTGAGCTTCGAAACAGAAAATACTGCTGAGAATTGTTCTTACTAAAAATCTGCAGAAGAAGAAGGCATCAGAAATTGTTACTGCAAAATTTTCAAAAATCACTGCCTTGTTCCCGACTACAGCCAGCACCAGTTCTGTGCTGTTTTGCGAACGTCCAGAAATCGTTTCTGGAAAATTTTTCCTTAAAACCAGACCACAGTCGGCACTGGCTTCCAAACCGACGCCGGTTCTGCTCTGTTTCGACATTCCAATAAAAAAAATAAAAATAAAAATAAAGAATTTTGAAAGGATAAAAGCTCATATGATGAGAGGCGGTAAAATAAAATTTTCTTTCAAGGGGCGCTGCCCCCTTGACCCCCGCCCGCTGATCGGCCAGCGGGACTGCCGTTTTCGCTGCCAAAGACGGTACCCAAAAGCATTTTCTCAAAATTAGTTTTGAGACAAACAATTTTATTTTTCAAAATAGTTATTTTGAAAATTTAAAATTAATGTATTTTTCTAAAATATTGATTTTAGAATTTGTTTTATTTTTCCAAAATAGTGATTTTGGAATAATAAAAGTTATATGTTTATTTTATTTAAGCATATCTAATGGCATGGTGGATGGTTATGGACTAAAACCAATTATATTTGTTCATGCATTTTATAGTTTTGGTTTTTTATGAAATAGGGCCTACATGTCCTGCCTTATCTGGAATTCTTGTGTAATTCTCTTCTCATCTAACTCTCCTCAAATGTAACTCGAGGTTTTCTCTCTTTAAGAAATCATGTAATTAGTTTACGTAGGTTAGATAGGAGTAGAATTATTTTATTTTGGAGATGGCAACCAAAACAATACAAGAAGGTAAGACCTACTTAAATCATGCATAAACACATAGGGTTAACTATATTGATTTCTTTTATGGCTCAAAGAAATTAATTTAGGATAAAGTCCATAACCATAGCACGTAATCGTTTTATTACCATGATTATCAATTTTGTGATTTATTGATTTTTATGCATGTCATTTATTGAAATCACTAAAAGGAACAAATCTCCCAATTAATATTAAACCTAATTCCTTCCGTTAATATATTTAGAACGAGAATCCTTTTTCGAGACCAGGTTGTTGGGCAAACCCAAGCCTACTTAACATCAGACATGTTCAAGCTATAGAATTAAATCCTGATTAATGGGTCAGGTTTAACTAAATTCTTTATCCCGATTGAGCAAACTAAAGCATAAAGAAATTTAGAGGAAAAGTTGGGATAGACCAAAAGGCTTTAAGATTAAAAGCTATTAATCACCTAATGATTCAGTAGTTACATACGATGTAATTGGTATTGGATACCTACCAATGAATTTAAAGGTGGCTTGTTGGGCAAACCCAAGGTTATTCTTGAGGAATTTGGATACCAGTCCACTAGGAAAGCTTCCAACGGGCTTTCCCGGATCAGTAGTGGGGGCTATTGGTTTGAGTAAAATAGTGGAGTAAAAATGCGTTTAATTAAAGTCCTAATTATTTGCATTTCATGTACATATACAGTAGTTAATCCTTTCTATCTTTACATCTAGGACATTTGCATCATGTCAACAAACCTAAACCTACGTAGCATCTTGGAAACCAACAAGTTAAATGAATCAAACTACCTCGACTGGTCTAGAAATTTGAGAATCGTTCTCAAATCAGAAAAGTTGCTCTACGTGCTAGATGCTTCTATTCCATCACCACCAGTTCAAGATGCTGATGCTGATGCTGATGAGCATGCTGTCCACAAAAGGTACAAGGAGGATATTGATACAGCATCATGTATTATGCTAGCATCCATGACTCCCAAGTTGCAAAAAACAGCACGAGCATATGGATGCTCAATTGATTATACTACATCTTTGAGAACTGTTTGATGCCCAAGCCAGAACTGAGAGATACGAGATCTCAAAGCAACTATTCCGTTGCAAAATGGTAGAGGGTTCTTCTGTGGCCACTCATGGGCTGAAGATGCTAGGCTTAATAGAGAAGCTTGGATCTCTCGGGTTTGCAATGGATCATAACTTAAGTATTGACTTAATTCTACAGTCTTTGCCTAATAATTTCTCACAATTTGTGATTAACTATCAGATGAACAAGATTGAGTCCACCATTCCTGAGTTGATCAATCTTTTCAAAACTGTGGAGTCCTTTATGAAAAAGGATTCCAATGCGGTTTTAATCGTAGAATCTTCTTCTAAGAAGAAAGTTTGAAAGAAGAAGAAGGCTCCCATGAAGCCCAAATGTGGTGTGAAGAAAGAGGACACAGCTACCAAATGCCCATACTATCATTGTGGGAAGATGGGCTACTGGAGGCGCAACTGTAAAGCCTACTTGGAGACCATTAAGGACAAGAAGCAGAAGGAGAAGCTTACAAGCACTTCTACTTCTTCTGTAGGTATGTTTATGATTGAGATAAATACTGCCTTTAGAAATGAGATATGGGTATTAGATGTTGGGTGTGGATCTCATTCGTGCAATAACTTGCAGTGACTAAAGGGCAGTAGAAGGCTAGAGAAAGGCGGTATGGACCTACGTACTGCAAATGGGGCAAAGGTTGCTGCACTTGCTGTAGGGACATGAACCTGCCTTCGGAATTAATTCTAGAACTACAAAATTGTTATTATGTACCAGTTTTAACGAAAAATATTATCTTAGTTGCATGTTTAGACTTAAATGGATTTCATTTGATATTTAAGAATAAATGTTGTTCTTTTTCATTGAATGATATTCATTATGGTTCAGCAACTCTGGTTAATGGTTTATATGTTCTAGACTTGGATAATCCAGTTCTCAATATAAACAATAAGAAACATAAAATAGATAACTCTAACACCTCTTACTTATGGCATTATCGTTTAGGCCATGTAAATGAAAATCGTGTTTCTAAGCTACACAAGCTTGGTGACTTAGGGTCATTTGATTATGAATCATATGGCACATGCGAATCTTATTTACTAGGTAAAATGACTAAAACTCATTTTTCAGGAAAAGAAAAACGGGCCAAAGAGTTATTAGAACTCATACATTCTGGTGTATATGGCCAAATGTCAATACAAGCAAGAGGAGGTTATAACTATTTCATAACCTTTATCGATGATTTCTCATGATACGGGTATTTGTATTTAATGAAATACAAATCTAAGGCCTTTGAAAAGTTTAAAGACTTCAAGAATGAAATAGAGAAACAACTTAGCAAAAGTATTAAGACTCTAATATCTGATTGAGGAGGAGAATACTTGAGTCAAGAGTTTCTGAGTTATCTTAGAGATAATGGGATATTATCTTAATGGACTCCACCACATACACCTCAACATAATAGTGTATCTGAGAGATAGAATTGAACCCTTCTAAACATGGTACGGACCATGATGGCTTCTGCAGACCTACCAAAATCATTTTGGGGGTATGCATTAGAAACTTCTGTTTATATACTAAATAGAGTTCTGACAAAAACAGTTAATTCTACCTCATTTGAGATGTTCTTTGGTAAGAAACCAAAGTTATCTCACTTGCGAGTATGGGATTGTCCTGCTTTTGTCAAAAGGCCAAAGTCAGACAAACTTAATAGTAAGTCTGACAAGTGTTTGTTTGTAGGATATCCGAAAGAATCTTTCAGATATTACTTTTACCTCCCTTCTGAAAACAAATTGTTTGTTTCGAAGCATTCTCTCTTCTCTTAGAGAAGGAGCGCATGCTGTCTTCTTAGAGAAGGAGCACATGCTCAAAGAGAACAGTAGGAATAAAATTGAACTTAATGAAGTTCAAGAAGATCAAACAAACGAAGCTCAACCATTTGATCCCACATCTATTGAGAGAATAGACGAACCTTCTACTACACAAGAACCTCGTAGGTCTAGTAGGATACGTGTGACACCTGAGAGATATGGATTTCTCGTTAGTGACCACAATGGCGTATTGCTCATAGAAGAAGATGAACTTACTACCTACAAGGATATTCTTAACAGTTCTGAATCTGGCAAATGGCTTGAAGCCATGAAATCAGAGAATGATTCCATATATGACAACCAAGTATGGACTTTGGTTGATCTACCCAAAGGAATTAAACCTATTGGGTGCAAATGGTTTTTCAAGAAGAAAACGGACATGGATAGTAACTTAGTTACCTATAAAGTACGACTAGTAGCAAAGGGTTATCGTCAACAACATGGTATTAACTATGACGAAACCTTCTCGCCAGTAGCCATGTTAAAATGTATTAGGATACTTCTAGCTATTGCTGCTCATTATGATTATGAGATTTGGCAAATGGATGTGAAAACAGCTTTCCTAAACGAAAATCTGATTGAGGAAGTATATATGACACAACTTGAGGGTTTCACATCCAATGAAAGTACAAAGGTGTGTAAGTTGCAAATGTCCATTTATAGACTTAAGCAAGCTTCTAAGATTTGGAACATCCATTTTGATGAAACAATCAAAGAGTTTGGTTTCATTCAAAACATGGATAAGTCTTGTGTATATAAGAAGGTTAGTGGGAGTGCAATCGTTTTCTTACTGCTTTATGTAAATGACATATTGCTAAAAGAAAACGATATACCTATCTTGCAAACAGTTAAAGTTTGGTTGCCCAAACAATTCTTCATGGAAAACCTTGGTGAAGCAACCTATATTCTTGGAATAAGAATCTATAGAGATAGATCTAAAAGGTTGCTAGATCTTTCACAGTCTATATACATAGATAAAGTGCTAAAGAGGTTTAGTATGAATCAATCCAAAAAGGAATTCTTACCCATGTCACATGGTGTAAGCCTTTCAAAGTCGATGTCTTCTAAGACACAAGTTGAAATGGATCACATGAGTAAGATTCCATATGCCTCGGCAGTTGGATCTATCATGTACGTTATGATATGTACTAGGCCCGATGTATCTTGTGCTCTCAGTTTGACGAGCAAATACCAATTTGACCCTGGTGAGGATCATTGGGTAGCTGTAAAGAACATCATTCGGTACTTACGAAGGACTAAAGATATGTTCGCAGTATATGGAGAAGGTGATTTGAAAATAAATGGGTATACTGATACCAGTTTTCAATCTAATAAAGATGATTTCAAATCACAATCTGGCTACGTGTTTACAATGTGCGGAGGGGCAATAAGTTAGAAAAGTTCCAAACAAGAGACTATTGCCGACCCTGTGACAAAAGCTGAGTACAGAGCCGCTTCTGAAGCAGCTAAAAAGGCTATTTAGATCAAGAAGTTCGTGACGGAACTGAGTGTGGTTCCTAGTGTTGTTGGTCCAATAACTTTGTATTGTGACAACAACAGAGCCATTGCACAAGCAAAGGAGCCACGGTCTCACCAACGATCTAAATGTGTACTGTGACGCTATCATCTGATCCAGGAGCTCATAAATAGGAATGATGTAAAAATAGAGACTTTTCCCATGGATGAGAACATAGCTGACCCACTTATAAAAGCACTATCCCAAAAGAAACATGATTTTCATGTTGAGTCATTCGGTATTAGATACATGAATGATTGGCTCTAATGCAAATGGGAGTTTATTAGTGTTATGCCCTAGAGGTAATCACTTGTACATTGTATATGACACATTTTATTTTAATAAAATGCATTATTTATCTTACAGTTTCTTTTGTTTACTTTTGTGTAAAATAACTGTTAGATAAAGTCCCTAGTACAACACCGTATTAAGGAAATCATGATAGAGATCATGATATGAGATTCCTACTACATTGTATAGTGTTAGTACTTAAATACTCCATAGTCATAGTATTAATGAGACATGACATCATTAATGCGTTAAGACTAGTATGTGTTAGACTTCCTGATTTGATCAGGCAGTGGTTCTCATATCCATGAGTATTGAGATACTCAAAGTTAACACATGGATGCTTGTTAATGGAATAAGTACATTGGATGACCTAACTATGAGATAATCACATGGATAACTATTTAGTGCCAGTGATATAATCTCAATATAACAAACGTGTAAGTATCCTTAGACTTGAGATCTCCAAGGTTCTTTGTTTACTTAGCTTTGTGCTTTGATTCCAATCTTTGGAGCCAAATCGAGGGCCTCATATAGGATGGATATTGGGTATATTGTGAGGTAAACGAAAATAGTTGAGAGGATTAATAAAAGATTCACCACTCCTAATAGTAGGGGCGAATATCTCATGTCCACTTGTAGAAATTACTACTTGAGAAGTCCTTGCCCAAGGCGATTGTGTATTGGAAATAGTTCCAATTGATACACATCTAGAGTAGTGAGTTCCTGGTACAAGTACTATTGTATTCGGACCAGAATTAATTCTGGAGGGAGTTGACACTAATTCTGTACACCAAACCGAATGAGATATTGTATTGTGAAAGAAGTGAATTGCAATGTAGTTTATTATTGAAGGGTTCATGTCAAGCTACTTGACTTCCTAGGCTCTTAGGTGGTCATGATGTGTTGCTAGATACCGCTTATGATCTGGGAATATGGGTTTATTAATAAACCAATCCTGATTAAAATTAATAGGATTAATTCTAATTAATTATGGATTATTAATCAAAAAAACATTTGGATTAATTTATATTTGCTACCAATTGACTGGGAAACCTAATAGGTCAAACACAATAAAAGATTATATACTCAAGATGTTATTTGATAACATAGTGGAGTTAATTGCAAGAAAAAGAAGTTGTTGATGCCAAATTATAATTAGTTATAATTTATGATCCAATCGTAATTGTGAGAACTTAATGTTTCCAATTATAATTAGAGAATTCTAATAGGATTAGAATTCTTAGTTTTTAGTAGGATTTTTCGAAAATATATGTATGTGATACACGAAACCCTAGCTGGAGATTAACACACGAAAATAGCAGCAACCAAAAACTCTCTTCTCTTCTTTCTCTCTTTTTGCTGAAAACGTGAAGAACCCTAGCCGCCTTATTTTTCTGCTAGCATAGAAATATTTTGGTGCTTGAATGTTCCTCTATGTGGATTATTGCTAGAGATGATCACACACTGTGATTATAGTGGTTGAACGTTCAACTCTCGTGGTGTTTGATCAAGAGAATTGTTGGATTGCGCATTGACTTGAAGAAGAAAAATTTTGTTCTTTAAATGATCAAAGAAAGGTAAAAAGTTGTTACATTTGTTCTCTTTATGTCTTGTTTTCCATACATATGCAGTTCCTGGGATGGTATCTCGTTTTATTTTTTCGCTGCACCATATATGATATGCACGTGAGATACCCAACATTAATTTTCTTTAAAGAGTTTTAATTGGAAATCAAGAGATAATGTCAAATTCTTAATTGAAATAAATATTTCTTGGAGGGGAGCTATTTTCAAAAATAGGGAATTTATGAAGAAAGAAAACTCAGCTTTATCTCATATAAACTAAGTTTTATCTTTATATATAATTATGTTTAAATTAATTATTTTTGTCTAAAACAAATTAGGGTATTAACTAAATTATTTCATGAATTAATAACCTATTTTCTTAGCTTAAAATTTTTGGAAAAATAGAAGCCCTCGCCGCCACTAATAGGTGTTTTACTTCCTCTTAAACTGTCTAAAATATAGGAGAAATCTACCCTAAGTAATTTTAACCAATCAAAGTTCTTTTATGCTAAGCAAATAACCAGATTTTCTCCTCTCCTTTTCACCCTAATTTTGGCCACCTTGAGCACACACAATACATGAAAAATTTCAGCCTCCATTGCTCTAAAAAATCTCTCTTTTGTTTAGCCAAAATCTAAACACCAAAGACCTCATTTTTCTTTTTTCTCTTTTCGCACCAAGCTTGACCAAAATCTAGCCTTTCTTCTCCTTCTTTTCTCTCATTATTTTGGTCATCTTAGGCACCAAAAACTAGCCACAAAAACCCTCCAAAACCTGAACAAATTGGCTACACCAAGAGAGACCAAAAGCTGCTATTTTTTCTTCTTGTGATTAAGAGTCTGAAGCAAGATAAACTTCTCTTAAACAATAAAACACCCAAACCTAACCTATTCTTTTCATCAAACTAGCCCTCAATCAAACCCTAAACACCCTCTACTACCCAAAAATTCCAACTGCCAACCCTCTTCCATATTTTGGCCAAAACAATACCAATCTTCACCAAAATCGAACTCTAAGAACAAGGTAAGCAACTCTTCAACCTTCATCAACTCTCCTTAGGTTCTACTCTTCTTTCTCTCCTAAATCTCTGTCATCCACAGACTGATTCTTCTCTCCTATTGTTGGAAATTTTCGAACCAAAGGTCCAAGAGGGATACGTATGGATTTGGGTATAAAAAATCATATAAAAATAAACATATTCCCAATCAAGTTTACATTAAAACGTTAAACCCAAATTACACATATGAGCAAGTGTACTCATCATTAACATAGTATAAGGTTCAAACGAGTGTCGATCCTCAAGGAATAAGTATACATTAATCATCTTTCTTTTATTGTTTAACCGACTTGATAAAGTGAAAAAGAAATAAAATAAAAATAAAAATATATGCATGTCAAGGATGGAGAAGTATGCAACTCAAACTATTGTTTACACAAACATGATCTTAAAGAACCCAACTATTATCAAAACTAATTATTCTCTTGGCATTATGAAGAATTAAAATAGATTCACTTCGATATTCAATCCATGAAATCACTACCTTCTAGATAAATCAGAATTACTTGGTCTCGTCTCAACTAATTCATCCAAAAGATGCATTAAACACAGTCCCCAATTAAATTCCCTTCGCCTCGAAAAATTTAAAACATGAAATTAATCAATGAACCCTTGGTCTCGGAAGACATCAATTAACCTTCAATTACCAATTCTAAGCAATCAACCCCCTTGGTCCAGTAAGTTAATAGCCAACAGAATATGAAATTAATAAATTAAAACTACCATCAACCCCCTTGGTCCAGTAAGTTAATGGAGAGAACCAACCAACTAATCTCGTAATAAGCACAAGTAATTGAATACCAAGAATAATAACCAATTAATCAAAAGATCAAACAACTCTAAAAATCATGAATATCTGAAACAATGTGGAATTGCAATAAAATAATTAACATATCATTATTCAAGAAACAGAAAACAAAGTAAAAGAAAGCACTCATAGATAAGCTTCATTCTTCTTCCTTTAAAGACCTTCTTGCACAACCCTCCTTGAATTGAAAATTTTCTCCTTTGATTTGAGTAATTTGTTATGATGATCAATGAATTACCTCCTTTTCCCTTATGTTTTCCATCTATTTATAAGCTTGGGAAGTGCCTAAATTCGTTGGTGTAATGTTCTTGGCCGAGTAAAAGTTGGAAAGTACTAAAACTCCACAGATTACCAAAAACCGTGTAGAAAAAATCAAGCACCACCTTAACATCAGGGCATAGTCGGCACCGTCTTAGCTACTGGAGCCGGCACCGGTTGTGTTCTGGTTCTCCAATTGTTCACTGATTTTTTTTTGAATTTCGCATAATGTATTCCAGAATACAGTTGGCGCCGCCTTGGCTACTAGAGTCAACGCCGGTTCCATCTTGTTTCACTCTATTTTACCAATTTTTCATCGCCTCAAAGTTCGTACAACCAATGCATTGCCGGCGTGTAACACCCCCCAACTACGTACCCTAAAAAGGGCGGGGATGTCGCCCCGTCCCAAGGACAAGGGGTCTTTAAAACGAGGTATATAAGATAAAGTCGAACTCAAAACGTCAAACTTAGATAAATAAAGGAAACTCTTATTACATCAGAATCAACCTTGAGAAAATTTAAACAGATGCATACATTGGGAAAAGAACATAAATGAACATCTGCCTTTCAAACATAAATAAAGCAACAAAACTCCAACTACTAGACCTCCCGCTAGCTCAGCAGTATCAATCTCCTAAAAATATGATATAAAATAGTGTGAGATTAACATCTCAGTAAGTCCTGTGTGTGCACATGGTACTTTAAACAGTTCGTGTATGCATAATTGAAAACATTAAATATTTGGTAAGTCATAAATAATTTCTCTTTGCAAGGAGTGGATTTTTTTCATTGTCACACTTTATACAAAATAAATCATCCACTCGACAAAAACAGTCATGGCGCCACACTTTGGGCTCCTATGATAAGAGAAAGGTCAAGGCACCACACTTTGTGTACCATGATAGGATCAGATTATCACACTTTGGGCGTTCTGATCAAGGGTGGGTGTATGGCCCACCGAGTGAGATGCTCCTCCATCTCTACACCCAACAAAACCATCCGGGTGTCCATGTTGGGAAAATAATACCTTACTAGGTAAAAATGCTAGCTCGGACCGGCCTGACCAACCAATACTGTCGCCTTTTCAAGCAGAGCTTATCTTCTAGAGGTGGCCGCCTGCCAGAAGACTCACTCAAGCCCTCCAAGACTAGTATTGTTAGCCTACCCTTATTGAGTACTCAACGAACATATTCGTTAATTCCTGATTCACAATGATTCCATACCTTAGCTTTGTAAAACGTGGTTTTCCTTAAAAAGAGTTTTCTAAAATGTTTAAGAGAAAGAATAGTTCTTGATAAAGGTGTTAGTTTGACAAAACCATTTAGAGAATACACATCCACGTTTAAATCCCAAATAATCATAGATCAATAATAGCTTTACAAAGCTTTACAACATTTGACTTGCCACCACAAGCATTTAACAAAAGAGTTTTATGCAAGCACTTACGTGGTTCGCCTCAGATAAACAAGATAAAATCAACTAATAACCTCCTGATCTAGAACACATAATATCATGATCAGGATCTCAATCATCTCAAGCATGAATATAAACTCACTTATTTCCATAAACAAATCATGACTCATCAACTATCTTCAATAAATCACCTATTCCATGAAATAAATATATCATGAACATATATCCATCAACGACATGAGCAATATATCAAAAAGGTCTTGACTTAATTATCACCATTCACATCCATCATTATCACATCAACCATAGCATCGCTATCTATCGAACATGTTTAACACATTACTCGCCTCAAGATATTCATCTATCCCAACTAAGCTCGTTCATCATGCTATTATACTACCATAGACATCATCAATCACATTAAACCTTAATTTCGTTCATCAAGGGTAAGAATTCCTTTACCTTACAACCACCAGATTAACAAGATCGAGATGCTCCTATAGTGATCGTCCCGAGTTCGCTTGAGAAGAAGAGAAAAACTGTCTTCTTTATTCCTCTTGACCGAAAGTTAAGAAAGAAAGGTGAGATCAGCCCTTATATGGCATGGTTCAAGGGAAGAAAAAGAGAAGAATCAATGGAAGAAAGGAATTGAGAGATTGAGAGGATTTTTGCTTACCTTAAGGTGTGTTTGATTTTTGCCTAGTGATTGCTCTTATGTTTTTTGAAAATTGCAGGGGAGAGTTTGCTGGAATTTTCGCGCAGCAAGGAAGGAATAGCCGGCTACTTCGGTTTAGGGTTAGGAGAGTTTGATTTAGGGTTTAGAAGTTGCTGCTAGAAAGGACTCCTAATGGTTCTAAACTTCCTTGGCAGCAATGGCGAAAATCAGGCAGCTTGCTGTACCTTATTGTTGGCCGAAATTAAGAGAGGTTAAGAGGAGAAAAACAATCTAGAATTGTTCTCCTAGGCTGGCCGAAATAGTGCACAAGGGAAGGGTTGTGTGTGTTCAGGTTTTTTACCAAAACAAGAAGGTGTTTGTGTGGGTTTTGACAACCAAAAAATTCTGTGCGAGTGGACGTGTTTGTGCTGTGCGAAATCTGTAAGCAAAAGAGAGAAAATTCTGGGTTGTTTTGGTTGTTGTTCTGTCGCAAATCAGAGAGAAAAGTGAGAGTTTTAGGAGCTGAAATTTGGCTAGATCAACAAAGAGTTTTGGTGTGTTTTGGAGTACAGAATTTAGTGTGATATGGTGTGTACAAAGCTGACCGAAAATCTGCAAGATAAGAGGAACAAAACCTGATTTGTTTAGGATTAGAATAAAATCTAATTTGCAAGAGGATTTAGGATAAGACTCACTAGTCTTGGAAGAGTTTGAGTTGAGCTAGGGTTGCTCCAAAGGTGGCAGCACAAGGCTGGAAAATTTTTAGATTTTTAGCTAGGGTTCTATTTTCACAATCAACACAATATTTTGCTAGGAAAATAATAAATTAATTCAAGGAAGCTAATCATAAAATCTGATTAATTAATTACAAGTTGGAATTTAATTGTTCTAGCTAAGATTTTCGAAAATTAAAGAGGATAACATGAAATGCAAAATACTATGCAATGCATGACCTTTTCCCCATAGGTCAAAGGTAATTTTATGCAGGGTATTACACGACGCCGGTTCCTCTGTCCCAGCCGGTGCCGCTTTTAATCAGTTTTGCGACATTTTTGCTTCATTTTACCCAAAAAATCTGAAATAATGAACAAAATACCTTTTCAATGGTAAAATCTCAAATATAAAGGAATACGACTAGTTTTTGAACAAAATGTACCACAAAAGAGTCTCAAATAACTAGGACAAATATGACTAATTTAGCCCCTATCAATTCCCCCACACTTAACTCTTTGCTTGTCCTCAAGCAAAGTATCAAGAATAAGGAAGAAAACACAAGGTTTCATCAAATCACTCAATTAATTTCAAAAAAAATATCTCTAATGCTTTTTTCATTCAAGAACATAAAACACATACTACTACATCTTCCACAACAAATGCAAGACTTGTGTAGTGAATAATGACTTAGTAGAACCATCTCAAGACTTAACAATATTCTCAAACCATTGGAAAGAATTTAACTCAAAAAGAATATACATTCCATAGGCTTACCTTTCATACAATCTCTCCACTAATCTAAGACATATCATGATTCTACTTAGATCAAGTAGGACTTTCTAGCTTGTAATATAAGGCTCAAGGTTTGTAATATAGCTTATCAAATGAAAGATATAGAAGAATCAAATAGCAAATGAGAGTTCGCAAGAAAAGGATAAACAAATGAATCAATAATTTCCAACTATTCTTGCTCTCCTATTCCAGAAATCAATCAAACCATAGCCTTATTCAGCAATTACAACTCCACTCAAGCAAATCCTACATTTTTTTCTTTTTTTCTCTTCATCTTCTTATCTTTTTACTGTCTTCATCAACTCTTCCCTATTTTTCACAAGATCACTCATAATTTTCAGCAATGGTGTCAAAGATTTAATATGAATTTAACTTTTACAACTCAATTACCATCCCTTTTGTGATCTTTCGTCTCACTTTTCCTTTCAAAAAATTTTCTTTTCTTTCTTACTACTGCTTTTCTTTTCTTTATCAATTTCTTTCTTTCCATCTTTTCTAGCAGCTATTTCTTTTCTTCTCTTGTTTTCAATCTCTTTTTTCTTTTTCGTCTCTTGCTTTTCTTTCTTTTTTTCTCTTTCCAGCTCAATTCACTATTAATACAGGACTGAAAGTAACAAGTCATAATCTTTTTTAAGTATTCTTCCTCAACATTCTCCTACATATACTTTTATCCATCAAGAGCAAAAAGATTTGGAAAATTATTCAAACTCTCAGAAACAAGCAATGGACAAAGTATGATATTGTGTTTTAAAGAAAGAAATCAACAATTTAGGCTCAAAATAGGCACTAGAGATAATATAACAATAAGTAGGCTTGAAAAGCTCAAGCTATCCAAAGAAGGCTTATTACCGTCATCCCTAAGTTAAATCATGATTGTCTTTCTTATTTCGCCTCGAGAGGTATTCAAGTAAGTTCTAGAATGCTCCATGAATTTTAGTAGAAAAATAGGTTTAAGAACAATGCAAAGTATTTGATCAAGAACTACTTAGTCCAAGTGTGTGCAAAAAGTCATGCATAAGTCATAAATAATCTAGAACATATGCTCTATAATCCATCATAAAGACATGCATTAAAAATACAACTTGAAATCTCAAAGAAAATAAAAAAAATTGAAAATTTTCACTTAAAATATTTTGCTCCCAAGAAGGCTAAGGTATATGTATAGAAGACTTGTCAATCAAATCACTCCCCACACTTAAACTAGACATTGTCCTCAATGGCCAAATAAATATAATAAGGAATAAACCATACCATGGGACCAAAAATATAAAAAGGAGAAGAGATAAGAAAAACAAAATCCCATTCAATGTGCAAAGTGTTGTACAAGAGTTGAATGCTTGAAGAATGAGGCATTGGCAAAGTACCTAAAAATAAAAATACAAAAGAGCACACCAAAGCATAAAAACTAGAAAAGAAAATAAAGTCAAAAACAAAAGAAAGAAAATAGTACAAAGAAAGAAAGAAAGAAAAACCTACGGACAAGAAAAAACATTAAAAGAGAAAGAAAAAACAAGAGTGATCGAGAAAATGTAGACAATCATCATCAGTCCTCCTCATCATCATCAACTGCTGTAGAAGTTCCCTCACCACCATATAGCCCAGAAGAATGCTGCCTCAATTCAGCCAATTGCTACTCCATAGTAGCTTGCCGTCACGCCATGTCATCCATAGTACTTTGCAAGCGTAGGAGCACCTCCATTTGCTTGTCTAGTCATCCCAGCATGGTAGTCTCAAAGTCAGTCCGGTGTTGGGACTGCGAACTGCTAGCTCGTGCACATGCCGGTAGTGGTGAGTGCTCCTCCTCCACTATGGGTGGCCTTACCTAACCGGGATGTCTAACCTCAAAGGGAGTTAGCCATTTTTTCAATTCCAAGTGGTACTTGTACCCGCAACTTATCAGAGTTTGCTTAGTCACCATATCATGCTCAGTAGTAGCCTCCATCAGTTCTTCATCAAGACTAACACCAAAGTCTTTCAGAATTTTCGTTATAACCAAGGGAAAAACGAAGGCTTTTGTTGAAAGACGATAATGAACAACATCCCTAATGGATTGGATGATCAAAGGTGTAAGAGGGATAGGCAGTGTGTTTATCATCCGATGCAAAATATAAGTGTCAATAAGTCGGGCCTTATTGAAACCACTAGCATAGGGTACAACATTGAACCCAAACATATAGACTAGAGCTCTAAAATTAGCAGCAAGGTCATTATTTGAATAGAAACTATTGGCTTGAAAGGCATTATGCTTATACAACCCTAGTGTGGCTCTAATCCCGCTAGCATCCCAATTTGGGTCAGAAAGAATCATTTGATTATTCACATCTATCCCTTACCAAGAATCATCGTCAAATACCTGGAGGAGTTTAGCTAATTGATTATGGGTGATGACAATAGGGATTCTTTTCACTCTCGTTTCAATATGAGGAAGGTGTTTATTGCCTTTATCAATCATGTTAGCATAAAATTCCTTGATGAGCATTGGACAATACTTCTCTTTCAATTGTACTATCAAACCCCATCCTAGCCTTCTAAACATAATTCCTAATTTGAGTGCACGGTCTAAGGTGGGTGCGAAAGTACGCTCGACAATGATTTTATTGGATGCTCTCCTATTGTACAATTCCTCACAAGATGCATCAATAAACTTAGTTGGTCAAGGAACCAAGGATCGACAGATGAAGGGGCTGAGGAAGAGGAAGCTCTCGCCTTTTTAGAAGAATGACCCCTTGCTCTAGACATGTTCAAGTAAGGATTGAGGGAAATAGGAAGAGAGAACAATTGAGCTCAACGATATCAAACGGGATCTAACTACCCTTTACAAATACACTCTTCAAATCTCACTCAACTCTCAACCAATCTCACAATCCACAAAACCTAAACTCCTTCAATACATATCACACTCCAACTATCAATCCATTCAATCCCTCCACTTAATTCAACACAACCTGCAACAATACATGTAGAATTCACTGTAAAGCATAAACGTGTTGAATATCCTCAATGCATGCAAGTAGACATAATCATGTTAATGAAGGTATCATCATGGCATTACGTGAAAAATAATGCAATTTCCATATATAGCCTATAGTCAATCATCACAAATAGCCATAATTACACCCTTAGCTATATACATGAAGCCCCTAATGATTATATGCATGAATCAAGTATCAAAGAATCATTAACTCCTAATCCAGTCCAATTCATTAAGCTCAAGGAGTAATGCATAATTCAAGAAAGCATACACAATCCCAATTTTCGGCCAAAATTGTCCCTAAGATTAGAAAAAAATCATCTACACCATCTTAACCATGGGAATTGAATAAAAATCATACATTTGTGCTCATGTATGCATGGGCAAGCAAAAGATGTAAGCTTTTTGCAAAAATCTAAGCTTCTTGCTTGTGGATTGAATGTGATGTTGTTGTGAAAAATGGAAGAATTTGAGGATTTTGATCCGTAGGATCAACAAAAGAGAAGTAGATAGATGTTATAGAAGTATTTAGGAGGTGAAAATCAAATTTTGGGAAGTGGAGGAAGTGAAACAGGTGCAGGTTAGAGAGAATTTGAGAGGGAGTTTGGAGATTTTGAAGAAAAAGTGGCCAAAATGGCCTATAAGTTGCGCCTACCCGACAGGAACTGGCGCCGGTCCTGGCTCTTGGAGCTAGCGCCGGCCTGGTTCTGTCCTGTTCTCCAATTTTTTTTTTTTTAAGATCAAAATGTGAAAAACACAATAATGCTAAATAATGCACTCTAATTAATGAAAAACAATCAATCAAAATGATAGGAATAAAAATTGTCTCAATCACAAAAACTAAAAGTAAAGTAAACGAAAATTGTAGCTTCAATGCTTTCCACAGCTTTGATCCAGTGGATTTTCCTCAATATTTTCTGGCAATATCCTAGCTTGATGATCTCCTAGTAGTTTAGCTAATTGACCAATTTGGTTTTCCAAGTTGTGCATGGAGACCTCTAGGTTCCGTGTTGTCACATCGACACCTTGGAACTTAGTCTCCGTTGTACTTACCAATTAGCCAATCAACTCTTCCAATAGTGGCTTTGAATGTGTTGTAGTATTGGTCATTGGGTTTTGATTCCTTTGATTGCCTCCAAAATTGAAAGAACCCTGCCTAGGTTGATTCCTATTACTCCAAGAGAAATTAGGGTGATTTCTCTAACCAGGATGATAGGTAGAGCTATAAGGTTGTTACCTGGCTGGACATTACCTGCAAAAGCCACTTGTTCCGAAGTTTCTTGGAGTGACCCCATATTTTGGCATTCATGATTGAGGTGTCCCTTTCCACAGAAATCACAACTTACGTTTAAAACCTGGCCTTGAGAAATCACCATATGTTCCATCTTTTAAGTTAAGGCGTTCACCTTAGCTTCTAATGCTGCCACAGCATCCACTTTGTGTACTCCTTGCACACGAGCTCTAGACCTTACACTTCCCCAAGAATAGTTATTAGAAGCCAAATTTTCAATAAGATCGAATACCTGTTCCGGGGTCTTATGATTGATAGAACCTTCTACAGAAGAGTCCACCACTTGTCGTGTTGTGAACGTAAGGCCATTCAAAAAGATAAGCATCTACATTCCTAACTCAAATCCGTGGTGTGGGCATTTTCTCAACATCTCCTTGAATCTCTCCTAACTTTCATACAAAGGCTCAGAATCTGCTTATTGGAAAGCAAATATCTCATTCCTAAGTTTAGCTGTCCTAGCTGGCGGAAAATATTTGGCAAAAAATTTTTCAGCTAGGGCATTCCAAGTAGTGATAGAATCTACAGGTAAAGACTTTAACCAAGATTTGGCTCTATCCCTCAAAGAGAAAGGAAAAAGTCTTAACTTTATGGCATCCTCAGAAACACCATTCATCCTAAAAGTATCACAAATCTCAAGGAAACTAGCTAAATGAGCATTAGAATCTTCTTCAGGTAGCCCATCAAATTGAACCATATTTTGAACCATTTGGATAATGTTGGGCTTTATTTCAAAATTGTTTGCATCTACCATAGGCCTAGTGATACTCAAGCCTCTGCCTGAGATTGTGGGTTTCCCAAAGTCATCCATAACCCTCCTATCATTCCCAGCATTGTTATTTTGAGCACCATCCATGTCGATGATCAAGTTCTTTTGGATTGTCCGGCGAATCTTTGACAGTGTCCTTTTAATTTCAGGGTCAAAATTGACTATCGCGCCTTCGAATTTTCGGGTCATATACCAAGGATAACACCTAAGAAAACAAGAAGCAAGTTAGATAACAGAATTAATGATGAAAATAAAATTACAAGATTACAAAGTTAGTTAACATTACAGAGTCAAAGTTAGTAGGTTAGATTACAAGGGTCTACAAAAATACACAAAATACAAAAGATAGCACCTTTTTGTAGAAAGAACAATTATACATAATTTACATATTTACGTATTTACATATTTACATGGTTAAATCAACAAAATCCAAGCTTTCATGCTATTGTTCCCCGACAACGGCGCCAAAAACTTGATGTGTATGAATTTGGGTATAAAAAATCATATAAAAATAAGCATATTCCCAATCAAGTTTACATTAAAACATTAAACCCAAATTACACATATGAGCAAGCGTACTCATCATTAACATAGCATAGGGTTCAAACGAGTATCGATCCTCAAGGAACAAGTATACATTAATCACCTTTCTTTCATTGTTTAACCGACTCGATAAAGTGAAAAAAATAAAATAAAACAAAACAAAATAAAAATAAAAATATATATATGTCAAGGATGGAGAAGTATGCAACTCAAACTATTGTTTAGACAAACATGATCTTAAAGAACCCAACCATTATCAAAACTAATTATTCTCTTGGCATCATGAAGAATTAAAGTAGATTCACTTCGATGGTCAATCCATAAAATCACTACCTTCTAGATAAATCAGAATCACTTGGTCTCGTCTCAACTAATTCATCCAAAAGATGTATTAAACGCAGTCCTCAATTAAATTCCCTTGGTCTCAAAAAATTTAAAACATGAAATTAATCAATAAACCCTTGGTCTCGGAAGACATCAACTAACCTTCAATTACCAGTTCTAAGCAATCAACCCCCTTGGTCCAGTAAGTTAATAGCAAACAGAATATAAAATTAATAAATTGAAACTACTATCAATCCCCTTGGTCTAGTAAGTTAATGGAGAGAATCAACCAACTAATCTTGTAATAAGCACAAGTAATTGAATAACAAGAATAACAATCAATTAATCAAAAGATCAAACAACTCTAAAAATCATGAATATCTGAAACAATGTGGAATTACAATAAAACAATTAACATGTCATTGTTCAAGAAAAAGAAAATAAAGTAAAAGAAAGCACTCATAGACAAGCCTCCTTCTTCTTCCTTTGAAGACCTTCTTACGCAACCCTCCTTGAATTGAAGAATTCCTCCTTTGATTTGAGTGATTTGCTATGATGATAAATGAATTCTCCTCTTTTCCCTTGTGTTTTTCATCTATTCATAGGCTTGGGAACTGCCTAAACTCATTGGTGTAATGTTCTTGGCCGAGTAGAAATTAGAAAGTACTAAAACTCCACAGATTACCAAAAATCGCGTAGAAAAATCAAGCACCGTCTTAACTTTAGGGCAGAGTCGGCGCCGCCTTAGCTACTGGAGCTGGTGCTGATTGTGTTCTAGTTCTCCAATTGTTCGTCGATTTTTCTTGAATTTTGCACAATATATTCCAGAATGCAGCTGGCGCCGCCTTGGCTACTTGTGACGGCGCCGTTTCCATCCTATTCCTCTCTGTTTCACCAATTTTTTGATATCTCAAAGTTTGTGCAACCAGTGCATGGCCGGCACCGATTCCTGTGTCCCAGCCGGCACCGACGTTTTTGCTTCGTTTTACTATAAAAATCTGAAATAATGAACAAAATACCTTTTCAAGGGTAAAATCTCAAATATGAAGGAATACGACTGGTTTTTGAACAAAATGTATCGTAAAAGAGCCTCAAATAACTAGGAAAAATATAACTAATTTAGCCCATATCAAAGAGCCACCAATCAACTTTTCTTTCCAAAGTAAACTCAATCAAGCACCAAAGGCACCACCTTTACTCTTGTTGTGCCGTCAAAAAGGTATTTGAGGCTTAACTCTTCTAATTTAAACTAGGGTTGAATATATGCTAATATTATTATGCATGAAGTTAGCATGAAGGCATGATTAGACTAGATGAATAAACTTTGATGGTATAATACGTTGAACTAGGCATATACGATATTGAGTATGGCTAAATATTGCTATGATGAACTAGATCTATTGTATGTTGAATAAAGATAAGATTTTTGTTGCAATTAGGATTAATATATAGAGTTGATGGTAGTCGATTATAGAAGTCATTGCATAGTTAATATGAATCGATTATAAACATGCATAATGATGAGATGTATTACCATGAAAAGCTATAGAGGTAATCTAACGAATTAAACCACCTAGATGCAATGGATGGATCAGATGAATGATATGATCATAGGGAGTTATGATGCATGAAGAGATAAATGGACTCATAATTGGGTTTTAATTATAGAATCATTGATTCTAGATAAGAAAAAAAGTAAAAGGGAGGACAAGCATTGCTTTGGTTGATTGCTGAGAAAATTCAAGTAAGTCCCTGTATAACTGTTTTGCTAAATTTTACATGTTTGCAAGCCTTTTGTACAACGATATTGAAATAGTGTCAATATGATAATTGAAACGATGGTTGAAATATGATGAAATGTTATTGTGGTATTTTGATACTTGGATTGAGAATGTGGATTTTTTATTCTCTAAATAATTTTGTCAAACCTCAACTTTTAATTGAAAATGATTTACTTTTCTTATCACTAAAACGTTTTGAAAAGCTTATTGTGAAAACTACATTTTACAAAGACTAGGTAATCAATGATTGTGAAAACAAGGAAAATGATTATGTACCTAAATGGTGAGCATTGAGTATTCAGTTGGGGTAGGCTAGTGGTACTAGTCTTGGAGAGTTAAAATGAGTTTTCTGACAGGAGGCCACCTCCAGAAGATGAAATCAGCTTAAAGAGGTGACGTACTACTTAGTCAGGTTGGTCCAAGCTAGCATGTTGGCTCCTGAGGACTTTATTTTTTTCGGGTTGGACAACCGGTGTGTTGAGTGTAAAGATGGAGGAGTATCTCACCCTAATGGGCAGATCACCCACTGCCCAGTGTTAAACGGTTACACTGGGACGCTATCATGATGATAACCATGATATGAACTTTGATATTATTATTGAATCATTACTAATCCCTACTTTATGAATCAATGGTATTGATTGTTTTAGATATGATGAGCATTGCTCCACTCAATGACTGTTTATTGATGAAAATTGACTTACAAACATATTTTGTAGTTTTGATAAACCTGTATGCATGAAATATTTAAATGCGACAATCACACACACGAGACTTACTGAGATGCCAATCTTATGCTATTTTATATCATAATTTCAGGGGAGTGCTATTATTGAGCAGGTTGAAGGAATAAGAGATGATTGTTCAATTTATTTTAGTTTCCTTTGTATTTCTTTTGAGAGTCAGCTATTAGTTTTATCATTCAGACTTGTATAAGTTTTTATTTCGAATGTAATAAGATTATCATTTTATTTTATTTAGTTTTTTTCCTTTTATACCTCATTATAAAGACCCCTGGTCCACTGAACAGGGTGACATCCCCGCCATATTTAGGTACGTAGGTAGTGGGGTATTACAATATGTATATATATTCTTTGTGTAAATAGGTGCTATATCTTGTTGTTTGCAACATTGTGTGCCTTAATCGACTAGTTTAGTTCATGTTGTACTTGTATATACAACTAACTTTTGTGTTTAGGTAGTTTTTGAATATATCTAATGTGTGTGTTTTCTTTTTATTTTTCTATTATTTGTTTTTCCTTTTTATTTTTTTCTTTTCTTTGTTTTTTTATTATTTTTGTTTGTTTTTATTTTTATTTTCGATCTGATTTTTGTTTTTATTTGAGTCCAAAATTGACATCATCATACACAATTACATTTGGGCACATGATAAAAGGATCTACAATTATGAAAATTTCGCAAGTTGCAAGCTCGGATCGATGCTTTTTGTGAGATGTCACTTAAAGCCTCAATGCATTTTTTTTTTTTGTCACCAATACAAATTTATTTAGGTGGCATGAAGAAGCATCCTAACGAATGAGCTCTACAAGAACACAACTAGCCAAGTTGGTTGAAGATGCCCTAACGACACATACAACTAAATAAGAGAATCCCCAAGGAAATGAGAGAAGATATGAGACACAATTGCCCAATGTGGAAAGTGAGGTATTTGATTCTCCTCTATGTAATAATAATTCTAATATATCTTTTTCAGATGATTTCTTAGGTTCCTCGCCATTCTTGGAGGACAATGGTCCAAATGATGATGTATGGAATTTAACATGCCTCAAGGAGTTGAATTTTTCCAATATGTATCATAAGAAATCCTTGAAGGATATTGACAAATTCTACCATTTAACCCAATTTCAAGGAGGTAACTTGATATTTATAGATGGATTGAAAAGCAAGGATTTCTTGATCCCATCTATAAAATCTACACTACTAAGTTCGAAGGGGAATTTCAATTGTGACAAACTTTTGAAGGGATAAGTGGTGATTCTCATATTTACACACTATTTAGACAAAATTTATATCTTTGTGTAGGAAACTTGATTTATATGTCTAAAAAGTGTTATAGAAGCAGGGTCGTGCTTGTTAATTCATTGCAATTACTATTTTTCATGAACCCTCCATTTTTCAAAAACCTCCCTTCTTTCTACATTCATCATGTCTATCTTCTACTTTAAGCTTTAATCTCTTTTCCAAAGATTTGATGAGGAAGCATGATGAGTGGAAAGAGTTTGTATCTTTAGTTTGTGTTTGATTTTGTTAAGTGTTTTATTTTTCCTCTCCCAAATAAGGAAAATATTTTTAAATTTAAGTGTGGGGACATGAATAGTATCTTTATTTGCTTTCTTAGGATTTTTAATTTGTTTTTTTTATTTAGGAGTGTCTTTATTTGTTATTAGTTTCCTTGTGCTTTTACTTGTGTTTTCTTTTCTAGGTTGGAATAAAGTCTTCTTGGATAAACTTTTCTCTCTATTCCAAGTTTTATAATTTATTGCAACATTATTGCACTTGGGGAGTATTCCTTAACTTTCTACTTCCTTTATTATTTTTTGTCCCTTTGGAGATGCTTTCTTATGTTAAATTTTGGCCAATGAGAATATTGTCTAGTTTAAGTATGAGGGAGTGGTTTGGTGATATTCTCTGTTTAGATTTTTAATTAATTATCTTGGTGTTTTTTAGTATCAAACAATTGTTGAAATTTTGAAATTTTAAAAATTGGAAGTTTGAAAATTTTGGAACTAAATTAAGCTTATAATGAAGTTATGATTTTCTTTTTTACTTTAAATATGGATTTGTTATTCATTATGGTTGGACTTTTATTTAAAAGTTAACTTGTGTATTAAGTTAGATTTTGTTAAGTCTTGAGAATTTAAGTTAACCTTGGTTGTATTTGGTATTTGAGTTTTATTTTATTCTTTGAGTTTGAATGTGGATAATATGATGAAATATGGGAAGAGTTGTTGATTAATTCTTATATTATAGATTTAAAATTTGCTTGACTTTGAGTTGTGAATAAGGAATGTGAGAAAATAGAAAAATAGGGAGCAAAAAAAAAAAAAAACAACATTGTTATGTAAGATGAAAAAAAATGGAATTGAAAAAAAAAAATTGCTTTCATCTTTTGAAGAAAAAAAAAACAAAGACATTTTGCTGAAAAGGGGGTTAGTATGGAGAGAAGTAGCAAATATTATTCGATGCACTCTCTTAGGGCTATCCCAAAGGCAAAAAAGCACAAGGGCAAGAAAAAAGAAAATTTTTGAAAAATGATAATAACTAGAAGGGGGGGCCAATACGGTGCGTGAAGAAAAATTCATTCACTTGAGGCTATCAATTCCCTAAGTCATTGAAAAAAAAAAGAAAGAATGGAGTGTTTTCCTTATTTCATTAATTTGAGTTGTGTAATTTTGAGTTTATAATGCTAGAATTGATTAAATGACTTGACTTGTATGATTTTTGTTATCTATATTTTTGCTTGAGGTGTAGGATAATTTTTTTATACTAGATATAAACTTGTTTAACTTAACTTTGATAGCCTTGGGATTGTTTGATTTAATACATGAGTTTATAAGGTTTTGAAATGGTTGAATAAATGATTAATTGATGTTTAAAGTTGGAAGAAAGTTATGTCTTCACTCTGGATGAATTTACTAAGGAAAATTTTGCTAAATTGTTTTGTCTTGCTTTAAATACTTAGTGTCTAATTCTTGTTTGCTTGAGGACAAGCAAAGCCTAAGTATGGGGAATGTGATAGGGAAATTCACCTATATTTTTTTAGTTATTTGAGGATATTTTGTAATACATTTGATGTAATAACTAGTCATATTCCTTCATATTTGATATTTTGCTCTTGGAAAGGTGTTTTGATGTTTTTATGTAGAAATTGAGGAATTTGGGGCTTAATTATGAGATTCTAGACTAGACCCAGTGCCAAGTACAGTTACCCAACTCGCCGCCATGTCTGCTCTGGAAAAGTAAGGCAAAATTGAGGAAATTGAGAAACAAACCAGAAGCAACCTGGTGCTAGGCTAGTCGAAATGACCAGACGCCTTATCCATTCTTTCCATATGTGGTGTAATTCTATTTTTGCGAGAATTCGGTATCTTCCAAAGGATTTTGGTATTTTCTGAATTCTACTTGGACTAACCTTCTTAAGCCACGAATTTTGGAATCAATGAGGCTTATAAATACAAGAAAAACGTAAGAGAATGGGGTGAATCCAAGGATCAAAGTTGCCAATCTCTCACAAGAAAAGAAGATTCATCAATCAAGGGGTATTATTTAAGAAGATTTTCAAAGAGAAGAAGAATGGCTTATCTATGAGTTCTTTCTTTTACCATTGTTTTCTTTTCTAGAATAATGATGTAATTAATATTTTCATTGTAATTTGACATTTTTTTGGGATTCATGATTTCTTGAGTCAATTTAGTCTTTTGATCAATTAATTATTTTTCTTGAGATTTGATTACATGTTTTTCTTACGAAATTGATTATTAATTCTTGTTATTAACTTACTTGAAAAAATGGATTGATAATGGCTTCAACTAATTAATTTCATATTTGTTATCTCTTAACTTGCTTGAAAAAGAGGGTTAATTGTCAATAACTTAGGTAATCAAAAATCAATTGATGATTGATAAAATATGGATTTATTACCTAATTTCATGCTTTTAATCACCTAAAATATATGGGTTTATGTATGAGGTTTGATTTTAATGTATTTTTTGGGTAAATTGGTTGAGATAGAATATGTTTACTAATATGATTAGAAGATAGTGATTCCATTGAAAGCAAATGAAATTGGTCTATTTTAAATCCTTCATGAGACCAAGATAATAATTGATTATGATATTTGTCAAGTGAATCATTGTTATGTTTTCAAAAGTATTTGTCTAAATTGCATATTTTTACATCCTTAAGTTGTATATATTTTTATTTATTTAATTTTCTTTTTATTATCTTATACTTTATTGGGTCTATTAAACAATGAATGAAAAGTTATTAGTGTGTACTTGTTCCTTTGAGGATCGATACTTGTTAATTCCCTATACTATACTTATGATGAGTATACTTGCTCATATGTGTAATTTGGGATTAATGTTTTAATTAAAACTTAGCTAAGGATGTATTTAAATTTTAATGATTTTTATGCACCTAAAATTTACGTATCATAACTAAGCATATGTTGTCTACTTCATATATCTATTTCTCACATTCTTCATCCAACATGTATACAAGATATGAACAAGGCTTACATTTCTCATTTGTTCTTACTCAAATGAAACAAGCCAAGCATATATGAACTTCAGCAAAATTCTGAAGTTTTAAAGTTTTGGCACCCATTCTTATTTTAATAATAAAATTTGACCTATAAGTCCAATTAATGTCAAACTAGTTCCAAAATGTCTCTATGACATTCCTTTATAGTTTCCAATTTATGGAACACCAATTCCTTCTCCTATTTTGTTCAATTTTGATCACCAATTTTTAGTAGTTTAATCCCATCATAGATTTGGCAACCTTTAGTATTTCCATCATAACTTTGAATTCACAAGTTTAAATCATGTCAAATTGATCGCAAAATGTTCTTAGAAAATTTATCTATAAATCCATAGGTTTAATGCAACCAAATCAGCCACCACCTGCAAACCATTGCAAGCACAATCTTCCTACTTTTTCCAAAAATCATCATTTTCTCACAAAATGCATTCTGTATTCATCTAATCTTGCTTTAATCCTTTGATTATTACTTTGTTCAGTCCATAAATCACCCTAAAAGCACCTAATCAGTGCATTTCCAGTCATGAAAAACATCTATTCACTACACTCTTCATATAACAAAAATAATCGACGTGTTAAATGCATTAATCATACTTGATTCAACAACAACAATAGCTATTTCACTTCATTTCTTCTATTGTTCATACAACACCATATGAACAGCCAACATAACCTCCCAAATCTCTATCAAATCAATTCCAAATATCACAAAAATCATATCAAAATATTCCCCCAAGCAACCGATTCATAGCTTATACAAAACAACATCAAAACCACAATTCTTTATAATTCTCAATAGCTATTTCATTCTATTTTCTACACAAAACTCACATCAAAATAAGCACCACAAGCTATAGATCAACTTTAATTCTTGAAGATTAGTATTTTAACTTGTGTAGGATGAGACTTAAGTGAAAATTGCTCCAACTAACTCTTCTCCTTCTTCTTTTTCTCTCCTCCTACAATTTCTCTCACTTTTCTTTAATTTTCTCTAGCTTTCTCTCTCCGCCTTTCTTTCTTATGGCTGGATTTTTTTTTTCTCAGTTTTCCTTCTTCAAATACATCATATGATGGCTTAGGTGGTGTGCATTAAGTTGGTGGAAGGTTTGAGAAGCTCTTGGTTACTTATGGAAGATTAGAGAAACAAAACACATGGCATGCAAATATTTGTTCACCAAAATGCTTCCTTTTTTTTTTCTTTTTCTTTTTCTCTTCCTTCTTGTTGATTTTTGGTTATTCAATCAGCTTCCAACCTCCATTCTCCCCTCTTTGCATGAACAAATTTTCATCACATGGTCAAATAAGCATTAAATGGTCAAATGGTGCTTAAGCATGGTGACTAAGCAAGCTAATTAATGCTCCTAATCACGCTAATCTATATGTACAAATCATTTAGTTGCATGTGGTAATAACTTTCCACCTCATCTTGGATGACTTACCATGCCACAATCAATCATATAAAGCCACTTGTTTCTCCCATACAACCAATCACCTCAAACCACCTAACAACAAATCATATAGCTCCAAGCAATTTTGTACAACCAATCACATAATTCTACGTGGTCTTTCCTACAACCATCCATGTAAAGCTATAAATTAAATAGCCCAATAATATATATATATATATATATATATATATATAGCCCATTATTTCTTCATGTCACAACCATAGTGAACTAGGTTTTCTAGAAATACACCTAGTTAATGGACACTATTCATCCCGAGTGAAAAACTTTTTAATCTACCAATGAAATCTATATATTATACTGAGCATTTCGGTGTCTCTCAAAATTTTCATATTCCTTCTCGATTTTTCTCAATTTGTGATCAAAATTTCTTCCAATACCCCTTAACACTTTTTCACTCCAAAATATTCATTTAGTTAAACTGAGCATTTCTTGTTCTGAGCATCCATATATATACTGCTTCAATACAAAGTAATAACCGTTTAAATACAAAAATGGAGGAGTGTTACATGCTCCCATCGTTTCAGCAATTTTGTCCTCGAAATTTGAGCATACGTCAATGAACAAACTCCTGCTTACTTCTAGGTGCTACGTAAACTTGTTTAAGCCCTTCATCTACGTTTGTTGCCCAAGTTTGAGTTTTCCTTAACCAGATGGTACATCTCCTTGTTTCTGAACCTATGGGCAGTTAGCTAGATTACATCTCGTCTTTCTACAATGATAACATGCCTTAAGCCTTTTTTTTGCATTTCTCATAAGTGTGGCTGTCTTTTTTGCAATAAGTACATTGCTCTGCTTTCTTCATTTCAGGGGCTGGCCCTTCTTTCCTAGAAATTTTCTCCTTAGATTGCTGACCTGAGTAAGCTTTCCTCTTGTGATCCTATCTATTTCCTATTCATTTCTGGAACTAGCCCTTCCTTCCTCTAAATCTTCCTCTTCTAAATGGGAGACTTTTTCTGCCGCAACACTATATCTATTTGGAGCCATCGAAATGAATGTTCTTCTCAACTCAGGTCGTAGCCTTTTTGTGAACCCCAGGTTTAGTCTGACTCTGACTACACCAATAAAGGACAATATTTTGAGAGTAGGATAAATTCGGTAGCATACTGTCCAATAGTTCTCTTTGCTTACCTAAAATTTTTAAAATTCTTCTTCTTTTCTTTCAACCACCCAGCAAGGGATAAATTCTCTCTTGAATTCTTCTAAGAATTTTTTACAAGTCCATTCTCTCTGTTCCTGCTCTTGTGCCTCTTTCTTTCTTAACCACCAATCTTGTGCAGGCCCTTAAAGTTTAAAGGTAGAAAATTGTACTTTTCTTTATTCCAAATAATACAAAGCTTCAAAAACATCCTTCATTTGTTCTATCCATAACTCAGCTTCTTGTTCTTGATCTGCTTTTTCATAAAATTGTGGAGGATGGAATTCAAAAATCGCTCTAACACTCGATCCATTTCATCCTCAAAGCGTTGTTCCTTCCGCATTGAAGTCTCTGTTGCATGCTAAAGTAATGTGGTAATATTCTATAAGATTTGTATCACTTCATTTCCCATAGGTTGTCCTTTATTCTTGGCGGGTGTCAACTAAACTTTCTCCTACTTGGTCTCCTGCACGTCCACGCCTAGTATGTCTTGGCTGCATTTCAAGTCCTCCTTCAATGCCAATAAACAATTCACGTGATATTTATATATCATAGAAACATAATAGTGGGAAATGAATCATATAGCAAACATTATGCAAGTTAAAGAAGAATTTCACGGAGATATATCCTCTAGCAACATTCTACACATATATTCTTAGGGAGATGGCTCCTTCCGTAGTCATTTAAATTCTTTTCCTTACTAAGGCTACTTCCTAGGGGTCACCCATCCTAATATTGCTCCCATTTGATTACGCTTAACTTCAGTATTTTAGTAGGTTCCACATGCCTTTGTGTTAATACGGTTGTACCTATCTATGCATCATATAACCAAGTATTCAAGGTACAACACATGATTTTAGTGTAGTATAGAAACACACACATTCCTAACTTAAAGTTGTGACTACATCTCGGATATATATCACTCTAAATATACGAGGTCTCCCGATTTCTACTAGTCTTAGGAGTTAGAGTCCAAAAGTATTGCGACTATATCGGCTACCTCTTCTTCGGACTCATCAAAAGAGAAAATACCCTACTCAAATTATCTTAGATTCAAGTATTGTTTCAATCTCTCACTACAAGAAAATGATACATTGGCGACAAAATTTTTTTCCTAACTAAAGTTTTGTCACTAAAAGTACCCTTTAGCTAGGAAAATTTTTCTTAAGCGACAAAATTTTTTTGTCACTATTGATTAAAATCTTCGGTAACAAAATTTTTATTTCCTAGCTAAAAGTGATGATTTTAGCTAGGAAATAAGTGTATTAATGAGGAAAATTTAAGTTTCCTCACTAATAATGCATCATCAGGGACGAAAATTCATTTTCTAATAAACTTTCCTCCCTAATAATGCATCATTAGCGACAAAAATTCATTTCCTAACTAAAAATATTAACTTTTATCACTATTAACTATATTTTTAGCGATAAAATTCATATTTCTTAGCTAATACGTGTCTTTAAATTTTTAAATATTTACAACATGGTCCCAAAAATTTTGTAAATTGGTCTTTAAATTTTGTATAATTACAAAACAACCACAAAAATTTGTAAATTGATTCCTAAATTTTGAAATATTTATAATATAACTCTAAAAATTTCATAAATTGGTCCCTAAATTTTTAAATATATAAAATATGACCCCAAATTTTACAAATTGCTCCTTAAATTTTGTAAAATTATAAAATGATAACCAAAATTTATAAAATTGTTCATTAAATTTCAGAATATTTAAAAAATAATCCCAAAAAATTTACAATTTAGTCCCTCAATTTTTAAATATTTATAATGCATTATATTTTGAGCTGATTTATAAAACTTAAGCTAGATTATATAGAAAAACATATCCGATTATATTCAAATTTGGTCATAGTATATTTTTTAGCAAATTCAATAAATCTAACAGTTAAATAGTTAATTTGATATATTTATCCTTATAAATGCGTTAGGTTTGGGTATTTTTATAATGATTATAAAAGATTAGGAGGTAAAATATATCCGATTACCTTCAAATTTGGTTGTTTCGAGTAATTTTATAGATATTATGCTAGATTAATTGGCAAAACATATCCAATTATCTTTAAATTTGGTCCTAATACTTTTTTTGTGATTTAATTAAATCTAACGATTGGATCATTAATTTGATTTACATATCTTTCTAAATGTGTTAAGTTTTCTGTATTTCTATAGAGATTATGCTAGATCTATGCCACAACATATTCGATTATCTTAAAATTTGGTCATAAAACTTTTTTTAGTGATCTTATCAAATTTAACGATTAGATCGTTAATTTGGTATGTCTATCTTTATAAATGGATTAGGTTTAGAGCATTTTTTTAGAGATTATACTAGATTAAGTGGCAAAACATATACAATTACATTTAAATTTGGTCCTAATAATTTTTTTTAGTGATTTTATTAAATCAAACAGTTGGATCGTTAATTTGATTTGCATGTCTTTGTAAATGTGTTAGGTTTTTTTGTATTTTTATAGAGATTATGCTAGATGCTATACCAAAACATATCCGATTATCTTTAAATTTGGTCCTAATAATTTTTCTAGTGATTTTATCAAATCTAACGATTGGATCGTTAATTTCATATATGTGTCTTTGTAAATGAGTAGGTTTTGAATATTTTTATATAGATTATGCTAGATTAAGTGGCAAAATATATCCGATTACCTTTAAATTTGGTCTTAATACTTTTTCTAGTGATTTATTAAATCAAATGGTTGGATCATTAATTTAATATGCCTATCTTTCTAAATATATTATGTTTTCTGTTTTTTATAGAGATTATGCTAGATTCTGTGCCAAAACATATTCTATTACCTTAAAATTTGGTCATAAAACTTTTTTTAATGATTCTATCAAATCTAACGTTGGATCGTTAATTTGATATGCTAATCTTTGTATATGAGTTAGGTTTCGAGTATTTTTTATAGAGATTATGCTAGATTAAATGGCAAAACATATTCGATTACCTTTAAATTTTATCCTAATAGGCTTTTTAGTGATTTTATCAAATCTAACGGTTTGATAATTAATTTGATATGCCTATATTTGTAAATGTGTTAGGTTTTCTGTATTTTTATAGAAATTTGCTAGATTCTATTCCAAAACATATTTGATTATCGTAAAATTTGGTCATAAAAATTTTTTTAGTGATTTTATCAAATCTAACGATTAGATCGTTAATTTGATATGCATATCTTTGTAAAAAGGTGAAGTTTCGAGTATTTTTATAGAGATTATACAAAATTAAGTGGCAAAACATATCCAATTACATTTAAATTTTGTGCTAATATTGTTTTTAGTGATTTTATAAAATCTAACGGTTAGATCATTAATTTGATATGCCTATTTTTCTAAACGTGTTAGGTTTCTGTATTATTATAGAGATTATGCTAGATCTATGCCAAAACATATTCGATTATCTTAAAATTTGATCATAAAACTTTGTTTAGTGATTTTATCAAATCTAACGATTGGATTGTTAATTTAATATGCCTATCTTTGTAAATGGGTTAGATTTCGAACATTTTATCATATATATAAATATATATTGTTGTTGTTGTTGTTATTGTTGTTGTGTGTGTATATTAGAAATATATAAGTTTTTTTTTTCTAATTGATCTATGCATATATTATCATTTAATAAAAATAATGATAGAATTAACATCATATACAATTTTAAAATTTTATGAGTGTACAAACTAATTTATTATACGGAATAACGTTGTTTAATAGAAAATTTAATATAATTTAATATTTTTTATAATATTAATGTTTTAAAATTAATATATATATATATATATATATATATAATTTTTTTAGTGATTTTATCAAATATAGTAGTTTGATCGTTAATTTGATATGCATATATTTCTAAATGTGTTAGGGTTTTAGCATTTTTACAGAGATTTTGCTAGCTTTTGAGGCAAACCATATCTGATTGCCTTTAACTTTTATCATAATGCTTTTTTTTTTTTAGTGATTTTATAAAACTAATGGTTGGATCGTTAATTTGGTATGCCTATCTTTCTAAATATGTTAAGTTTTGAGCATTTTTATTGAGATTATGCTGGATTCTGTGGTAAAATATGTCCGATTATCTTTATATTTGGTCATAATACTTTTTTTTAGTAATTTTAGTAAATCTAACGGTTGGATCATTAATTTGATATGCTTATATTTCTAAATGTGTTAGGTTTTCAGCATTTTTACAGACATTAAGCTAAATTATGTGGCAAAACATATCCGATTACCTCTAAATTTTATCACAATACTATTTTTAGTGATTTTATCAAATTAATGGTTGGATCATTAATTTGATATGCTTATGTTTCTAAATGTGTTAGGTTTTCAGTATTTTTACAGAGATTAAGCTAAATTCTATGGCAAAACATATTTGATTACCTTTAAATTTTGTCATAATACGTTCTTTAGTGATTTTATAAAATCCAATGGTTGGATTATTAATTTGATATGCCTATCTTTCTAAATGTGTTAGGTTTCAGGCATTTTTATTGAGATTATACTAGATTATGTGGTAAAACATGTCATATTATCTTTAAATTTTCCCACAATACTATTTTTAGTAATTTTATAAAATTTAACTATTCGATCATTAATTTATTATGCTTATATTTCTAAATTCGTTAGGTTTTTGGCATTTTTACGGAGATTATGCTAGATTTTGCAGCAAAACATATCCGATTAATTTTAAATTTGTGTGTATATGTATGTATGTGTGTGTGTGTGTGTGTATAAATATATATATATATATATATATATATATATATGAATATATTAATATGTATATATTAATATATATAGACACAAACGCAAACATAAATAAATATGTATATTTGTATGAATATGTATATATATGTGTGTATATGTGTATATGAAAATATATATATATATATATGTAGTATGTATATACACACACACACACACACACACATATCTGTGTGTGTGTGTATGTGTGTGTGTGTGTGTGTGTGTGTGTGTGTGTTTATTACTATTTTTATATATGTGTGTTTATATATATGTATATTTATGTGGGATGTATATATATGTGTGTGTATATATACATATTTATGTATATGTGTGTGTGTGTGTGTGTGTGTGTGTGAGTATTTTTTTCCTAATTGATCTATATGTATAAAATTATTTAATAAAAGCAATGACATAATTTATTAAAAATGATAATATAATTAACAACATGTAGACTTTTAAAATTATATAAATATACAAAATAACATATTATATTGAATAATTTGTTTTACTAGTACACTTAATATAATTAATATATTTTGTTATAATACTAATATTTTTTTTAAAAAAATCAAATAGAACTTTACAAATAGTTTAAGTGAAGAAAAAAAAAGAATATGACCAAACATGAAGTTTGGCCCAGCAGTTAAGTGCGCGCATTGCACTCCAGACCGCCAGACCAGGGTTCGAATCTCGCAAAATTAGAGTAGTGAGGAAATTTTTTCCTCACCAAAGAAAATTTTGTCACCATTGATTCCTCTAAAAAATTTATAGAAATATTTTTATGAATTTGTGAAATAAAATTGGCCCTTTAGTGACAAAATTTTTTGTTGCGAAAACATAATCATAGCGACAAAATGAAGTTTTGGTGACAAAAATTTTATGGTTTTTGTGACAAAAATTTTCCTCGCTAAAAGGCTCACATTAGGGACAAAACATTGTTGGAATACTTTGGCAACAACACTTCAATGACAAAGGCGAGACAAATTTTTTCCTCGCCGAAAATTGGACTTTTAGTTAGGAAAATATTTTATCACCAAAGGCTATTTTTTTTGGTAGTGTTTGTATCTAGTTCCACAAGAGTCTCTGCCTCAATACCTATTCTTTCCATTGTAGGCTCTAGGCTCTATTATGTAACCTTCTAGCCTCCACTAATCCTCAACATAGGCTCTAATTCAGTTTGTAATACCCCTATAAACATATTGTAGTCTGTCTTATATTATGGGATGTCACCCTATCTGATCTTCCCAGAGAAGAGGTCTTTATAACGCATCCAATAGACAATACAATGGAATTTTTCAAAACCTTATATTGAGTACAAGAAATGTTTGGTACATAGAGCCATAAGAGACCAAGACTTAAATAAACACCAGTGGTCCAAACTTCTCGTGCCATCCTTTGGTACATTTCAAGAGTAATCAGTATCTCTAGGAATCTTCTGTCATGGTCCAACTTCTAAAATTTAATAAAGGATAAAATATGTGTGAGTGCTAAGTGCTCAGTGAGTCCCGTGTGCGCTAGTGTTTTTCCTTAATGAAACTATTTGTAAAACCAAGTATTATTCCAAGAGTCATCTTATGAATCAGATAATAATCAAGACAGACTAATAAGCTTAAGTTAATTGCACACAATATTCTCAGGAGACAAGCGGCATGATCAATTAACTGGAATTCATGTATATCGAGACATGCAAATAGTAAAATTCCATGTGCCTTTGCTGGAAAATCATGTTCAAGACTTCAAGAATTCACGAAATTCATGTTGTAATTCTAGGAAATTGATGTACAAGATTTCACAAGCATGATTTGATAATTCAGTGGTTCTTGTATGAAAATAAGCTAGAGCAAGAATCCAAAAATTCGTGTGTAAATCATGTTATTTCAGGAATGCAAGTGTTCATGTATAAAATGTGCCAACTCAAGTGTGCAAGAAATCATGATTAATAGTTAGTGTATCAAGAATTCAGGAATTCAAGAGTTATAATGCAATTTCACCCATCATTAGGAATTTAAGAGTTACCCAATGTCCTTCGCCCCATTCTATGTAAGATGAATTTCAAAACTGATTAGGTTACGTGGGACCGTCTAACTCTAACATGAGCTAGTAAAAGGAGAAAAGTCCCTATCGAGTATTCAACGTTCACATAATACATGTTTGGGTCTAAGAAATAGAAAAGGGTTTCTTAATCCTTTTCTATAACTTGTCGCGTTAGTAAATTCAAGACATGAATAAAATATTATGAAATATGGCACAAGACATGATTTTCACAAATAACTTGAAGAACATGTCAAGAATTCATGTTTTTATCAAGTAACATGAAAACTTGTCATGAAATAGGATGGAACATGTCTTTCTTAATCATATGCATGAGATCGAGTTTTAACGAGTAGTAAAATCATGTTCTAGCTTCTACGCGAGAAAAGAATTCGAAATTCTTATTTTTCTCAGTTTTTCTATTTTACCAAGTGAAGTGCTTGTACTTTACGTGAATGTCAAAATTCATACTTGAAATAGAGTTTCGGAAAAGCCACGGCTTGGCTACCCATGATTCATAAAATGTTTTCGCAAAAGAATTCCTCAATCCAAATATGTCATTTTTTGAACAAGCAGATTCATTTTGCACGAAATTCTCATACGCAAATTCAACCGTAAACTTTATAAATAAATATAGTTTCAAAATTTAAGAAACTTGCACGATATGCAACAATATAACTTTTAATGTACAAAGGCTTCATGATAAATAAATCTTTAAGAAAAGGATTTATATTAAAATCTAGCAACTGATGCTTGCAAATTTCAAGCAAAAAGTATTTACTTGAATATATCAGAAAACACAAATCTATATCAGGAAAGAGTTTATTCATATCAGAAAAATACTTTGTGATACCAAGGAATTTGAATGCCAAAGGATTTTAGGTACCAATGCTTTGACTAAAAATATATTAGGATAACATAATTCCATATCTAAAAGGCATTTAATTGTATCGGAAACATTTTGCTACCAAAAATTGAGTCAAGAGTTCCACAAGTTTAGGAATGTGCAAGTATAATATTATAGAAAAACAATTAATTGGAGCGGGAGGTAAAACCATGGGACACACAACATTCACGTTGTTCTCAAATTCATGCAAATTGCTTTTACTTGGATATGTCAAAAAATACCTATCCATATTAGGAAGCATTTTGCTAGTCAGAAAAACACCCTAGCCAAAATGGGTTTAGAAATCGAGGGACTCGCCGGAGTAATGTTATTCCGTAACACTATTTTACTTAATGTCCACTAAATCCTTGTAAGAAATCACTCCAACATCAAGGATCAATCCACATGTTGCTTCAGATAATCACAAGTACTATCTTGCTCAACAAATGTATTAGTGATTATCCTTATTTCTTTCACTAGAAATACATATCCCATACTTGAAATAGCTAGGCATATGCTCTACTTTATGTATCTATTTCCCTCATTCTTCGTCCAACATGTATACAAGTTATGAACAAGGCTTACATTTCCTATTTGGTCTTACTCAAATGAAACAAGACAAGCACATATGAACTTCACCAAAATTCTGAAGTTTTCATGTTTGGCACCCTTTCTTGTTTTAACCATAACTTTTGGTCCGTAAATCTGATTATTGCCAAACTAGTTCCAAAATTTCTCCAAGACATTCTTTTATAATTTTCAATTCATGGAACACCAATTCCCTGTATCATTTTGTTCAATTTTGATCACCAAGTTCCAGTATTTTACTCACGTTATAGATTTTAAAACCTTTAGCATTTCCATCATAGCTTTTGTATTCACAAGTCCAAATTATGTCAAATTGGTCCCAAAATGTCCCCAAAACATTTAGCTATAAATACATGGCTTTAAAATCAGCCCCCACCTGCAAACTGTTGCAAGCACAATCTTGTTTTTTTTTTTTTTTCCAGAAATCATCATTTTCTCACAAAATTCATTCTCTATTCATCTAATCTTGCTTTAGTCCTTCAATTATTACTTTGTTCAGTCCATAAATCACCCTAACAAAACCTAATTAGTGTACTTTCAGTCATGAAAACATCAATTCACTACACTCTTCATATAACAAAAATAATTGCCATGTTAAATGCATTAATGATGCTTGATTAAACAACAACAATATCTATTTCACTTCATTTCTTCTATTGTTCATAAAACACCATATGAATAGCCAAAATAACCTACCAAATCTCCATCAAATCCATTCCAAAAATCACAAAAATCACATCAAAATCCTTCCCCAAGCAACCGATTCATAGCTTATGCAAAACAATATCAAAACCACAATTCTTCATAATTCTCAATAGCTTTTTCATGCTATTTTCTACACAAAACTTATATCAAAATAAGCACCACAAGCTATAGATCAACTTTAATTCTTGAAGATTAGTAATTTACCTTGTGTAGGATGAGATTTAAGTGAAATTGCTCCAAATAGCTCTTCTCCTTCTTCTTTTTCTCTTCTCCCACAATTTCTCTCTCTTTTTTTTCTTTTTTTCTCTAGCTTTCTCTCTCTTCCTTTCTTTCTTATGGTTGGCTTTTTTTTTTTTTTTCTTGTTTCCACCGATTTTCCTTCTTCAAATCAATTATGTGATGGCTTAGGTGGTATGTATCAAGTTAGTGGAAGGTTTGAGAAGCTCTTGGATACTTATGGAAGATTAAAGAATCAAAACACATGGCATGCAAATATTTTTTCACAAAAAGAATTCGTTTTTCTTTTCTTTTTCTTTTTATCTTCCTTCTTGCTGATTTTTTGTTACTCAAGAAACTTCCCACGTCCATTCTCCCCTCTTGTGTGAACAAATTTTCATCACATGGTCAAATGGTGATTAAGCATGGTGACTAAGCAAGCTAATTAATGCTCCCAATCATGTTAATCCATATGTACCAATCATTTAGTAGAATGTGGTAATAACTTTCCACCTCATCTTGGATGACTCACCATGCCACAATCAATCATATAAAGCCACTTGTTTCTCCCATATAACCAATCACCTCAAACCACCTAGCTTCCAAGCAAGCAATCGTATAACTCCAAGTTATCTTATACAACTAATCACATAATTCTACGTGGTCCTTCATGTAACCATCCATGTAAAGCTATAAATGAAATAGTCCACTAATATATATATATATATATATGTATGTATATATAACCTATTATTTCTTCTTGTCTCAACCATGGTTGACTAGGTTTTCCAAAAATATCCCTAGTTAATGGTCACTATTTATCCTGGGTAAAAACTTTTTAATCTGCCAATGAAATCTGTACATTATACTAAGCATTTTGGTTTCTCTTACAATTTTCATACTTCTTCTCGATTTTTCTCAATTTGTGATCGAAAATTCATCCGACGTCCCTTACACTTTTATCACTCCAAAAATTCATTTAGTTAATCTAAGCATTTCTTGTTCTGTGCATTCATACGTATACTACTTTAATACAAAGTAGTAACCATTTAAGTATAAAAAGGAAGGGGTTTTACAAGTTCCATGTGAGATGTGTGAAAATTTTCAATAATCATTTTCATGATGCATAATAATTTATTGGAATGAATGGAGAAAATTTATTTCAAGTTTCTGAAAATATTATGCACAACATAGTTCATAGTCGATTCACTAAATGCTAAAAAATGATACAAGATTTATATTTTCAGGAAATCAAGTTACTTTTCAAAATCATAGATCATCCACATTATTTATGTCGACCGTATTGAGCTTTCATAACTTTTTCATCTCGTATTCTCAAAATACGTGATCGATCATAAAATTCACATTTCACAATTCATAGTTCAAAAACTACATTGCGATCTCACATCATCTACCGATAGGACCTTATTCCCCCCCCCCCCCCACACACACACACACACATATATAAACATGTAATTAACTCAGTGCATTCACCACAATCAATCATATTATTACTATTGTAATGGTAAGCTCTACAACTTGGATATCCCATGTCCACTTTCTATTTTCTCCAATGAAAAATGTGTTGCTAAGGATGACTTAACATCATATCCTGACACCCCATGAAGAAAGAGACCACAACCCAAAAGTGCTCACCAACTGATTAGCATTCTCAAACCCCGCAAGTTAGTGTAAGTGTAAAGTCCATTTGAGTACTCAAGAAACACAATTATGGTGTAATGCTTTATGAATAGATCAACGCAATGCCTTTTCAAAAATAGCTTAATACCTTTAAAAAATTTCCCAAACATTCTGAAATTATTTGATATACAAAATACTCCTAAGTATTTAAATAAAATATATTCTATAGATTCAAAATCACACAATAAGATTTTATCTGTCCCAAAAATTTCATATACACATAACTCATAATACCATAAATATATTTCATATTACATGAACCTAATAGTTCAAGATCATGCCATGTATTTCACAATTCATTTATGCATGAGACTTTTCAATTCTATATTCACAATAAAATTAATGCAAGATTTTCTGCTCAACATATCATGTATATATATGCTTTCCCAAAAAAATGAAGCATACTTAGACACTTTATATCTATGTAGATCACCATATACTTTACAATAAAATAACATGATTTCATTTTACAATTTCCAAATAAGAATCATATGTAATTTACAAAATACAACTTGTTAATAAATAATAATGTTCATGTAATTATAAGTTAATGAAAAACCTTAGAGGGGGGGGGTAAATAAGGTTTTTGGCAAGAAAAAATAACTTTTTCCGATTGTCTAAAATGCTGAACAAGGATGATCACCAAGATACTTGGACTGACTTTATAGATGCAAATAAAGCTATCCAAGTACTCGTAGATGTATATTCAGATTTAGATAGTGAAAGATCATAAAAACAAAATGCATGAACCACTGAAATAAAATGAGACAAGAGATGTATAGCGGTTCGATCAACAATAATCTACATCTACTACCTTAAGCCTCACACTTAAGGATTTTCAACCCTATTTCATTAACATCACTTAATGAAACAGCCACATACAAGAGAGGATCACCACACTAGGTTTTACACAACCTCTCAAACACATCAAGGCTCACCCCTATGGGTTTTACACCACAACCTTGCACTCACAAACAGAGAATATGAAAATCAATAGAACAGAGATAAGCTCACTTACTTGAGCAGATATTCTCTCGGATACAAGCCACAAAATACTTGTATCTTTGATACACAATCAACTCACTTTAAAGCTTAAGATAAAAGGAGATTTTTGAAAATATTGAGCAATAGTGTTTCTAAGATGAATGTTTCAAAAATCTTACTTGTAATCTTGCTTTAAGGGCTATTTATAGAGCCAAAAAGTGGAGTGCCAACGATCATAAAAAAAACGGCTATAAATTTTTCTGTTTAAACTCATTCGAGTTTTGGATTCGGGTTTTGGACAAAGATGCATCCAAAAGTTAAGTCTAAAATGTTACATCCATGACAAACAATTTTCAACCCATTTTAAAGGATTTTGGATGAACTTTTTGGATTCAAACTGTACCATCCAAAATTCTGCGAATTTTAAAAACTTTGAAAATCATCTCATTTCAAGCTTCAAGGTAAAGTCAAATGAATCAAAAGATAAGAGAACATAGGAAATAATAAATATACCTTAATGAACACTTCCTAGTCTAATATTCTTCATAAAAAGTCTTCTTAATGTATAACTCCTTATACTTGATTTTCCATTTGATATTCCATTCTTGAAATCAGTGATGAAGAAGTCGCCAACAATTCTTATCTGAAGATTTTAGAAGAACAAAGGTCAATCATGTCCTATTACAATAAATTGACATGTTAGTCCATATCTATGTTTGTCATAAATCAAAACATAAAAGAAAGCCCTCAGGGCTAACAATCTCCCCCTTTTTGAGTGATGACAAACATGACACATTTGATATGTAGATAAAAATAACATGATAAACAAAAAGTGCAAATAATTGTAACAAGTCTCATAGAGATCTTATAAGTAAACATATTTCAATAATCTTAAGGCATGTAATATCTCTATATAGATATTCAGAATAGTTTGATAGAGATAAAATGCTAAAATGCTCCCCCTAAATATATGCTTATATGAAAATTTCGAACATAAGAGGAAATAGAAGAAGTAACGATTTATTCATCCAGAAAGTGTATCCAAAATAGTTTTGGATGAATGTGTGTTTTTAGAATATTTTTTGATGGGGCTTTTGGATGTCCAAAACATTTTTCAAAAACTGCTTATAAGAGTATTTGTTTTGGAAATGAAGTTTCTGAGTCCAAAACTCCCCTTGAGTCGATGCACCATAAAAATTTATCACAGAATTTTGTTTCAAAGATCCAATCATCATTCAGAATTCTGTGTGCATAACTGTTCATGCCAGAAGTAATTTATGCAATTTTCATGAAATTTTGTAACTGTTCAATAGCAGTTTCAGTTTCAGAACGGTTTCAGCAGTTACTTTGCATGTTAAAAAAAAAAAAAAAAACTCTACATTAACAGTTCAAATTCGGTTCATCAATTTCATATTAGATTATTATGCAGAACCCATAACATTTTCAGACTAGCATATTTCCTTCTTCCTGGTGAATGCCAACAGCATCATGTCGACAGTCATGCAGATAATAATATTTTCTCAGATCAACATTCAACATTTTCACAACAGTATTTTCACAAACTATCATTCAATATTTTCGCAGTAGAATTTTCACAAATTAGCATTTAATATTTTCACAGCAGATTATAAAATTTTTAGACCAACATATGCAAACAACATTGTCTTCAGATCAACATATTTCATTCTCCCCCTATCATAGATCATCAGACAATCTCATAATATTCTTACTACCTCAATAATATAACATTTCATAATATTTCTATTTCTCCCCATAGATCATCAGATAATCCTCAAATTTTTCCCATAATTCTTACTGCACCAGCTAATATCATAACAGTCTATGCCATTCCTATTTCTCCCCATTTGTCATCAATCAAAAAGAGGCATAGCAAATGGAGAAATAAGCAATAGTTAGTAGATAGATAATTAAGCTTAAAAACAAACATTAGTAATTATCCAAAGACAGGAATATAAATGGCGAAAAATAAATTGTTCAACGAAGTGCAGAAAAGAAATTGTTCATCATCCCAGTTGCGATCCCAGAAAATAGTTTATCCAATTTTGATTGTCTCAAATTTTGCTCCAGCACATTTCTTGGAAAATTGACCAGCAATCCTGCTGGATTTTCACTTCACAACTACATGTTTCTGCCTTTTTCCTTTGGGTTTGGGAGAAGGAGGAGGAGTTTCTATTTTCTGAATGGGAGAAGGTGGAAGAGATGGTTTAGGAGAAGTTGCAGGAGAAGGTTCAGGAAAGGAATCCTTTTTGTCCACAGGCAGTTCAGATTTATCTTCAACTTTTTCATGTTCAGAAGTTTTAGCAGATTGCTCAATGACAGATAGTCTATTTCCTAACAATTTGATTTCTGAACTAAGAGATTCTAACTTCTCTACAAAAGAACTGATTGCACTCAGAATATTCTCAGATAGACTGGAGTCCGGAACAGTTCCTTCCTCATCAATCTTTCTTTTGGTTCCTGACTTTCCTTCTTCCTTGATCTTTATCAAGTTTTCCTTCTCTTTTCCAGTAGATTCTCTCAACAATTTCCATGAATTTCCTTCCCTAACATATCCCATCTTTTCAAAAGAGTCATAGCTGTGGACATTTGTTTTTGAGGGATCACATGGAATAGAATTTAAATCAACTTTAAAAAATTGAAAGACTTTTGTCAACAGATTGCCAAAAGGAAGAGCTTTGCTTGAGGTGTTACGAGATTGCAACATAAGCTTGGTGGCTAAAAACCCAAAATTTATCTGCCTCTGTTCAACCAACCCAAGCATTACCACCATTTGCAGAATACTGATAGAAGTTTTATGACCAAAACTGGGAACAATCATGGTTGATACCATGTGGTGCAAGATTCTACCCGTCCCATTCAGCTATTTTGAATTTCTATTTCCAGAACTTTCAAAGCTTTTCCCTCCAGTGAACAGTTTTTCAAAATTTTTCAGATAAAAAATTTCTTTCCCCTCAGGAAATTTATTCATCTCAAAGTACTGAAGGCCGACATCTTTAACATCACAAATTCTGTTAAACAGCCTATGATCAAATTCTATTTCTCTGCCCTTAACTCTGGATACATACCATTTAGTCATAAAGCCTCCCTCAATTTCTTCCAATTTTCCTTTTCTTAAATTAGCATAGAATTTCCAGACCAGAGGAGTATATATTTTCTCATCGACTGACAACAAACTTCCCCACCCAATGTAATCAAACATGTCCAGAATATTAGATAGATTTAAGAAAGCAGAATGATTAACCCGATAGCTAGAGATCACAGTTCCGTTTCTTAAAACCCAATCATTGTACTCGGATTCGCATTTAGAGTTAAGAAATCGGGGTACCTGGTTTGCAGAACTTGGTTGTTCGGAAGATGATTCAGACGAATCATAGTGAGAAGCCGAGAAGTAAGGCTGCGGAAAGGCTTCTTTGGCTTTGCCTTTTGAACCCAAAACCTTTTTCTGTTTCATCTGAGTGGGGTTTTGCTCCTTTTTCGATTTTGGAATAGAAGATTTAGTTTTTGCCATTGAAAGATTCAATCTTTTTCAGGGCTTTTTGGGTTTTCAAAGAGAAAGAACATGGAGAAGTTGTTTTGGAGGAATGACGGTTTCAAGAGTTTCGAGAAAGAGAAAATCAGATAGCCTTGAATGTCTAGAAGAATGAGAGAACAAAATGCCTTGGAAACATAAGTGTTTCTTAGATGTTTTGAAAAACGCACAAACCAATTTTTTAAAACTCGGAATTTGGAATAAAGGAATATTAACCATTGATTTTGGAACAAGACAAGATCCGAAGTCAATGTCCAAAACAGTGTTTCCCTGAAATGCATTTTGGATGTAGAAATTGGATTCCAGCACTTCGTCCAAAACAGGAACAAGATATTTTGGATGTAGAGTTATGTTTCCAAAATCTTTTTCTTCACAATTCCTGCACAAGAAGACCTTACACAAAAAGATTAGTTATCAAATTCTTATAATGCCCAAACCTCTTCTCAAATTGTTGAACCTGTCTTCAGCTAGAGGTTTAGTAAAGATATCTGCAAGTTGTTCATCCGTTGAGATATATTCAACACACACATCTCCTTTGAGTACGTGATGTTGGATGAAGTGATGTTTAACTTCAATGTGCTTTGTTCTTGAATGCTGCACTGGGTTTTTTTGTTAGATTGATAGCACTTGTATTATTACACATTATAGGTACACAATTAAAATTTAAATTGAAATCTTGCAGAGTATTCTTCATCCATAAGATTTGAGCACAACAACTTCCTGCTGCAATATATTCAGCCTCAGTGGTGGATAATGAAACGCGGCTTGTTTTTTACTGTGCCATGATACCAGTGAGTGTCCAAGAAATTGACAATGGCCACTAGTACTTTTTCTTTCAACTTTACACCCTGCATAATCTGCATCAGTATATCCTATAGGATTAAAGGTGTTAGTACGTGGATACCATAATCCATAATCATACGTCCTAATAAGATATCGAAGTATGCGTTTGACTGCACTCAAATGAGATTCCTTCGGACAAGATTGAAATCGAGCACAAAGATATATTGAGAACATGATATCTAGTCGACTAGCAGTAAGATATAGTAGACTTCCTATCATACCTCTATATTTTCGTTCATCTACCTTCTTACCCTTTTCATCTTGGTCAAGCTTTATGGATGTACTCATAGGTGTGCTGATTTCTTTTGCTTCATTCATTCTAAACCTTTTGAGCAATTCTTTGGCATACTTTGCTTGGTTAATGAAGATTCTATCTTTAGTTTGTTTAATTTGTAGTCCGAGAAAGAAGTTCAATTCTCCCATCATACTCATTTCAAATTCTTGCTGCATAGTCTTAGCAAACATCTTGCATAAAGAGTTATTAGTAGCGCAAAAAATAATATCATCAACATAGATTTGGACAATTAGTAAATCACCAGGGCAATCAGATTTGATGAACAATGTATTATCAATTAAGCCTCTAGAAAATCATTTAGAGATTAGAAAACCATTAAGCCTTTCATACCAAGCTCTAGGAGCTTACTTCAATCCATAAAGAGCTTTAGATAATTTGAAAATATGATTTGGAAAGAGCTCATGAGAAAAATCAGGTGGCTACTCTGAGGGAATCGAAAAACAGAGAGCATGTGCAGTCACGGGGAAAAAAATTTAGAGAAAAATAAAACCAAGCCTTAGAGGCCACACGGAAGCGTGAAGATCATACATTTGCGCTCCTTAACCCTTCTAGGTTGAGTAGGAGCGGATTGAACGACTGGAATCGCCTTGCTTTGTCCACTTGAAGAAGCTTCCAGTTGAACACCTGCTAGTCTTCTACTTCGCCTTGTTTGCATCAACGCTAAGCTTTCCAGCTGTCGGAATATTCCTCTGCCTAACCTCTAGTCGGTGAACACAATAGAGAAGAAGAATGGTCTCAAATCTCCTTGGTTCTCTTGCTATTGGTTAGCAAAGTCCCAAGGAGAAAACCAGAAGATGGAGACGTGAGAGAGCAGAGAGAGAGGAGACGTGAGTCTTTCTTTTGCTTAGGAGGATTAGGGTTTTCTTTTCCCAAATACTTGTTTATTAGTTAGCCAAAAGTGAGCCTCTCATTATCAGATAAACATATCCCCGGGATTTCAAAACACCCGGATGTTATCCTGAGAATAAGTTTTTGCCTAACCCTAAACTCTTCTTAACCGTATCTGGAAAAAACCCTAAGGTCCAAGCTATTGGACCAGAAAAATATTTATTATTTTTCTTGGACCCAAAAGGCCCAAAATAATAAACAATAATTATTTATTTCCTGGGCTTATATAAATAACCCAATAAATAATTAATGAGCCCAAATGAACCAAAATAATTAATCTTTAATTATTTATTTCTTGGGCCTATATAAATAACCCAATAAATAATTTAACATTAATTATTTTCCCTAGTTTATGCCCAGGTTAATTTCTTAATTATTCATACTAGACCTAGGCCCTGAATAATTAATTAACCAAATAAACTAGATAATTAATTCCTCTCAACTCCTATTTTAATTAATTTATTTATTTTATTCCAGTCCAATAATAAATTAGACTTCCTGAATAAAATAAAATAAAATAAAATCCTCTTCAACTGAGACCAATTCCTCAATCCAAAAGTAGTTAGGACTTACGGGCTATTCCGAGGACCAAAAAGACACATCGCCTTGGTTGCTAAAATAACCAAAATACCCCTGCTATATAACTAGCTGTATTTTGCATTTTAAATATTTCCTAATATCACCATAAGGAAATATTGACCCCAAGGACAATGCTGCATTAGCAAAGTCTCCGACCTACAGGTGAAATGACTAAAATACCCCTCTACACATCGCCATACATTTAGAGAGGAAGAAGTGTACTAACACCCCTCTAAATGACATCTACCATCCTTAGGCTTCTAGTCCAATGATCCATGACTTTCTGGAGTGTTTCCGCTTTCCAAGGGAGCTACCCTAAAGCAAACATCCAAGTCATGTTTCCCAGGGCCCTGGACATTTTAGACCATTTGGACAACCACAAGGGGCGATATAGTGCAGAAACTATCTTGTATAAGTCTGCCTTAACTAACTAGTCACACATACCCAACATGCAAGTATATTGGCCCTACGATAGAACCTCAACTATCGCAAATCAAAGTATATGCTTCCAGCTTCGCCAAACCACCAACTCATACTCAAGTCGTAGAGTACTAGTCCACGCTGTAGCGGTAGTAGTCTAGGTTTCTACCATATAGTACTTTGAGAAACCACTACTACAGGTCCTGTTCTACGTATTCGAAATATGCTTAGTCATGAAGTGAGTGGACTACTCACTGGCTAAAGGTAAGTCATTCCCTATTTGGAATTCATAACATAATAACCTAAACATGATGAGATTCCCAGTCTCATCAATAGGTTAAGAACAAATGTTTATGTGTTAAATAACCCATGATCCATACCTTACTGTGAAAAATCACCATTCACATGAATCACTTATTTAAGCACAATGGGTCTATTCCAAACGAAAATTGTGCACAAACAAAAAAAAGTAAATTCACAAAAAATTCTGAAAATAAATTCTTTTATTAAAATATTTGATTTTACATCAGAAACCTAGTTTAAGAGGGCATACAATCCAACAATCTCCCACTTGCACTCTAAAATTTGGTAAGTCCATAGGTGCCCACCCCTATGGCGTCTAAGTGTCTCTTGAAGACTCTCTCAGCCAAAGGCTTGGTGAATGGGTCTGTTAGATTGTTTTCTGAGGCAATATGCTCCACCACGACTTCCCGTCTCTGGATAAAATCCCGGATCAGGTGGTACTTCCTCTCGATGTGTTTCTCCTTCTTGTAGTTCCGAGGTTCCTTAGATTGCGATACTGCTCTAGTGTTCACGCAATACATCACAATCGGCCTGTCCATATGTGATACGACTCCAAGTTCTAAAAGGAACTTCTGGAGCCAAACTGCTTCCTTGGACGCCTCCGAAGCAGCCACATATTCAGCTTCCATGGTTGAGTCAGCAATACAAGACTGCTTAATACTCCTCCATGAAATTGCTCTCCAGACAAGGTGAAAACATATCCACTAGTGGATTTTCTCTCATCCTTATCCGCCTGGAAGTCTGAGTCTGTGTATCCTGTAGGAACCAAATCATCAGCCCTGTAAACCAGCATATAATCTCTCGTTCCCTTAAGGTACTTGAGAATATGCTTTACAGCTTGCCAATGAACCTCCCCTGGGTTTGGCTGATATCTGGTAACTAAGCCCACGGCAAAGCAGATATCTGGCCTAGTACACAACATAGCGTACATGAGACTTCCCACAGCCGAAGCGTAGGGAATCCTACTCATTCTGTCCTTTTCTTCTTAAGACTTAGGACAGTCCTTCGAAGAAAATGACAACCCATGTCTGCAAGGGATTAGAGCTCCCTTACATGAGTCCATGCTGTACTTGGCCAACATCTTGTCAATGTATGTCGCTTGGGATAACCCTAACATTCTCTGCTTCCTATTTCTAAGAAGCCTAATCCTGAGAATGTAGCTGGCTTCTCCCAAGTCCTTCATACTGAATTGACTAGACATCCAAACCTTTGTAGATGACAATGTCCCTATATCATTTCCAATGAGTAGAATGTCATCCACATACAGGACAAGAAAAACCACGTTAATGCCTTCAAGTTTCCTGTACACGCATGGTTCATCTTCGTTTTGAATAAAACCATAAGACTTTACAGTCTCATCAAAACGAATGTTCCACACTCTCGATGCCTGCTTAAGTCCATTAATGGACTTCTTAAGCTTGCAAACCATGTGTTCCTGGCCTTCAGCAATGAAGCCTTTCGGTTGGGACATATAGATGTCTTCGCTAAGATGGCCATTTAAAAATGTCGTCTTGACATCCATTTACCATATCTCGTAGTCATAGTGACATGCGATGGCAAGGAGGATACGGATGGATTTAAGCATAGCTATCGGGGAAAAGGTTTCCTCATAGTCGATTCCCTCTTTCTGAGTATACCCTTTCGCCACAAGCCTAGCTTTGAAAGTTTCCACCTTCCCATCTGCTCCTCTCTTTCTCTTGTATACCCACTTGCACCCAATGGGTTTTATCCCCTCAGGTGAAGCTACAAGATGCCAACCCTGATTGAGGTACATAGACTCAATCTCGGCTTTCATTGCTTCATGCCACAGATTTGCATCAGCATGAGCAATAGCCTCCTCGTATCTAGTGGGGTCTTATTCCTGATAGTCGAAGACCAGCTCAAAGGCTTCTCCTGTCCATCTATCCGGAACCCTAGACACTCTCCCACTACGACGAGGCTCCATTTGCACAGGCTCTTGAGGCTGTGCCTCTTCTTGTTCCAGAATCGGGTCAGAAGAAGTTGATTCCGTAGATAACTTCTCCTGAAGTTCCAACCTCGTTGAACCTTTAGTGGAAGTACTTTGATCATCTTTCAAGTATCGAGTATTGGTACTGACTAGTACCTTATGCTCCTTAGAATGATAAAAGTAGCCTCCTTTTATCCCTTTTGGATACCCAACAAAATAGCATAATTCTGATCTTGGTTCCAACTTGTCCCCCTTGATCAGTACATAAGCTGGACAACCCCAAATCCTGAGATGATTCAGACTTGGCTTACACCCAGTCCATATCTCATAGGGAGTCCTAGGTACTGACTTGGAAGGCACCAAATTCAGAATATATGCCTCTGTCTCTAGGGCATATCCCCAAAAGGACACTGGAAGAGTAGCATGAGACATCATGCTTCGGACCATTTCCATCAACGTCCTGTTCCTTCTCTCAGCTATTCCGTTCTGCTGGGGTGTTCCCGGTGCAGAGAGCTAGGATACTATCCCATGATATACCATGTAGTCCTTGAATTCACCTAGGAAGTACTCTCCACCACGATCCGATCGTAAGGTTTTGATTAATTTACCTGTCCGACGCTCCACTTCAGCCTTAAACTCCTTGAACTTGTCAAAAGAGTCAGACTTGTGTCTCATCAGGTAAATGTAACCATACCTCGTACAATCATCCGTAAACGTGATGAAGTACTCAAAACCTCCCCTAGCTGGTGTAGATAATGGACCACACACATCAGTGTGAATAAGACTCAACACCTCCTTGGCTCTATCTGCCTTTGGTGTAAAAGACCTTTTGGTCATTTTTTCCATCAGGCAGGATTCACACTGAGGCCAACTTTCCAATCTCAATGAGCCCAAAGGCTCATCATGGATTAGCCTCTGAATCCTGGTTTAGTTGATATGACCCAACCTTAGATGCCAAAGGTATGAAACATTGATATTGGTCTTTCTCTTCCTAGTTAAAGGTTCAGACAGAACATTATTTGATTAGTTATTAACAGGGTTTAAAAAGAACAGATTACCATACATGTGCCCAGTACATAAAATTTCTCCATCTCTACTGATAGAAATACCAGAATGGAAAGATACAGAATATCCTTGATTAATAAGTTTTGCAACTGAAATCAAATTCTGACGAAAACCAGGTACATATAAAATATCCTTTAAAACCACTATCTTATTACAATAAAAAATGAGATCCAGCTCTCCCACTGCAAGGGCCCAGACTTGTGCTCCATTACCCACTCGAAGCCCATGTTCGCCCTTCTTGAGTCTTCTTATCTTCCTAAACCCCTGCAAGGAGTTACAGATATGATCAGTGGCTCCTAAATCAACAATCCAAGTGGAAGTTGATCCTACCATTGATATGGACTCTAGATAGTAAACATTACCTGTGGGGTTTTTCTTGGCCTAAAGATCTGGACACTCTTTTTTCCAGTATCCCTTCTTCCCACACTTGAAGCACTAGCCCTTTGGTTTGTCCTTGGGCTGGGTCTTGGGCTAGGCTACTGCATTTCCCTTCTTCCTCTTGAACTTTCTAGGTTTAGGCCCAGTTCTGGAGGAAGAAGCCTTAGCAATCATGGCCTTTGACTGCGGCTTCATGACCTTCTCCGCCATCTGGAGCTCTTTCATCAATTCAGTTAAACTCATGTTCAACTTGTTCATGTTATAGTTTAACTTAAACTGAGTGAAAGAGCCCGGTAGAGATTCGAGAACCATGTCCACTTGGCTCTCGGGGTCAATGACAGCCCCTAAGATTTCCGCCTCCTCGAAAGCAGCAATCATCTTGAGCATATGCTCTCGGACTGATGCTCCCTCAGCTATCTTAGTGTTCACAATAGTTCGAAGAGCCTCCTGCCTTGCGGGCAGGCTTTTGTCTGCGAACATAGTTGCCAATGATTGACTTATGTCAAATGCAGAAGCCATGTGCTCGTGTTTTGACTGGAGCACATTAGACATGGAAGCTAACATATAGCAATGTGCCATTTCGTCAGCTTTCTTCCACGCCTTCTCAGCCTCTCGCTCTTCAGCGGTGGAACCTTCCCCGATAATAGGGCAGGTCTCGTAAAGGACATACTTATACTCCTCAGCTGTGAGTATTATGTCCAGGTTCATTTTCCAGTCCACATAGTTTAGACGGACCCGATAACTTATTCTCCCTGAGAATAACGGCCAATGGACTAAAAGAACCTCCCACCATTTCTGAAAATCGAAAATAAAAGAAAGAATTTAGTTTATGAAAACAAAATAAAATTTGTGCACTGAAAATAATTTGGCTCTTAGGAAAACTGACATAGCTTCTTGGGAAGATTAACAGTTTCCTAAGCTAAGTGTATTAACCACCACAAATTAATTTCCCTTCTAGGTAATGGTCTAGAGAATAACTCCATCGTGGGAAGGCCATTTCCTCTCATTTCCTATGGACATACCTCGCACTATAACCTCCAACATGGGTTGGCCGATCATAGTACGTGCCCCGGGTTATTAATTACATCCTTCCATTAGATCTAGATCCTTGGGGTATCCCCATCCTATACGGGTTCACTCCCAGGGTGACGTGAGGGGCCGTTGGAACCCCTCTCCCACTTAGTCTTTTAAAAAAAAAAGGTTTTCTGGAGAATAACCTTTTGAAATTTCCATTAAGTTTTTCCTTAACTTAAAAATAAAATATCTAAGTCAATGCTTATATCCTTTGAGAGATTTTCTCCAAGGACTAATTTTATTTAAGTTAAAACTTAATGATTTAAAAAATTTTCCAATTAAAACTTTCTAGAGACTTTGGTCTCAAGTTAATTTGACAAAATCATTTTTCTAACCCAAAATAAAACAAAATGCTCTCCATTTTAATTTACAAAAATATCTAAATCCAATATATTTTCTATGTCAAGGATTAAATCCTTTGAGAAAATATTCAATGATTAATTTTTGTACCAATTAAAATAATCATTTAATTTTTGAAGAAAAATATTTTTCTTGTCAAAAATATTCCCAAAGACTTTGGTCTTTGAGAAAAAACATACATAGGTACATAAAAAAATAGCATGCTCAAAAACAGTAAACGTTTTCATGCTTTTCTATTTTATAAACCTAAGTGCCCAAATAATAGAATTAAACACATTAATTAATTAATTAATTATCTTGTTTAATCCTAAAATCCTTTACTAATATTTTTCATGCAAATATATTCCAAGAATATAAATATTGCAAAAATATTAACTTCGCTTGGTATGGGACCCAAAACAAAAAAGGAAAAAAAATTGCAGAAAAAACGCGGGCCCGCGACCGTTTCACCTCTGCTGTCGACCCGCGAAAATCCGTGCCTTTATCCGGTTTGCTGACCCGCGCTTCAATTGCAAATTTGCAATTGCAAATTTCATGCAATCGGCTCCAATTCTCCCAGCGGCTTGGCTCAACAACGGCCGGCTCTCCTCACAGAAACGCAGCGGCTCGGCTCGGCTCATGCAGCTTAGGAACAGTGTCATCTTCTTCGTTTTTTTCTTCTGTCCGCGCGAAAATTTGCAGAGGCTTTTCCCTTCACCTTTTGCTTATTTCTTTGACTTCTTTGGACATTTTTACTTACAAAAAACATTCAAAACAAAACCACAACTGCCTATACCCATTAAAATTGGGTTTACACGATTAACTAGCAAAGCCAAAAAAAAATTTACAGTGATGCCTATGCTTCAACGATGAAGCTCACAGAGATCCTATCCCATACCAAAACAGTGAAGGATCATAGGTATAATCATCTTCTCCATTTTTATTAACTACCATGCTCCCTATATTGATCAAAAACCAGTGGCTCTGATACCACATTGAGGGAACCGAAAAACAGAGAGCATGTGCAGTCACGGGAAAAAAAATTTAGAGAAAAATAAAACCAAGCCTTAGAGGCCACACGGAAGCGTGAAGATCATACATTTGCGCTCCTTAACCCTTCTAGGTTGAGTAGGAGCGGATTGAACAACTGGAATCGCCTTGCTTTGTCCACTTGAAGAAGCTTCCGGTTGAATACCCGCCAGCCTTCTACTTCGCCTTATTTGCATCAACGCTAAGCTTTCCAGCTGTCGGAATATTCCTCTGCCTAACCTCTAGTCGGTGAACACAACAGATAAGAAGAATGGTCTCAAATCTCCTTGGTTTTCTTGCTATTGGTTAGCAAAGTCCCAAGGAGAAAACCAGAAGATGGAGACGTGAGAGAGCAAAGAGAGAGGAGACGTGAGTCTTTCTTTTGCTTAGGAGGATTAGGGTTTTCTTTTCCCAAATACTTGTTTATTAGTTAGCCAAAAGTGAGTTTCTCATTATCTGATAAACATATCCCCGGGATTTCAAAACACACGGATGTTATCCTGAGAATAAGTTTTTGCCTAACCCTAAACTCTTCTTAACCGTATCTGGAAAAAACCCTAAGGTCCAAGCTATTGGACCAGAAAAATATTTATTATTTTTCTTGGACCTAAAAGGCCCAAAATAATAAACAATAATTATTTATTTCCTGGGCTTATATAAATAACCCAATAAATAATTACTGAGCCCAAATGAACCAAAATAATTAATCTTTAATTATTTATTTATTGGGCCTATATAAATAACCCAATAAATAATTAAACATTAATTATTTTCCCTAATTTAAGCCCAGGTTAATTTCTTAATTATTCATACTGGACCTAGGCCCTGAATAATTAATTAACCAAATAAACTAGATAATTAATTCCTCTCAACTCCTATTTTAATTTATTTATTTATTTATTTCAGTCCAATAATAAATTAGACTTCCTGATAAAATAAAATAAAATAAAATCCTCTTCAACTGAGACCAATTCCTCAATCCAAAAGTAGTTAGGACTTACGGGCTATTCCGAGGACCAAAAAGACACATCGCCTTGACTGCTAAAGTGACCAAAATACCCCTGCTATATAACTAGCTGTATTTTGCATTTTAAATATTTTCTAATATCACCATAAGGAAATATTGACCCCAAGGACAATGCTGCATTAGCAAAGTCTCCGACCTACAGGTAAAATGACTAAAATACCCCTCTACATATCGCCATACATTTAGAGAGGAAGAAGTGTACTAACACCCCTCTAAATGACATCTACCATCCTTAGGCTTCTAGTCCAATGATCCACGACTTCCTGGAGTGTTTCCGCTTTCCAAGGGAGCTACCCTAAAGCAAACATCCAAGTCATGTTTCCCAGGGCCCTGGACATTTTAGACCATTCAGACAACCACAAGGGGCGATATAGTGCAGAAACTATCTTGTGTAAGTCTGTCTTAACTAACTAGTCACACATACCCAACATGCAAGTATATTAGCCCTACGATAGAACCTCAACTATAGCAAATCAAAGTATATTCTTCCAGCTTCGTCAAACCACCAACTCATACTCAAGTCGTAGAGTACTAGTCCACGCTGTAGCGGTAGTAGTCTAGGTTTCTACCATATAGTACTTTGAGAAACCACTACTACAGATCATGTTCTACGTATTCGAAATACGCTTATTTCATGAAGTGAATGGACTACTCACTGGCTAAAGGTAAGCCATTCCCCATTTGGAATTCATAACATAATAACCTAAACTTGATGAGGTTCCCAGTCTCATCAATATGTTAAAAACAAATGTTTATGTGTTAAATAACCCGTGATCCATACATTATTGTGAAAAACCACCATTCGCATGGATCACTTATTTAAGCACAATGGGTCTGTTCCAAACGAAAATTGTGCACAAACGAAAAAAAAGTAAATTCACAAACAAATTCTGAAAATAAATTCTTTTATTAAAATATTTGATTTTACATCAGAAACCTAGTCTAAGAGGGCTTACAATCCAACATACTCAATGTACACTTCTTCTTCAATAAAGCCATTTAGGAAAGCATTTTTGATAACCATTTGATAGAGCATAAAATTTTTAAATGATGCAAAGGCAAGTAACATTCGAATAGATTCTAGTATAGCAACAGGAGCAAATGTTTCATCATAGTCAATGCATTTCTCTTGATTAAATCCTTGAGCTACTAATCTAGCTTTGTTTCTAATTACAGTCCCATTTTCATCAAGTTTATTTCTAAAAACCCATTTTGTTCTAATAACAGGATGATCATGCGGTCTAGGAACAAGTTTCCAAACCTGATTTCTTTCGAATTGATTCAACTCTTCTTGCATGGCGATAATCCAAAATTCATCATGTAATGCAATATCAATACTGTTAGGTTTAATATTTGAAAGAAGAGCAAAGTTGTCGATAAAATACCGTCGAGTTTTAACTCCTTGGTTTGGATCTCCAATGATTTGCTCCTTTGGACGGCCTGATTTGTATTTCCAATCTTTCGGCAATTGATGATTTGCAGAATCTTCAGTTTGATGTTTTTCTTGTTCATTCTGTAATTCTTCGATTTCCTCCTCTTTTGCATGAGTATCTAATGATTGAGCATTTACCTGATCTAACTTAACTTGATTTGAATTACCTACATCATCGTCATCTCTTTTTGAAGTATAAATGTTAGATTCATCAAATACAACATGCACAGATTCTTCCACACAAAGAGTTCTTTATTTTATACTCTATAAGCTTTCTTGTTGGAAGAATATCCAAGAAATATAACCTCATCGGACTTGCTATCAAAATTTTCAAGATTATCTCTTGTATTTAGAATAAAACATTTGCATCCAAAAACTTTAAAATAAGATATAGAAGGAGTTTTGTCAAATATAAGCTCAAAAGGAGTTTTTCTTAAAAATGGTCTTAACATAACTCGGTTTATTGTATAGCATGCTGTGTTAACAACTTCCGCCCAAAAGCATTTTGGAAGAACATTTTCACAAAGCATTGATCTAGCCATTTCTTGCAAGGTCCGATTTTTCCCTTCAATAACACCATTCTGTTGAGGAGTTTTAGTTGCTGAAAAATTATGAAAGACTCTATTTTCATGACAGAAGTGAGTAAAGTCGCTGTTACAAAATTCTTTTCTATTATCACTTCTAATAGAAATCAGTTTACATCCAATCAAGTTTTGGACGCGCTTAATTAGTTTTGAAAATTCAGTAAAGACTTCATCTTTTTGTCCAAGAAATAATGTCCAGGTGAATCTAGAAAAATCATCAACAATTACATATGCATATTTTTTACCTCCAAGACTAGCAGTTCTCATAGGTCCAAATAAATCCATATGAACTAATTCAAGAGGTTTTGAGGTAGAAATTATTTTCTTTGGTTTAAAAGAGGTTTTGATTTACTTTCTAAATTGACATGCATCACAGATTTTGTGTTTATCAAATTTTATTTTTGGAAGCCCCCAAACAAGTTCTTTTGAGGACAGTTTGTTTAACAAATCAAAGGATACATGACATAATCTTCTATGCCAAAGATAACCATTATTGTCATGAACGGATAGGCACCTAACTCCATTAGCTACAAGGTCATTAAGATAAAACACATATACATTTCCCACGCGTTTGGCAGTAAAGATGGTTTCAAGATTTTCACTGTCAAGTATAGAGCAAGAATCTTTTTCAAAAATAACTTTGCAACCATTGCCACAAAGTTGGCTAATGTTGAGCATATTATATTTTAGATCATCAATAAGTAAGACTTACTTTATAAATGTTAAGGAACCTTTACCATTGTTACCAATGTCGAGAATCTTTCATTTCTTCTTATCTCTAAATGTAACAAATCCTTCATTTGTTATCTGAATATCTTCTAACAATGATGCATTTCCAGTCATATGTCTTGAACAACCGCTATCCAAGAACCACTTGGTAAAGCTTAAGGACCGTACCTATATATGAGAAGAAGAGATGATTTTTTGTACCCACACTTTCTTGGGTCCATAAAGGTTAGTAACATTTTCTTTGATTTTCCAGAAAGTAGCTCCACCGGATTCCACTTTTCTTTTAACAAGACATCTTGAAACTATATGTCCAGGTTTCCAACAATACGTGCATGCCTTGTATGTGCTGTGAGAAGAAGTAGGTTTAGCATGCTGAAACTTGTTCTTTTTGTAATTATTCTTATGTTCATATCCTAAGTTACTCTGATTTTCCGCTAAGCCAAATCAGGGCATGCAAGTTTTGTCTTTATCCTCATGTTTGTATTCTAAGCCACTTTGATTTCCAGCATAAACAAATCTGGGCATGCAAGTTTTGTCATTATCCTCATGGTTATATCCTAATCCACTTCGATTACCAAAATGATGTTGAGTTCTGAGAAGTTTTTCCAGATTGCTTTTGCCATTTGTAAATTTTTCAATGCAATTGGTAAGATCATTTACTCTAATTTTCATATCATTGAAGGTGCTAACCACGCATTCAAGAATTCGAATTTTATCACACAAGTTTCTATTTTCCAGAGATGCATGATGCAATGCTGTCATGATCACATCTTTTTCAATTGTAGCGCATGTATGTGTTTCAAGAGGCATTTCGTAGTCATTCAACAAAGCTTCATTTTCTTTCATCAGACAATTTACCTTTAATTTTAAATCTTTATTTTTTCTGGACAGTTTTTTTAATTCACAAAACATATCACATAACATCTTATTAGGATCGACATGCTTTTCAATCATAGATATGTGTGAATTTAACATGCATTCTGATGTTGAAAAGTTTATCTCATTTTCCACAGCCATGAAGCAAATATTGACAGTTTCTTCCTCAGATTCTTCATCTCCAGATTCTTCATTTAAGTCCCAAGCTCCTATCAATCCTTTACCTTTCTTGACCTTCAGGTCTTTCCTCTTCTTAGACACTTTTCCTTCCTTTCCTTTTACACCGGACAGTCTGCAATGAAGTGATCCGTACTTTTACATTCAAAGCATTGAGGTTTGAAGCTTTGTCCTTTCTTTCTTATAAGCTTCCTTCCTCGTTTGTAGTTTCCCTTAAACATCCTTCTGAATTTCTTTACTATCATTGCTAAGTCATCACTGTCCATTTCCATGCCTTCACTGCTTTCCGAAGAGCTTGTTTCTCCATCTTCACTTTCAGCTTTTAGAACAATCCCTTTTCTGCCTTTATCATGATCATCAGATTCATGAAACCTTTTAAGCTTCATTTCATGAGTTAAAAGAGATTCGATTAACTCTTCAATAGGTAAGGATTTTAAATCCTTGGATTCTTCTACAACAAGAGTTTTAGGCTGCTAGCTTTTTGGTAAAGCATCAAGAATTTTTCAATTTTGTTCCCAAAGGGAATAAACCTTTCCGTAAGCTTTCAGACCATTTGAGATATTGGTAAATCTTGTGAACATGTCAGTGATGCTTTCATTTGGCTTCATAGTAAATAATTCATAATCATGAATAAGAAGCCCTAGTTTTGATTCTTTGACTTGATTAGTTCCCTCATGGGTGACTTCTAGCAATCTCCACATATCATGAGCTGAATCACAACCACTAACACAGTTGTATTCAGTCGCATCTAGAGCACAACATAAAATGTTCATAGCTTGAAAGTTTAGAGTCATTTTTGCATTGTCTTCCACACTATACTCATCATTCTGTTTAGGTATTTTTATGCCATCAATCATCTTTGATGGAATAAAAGGACCATTCTCTATTAAACTCCATAACTCGAAGTTAATAGAACACACATAAATCTTTATTCTATTTTTCCAGAAAATATAGTTGTTTCCATTAAACAAAGATAGACGATTTGTTGAAGACCCTTCAACATATGGAAGAGAAGATGAACTTGCCATTAAGATCTTTTCTACAATTCTATTAAACCAAGAATATGTAGACCTGGCTCTGATACCAAATGAAAAACCTTATAGGGGGTGAATAAGGTTTTTGGCAAGCAAAAATAACTTTTTCCGATTGTCTAAAATGCTGAACAATGATGATAACCAAGATACTTGGATTGACTTTATAGATGCATAGAAAGCTATCCAAGTACTCGTAGATGTATATTCAGATTTAGACAGTGAAAGATCATAAAAACAAAATGCATGAACCACTGAAATAAAATGAGACAAGAGAAGTATAATGGTTCGATCAACAATGATCTACGTCCACTACCTTAAGCCTCACACTTAAGGATTTTCAACCCTATTTCATTAACATCACTTAATGAAACAACCACATACAAGAAAAAATCACCACACTAGGTTTTACACAACCTCTCAAACACATCAAGGCTCACCCCTATGGGTTTTACACCACAACCTTGCACTCACAAATAGAGAATATGAAAATTAATAGAATAGAGATAAGCTCACTTACTTGAGCAAATATTCTCTCGGATACAAGTCACAAAATACTTTTATCTTTAATGCACAATTAACTCACTTTGAAGCTTAAGATAAAAGGAGATTTTTGAAAATATTGAGTAATAGTGTTTCTAAGATGAATGTTTCAAAAATCTTACTTGTAATCTTGCTTTAAGGGCTATTTATAGAGCTAAAAAGTGGAGTGCCAATGATCATAAAAAAACGGCTATAAATTTTTCTGTTTAAACTCATCCGAGTTTTGGACTCGGGTTTTGGACGAAGATGCATCCAAAAGTTAAGTCCAAAATGGCACACCCGTGACAAACAATTTTCAACCCGTTTTACAGGATTTTGGATGAACTTTTTGGATTCAAACTTTACCATCCAAATTCTACGAATTTTAAAAACTTTGAAAATCATCTCATTTTAAGCTTCAAGGTAAAGTTAAATGAATCAAAAGATAAGAGGACATAGGAAATAATAAATATACCTTAATGAATACTTCCCAGTCTAGTATTCTTCATAAAAAGTCTTCTTGATGTATAACTCCTTATACTTGATTTTTCATTTGATCTTCCATTCTTGAAATCAGTGATGAAGAAGTTGCCAACATTTCTTATCTGAAGACTTTAGAAGAATAAAGGTCAATCATGTCCTATCACAATAAATTGACATGTTAGTCTATATCTATGTTTGTCATAAATCAAAACATAAAAGAACGCCCTCAGGGCTAACAGTTAATTTATGAACAATTTTTACAATTGTAAAATCTTATATATATACCTAGATTTATAAAATCATGAAATGCAGAGACTTACCTTAAGTCCAAGCGAGATAAAGCAACATTCAACTTAAGTTCTTGGTAGCACATAAATAAATATATATTAATTTCCTATAATAACTTCAATCTTAAGATAATTTCCTCCAAGATAATCATGATCTTAAGTGATTCTAAACTCATTGTTTAACTCTCACCATTTCTCAATATCAAACAACACATAATCTTTAGATATCAGACTTAAATAATATAAAAGTAGGACATAAATACTTCCAGAAAATTTGTAATATCACACTATACTAGCACATTAACTAGTTATCAAAACAGTATAATTATCATACCAAAGCTTAATTCAATAGCATTAACATATAATCATCAAAAATACTAAACTAATCATCATATAATATTCCTATATCAATATTATAATAAATCAAATTGATATAATGAAGTCTTTATTGCTAAATCATAAATTTTCTATTGCATTATCAAAACGGTGATTTAGTGTAAATAGGGCAAATCATAGTATAATTTTGGGTAATCAATTCACTATGAAAATCATTCAAAATCCAATAAAATTTTTCAGATTATAACTTCAATATATAGGAAAGATACTGTAAAATTTTCATCAAAAGCTCATGTATCTAAATATGTTATTTTGATGCTCAAAATATGTATCGCTACAGTAGTTCTAAAATTTTAGTTTGGCAGCAATTTTGTAAAAAATATTGAGAACAATTTTCATGGTCAAATCAAGTGATTCTAGTTTATATCTACTCTTGATATAAAGTGACTTTAAAAAAAAATTAGGTCAAGACTCAAAGGGAAATAGGTACAATCGGAGGTCCAAAGTTGTAGCAAATTTGGATTTCATCAAATAGAAAATAGAGCTCTTCAAAAATTCATATAAAATTACCCAAACATGCAAATCAAGTGATTCAAATAGTAAAATACTCCCAAACAGAAAAATCATATAGAAATAAATTATATTAAAAATTTTTATACTGAGGTCACAACCTCACTGATTCAGCACACCTTGTGCAATATCTTCCTTCCCAACCAGTTTTTCACCATCAAATCTCCTTCACCATACCACAAATCACCAAAATCAATCACATAACTTTAAACACTGGATGTTATCTATAATTTCTCAGCAGTTCTTCCATATCAAAATCACCAAAATTGATTTTTCTCAAGAACACAAAAATCTGTCCAATAAAGACTAGTTTTTCAAAACATGAATTTTAAAGATAAATAGGCCAAAACCTCTTACCTTCTTGAAGAATACTCTTGATTAGCTTGATTTATAGCTTTAAAGTCTTTACTTTAATAATTAAGCAAGAATTCTTGACTTTGTTCAAAGAAAATCAAAGAATACAAGGGGAGATGAGTGGTTGGGAGAGAATAGAGAGCAAAATAAAAAATTTCTAAGGGAAAAAGGGCTTGGACAAAACAAATGGGGAGTTTAGGTTTAGGAAATTTCATTTTAAGTGATACATTAAGGGTCTAGATTGATTATTTTGCATAAGAAATAATTTTAGAAGGCTAGGATTCAAAATAATTGGAGGTTGGCGATTAAAACAATTTGAGCCAAGATTAAAGAAGAGTGGTGGCACATATAAAGGGCATAAGAGGAAATTTACATATTTTGGGCACACTAGAGTTTAATGAAACAAAATTAAATTAATAAAAATTAGTCTTGTGCAGAAATAATGAGTTTAAGTTTAAAAGGTTCACACATAGGTCAAAAGGTTTAAGGAGAAGTCAAAAAGTTCAAAGAGTTCAAAGTATTGGTCAACCAAGAGTCAAAATTAATTAAAGTAAAAAATTAAAATAGTTAAAATATTGAAAGAGGGCTTTTATTTGAATAAAATCAACATTGGGTCCTTTAAATAATTGATTTTTTACATTTACCCTAAAATTATTTCTTTTCACTTAATATATGCATAGATTACCTTTTAATAATATAAAATTAATCACTAAAAAACATTACAATATATTTATTAAAGCGCACACAAATTTCCTATATAAATATCTCATCTATAAATAATTAGCATAAAAAGTAGTCATGTAATCAAATAGATTCCCATAAAAATATGCAAATATACTCCTATGTTATATTCACATCATGAAATGCCATTTACTTATCTATTTATGCGTAAATATGAGGGAAGTTGCAAGAACCATATAGAAAATAGTAAGAGTTATGTTGAATGCTAAAAAGATATCACATAACTAGTGGGCAGAAGCTATGAATACTGCTACTCACATCGTTAATAGAACATACCTTAGACCATACACTAATAAGATAGGTAATAAAATTTGAAATGGTTGAAAACCTTAATGAAACTACTTTCCTGTTTTTAGAAGTAAATGTGGCATTTTGGAGGATAGAGAGCAACTAAAAAAGTTTGATGAATGAAGTGATGAAGGAATTTGTCTTGGATATGCTGTTAATAGCTAACATTTTTTGTTCAACAAAAGAAGCCATGTAGTCATGGAATTTATTAATGTCAGTGTTGAAGATATTTTATTAGAAAAACAAAATGATTTCATCCCATTGAATGATGAAAAAGAGCCCATAAAAATTGATGATGAGTTGGAAATGACAGAAGAAGTTAACACTAGTGAGAAAGCTAATTCTGACAAAGAATTCCATCTTCGAGAGTAAAGAAATATCATCCTTCAAATATGATTATTGGGAGAGTTGATGAGCCCAAAAAGACCAAGAAAAAACCAAAAGTTGAGATTCGAAAGATTATAGATAATAGAGTTGAGTTGTTTTTTGCTCAAAGAATGTATGATAAAATGATGCAAGATAGGAGAATCTAAACAAGTAAACCCCACTGATCAATTAGTTAAAAAAAACAGACTATTCTGTTAATATAACTGGAGAGGAGGAAAGTATGATATAAAACAAAGGCAAGAATGAAGGAACTATGACAATGGCAGAAACCTCCTAAAATAAGTGAGATGTTGATAGAAATAGAGGATGTGAAAGTTTTGGAAGAAAAGTCTACACTAAGCAAGAGAAAGACTAGAACATTAGACAAAGGCAAAGCCAAGCAAGTAGTAGTGAAGCACTCTAAACGATAGACCATGGCATCTGAAGTCCATATGTTCTATGACAATGCCAAATTGGAGTAGTATAAACTACTTCTTAACAAAAGAATGATAGTAGAAAGGAAAGTTTATGTCACTAAGTTTAAGGGATTTGGACTAGAAAAAACTCTTAAGAAAATAGGGTTACTTGACTTTGTAGACTTCATTGAGTGTTATAACAAAAAAAGTGTTTGAGGATTATAATCTAATTCGAATATTACAATCACGTAGAAGGCTAGTCCTTACTACCAGTCTGTGTTTGTTTGAGGTGTTCTTACTGCATCTAGTCTTGAGATGAGTGCAAAAACATTTTCCATTCCTTATAGTAATACCATTTCTAGCTTGGGTGAAAAAGTTGATATGACTGTTGTCTACACAATTTTGATAGATAAGTAAATCTCTTCGTGGCCTACAAAAGGATATCTCAAATCCTCCAGTCTTACAAGATTTTATTTTATCTTATATAATTTTATTTTTTGTACAACTAGTTGTCGAATAACAATGTTTCTATTGTACTCAAGGACATGGTTATCTTACTATTCAGGATACAGAGGAAGGCCTACAATTTAATCTTGGTGATTTGATTTTCAATTACATTGTTCACCATGCTGAGATTACATCTCATAATACCTCCTTACTACCCTATGACAGGGCTAAATTTATCTACATTTCTAGGTCATTTGTGTTATAATTGTGTTGAATTCATGTTTACATAACTACTAGTTCCCACCATTTTATCTTCTTTTGTGTAGAATTTATGGAATGAAAGGTACTAAGAAAGAAGGTAAAAACAAAGCAAAAATAGGAGAAACACAGAGACTAGGCAGCATCGCTTGATGCCACTCAAGCAAGGTCGCTTATTCTCTAGAAAATCACTTGCCATGAAACAGACTCTAAACCGTGCCACCTGGTCACTGGAAAGAAGGAAATTGCTTCTAAGTAGGGCCGCTTGGTGCCTATTCAACATGGCTACTTGGTACATGGAATCCTTATTAGAATTGGTCTCTTGCATGCTTTTTTATAAGGTTAAAACGTATAAATAAGAGAGAAAACAAACCATAAAAAGTTTCTACAGTAGATAGAGGCTTCAGACCCAAAAGCGGTTGGCTTAGAAGGAGAACCAACATAAGAGAGAATATCTTGGAGAAGAAAGGAGCATCGCTCAAAGAAAAATCACAGTAGAGGAAGAACCAAAACTTGTCTATGAGTTTCCTTCTTTCCCTTTTCTGAATTATTACTTAATGATGTTGTCTCAATTATTTTAATTGTATTTGGAGGATTAAACCTTAAACTATGATCTTGTATTCTTTGATTAATTTAATCCTAATTTCTAATATTTGATTGCTTGGGTATATTGTATTAAATTGATTGATTTATGTTTGCTTTCTTCTAATAGAGTCGAGAGATGATGTTAAGGATTGAGTTTCGAATTAATTAATTTAATATTTGTTATCCTTTTATTAACTTGAGCAAGAGAGAGGTTGAGGGAAAGAATTGATAATATTTGATATTTCGATGTCATCTAGAGATAGAGGTATTGGTTTCTTCTGAGTTCATATTTGGTAATTGATAGTTTGTGATATCGCCTAGAGATAGGGGTATTACTTTTCCCATATTCGAATTAGGGTTTATTAATTTTAATGTTCCTTAGATTTAATGGGTGAGGTAGAGATACTAATTGATTAGGCTAAGGATAGGAGATCGTAGCTGGAGAAAGAATAGATTTCATATGAATAAACTTTACCGGTACTAGATTGGTGGTTCAATTGCCTTGAGTTTTAGTTCATTATTTGTCTAGTTTTGGGGAAATTCTACATAAATACATATCTTTAACTCTTTTTCTTATTCCTTGATATTCTCGTAGCCAATCTTCTAGGGGTTATGTTTGTTCTCTATACCTATCATTGTAATAATGTTATCTTGTATAATTCGTTAGTTAGATAATGAGGACTAATGACACTTACCCCATCCCTTAGGTACTTCGATACATGTCATTAGCACTCCATACTACATTATAGGTGCACTTTCCTAAATATGTATTGTGTGAGTAATTCTGGCATTTTATTATTTAAAATTTGTTAAGCATGACACTCTTTTCATATCGCACAAAATACCCATCAAGCTTTTAGCTCCATAGCCGTGGACATGTTGTAATATTAGGAAAGTTTGAATCCTATCAATTTTGTCATTTTTCCTTGTACATAATTCCACTATGTATATCTACATGCTTTGTGAATATTTCATATTTTTATCATTTTATGTTGTTCCTTTGTTTGTATTATCTATATGTTGATTTGTAAAAACAATTGTAATTTTTAAATTTTCCATATTTGTATTATAATACTTCATGTATATATCTATATTAGCACTAGTGTATGTTGTTGTTGTATGTTGTACTTGTGAATATTTTTACTGTTTGTATTCTTTGCAGTATATTTCCATTTTTTTATCAGCATATGTTTTTGGTGTGGTTCTATTCTTTGTTTGTATTCCTTGTTAGCTTATGTTTGCATTTTTGTTTTTTTTTTAGTTTAGTTTATGTTCTGTTTGTTGTTTGTATCACTTATTAGTTTCTCAGTTTATTGTTATTGTTGTTTGTTTTTGTACTTTTTGTATATTTATATATTTTTGTTGTATGTATTTTTATTTTTATTTTTTTTGTTTTTCCTTTGAGTTTTTTTTTTTTATTTGAGTAACTAATAATTTGATGATTGTTGTTGTTGTATCTTCATTTTAATATTAAAAAATCGCAAGTATAGAAGCCAAGTGGCGCCATCTAACTTCTTTTGAGTAGTGCCACTTTATTGCTGCAAATAGAAAAGGACCATAGTGTTCTAGATTTCTGGGGCTATATTTGTTCTTTGCAAAATTTTCTTTGTTTCTTTAGTTTTTTTTTTAGCTATATGTTTATTTAGTTTGTCTTTGTTAATAGTTTGTTTTTGTTTGTCCAATCCTTTTAAATCGTGTCTTCTTTACATGATGAATTTGGAAGCTTTTCCAGTTGTAGCACTCTTACTTCTAGTGTCAAAGAATTGGAGAGTTTTGTTTTTTACTTCACTACTATCTTTTCAGTTCTCTTTGTTGTGCTTAAATATAATTATTTTATCCTTTGAGGACTATGCACATTTTATATAACACCCTTACTAAAAGTAACAGTGGAAGCATACCAAATTGGGTGTTGCCCCGTCCAGTTACCCAAACAAAGGGTCTTTATAACGAAAAAACAAAAGTGTATGCACGGTCCAGACTCATACATGCAATCTCTATATTACATCAGTAATAAAGTACATAATCAAAACAGAAATTGTTCGGACTTAGGCTGCAGTCACTATGGTATCATCCCTTTATCCATAGGTCTGTTCAATTCCAAATCCTACAAAAGAGTAAGATAAAAGACATGTGTGAGTAAAAAATCACCCAGTGAGTTCTGTGTGTGCTAATGCTTTATTAAAGAAATAGAGTACATAAAACCTTTATGGGAAAGCATTTCATTTTTCTACTGAAAATAATTATAAAACTCTCTAAAGAAGAGTTTATTCAGAACTCATTCATTTTTGAAAAAATGTGTTTCAATTTCAAATCATTGCCCCAATTTCTAAATCACAGGTGCTTTTCCAACTAAAGGTCGGCATGTATGCAAAACTTACAAGGCTTTTCCTTCGGCACCACGTCTCATTATGCTTAGATCGCAACCTACAGCACTTAACCATACATCGCTAGAAAGGTAAGTATACCGCATTGTACTATTGAGAATAAATAACAAGTATACCGCATCACACTAAATATTTTACTTGCCACTATAAGGTAGGGGTCCCAATCCTAACGTCAATCACCATCAAGGTAGCAAGGAGTCAGATGCTACTGAGTGTCCCTGCCTGACATTCAGCGAATGACTCATAAATAACATGCCCACAGGCATAAGGCAATTGTCGGTGCTAAACGGCTAGTCAAGACGACTCATCTCAATGTCCTGTCACCCAATTTGGAGTAAAATAAACTTCAGAACTAGCTAAGTTACTTATGGTCATCTATCTCTAACATGAGCTAGTACAAAAATCAAAGTCCTTGCTGAGTGCTCAACGTTACCAATACCAATCCCCACTGACTAATCAGGCCAAAGGGTTATTTGTTCCTACAGGATTTTCAAAACAAACATTTTTGGAACAAAATATCATTTTTCAGAAATTGATCCCACTAACACGCAAGTCAGATAATTATTTCCATAGGCTTCATAAGCCAATCAGTTCATTCTATAAGCACATCAGGCCAATAAGTAATTTTCGAGATCAAAATGTTATTTTTCAAAAGTCAATCTTATATCGAGAGATTATTTTCCAAAACTATGTCGAAACAGAATAAAGAGTTCTTTTCATACATTAAAACAAGTTTATAAGAGTATTTGGGTCATTTTACCTGTACCCGATCACAAAGTCATTTCTAAGGATATTCTGGTCATTTTACCCATACCCGATTCTAAAAGACTTCCCGAGGGTATTCAGGTCATTTCACTTTTACCCGATTTGAAAAATGCTCACAAAATTTTCAATAAGGATATTCCGGTCATATTTTTAATACGCGATTCCAAAGGTTTCCATAAAACATTCCAATAAGGACATTTGGATCATTTTCTAAATACCCAATTTTCAAAAGAACTTATTTCAAGAAATCTAATACTCTAATCCAAAAAGAGGATTAAATTCAAAGTTTCCAATCATATTTCCATAAAATATTCCAATAAGGGCATTCTAGTCAATTTGTGAATACCCGATTCCAAAAATTACTATTTTCAAAAATCCCAAGTGTTTAATCCTAAAAAAGGACTAAATTCACAAAATTCATGTTTTAATCATCTGTTAAGATTTTCAAGCCAATTATGATATTCATTTGAGCCCAAAATGGCATAAAATAAGTTTTGCTCAGACAAACTTTAAATGTATTCAGGGAATCCCAAAACGGTATAAAACATAGCATTTCATGGAAAAATAAAGCTTCAAAAAAGTTTTAGAAATCAAAGGGACTCACAATGTGTTCTAAATAAGCTTTTACTGTTTACGTGCTGTTCGACTACCTTTTTCTCCATTTCCAATGTGTCATTCGACAAACTTACATTAAACATCGTTTTTATGCTTAGTTGGGTTCGGTCGAAAAGTAGTCGATGGTTAGCCGACGTTTAGTCGTCGTTCAAGAAAACACACAACGGTTGTTTGCGTCGTTTTTCCGTCATTTGTTCAATTCTCCCATTTTTCTTTTTCCAATATCTTTCCTCTTTTCATGAACAAGGAATTATGTTCATGTTTCCTATTCATTTCATCTCAAAATCACACAATTAATCATTCTTAAGTTCATTCATTTTTCAACCAATTTTCTAGAATTTCACTGCTTGACACTCGATTTTGTTTTGCACATAACTTTCAATCTACAACTCCGATTTAGCTCTATAATATATCAAAGTGACCATAAGACTCTTATAAGACCTTTCCTGAGATCTGGTTTCTGTTACACAGTACAGAGACAAAAACGACTACAATAGTTTGCCTAATCTCAACCATTCATGTCATCATTTGATTTCCTTTAATCTTTAACACCTTGAAAACATTAAATTCATTCAATTTTCCCTTCAAACCATCTTTGATCCTTCAATTTTCAGATTCCAACAACTCATGAAAGTTATGTTTATTCAAGACAACTTCACTTCTTTTATTCAAAAGCTAGCATAATTAATCATTCTAACCAATTAGTTTTAATTTTCATTCTACTTTGATCCTTATTCCATCAACCAAGATCAACCCTTCGAACTACCATGAAAACCCATTCCTTCATCATACAAAACATTATCCATAAATCATCTAGGCAGCCGACACACATAATTACACAAAAAAATTCACAAACAAAGTTTATAAACCCTAACTTTTGATCCAAAATTAAGACATGAAAATTATGTTTTCACATTAAAATTAACATAAAAATGATCACCATTTACCCAACAACAAATTTAATTCTAGCAAGGTGAGGTTTTACCTTATTTTTAGAGCTCTTTGGTGTGATTTTCTCCAAGAATCTCTCAAGAACACACACGCTACATCAAGAACACACACTAGCATCTTTTCTCTATCTTTTGCTAATTCCTTTGATTCTCTTTTTCTCTTGTTTTTCACTCCTTGTGGCTACCAAAATTATGTCTGTAAAATAGCCTTCCCAATGCCATATCTTATCAGAATTTTAGGTGGTTTTCATGTAGATGTGTTCCAATCACAATATTACATGCCATTTTCCTTAATTTTTCTCTCTTCTTCTTTCTTATGGCTGTCGATTTTTTTGGCAATTTTTCAGCCATTCCACCGCCATCTTCATGGAAAAATATTGGCCAAATAAATTGATCAAGGCATTAATTAAATAGCTCCACAAATGATGTGTTCCAATCACAATTAAACACATCATTCTTCTATTTATTTTATAATTCCTTAAATTCCATGAGTCTTGCATGAATTCTTCATACAATCTCTCATAAATTGACACATGTTCATGGATACCACTCACAAAATGCCACACGTCTAAATTTTTGACCGCATTTTCAATTTTTTTCAGAAATGACCAAAAATCGGGTCCGAAATAAAAAAAATATTTTATTTTTCCATTCAACTCCAAAAACTCTACTAAATCCATTTGTAATACTTAAATCCTTCAATTCCTTCTCAATTTGGTCAAATTTACAATTAAAATTACCGGCGCAGTTAAAATGACGAAAATGCCCCTAATAATCCTAATAACATAATTTGCACCATAACGTGTGTTTCATCGCACTGATCAATTTTCATTCTCAGTGTACCCTCATATTCTTATTTTATTAACAATAGTACCCTTCCGAAAATTTAGAGAACGGGTAGAACAAATCCAATAATTACATCCAAGTCCCGACAAAATGTTATTATATCAAAATATTCGTTTTATTACACCAACCATCTTTTGTTCTGGCCATTGATATAAATTCTCATCCTATTACAAATAGTAGCCAATCGAAGGTTAACATATTGGGTATCACATTTTAAGTATGGGGAAACGAAACTTCATAATACTTTTTTGAAATTTTCCTTGGGATATGATGGATATATAGCTTGCTAATCTCTTTTCTGTGTATAACTACTTTGGAAGTGTTGCTTTGTGTTTTTCATTCTTCTATCATCTTAGTCCCTTTGACTATGCTTACTTGTTTTTATTTTTGGCCATTGAGGACAATGTTTAGTTTAAGTATAGGGGAATTAATAAGAGGTGCAATACTTTGTCAATATTTTTGAAAGAATTTTGGATGTTTTGGGCTAGATTTTACAAAATTTTTCAAATTTAAGTTGATTTGTGTCATATATGGTAGAATTATTCTTTTTCCTTTAGCTTTTGAGAGGAATCCACCCAAGTATAAAGCAAAAAATAAAGAAAGGGGGTGGAGATTATAGCCACATTCTATAGTGCCAAGGAAAAATTCAAGTTATTAAGACTTTCAACAGAGGATTTGAGCAAAGCATGCCATCAAGCCAAGGAATATAAAGATTGTACAGAAATGGGTGTCAAAAGGAAGATTAAGAGACCTTCAAGAAGATAAATCAAGGATCAAGATCAAGAAATTTTTCAAACAATGAAGAATCAAAGAAGGGCCAAGAAGATTAATGCTTGAATAACAATTTGTGTGGAAAGCCAAATGAATGCAAGAAGAGATTACTCAAAATGCTGGGGTAGGAGAATAGAGTCTAATAGGTACCAAATCACCCAGGCAAACTAGCGCTGGCTTGTCTTTGGCATTCGTCAATTTTGAACATAATGAAGCGCACCGGCTTTGCTAGTTGAACCAGTGCCAGCCCCACTTCGAGTAATGCCCTAGTTTGTTGAATTTTCTTATTTTTGCATTGTTTTGTTTTCAATTAAATTCTCATGACTTTTTATTATGTAATGGGGTTATTTTAGACATTTTAAAGGCTTAAATGGTTGAGATTTTATCTCACTTTAATTAGATTTAGATGCCTATATATATGAGATTATAATATTTTTATTGCAGCTTTTGATATTGAGATTGAATCCAAAAAGACTCTTGAGAGAGATTTTGAGAAGTGATTTCTCTTGGGTACTTTCCATGATCATCAAAACCATTTTTAGGGCCTCATCAAGACCATTCTTAGGGCTTAGTCCTACCCTTTGAATCTAGTCTATAAACCTTTTAGGATAGATTAATTAGCTTGCTAAGTTGGATCTTAAATTCATGTTAATCTATGGTTCTTGTTAGAAGTCAAGATGGTTACCTAAGTCATTTCGTTAAGTGTTCTTGGTTTCTTTGTTGAACCAAGGGTTTTTTGTTATGATTTGGAAGACTTGATTCCTATTTCTAGTATTCTAGATTCTCTATTTGGTTCAAGGTCCTAATATTTGAATTAGATTTACTTATTTTTCTTTAAAATCTCTATTTTGGGTCTTTATTTGGATCTTGAAAATTTTCCTTTAAATAGCCATAAAATTCACCTAAAAATCAACCTCCAAGGAGCTCACACCAACTTTGGAATGTGTTTTTCATCTTATCTGGTTGAGATGGCCTTATTTAAACTTGTATGCTAAATTACATATGTCTAAATCTTGAGAATTTGAGTTAATCTTGTTTATGTGCTAGTAGATAATGTAAAGATTTATTCTTTGAGAATTGATATGAATGATGTGATGAAATATAAGTAGAAATTATTGATTGATTTTTGTTTATTGGTAACTTATATATTAGTCATAATTCTGAGTTTAAGTAAGTAGGACGAGTGGTGAAAAATGTGGGGGGGGAAATGGGGAGTGCAAGTGCCCAAAACTAGTTACATTACCTTGAGTGAAAAATAAAATAAAATAAAAAGCAAAACATAAAGGATATATATGCCCATTCAAATTACATTAATTTGAAAAACAAAAAAGAAAGACAATGTTTGAAAGTGCAAGAAACATGAAACTAAAAAAAAGAGAGAGTGTTTGTAAGAAAGGGAGAATACAAGAATGTGAGTAGAAAGAAATTGAGAGAAAAAAAAAATAAGAATGTCCCTAGTTTACTACTTGGGTTATAGTTGTTTAGAGCCATTAAATTTGAATTAGTTTTATAATCTTGCCTTATATAAATCACATCATTTGTGTTGTTGACTTAGAGGATGGAATGAGTCTTATTAAATAAGTATAAACTTGTTTAACTCTACTTTAATAGCCTTGGTTATGTCTAATTTAATATGTGAGTTCAAATGAGGTTACCTTGATTGAATGGGAGAAAAGACAGATTCTAAGATGAAAGGAATAATAATGTCTCCACAATATTAACTATATTTGTACATATAATAGATTTTTGTTGTTTTGTTTCTTTGAGTTCAAGTAAAATTTAATTGTTAGGTAACTGATAAGGGCTAAATTTATCTAAATTTTCTAAGTCATTTGTGTTGAATTCATGTTTGGACGACTACTAATTCCCACTCTTTTACCTTCTTTACTGCAGAATTCATGGAATGAAATATACCAAGAAAAAAAAGTAAAACAAAGTAAAAATAGGAGAAAACATAGACTAGGCGGCGTCCCTTGATGCTACTTAAGCAAGGCCACTTATTCTCTGGAAAACCAACCTCCCTGAAGATTCCATGTGGTGCTGCCTAGTTACTAAAGAAGAGGAAATTGCTGCAAAATAGGCCTACTTGGTGCCTACTGAGCAGGGTCACTTGGTACAAGGAATCCTTGTTAGAATTGGTTTCTTACATGATATTTAAAAGCTTAAAACCTATAAATAAGAGAGGAAAGAAACCCTAAATGGTGGCTAAGCTAGATGGAGGCTCTAGACCTAAAAGTTGTTGGCTTAGTGGAAGAATCAACACAAGAGAGAAAATCTTAGAGAAGAAATGAGCATTATTCGAGGAAGAATCGAAGTAGAGGAAGAACCTAAACTTGCCTATGAGTTTCCTTCTCTCCCTTTTCTGAATTTTTACTTTATGATATTGTTTCAATTGTTTTAATTGTATTTAGAGGTTTGAACCCTAAACTATTATCTTATATTAGATTATTCTTTTGATTAATTGAATCCCAATTTTTAGTATTTGATTGCTTGGGTATATTGTATTGAATTGATAGTTTATATTTGCTTTTTTCTAATGGTCTAGAGAAACGAAGTTAGGGGTTGAGCTCTAGATTCATTAGTTCAATATTTGTTATCTTTTGTTTTTAACTCTAGAAAGATGTTGAGGAAAAGAATTGGTAATCATTGAGATTTCAGTTATACCTAGAGATATGGGTATTGGTTTCTTTTGAGTTTACTTTTGATAATTGATGGGTTTGTGATATTGCCTAGAGATGGGAGTATTACTTCTTCCATGTTTGAATTAGGGTTTAGTTGGTAAGATAGAGATATCAATTGATTAGATTAAAGATGGGAAATCTATAACTTGAGAGGGAGTGTGGATTTCATATTAGTAAACCTTACCGATACTAGGTTGCTGGTTTAGTTACCTTAAGTTTAGTTCATTATTTGTTTGGTTTAGGGGATTCTACCTAAATACATATCTTTGACTCTTTCTCTTATTCCTTAATATTCGCATAGCTAGTCTTGTGGGGTTGTATTTGCTCTCTATGCCTGTCATTATAATGATGTTATCTTATATAATTTGTTGGATAGACAATAGGAAATGAGTGAGTAATAGTACTTACCCCATCCTTTAGGTACTTCGATACTTGCCATTAGCGTTCTATACTACATGATAGGTGTACTTGTCTAAATGTGTGTTGTGTAAGTAATTTTGGCATTTTATTATTTAAAACTTGTTGAGCATGACACTCTTTTCATATCACACAAAACACCCATCACCCTATCTTGTCTCATCATTAAATACCTTCAACCTTGTTCTAGTTATGTGGAAGTCAAAATAGAAAAGGTTATTCATGATTTGATATTTTTGCAGCCACCATAAAGAAACTAACTTGCCAGGTTCTATTACTCAATTGACAACTCCTACAAGAAAGTCTTCATGTATTGGCCAGGCCTCTTCTTCTCCTACATCTCTTGCTACTATTTTTCCTCTTCCAGCTGCTATTAATATACTTATGTTATTTACAACTTGCGCTGAGCAACTTACTTCATTATCTTCCTTTATTACATTGTTGCACACAAAACTTAATGCTGTCTTACAGAATCAAACACAGATTTTAGAGAATCAACTAACTTTGTATGATGTGCTGACCCATTCTAAAGAGGAGGCCTTGCTTGTCATACGTTTGCTCAAAAATGGGGAGTAAATACTTGCTACTTGTGTTGTCACACTTTTGTTATATTGATGGATTTGCCATTTCAATGGCTGGAACAATTTATCTAGATACCTTTTCATTTTATGGTTTGTAATAGTAAGTAGGAATAACTTACACTATTCCTAATACTGTGTCTAGATGTTTATTTCTGTTTCCTTGGAAGCATATTCTGCTGGATATTTTTACAGAAGCTTATGTTATATTGAAGACTCTAGTATGGTTTTACATCAAACAATGCCAAAGGGGGAGATTGTTAAAGTTGATGTTGATATTACTATTTAACAAGCTACCTCAACAAGTATCCTTGACATATTGACGATGACTTTTGGAGGCGACTTATTTTGGCAATGTTTGACATGGTAATATTTTAGATGGGTTAAGAAAAAAATTTAGCATATTTAGAATGAATTCTAGTGAAGATTTAATAAAAATTCTATTTGCAAAAATAGTGAAATCAAGTGGAATTAAACTGCAAAGATTTAGAAAAATTGGTAGATTTGTTTTAGCAGTCTCCTATTCAACAAAGAAACAACTACTTCTCTGTTTACAAGATATAAGCCTATCAAAAAAAGAGATAACTATACAAATCAAAAAGAGTATTCTTTAGAGAGTTGATCGAGTTATAGAGTAAGGATTCATACAAGAATATGGAGCAATTCTAAAGTATAATGAGGCTTCTTGTTGTTCATTGTTAAAGTATGCTATAGCGATTCAAGTAAACTAGTTCGACAATAATTATCTTTTTGGATGCCTTGAATCATTCTTTTTCAAAGCAAATACCTTTCTGGTAGGTAGATTTGTTAGAGTTAAATGAAATACAACTGTGCAATAGCAAAGACGGTTTAAGGGAGTTCAATCGAGATAGTCAGGTCTAGCAAATGTCTTTTGAAATTTTAACAAAAGAACACTGGCATAGTATTCTGATATAATCCACTATGAATTATTAGATGATTAAGATAGTGAATTCTTGTAACTTTTGTTTAAATTTTAGTGGATTAATTGACTAGCTTTTATTTTCAATTTATCAAAGTAATACAACTATACTAGAATATTTTAACAAAACCGTAGAAGATTAACAAATCAAACCACACAATTGCAATAGTAACTAGTAAGCAATATTGTTATCATATCACTATCATTCCCAGCTATGCAATTACTAGGTATTGTAAGGGCCAAGGCAAGAAGAAATACCTAAGTCTCATGTTCATGACAAAAAGATTGAAGGATGAAATTTTCTATGATTTTAAATATCACATTTGGAAGAAGCTAAACGGATGGGAGGAAATAAGGTTTTGATCAAGAAGAATCTAGATAGTAGTACAAAACATTGGAAGAAATGGGAAATTATATGTCAGCACAAAGATAAAGAAGGCATAAGATTACCTAATTTGGACAATTTTATTCTGGCTTTAAGCACAAAACAATATTGGAGGACAATACAACAACCATCCTCCATTACGAAAACTTTAGTTGAGGCCAACTATTTCCCTCTTAACAGCTATCTGATGGCTTCTCTTAGAGCTGGGCTATCTTTTTTATGGAGAAATATTTTAGAAGTCCGCAACTTACTAGAAGAGGGAATTTAATGTAGAACTAGCATAGTGATACGAGCATGGAAGCACCTTAATTTTTGCAAAACAAGTAACTTAGAGTTGGTCACACAACTCCCTACCAAATTCACACATAAATGAACTAAACGTAAATGTAAATAACCTAATGAAATTTAGTGAACTAGCCTACTTCAAAATACCTAAATACCATAATCTATCAAGAGATTAGAACAAAAAATATGAGATTTGAAGGCACCCAAAACTCAACCTATCAAGAATATTAAGTTCCAGCACCCAAGAATAAAAAAGAGATTTAGATTATCTCTTTTAAGTTTAGAAACATTGAATCAAATGTAGGACTAAGCCATTTGATTAGGTTTTGAAATAGGAATCGCCCTTTACACACTCTCTTCAAGAGACGATTTGGTTTCTCTACTAAAAACACTCAACTCTAAAATCTTAAAATAAAAGTCTTATAATGGCACATTTATAGCTAACTTAACCTAGCAAATGGGAGATTAAATCTCAGCCATTCAACCCTTAACTAAGCCTAAAATATTACTATTACAATATAAAAGTCGTGGGTATTGAAAATGTAACAAAACAAAGCTAAACAAAATAAATCAGTGAAACCGGGCGTTTAACCAAAGTAGGCCAGTGCTAGTTTTTGTAAGATAGCCGACACCAATTGTATGTTGTGCAAGTAACCAAATTTTTTGATGTTGAGCTAGCACCGGATTCAGGGGTATAACTGATGCCGGCTATGTCCTGTTCTTCAGACCGTCGGCCTTTTTTTTTTATCTTCAGCCTTCCCTTACATTCCTTTGGCCTTTCACATAAATTGTTGTTCAAGCATTGATCTTTTTGCCCCTTATTCAATCCTCTATTACTGCATAACTCTCTTAGTCCTTGGCTTGTAATCTTGAAATATACGTTAAAGCCTCTTGAATAAAAGTCTCACCTATAGAGTTATAAGTTGTAGCTTGAATCTCTATCCCCCATCTTTAGTGTAGCCTTCATGAATTAGATGATTCCTATCATATTCTCCTTCTTTGTGTAGATTCATCCTCGAATTAACACCTACATAAAAATTCAAATAAGAATTTTTGGGTGAAGGTAAAAATGTAGTCTTTTAAACCTTATCATGCTCTTTATATTTCCTTTCACCACCTATATTTTTCCTCTCATTTTTCCTCTACTTTTTTTCTCCTCTCAATTTTATCTCCATTCTCTTCTTTTATTTTCCACTTGTCTTCTTTTCTCTTAATCCTTTTTCCCTTCTTTTCTGCCTCTTTTACTTTTCCTTTTCCTTCAAAATATTTTAATCTTTCAAAGCCTCACTAGGGATAAGTGAACTTCCTTCCATCCTTCTTCAAAGTGTAAGTATTTTTCCTCCTCTTGTGGACTACATCTCTATCAAATATTTAAGGTCTTCCTAACAAAATATGTCCAATATCTATAGAATATACATCACACATCACTTCATCCTTGTACTCACCTATGTTAATTACAATCTTGGCTTGCTTATTCACTTTTACTTCACCACAATTGTTCAACCAATGGAGCTTGCAGGGACTAGGGTGTTTCAAAGTTTCCAACTCCAATTCCCTCACCAATATAGTACTAATCAAATTTTTACAACTTCTCCCATCAATAAGCACACTGTATGGTTTTTCCTTGATTACACACCTTAAAAAGAAAATATTTTCCCTTTGCATTTCATCTCCATCTTCACCTTCACAAGTATCCTCAACTCTCCTTGCTACTCCAATTAATGGACAAGTTAGCACATTCATCACCCCTCCTTTACTATCTACTTCAACCCCTCCAGTTCCTCTTTTCTTACACTTCTTGATTGATTAAATAGAGGATTGGCATAAATTGTTCGTTTGACATTTACTCTCCTTTGGGGTTGCTTCTCAACCTTTAATACTTGTTTCTCAACAAACACACGATTTTTTCTATAATTATGTGCCCCTATGGAATCTCCTATTTGTTAACTTGTTGGGATAACTAACTTAGGTGTGCCTATAGATGCAATTTTTACCCCTTTGCATCTTTTCCTTTCTCCATTATGGTTCATTAGGATAAGTATAAAAATAATAGCCTTTTCCCCAACAAATAGAACAACTGTGCTCCCTCTATTTTTGCATATACTTTCTCTTCTTGTGCATTCTATTCTTTGAATATTTTCCCAAACTACCCTTTGCTCTCTTTTAAGGTCCTCCTCCCACAAAAACTCCATCACTCTCATAATCTATACTCCCATATTTTCCCTTTAAATATCCTCATTCCTACCTCCACTATTGCTTTGCCCTTTATCACAATCATTCAACATTTCACAATCAACTTCATATCTCCAATCTTCCTCATCAAATCTATAGCATTTTCCTCTACTTGAACAAGGCATGTCATAAAAATCACTTCTTTCACTTTAAATACTCATAGGTAATGAACTTTGTGAACCAGATGAACTCTCATAAGCCATTTTTTTAAGAGAATTTTGAGTAAAAAACACACAAGAAAAGTTCTTCACTTTACTCCCTCACGTGTTTAGCACTCAATAATGTCACTTAATCCTCATGTTTACACTCTTTTTTTGCTTTTATAACAATGAGTTCCCCCTCTTGTCTTTTTTTTTAGTTCACTTAAGTGCTTCCCAACTCTTCCCATTCAAAGGATTAGGTTAATTTAATAGAGTCAACTAAACTCTAAGGAATAATAAAGAATGATGTTTAGAAGCAATTTATCAAGTACTTAGTAGGCATCAAGAAAAAAAATCAAGGAATCAAGGAGTTCTAAACAATCTAATGCTACCACAAACTCAAGAAACTTAATTCGACAATCAACAAAGGTTATGATTTCATAAGGATGGAAAATTTAAGAAACTAGTGGTGGGAGTTTAAATGCACAAATTCTTTCCAGGTTTAAGATAAATTTGTTGGATTTTGATCATAGAAAAATAGTTTATGCACAGGGAACATTAAAACGAAATCCATGCAACATTATCACTTATATGTAATTAAATGAGTCAAGAGAAGAAATAAAACTTGATTACATTGAAATAAAAGCTTTTAAAAATTTTTTTCTCACGCATGGAACTTTTCTATATACTTGTTCAAACACGAACCACTAAATTCTAAAAATAGAAATTTCTCTGATATTGATCCATACAAGGAATTGTATTTAAGGACCACCAAAATTTTTTGTTAGAAAAACTTAATGGCGACTAGGGGTTTTTTTTTTTTTTTGGAGAAGAAAAAAAAACAAAGCCTTTTATTTTTTAGGTTTTCAACGTGCGGTATTTTTCTAACCTTGCAAACATAGAACAATCCTCTATATGTATAGAAACCTTTTCCTCTGCCACATCACATGAAGAAAAGCCTTTTAATTTATGGTCTTGGGTCTCATAAATTGTAATTAGGCCCACAAGTTTTCTTTAATCACAATTTGACCCCCCACAATTATAACTATTTTTAATTTACCCATAAAATTATTCCTTCTGAAAAATTAATTCTAAAATATTATTAAATAAGATCTTGAGTACCAATTCCTTTATTGTATATGACCTATTAGGTTTTCTAGTTAATTGGTAGCTAATATGAATTAATTCTAACACAATAGAATTAATAATCCTTTTATAATTAGAACTAACTTATTAATTTTAATTAAGATTAAATTATTAATTTTCTAATCAATAAATTCATATTTAGTAAGTCATGACGGTATTGAGCAATGCATCATGGCCATTCAAAAGTCCCGAAAGTCAAGTACCTTGACGTGAACGTTTCAATAGCAAAGTGTCAGTGCAATAAACTCCTTTTATCATTCTATATCTCATTCAGTTTAAAGTATAGAATTAATGCCAACTCCCACTAGAATATAATATAATAGTATGAATTTATTAATATTTGATCCAAGAATCCATTACCCAACATATTTATCATTTGGACCTACTTCCAATGTATAGTTGCTTTGGCCAAGGACTTCTTAAGTAATGATTCCACACAAGTGGTTGTGAGGTTTACGTCCCTACTATTTGGAGTGATGAATCCTTTATTGACCCTCTCAACTACTTTCATTTACTTTATATTGTACCTAATATTCATCCTATAGGCGGTCCCTGATGAGATTCTAAAAATTAAAATCAAAGGACAACGCTCAATAAACAAAGTACTTTGGAGATCTCAAGTCTAAAGATACTTTCACTTTCTCTATAATAAAATTCTATCGCAGGTACTAAATAGTTATTTATGTAATTATCTCATGGTTAGATCATCTAATGTACTTGTTCATATAACAAGCATCAACATGTTAATTTTAAGTATTACAAAACTCACGGATGTGAGAACCATCACTTAATCTAATTAAGAAATATAACATGTGCTAGTCTTTGCGCATTAATGATTCCCTATCTCATTAATACTATGACTGGGGATAACTTAAGCATGCGTACTACATAGTATAATGGGAATCTTACATTATGATCTCTATCATAATTTTTTTTTAATACTATAATAGTCCTTGGGACTTTATCTACCAATTTCATACACATATACGCGAAATAATTAATTAAACTAAAAGATAAAAAATATTTTTTATTAATAAATGTACAAAATGCATTGTACAAATGATTGGCTCTAGAGCACAAGTCTAACAAAATTCAAAGAGAAACAAATCTTTTTAGTGGCTACTAGAAAGTTTACCTCATTAAGAATAATCTACTATGCTAGAACACAATGTAGTTCATGAATGAAAGCTTTAAATAGTCCTATATAAGCAATCATAAGTCATTGATGCAACATATCAAACACTTTAGATATAATCTCGTAGTTCAATTTTGAATAGAAAATTTCAGCTTGGTTTTGGCCATAAATCAATAGATTTTGACACCAAATGACTTCCCAAATATTAATATATCATATATGATCAAATTCACAACATACCTCTGGCACAAATTCAAGTTTTCAACCCATAAAAATGAAAGAAATTTAGTTACGGGATTCTTTACAACAACAACAAATGAAACTTTAGTCCCAAGTAACTTGAGATCGACTAATGAACTAATGCAAGACCACGTGTGGTCATCCACCCAACATGTAAGTTACGGGATTTCTTATGTGCAGGATTTTGTGTAGCCAATTAACTCAAAATACCTTTAAAATTTCAACAATTTTAAACCTCAAATAGCTACCTAATCATCAACCCAACATGTAAGTTAAATTTCACATCAAGTTTATGGGACAATATTGAGTTCTATGCATTCAAAAATAACCCCAAAATAAGTGAAAAAATTCAAAATAATTCAACAAGTTCTTGAAAATGTTTACACTTTTTTGCCCAAAGATAGTTGGTTGATTAGAATCAACACAATGCACACTCTGATACCATTTTGATATGAGCATGGAAGTATCTTGATTTTTAAAGAACAAGTAACCTGGAGTTGGCCAACCAACACCCTACCAAATTCACACACATAAAAGAACTAAATGCAAATGCAAATAACCCAATAAGATTTGGTAAACCTAACCTACTTCAAAACACCTAACTAATTTATCTAGAGATTAGAACAAAAAAGATGATATTTGAAGGCACCCAAAACTCAACCTATCAAGAATACTAGGAAAGTTCCAGCACCAAAGACTAGAAAAAGAGATTTAGATTATCCTTTTAAAATTTAGGGATATTGAATCAAAATGTGGGACTAAACTTTTTGATTTGGTCTGAAATAAGAGTCGCCCCTTATACATTTTCCTCTAGAAAGGATTTGGTTTCTTTACCAAAAACACTCAACTCTAAAATCTTAAAATGAAAATCCTATAATGCAATATTTATAGCCAATTTAACCTAGAAAATAGAAGATTAAATCTCATCTATTCCTAAAATATTACTTTTACAATATAGAAGTTTTGGGAATTAAAATGTAACAAAATAAAGCTAAACAAAATAAATTAGCAAAACAAGGCATTTGCTCGAAGTGGGCCAACGCCGATTTGTCTAGGGTAGCCGGCGCCAATTGTATACTGTGCAAGTAACCAATTTTTCTCGTGTTAAGCCAGCACCAAATTCATGGGTATAGCCGGTGCTAGCTGTGTCCTGTTCTTCAAACAATTGGCCTTTTCCCTTGTCTTTAGCATTCCCTTGCATTCCATTAGCTTTCCACATAAATTGTTATTCAAATTTTGATCTTCTTCCCCCTTCTTTGATCCTCCATTACTTCACAACTCTCTTGGTTCTTGGCTTATAATCTTGAAATGTACCTTAAAACCTCTTGAATAGGAGTCTCACCCACAGAGCTATGAGTTGTGGCTTGAATCTCTCTCTTCTTTCTTTGGTATAGCCTTATGCCTTGGATGATTCTTATCACGTAGATTTGGACCTAATCCTTAGGTCCCTTAACTCAAGGCTGTACTTTGTTCATTGAAAGCTATTATGATTTTGTGGTGGTATAGAAGAATACCTACTAGTTAATTCAAGAATATTCTCCAATTAATTATTGTAGATGAATTTATAGAGATGACCACAACAAGGTGCCCTCTAATTTGCTGGACTGCTAACCACCACTACAAATGGACTTACAATTGATTTTAGCCTATTTATTCTTCGCACCATAAATTTTGGAAGAGCTATAAGAGCTACAATATTTTTATTATCTAATTTAAAAAATTGCAAGATCTATACTATATATCAAATTTAATTTTTTTTAATGAAACATAAATCTAAATTATGGATCAACCAAGCCCTCTGGAGACTTTCTTAAAGAGGAACCTCAAGTAAACTTAGGCTAACCCATTGCAATTACTTTTAAAAGAGAGGAAGGCTTGTGTTGAAGAAAATAGATTTAATACAAATGAATTTTAGTATAAAATACTGGTAATTACTCAAGTTTATTATTATTAGATTTAGCTTGTTAATCTCCTATAATTTTATGAAACTTCCTATTAAAGTTATGTCAATTTAGTAGACAATAATATAAAGTGTCTAATAAACATAGCAAATTGGTAATGCGGTTCGGCTAACAAGCCTATATTTGTGGGTCCTTGACCAGTAAAAAGAATCTACTAAACTTTAATAAAAATTATAATGGTAATATTTATCTCAATTCACCAATTGCTCCTAGTGGAATATAACAAAAGACATCACAGTGCTCTTTTTGCCAAACTTGCAAAAGACCATTGTTGAATTCAATCGAGCATGATTGATTTCCTATCAACCATTGTTGCAGTAACTTCACGAGTCTTTGTTTGACTCAAACATTTCAGACCCGAAAGACAATGAATTTGAAGAACAATTTTATTCAAGTTTGTCCAAGTAGTTGTGTAATTTTAAAAGCAAAAATACTTGAATCACTGCAACAACAGATCAACTGAAGCACACTAACATCAATAGTAGTTGCAACAGAACATTCTCAAAATATTATCATAAAACTCAGTCACTTTATATACGTAGAAAGTTTGTGCGTACGATGTGGGAACTTGATCATGCAAAATAGTTTACATACAATGAAAAAATAAAATGCAATTCACAGAAAGGATCGCTCATATAAAATTAAATAGGTTAAGAGAGGGAAAAAATTTAATACCTCAAAATCGTAGCTTTTAAAAAAATTTCTTCCGTGCAAATCCCCTTTAAAAATTGATCAAATTGAGCCACCAAAATTCTAAATATAGGAATTTCTCTAGTAGTATTCACATGAAGAATTGTACTCAATACGTTCCAAAAACCGATGCCAGTGGGTTTGTGTTAGGTGGCTATGTAGGGATTTATTTGTTACGGAGGAGAAGAAAATTTCAAAACAATTTCTGAAATTATGAAGAAAAATCTTCAAGGTTGTTCATTACAGTGGTGTAAGCAATATATATGTATATATATATATATATATATATATACATATATATATGTACCAATAAAATGCACGACACGCTTCTATAGCTATCAGATTTCCTAACATTTTAGGAAATTATTAAAGCCTTTTTCTTTTGATAATTATTGTAGGCCTAGGATTCTTATTTGCAATTTGACTCATAAGGTCATAATAATTGCAATTAAGCCCTACTAATTATAACTATTTTATAATTAGTCCATAAAAATATTTCTTCTCACAAATTAATCTCATAATATTACTGTATAATATCTTAAGTACCAATTCCTCTATTGTGTGTGACCTATTAAGTTTTCTAGTCTATTGGTAGCAAAATATGAATTAATTCTAATAACTATAGAATTAATAATCTTTAATAATTAGAATTAACTTATTAATTCTAATTAGAATTAATTTATTATTTCTTCAATTAGTAAATTCATATTTAGTAGATCATGAGCAATATCTAATAATGCATCATGACCCCCAAAAGTCCATGAAGTTAAGTATCTTGACATAAACCCTTCAATAGCAAAATATCAATGCAATAAACTATTTTCATCATACTATGTCTTATTCGATTTAAAGTATAAAATTAGTACCAACTCCCTCTAGAATTTGATTAATTCTAGCTTGAATTTATTTAATACTTGTTCCAAAATTTATTACTCAATATGTGTATCATTTGAAACTGTTTTCAACACATAGTTACCTTGGCTAAGGACTTCTTAAGTAATGATTCCCTAGAAGTGGTCGTAAGATATACACACCTACTATTAGGAATGTCGAATCATTTTTTGACCATCTCAACTACTTTCGTTTACTTTACATTGTACTAATATCTATCCTATTAGGCAGCCCTTGACAAGAATCTAAAGATTAGAATCAAAGTACAACGCGTAGCAAATAAAGTACCTTGGAGTTATCTCATAGTTAAGTTATCCAATGTATTTGTTCATGTAACAAGCATCTACGTGTTAACTTTGAGTTCCACAATACTCATGGATGTGAGAACAACTGCTTGATCTAATCAAAAAGTACAACACATGCTAGTCTTTATACATTAATGATGTGTTGGGTATCTCAGGCTCGTATCATATACGGCGCAATGGAAGAATAAAACAAGATACCATCCAAGGACCTGCATATATGTGGAAAACAAGACATAAACAGATCAAAGGTAACAACTTTTTACCTTTCTTTGATCGTTCGAAGAACAAAAATTTTTTCTTCAAGTCAAGGCGCGATCCAGCAATCCTCTTATGCAAACTCTATGAGAGTTGAACGTCTAACCACTATAATCACAATGTGTGATTATCTCTAACAGTAATCCACACAGAGGATACACTCAAGCAACAAGATTTTCTGTGCTAGCAGAAAAAGATGGCGGCTAGGGTTCTTTACATTTTCAGCAAAACAAGAGAGAGAGAGAGAAGATCGTGTGTATTACTCAAACCTAGGGTTGGAGGCCACATCATCATATAACACAAAAAAACCTACCAAAGATTGAGAATTCTAATTCTATTAGAATTCCCTAATTGTAATTGGAAACATCAAGTTCTCACAATTTCAATTTGGACCATAAATTATAACTAATTATAATTTATCCACAACAACTTCTCTTTCTCGCCATTAACCCCACTATGTTATCAAATAACATCTTGAGTATATAATCCTCTATTGTGTGTGACCTATTAGGTTTCCCGGTCAATTGGTAGCGAACATGAATTAATCCAAACATCTTTGAGATTAATAATCCATAATTAATTAAAATTAATCTTATTAATTCTAATAATAATTAGTTTATTAATTCATCAATTAATAAACCCATATTCCCAGATCATGAGCGGTATCTAGCAACACATCATGACCACCCAAGAATTCAAGAAGTCAAGTGGCTTAACATGAACCCTTTAATAACAAACTACAGTGCAATTAATTCCTTTTACCATACAATATCTCATTCGGTTTGGAGTATGGAATTAGTGCCAACTCCCTCCAGAATTAATTCTGGCCCGAATACAATAGTACTTGTACCAAGAACCCACTACGCTAGATGTGTATCAATTGGAGCTGTTTCCAATACACAGTTGTCTTGGTCAAGGACTTCTCGAGTAGTAATTCTTACAAGTGGTTGTGAGATATTCGCCCCTACTATTAGGAGTGGTGAATCCTTTATTGACTCTCTCAACTACTTTCACGTACCTCACAATGTACCCAATATCCATCCCATAAGTGGCCCTCAATCAAGATCCGAAGATTGGAATCAAAGTACAATACTCAGCAAACAAAGTACCTTAGAGATCTCAAATCTAATGATACTTGCACGTTTACTATATTGTGATTATATCAATGGCACTAAATATATATCCATGTAATTATCTCAAAGTTAGGTCATCCAATGAACTTGTTCCATTAACAAGCGTCCATGTATTAACTTTGAGTATCTCAATCCTCACGGATATAAGAACCACTGCCTGATCAAATTAGGAAGTCTAATACATGCTAGTCTTAACGCATTAATGATGTCTTGTCTCATTAATACTACAATTAGAGACTATTTAAGTACTAACACTATACAGTGTAGTAGGAATCTCATATCATGATCTCTATCATTATTTCCTTAACACAGTGTTGTACTAGGGACTTTATCGAACAGTTATATTACTTAAAAGTAAACAAAAGAAACTGTAAGATAAATAATGCCTTTTATTAAAATAAAATGTGTCATATACAATGTACAAGTGATTACCTCTAGGGCACAACACTAACATAATGCGCTATCTCGTTAATACTATGACTAGATATAATTTAAGCACAAGTACTACATAGTGTAGTATGAATCTCATATCATGATTTTCTTAACACTATACTTTGTGTTAGGGACTTTATCTATCAATTTTACGTGCATACACATTTTAAACGAGAAAACTAAAAGATAAAGAGTACCTCTATTAAATAAATATGCAAAAAATATTGTACAAATAGGTTGATTCTATGGCATAATCCTAACAATATCTCATTTGTACTAGACCCAATCATTCACGTATTGAATACCAAATGACTAAACATAATCATTATATTTCTTTTAGGATAATGCATTTATGAATGAAGCAGCTATATTGTAATCAGTGAAAACTCTCTTTATCTTTATATCTTTCCTTTCAATGATTTATCTAATCAAGTTATAGAGCCTAAGTACATGCTTAGATCATTAATGAGATTATAGTTCATTTGCTTGTGCAATGGCTCCATTGTTATTACAATACAAGGGTATTGGATCAACAATATTAGGCACCACTCCTAGTTCTATCTTGAACTTCTTGATCTTTTAGCTGCTTTGAAAGCCACTATATATTACTTAGTTATCAAATTAGCAGTTGTATCCAGTTTGAAACTTTTTCAACTAACTACCCAACCACCCAAAATGAACATGTAGCCTGATTGTAACTTGTAGTCATCCTTATCAAATTGAAAACTAGAATTAGTATTCCTTTTCACTTATTGAAAAGTACAGACATCATTATCTATTAGCAACATGTCATCTATATATAGCAATAGGAAAACAATTGCACTCCCACTAACCTTCTTGAAGACACAAGGTTCATCCATGTTTTGTATGAAACCAAATTCTTTAATTATTTCATCAAAACAAATATTTTAACTCTTAGAAGATTACTTAAGTCCATAAATGGACTTTCACAGATTACACACCTTAGTATGATCTTTGAATGTGAAACCCTCAAGTTGTATTATATACACTTCCTCAGTTAGGTTTCTATTAAGACAAGTTATTTTCACATTCATTTGTCAAATCTCATAGTCATAACTAGTTGGCGTGTCCATGCTGCGCCTGGAATTTTTTCCCGTTGTGTTAATAAAAAATTTATACATATATATGATTGTATTTTTTTTCCAAAACTGTATATATTTTGCTTGTTCTTGATTTCTCTTTAATTGAAAAGGTTTTTGTTCAGGAAAACAAATATGTTCAAACAAGGGCTTTGTTTCTTACAAACAAACATTTTCAACCACTTGTAGCATGCTTGACCAACATAGGACTCCTCTACTAAAAGTGGCAAAGGAAGCAGGAAACAGATCAGAGATTTCTCCAATAGTACTCTAAGGTCGTATAGAAACTTCTTGCAAACCAAAACAAATCCTATTCATCTATGTGAACCAAGTTCCTCAATCTATGTCAAAATCATATTCTACTCTTCAAATTGCCCACTCCAATTTGTACGGAAAAAGGACCCAAAAAAAAAATTGAAAGCTGAGAACAAGTGTTGGCAAAGAAAGACATTCAAACAAATTCATATGTCTACTAAGACCAATGACAAACCAAACTTCAAGAATATCCCCTATATAATAAAAGGATGTTAAGAAAATTCAAAATCCTAAAGTACCTGTAAGTTTGTCTTCAAAAATAAATTCGCAGGATGTCAATTTGAAGTTGGAATTGTTATTATAAACCTCAACCTCAAAATTCCATTCAAAAAATTTAATAGCCAAAGCAAGAAAAAGAAATTTTTTGAAAATCAATATTGTTACAGCAATAGAAAATATTATTTTCTGGCTCACTTTTTCTTGGATTTTCTCTTGTATGTTTCCTGAAGTGTATGTAGACATACTTGACCTTTTCCCTTCATAGTTGTCCAGTGCACGCTAACCTCTTTCCACATGTTGCATTTGATTCATCAATGGCAATAATTCCACAGCCAGGAGATGCAACAGATTTGTACCAGGAAGAAGGGAGGAAAAGAAAATCAATTACCAAATGGTGATACCAAGTTCAAGCTCTATATGTACAAGCCATAAACAACATTCCTTCTATAATCTTCATTATTTCGTTGCAATCAACATGATTTGTACACAAAGGCAAAGGAAAACACAAGAAATTTTCAGCATGCACCAGTCTATGCTAAACTAACCAGGAAGAAGATTAAGAACAAAACCAACAGAGAAGGATAAAACATCTTACGACAAAAACCTAAAACTAACAGAATAAAACCCAAAACTAAGTCAAAAACACAAGAGCAACAGCAACAACAATAGAAGCGGTGACAAGAAAAACATGAAGAAAAACAGAACAAAAGCATAGTATACCTTGGATCAACATGTAAATTACTTGAGAACGAATTTATAAAGTTTGTACCTAAACCTTACTGACAATCTTTCCTTGAGGTCCAATTTGTTTAGTAATAAGTATTTGTCCAAGCATCTGTCCTGGAAGAAATATCATGAGTTCAAAAAGTGAGACAAAATTAGCACATTTTTATCAGAGAATCCATCAGAAATGTTAACTTCCACAAAGTCAAGCACATTGACACATTGTTTTTTTAAAGCATAAATAGGAAAAAAGTGCAACTCTCTCATGATTCTGAACTCAAATAATGGCATCCTTCATATTCTCTAGGGAGGGGGATCTGCCGAAGATCTTTCCTATCATTGAATAGTTATTTCAGGTATGGAAAAAGACTTCCTCATCATTCATCCTATACATCACACATCATAACTATTTATGTATCTGAAAATGGTTCCCCCTATTAAGGAACAAAATGAAGAGAAGATGACATAGATATCGAAACAAAGTAAGGCATTGTAATTTGAGATGGTCAATCCTGTCTTAGGCATTAGTAGCTGGAAAAGAATGCATTGTATCATGGCTCAAATAACACCTTAAGCAAATGCATGAGACAAACATATTTGGTTCCATCACGACCACTTCGAAGCTCCCAACTCCCAAAATTTTTCCAAACGAATCATTACGTGGCACAAGACAAGAATATAAAGATACTGCAAACCAGTAAGATATTAACCATAGTTATGGCCATTGAACACTACCATAGAGAGTTAGCACATGGAGTTTTCTGGTAAGTAGATCTTTAGAACTCTGGCTGAGATGCACAAATACATTGGCTTTTCTCATTTCACAGTGAGAAATTTAATAGTAATACAACAAAAGCAACTATTAACCATAAAGGTAGCAGCATGCTCCACCAAATAAAATAAAAATCTAAATGATGAGAACAAGATGGCTTCCAGTACCGGCTTTCTCTTCAACCTCTTTAGCCTTGACTATGTGACCTCCACCTTTTAGACCATTTGGAAAGGTTCCTAAGCCATGTCCACCAACAACGATTTGTGATTTCACCATAATCTGCACGGGAGAAAAATAAGCAGAACCAGTAAAGTTCATAAATAGAGCCAACAAAAGGTTTCCCAGTATCAGGGACCTGAGAAAAATAAAAGAATTAATCCATTCAAATTTCAAATATAGTAAGATTTTCTACTCTATCTTTTTGATAGGGAAAAATAAACTAAGTTAATAAGCTTTTGCTTCCTTATTAAGATTCATTTTACTAAATCCAATCCTACAGAGTTGTCCCTCAATTTCAAAGAATTACAACCCAAAATATTGTTTTAACCTCACTGTGGTTGGGGAAAGCTGGCTTAGCAGCCTCTTTAACTTCCTAGACAGAAGAAATAGCAACTCCTTTGGGAACGTTGATTTTGTACTTGCCCATCAACTCAGCTCCCAGCATAAATACTTAAAAATATCAATAATCATTATATATAAACATCTTGAAATTGTAAGTTATTACTAATAAACATCCATATATAGCACTGTAATTGTTACTTTTTGGTTAGTTTTCCCTTTGCTTTTCGATATATGCCTTATTCAATCTTCATTGATGAAATGCCAATAGTTACTTTTGCTATTGGATTATTATACTCGGTAGAAAAATTGTTAGGGTCTTCTCTGAGGAGTAAGGCAAGAACTTTGCTTTTACTGGATCATAGTGGGTCAGCCGTATTATGTTATTTGTGTCGTGTTTCCTATTAATATAATCTTTCTCACTTCCTTGGGCTTTGTGATTCCCTGAGTGGGATGAACATCACATAACATGTTAGTCTATTATTTTACTGGTAAATAAGGAGCAGCATTAGCTAGCAATTCATCCCTAACCACATATACATTACACTCACCTTTGAACTAATGTCGACTAAATGGTCATCAAGGTGCTGATGGTTTTCTCAAAGCCAACAAGAGGTTGCACCTGGTAATTCAAGAAATCAAAGAAATGAGGACCTGTACAAATCAAGAAAGAAGAGGATAGAAAAGAAAATCAAGAAGAATACTGTAACACCCCACTACCTAGGCCCAACAAGGCCGGAGATCTTGCCCTGTCCAAAGGACAAAGGGTCTTTATAACTAGGTCACACAAATGAAAATAAACAATACTTTAAAATTTAAACTTATTACAACCCAAAAATTCAAGAACAAATCCAAAATAAATTGTTCACTATCATCTCTTAAAGCAAAATATAAAATAAATGGCATAGAGTCTTCAAGCAGGCAACAATCTACTACTCATCCCCACAGCAGGATCGATCTGAAAACATAGTATAAAATGTGATGAGATAAAAATCTCAGTAAGCCCGTGTGTGCTTTGAGTGTTTCAGGTAAAATAGTTCATGTATACAAGTTGTAAAAGTTGCATAAGAGAAGGTGCTGGCAAGCATTAAATAATGTTAAAAATAAATAATAGCGTTTTGCTTTTTCAACCATACATGTGCACAATAAAAACAATCACTCAAATGGGCAGTCATGGGTTACCACACGTTGGGCCCCATGACCATATAACGGTCAGAATGCCACATTTTGTGCAGACTGACAAAAGGTAGGTGTACGGCCAACCGGGTAAGATACTCCTTCTTCTCTACACCCAAACATACTGGTTGTCCACTCTGGAAACACACAGTCCACATGACTGAAACTTGCTAGCTCGGACCGGCACGACTAAGTAGTACTGTCGCTTCTCTAAGTTGAGTTATCTTCTGGAGGTGACCTCCTGCCAGAAGACTCCCTCTTGCTTTTCAAAACTAGTACTACTAGCCTACCCTTATTGAGTACTCAACGTTGATTATCCCAGTCGGGAGAAAACTGATAAAACATTGCTTTATTTGGAAATAGCAATTAAGGGTTTCTAAAGTTCGTGTCAAAGTTAGTTTTAAAAAGAGTTTAGTGTTTGAGCAAAACTGCTTATTGATTTTCAAATGATTTGTTTGACTGAAACAAGAAAGGAAACAATCCTTAATTACCTTTACAAAATAAGTGTCCATACACTTCGCGTTTGACTTGCCATAGTAACCTTTTGTCATCAAATAAGTTTTATGCAGGAGCTTACCTGATCATTTGCTTGCAAATTCACAAGTCTTCTAAAGCTGACCTAACCCCGCATGGGGTAAACACAAGGCATATGGTTATACTCAAGCTATATTTGCTTCCATAAATAATCTTAGTTTAACTTATTACAATCATGACCCTAATGTCCTAAACTTTAAGGCTAGATGATAAAGGTTTTTATAAAATAAGTCTAGCTTGATAAATGAAAATAACTAGGGGTTGTAAAATAATTACTAATAAGTTATGGGTTCAAATACAAATCTTTAGTGTTGTTATAAATAAACTAGGGTTTAATTGATGAAAAATCCTAAGTCCTAGATGATAATATTAAAATAAATAATAACTTATTACTAATCTCTTAATTAATAATTAATAGTTAGAAAATAATTAATAATAAATAAATTTTATTAAATTTTGATCAATAGATAATAAATAAATTTCAATAGTATTTATGAATATATAGCCAACAAGAGTAATATTTTACCTACTATATATCCTTTAATAAAAGGTATCATTTATTTGGCTAAAATATTACTATCCCATTTAATATTCCAAATCCAACTTCCTAGGGTTTTCAAAATATTTGGAGGAAATCATAATATTAATTTTAATTAACGTAATAAAATTAGTCAATTAAAATGGCTTATGATCAACAAGGTCATGATCATTATTTTCCTATTGCTAACAAGAATTATGAAAATAAAATCCAAAATCAATCAACAAACTATTCTATTCATGAATAAAGGCTTAAATCCAAACCTACTATCACATGGTCAAATCTCTACTAAGCATAATCATATTCATGGATTCAATGAAAACAAGAGCATAATACCCTATTCACCAAAGGTGACATAATATCTAGCATGCTTAACCATCCATACTCATTCATGACATGAAGAGCATGCATCGATCTATAAGAAATAACATAAAACTTAACCATAGCAAAACATTCTCATGCTCCAATCTCAACTCCTTCATACAAACACATACTCAAACCCCAATCATATTCCATCCTTTTCTAACAGCATCTAAGAGACATGATTTTAGAATTAAAGAGAAGGTTAAAGAGAAATATTTGGTTGATGACTATCTCAATGAAGATTTAAGGAGATCCACACGCTTGAAAGGCTTAAATCGTCCAAGAAGGAAGAAGAAAAACAGCCATGGTTGTAGTAACCATTTTAGCCGAGAGAGAGAGAGAGAGAGAGAGAGAGAGAGAGAGAGAGAGAGAGAGAGAGAGAGAGAGAGTATCAATATATTATGTTAAAGATTGAAAGGAAAGAAGATGAACAAAACCGTTCTTGATTACCTTGATAGTGTTCTTGAGACTTCAAGAAAATTCTGGTTTTTGATCCGTTAGCATATTTTTGTTTTCAATATTTGATGTTATAAAATCCAGAAATGGACTCTAGGGAGTGAGTAGGCATGATCTGGAGTTAATGGAAGGGTTTGGAGGTGTTTTGAGTGGTCTTAGACTTGAAGGAAGGTAGTGTATGTTCTTGGTGTTCATGGAGAAATGGAGAGAATTGGAGAGAGAGCTGGACAAAAAGCTGAAAGTGTTGGCCGAATGATTGACGAATTCTTGTGATTTGATTTTCAAATTAGGGAGAAGAGGGAAAGCTGGTTGTTTGAAATTCAAATGGAGTAATTCATGGAGTGTTTCAAGGTAGAAGATATGGTAATGTTGTTTGATTGATGGAAGTTCTTGGAAGCTACAATGGCCGACTGGTTTTGCTGTGATTTTGCTGAAATGTATGAGGGTTGAAGGAGCTATAGGTTGGCCGAAATTGGGAGTGCAATGGTGGGAGGATTTCCAGTTGTTTGAAGCTTAATCCAATGGAGTTTTCATGGAGCAATTGCTAGAATTTTTGAACTGTAATTGGAAGCTTGATTGGAGTAATTGAAAGAGGAATTCAAGGGGTGGCTATGGAGTCCAATCGTATAGCTCAGTGGAGGAGGGTGATGGAGTTCAGTTCATGGCTGACTAAAGTTAATTTCACAGAAGTTTGAAGTGATTTTCGGACAAGGCTTGAAGGGAGAGCATGGCTGGAATTTTTCTGGTTGGTCATTCGAATGGTTTGCTAGAATTTTTGTGCAGTTTTTTCTGCAATGATCTAACCGATTTGCAGAGAGTTTAGAGAGGTATTGGAGGGTCCTTTAAAGCTAGTTTTCAGCCTTCTTTATGGAGGAAAGCCAGAGTTGAATTACTGGTTTGAAGGCTGAAAAAACAGCTTTGATTGTTCGCCTGCCATGCTGCGAAACTGTCCAAAAATTTTCCCTGGTTTGCACAACTTTGTGCAGTCCAATTTTGGCAAAGAAATTCCAGTCTTGAAGCTGAGTAAGTTGGTCATTTTTCTGGTAGCATATGAGTAAGAAAAATGGCTGAAGTTTTTGAAAGCTGGACTGTCCAAGAATCTGAAAATTTTCTAGTTTGCTACCATGAAGAAGATGAATGCTTATGGAGTGGAGTTTGAAGATTCAACCATGGAGTTTAATTCTCTTAGGAACCTTCCTTAACTTCTTCCCTATTTTCAGTCAAAACTCTATCCTGTAAGAGCCATTTTCAAAATTCCAAGGTCAATAAACCTTGCTGAATTTTTTGGAATTAAGATATGGATTTGGATAAATTGAACAAGCTTAATTGGTAAAGAATTTAAGGTAAGCTAGGGAACAAAAGGGCATGAATCCCTTAAGAATTCTTGTAGAACATAAGAATAGGATTACGACATTCCCTTCATGTCTCCCCTAGGACAACACTCCTACTTCTTCTTATGGCATGCAAAGGCCGAAAATATTCTACCTTATATAAAAATGAAATTTAATCATGATAAAACTTAATTTGTGGGATTTGAACTCAAGACCTTAGAGATTAATTCCAAAGCTCTAACCACTAAACCACAACAACTCTTGTTCTTATTTTCTCTCCTAAATATTCTTCCTATTTAATCCTCAAGCTATCTCCCTATTTGACCTCAAGCAAAATTATCATTTTACCCTTCCCACTCAATAAGCACAACTAAGTCTTCTAGACTATAAATTATAATTCTAAAGCACATGAAATCATTCAAAAATATATTTATGCATGCAAGAAAATATGATATGCATCCCGACCCCCTTACTCTAGGGTTGGCTTTAGGTGGGGTTTCACAAATACATGACGAATGAATAAAATAACATGTAAATATGCGCTTGCGTTTATTATTCTACGTCAAGAAAATTTTATGGGACCCCTTTTCTACATCTCCATTACCTCCTCATGTGATATTTGAGCACGGAATGCATTTGATGCCTTCCCTACTTATCCTTCCTTCTTTCATTGGGCGACCATCCTTTTTGCCACCGTACTACACTTTTTCTCTCGGCATAACCACATTAGCATCAATCAACCAAGATAAGATGGTGCGTGGAGTTTGGTAAGTTGAAGAAGAACCAATTTGTTAAGTTCTTTTGTATAACCATAGCACATGGGAGGAATATCCAGAATTGGAGTCATTTCTTTGTTTGTTTAAAGCCTGATATCCTTTAATATCCTCAAGGAAAGGTGACTGGCCATTCTGAGTGCTCATTTGTAGCAAGCCGAATGAATGTTGTTATAAGCTCTTCTTTCTCTTCCTCTGCAATGTACTACTTCCATGAACTTTTACTTCATCCACCTAAATATTTTCTTTTAACTGTAGTGTCTTTAACTGTAATGTATCAAAAGATGACACAGTTAGTTGTTTCTTATGCGTGCCAGCATGTAAATTCAAGTTTCCTACATTTGAGGTGAAATCAATGCTACCTGACAATCCCCCCCTTTTTTTTACTCACCAACCACAAGCTGTACGAAGCGAGTAAAATACTTTCCCAATTGGAGATATGTATAGCTTCTCCTTCTTGTCTCTCCTGAGACAGTAATAGAATCTCCATCTAGTGGCAGCAAGTGCTTCTTAGCTTTTGAAGCAATATTATTTACCTTCTTATTCCTGATGCATTTGATTTCTTCATCTTGTCCCAATAAAAAATAGTTCAGTACAGCTTCCGGATAGGGACCAAATTCATCATTAGTTAACTCACATACAGAAAATGACTCAAATTCCCCCATGCATGATTGTGGTCTTTCAATGAGCGAAATAGAGATGAAATTATCAATTCTACCAACATTATTTCTCTCATGACCTTGGGGACTTAGAAGCACTTGACAAACTTCACGAAGTGAGTAGTAAGCACTTCCAGATGGGGAAGTGTATCGCATTCTAATTGATCTTCCATCTCATAAATATTCAATTTTCCAACCAATATATGCGAAATGCTTTCTAACATCTAGTATTAGGGCACGCTGGCCTTTATGATTTTTCCCAGAGTTTCCCTCCCTTTGTAAGCACCAATCGCATCAAGGTAAAACTCAGCACTAGGCCCCATCTCCTGTCTGACAGGAAGCCACTGATGCCGTGCCTTTCTGCTGCAAACTTTTCTCTCCCGTTCAGATTCTCAGGGGTCATGCTGACAAGTTCTTCACTAAAAATATCAACCTGATTAGAAGTTAGGATTGACAAAACAGGAGGAGAATTAAAGGTCGCCTCTTCAAGGCCTTGGACTGTTGTAGTCAAATTATTCTTGTCCGGCCTAGAATTCTGTTTGATGATGGAAGCCAAACCGTGAGCATCCTTTTGCCCTTCAACATGGGAAAAACTACTACTATTGAAATTGCTAGGCAGCACTGCAAGATTGTCCAAGTGGCTATCAGTTTAATAGGGTACAGTAGCAAGATGATCACTAAAAAAATTCTTCAGGCTTCAGAACAACATACGTAACAGATTCAAAAAATTACAACGTATGGCCATCCTGTAGCAAGTCCACTGAAGAGTTTAATCCATAAAAGAAATGCTTCATAGTTATCTTTAAATTATTACATAGAACTTGTAACAGTAGGTCTTTCCAAATTTCCCTTGAAGAAGAAGTCCATTCCCTATAGTTTTGAAATCCCTTTTTCGCTCGTAGTTCATACCAAATTTGCCTCACAGAAATAATAAGTGGGCTAATCTTGCTCAAGCTCCTGAAGCCAACTCAAGAAACAACAAAGTTCCCCGAGGTTTCCATTCTTCAGTAGCCTCATCCCGCACTTGAGTGATGCGTAACTTCTCTACCTAGGCCTTCACTTCATGACCCAAAGTCCGGGAAGAAAACTTTCCTCTCATCATAACCATTCTCGTGATCAAAGATGACACGCTCCCACCAGGCTTCCTAAACAAAGACATCCACACATTGCCCATAGTGGAAAGATTGCTTATGAGAATCAATCGGAGGCGGCAAAGGCCTTATATTGCCATGATAATCATTGTGTTCCTCTTGGTTTGTAACAAGTATCCTATCAATTACTGGACTCACAACAACCCATTCAGTTAAATGACCCTTTCCATTATCTGATAGAATATCTTGGTATTTTACTAAACGACCCCCATATTGAAATCCAACGACGTTGCCGATATACCATGAGCCCAGAAACCCCTCTTCCATACTCCTCACCTGCACAGAAGTTTATAATGCTAAACAATGCCTAAAATGAAAATTTATTATTTTTTCTGAATTTTTAATAAGAACTTGACAAGAAAGACAGAACAAAAATTTACCCCTTTCGATAATCTTACCAGCACAGTACCATGCAAAACATTGTAGGCCAAACAAAGCAGCAATGCCTACATCCTCGACCTTCAATTCATGCCTGTTTTTCCACATATGCTTGACTTAATCTAGTTCCTTCCAGAAGGACTCACAACAACTAGGAATGCTATAAGAAGAAGAAACTTTGATTAGATAATTCAAGCAATCTAAAAATATAGAACTTTCATGAAGACATAAAATTCCATTTAAAACTTAATTAGTCATTTCAATATTTGGTCCCAAAAAAAAAAGCAGAGGAAATCAATGAAGTAATAGAATCCACATAAAGGTATGCTAACCACTATTCATAGCTGTATCACCATTTTGAGTCACCACAATAAGCATGTTTTAACAACAGTGTTGAGATGTAAACTAATGCTTACTATCTCCCCCAGTCATATCAGAAAAAGAGGAAATAAGCAGATAAACCATTCAAAAAGAAAACTATCACTATCTATCATCCATGAAGTGGTATTTAGAGTTCAGTAGTTCTAAAATGAAAATCACAAGTTTCAAATGTGGGGGAGAATCCAAGAAACCAGTTACATGTTTCACTTACAGATAGTTTGGTAGAAAGTTTCAAACTATTAATCAAGGATGCCTCCATTCCATCATCTGAAAGTAACAAATTTCTTCACAAACAAAACGACACCACTACCCATAGAGATGTTTCTATACACCTTTGAGTTTTACATGATCAACTCCAATTAAAACATGATCAGTTACTCTAAACCTTGAAAAGCTACACTGCTTCAGGCCATTACCACATTTAGGATCTTCTCATTTTGGCTCAACTCTAGCTTTGAACAAGTGGAAGTCTGCATTTACTAGCAACTTGCAGGGTTTAAAAATCTGATCATATAAATTGAAACAAGATATGTAGCTTTATTTCGCAAACAGCAACAAATCTAACTAATCTAACTCATAAGACAAAAAAAAATGAAAAATTCATTAAATCAACAAAGTGAGAATTTCATTAACAAATTTGCAGGGAGATATCTACGTATCCTTCTGTTTAGATAAACACATACTCTTTTTGTATGCATCTAATCTAATCACATAAGGGCTAAAGTGAGACAGAACACAATGAACAGTATATTACAAGCAAGAGGATGCATAATATTTTGGCATACACAAACCACCAAGGGTTGCCAAATTCAATGTCCTGTGAGACCATCACGAAAACCTTATGCATGATATTTTCTTATGCACAAGGATGCAGTTGTAGTAGTTCCATTTTATTTGTTGAACAAAAAAAAGACTCAAAAACAAATGAAAAAGATCAAAATTAATACAGATCATTCACAAAAACCGTTGTTGTCACTGCTATCCAAGCAAGCGCCAGACCATTCACTTTTTGAAAAAATCAAATACTATATGAATAAGAGAGGTCTAGACTATAGAATAGTGATAAACAAAATATTCCCCCACCAACCTCCTTTTATTTAACTACAAACAAACAGTAAGAAATAGGAAATATGAAAAGAACGCTCTTCAAATGATTTCTTAGATGAAAATCCAAACCTATCAACCCTTTATTTTTTTGAAAGACAATATGCAGAAGTTAATTATAAGCAACTATAAGAACCAAAACCAAGTAGAAAAATCCTGGTTTTTTTATGATTCTAAATTTTTTTCTTCCCTGTATTTTTTTAAATATATTTCAAAAAAATGAAAAAAAAAAATAAAGATTAGCATCACAAATAAAGTCAAGTGAAATCTTACAATATATATCAAAGCTTCGGCTTATAGCATATCCAATACAATATTTCAGTTCATTGTACATATTTTCAGCTTAGTAACTATGAAACTTATAAAATGATAAGCTAAAAAGTTCTATTACATAACAGAGATACAAAACAGATTGATATGCTTCTGGTTTCAGTCTTTTTTATTCATTTAGCACATCCTTATACTTTTTCCCCATGGATTCTGTCCAAATATGTTTACATTTTCATGACATTGTGCATCATACGTGAGCTTCTGATGGTAAACCATCGTCGAAAAATACCAAATGGTTGCCCAATTATGTTTATATAGATGCCCAATATACTTAGCACACAATCAGATCCACTAAGCGTATAGCATATCCAACATTTCAATGCATTGTACATTTTTCAGCTTACTAACTATGAAAATTAGAAAATGATAAGCTAAAAGGTTCTATTCTATAACAGAGATACAAAACAGACGGATATTCTTCTGATTTCGGTCTTTTTTATTCATTTAGCACCGTCCTTGTGCTTTTCCCCTATATATTCTGTCTAAATACGTTAATATTTTCATGACATTGTGCATCATACGTAGGCTTTTGATGGTAAACCATCATCGCAAAACACTGACTGGTTGCCCAATCATATTTATATAGACGGCTAATATACTTAGCACAAGCAAATCCACTAAGCTTATAGCATATCCAAATTAAACAAATATAATGGAGGCACACATACCTAAGTTGAAAATTCTTTTAATTTCACAAGAAAATCAATTATATGGATTTTGAACGTTGGAAGGTCAGTTCTTGACTAAAAAAGGCCACTCACAAATTAAGTAATAATGAAAAAAGAGTACTCAAAAAAAATATTGAACCAGATTGGTAGTCATTCAAAAACCATGCTATTAAAAACTAAGGTCAGCTCTTCCTTCTATAGCACAGTTGCTATCACTGTATCTTGTTACATCACACAATGGCTAAGTTAATAGACCAGACACCACCTGAGATTACACCACAAACTGTTACGACAACTAACTAATAAAAATTGGTAGGATCTTTAACAATAGGCAGGTATATGCAATTAACATAAGTTGTCATTCAAATATAAACCATTTGTCCATATGGAGCAAAATGACTAATATTTTACTGAAACAATGTAATATAGCTGGCATTGAATGAGTGTAATTACTATCTTCCCAAGGCCCAGAGGAATGCTTCATTTCGTCATTGAAGCTATGGTGGGGACGATGGTTTGAGTGGTAGTGATGGCGGTGGTAATGCTCAAGGGGGTGGTGGTGGTCTCGGGGAGAATTAGTTATGTTGTCTTGTTAACAGTGGAAAGGTTGCAGTGAGGTTGCAATGGAAGTGCAAAAAGCTCCTCTAAAGTCAAAAATTAAAATATTTTGAAGAGAAAGAAATAAGCAAACAAAAAATGCATCCACAGACAAAAAATGCAACACAATAAGCACGTACCCAAAGCAACACATAACCTAGATTCACAACATAAAAGCAGATAGAAAATCCAACAGCATTGCAGGAAATCCCCAGTAAATCAACTGCCAGTAATCGAAAATTCACTCAAAACCCAAATAACCAGAGACACCTATTCACACATAACTTAATTGCAAGCAGATCTAACAAAAAAATATAGCTTTAGCTCAGAAAGGGAAAAAAAATTACCATTATCTCTTAATTGAAAATAGGAGATATATATAGCTTAAGACAATTATATTTCTCTTCTCTCTAGATATATAGAAATAGACGCTTACTTTCTCTTCTTCCTTCAGGCCTTCCTCTTGCCACCAGTGGCACATCTCTTGTGCATGGAATCTCGTGAAATACCTGTTCCACAAATACGCCATCAATTTGGGCAATGAACTTAGTACATATTAGAGAGATTGGGGTATAAAATGGAGAGATTCAATTGGCCAACCCATGGTTGTGACAGCGGTGGCGGTGCTGTTGCTGCTATTGCACCAAACACAAAACAAACCAAAAAGAAAAAGGAGAACAAAGGAGATGCAGGAAAAGAGCTATATCTAAAATGAAAAATAGTTTCTGAGGCAAGAAGAAACACCATCTTTCCTATATATTCTCTCTAGGAAATAATTTCTCCAGAAGCATAAGTTCAGTAAGTAAAAAAAAAATTACTACAGAATCTACGATGCTAAATTGATAGGTTTAACACAACCACCCTAGATCTCCAGGGCACGGGGAGGTAGGGAAAAGGATATCCGTTCAAAGTAGTGATGCAAAGAATGAGTAAATAGAAGCACATAAAACAGGTGGATTGAGAAAATACCTGGAAGCACAAGAAAATTCAGTTTCTAATTAACACTAAATGCACATATGCTGATTAACCTCATTTTGTGTGTTTTTTTACAGGATGAATAATTTCCTATTAGTGACTTTAGAAAAAGGAATGTAATCAGCATAGCTTTTCAGAGGTTATATTTTCTTCCTTTCCCAAAGATAGTGGAGTGATCAACGTGATTCTTCAACTTTCATATGTTGTTTGATTCAGTTTCTGCATTTCAGTCTTTATGTTGATGTTATTAATAATGGTTTCAGTTAATCTTAATAAACTACTGACTCTAGACAAAAAGAAAAGGAGAAAAATGACAGACCAAAGCAAGGATGGCATGGATTGTAGCCGAGGAGAAAATGCTCAGTGTTGCACCTTCATGCTATATGTCAACAAAGGGTTATTTGCTGGAGGTGTTGAAGTTATCATTACTACTAAGGAGTGATTGCATCAGAGGTAATGCAATGAGAAGAATTTGAAGGTCTTTCTTACCAACTCCGGCACTGGCACCAGATCCAAATCTGATTTTCTTTCTCCTCCTCACCATCTTTCTCAAGCCATTCTTTTTCGATAGACTTCTCTACCTTTGGTTTCTTTGCCTTCTATGCCTCGTCATTGCCATCTTCATCAATATTAGCTTCCTCCTTGCCACGCTTTTCGCCAGCACCCTCGGCAGCCACTGTATCATCAACCTGGGCCTTTATGTCCATCTCTTGAATAGGAGCTTCCGCTTCCGCTTCCGCTGCCATGACTAGGGTTTCTGAAGGTTGTCTAACACCCCACCTTTTTACTTTCGGTTGGCTACTATCTGTAATGGGATGAGAATTTATATCAATGGCCAGAACAAAAGTTGATTGGTATATTGAGACGAATACTTTGGTGAAATAAAATTTTGTCGGGACCTAGATGTAATTATTGGATTTGTTCTACCCGTACCCAAAATTTTTGGAAGGCTATTAAGATTAAAAAAATAAGAATTTTAGAGTACTCTAGAAAGAGAAATTAATTCGTACAATGAGACGCACGTTTTGGTGCGAATTGTGCTACCCGGGGTATTGGGGGCATTTTTATCATTTTGACTGCACTCGTGACTTTAACAGCAAATTTGACCAAGTAAAGAGAGAATTGAAGAATTTAAGTGTTACCATTGGATTCAATGGAATTTTTGGAGTTGAATAGTGAAATAAAATATTTTTTCGTTACGGACCCGATGTTGGTCATTTTTGAAAAAAATAGAAAATTGCGGTTGGAAATGGGACATGCGGCCTCTTATGATTGGTGGATGAAAATAAGTGTCATTTAATGATTGGTTAATGAGGTCAAGTGTTCCTATTTGATTGGTTGTGATAAATTGAGATAAAAGTTTATAAATAAATATGTTTACTAAGCTTAGTCATTATTATGTGCCACCTAAGTGGACATCTCATCACCATATGGACCAATGAAAACTCACCAAGTGTTGATTCTATAATTGGTTACATGAACAATCATGCAAGGACTTTCTAAAGAATTTCATAGAATTCTTGAATACTCCAAAGGACACCTAAGTAGCTAGGTGGACCAATCAAGGGCTTCCAAATGTTTGGGACCATTTAATGCATCCTTGACTTGAAGACCATATTTCTCTATATGTAGGCCATGAAGGCCGGCTGAAATGCCTTTAGACAGCCAGAATTTTGCAGCAAACAAAGAAGAAAAAGAGAAGAGAAAGGAAAAAGAAAATAGAGGGGAGAGAGAGAGAGAGAGAGAGAGAGAAAAAATTCGAAAAATAGAGAGGAGAGAGAGAGAGAAGGAAAAACAAGAACATGCTTGGGCTGTTTAGCTTCCAAACGCAGCAAAGAAAAGGTAAGGATCTACCTTGCTTGAAGTAAAGTTATTATATAAAGCATGGAGATCATTTTGGTATACATGTTATGAGAGGTTATGTATGAATTATGGAAACTAGCTAGGTGAAGTTGTGTGAAAACTGTTCTTGTGTGCATTTATATGTGGTGGATGGGATGGCATCTTATTAGCTGTGTTTGTGTGATGTTTGAAGGAGATTTAGAAGTGTTTTAGAGACTTAACTATGGCTGCATGTTGTTCTTGAATTAGGAAAAAGAAATGAAGTTGGAAATAAGATAATTGTTAAGAAACTTTCAAGGATATATGTTATGATTGAGGCTGCAGGTTTTCTTGTTGTGCTATGGTGAAATTTTCTGTTTTATGTATGACTGGAGATCAGTGGCTTTAAGGGTGTTAAAAGGAAGATTGGATTGAACTAATTTGTATTCATATAATAAACAAGGAATGAAGATATAATATGTTTTGCTGGACAATGGGTTTATTCCCAGAAAGTTATGGGAGGTTTAATGTCGAGTAAATCTGTAATGTTTTTGGATTAGAAAAAATAAGGCATATATCTTTGTAGCTAAGGATCATAGAGGCATTTTGGAGCAAGTTTGAGGTTAATCGGATTTACGGATCAAAAGTTATGGTGAAAATAGTAAAAGGTGCCAAATCAGTGACGGGATTTTACTACTGGATTTTTGTGTTCAAAACTGAACAAAATGGACAATAGAATTGGTACTCCATGAATTGGAACTTGTAAAGGAATGTCTTAAGGATATTTTACAATTAGTTTGACATCATTTGGATTTGTGGATTGAAAGTTATGAGCAAAACAAGTTATGGTGTCAAAACTGAAAAATTGCAGAATGTTATTAAGAACAAATGAATGCATGGATTGATTTTAATTATGTTGACGGATTGAATGAGAATTTTTATGGATTTATTAAGTCCTTATATGCATGTGAGGAGGATGGTATTATGAGATGGATTATAAGTGTGCAAGAATTATATTTCGTTTCAAGCATGAAATGAAACGAGAAATGAAGTGATTCCCTTAGACAATAGTCATATATATGTTATGGTCGAAAAGCATAGAATACTAAATGCGTTATGGATGATCATTATTGTAGGTCGTTCATTGTTAAGCCTTGGCGAAGAGTTAGCGAATATTTATATTGCTAGGTAATAAGCGATTCGAGATAGTCCCTTGGATTTTTAAAACTCTTTCTAAAGCTAGTGTGCTTTGTTTTTCCATGAAATGCTATGTTATATATCGTTTTGGAAATTCCTGGACATGTTTAAGATTTATCTAAGCAAGAATTACTTTTATACCATTTTGGGCTCAATTGACCATCATAATTAACTTGAAAACCTTACTGAATGACTAAAACATGAATTTTGTGAATTTAGTCCTTTTGGATTAAATATTTAGGATTTTTAGAAAAATGGTAAATTTTAGAATCGGATATCCATAAATTGACTGGAATGCCTTTATTGGAATATTTTATGACAACCTTTGGAACTCGGGTATTCGGTAAATGACCGAAATATCCTTATTGAAACTCTTGTGAATATTTTTCAAATCGGGTAAGGGTAAAATGACCCCAATACCCTCAGAAAGCCTTTTGAAATCGGATATCGGTAAAATGACCTGAATACCCTTGGAAATGACTTTTGTAATTGAGTACAGAGAAAATGACCCAGATACTCTTGGAAACACGTCTTGATAGGTGAATAGAACCCTTTATTTAGTTTCAACATGATTTTGGAAAATGTTGTTTGGCCCCAAAAATATTTTGATTTGAAAATGTTGTGGGAACAGATGACCCTCTGGCTTGATCAGTCAAACGGAGTTAGTATTATTGACGTTGAGTACTCAACAAGGACTTTGATCTTTGCACTAGCTCATGTTAGAGATAGACGACCCCAAGTAACCCGATCAATTCTGGGGATTGTCTTACTCCAAATAGGGCGACAGGACATTGAGATGAGTCGTCCTGGCTAGCCATTTTAAGCCTGGCAATTGCCGCATCTGCGGGCGCTTATTGATTTTGAGTCATTCGATGGATGCTGGGCGGGGACACTCGGTGCGTTTGACTCCTTGCCACCTCGATGGTGACTGACGTCAGGATTGGGACCCCTGGCTTATGGTGGCAAGTAAAAGATCCCTAAGTGCTAGGTGAGCTGTACATTTTTACACTCACTGCTACGGCATCGCACGGGTAACGTGCTATAAGGCGCAGTTCCTAGCACAAGAAATTGTGTAGTCGAAGGCAAAGTTCCTTAAACTTTTGCACGCGGTCGCCCTTCTAGATGGAGAAGAACCTGCTTTTATTAAAATTAGGGGCCATATATTTGGAAACTATGTTTTTCGTATGTATAAGATAAATTGAACCCAAATCCATCAATTACTTCTATTTCCCAATTTTAAAGTTATTTTTAGTGAAGAAATTGATAATTGACTTCATAAGAAAAATACTAATACACACAGGACTCACTGGGTGATTTTCACTTACACGTGTCTTTTATCTTAACTTTTTGTAGGATCCGGAGTTGAAAGGACCTAAGGATAGAGGACGATACCACAGTGGCAGCAAAATAGGTCCAGACGTTTCCCTTTAGATAATATACCTTATTACTGATGTTGAATGAAAATTTTCATGTATAAGATCCTTTACTATATATGTGCATGTGACCATCAGTATGGGTTGTTGTATGGATTTAGACCTTGCATACTTTGTTGGATTTTTCGTTACAAAGACCCCTTTCTGGGTAACTGGACGGGGCGACACCCGGTGTTGATATGCTTCCGTTGTTACTTTTAGTAGGGGTGTTACAAGCATTGTTTTCAGAACCGGACCAGACATCGAACCAGAAAATTTATTGATTTACGGTTTAATGGTCCAACCGCAATTGAACCGTAATTGAACTAGTAATATTATTATTTAAAAATTAAAAATAAAATATTTTTAAGAATAAAATTGACCAATAATATAGTGTAATTCAAGTCAATAAATGCATAAATAATGAAATTAGAACAAAATATGATATTTTCTCTATTATTATAGACTATTTATTCCATTTGTGTAGCTTTTTTTTTATGAATATATTATCTTATTTAGGGAGGAAAAAAAAAGACCGGTTTAATTGGTTGGACTGGCCGGTTCACCGATTGCACCGGCTGGTCCAAACCTGTTTGAACAAAAGAGGCCAGTTTTTAAGAATTTCAGCTCAAAGAGTTGGACTGGACCGGTTTGAGGACCAATTCACCGTCCAACTGGTCCGACCAGTCGGTTCGGTCCGGTCCAAAAAACATGGTTACAGGTTGAGTTTCGGCCATGACTAAGAGAGGAGAAATTCTGTAGGAAATCCCGATGAAGGACGAAGCCAGACCAAAAGAGAAAGAGAAAGGGAGTTGAAAAACCTTGGAAGAGGAAGGGTGAGAGACACAAGTGTAGGTTGGGGATGGGGTACAAATTTTGGAAAATCAGAGCCACACAAATCTATATCTGTATCTAAATCGTTAAAATTAAAACCAAGAGGTAGGGAAAAAAATAAAAATATTATAAAATGAATAAACTAACCATGATGACCAAATAAATCTAAACCATACAATGAGTAATATAATGTTGTTAATAAAATCTTATTCATTCATTACAAAGTTTTAAAATTTAAACTATTAGATTTTAAAATATTTAATGAAAAAAATATTAAAAATTATTGAAATAATATATTATGACATTTCGATCCCCTCTTCACTCTTAGTATATACATTTAGATAAGCGGCAAGTGTTAGGAGTATCCTAACGGATTTTAGTACTGCTACTAGTGAAAAACTCTGGTCATAATAAATATCTTATTGCTGATGATAACCTTTTACGACCAGTCGTACTTTATAGGTAATTACTTTAACATTCATGTTGGGTTTTTTTCCTTGAAAACTCCCTTGAACTCTATTAGTTTTATCCCTTGGAGTGGGTAAACTAAAGTCCAAATTTGGTTATCATATATGGAATCTATTCTGACTTTATAGCTTCAAGCCATTTGTTAGATTCTGAACTTTTTAGAACTTCTCTGTAAATGGTAGACTCATCTTCTTCTATAAGCAATACGTTATTATAGTCATTGATGAGAAATCCATATCTCTTAAGTGCCACACGTATCCTACTTAAACTACGAGGTTCTTGTGTATTTGAAGGTTTGTCTATTCTTTTAATAGACTCAAGATTAACGATCTGATCATTATTTGTTTGTTCTTCTTGAACTTCACTAAGTTCAAATTTGCTTCCACTATATCCCTTAAGTATGAATTCCTTCTCTATGGAAAAAACATGCTTAGAAACAAACACCTTGTTCTCAGAAAGAAGATAGAAATAACATCTATGAGATTTTTTTGGATAATAAACAAACATTTATCAGACTTATTTTTATGTTTGTCAGATATTGTCCTTTTCAAATAAGTAGGATATCCCCAAATTCTTATGTGAGCTAACATTAGTCCTTTACTAAAAATAACTTATATAGGGTAGTATCAACTGGATTTGATAAAACTCTATTTAAAATATAAACAACATTTTCCTTTGCATATCCCTAAAATAATTTTGATAAGTCAGCAAAAAACATCATAGATCAATCCATATCTAATAAAGTTCAATTCCTTCTTTCGGATACATCATTATGCTGAGATGTATGCAGTAGAGTCCATTGAGATAATATCTCATTATCTCTAAGATAACTTTAAAACTCTTGGCTCCAATATTTACCTCATCGATCGAATCTTAGAGTTTTAATAGTTTTATCAAGTTCTTTTTCTACTTTATTTATAAATTCTTTAAACTTATCTGAGACTTCTAATTTGTATTTCATTAAATGCAAATACCTAAATCGAGAATAGTCATCGATAAAGGTTATGAAGTATTGATAGCCCGTTCTTGTTTGTAATGCCATTGGTCCCCTCTTGCTTGCAATATTATTGGTCCATATAAATCACTATGTATTAATTCCAATAATTGCTTAGCCCTTTCCTTTTTCTTAGAAAAAAGAGGTTTTAATCATTTTACCAAGTAAACATAATTCACATGCATTATATGATTCATAATCAAATGATTCTACGTCACCTAACTTGTGTAACTTGAAGATGCGATTCTCATTTATCCGGCTTAAACAACAATGTCATAAGAAATATGAGTACATGTTATCTTTTCTTAGTTTCTTATTATTTATATTAAGAACTTGATTTTCAATGTCTAGAACATACAACCATTCATCAAAGTTGCTTAATAGATATTATTTAATAAAAAAGAACAACTTTTATTCTCAAAAATAAAATAAAATCTAAATAAATCTAAACAAGTAACTGAGATAATGTTTTAAGTAAAATTGGTACATTGTAATAGTTTTCTAGTTCTAGAATTAATCCAGAAAGTAAGTAAAAATAATAAGTCCCCACAGTAAGTGTGACAACCTTTACTCCATTTGTAGCATGTTAGTCCACATCACATTTCTTTAACTTCCTACTACTCTTTAGTCCCTGTAAATTATTGTACAACTGATAAATAATGCCCATATCTTATTATTAAAGATAATATCAATCTCAATTATAAATATACCAGGAATAGAAGTAGAAGTGTTTACAAGCTTCTCATTCTCCTTATTTTCCTTTATAGTCTCCAATTAACTTTTGTAGTTGCGCCCCCAATAGCCCATTTTCCACAATGGTGACATAGGTCTTCAGTAGCTGTCTCCTTCTTTTCCACACCACTTTTAGGCTTAGTTGGATTCTTCTTCTTTTTCTTAGAAACATTTTTCTTCTTAGAAGAATCAACCAACAAAACTACATCATTTTCTTTCTTCATAGAAGATTCTACAGTTTTGAGAAGCTTGATCAACTCAGGTATATTAGTCTCAATCTTATTCATCGGGTTGTTCATCACAAATTTTGAAAACTAGCTAGCAAAGATTGAAGAATTAAGTCTATACTTAATTCGTGGTCCATTGTAAACCCAAGCGATTTAAGCTTCTCAATTAAACCAGCATTTTTAGTCTATGAATAGCCACAAAAGTGTCATCTACCATCTTAGAATCGAATAACTGCTTAGAGATCTCATTGTTTTAGCTTGCTTATCAAAAAACTCTCTTAGATGAAAGATAATAGTATGAGCATCTCTATACTTATGTTGTTTTTGAAGCTCAGTGGTCATTAACGCTAGCATGATACAAAATGTTGTGTCACTGTCCTCTTGATGCTTTTTATGGACTTCATACTCTTCAGCAAGAGCATTGTTAACTGGAGGTAATGGAATAGGAGCATCTACGACGTAGAACAACCTTTCCACTTAAGAACAATTCTCAAGTTTCTATACCAATTTAAGAAATTGGTCTTGGTAAGCTTATTTGTTTCCTAAATGCTACATAAGTTCAAATTTGTTGTTATAATACAAATGACCTAGATTTAAAATAAGAGACATTAGACTATATGCATATGTGATGCATTTAATTAGAGCTTTAATCAAACACGTATTAAATATACTATTTTACTCAAATTAATAGCCTACATTATTGATTTAGAAAAGCCCATTAGAAGTTTTCTTAGTAGACCGGTATCCAAATTCCTTAAGAATGATCTTAGGTGTGCCCAATAAACCACTCTTAAATTCAATAGTAGGTATTCAATACTAATTACATCAAATGTAACTACTATATCATTAGATGATTAACATATTTTAATCTTAAAGTATTTAGTGCTACTCCAACTTAGCCTCTAATATTCTTTATGCTTGGGTGTGCCCAAATAGGATAAAGATATTACATTAATCCAAAATCAAATTCCATAATAAACATACTCGATGTCAAGTAGGCTTGAGTATGTCCAACAACCTAATCTCAAAAGAAAAAACTCTTGTTTTTACTATATTAATAGAAGGATTTATATTTGATATAGTTTGAGGGATCTAATTATTTAATTAATGGTCTCGCATGCATAAATATCAACATGTTGACAATATTGTAATAGACTCAATTACATGGCTTAGTTATGAACTTTACTAGATTAATTTTCTTGAACCAAATAGAAAATTAATTTGATCAAACCTATGTGTTCATTCATGTTTGAGAAGAAAGTCTTATTATCCTCTCCATAAGCTTGAAAACTAATTTCTAATCTATCTAACTTATGTAATCTAATTGCATAAATTTATAATGAAGAAACCTCGAGTTACATTTAAAATGAATTAGATGAGAAGAGAAATTACAAGAGAATTATAGAGAAAGGCATGACACGTAAACTTTATTTATTCAAAACAAAGCGATAAATTTAATTAATCAAAAATTAATTGGTTTAAGTCCATAACCAAGCCAACATGCCAAAATTATGCTTAAAACATATTAAACAATATATATATATATATATATATATATATATATAACATTAATTTATAATATCATTATTTTGAAAAATAAATTAGTTAGTACCAAAATCTAATTTTGAGAAAATTTTGTATGTCCAAAACAAATTTTGGATAACTTTTTGATCCATTGTAGGGAAAAGAAATGCCTCATGGGTTCCTTTAGAAATAGCAAAACCTATGCCTAAAAATAAAAAGATTTTTTTTAAAAACATTAAACGACGCCGTACTGAGGCAACAGTACCCGTTTTGTCAATACAAGGCGGGCCATGCCTTCCTAAGGCAATCTCGGGATACAAGGCAATCAAAACACAAGCCTTGCACAGGCTTTGTTAAGCTTGTCCAAGGCCTTTCAAAGCCTTGTGATGAGGACTCATCATATACATATTTTCTAGTATTTTTGTGCTTTAATTAGGCTAAATTTTTGTTTGAATCACCACTTACCACACCATTTTCATCTTTTTTTTTTTGTAGAAAATAAAGAAAATACCATTTGGAGATGATAAAGATGAAAAAAAAAAAAGAAAATTTGAGCAAAAATTGAAGAAGCTTAAAGGCACCAAGGAATAAGTTGGCGACCTAGGGAAGTAGAACTTTCCTACCTAGGGATTGTTCTGTGCAATTTTTCCTACTCGGTGCCACCAGGTACCTGGGAAAATTGCATAGAACAATCCACCAAGTGGCCTAGGGAAGTTAGACTTCCCTCGGTCGCCTAGTACTATTCTTTTGTACAGAAACATGGCGGCCCAGGGATGTATAACTTCCCTAGGCTGCCTGGATCAAGCAAAAAAGAATGCCTAGGCCATGTACCTAGCGGCCCACTGAACTTCTCTAGGCCGCCTAGTTTTTGGACAACATGGCGGCTCCACTTCCTTGCATCAGAAACATGAATTTTGCGTATTTTTTAATATCCACGGCATTTTAGCTATAAAAACCTATTATACACTTCAAAACACTTGTTCTTGGACTTGGGTTTCTCTCTAAGAACCTTTGAGGCTTAGTTTCACACCAAAATAAAGAGAATGAGCAAAAGATTCAAGGAAGAAGAAATAAGGATTGCAAGGAGCTTTCACGGAGGAGGAAGAAATGGCTTGTCAATAAGCGTTTCTAATCCTTTTCTTTGTTCTCTTACTTGTAATTTTTGTATTAAGATTTGATTTTTAATTATAATAAAATGTTGTACCCTATTTTTATACCTTGAGATAATGTATTTTTCTTATATCTATGATTTTTACTCTATGGTGATTAGTTATTTATGCTTATTGGTTATTTTGGTTTAGTTGGGTCTTGATTGATTTATTTCAACTAACTCCTCTTCCTTAATGATCTTGAGACATGGGGTTAAGGTTAGGACACCCACTTGACTAATTTAACATTTGCTAATTTTAATTAATCCAGAGGGAGGTTGGGAACCAGGACTAATAACTAATAAGTTCATGAGATACCTAAAGATAGGGACAAGGTTTCTAAATAGTTTTAGATTGTGAGTGATGTTTAATGCCTCATTGGGTTTAGTTGATTAAGTAGAGATACCAATTAATCGAATTTAGGGATTAGAAATCTCATAACTTGAGAGAGAATGAAGTTGATTTGTGACTCATACTGGTGCATAAAGTTAAAATTTGTGGATAGAAGGGATACTCATCTTTGGGGTGTTTAATGGGGGGATTTTCTTTATTATATAGCTTTTTTCTTTTTCTAATTCCTTGATGAACTTGTGACTCTTCTTTGAGAACAGATAAGTTTTCTAGTGTAGTGTAATTATTTGTAATTCACATATTTAATTGGTTGTACAATAAGATTAGAACAAAGTAGTGGTAATTGCTAAGTTCTCGTGGATTCGATACTTGCTATTCCCTATATTCTGCGATGGGTATACTTTCTCATATATGTAATTTTTGTGCTTAGCATTTTAATTTAAATTTTGATTTTTGTGAATTTTTATACTATTTCCTATCCGCGTAAAACTATCCATTAAATTTTTAGCACCATTACTGGGGATTGGCAATATCATGAAACCTTTAAATCTTATTGATTTAGTTATATATATATATATATATATATATATATATATATATATATATATTTGTAAATACTATGTAAATATTTGTTTCTTTATTTATACAAAAAACTAACCATTACTTGTATATAGATTTCTTTTTCTTTTTATACCTTATTTGTTTGTTGTTCAATTCTTTATTTTTTTTTCTTTCAGAAAATAAATTATATTAGGTTCCAATGTGTTATATCATTATGTTTGTTGTATTATTATTGTTGATATTGTTATATGTTGCTATCTTATGAAATTGTATATGTATAATGGATTTTTGGGATCTAAGTTTTGTTTTGGTATGTGGCCTTATTGTTGTATACTATTATTGTTGTTGTTGGAGAATTTTATATTTATTGTTGTGTTAGTTCTTTTAGGACAAAAATGTTACCATTATAGTTGTTACAATAATGAGGAGATGTTGTTGTATAATAATTACTGCGGTTAAGTGTTGTATAATAGGATTTGGTTCATTGTTGTTGTAATGGTGTTGGAGTTTGAGAATTTCATTGGTGTTTAAGAATAAAAGTATTGTTAGTAATTTTGGTTGTTGTTGTACTATATATTGTGGGAGTTGAAAATTCGTTTGTAATAGTGGTGAATAAATTAAGGAGTTGATTGGTTTTGTAAAGTTAATATCATGTTTTTGTGGACTTTTGATTATTGTTTGGGACACCTTTTATTATTGAGAGGTTATAATACTAATGTAATGGTGGTTGTAGTGGTAACAAACTTTTGAATTTATTTTTAATAAGAACACTAAATCCTTAACCTTTTCACTTTTCTTTGGACTTCATTAAGTTTATAGTGTGTTTTATATACTAGTTCTTGTGCTTGGGATGTTAGTGCTTTGTTGTATATATAGGATAATTATTGATGCTATATATATATATATATATATATATATATATATATAGATATCCTTAGTAAAGAGATTAAATTATTCATTTATTTTGTGGCTTTGTTGTTTTGGTAATAATATAATTATTGATACTAATATATATTTTAGTATTATTTATATTAGTTAATTTTATGACTTATTAATAATATTTGTATATACTATTATTATTATTGTCGGTGGTAGTAGTGCTATTGTTATTGTTGTTATTCTACTATTATTGTTGTTGTTTTTGTTGTTGTTGTTATTGTTGCTGTTATTGCTATTATTACTGTTGTTGTTGTTATCATTGCTATTATTGCTATTGCTATTGTTGTTGTTATTACCGTTGTTGTTGTTACTATTGCTATTGCTATTGCTGCTACTATTGTTGCTATTGTTGTTACTGCTACTGTCGTTGCTACTACTGTTATTACTGTTATTGCTATCATTGTTGCTGGTGTTGTTGGTATTGTTGTTATTTCTATAGTTGTTACTGTTGTTGTTGTTATTATTGTTGTTGCTGCTGCTGTTGTTGTTACTATTGTTATTGTTGTTATTGTTGCTGCTATTACTCTTGTTACTGTTGTTGCTGCTGCTGTTGTTGCTGTTACTATTATTGTTACTGTTGTTACTTTGCTATTGTTGCTATTGTTGTTGCTATTGTTGCATTGTTATTACTGTTTTTGTTGTTGTTGCTGCTACTATTGTTATTACTATTAGTGTTGTTGTTATGATTGTTGTTATTGTTGTTACTATTGTTATTGTTGTTGTTACTATTATTGTTGCTATTGTTGTTGTTATTATTACTACTCTTATTATTATTATATGATGATTTTTTTATTGATATTAATATTGATCTTAACGAATTTTGATAGCAATTCATTGCATCTTTTTTATATATATTTGCTTTTGGCTTATTTTTTAAGTCTATTATTTTGTTTTGTTTGTCTTCTTGTTGTCATTATCTTTTTAATCTTAGTATACTGTTATAGTTTTTTCTATTTTTATAGGATTGAAGATTTTCTTCTTTTGGACAGCTGTTCAATTATTCCTCTTTCTATGATACATTGTATTTTAAGATGTTAGGGGAGTATTTGTTTATCCTCTTCTCCTTTTATTACTTTTTGTCCTATTGAAAATGTTAATATTATTTAATTTGTGGCCAATGAGTATATTGTCTAATTTAAGTGTAGGTGAGAGGTTCAATACTATTTTTTGTGCAATTTTGTATTATTTATTTTGAAATTTTCTTATTTTTGGGCTAAACTTCTTGTTTTTTTATTTTTTTTATTATTATTTTTTTTTTTTTGCATTATTGGGTTAGTTTCAAGGCTTGTTGGTATGTGTGTTGATATGTGTTAGTTTATTGGAGTTATTATTTATCTTTTTGTTTGAGAATTCTATTTAAAACTTTTTAAGAAAATTTATTTTTATGTACACTAAGATATTGGGCATGACATAGGCTAAATTTGGATAACTGATTTAATCTTGTTTATGCCTTTGAAAATATTTGTGAAGCTTAATTCTTTAAGAATGGATAAAAACTTAGTGATAAAATATGGAGTATGGGTCATTGGCTTAACACTAGTTTTGTGGCAATTTATTATTCATTTATTCATTTATTTGTGTTGTATGTTGGATTATAGAAATCTTTCATTGTTTATTGTATTTTTCAATAAAAAAAGCAATTAGGAGCAAGAGGTAGGTTGTTTAATGCACTTACAGAAGTTAAAATTAAAAAAAAAAAACTCTAGGAATGCAAAATGCTTGTCCTATGATGAAAAACGTGTGATGAAAAAGCAAATAAAAGTAAGAAAAAGAAAAAAAAAGAAAGAAAAGCAAAATATATAAAAAAAAAAAACCTGACATACCTTTAAGTACCAGAGGAGATCGCTACGATCGTTACTGTATTCCTATCAAAGAGATGCGACAAAGTATTCAAGCTCACACCATACCTAAAAGCTCCGACAAAAGAGATGGATTCCCAGGAAATCTCATAAAGTAAGTAGCTGAAAGCTTTCCCAATTGAAAGCTACTAAGGCGCTATGTTGCGTGAAGTAAGACTAGTTGCCCTAAGTTAAGTGCTTCCTTATTAATTAATGATCTTGCTCAGTACGAGGGCTTTTCCCCTCTTTCATAATGTCGCGAGCATATAAGTTCACCTTTTGTGCAACCTGATTCTATCTTTGGAAATGAGGGTGCCCCCGATTAACATTTATTATCGAATAAGTAATCCTTCCATGGATGAGAGAGTTGAATTACAGACTCCATTAGCTTTTGCAAGGAAGCATCTCGAGTGGGATTTTCTGCTCCTAAGGGAATATAAGCTCTTTTAGCCCGCTCATTGACACAGATATTGTATCATGGGGCATGAACATCTAAGAAGTTTATTTTCCTGGGAAGTCATTTCTATGGTAGAACTTATTCTTTACGCGGTAGGTCTAAGCTAAGCATTTTTACTTTTTACGTGGGAGAGCTAATTTTCTTTCTTTATCTTGGTTAAGGAAGGATAAAGATTGTTTCTACTGCAGTTCTCGCTTATAACTATTTTTAGGATTTATCACCTACCAGAACAACAAACTTTTACTTTTATTTGAAAGTGAAGGGGGAGTTAACAAGTTTTAGTTGGGGGTAAAGGATAGAGGGGATTATTATTTCTGAAAAAAGAATAAGGATTGATATGCAAGAGATGCAAAATAGCATTTAAGTTAAAATCACTATAAATGCATTCCCTTGTAAAAAGCAAAAAAAATGATGAAAAATGAAAGGCTCCTATTTTGCCAATTCAAATTAAAATGTATTATTTTGTTGTACCAAATTGTATTATGTTGTATCATTTTTAATGTATGTACTTTGGGAAAGCCACGATACTTGAGTGAGTTATTTGATCATATCTCATATAAATCACTTCGTTTGAATTCTTAATTGGAAAAGTAGAATGAATCACATTTATTTAGTATCAACTTGTTTAATTCACTTTGAGGTTCTTGGTTGTGTCTAACTTAACATAAAGGTATACATAGGATTAAGTTGGATGGATTGGTGTTGAGATGAAATCCAAAGTTAAGGAAGAAATAATATCTTTAACATTTTGACCTTATTGCATATATGCTAAGTTGTTCTTGTAAATTCACCTAGAATGCTTTGTAGAATGTTCATCATCTTATTCGTAAATGCGTTATTCTTTGTCCTTATAAAATAATGTATTTTTCTTAGTTTGTACATTAGTTAAGTTGTGAATAAAAGTAGGATGCTTGATTTATATATTAGTCAATTCTTTATTTGTGAATAAGTGTGGTTTGCTTGAGGACAAACAAAGGTTTAAGTGTGGGGTGTGTGATAAGAGTTCATCGTATACATATTTTCTAGTGTTTTTGTTCTTTAATTACGGGAAATTCTTGTTTAAATCACCATTCACTACACCCTTTTCATCTTTTTTTTTTTTTTTGTAGGAAATAAAGAAAATACCAATTAGAAATAACAAAGATGAAAAGGAAGGAAAATAGAGCAAAAATCGAAGAAGTTTAAAGGCGCCAAGGAATAAGCTAGCGGCGTAGCAGCCAAGGAAAGTTCTACTTCCCTAGGCCACCTGGAACTATTCCCTTGTATAGAAACATGGTGACCCAACGAAGTATAACTTCCCTAGGCCACCTAGATCAAGCAAAAAACAAATGCCTAGGCCAGGTACCTAGAGGCCTAAGGAAGTTCAGGGAAGTTCAACTTCCCTAGGCGCCCACTTGCGACAGAAACACGAATTCTACGTATTTTTGAAGATCCACGGTATTTTAGCTATAAAAAGCCATTATATACTTCAAAACACTTGTTCTTGGACTTGAGTTTTTCTCTAAGAACTCTAGGAGGCTTAGTTTCACACAAAAATGAAGAAAATGAGCAAAGGATTCAAGGAAGAAGAAAGAAGGATTGTAAGGAGCTTTCATGGAAAACAAAGAAATAACTTATCTATTAGTATTTATAACCTTTTTCTTTGTTATCTTACTTATGATTTGTTTATTAAGATTTAATTTTTAATTGCAATAAAAGGTTGTATCTTATTTTTATACCTTGGGATAATGTATTTGTTTTAAATCTATGATTTTTAATCTATGGTGATTGGTTATTTGTGCTTATTGGTTATCTTGGTTGACTTGGGTCTTGATTGATTTATTTTAATTAATTGTTCTTCCTTAACTATTTTGAGACATGGGGTTAAGATTAGGACACCAACTTGACTAATTTAACATTTGTCATTTTCAATTAACCCGATAGAGAGGTTAGGAATTAGGGCCAATAACTAATGGGTTTATAAGAATACCTAAAGAAAGGGATTTTGTAGCTTGCAGATGGTTTGGGATTGTGATTAGTGTTTAATGCCTCTTTAGGTTTGGTTAATTAGATAGAGATACCAATTAATCAAATTTAAAGATTAGAGATCTCATAACTTGAGAATGAATGAGATTGATTTGTGACTCACGACAGTGCCTAGAGTTAAAATTTGTGGATAGAAGGGGTACTCATCTTTGGGGTGTTTAATGGGGGAATTCTCTTTGTTACATGGCATTTCTCTCTTTCTAATTCTTTAATGAACTTGTGACTCTTCTTTGAGTGGGAACATGATTGTAATTCTCATTTTTAATTAACTAGATAATGAGAGTAGAGCAAAGTAGTGGTAATTACTAAGTTCTTATGGATCCGGTACTTACTATTTTCTATACTATGCGATGGGTATACTTGTCCATATGTGTAGTTTTAGTGCTTAGTATTTTAATTTAAAATTTGATTTTTGTGGATTGTTTATACTATCTTCTATCCGCACGAAACTGCCCATCACCTTGCGCAGGCTTTAGAAGACAAACAAACAAAAACAACTTTGCAAGCCTATCCAAGGCTTTTCAATCCTTGCGCAGCCTTGCATAAAAAGTTTTTTTTTTCCCCAATTTTCCTTTTTTTTTTTTGTCTTCCACATTTTTTTTTCATTTTTTTCAAATAAATGTTTCTTCTTTTTCGCTGAACATTTTAGCATTAAGAAAAAAAAAAAGAATGGCCTTTTCACTAATTTTTTCCCTCCTTTTGCTTCTAGAAACAATTTCTTGTAGGATTTTGTCAATCCTATTACTAAAACCAATTTCAGTAATTTTGGAATCAAACCTAAAATTCACCCCAAAAAAATGTTTTTCTTTCTTTATAGAACAAACATTTTTGTCCATCCAAAACCCACTCAAATCAAATTTTCAAAAATCAAAATTATATGAAACAATGTTCACAAACCTAAATTTATTTATGAAACAGTTTCATTAAGCCAAATATTTTTGAAACAATTTCATAACACAAACGAAACCCAAAAAACACAAATGGTATAGCTCTGATACCACTATAGGATTTCAATCATGCATATTAGTTTACACACAACGAAAAAATAAAATGAAATCTACGCAAAAGATCACTTGTATGAAATTAAATAGGTCAAGAGAGGGAAGAAAATTTTAATACCTCAAAATCGCAGCTTTTAAAAAAAAAAAAAAAATCTTCTATGCAAGTCCCCTTCGAAAATTGATCAAATCAAGCCACTAATATTTCAAGTGTAGGAATTTCTCTAATCATATTCACATGAAGAACTATACTCAATAGGTGCCAAAAACCAATGCTAGTGGGTTTTTGTTAGGTAGCTATGTAAGAATTTATTTATTACAGAGAAGAAGAAAATATTGGAACAATTTCTAAAATTATGAAGAAAAAGCTTTGGGTTGTTCATTCCAACAACGCTATATCTTCATATATATATCTGCACCAACAAAATGCACAACACCCTTCTATAAACCTTTTAGGAAATAAATAAAGCCTTTTTCTTTTGATAATTATTGTGGGCCTAGGATTCTTATTTGCAATTTGACACATAAGATCATAATAATTGCAATTAAGCCCTACTAATTATAACCGTTTTATAATCAATTAGTCCATAATAATTATTTTTTCTTATAAATTAACACCATAATATTATTATATAATATCTTGAGTATCAATTCCTCTATTGTGTGTGACTTATTAGGTTTTTTAGTCTATTGGTAGTAAAATATGAATTAATTCTAATAACTGTAGAATTAATAAACATTAATAATTAGAATTAACTTATTAATTCTAACTAGGATTAATTTATTAATTCGTCAATTAATAAATTCATATTTAGTAGATTATGAGCGGCATATAGCAATACATCATGACCCCCAAAAATCTAAAAAGTTAAGTGGTTTGATATGAACCTTTTAATAACAAAATATCAGTGTAATAAAACTCTTTTTATCATACTATATCTCATTCGATTTAGAGTATAGAATTAGTATTAACTCTCTCTTGAATACGATTAATTCTAGCCTGAATTTACTAATACTTGTTGTAGAAGCCATCACTTAATATGTGTATCATTTGGAACTATATCCAAAACATAGTTGCTTTGGTCAAGGACTTTTTGAGCAATGATTCCCTATAAGTAGTCGTAAAATATACTCCCCTACTATTAGAAGTGATAAATCCTTTATTGTTCCTCTCAACTACTTTCGTTTACTTTACATTATACTTAATATCCATCCTATAGGTGGTCATTGATAAGACTCTAAAGATTAGAATCAAAGTATAATGCTTAGCAAATAAAGTACCTTAGAGATCTCAAGTCTAAGGATACTTACATATTTGTATAATAAGTTTCTATCGTTGGCACTAAATAGTTATTTATGTTATTAACTCACAGCTAGGCCATCTAATATATTTTTTTATGTAACAAGTATCCACGTGTTAATTTTAAGTATCGCAATACTCATTGATGTAAGAACCACTACTTGATCTAATCAAGAAGTATAATGTGTGCTAGACTTTTTATATTAATAATGTCATATCTCATTAATAGTATGACTAGGGATTGCTTAAGCACTAGTAGTATATAGTGTAGTCGGAATCTCATATCATGATCTCTATCATGATTTTCTTAACATTATACATTGTGCTAGGGACTTTATCTATTAGTATTATGTGCATACACATTTGAAACAAGGAAACTGAAAGATAAAGTGTGCCTCTGTTAGATAAATGTGCAAAATACATTGTACAAATGGATTGATTCTAGGGCATAAACCTAATTACGATCACTCGGATTTTTCTTTTTACGCATATCTCACCTTCATCAAGTCGGGTTTATTTATATCTCAAGTTTATGCATTTTCTTCTTGCATTAGGAAACTACTAAAGTGTAACACGTTCTTATGTTTCGTTAGTTAACCATAGTTTTTTTTCCTTATCAAATTCAATCTTTGCAGAATAAAATTTTCTTATGATTTATCTTCAAGATCCTCCAATTAAATCTACCACAAATACATGCCAAATCTTAATCAAATATTCTTCTGAAATCTTCTGCAATTATTAGTTGCTAAAAGCAAATTTAGTCCAGATCAAGCTATGCTAATAAAAGCCGTTCACAAAAAGACTCAACGTGTTATGTAATACCCGCACTTTGGTATTTTAATCAACTACTACTTAGAATAGAATAAGAATTTGTATAAGTGATCAGAATAAGAAATAATTAGTATAACGAGATGAACATTTTGGAGCAATAAAAATATTCAGGGATATCGTTGAAATTTTGAGATTGTTCTACCCGTACTTTTGTACTTCAATTAGAAACTACTTTGTATAAAGCAAGAATTGGGTGGTAAGTTCAGAATAAAAGTTGATCAAGGCAATGAAATGGATGTTTTGGCATAAAGTAAGTTTTTAGGGGTGTTGTTTTAATTTTGACTGTAATTGAAATTTTGACCACAAATTGAGAAAGAATTTGAGAATTCTGGTCCCACCATTGAGTTTAATAAAATGTTTAGATTGCATTAATAAATTAAAAAGGTTTCCCAATTATGATGAATAATGACTTGATTATGTGTATTTTTGAAAAAATATTTTTGTCAAGAATTACATAATTATGGTCAAAAGAGAACAAGTGGCATTTTGTGATTTGTTGTTGAAACTAGATGCTGTTATATGATTGGTTGTGAAGACTATGGGCTCTTATATGATTGGTTGCAACAAAACACATGCAAAATTAGGTGGACAGTATAAAGTCTTCCAAGTGAGATTGGTTGAGAAAGCTAGGTGTTGTTTTATAATTGGTTTAGCAAGCCATGTGTTGCTGTGTGATTGGTTGCATGAAAGATCATGCAAAATTTCTAAGCTTTTCTCAAAACTTCCAAGATGTTCTACTAGCTTCTAAGGTGCCACCTAGCATGCCACCTAAGGTTATTATATGGACCAATTAAAAGCCCCCAAGCATTGAAGGTATTTAATGCCTATTTGACTTCAAGACCAAATTTTGCTACAAATAGCAAGTGATGGCCAGTTGAGGCCATTTTGCCACTGGAAAAACAGCAAGAAAGGAGAAGGAAAGAAGAGAAAAGGAAGAGGAAAGAAAAACAAGAGAAAAGAAAGAATTTTTAAAAGAGAGAGAGAGAGAGAGAGAGGGGAAGAAGAGGAAAATGAAATTAGCTTTCTTGCAAGTTCAAAACTCATCACATACAAGGCTATTTGGGGATGTATGTGCCGTGTTTCATGTGTGGATTGAAGGTGTTTGAAGGTGGTTTTGAAGGGTTGTTCATAGCTGCAAAGATGGAAGAATGAAACAAAGTGGTCGATGGTTTAATTGTTGATGAAATAAAGGATTTATTCATGTTCCTCATGATTGTTGTTTTGTTGTTTTTACATGAGTAATGTACTCCTTTGTTCATGACTGAAACCAAGATGGAATTATGAAATGTTCAGTCCATAAATAAGGTATTAAGATGTGTTAATGGTAGGTATATTGTATGAAGAAGAAAGGAGAATTAATTATGTAAAGAAAAGGAACAAAATAGAAATTTTGGTTTGAAGAATTTTCGTGCAGATCTGAAGAAGGAATAAACTATACAAATTGGTTGATTATTCTGGAAATCTATGAACAGAAAATTGTAGCTACATGTCTTCGAATCTTTTTGGGACTAATTTGACATGATTTGGAGTGGTAGATAAAAAAATATGACATAAATACCAAGGACTGCTAGTTTAGTTACGGGATTAAAGAATTGAAATGTTATGAGTAAAACTGAATGAAATGGAAGGAGGAAATTGTATTTTATGAGTTGAAAATCATAAAGAAACGTTTTGGAAACATTTTGGAACTAATTTGACATTAATCGGACTTGTAAATCAAAAGTTATATTATAAACAAGTAAGTGTAATAAGAAGAAAGAAATGCAGAATTTGTTTATGAAGGATAAATTCATATGTTAATTCTTTGTACGTTATTGGATATATGAGGGATCAAGGGAACATGTGACAGCTTTATATACTTAGTTGAGAGAAGAAATAAAGGGATGTCTAAGCAAACTTTGGTCCATCGAAGTATTTATTTTATTCTGAATAAGAAAGAAGAAATGTGGAAACTAGCAATTTTATTATGGAAATATTCCATTAGCAAAAGTGTATTGGTTTTGGACCATAAATGCTAAGTGAGGTTTAGAATGACTCTTGATGTAGGTTATCTACTCTAAAGGTTTCTAGGATGTGAGGTGAGTCCCTTTATGCCTAAAACCATTTTAACTAAGTGTATTTTTGATAAAGTTAAATGCTTTTCTGATATAGCTAAGTGTTTCTTTGATATATCATAACATGGACTTTTATGCTTAAAGCTTCATGCTTTCTGAGTTTACTCAAAATATATATGTATGCTAAATGCTTTTCATCACATATACATGGAAATGTTTTATTTAATATTATAAATATGTTCATGAGTTGGAAGCTTTCTTTCAAAATGATATGAAGTTTTATGATAAATGCCAAAATGCTTTCAAAGCACTAGTGCATTATATGAAAGACATATTACTTTCTATGTCAATGAACTTTGGAAATTATTACAAAAAATATGTGGAATATTTGGAAAATGATATTTTGGCCTCAAAAATGATTTTCATATGCTCGGATATGAGCTTGTGATATGGGAAAAGAATATTGTGGATCCTTAAGTACTCAACAGGGACTATGCATTTATACTAATTTACGTGAGTTTGAGATTGCAATGCAGTTGGTGCGCACCTCTGGACTGTGGTCTCTTATTTCATGGGGTGTTAATATTTGTATTAGTCATCCTTAACTAGCAATAGGTTTTCCAATCATGGAAACAGGGGATAGGCATGGGACATTTGAGCCATTGGAACCATAGAGGCGGTTGCATTATAAATCCTATTTGGGTCATTGTGACCAAATAAAGGCAGTAAGATTATAAATCCTATTCGGGTCATTATGACAAAACAAATGTGTTAGGATTACAAATCCTATTTGGGTCATTGTGACCAATATTTTTATAGATAGGAAGTGATTCCATTTTCTTTAAAGAGGCATTTGTAAAACTCCACCTAAACCTACCCTAGAATTGGATGGGATGCATTTCATGACATATTGCATAAAAATATATCTACTACATGAGTTTGTGTGTTTTAATTTGTTATATGTGGTTTATATAGTTTATTCATACTTGTTGAGTATTAGGGTAATTAGGAAATTTTGCTCAAAGGAGAGAGAAGGAAAGAATTAGGAAGTAGGAGGAAAGAGAATTAAGTTGGGAAAATAAGAATAAGAATTGATGTGGTTAAAGCTTTGTGGTTGATTCCTAAGGTCTTGAGTTCAAATCCCTTCAACTATATATTATTTTTAATTATTCTAACTAATGTTTAAATTACACTTCTTGCATTCCATGAAACTAGGAATGTTGTCTTAAGAGAGACACAATAGTAATATTCTAACCATGTGATCTTGTTCTAAAAAATAATCTAAAGGAGTTTTAATCTCCATTATTTTAGCAACACATGTCCTAATATGTTTGAATTTGAAATATTCGCATTTCTTGAATTCTTTTAAATTTTCTTATAAAATATTTTAGATGATCTTGGACTTGAAATTTTGAAAGGAAAATTCCAACTCTTGGAGAGTAGTTGGCAGAAATATAGGAGTGATAATAGTGTGTTTGTTTTCCAAGATTAAATCACTATTATTTCTTCTCTAAGGAATTTCATTTTGTTTATTCTTATTTTGGTGCAAAGTTGGAATTATTTTCAGCTCTTTCTCTTGGTTAAACTTTCGAAAATGTGCAGCGAAGTTACCTTTTCTTTCCTTTCTATCAAACAGCCATTTTGTGTAAGCAATTAAGTTGGAAATTCTTTGAAATTTCAGAGCTAATATAGCTTTACTAAACCAGAAAATTTTTCCAGCAAATTATAAAGTATTTTAGCCATAGGAATTTAAGTATTCAACTTATGTATTAGTTCATCTAAAGTTCTTCTTCTTCTTCAAGAAGATGGCCGAAAACATTAATAGACTTTGAAACACTCCTATTTTATGGCTGCAAATCTATTCAAAATAATTCAAACTCTTGCCAATAAACCATCCTAGATTTTATGAACTCTTGTAGCTAAGTTACTAGAATTTGTTTTAGCCTTGTTAGCAAAGATAAAAATCAGTTTTCTCCTTCATTTCCTTCATTATTTTCTACCACCTTGAACCCCATAGCTGAATATCTTACCTTCTTCACCAACCTTGGCCATTAGAACTCCATTAAAACACCTCAAACCTCTCCTAGTTTATTTCCATTCAAAATACTTTGAATTTGAAAACTAAATCCCAACTTTTGCTCCATCAAACACTCACCTATCCAGCAACCAATCCTATCAAATCAAACCAAAAATTCTGCATTCATTCCCACAAGAAATTTCGGCCACACCATCCAAGAACATTCTCACACTTCATCTAGCTTTCTCTCCTATTCTGTCAAGAACACACACGCCTCACCTTCAACCTTAAGTCGCTTCTAAACACCCCAAACCACTCTAAAACTTTCAAATCAACTAGAGATCATCCTACTCTTTCCTTTGGTACACTTTATTGCACCAAAACAACCAAAGTGCACTCTACATTCAGATCAAACAAGCGTTCTTTTTTTTTTTTTTTTTTTTTTTGCAAGTGAAGAAGAACACCATAAGGTAAACTAAGTCCAAACACCCACTTTCTTTCTCATTTCTTTTTTTCCATTTCTTTTTATTCTCTTCTTAATCTCTCTCTCTCTCTCTCTCTCTCTCTCTCTCTCTCTCTCTCTCTCTCGGCCAAATTCATTGGGGGGCCAGCTTGGACTTCTTCAAATCTCGGTCTCTCAAAGGACTCTTCAAGGCTCCTCGGTTATCAAAGCGACATCTTCAACTTGGATCGATTATTAAACAAGTATTTTGTCCTAACTCCCTCATTTATTTTCGAACTCAAGATTAATAGAATGATGGCTTGTTGATATGATGATGGATGATCTAGTGGCGTTGGAGAAAATAAATGCATGTTTATATAATATGGATGATTTTATAATGCATAGATTGAGATGTGTATTAGGACTATTCTATGAAGTAGATTTTGATTTTGATTTTTAATCTGAGGTTATGATATGTTGTTAGTATATTTGTGAATTAGGTCTATATGACACTAACATTAGATGACATGGTGGATAGGGAGATTGTTGCTATTATGATTTTGCTACAACTTTAATATTATTGATCTTGTCGCCAATTACCATACAAGCAGTTATATGGCTAATGATACTTTTTTTGCTATGAAAATTATTATTATCACTTTACTTATATGATTACTACTTTATTTATTAATAGCAAAATTATTATTACCTTTAATTTTATTAGTAATATTATTGCTACTTTTGATACTTAAGTTGCTATAATTATTTTTATTATTAACATTACTACTAATATTATTATTTTTAATAATATTATTATTAATATTATAAGTATCATTATTGATATTGCTATTTTTAAGTATTATCGATAGTATTAATATTACTACTATTATTACTATTACTAAACATCATTATTTTAGAGAAATATTAATAAATTTATACTATTATCATTATTATCGCTACTAGTCATTTTATTTTTATTTAATTCTATTATTATTAATATAATAAATATTATTATTAAACATTATTATTTTTCTTTTAATATATATATATATATATACATAATAATATCATCATTACTATTTATATTATTATTTTCATTATCCTTATAGGAATATTATTATTTTATACTTTTGACAATATTACTATTTTTTATTATACTCAATTAATACTTATGTCACTTACTTATGTTACTATAGTATTAGATTATTCTTATATTAATGTTAACCTCTAAAATATTTTATTAATTAATTTTAGAACTCATAAACCATTAGTATCATATTTGAGTGTTGATATTGATTATGTGTATGTACAGTTAGGAGTTATTTGTACCTATACAATTTTGTTACTTAGTTGTGCACCAATAGTGACATACACCCTATATTTATCCTAGACAGGGTTAGGTTGCCTTGAGTAAGATTTGGAAGATTATTTTGCCAAATGGAATCAAGAGTTAAAAGTAAATCCTTACATTATGATGTTTGTAAACAAAAGCACTTCTGCAAGTCAAATGTATGGATTGCAGTCAAAAATGTACTTTGGGATGCAATTATGGACAATTTATTCCTTCTGCTAAACTGAAATAATTTGAATCAAGCAAACAATTTTCCAAGCAAAACAATAAATTTTCCTTAAACAAATTTTTACCTAAGGTTATTTGAAAACCATAATTGCTAGTTCAAAGAAAATACTTAATTGATTTTACTTTTTCTAAGTGGAATAAATATAACGTTGAGTGCGCAATAAGGGTAGACTATTTGGACTAGTCTTTGAAGGGTTAAGTAAGTCTCTCAGTAGGAGGCCACCTCTGAAGGGTGAATCCTGTCTAAATAAGATGACAGTTCTTGTTAGTCGAGCCGGTCCAAGTCAGTAGTACAGTTCAAGTGGACTGTTTATTTTCAGAATGAAAAATCGGTAAATTTGGGTATAGAGATAGAGGAGTATCTCACACGGAAAGTTGTACACCCACTTTATATCAGAATGCACAATGTGTGGTGTGTTGATCATTCTCTTATCATGGTGCACAATGTGTGGTGCCATGTCTGTTTTTAGAATAATTGTTTTTATTTAATTCAATGGCAATGGGAAAAAAAAACACCATTCCTCGTTTTACGAAATTTATTTGTGATTTGTCAACATTTGTTTTTATAATTGTTTCTCAATTTGCATACATGAAATATTTTCTTAAATTGTCATGAGCACACTGAGGACTTACTGACAAATATTTCTCACCACCTTCTTATATCATATCTTCATATCGATCCTACTTTAAAGGTTGATTTACTTATATTGCCATGAGTTTGGAAGATTTATTTTGATGTATTTGTTTGTTGGAGATTTTAGTTACTTTCTATTTGTTTTAAGACTTATATAAGTATTATTTTTGGGATTGTAATAAATTTATTATCAAGTTATTTTTTCTATATGTTCTATTACCTAGTTATAAAGACCTCTTGTCCTAAGGACGGGGCTACATCCCCGTCCCTTTTGGGATACGTACGTAGTGGGATATTACAACATTAGTTTTCAATAAACCATATTTTTCCAAATGTATATGAACTCTTTAATAATAGATAACAAGGTTTTCAACTATAATATTTAAAGAGTTATTTTTCAATAAAATATATGTTTTCTAAGGAAAAACACTAGCAGACACGGGACTCACTGAGCCTTACACTCATATGTGTGTTATTTCTCTTTGAAAATTTTTTTAAGATCAGAAGCGCTGTAGAAGTGAAGTGGACTCTTAGAGGCTCATGCTATATATTGGACCTATAGTGTCTTTGTGTGTATATATAAGATGTTAGACTCTATATATATCCTATGTTTAATAATTTTTTTTTTAAGAAAAATTTTCGCTGCATATTAGATGAAGTTTATTATAAAGACCCTTGGTTTAGGCAACTGGACGGGGCAACACCCCACAAAGATATAGCTCACTACATCGTAGAAATATGGGGTGTTACATTCTTAGCATGTTAAAGTCGCATGTTAATGTTGCAACAAACATAGGTCCTAATAATCTCCCCCTTTGGCACTGTTTGATGTAAAATCGTCTATTGTAACTTTAGTAGCACAACATAATATGGAACAGAACTTGCAGCAATGCATATTCGACTTCTGTTATAGAATACAATCATATGCAATATAATAAAGCCCAAGCTTGCATGCAAAAGATAGTATCCAAAATAGTTAATATCTAAAGCTACATACTTACTATTATAGAATCCAAGGTTTGCAGCAATCAAAATAAGCAAAGTGTTTAATCAAATGTTCAACAAGCAACCAAATATCCAAATTCAATGTTAGACCAAATAAGCAACTAGCAAAATAAGTAAGCAGCAACAACCAACAACCAACATCTACAACAGCAACTCCTTTTTTTGGTAGCAAACAGAGCTAACTGGTTAATCCTCAAACTCTCTCTAAGAACGAGTCATGATCTTATATAGAGTCATCTAGTCAAGTTGGACCTAGTTGATCTTCTTTAGAACCTCAGCAACTTGTGCAGTAAGAATATCCATAGAGGATTGCAACCTAATAAGGTGTGCTAGTAGAGAAGATGAAGCTGTTGAACTTGTAGGAATAGGCTAGATACCGATGCAACAAGAACATAGTGAGATTCCATAGACTTCAGTGAGGTTTACTCTTCAAGTTTGACAAACTTTTGAATAGGAGTCCTTGATGGAGCAAGACACTAAGCACAGACAGCTTCTTTAGTTAGGGATAGAAGACCTTTAAGTCTAGATAATCTTATCAGTAGTAAGTTATTTGTGATTGGGACATGTACGGAGATACTCAGTCCACAAACACTGGTATGGCAACAAACAGAGTGCTAGTAGAACATAGATCAACATAGCACACAATTTGCTGAAAAATTAAATCTCTAAGATTGAACTTCAAGCTTCTTGCAATCTTGTGAAGTAGAACTACCATGTCCTTTAAGACAATAGAAACATTGTTAGTTGGCAATTAGTTGTAGCAAGAGATTTTACAAAGAGAAAAATAAAACCCAGTCAATTGTGAAGACTCTAAATGTCCATTAGCAGGCCAACTATCTATCTTGCCATCAATAAGATCCTTGCACACATATGCTATTTGAGGTTCTTCTCCTAGACCTTCAATATCCTTCAAATAAAAGAGTTCAAAAATTTTAATAAAGACTCAAGACTAAGGTGATAAGAGCTCCTCTTACAAACAAACACTTATAACAAGGCCCTTGGTGATTGTCACTTTCAAATTGGAGTAAAACTCCCTCTGTAACACCCTTCCCTAAACAGTTATAGGACAAAATATATTTTATTACCTTTGAGGACTCTTGGATGAATTTAAGAGGAAGCATTGGATAACAAAAGGAAAAATATAGAAGAAGAAACTATTTGGAAGAAAATGATTGGTTATCACCTAAAATTATATTATATATATATATATAGGAAATATTATATGGTTATTGTTTTGATAAGAAAGTATTCAGTTGTGACCTGCATCATTTATAACCCTTTGGTGTTTTACCTTAGATATTTTTGTTATATTATCTTAAATCATCTTAGATGTTTCATTATATTATATTAAATATTATATGGTAGGGCCCACAACATTTAATGAAATCCTTAAGATATTTTGTATTAGGGCCCATGACATTTAATAAAGTTTAGACATTTTAAGTTTATTATATTTATTTTATATAATTTAGAATTTCTTCTTACTTCCATTGATTTCTTAAATATTCTAAGGTTTTCTATATTATTCTATTAGTTTCCAAAAACTTCTAAAATATTTTATTAGTTTCCTAAAGTTTCTAATTTATTCTATGAGTTTCCTAAGGTTTCTAAAGACTTCTATTAGCTTCTAAGAGTTTCTACTTTATTCTATTAATATCTAAAAGTTTCTAAATATTTCTATTAATTTTCAAAATATTCCATAAGATATTTTATAAGATATTTATTAAGATATTTTCAAAAAGGTAGCCTACAAATGAAATATCACTTGGAGACTTATAATTGGTTGCATGAATTTTGCATGATAAATTGAAATCCTATAAGTTTCCTAAGATTCCTATAACTTTCTCAAGGATTCCAAAGTCTTCTATAAGTTTCCATTACTTTATATTATGATTCTATAATATTCTAACGCCTTCTATAATGTTCTATAAGATTCCATAGTGTTTTATAAGGTTCCAAAATATTCTAGTGAGCTTAGTCATCAAAGTTTTGCAATTATAACTGGAGGAGATTTTTACAAATAGCTAAGAAGTTGTTGGCCAAGAAGAAATAGCAAGGGAAAGAAAAGAAAATAGGGAGGAAAAGAGAAAGAAAGAACAAGAGAGAAAGAAGGAAGAAAAGAAGAAAGGAAATAAGAGAGGAAAATCAGAGTGAGGAAAGGAAAAGGAAGGAAGAAAGACGAAAGTCCTTGCTAGCTTGTGCACACACTTCCAAGTAAGTAAGACTTTGTTTTCAAGAGCTAAACTTATTTCCTGGATATTGGAAGCTATTTGATGTGAATTATTGACAAAAATGCTTGATATTATGAAGCTGTTGCAAGCAAATTTCTGCTTTGAGTGGGAATGTTGACCAGTTAACTTAGGAGAGGATTTAACTTATTTGCGAGCTCATTTGGCATGCTTTGGAGTGTTTATACGCTGGAAATTTGTTTAAGATTAACTAAGGAGGAAGTTCATAGAAGATATAAAATAGAAAAGCTATATTAGTAGCAAAAGAATAATATATAGAATATTAGGCATTTGTATGTGATCTTCAAGTAAGGATGGTTGGATATGGAATATGATTAATCTTAAACATGTCTTGGGATATTAGGAAAGGTTTGAAATAATTTATATAGACGTTTGATGGCTAAGGAATTAATGGTAGCAAGAAAACCTAAAGCTGCCATGGAAATTCTATTTTGGTTACTTTGATATAATAGCCATATTTGGATGGTTGGAGAAGTGCTAGGTTTGGAAACAAGTTGGAATACTATTGCTGGGGTAACAAATGAGATTTTAGAAAGCTTAGATATGATAAGTTATGTTGAAGAAAATATTGGAAATACCTAAGGAAAGTTGTGCAAAGAAATGGTTGTTTTGCTCATCTAAAAATGTAGTAATTTCATGACCAAACTGAATGAAATAAGGAAGGGAACTAGTATTCTATGAGCTGAAAATTGTATAGGGATGTCTTAGGAGTATTTAGAAACTAGTCTGACCTCATATGGAATTGTGTAGCAAAAGTTATAATAAAACACAAAAAGGTGACGAGGTTGTGAGTAGTGAAAGGAAATTTAGAATATCAAGTACTTTAATTCTTCTTTAGCATTATGCAAGTCTAATTTAAGGATATTCAGTAATGTTTTATGAAATACCTCATTATTGTAGGTGATACAAGTCAAGAAAAATCGTAAGCTGATAGACTAAGGTGAGTCCATTGGATTTTCTATTCCTATTTAACTAAGTGTTTTTCTGATAAAACTAAATGTTTTTTTGATATAGCTAAATGCTTTCCTAATATATCCAAGCATGAGCTTTTGCTTGAATTTGAGAGCATTGATTATTGAAATTCTAATGCATATTTTTTTCTTGAATTTATGCAAAATGAAGCATTTATACATTAAATTTTATTCAATAATGAGAAATGAACTCTATGCAATTTCAAAGTTATCATGAATTGAATTTCATGTTTATTTAAGGTTTTAGATTGAATCCACTGTTCATTAAGTTATAAATCTTTATAAAGATTCCATGTCTAGGAGTTCAAATAGGACAACATCCCACAAAGACAAATCTCACTATGATTGGATAATGTGGGGTGTTACACCCTCACAAGGGTGTCACTATATTCAGTGACATAAACCATTGTTCCCAACAATCTAGCATCCAACAATGCTTCTCACATGCTAAAATGATTGAATTGGACAATGTCAATCCTTATTTCCTCAAGCACCCCTTTGGTAGAGAGAATAAGAATTGTGCTTAACTTGCTTCATCATAAAATAGGTGCACTTCAATAGTAGATTGTTGAGTTTTTTCTTTCTTAACAAGAGCAACTTCTTCTTGGTGCTTGCTTGACTACCTTTTTTTCGCTTCCCAATTGTTATCTTTACTCCCACAACTTCAATCTCAACGTCCTCAATAGCTTTGACATGTCTGCTTCAGAAATTTCCTTTCCTTATCCTTTACTCACAAAGCTTTCAAGCATCTCTTGGGTATCCGAACTTTTTGATTCTTCAGACTTGGCTTCATCTTGCTTTATTTGCCTTCCAGACTTAGGCTTAATAGAGTGCGGTACAAATGTACCGGTATCACCATAATTACTCTCATAATTCGCTATAGCATCACATAATCTCTGTCACCTCTCCAATATGTCATGTACTTGGCAAATAGGACGTGAGAGCATGAATTAACATAGTATCAGCAAAATTAACATGATCTAATAAGGCCTCTAGTGCCTTTGCAGATTCCCATTTGGGTACTTCAATGTTTATATGATTCAAATCTAAAGTACTAGAAATATCCTTATCAGTGTTGATTTCCTTAAACATCTTAATAAGAGAAGGGTTCACCACAAAAGATTACGTGTTCCTTGACCTGATACATTTCCCTTTTTTCATATTTAGTAACAAAGAGTTTTGGAATAAAAAACTTATACCCTACTTGCACTTCTTCATTATCTTTGTTAGGGCTGTGCATTCAGTGTTTAGTTCGGGATTTAGTTTTGAAATTCGATTTTTTTTTTTTTTTTCATCACAACCGAACCAAACCGAATTATTAGGAAAACCGTTTTAACTGAACCAAAATTTTCAATTTGGTTGTGAACCAAATTGAGAGATCCAAATTTATCTAGCTTATTAAGTATTAACCAAAGTCTAATATAAAATTAAATCCCTTTTAACTGGCTTATTTAGCTAGCCCAATACAAAATAAATCTGAAATCCAATATAAATTTTAATACAAATTAAAGCCTAAACATTTTAAAATCATTACATAAGTATCAAAACAACTTAACATCATGAAAACTTCCCCAGTAGCTATGGGAAAAATCCAACAACAGATATTGAATCAATAATACAACTTACAAATACCGAACCGAAATAACTGAATCGAATCAAAAAATTAAAAAAAAATCATAATTTATATATAAATAAATGATTTTTAATTAATATTGAAATATTAATTATGTATTTTTTAATTTAAAAATATAATTTTGGTTTTTTCAGGTTTTTATTTTGAAAAATCGAAAACTAAACTGAATTTTTATATAAATTGCAAAACCAAACCAAACTGAATCAAATTTTATTAAAATTGAACTGAGTTGAAAAATTCGGTTCGGTTTACCGAATAATGCACAACCCTAATCTTTGTAAATGCAATACTTAATAAAATTAGAAACAGCTCTAAAAGGCATGACAATCTCATGACAAGTATCATTAGGAATATGAGAATCAAGAGTAGGATTTAGGAAAGAAATGTCAATACCCATATTTGTAGGTGCCACAATGGTTGGTGTTGAATAATCTTAAGTAGATGGCTGAATTTCCGTGAAATCGTCATTATCCAAGGCCCAGTGCGATTTTCTCTATAGTTTTTGTGCTATTGCTAGGGCTATGTTTAACTCAGTATGATTTTGAGCGATGGTAGTAATGAGAACAGGTTTTGAAATAGGTTGGAAATAGACACAGCTTTAGTTCGAAAAATTTTGACTCTTTTGAAGCTTTATAACCTTTGGTATTCTAAAAAATGCCTTAAACTTTGTTGAGTATTTAGAAAAATATGTGATTTCTATGATAGCCAATAGGTACAAGTGCATTTCTCAGTGCTTTTTGCAAAGTTGTAGTCATGTCATAACTCTGCATGCCTGCAATATCTCTTTGCATGTCTTGAACAGTCCAAACATATTTTTATTTTTCTAATTTTGGTAAAATACATAAAATAAGCACGAATAACAACTATACACAAAGTTTGACACAAATTCATGGGTGACAAACCAAGCAAATACCCAATACCTTCTACAATTCCTCGAATAGCGTAACATCAAGTGGCTTTGTGAAAATGTCAACTAGTTGTTTCTGAGTAGATATATATTCAATTTTCACAATTTCTCATTCAATAAGATCTCTGCTAAAATGATGCCTGATGTTAATATATTTTGTCCTGTTGTGTTGAACTGGATTTTTGGAGATTCAATGGCACTTATGTTATCACAATAAATGATCAACTCTTATTAATTAACACTATAGTCTCCCAACATCTGTTTCATTCATAAAAACTACGTACAACATCTTCCAGCAACATTATATTCAACTTCCGCTGTTGACAATGATATGTAATTTTGTTCTTACTATACCATGATACAAGATTGTTTTCTAAATAAAACAAATATGTACTCTTATGATCATCACCATAGCCTGCCCAGTCTGTATTATTGTATCTAAACAAGATTAAACTTTAATCCTTGCTAAAGTAAATACCATATTCAAAAGTACAACATACATTCTTCAAGATTCTCTTGACTACTTTCAAGTGTGACTCTTTAGGACACACTTGATACCTTACACATACACCAACACTATAACGACTTGCGATAAGATATAGCAATCCACCTATCATACTTCTATATAGATGTTAATTTATCACTTATCCCTTGTTATCCTTTGTCAATTTTTTAGCAACATTTATAGGTATTCTAACAAATTTTGAAGCATCCATGTTGAACTTCTTGACCAGGTTGTTAGCATACTTAGTTTGAGATATGAATATTTCATCCTTCATCTGCTTGATCTGTAAACCAAGGAAATACGTTAGTTCGCTACCATGCTCATTTCAAATTCTATTTGCATAAGTTCAACAAAATCTTTTGACATCTGCTTCATGTTGAACCAAACACGATATCATCAACATAGATTTGTGCAACAATAAAATCCACTCCAAATTTCTTAACAAACATAATCTTATCAGCTCCCTCTCGCTTGTATCCTTTTCCAAGTAGATAGTTTGTGAGTCTTTCCTACCATGCTCTAGGTCCTTGCTTCAGCCATAGAGAGCTTTCTTTAATCTGTACACATAGTCTAGAAACTCAAGATTGACAAAACATTTGGGTTGTTCAACATATGCTTCTTCTTGTAAAAACCCATTCAAAAATACACTCTTCACATCCATTTGTTGAAGTGTGAAATTCTTAGAGTAAGCTACTACAAGTAATAATTTAACAAATTCTAGCCTAGCTACCAGGTGCAAATGTTTCATCAAAATCAACCCCTTCAGCTTATGTATATCCCTGTGCAATTAGCCTTGCCCTATTTCTTGTTATGTTACCAAGCTCACCTATTTTCTTTCAGAATACTCATTTAGTTTAGCTCATATTAACATCTTTAGGTCTTAGTACAAGTTCTCATACATCATTTCTTTCAAACTGTTATAGTTCATCTTGCATAGCAACAATTCAATATTCATCTGTCAAGACTTCTTTAATATTCTTCGGATCTAGTGTTGAAGTGTAACAAGCATGTTGACCATCTTTTTATAATCAACTTTTGGTCCATCCCTAGTTTTTCTTGACTCATCCACCCTTCTATTGCACAACTTCCTATTCTTTGACAAAATTGCCTTAACTTGCACTACTTGAGCATTCTGGTATCAAAACTTCTTTAGTGGTTTGCACAGGCTTACTGTCATCTAACTACGACACCTTCCTCTCCATATTTTCTACCGAAATATCTTCAACAACAACATTGATTAATTTCATGATAACTTGAATTCTCTTTTTGTATACATGAAATGCTCTACTGTTGTTAGAGTAACTAAGAAAGATTCTTTCATCACTTCTATCATCAAACTTTTTTAGTTGTTATCTATCATTCAAATATAACACTTACTCCCGAACACATAGTAACTTAGCTATGGATTTCAACCATTCTAAATTTCATAAGCCATCTTTTTAGTATGTGGCCTAAAATATGTTCAATAGTTGATGTGTTACAGTGTTTACTACTTATACCCACTATTTTATATAGTAGCTTCTTGGCATTCAACATAACTCTGGCCATTTTTTGAATGGTTCTGTTCTTCTTCTCAGTAATACTATTTTGTTGATGTGACTTTGGTGCAAAAAATCCTATTGAATCCCATTCTTAACATAGAAATCATTGAACATATTGTTGTCGAACTCCTTCCCATGATCCCTCCTTATCCTTTTTACCTTAACACATTTTTGTATTTGTAGACTCAAACATAATTTCTAAAAAGCTTTAAAATGTCTGATTTTTGCCTCGAGAAACTTACCCATGTGAATTTGAAAAAATCATCAACAAATACCATAATATACCTTTTTCCATTAATATTCTCTATTTGAGTTGGTTCAAACAAACCCCTGCAAATAAATTCAAGTACAGATGCAGTAGCAATTTGTTGGGCTCTAATATAGACACCTTGACTTGCTCGCCATTTTAACATGCACCACATATGTTTCTGTTGACTTTACCTAGTTTAAGAGTCCATGAGCAGGTCATGTTGAACTTAGAAGTTCCAACTAACTATAATTAACCTGTCCTAATTTTTGATGCCATAGTTCAACTACATCAGACTCAAATATCATACACTTATGTGAATTTGTCATGCATATTTGATAATAATTGTCAAACATCCTGTCCTCCAGTGATTGCATAATTTTCAGTTTTATCCACAACAAGACACTTAACTTTGCCAAATTTTACCAACATATTATCATCACACAATTGACTTACGCTTATTAGATTAGCTTTTAATCCATCCACATGCAGAGTTCTGAGTTTTGGCATACCTCTAATGTTCAGCATACCTAAACCAACAACCTTGTTCTTAGAACCATCTACACGTGGTTGATCCACCACATTTAGATTTATAATCTACTAGAAATTCCTTTCTTCTTGTCATGTCTTTTGAATAGCCACAGTCCAAATGGCCAAATTTCCTCTATCGTGGCTTTTAGAAACATAAAAATCATGTGTGCCTTAAGTTCATCCTTTCTGATCCAGCTCGCTTCACCTTTAGAGATTTTTTTACCTTGGTCAAACTCTAATTTGATAGCTTTTTGGCCATGCTGAAGATTTTTTAATCTTTTTAAACACTTCTTCCATCTGTGACCTGTAAGAGAATAATAGTCACAATAAATAGGAGGCTTCTTTGGCTTTTGTTTGAATCTTCTAAGTTGTCCCTTTTTCTTGCAACATTCTTGTTGAACTCCTCATAACCCAAGCCTGTTTTTTCCAAAGTGATTTTTCGAAGGACAATACTTTATCCAGTTTTGCTTTTCTAATGTTTAGTCTCTTGATAGTTTATTCAACTTCCATTAATAGATGATTTGCTTATTTCAACTATTGGTCTTTGAGTTTTAATTCCTTCTCTTTTTAATCAAGTTCACGTTCAAACACACTTAACTTCTGTTGTTGATCATTGAGTAATTGATTGAGCTCTGCAACCTATTTCTTTAGTTGTTTGATTTGCTTTACTCTTTTTGCCATTTTTAGTACAATAATTCACACTCATCCAAAATTGCTTTTATTGTCATCTCCTCCTCATCATTGTTAGATGTCTCTTTAACATCATCTTTGGCTATTTTTGTGATCACAACATTAAATGCAACTTTACTCAATTGACCAAAATCATCACCTTCATCCAAACTTAGTTCTTATGGATATTCTTGAACATTATCATTGTCATCACTTAAAGTAGTATTATAGGATATGATCTTTGATTTCTTTTTCAATTTGCCATAGTATATGCAAATATATAACCAATCCCACTATACTCATGACACTTCAGACCTTTAGGAGTATTCTTGACTTCCATGGATTTTTTATCTATGATTGTTTTCTTTGAAGCATTGAACTTTTTGTTGAAGGATTTTCCAAAAAGTTTACTCATTTGATTGCGTCTTTTCAGTATCTTGTTGAACTTTTTTGTTAGCAGACCTATTTCTTCATCGGAGGCTTTATCATCTTTAGACTCCTCTTTAACTCTCAATGCAACCCCCCTTAGTTTGAGATTAAAGATTCATTTTAAAGGTTTGTAAAGAACCTATTAGCTCATCAAGTCGCATTTTTGACACTTTTCTACATTCTTCAATGGTAGTAACCTTATTTTGGTGGTAAAGATCTCAATGTTTTCTAAATCAACCTTTCCTCTAAGTAAATTTCACCAAAGTGATATGATTGATTTGTAATGTCACTCAACTTGTTTCTGAACATGGCTATAATCTCATGTTCACCCATTTTTAGAGTCTTATGTTCACCCATTTTTAACTCCTCAAATTGAGTTGTCAATAATTAGCTCTTTGATCTTCTAATAATACCGGTACATTCAAATATAGTTTGCAATTTGTCCCATACTTTTTTAGCAGATTTACACGTGAAGATCAACTTGTACTCTTCTTGCCCGACTACAGAGAAAACACTATTTATTTTTTAAAGCTTTAGCATTAGCATTAGCAAGTTGACATTCCTTACTTGTCCATTCTATGATTGATTTCTTTTTAGGCATATCATAACTAGTACTCGTTTTCATTGATGAATTCCATTCAACTTCAACAGCTTTCCATGCAGCAATATCTTAATTTCGAAAAAAGATTCTCATCCTAATATTCCAGTAAGCATAGTTTGTGCTCTTTTGTAGTGGTGGTTGCCTGACGAACCTCTTTCGTCTACTAGTGTGGACATTTTCCAAACCAACTTCATAGATCTCATGTGAAATCCCACCTAAAGTTAACCTTAGAGTAAGGAGCTTGGGATGCATATCATATCATTTTACATGAATATATATTTTTAAATGATTTTATATGCTTTAAAATTATAATTTATAGGTTAAAAGGCGTAGTTATGCTTATTGAATGGGAAGGGTAAAATGGTAATTTCACTTTAGGTCGAAATAGGAAGATAGCTTGAAGATTAATTAAGAAAAATATTCGGGGTGAGGAAATAAGAACAAGAGTTGTTGTGGTTTAGTGGTTTAGTGGTTAGAGTTTTGGAATTAATCTCTAAGGTCATGAGTTCAAATCATATCACTTAAGTTTTATTCATGATTATCTTAGTTAAGTTTGAAATTTTTGTTTTCTTACATTCCATAAAGATAGGAGTGTTGTCCTAAGGGAGACATGAAGAGAATGTCTTAATCCTATTATCATGCCTTAAAAAGAATTTTAGAGGAATTCTTGCCATTTTATTACCTCTAGCTTGTCCTAACATCTTTACAAATTAAATTTGTTCAAAATTCATCAAAATTCATCTTTTAATTCCAGAAAATTCTGTGAGGATATCTTGGCTTTGAATTTCAAAAATTGATCTTGGAAGGTGGAGGATTGACTGAAAATAGGAGAGGAGTTAGGAAGGGTTCCCAAGAAAAATTAATCACCATTGTTGAACCTTCAAACTCATCTCCATAGTGTTCATATTCTTGATGAAGGAAACCTGAAAATTTTTCAGATTTTTGAGTAGCCTAACTTTCGAAAAACTCAGCCAAGTTTCTTGCTCATTCACTGTCAGAAAAATGACCCATTCATTCAGCTTGAAGACTGAAATTTCTGGACAAATTTGGACTACACAAAAACTGCACAAACCAGAAAAAAATTCTGGGCAGTTTCGCTGTCATTCAACCTGGAAACAAAGCTGTTTTCTTCTGTCATCAAACCAGCAAAACTCCTTTGCATTTCCTCCATAAAGAATGATGGAAACCAGCCTTAAAGGACCCTCAAACACCTCTCAAAAACCTCTACAAATCGGGCTGAAGAAGCGCAGAAATTCTGCATAGAAAAATACAGCAAACAATCAAACCTTAAACACCATGAAACCAGAAAATTTCCAACTTTGTTCCCTTAAGCCTTGGCCGAAAAACCACCCTCAAACTCCTGTAATATGAACATTGTTCAGCCATGAACTGAACACCATTAACCTCTCCACTTACCTTGAACACTTGGACTCCATAACCACACCTCAAATATCTCCTAAGATCACTCCATTCAAACTACATTTGAACTTAAAAAATTTTCAGCATTTTGCTCCATGAAAACACTCTTGTACTAAGTTTCACAACCAGAAATTCCTCTGCCATTGAGCTTTGAATTTCGGCCAGCCTTAGAGCTATATTAACCTTCATTCATTTCAGCAAGCAAACCAGTCCAGCCGGCTCCATTGTAGCTCCAAGAAACCTCCATCAATCAAACACCATTAACATATCCTATACCTCAAACCACTCCTTAAATCTCTCCATTTAAATTTTAAACAATTAGATTATTCTCTTCCTCTCTAAACTAAAAACCGAAATCCCTAAACTCCCTAAACTATTCAGCAAGCATTCTCCAGAATTCGTGCAAACCTTTTTCTCAAATTCTCTCCATTTTCACCAAGAACCCCAAGAACACATACCACCTTTCTTCAAGCCAAAACCCACTTTAAACACCTCAAATCCCTCCCAAATACTCCAGATTACTTTCTAGAATTAACACCAAATCTCGAAAACAAGAATGGACATTCGGATCAAAATCAGTTTTATTTTTCTTGAAGTCCCAAGAACATCATCAAGGTAACCAAGAACACCTCATTTGTTCATCTTCTTTCATTCAATCTACAATGTATCATGCTAATGCTCGCTCGCTCGCTCGCTCACACACACACACTCTCTCTCTCTCTCTCTCTCTCTCTCTCTCTCTCTCTCTCTCAGCCAAAATGGTTGATCAACAACCATGGCTGTTTTTGTTCTCTTGGACAATTCAAGACTCTCAATCACATGGACCTTCTTAAATCTTCACCGAAGTACACATCAATCAAGTATTTCTCCTTAATTCTTCTTTTAAATTCTGAATTCATATCTCTTAGATGTTGATAGGGGGAGTAGAATATGAATGGGGGATTGAGTGTATGCATGTGAATGAAGGGGTTGGGATCAGGACATGAGAATGGTTGTTCATGATTAAGCTATATGGATTCTCTTGAGAATCAATGTGTGTTCATCATGTCTTAAGAAAATTATGGATATTTAAAGCATGTTAAATGTTATGACACTTTTGGTGAATATGATTTTTATATTCTTATCTCTATTGAAGCCATGATTATGATTATGTCTAGTAAGGATTTGGCCATGTGATAATATGTGTTGATTTAAATCTATGTTCATGAATGGATTAGTTATTGTTTTATGTTGGAGAATGTGTTCATGATTCTTGTTTAGCAATAGGAAAACCATGATTATTTTCTTGTTAATCCTAAATTATTTTTAGTAACAAATTTTATTACCTTAATTAAAATTATTACTATATTTTTTTTCTGAAGATTTTGAAATTTCTAGGAAGTTTTGGAATTGGAATATTAATTGAAATATTAATATTTTACTAATCAAATAAATAATATTTTTTTATTAAAATAATATGTGTGTGTGTGTAGTAATAAATAAAGTCTTTAATATAATCATTAATAAAAAAATAATAAAATATTAATGACCTTGTAGACCATAGTTAAAACTTTTACCTATAATAATAAATATTATTTATATTAAAATTTATTTGTTATCTATTAATAAAAAATTTAATATAATTCATTTATTATTAATTTTATTTATTACTAATTATTTATTATCTATTAAATATTGATTAATTAATTTATAATAATACTATTTAAAATTATCATTTATTAATATTTTTTAGGATTTAGTATTATTCAATATTCAAACGCTAGTTTATTTATTAGTAATAATACTCAACATTTATTATTTGAACCTATAGCTTAATATTAATTATTTTACAACCCCTAGTTATTTTAACTTATCAAGCTAGACTTATTTTATAAAATTCTTTATCATCTAGCCTTAAAGTTTAGGACATTAAGGTCATGATTGAAATTAGTTGAATTAGGGATTATTTATGTAAGCAAGTGTAGCTCGAATATAACCTTATACCTTATGTTTACACCAGGCGGAATTAGGTTAGCCTTGGAAGATTTTTGAATTCAAGTAAGCAAAGGATCAGGTAAACTCCTGCATGGAGTCATTTGAAGACTAAAATTACTGTGACAAACCAAATGCGATGTGTATGGACATTCATTTTGTAAAGGCAATTAAGGACTGTTTTTCCTTTTTTATTTCAGCCAAGCAAATCATTAGAAAAATTAAACAAGCAGTTTTACGCAAGATGCTAAACTCTTTCTAAAACCCAAGTTTGATAAGAATTTTAGAAACCCTTAATTGCTATTTCCAAGTAAATCAATGTATGATCAATTTTCTCCCAAATAGGACAATCAACGTTGAGTATTCAATAAGGATAGACTACTAGGACTAGTCTTTGAAGGGTTAGGGTAAGTCTCTCAGTAGGTGGACACCTCTGAGGGGTGAGTCCTTCCCAGATAGGATGCCAGTCCGGTAGGTCATGCCGGTCCGAGCTAGCAAGTTTCAGTCATGTGGATTGTGTATTTCCGGAGTGGACAACTGGTAAGTTTGGGTGTAGAGATGGAGGAGTATCTCACCTGGTAGGCCGTACACCTACCTTTTGTCAGCATGCTCAACGTGTGGCATTCTGACTGGCAGTATGCTCAACGTGTGGCATAGTGACCATGTGGTCATGGGGGCCAACGTGTAGTGACCCATGGCTGCCTCTTTGAGTGGTTGTATTTATTGTGTTCATGTATGATTTGAAAAGTAAAACACCACTCTTTGTTTTTGACATTTATTTAATGCTTGCTAGCACTTTTTTTTATGAAATTTTTACAACTTGCATACATGAATTGTTTTACCCTGAAATACTCAAAACACATACGGGCTTATTGAGATTTTTATCTCATCACCTTTTATACCATATTTTCAAGTCGATCCTGTGGAGGACAATAGCTAGATTTGCTGCCTATACTTTGAAGACTTTATGTTAATTTCCTTATGTGTGTGTTTTGAGAGATTATAGCAAACAATTTATTTTGGATTTGTTCATGTATTTTTTGGTTGTAATAAGTTTAATTTTAAAGTATTACTTTTATTTTATTTTATGTGACCTAGTTATAAAGACCCTCTTATCTTATGGATGGAGCGACATCCCCGGCCTTGTTGGGCCTAGGTAGGTGTTACATCTCACCTTTTATGTTAATAGCAACTTCAACACAGTGAACTGCTCTCCGATACCATTTGTTAGGTTTGACTTATCAATCTCCTATAATTTTGTTAAACTTCTTGTTAAAGTTATGTCAATTTGACAGATAATAATATAAAGAGTCTAATAAATATAACAATTTGGTAATGCAATTTAGTTAACAAGCTTATGTCTGTGGGTCCTCGATCAGTAAAAAGAATCCATAAACTTTAATGAAAGTTACAATGGCAACATTTATCTTAATTCACTAAGTGCTCCTAGTGGAATTTAACAAAACACATCACAGCACTCTTTCTATCAAACTTGCATAAGACCATTGTTGAACTCAATCCAACATGATTGATCTCCCATAAATTATTGTTGCAACAACTCCATAGGTCTTCATTTGACTCGAACCTTTCAAACCCAAAAGGCAATGAATTGGAAGAACAATTTGATTTAAGTCTATCCAAGTAGTTGTGTAACAGTAGAATAAAAAAATATTTGAATTGTTGTTGCAACAGATCAACAAAAACACACTAACATCAATGGTAGTTGCAACAGAACGTTCTCATAATATTATCATGAAACTCGATCACTCTATATGCGCAGAAAGTCTCATACGATCACTTGGATTTTTCTTTTCTCACATATCTTCATCTTTATCAAGTCAGCTTTATTTATATCTTAAGCATTTTCTTCTTGTATTAGGAAATTGCTAGAGCGTAACCTCTTCTTATGTTTCCTTAGTTAACCGCAATTTCTTTCCTTCTCAAATTGAATCTTTGTAGAATAGAATCTCAGTTTCTTTCCTTCTCAAATTTAAACCTCTTCTTATGTTTCCTTAGTTAATTGTAGTTTCTTTCCTTCTCAAACTAATTCTCTATAGAATAGAATCACAGTTTCTTTCCTTCTCAAATTGAATCTCTATAGAATAAAATCTTCTTAAGATTTATCTTCAAGATCCTCCAATTAAATCTACCACAAATATACATAAGATCTTTATCAAATATTCTTCCAGAATCTTCTGTAGCTATTACTTGCTAAAAGAAAATTTAATCCTCATCAAACTGTGCTAATAAAACTAGTTCACAAAAGGATTCAGCGAACTCAGCATGTTGATGTCGCATGCTGATGTTCCAACAATATAGATCCTAACAATTACAATGTTAATTTTTAAGGTTATAAAATTTTTACAATTTTTAAATCATACTTGTTTTTCAGAAAAAAGTTATTTTGTAAACCAAATCTAAGAAGGTTACACTATTGATGCGCTGGAATAAAATAGAATATAATAAGTTTTTCACCTAAAATCACTTTTCACCCAAAAAAACTCCTTATATAGAGTTTGGAAGAAAAATCAAAATAGAATTGTAATTCATTTATAACCTTTGCTAGAACTATTCTTTAATATCACATTAACATAAAATTTAATTTTAATATAACTTAAATTCGTTGTTATATGATATTATTTGAATATAACTAATATTTAATGATTTTAAATTTATTTTAATCGAAGTAATAGAATTATTTAAATATTATTTTTATATATTAGCAATGAATAAAATTATCATCACATAAAAATATATTCATATAAGCTATTTAACCTTTTTTTTTAAAGATATAAGCTATTTAACCATTATTTTTATTGAGCTCTAATTCTAGTAATTTATACATTTTTACAAAATAATAAAATTATACCATCACATTATACACAATAAATAAATTTTAAAAATAAAACTATAAAAAATCTTATATTCACTTTTAAAAGAGAACTTAAAAGTATGTTTGATGATCCACAAAAGAAGAATGAAAGAGAGAGGTGGAGGAGGAGGGGAGAAGAAGTTTATTTTTATTAAGATTTTTAATTTTTTTTATCAGAGTACAAATGAATTAAATGGTAACTATTATATTAATTTTATTTTGGTAAAATAAAACTGTGTTTTTTAATTTACTTCTCTCTATTTTCTTTTTTTTAATAAAAAAAATATCTATCTATCTATCTCTAGATTTACATAATATCTTATTTCTTGTTTTGTTTTCGCCCCCTACCAATTAAATAGGGCTTTTTATTTTCAATAATTTAAATATATTTTGGAAATGAACTTTCTAACGAGATTTTATATTTTAATTATCACAAACATGCCCCTGCCATGAAGAGACAAGTTGAGGAAGAGCACATTAACTTTTTGTTATAAGTAAATAAAATTAGTTTGAAATGAATTTTGTAAAAAATTATTAAATATGTAAAATTAAGTGGATCAAAAAAAAAAGAATATGATGTAGTTTAAATAAATAATAATTTTAAAAAATAACAATTATATAAAATAATAATATATTTTAATTAAAGAGAAATTTTAATTTAGAATAAGATTAAAAATTCTTATCTAAATAAGGTTATATAACTTGGGAATGGAAATCATTTCCACGGGAAGAGTCACGAAATTATCAAACGCGTCTACGCGTCTCCCTCTGTGAGTGCTTGAATCAATAGTACTGAATCTCTTTCAGGCAGCAAATCGCTAATATCAATGGTATGTATACGGACTTATAATTTCCTAAGCTCTTCAATTTCCCTGTAATTCAAGCATGAAAGTTTCATATTTTCCCCCTTCTCTTTCATTGATGTTTTTCTCTGATGAACTCGGAAATCTCCAAGGTTCAGATTAGGGTTCTTTCCAATTATCCAAAATTTTCCCGCTTTAATTTGGACGTGACCCATGCAAACAGACGAATTTTTGTGCGTATGTTGGTTAAGGTTGCCCTTTTTATATATGGGAATTCACGAACTTGTACGATTCTTGATTGATAGGTTCATTCAATAAGCAATAATTAGTTAAAATATAATTCGACGCCAATGGATTGGAAATATTTTAAATCTGATTTAACAGCAGAGAAGTTGTGCAGGTAAAGGAGCTAAAAGGAAATTTCTTTCATTTTTTTCAATCCGAATGAAAAGGATTTTTTGGGTTATTATTATTGATTTATTTTGGGTTGAGGAGAAGCCTTGTAGGAAAATTGTTCGAGAGAGAGGGGGCGGGGGGTGGATGCCGCTAATGATGAGGGAAAAGGCAGAGGGGACTGGTGGTGAGGAAGTGTGTGATTGGCTAGAGGTGGGGAGAGGATGGTTGCAGAGGTTGGCAACAGGGACGGAGGAAACAAAGGTAAAAAAAATGTAAAAAAGGAAATGGAAAAGGAAAGAAAAGAGAAATGGGGGAGGTGTATGAGATGGACAAGATGGTGGTGGAACTGGAGGGTTGGGGGATATGGGTTGTGTGCGGAGTCTGACTGCCTATCAAGTGATGGGCTAAAGTGTTCAGATACTGACTTGTGAGGTCAAAGTGATTTTAACTTCTAAATTATGGGCATAAGGTGTGAAGGACCTAGAAATAATTTGCTAAATGTCATTTACTGTAGAACTGACTCAAATAAGCTCAAGTCAATGGAACAAAAGTGAGTTCCTTAGAATTAGCGCAAATGCTGAACAGATAAAAATAAAAGATTTGAATAGCATAAAGGATGTCATAAAGTAAAGGAAAAGGAATATGGGATTATTGTAGTCAAGTCCACAGCAAAAACAACTTGATTATTAGATCTACGTCATATCAGTCTATTTATCTACCCAAATACGTAAAGCGTGAGCTTCATTTGTATGAGTAGTGAATGGATCAAATTGTGCTTCATGCAACTGGAACGCAGCAACAGAAGTTTTGACTTTGTCCATCTCAAATAGACCACATTTCTATTTAAACAGAATGACCTCATCTCACTGGTCTTCCAATTTGAAAAAGTAGTCATAACTGCTGGACATTATTCTAAAGTGCAGTTCTTGACTGTATTTTTTTTCTTCCTAATTCATCAATTATCAATATGTAATGTAATGGTACATCATTATAACAAAGATTTGAAAATTGATTCAGCAGTGGAAAATTTGTTCAGGGAAAGTATTTCATGGAGAATCTAAATGGGGAACTAAAATAAATTTGTTTCAGGTTACATTGGGGAATGGGAATGTTTTCCCATAGGACTTAAACCTTTAAAATGTTTAACAACCTTGATTGTTGGTGAATCATTACAATTTTCATAACCAAATCCTAAAGATTTTTGGACACACAGAGTACATTTGTGGTCGTTGAATAAGCCTACATTTGAAACTTTCATTCAGAATCCTGTAAATCATCAAGGAGATATTTCTTTTAAGAATGTAAAATCTTCCAGATTTAGCATCATCATGGAGAAGTGCAAGACTTTCTGAGACCTTTGTCTTCCCACATTAGCAGTTCTGAGCAATTCTAAATTATCACCTTCTCTTGTGTTTGCAAATGTAACGGTTGGAATATTTTGAGCATATTGTGGGTGCACTGCTCTGGTTCAATATTCCTGTGTGCTAAATGTCTTCTTTTATCGGAGTTTTTCGTTGAACTCCTATTGATCTATACTTGTTTTTTGAGTCTTTTTTGGCTTTGATATTCCATGTTTGTGATTGTCTTTTCTTCTTGAAATGCTAGCATGAGTACTCACAGATGGGAATCTCTTTTTGATTTACGTTTACTGGTTAAACTATCTTGCAGGCAAGCGTTTACAGAGGGCAACCAAGGAAAGACAAACCTAAAGGCCGACATCATGGATTAAGCCAACAAAAATTGCAAGAGATAAGAGAGGCTTTTGAGCTATTTGATACCGATAACTCACGTACAGAAAATATTAGTCAGATTAATTAATTTTTTCTAAATATAAACTTGAAATCTTACTTGATTGGATATTTGTCTTACTGATTTGTAGGTACTATTGATGCTAAAGAGTTGAATGTTGCAATGAGGTACTTTAATGTTTTATCATCTTTTGAAGATTTGTCAATATGAGTATAAACCTAAATATGATATGCTCTTGTTACAGGGCCCTTGGGTTTGAAGCAACAGAAGAGGTGATGTCTATATGCTAATGCACGTTTTATGCTTTCTGAATATACCAGGAGATGAAAATTAAATAGTAGTTAAATCTTCATGGTTTTGTTGAAGGAAAGAGGTAAACATTAGTTGTTTTTTTTTTTTTTTGGGCTTGCAGTTAGTCACTAGTAATAGTTGGCTTTACATATATCAGAATTTTGACCATTTCCCTTTTTGTAGAAGTTTTGCAGTATCCCCTTGCTTGCATAGTTGCATAAAGAATAGAATTCTTTTGTCGTCCTCCTTGTTTTTCTGGGACCTAATTGAATTAGAAGCATTGGTTTTCTGGATGGGTTCACAATGAAATGCTGACTATTAACTAAGTACCCAACTGAGCTGGTCAACTAAACTCCTATACAAGATTGAGATGAGTTTGTTTGAATACAACAACAAACTAAGTCTTAGTTCTAAGTAACTTGGAGTCGGCTACGTGAACCAATACAAGACCACAAGTTTGAATATAATAAAAAAATATTAAATATGTAGGGTTAAGGTGGGCCTATGCCAAAGAGAGAATATGATGTGTTATTAGTATATGACAGTTATCGAGAAATGAAAATTATTTAAATTATTATTTTAAATTAAAGTGAGTTTTGGATTGGGAAGAGAATTTATCCAATTACACCCTTAACATGCCATTACAGATTGAATTCTTCCATGATGAACTTTTATTTTAAGAATGGTTATTGCTGTCTTATTATTTATGCCTTCTCCTATTATTCTAAGTTCTGCACGTGAAGACCCACTGAATAATAGGAAAATAACAATTCAAAATTCCCAAAGAATAAAGCCAAGCTCCAGTCTCTAGCCTGTGGTTCTTCCACCCTGCATCAACAACTGCTTTTGGTTGCTGGTTCTATCTGCATTCTCTATATCAATACCTTCTCCTCATCTTCCTTCTTTGGGAGTAGGAAAATTAGTTATATCTTCCTATCCTTGGCGTCAATCTTCCAATACATGATGGATTTTTGAATTTTTTGTGGGTCTAAGTTAGTCACTTTTAGGTTTATGTTTGTCTTTTTTTCCTTCAGTGCTGATTGTTTGTTTCTGCTTTTTTATTTGCAGTTGGAACTACTGAATTAGAACTTAATCTTGTGAAGAAATGGTTAAAAAAAAATGATTATTGGTGTTAGGCACTAGGAAAACTGGATACTTTTTGATATGCTTTTGGAATATTTACTATTTGTAATTGTAATGTCTTTATCAGTTGAAGCGATAATCATGTCACTTTTTGTGTTTGACCTGATTATCGTAGGTGACTGAGTTGAGCCATTTCCTGATAATGAATTTTGACAATCCAATCAAGTTTGAACTTTGCAGTAGGAAGTTGGAGATCTTGAACTAGAGTCGAGTTTGTGTATTTAGAGTTGACTAAGCTTTGAGCATATGGGTGTTTGGACTTATGATGCAGAACACGAAAGGATGTAAGAATTGGAAAGTTCTAAGTCAAGCAGTGATTCTACAGTCCAGCTTTAATCTTGGAAATTCTGGGTTATGAGTTTATAGTTGGGAATATTCAGTAAATTAAGTTTTATGAGTCTTTAGAGATCTAGAAGGTTTAGGTAATTTTACAGAAATTTCCTACGAGTGAAGTTTCCTAAAGTTTAAATTTCTGTTTAGTTAGGATTCCTAAATTGCTTGGTTTAAGAATTCTATTGTCACAGGTATATTTTAGAAATTTAGAAAGTCTAATTCTATTTAACTTAGAATTTTGGGTCTATAAATACAGAAGTCCTTTATTACTTATGTATGCTTATGTTTTCATTATTCAATTAATAAGAGTCTTCTACAGAAGTTCTCTGTATTCTGCTTGTGTGATGCAATCAAAGCCTAAGGTGCGATGCCTTAAGGTCCTAGGTGTGACTCCTAGGGTTTATCCCTCCCTCTTGGTGTGACGCTAAGAGTTCTCTCTCTTATTCTCTTATTTTTATTCTTTATTTGCACCTATTAGACAGATTTCCTGCATTTAATTGATATTTTCAGCCTGCTTTTCCTACATAAGCCTTAACTGATCCTAGGACATACTCGTGGGGCAGCTTTAACGAGTTTGTCCTGCATCAGTTTGGTATCATAGACATCTTCTTGTCATTCTTTCTTCTGTAGAAGTTTTCATATTTTGTATTCCCCCTTCCCCTCCTCCTGTCCCAAGAACCCTTATCCTATGATTAGGATGTAAAGCAAAAATAATGGCATATGAGATTGAAGAAGAGGTTGATTTCATAAAAGATATACTAGAGCTTGAAGATGATGTCTTGAGGATGAGGAGGTAGACACATCTTTACTTTTTGTTCTAAGGCATATTCTTAGTGCTCCTTTACAGCAAAGTGAAGATTGGAGGTGAACTTCTATTTTTCAAACCTTAGTTTGTTGTGGAGATGTGACTAGAAAGTTGATTACTGATGGCAGTTGCATGAATGTTGTATCTGAGGCTACAGTTGAGAAGCTTAAGCTACCTACGGAGCCACATCTGGAACCATATAAGACAGCTTGGATAAATGGTACTACTATTCTTGTGGCTGAAAGATGCTTGGTAAGCTTGATACATGGCCCTTATGGTGATACTATTTGGTGTGATGTCATCCTAATGACTATTACACATTCTGTTTGGTCTTCCTTGGCTTTATGATCGAGAGGTGATGTACGATGGGAAGGAAAACACTTATTCCTTTGACTTTAACGGAAAACAGCTTGTTTATAAGCCTTTGAGTGCGAAAACTATGAAGGAACATTGAGCAGAAAGGCCTAGGAAGGACGTGTTGACTGTGAAGTAAGAGAATTTACAGCTCATTGAACAAGGAGTTGAACAAGCAAGTTCTAAATTTGGAAGTGTGGAAAGTGAGCTTATTGTGTCAATGGAACTTGGCCAAGATGACAAAGAAGCAAGTGTTCACGATGAGGGTGTAAGGGAAGTTCTATTGGAAGAGGACATCGAAGCTGATTTCCAACCAGGCACTCTACTGCACAAAGAGGATACCAAAATGACTTTGGAGAATGTTGATTCTAAGATTGTTCTTGCTGGAAGGGTTGAGGTTTTGCTGGAAAAACCTATAGAAATTGGGATTCAAGAGGATTTAATTGCTTGTCTTGAAACAGTACAACGAGATACAATTTAAGATGAATCTCATGTATTTTGTCTGGGATCATGGAAAGCACAAGGCCATGCAAGAAACCTACATTTTGTATTCTTCTAGAATTGATTTTGTTCATCCTATGGAGTTCTACAGCACTAGCAAGCAGTAGTTTTTATCATTCTTAATTCGTGTGCTTTGCATGAGGAAAATTTCAAACTTTCTACTGCAGACACAAGGGTTGCTGTTTCTTGAATATTTTCCTACCATTCTTCAAAACTCGAGGACAAGTTTTCTCCAACCGAGGGAGAATGATGCAGAATACAAAAGGATGCAAGGATTGGAAAGTTCTAAGTCCAGCAATGATTCTACAATCCAGCTTTAATCTTGGAAATTCTGGCTTATGGGTTTATAGTTGGGAATATTTAGTAAATTAAGTTTTATGAGTCTTTAGAGATCTGGAACGTTTAGGTAATTTTACAGAAGTTTCCTAAAGTTTAAATTTCTATTTAGTTACGATTCCTAAATTGTTTGGTTTAAGAATTCTATTGTCACAGGTATATTTTAGAAGCTTAGAAAGTCTAGTCTTATTTAGCTTAGAATTTTGGGTCTATAAATAGAGAAGTCCTCTATTACTTAAGTATGCCTATGCTTTCATTATTCAATTAATAAGAGTCTATAGAATGTTCTCTGTATTCTGGTTGTGTGACGCAATCAAAGCCTAAGGTGCGATGGCTGGGATGCTCCGCTGGGCTTTCCTTGGCCATTGGATTTGCTGTGAAGGCTCTTCTCACTTCAGTCGTCGAACCAAATATGCAATGCGTCAAATTTTGTCCTATATTTTGTTCCTTTGCAAGAAAGTCGTTCTAGGCTTTCTTTGCCCTGAATTGGAAGAGATTATCTCTTCTTTTTTAGAAACATTTTATCATTCTGCCGGAAACGATGGAACCAGTCCTAGGTGTGACTCCTAGAGTTTATCCCTCCCTCTTGGTGTGACGCTAAGAGTTCTCTCTCTTATTCTCTTATTTTTATTCTTTATTTGCACTATTAGACAGATTTCCTGCATTTAATTGATATTTTCAGTCTTGTTTTCCTGCATTAGCCTTAACCGATCCTAGGACATGCTCATGGGGCAGGTTTAACAAGTTTGTCCTGCATCAACTTAGCTTGTATGGATCGCTTATATGGTTAACATTCCATGATAAGGGAAAAGTTACAGAAAACCATTGTGGACTTCTAAGAAAATTTATTCCCATCCTTCCTTGTCCAGGAAACAATGAACTCCCTGTCAATTTTATTATGTGTCAATGTTTTGCTGCCATCCTTTTGGCAAAAGCTGGTTTGACAATTTTTCTGTTGCTTGTGGTGCTAGCCACACTAGGAATGTGCTGTTAGCTAATTGTTGTTTCCTCTGTCTCTTTCCACCCATAACTACCACGAGGCACACGGACGTTTAGGCCTCGGATACTTACTCACAACACGCTTGAACATGCGTTCGGCATGAGGGTGAGGAAGGATTGTAAAGTGGGAATTTTGATAAGATGAGTTAGTGTTTCATATTTCTCGTGCCTGAATTTTGACAAACTATCACATCGATACCATAATGTCCTAAACATTTAAAAATTGACTACATAACTGATGTAAATGTCACGGTGAATTCTTAATAAACTTGTGTTTTGGCACTATTGGCTGATGGATTTTGGAGATAAGTTTATCTGGCTGCAGATTAGTATGTGTTTGCTTAGTCATTTCATGTGTGGTTATTTGATTGTAGAGCTAAATTTTAGCTCATATAAGTGGTGATAACCTAGGAGGGTGATAGAATTTTTATCTGAATTACTGTTAAATGGAGAATAACTATAAAATGAGAATGAGGAAACAGGATTCTTGTGTCCTGTCTGAAAACAGTTGCATAAAGTCGTCTTGGTCGTGGTAAGTTAAATAATATGTTGTGCAAGAATTACAATATTAACCTTACCACCTGCTTCTGCACTCTGCAATTGCGAGTTGTTTTGGAATTTGCTGTTTGTGCTTCGTGATGTAACTTTTACCCAGCAAAGTATAAGGTGCTCTATTGGTTACAGATTGTAAATAATCAGAAAATATGTGGCAATTTGATTTTGTGTTTAATGAACCTTGTTCAAGGAAAGGAGTAGCAGAATCATGAAGTGAAAGTAAATTCTATGCAAAGCTGAAGAAAGTTTCTATTGAACACCGTTGTCAATATGCATGAAATTATGCATGCCCTAGAGTTTATTAAAGTAGAGTTTTTGGATTGGCCAAATCATTGTACAGAGACATGGACATTTGTTCCTTTTCTGTATAGAAGGAACAGACATAGTTTTAGGTACTTATAGCACCAAATGCAAAGCAAAGAGCATTTCTCTCTCAGAGGAAAAGCCAAGTTTTCTTGAGGGCATACTGCTTCTAAACAATGACAAAATTCTGCATTATAGATATGAAAATGCCGGACATCATAGTTCCTATTAGGGAAATTCTCCTATATAGTCCTTGAACTATTTTATTTTTGTTGTTTGAGTTCTTATTGATTTATTTTGTCTTTTTGAATCTCGAAACTTTTTATGGTCTGTCATTGGAGTCCTTTTGGTCACAACTGTGGTGGTATCCCATGAACACAAACATGTTTATGGCAGGCATAAGTCTTAATAAGAAAGGTTAAATTGATAATTCATTATTGTTTTTTCCCATTCAATTTCTTTTTATTATTATTCTTTTTAATTTCTTTCTATCTTTTGGTCTTCTTCTTAACTTGTACACAGCTCTGCCACCCCATATTTTCTCTCTCTTGCTCCATCCAGCTACCACTACCACCTCCTCTAATCAAAGAATGAAGCCTCTCCCATTAGCTTCGCCCACCACCAGCTCCTTCTTGGGTAGAGGAACAAGAGCTCATCAATGAATTTGTGCTCCCAGAACTCCAATTCATGCACACAATCTCAATTCATTCATCTATCCTTATCTTTGTTGTCATCCTACTCTTTCAAGCCTCATCTTCACTATCCTCCCATCCAAATCTGCCACCATTTCCAGTTCTCCCTGTCCCAAGCTCATAGCAACTCTCATGGCAACTATCAGAAATTGCCTTCTCCACTTTGGACCTGACACTTACTGTGCATTTAGTATAGGCCATGTTATTGTTGATCCCACTTTTAGTGTAACTCACATAAGTGGTGTCAATATGGCCACATACTTGGCTTTTCAAGGGCACTTCTCATGGCAAGTACCATGATGGGTTTTGCCTTGGCTTCTGAGTACATTGATAGGCAAGTCCAGTCCTTGGAAGGATGAAAGAGATGATGTTGTTAGGGGAGTTGAGCAGAGGCTTCCAAAGATGCTGTTGTGGATTTGGGGTTTCATCTTTATCTTTGGGATGGCTATGAATCTACTTCTGTGACACCTGATTACAATGAGGGCATTTAGAGTAATGGGGGCAGTGCCAGTTTTGGGGATGGAGCTAGGTTTTCTGTCAGTGGTGGGTAAGTGAAGAGAAAATCAAAAGAATGAGATAAATATATAAGAAAAATAAAAGAAAAGAAAGGTAAAAAAAGAAAAAAAAAAAAATGAATTGTCAATTGTACCCAAGGAAAAAATAATGAATTATTAGTCGTACCCTTGCTTATTAAGGCACATGGATGGCATATATTTCTGTTTTGCCAGAAACATCAGAGGATTTGACCAAAAGGACTTTAGAGGCAGCTTGTAAAAAGTTTGAGAATTAATTGGGCGGAAAATCAATAAGGTTTCTAATGGCAAACTTACATAGTTCAGGGCCTAAATGGGGGAATTTCCTTGTTATCATGATGTAGAATGCAAAGACCAAACTTAAGAGGATTTGGAAGATTACATATGATAATAAAGGAAATATTTTTTGTTGTTTGTAACAAATATTGATTCTTGCACTAATTGTATCTTTATTTCTCTAGGGTTTAGCATATAGGTTGATTTGGTAGTTTTCCTGTTGCAGTAAATTAGTTTGTCAAGCTGTTGGAACTTTTGGTTAAAGATTTCAGCTTCTAAGTTGAATAAAATTTACTTATAGCGTTGAAATGGTTTGGGTATTGGGTAGAGTTATAAACGAATGAAACGTTTGAAACGAAAGCTCGTTCGAGTTCGTTCATGTTCGAATAAGGCCGTTCTATTAATATTCGATTCGAGTTCGAACAAAATATTAGGTTCAATTAATAAACGAGTAAATTCGAACATGTTCGCTAACATATTAGAGCGTTTATGAACATATTATATATTTTTAAAAATTAATTATATTATATTTATTTATATTTCGTAATATTAATATTTATATTTGTTTTATATTGATAAGAGATATTTGAAGTACCTTTTATGGAATTTCTTTAATTGTTTTAAGAGAGATTTTTAATTATTTGATGGTATTTTATAATTATTAATTAATTTTAGTTTTTTATAAATTTGTTTTAATGTAATTATGTTGTATTGAAAATGTTTGTATTTTATTTTGTTTTTATCATTATAAAGTATTGAAAATGCTTGGATTTGATTTTTTTAATGAAATTTTGAATTATAATTTTTTATAAATTTCAGAATAAAAAATATAAAATAAACAAGCTCGAACATTAATCGAGGTTTTTGAACTCGAACACGAACGAAATCGAACATTATCAAATAATAAATAAACAAACTCGAACATTGTTCAATTCTGATCGAACTAAAAAATGTGACGTTCGGTTCATTCGTATTTAAATACAACTCTAGTACTATGGTTTTGATGTCTATATATAGCAGTGTAAAAGCTCTAGATGGGAGGCTATTATTGAATGATGAAGTAGAGCTTGTTTGTGTGAGGTTTTGTCTCTATCATATCTTGTTGAATTCCTTCTTTATACCGTTTTGAATCAAAACCCTTCTTTATGCTTCTTCTTCTTCTTTCCTAAGCTTTATAAAATATGCTAATACTCTATAGCCTAAGCTGTCCTTTCAACTTCAAACAAAGAAATATCATCAATTACTTGCAGAAATTCTACTGTTTTGGTACTGAAATTAAAAGCCCATCATATTACCGTTACAGTTTAGGCAGTCATGTCACTATGTTCTAGATCCATACACATTTATGCATCACTTCCCCCCCCCCCCAAAAGAAAAAAAAAATTAGATCAAATCGCAGAAATGTCATGATAAATAACAAGTTTCCTAAGCAAAAATAGTAAAAGATAAAGGAAAAAAGGCAAAATTGAATGCAATCAGCGTCCAAGAGTCGGTAAAAACTTAATGATCTTCAGGACAAACCAAACTTTTGTAACCGCTTTCCTCAACTCCTTAGGTCAAAAGTTATTGAAATTGAATTGGTTTCATAAAGAATGTTAAAACCGAAATTTATCAAAGGCATTTTATGTGCTTTAATGAGACCTCTTCGCTTCATGAAAGGTCGGAGCTCCTGATTTTCAAAGTCAGAGCAGACACTTGTTTTTCTATTTTGACATCTATCAGTTGCATTCTTTTGTTGCTTCATGGTGGAAATTCTCTTACCATGAAAAGAAAGCAAAATAACTTTTACTTATGATAGTTTCCATTTGTAGATTTTCTTTTATGTTTTGTGTTTGAAATCTTTGTTGCACATATTTGTTGGCATGGAAAAAACTATCTTGCACCACAAGTTTGCTACCAGAACGCCAATGTGCAGATGATATTTTTCTTGTTTTCTTTTACATCTGTCGATCCAGGAAATCAATAGAATGATTGCAGAAGTAGATAAGGATGGTAGTGGTGCTATTGATTTTGATGAATTTGTGCACATGATGACTGCCAAGATTGATGAAAGAGACACCAAAGAGGAGTTGATGAAAGCATTCCGAATCATTGACCAAGATAACAATGTGCTTCATCTTTATTATTCTTTTAGGTGCATCATTTTTTCAAAGTGTTGCTGCTTGTCAATGACGGATCTTTTGGATCTTGAAACAGGGGAAAATATCTGCTGCAGATATCCAACGTATCTCCAGGGAATTGGGAGAAAATTTTACTGAGAGAGAAATTCAGGAGATGGTAGAGGAGGCAGATCGTGATCGTAAGTTTTTGCTGTTTATCTTCCATATTGCCTTACTGCTTCAGTGCATGTTTTAACATATGATGATGATAAGCTTCATGTTCCATGAACTTTTCAACTTCTTGAGATGTTCATTCCTGTGAGCAAGCAATCCTATGCTGGGTAGTTTTCTGGAAAAAGCCATTTTGGCTTGTGCTGGGGCCACCGTTGATGAGTTAGCTAGGAACTACTTAAAGGAGTTGGATGCATAAACATGATGGTGATGCTTTGGCAATAGGCTTGAAGATGAAAAGGTTGTTTGAGGTATAGAAGGTAAAGCAGTGAGGAAATCTGAGGTAATGGCAGTACTCTTCTTAGTGGATAGAGGATGATGATCCTTGTTTGAGGTGATGTAGATGTTTCTTTTTAGGCTCTATATTTTTGCCCAGTTGGCTACAGAATGATTACTCGCATGTGGATTGAGGACTTCTTTGCCTACTTGGCGTGGCACCACCATATATCTGATCAGATAATGCTGTTGAATGGACTTAGATTGGTCAAACATGTCAAGGAGCTGGATACATAGAAAAATAAGCAAATGTTTGTGTACATTTTCCTTTTTGTCATGTTCTGGGGGGTTGTTGAAGGATCAATACCCACCTAGCTGATTACACCGGCCGTTTGAGATTGAAATGTCTCAAGATTGTCGCAAGCTAAGCATGTTTTTTCAACATGACCATTGCCTTAAGCACAACATGGTGTAGAAATATAATTAAATTAGAAAAGGTATTTTATTTTGAGCCAGCTCTTTTGCTGCTCCTTTCCATATGTTAAAGATAGATCTGCTGTTTATATATATATATATATATATTATATTTTTTTTAAAAGCTGATCATATTCAACGAACTGCACTGCTTTGAACTGTTCAGGTGACGGTGAGGTTAATATCGAAGAGTTCATGCGGATGATGAGAAGAACCTCATTTGGCTACTGAAATTCTTCACGTTTTGGACCAATTATGTTATTGTTCTGTTCTATGTATTTGTACAAAATAAGTCTCTAATTTAGAGTAATTTAACCAGCTTTCAAAATATGCCTTCGAAGATTCAGAATTCTGTAAATTAATTTGGTAATATGGATCTTTTATTCCTTGTTCTGTGGAAAAATTTTAAAAATATAAGAAGCTGTTGTATTATTTGAAGGTTTAATCTTTATATATACCCCATACCAATGAGTTTTTTATGCCCGAGCATGCTTGATGATGGGCTTATGGATTACTCACAAGATTTTTATGTAATGATCATTAGAGCGAAGCAGCTTCTTCCATTTTGGTTGCGGTCTTCTCTATGCACGAACATGAACAGGCACATGAGAATAAGAAAAAATTCACAAATCGATGCCTACTTGCTGTGTTGAAAGGTTGATCAAGATGTTTTTAGATCTTTGGCAAACTTAGGACTTCTTTTTTCTCTTTTATTTGTCAAATTGGCTTCTTTTTTATTTTATTTTTAACATATAAAACATTTGACTAGTTGATGAAGTTTTAATGTTCTCTTGATTGTTTAAAATTAGTTCCGTCGACATGTTTTTCCCTAGAAGTTGTTTAGAAGGCTACACTTTCCGTTCAGGCTTTTATTTATTGTTTTCTCAAACAAATGCAAGTTTGAAGAATATTTTTGAAAGGATAATTTTTTATGCACTCAAAAATTACATATTATTCATCAAACCTTTTAGTCGAACTTCAACTTCCACGATGGCCTGCAAAGTTAGCCGGGGACGTAAGGCTAATCCAATCAAATCGGGTAGGTAGTATAATTTTTACTGATTTTGATAGGTTATCAATTAATTATTTATCTGATTATGTGCTTAATAGTTTTTGTTTTATGTGGATAAATATTGTTTTTATTAGGTATTCGTAAGAAGTCCCCTAACGTGGTGATATAAGGATGAAAAAAAAAAAAAAGGCCGAAGATGATATATATTAGTAGGTAGACTCTGTTATAAAATTAGAGTAGTATTAGAATAAAATCTACACACTACACACTAAGAAAATTCTAACTATTCTTTGCACAAGAATTTCTCTTTTTCTTTTCTCTCACAATTTTCTCTAATCTTTCTTTCACAAAATGATGGTGTATTACAAGTTTAGAGAATAGCTTTATTTATAGAGCTCTAATTAGTGTAATACATCATGGCATACATCATCTTCCACCAATCTCAATTAGTGGTGTCTCCACTAAATGATGGACATCCATAAAAATCTTCTATAATAATTCACATAAATCCATAATTAGTGGAGCCTCCACTAATTAATAAAGAGTCCAATAATTCATAACACTCCCCCTTGGATGTTCATCCATTACATAAAAAATATGCCTCGTTAAAACCTTACTAGATAAAAATCCAGTGGGAAAAAAAATCTAGTGAAGGAAAAAGAGTACACTATTCTATATGTCTGTTTATTACTCCCCCTGATGAGATGATTCCTTTACATCTTTCAACCGACGCATACCGATTTTATATCTCAACTTCTCAAATGTTGCAGTCGGTAAAGTCTTCGTGAAAATATCTGTGAGGTTATCACATGACCGAATTTGTAGCACATCAATTTCACCTTTCTTCTGGAGTTCATGAGTAAAGAAGAATTTTGGTGAAATATGTTTTGTCCGATCTCCTTTAATATATCCTCCTCATAATTGAGCTATGCAAGCTACATTATCTTCATAAAGAGGAGTTGGAATATCTTTGATTGATGATAATCCACAACTTTCTCGGATATAATGAATCATGGATCTTAGCCATACACATTCTCGACTTGCTTCATGAATGACTATAATTTCAGCATGATTTGAAGAAGTAGCTGCTATAGATTGTTTCGTAGAACGCTATGATATAGCAGTATTTCCACATGTAAATAGATATCCCGTTTGAGAACGTGCTTTATGTGGATCAGATAAATAACCAGCATCTGCATAACCTATTAATGTTGGACTGGTTTTATTTGAATAAAATAATTCGAGATCAATTGTACCTTGGAAATATCGAATGACTTGTTTAATTCCATTCCAATGTCGTCGTGTTGGTGAAGAACTAAATCTTGCTAATAAATTGACAGCAAAAGCAATATCAGGTCGTGTATTATTAGCAAGATACATCAATGCACCAATTGCACTAAGATATGGTACTTCAGGACTAAGGAGTTCTTCATCATTTTCTTGAGGTCGGAAAGGATCTTTATCCACATTTAATGATCGGACGATCATTGGAATACTCAATGGATGTGCTTTGTCCATGTAAAATCTTTTTAGCACTTTTGCTGTATATGTTGATTGATGAATAAATGTTCCACTCTCCAAATGTTCAATTTGTAAACCAAGGCAAAATTTGGTTTTACCAAAATCATTGATTTCGAATTCTCTTTTTAAATAATCAATTGTTTCTTGGAGCTCTTGAGAGTTCCAATAAGATTAATATCATCAACATATATAGCTAATATCACAAATTTAGAACCAGATTTCTTAATAAAAACACATGGACATACCTGGTCATTTTTAAATCCGCTTTCAATAAATATTCACTAAGGCGTGTGAACCACATGCGCCAGATTGCTTCAGGCCATATAATGATTTACGCAACTTGATGGAGTAATTTTCACGAGGATAATGTTTATATGCTTGAGGCATATGAAATCCTTCGAGGATTTTCATGTAAACATCATTTTCTAAATTTCCATACAAGTAAGCACTGGCAACATCTAATATGCGCATATCTATCTTTTCATGTACTGCCAAACTGATAAGATATCGGGGTGTAATAGCATCAACAACAGGAGAATAAGTTTCATCATAATCAATACCTGGTCTTTGTGAAAAACCTTGGGCTACTAATCGCGCTTTATATCGAACGATTTCACTCTTTTCATTGCGCTTTCGCACAAATATTCATTTGTAGCCAACAGGTTTTACACCTTCTGGTGTTCGGACTGCAGGTCCGAAGACTTCACGTTTTGTCAGTGCATTTAACTCCGATTGAATCGCATCTTTCCATTACAGCCAATCTTTTCTATGCCAACATTCATCAACTGATATTGGTTCAAGATCATCATTATCTTGTGTAACATCAAGAGATATATTGTATGCAAATATATTATCAATAACAGTTTCTATCCGATTTCAACTTCTACCGGAAGTGGTATAATTGATAGAAATTTCAGTGTTATTTTCATCAACTTCTGGTTCTTTGTCATCAGTTCTCTCTTGGTCTTTATCATTCTTTTCTTCAATATGATCTTCTAGATCATTTAATCCCCTTTTCTTTCGAGGATTTTTATCTTTAGAACCAAGAGGTCGGCCACGCTTCTGGCTTGTTTTTGACTCAGCAGTTATATGTATAATATTTTGTTCTGCTGGAACTTCAATTCGAATAGGAGCATTTATAGCTGGAATATGTGATTTTGTAACTCTTCTGGAGTCAACAAAAGTGTCTGGCATTTGATTTGCAATGTTTTGCAAATGAATTATCTTTTGAACTTCAAGTTCACATGCGCTTGTGCGCGGATCAAGATAATTTAATGATGTTGTCCAAGCAAGATCATTTTTATGCTATTTTGGTTCTCCCCCTAATTTAGGGAATAATGATTCATCAAAATGACAATCAGCAAATCTTGCTGTGAATACATCTCCTGTCAAGGGTTCAACATACCTGATAATAGAGAGAGAATCATATCCAACGTATATCCCCTTTTCTTTTTCGAGGACCCATCTTTGTACGTTGGTTTGGTGCAATTGGAATATATACAGCACACCCAAAAATTCTTAAATGAGCAATATTTGGTTCTGACCCAAAAGCTAATTGCAAAGGAGAGAATTTATGATAACTAGCTGGTCTTATGCGTACAAGTGTTGCAGCATGTAAAATAGCATGTCCCCAAGCAGATGTTGGGAGATTTATTTTCATTAATAATGGTCTAACAATTAATTGTAATCGTTTAATCAAAGATTCAGCAAGACCATTTTGTGTGTGAATATGAGCTACAGGATGTTCAATATTAATCCCAATTGACATGCAATATGCATCAAAAGCATGTGATAAAAATTCACCAGCATTATCCAAACGGATATTTTTAATGTGATGGTTAGGAAATTGTGCTCGTAATTTAATTATTTGAGCAAGTAATCTCGCAAACACCAGGTTGCGAGTAGATAATAAACATACATGTGACCATCGGGATGATGTATCAATTAAGACCATAAAATATTTGAACGGTCTACATGGTGGATCAATAGGTCCACAAATATCTCCGTGAATCCGTTCGAGAAATGTAGGACTTTCAACTCCTACTTTTACTAGTGATGGTTTAACAATTAATTTTCCTAGGGAACATGCAGCACATGAGAATTGTTCTGATGTCAATATTTTTTTTTATTTTTTAATGGATGACCATGTGTATTCTCAATGATTCTTCTCATCACGGTAGATCCCGGATGACCCAACCGGTCATGCCAAATGCTAAAAGTAATAGGATCAGTAAATTTCTGGTTTACTAGATGATGAGTTTCAATTGTATGTATTTTTACAAAATATAGGCCAGTAGAAAAAGACGACAGTTTTTCTAATACAGATTTCTTACCCAAATGCATTTGAGTAATAAAAAGATGCTCAATCCCATTTTCCTCATTTGTTTCAACATGATACCTATTTCTGCGAATATCTTTAAAACTCAATAAATTTCTTCTGGATTTTGAGGAAAATAGTGCCTTATCAATAATAATTGTTGTTCCTTTAGGCAACAATATACTAGCTCTTCCGGAGCCCTCAATCACATTTGCACAACCGTTTATCGTATAAATATTTATTTCTCCCATTTTGAGATCAGAAAAATATTTCTCATTTTTTAGTATGGTGTGTGTAGTTCCACTATCAATAATGCATACATCATCATTAACAACAGCCATCTGAACACAAATATATATATGCAAATGTAAATATTATTAAAATAGAATGAAAATGAAAATACAAAAATATCAGGGTGAGGCTTTAGTTCTTCTGGACACTGCCATCACCAATTAAATGGTCTATCCTACCGTTTGGGTGTTCAAAAAAATCCGATACATCCATATGGATAATATTGATATTAAGATCTTCAGAATCAATATCATCATCATCAGCATCATTTATTAGATGTTGAAAAAAATTTGCTTTCACATTTTTATTTTTCAATGAAGCTTGATATAATTCAACTAAATGCTTAGCCGCATCTGACGCTTTCGTGACCAATGACCTTTCATGCCACATCTATAACATATATCCTCATGCTTTTCTTCAATTTCTTTTTCTTTTCCCTTATGATCTTTTCTGTTCCACTTCAGGTGGCCAGTATTTCTCACAGTTTGATTATGATTGTGATAAGGGAAATATCGAGCGTGTCTACGACCATAACCACGACCACGGCCACGGCTATGGCCACGACCACGACTATAACGATGGCTTCTACTGGAGCCAATAGCATTCACTTCTGGGAGTGCTGTTGAGTCAGTTGGTCTGGCTTCATGATTTCTCAATAATAACTCATTATTTTTCTCTGCAATGAGGAGGGCAGTAATTAAATCTGTAAATTTTGTATACCCATTTTCTCGATATTGTTGCTGCAGGACAATATTCGAGGCATGAAAGGTGGAGAATGTCTTCTCCAACATATCTTCATCAGTCACTTTTTCTCCGCATAATTTTAATTGAGATGTAATTTTATACATTGCGGAGCTATATTCATTCACGGTTTTAAAATCTTGCAACCTCAGGTGCAACCATTCATACCATGTAGTGGGTAGTACGACCATCTTCAGGTGGTCAAATCTTTCTTTTAAATTTACCCACAGGACATATGGATCTTTTTCGGTAAGATATTCCATTTTCAAATTTTCATCGAGATGACGACGAATAAAAATCAAAGCTTTAGCCTTGTGTTATGCAGATGCACTATTATGTGCTTGAATAGTTTCACTAAGGCCTTCAGCATTTAGATGCATTTCTGCATCGAGAATCCATAACATATAATTTTTTCTAGAAATATCAAGGGCTACAAATTTGAGTTTAGCGAGGTTAGCCATAGAGATCAATAAATGCGTACCTGTCTTCTGGCTTTGGTAACGGCAGAAACTCGTGCTTAGTCTTCTGGCTTTTGCACCGGTAGAGACTCGTGCTGATAACGTGTTATAAAATTAGGGTAGTATTAGAATAAAATCTACACACTACACACTAAGAAAATTCTAACTATTCTTTGCACAAGAATTTCTCTCTTTCTTTTCTCTCACAATTTTCTCTAATCTTTCTTTCACTAATCTTTCTTTCACAAAATGATGGTATATTACAAGTTTAGAGAATAACTCTATTTATAGAGCTCTAATTAGTGGAATACATCATGGCATACATCATCTTCCACTAATCTCAATTAGTGGTGTCTCCACTAAATGGTGGACATCCATAAAAATCTTCTATAATAATTCACATAAATCCATAATTAGTGGAGCCTCCACTAATTAATAAAGAGTCCAATAATTCATAACAGACTCTTAGATATTGGACATTTTTGCTCCAACATAGAATCTTGCAGATGTTACATGTAATTTGTAAATGAGAACCAATTAGATCAATTTATGTGGGGACGGTACCAAATCTGAAAATCAAAATTTACAGTCAAAGAACTAGATGTTTTTTTCACTTGATTCACACTCGTATTCTTTTTTACAGTAAAACTAGCTTTTCTCTTTTCTAAAAGTTTTTTTTTTGTGCTATAATGTCTCTTTCTCTGTTCACTTCTTCCTGGTAAAATAACACCTCTGCAAATCAGTGATTGTGATAACAGAATTCTCAATTCTCCATCAAAAACATCCATTATATAGCCTTTCTCTCATTTCTATTCACAAAAACTTTCACTGTAGCTAGAAATGGCAATTTATCTACTTAAATCGAAGACCCAACTCGGTTGTGTTAAGAATTTCCTGATTTAAGTGTGGATATGACTCGGGGCGGATTCCATTCCTCGGCTTACATACTAGGGGAGGGGAATGCAATCCCTACCTTTGCCCCCGTTGTTATATATACTACTATACAAATTATATATGTAACACCCCACCTTTTTACTTTCGATTTGCTATTATCTGTAATGGGATGAGAATTTATATCAACGGCCAGAACAAAAGTTGGTCGGTGTATTGAGACGAATACTTTTGGTGAAATAAAGTTTTGTCGGGACCTGGATATAATTATTGGATTTGTTCTACCCGTACCCTAAATTTTTGAAAGGATATTAAGATTAACAAAATAAGAATTTTAGGGTACTCTAGAAAGGGAAATTGATCAGTGCAATAAGACGCACGTTTTGGTGCGAATTGTGCTACCCGGAGGTATCGGGGGCATTTTCATCATTTTGACCGCGCTCGTGACTTCGACCACAAATATGACCAAGTAGAGAGCGAATTGAAGAATTTAAGTGTTACCAATGGATTCAGTGGAATTTTTGGAGTTGAATAGTGAAATAACATATTTTTCCATTACGAACCCGATTTTGGTTATTTCTGAAGAAAATAGGAAAATGCAGTTGAAAAATGGACGTGTGACATTGTGTGAATGGTGGATGAAAACAAGTGTTAAAATAACATTGGGGGAATAAAATATTTGTGGGATTATTAAATTGCAAAAGTTTATTGAATAAGTTTAAGAATTATCCATTTAAATTAAATCCTCCAATAGGAAATTAGCTTTAAATGGATAGCTCACAATGCATTTAATGTTGGTTGACCCTTGGACTCAAGAATGGCGGTGGAGGGACTCAAGAATGGTGGTGGAGGGCTGGGAAACCGGCCAAGAGCTTAAATAAAGAAGGAAGGAAGAAATAAAGAAAAATTTTTGTGGAGGAAAAGTGGATGGAGAGTAAAAATCCTATTGGAAGCACTTAGAAATATCCACCGTTTAATTAAACCAAGACAAGGGATGAAGGACCAATGAAAGTTCACCAAGTGTTGATTCTATGATTGGTTACATGAAAAATCATGCAAGAACTTTCTAAAGAATTCCATAGAATTCTTAAATACTCTAAAGGACACCTAAGTAGCTAGGTGGACCAATCAGGGCTTTCAAATGTTGAGACCATTTAATGCATCCTTGAATTAAAGACAATATTTCTCTATATATAGGCCATGAAGGCCGGCTGAAATGGCTTTAGATAGCCAGAATTTTGCAGCAAACAAGGAAGAAAAGAGAAGAGAAAGGAAAAAGAAAATAGAGAAGAAAGAGAGAGGAAATTCGGGAAATATAGAGGAGAGAGAGAGAAGGAAAAACAAAAAGATGCTTGGGCTGTTTAACTTCCAAACGCAGCAAAGAAAAGGTAAGGATCTACCTTACTTGAAGTAAAGTTATTATATAAAGCATGGAGGGAAACTAGCTAGATGAAGTTGTGTGAAGATATGTTATGATTAAGGCTGCCGGTTTTCTTGTTGTACTATGGTGAAATTTTCTGTTTTATGTGTGACTGGAAATCAGTAGCTTTAAGGGTGATAAAAGGGAGATTGGATTGAATTAATTCATATATTAAACAAGGAATAAAGATATAACGTGTTTTGCTGGACGATAGGTTAAATTCCAGAAAATTATGGGAGGTTTTATGTCCAGTAAATCTGTAACATTTTTAGATTTAAACAAAACAGGCATATATCCTTGTAGCTAAGGATCATAGAAGCATTTTGAAGCAAGTTTGAGGTTAATCGGATTTACGGATCAAAAGTTATGGTAAAAATAGTAAAAGGTGCCAAATCAGTAACGGGATTTTACTACTGGATCTTTGTGTTCAAAACTGAACAAAATGGACAACAGAATTGGTACTCCATGAATTGGAACTTGTAAAGGAATGTCTTAAGGATATTTTACAATTGGTTTGACATCATTTGGATTTGTGGATTAAAAGTTATGGGCAAAACAAGTTATGGTGTCAAACTGGAAAATTGTAGAATGATAAGGAAAACATGAATAGTGAAACTAAGGCAAAAACTACTGAGGCTGTTTTGCCCAGAATCATGGTACTGGAACCAGAAACCTAAAAACAGCCTGAACTCAATTAAATTTAAGAGTCTTACGGTCGTTTTGGTATATCATGGAGCCAAATCGGAGTTGTAAATTGAAAGTTATGTGCAAAACAAAATGATGTGTCAAACTAGTGAAATTCCAGAATGTAGTCCGAAAATGAATGGATTTAAGGGGTTAATTATGTGATTTTGGATAAAATAATTAGGGAAACATGAAGTGAATCCCTTGCTTATGAAGGGAGGAAGGAAGTGGAAAAAGGAAAACGAAAGAATTGATCAAACGATGGAAAAACGACGTGAATGAAAGTTAAACGTTTTCCTTGACTGCGGCTAACCATCGACCTCGTCGGCTAACCGTCGGCCCCATCGGCTAAACAACGGTTGAACGTCGGCTAACCGTTGGGCACGTCGGCTGGACGTTGGCTATTTATCGGCCAAATACGAATTGATTCGAAAACAATGTTTGGTGTAGGTTTAGCAACAAACGGCCAACGAAATGTCAAAAACGGTAGGAACGAAGGTTAAACGGCCATGAACGGAATGAGTGGCTTAAGACATGATGTGAGTCCCTTAGATTTCTAAAACTCTTTCTAAAGTTAGTGTGCATTGTTTTTCCATAAAATGCTATATTATATACCATCTGGAACATTTTATGGAAATATGTTTGGAAACATTGAATTTAATCCTCTTTTGGAATAAGAATTCTGAATTTCTTTAAATAAGTTCCTTTTTGGAATCGGGTATTTGGAAAATGTTCCAAATGTCCTTATTGGAATATTTCGTGAAAACTTTTGGAACTCAGGTATTCGGTAAATGACCGAAATATCTTTTTTGGAACTCTTGTGAATATTTTTCAAATCGGGTAAGGGTAAAATGACCCGAATATCCTCAAAAAATCTTTTGGAATCGAGTATCGGTAAAATGACCTGAATACCCTTAGAAATGACTTTTGTGATCGAGAATGGGGAAAATGACCCAAATACTCTTGGAAACATGTTTTGATGTGTGAATAGAACCCTTTATCTAGTTTCAACATGATTTTTGGAAAAATGTTGTTTTGCCCCAAAACTATTTTGATATGAAAATTCTGTGAGATCAGATAACCCTCTGGCCTGGTCAATCAGACAAAGTTAGTGATGTTGAGTACTCAGTAAGGACTTTGATATTTGTACTAACTCATGTTAAAGGTAGACGACCCCAAGTAATCTAGCTAATTTTGGGGATTGTCTTACTCCAAACAGGACGACAAGACATTGAGATGAGTCGTCCTGGCTAGCCGTTTTGAGCCTGGCAATTGCCTATTGATTATGATGGTGGATTGTTCACATGATGCCGAGCGGGTACACTCGGTGTGTTCAATCCCTTGCCACCTCGATGGTGATTGACGTCAGGATTGGGACCTTTAACTTATGGTGGCAAGTAAAAGATCCCTACGTGCATGATGAGGCACATTTTTATGCTCACCGTTCCGGCATGACACGGGTGACGTGCTGTAAGGCGCAGTCCCTGGCACAAGAAACCGTGTAGCCGAAGGCAAGGACTGTAGGACTTGCATTCATGACGACCTTCTGTTGGAGAAGTGCCTGTGTTTTGAAAATTGGGGCAATGATTTGAAAATTGAAATACAGTTTTCTAAAAATGATTGAGTTCTGAATACACTCTTTCTTAAAGAGTTTTGGAATCATTTTTAATGAACAAATGTTATGTTATTTCATAAAAGATTTGTATACTCTGCTTCTTTGATAAAACATTAGCACACACGGGACTCACTGGGTGATTTTTCACTCACACGTGTCTTTTATCTTACCTTTTTGTAGGATCCGGAGTTAGAAGAACCTACGGATAGGGGACGATACCACAGTGATAGCAGAATAGAACCAGATGTTTCCCTTTTGGATAATACTCTGTTGGATTTTTTTTTTTTCGTTATAAAGACCCCTTGTCTAGGTAACTAGATGGGGCGACACCCGGTGTTGATATGCTTCTGCTATTACCTTTAGTAGGGGTGTTACAATATATGTACCATAAATTATATTATGGATAAAAATTATATATGTATATATAGGTAAATTATATATATATATATATATATATATATATATATATATAATCTACCTATAATCTAGTATATATGTGTGTATGTATATATACACACACTAGTACTAAGGCTCAAATACAAAATTTCTTCTCCTTTTCTTGTAAGTTGATTCTACCATTAGACTTTTATCTTGTAGCATTAACTTATTACAAGTAATTTCTCCTATAATGTTAATTATTATAGATCAACGTAGCTACATACTACAAGTGGTGTGTTTGTGTGCTCTCATGTAATAAAAAAATTCATTCAAAACTTACTTAAGTTTTAATTTAAAATACCAATTTAACCCACAAAACACACAAATTCAAGCAAGTATACTCATCATGTAGTATAGCGTTGCATTGGTAAGTATAGAAAAATCCCTAAGAATCGCATCAACTACCTACTTCCATTTTTATTTCATTGTTCAATCAACCAAAATAAAGTCACTAACTATTATTAATTCTAACTAATTATCAATGAGCACAACAAGAATATATCAGTCCAATCACAAAGTTGAATCTCGAAGATTACAAAAACAATATATAAGTAAAAAAAAGAGATTGGTCATGTAATTAATAGTGAATTCTCCTAAACAAAATCAAGTATCAAACATAACCCAATTAATTGAATCCAAAACCAAGAATTAGCAAAGGGTTCCCCAAAATGTAAAACCCACACTCTCTCAAGTAATAAGTTTTCTATCATTGAGACTAACCCATAGATATCCCTATCATACAAATTAAATCCAATGAGCATTAAAATCAAAATACACACAATTCTACAAATAATAATAATAATAATAATAATAATAATAATAATAATAATAATAATAATAATAATAATAATAATAATAATAATAAATAAATAAATAAATAAATAAATAAATTTCCTATCTCCGAGTGACCCAAAAACTCTATCTACCATAAAGTTTCATACCTCAAATCCTTTCTCAAGTTCATCAAGTAGAAACGAATCTATTGAATCAATACAAATGGTTACTCATCTCATAAATCCTTTTCTTAAAGTTAACGCAAGAAAATAACTCAATCAATCAATTCAATCAAATAAACCAAAGAGATAAATTACTCAAACAAGATTCAATTAATCAAATAATAATCCAATATAAGATCAAATTAGGGTACAACCCTTTAATTACAATTAGATTTAAGTAATAAAAATATCACAAATTCAAAATTACTAAGTAAAAGTAAAGGAAAACCCATATACAAATGCCTTTCTTCTACTTTGGATTCTTCTTTGGGATGCTCCTTTTCTCCTTCAATCTTGCATTGATATTCTCTTCTAATCCTCCTTGACGTTCCAAGAGGTTTCTTAGATGTAAATCTCGTGTGGCTCCCTTCTGAAATGACTACAATGTTGATGGGTATTTATAGCTTCCTCTTGAAAATCCTTAAAATCTGTAGAACAAAAGTTGACTACAATGTTGCACGACATTGTGGAAGGTGTTATGCACGGCAACATGCATACTTTCATTTAATTGTATCGGCTCTAAAACGACATAGTGAAACTTGACTTTTTACTTTGTGATGTAATCCTACACGACTGCATCAAATATGAGTTGAGTACCGTTAGCTCCCAAACATTTGACACTCTTGAACTTTGAAAATGCACGGTGCCCTGGAAGGTAAATGGCACGGTGCCATGAAATCCCAGTACATGGAATCTGAAGTTCAAGTGATGATATGGTGCCGTGTAGAATGATCTCAACGACGCTGTGTATGCTCAGCAAAGCTCTTTTGAAGTCATTTTTCTCCTTGATTCCACTTTAAATCTCAAATTATTACAACCTACATCAAATAAGAAGAAAATAGGGGGATAAGTAGCAATCTACGACAAATTTCTAAAGACTTTAAAGCACAAATGATATGTAAAATATATATATAATGAACAATTATCACTCCCTCACACTTAAGCTTTTTCTTGTCTTCAAGCAAATAAGAACTAAATACCACATGCAAATAGCTTTTCTTATAAAACAAATTTTTACAAGATAAGATTTTTTAAAGAAGATTAGCAAATATGGTAAAGGTATTATCTCTCTTTTGATTTAAAAATCCAATCTAACATTTAATTAGCTAACCAAGTTTTTGTATAAACTAATATATTAAGATAAATATGATCAAAGCCATTGAAGTTGAATTAAACAAATTCATACTTATTCAACACATTTCACCCTATTTTCTAAATTAAGAATACAAACCAAGTGATTCACATAAGTAGCGAATAATGAGCTAACTTAAGTTCTCTAACTTCCAAAGCTACTGCAATCATAAGTAATAAATAGAGGATTGGTCTATATGCTTACTTTTGCAGGATAATGTAAACACCTAGTAGAGATGAATAAATAAGGATCTTTTAACTTTTACATTACCCTTGTTAAACTCTTATTTTCTTTTCTGGGTAAGGTAATGCAAAAGTCTAGTAAAATATGTGAATAATGATTTTTCAGTTTTTACTTTACCTTATTCTATTATCTCATTTTCTTACCCTAATCCACATTTACTTAAACCCAGAGTTAGGACTAGTTAGAAGATTATCAAATATAAATAAGCCAAAATTCTTAATTTATACTTCATCACAAGTTTCTCATCCATTCTCAAGAGAATGAGTGTCACAATGTATATTAAAATACAAATAAGATTAATACGAATTCTTAAGATTTAGTCATTTCACATAAAATATACAAGTTTACCTAAGAATAAACTCATCCAAAAAGGGTTTGACTAAATTCTCATGCAAAAAAAAAAAAAAAACACAATAACAATACTAACAAAGCCATTACAATATCATCAAAGCCAAACTTATCTAAAAATTGAAAAGTTTTGCCCAATTTTCAAGATAATTCCAAGATGTTGCACTGCACTCAAAAATTCACAAAAGCTCAAAAATAAACTTGTAGAGAATACACTGCCAAATTCTCCTTCACACTTAAAGTAGATAATGCCCTTATTGGCTAACAACATATGCAACAATAATAAATGCAATGGGACTAAGAAAGATAAAGGAGGGAAAATTAAAGCAATTAGAAGCCCAATGTGACCATTAGAAGAAAGAAGAAGATCATCCATAAAGAGGAAGTTATCTACAATCATCAGTACTAAGTAAGAGAAATAAAGTGAAATGGAACAAATAAAATCTAAAGTCAAATGTTATAACAAAACAAAGTACTCAAAACATCATATAAAAAATAATCAAATTCTATCCCTATCCTCAGCATCAGCTCCGCTATCTCCTCAAAGTCTAGCCTTCTTTAGGCAATCCCACATCTCATGAAGAAAAATGTCAGCTCCATCTTAGTTTCTTTACAGAACCTCTAGACTGTTGTTGACATCCCTCTATACATTTCTAATTAGCTCTAGTTGCTCTCCATGTCAAAAGACAGCTGGTTTTGCTTTTCTACCATATGCATTAAGTTGTTGATTATTTCTTGTTGCTGTGTAATCATTGACTCTGCTATGCCATAGTGCCTCTGAGTGCATCCATCCTATGGTTAGCATAGCGAAATGAGTACGCACCTCAATCTAGAAATCAGATATAGTAGTAAGGCATCCTATATTAGGATGAGAAGCTCTGGAAGACTCTGCTAATGGTGGCTGCTGCTGTTGTTGTGCCTGCTGTGGTGGTCTCTAGCTAATCTTTTCCTTGAACTCATTAGGGGTCAGCTCCTTCTTCTTATTCTCATCGTAGCTATACCCACAACTCACTAGCACCCTGTTTGCCACTATCTCATTGGCACTAGTGGTAGCTAGCACCTCACCCTCCACTAGCACTTGCAAGTACTCAAGAATCTTAGTGATGACGAAAGGGAAAGAAAATGCCTTAGAAGGGTAGGTGAGAAGACAATATCACTCATATAGGAGATGATAAGAGAGGCTAAAAGAATAAATTGGGCACGCATGAACTTATGCATCACATAAATGTCTGCCACTCTCCCCTTATTAAATCCACTTACCCTACGGGCCACATTTATGATATATGATTTTGTATTTGCTATTATTAGATACTTTTATGATATATGATTATTAGACTTTCTTTTCGATTTATGAATATTTTGGTTAGTGGAAATATGTTGAATGTGCTTTGCAGTTGTGTGTTGTGCATTTGTGTAGGCTGAAATTGTGTTTAAGGAATATGATTGCAAAAGTTGTTGGAATTGTTAGTTGTGCATCTGTATTGGGGAATATGATTGGAATTGTGAACAAGAAATGCACTAGGTTTTTTGTTCAAAAAATTGTAGGCCATGGAATTGTCACAAAAAATATAATTCGGTGGCAAATCCGTGACAATTTGCTAGGCATGCCACGGACTAAATGAAAATATCAAATAATCCGTGCCAAATCTATAGCAATCTACTACAAAAGTGCTAGCAAAAGAAATAATTTATGGCAGAGTCACGGATTTGCCACTGACAGCATTTAAACAATTGGTTTGTGGCACATCCATGGCAGCTTGCCACGATTTTGCCACGGTAGTACACTGGAAAAAATTATTTCGTGGCAATATCGTGGCAGATTGCCATAGACATTAAAAAATATAGCCATGGCAAAACCGTGATAATCTGCCATGGATTTATCATGCACATAAGTCATTTGAAACGATTGATCCGTGGAAAATCCATATCCATATCAGATTGCCATGGATTTGCAACGGATACATGCTGGGACAAATATATCCATGATAGATTGACACGGATTTACCACAGACATATTGGCAAAGCTTATCTATGGCAATCTGCCATGGATTTGCCATGGGAATTATTTGAAATAACTGATCCATGGCAAATATATCTACGGGAATTGCTATGGATTTGCAGCGGATACATGCTGGAACAAATATATTCATGGCAATCCATTGGAAATACTAAAATATTGGCAAAACCTATCCGTGGTAATTGCCATAGATTTACCACAGAAATCATAGTGGAAAAATTATCCGTGGCAATTCCATGACAGATTGCTATAAATTTGCTATAGAAAATAATTGGGAACTTACTTTTTGTCACAAAGCCATAGCAAGCTGCTACAAATTTGCCACGGAATATATTATCCGTGGTAAATCTGTGGCAAGCTACCACAGATGCATAGCAATTCCGTCGCAAAGGTTGGCCTTTGATGACTTATAGGGGTTTCCAGTTGAAAATTTTGGTTGCAAATCTGTGAAAAATTATGACGAAACAATGTATCTGTCGCAAAAATATCTCAGTGATAAAGGAATTTGCTTTGGTATGGTTTTCGTGGCAGATCCATGGCAAATTAGAGATTTTCCACAGATTTTTCGTAGCAAATTAACAGTTTTCTTGTAGTGACGATCCCCAATAACGGTGCAAAAAACTTATTGTGTGCAGTGTGCTACTCAAATAATGTAAATGATGTGTAAAGAATTATGCCCAAGACCTACTTAAGTTTTAAATGAAAATACCAAATTACTCGCACACACACACACAATTGGGTAAACATACCTATCATGTAATTGAGAGTTTAGTTAGTAAGTATCGAAGATCCCTACCACTACTTATTCACAAGTTTCATTGTCCAATTTATCAAAATAGTGAAATAAAATGATTAAATACTACTATTGAATCGCAAAAAAATGCCACAAGGATAATTCTACAGAACTTACAAGATAAAACCAAGAGATTGCAAAAGTAAAATTAAAGTAAGAAAAGGAGATTGGCCATATAGATAAAGAGAAGTCCCTATTTAAACCAAAGTATCAAACATTAATCAATCAATGGAAATCACATTCAAGTATTGGTAAGATTTTTCAAAATAATGAAAAATTTATTCTCTCTTAAGTAATAAATTCCCTGGCCTTAAGCCCAACGCATAAACATCTCTATCACACAAATCAAGTTCAAGAATGCATAAAAATCAAGGAAATCAACAATTAAGCCAAAAAGTTATAGAATCCCTATTTCTAAGTGACTCTGCAACCCCATTTACTATCAAGTTCTCAATTCCTCAAATTCTTTCATAAGTTCATCAAGAGAAAATAAATCTATTAGATTAACATAAAAAGGAACCCATCTCATACATCATTTCTCAAGTTCAATATAAGAAAATTACCCAAATATACAATCTAATTAATCAAACCTAAGTGATATATTACTGAAAATAGAAATCAATAGATCAAATAATAATCCTATATAAGAGTAAAATAGGGTATAGCCCTTTAATTACAATTCAAATCAAGTTAAAATAACAACCACAAAATCGGATTAGAAAGGGGATAAAGGGAAAACTCATAGATAAGGGTTCTCTTCTTCTTTGTAATTCTCCTTTGGGTGCTCTTTTCCTTCTTCAATCCCACTTTGATCTGTTCTCTTTGGCTCCTTCTTGTGTCTCCAAAAGGGTTTTAGAGGTTTTTCTTATTTCTCTCGTTGATCTCTCCCAGTAAGAACCTAGATAAGGTGTACTTATAGGTTACTTTCTTGGATCCTTAAAATTCTGTAGAATAGGGTATATTTGCAAAGTTGCATGGTGCCATAGAAGGTGACATGCATGCTGACGTGCATGCTCTGATGTGCTAAACCCAAGTTGAAATGACATTGTGGGCCTCAATTTCTTTCTGTGCTGGAAACAGGCATGATGCCATAGAAAGTGATGTGCACGGCCCCATCAATCCTCAGGATACTTGACGTTTCTTATTTCTAAAAGTGCACTAATTGAGACGTCAAGTATCCTGAGGATGTATAAAATATGTGTATGATAAACAATCATCAGTTGTGAAACTTGACTTTTACTTTGTGATGTTGCATTAAATATGAGTTGCACGGTACCATTAGCTCCCAAAAGTTTGATACTCTTGAACTCTGAAAATGCACGGTGTCGTGGAAGGTAAAATAGCATGAAGTCGTGAAGTCTCAATACTTTGAATCTGAAGTTCAGGTGATGACACGGTGGCATGTAGAATGATCTTAACAAGACCGAGTATGCTCAGTAAAACTCTTTTGAGATCTTTTTTCTCCTTGATTCCACTCTTAATCTCAAATCATTGCAGCCTACATCAAATAAGGAGAAAATAAGGGGATAAGTAGCAATTTATAAAAAATTTCTAAATATTTTAAAGTACAATGATTTTTAAAATATACATATAATGAATAATTATTAACTACCAAAACATTTCAAAGCTAATTTGAAATAAATATCTGGGTATGAATAAAAATATTAAGTAGTGCGAGATGTTTAGTTAATGTTGCCCACCATGATATTAAAAAATAAATTGTTTCAATTTTTATATACTACTCACCTGAATAACTCATAATTGAATATGATTCATATATAGTTTTTATTTTGGTTATTAATAATACTTTCTATCATTTTAGTTTATTTTCCTTGTTATGAGAAGCAAATATTCTAATCATTAGAATAGTACATAGCATTACTCAAACTAATAGTTATTACATAAGGATTCATATTATTGATAAGATTATTGTAAATTATATTAATTAACAGATGATATAATTATTTTAAATAGAATACAACTTCTAACCTTCAAAATTTAGTAAGGTTTCACTGGATAAATGAGCTTAGGTCTTGCCATTGAACAAAACAAATAACATTAATCTAATCTAACCTAAAGCCTCAAACACATCATTTTTGTAATTATTAAAATCTACAATATTTGCAAAATTTCATGCAATATATGTAATAAGAAAGCCTTCAGAGGGTGTTATTTTTTTTTATAATATTATAAAATCAATAGATTTCACATTTTGAAGAAATTTAAAATATCATATGATTTGAATTTTATTTTGTTCTTTTTGTTAGAGTCACGAAAAATTAAAATGTTACAAGAATTAAAACTTTAATGATTTATAAGATTTCAAAATTGTATACAATATTTTTATACTATTTTCATATAGAAAATTAATAATTAAATTATTATTTTGTTGAACAAAATTATGTTAATATTAGTAATTATAATTCAAATTTTAAAACTGGTGGTAGTTTGGAAAGAGAGAGGCTCTGCTAGTTGGGAAGAAAGAGAGAGGGAAGGAAGAAAAGAAAAGATATAAAATAAAATAAAATAGAAGAGAAGAGGGAAAAAACAAAAAGAAAAGGAAAAAATTATGAATTATTAATTTTACTCTTACTAATTTAGTGATATGATTAATACGTAATCTATTGAAAATCATAACAAAAATTGCCAAAATAATTAAAAAGCTTTAAATGAAAACATATTGCAGGCAAAATTTTTTTTTAAAAAAAACAGAAACGTTTCCGGGCCACTAACCCAATCGGGACCCACTTTCCAACTTCCCTGTTAGACTGGAATTAGAGATTATTTTGTCCTCGACCCGGCCCGACCCCATTGTCATCTCTAACTACAGCATATATTGGAAAATTTTAAACCCACTAACATATATTCCATTCTACAAATAATTAGAAGAAAGAAACGGCTTTCTCAATATTCAATTTAGAAGAATTGAACTAAAATTTTCCAGATCTAAAAATTGAACTAAAACTTTTCAGATCTTAGGTACTCTTTGGAGGACGATCATTGCTATATTGGATCAAGTGGGTACTTTTCGTAGTCTTTACAATAGTCAAAATAAATAAGGAGGAGAACTCTAGTGTGGATGGTACTCTTTGAAAGCGAATATTGTATATTATTTGGAAAACTCTTTAGTCTTTCAGAAATTGAATGGTTGAAGCAAAGAGAAAACAAATTTAACAGAGGTCCTCAAACATTCATTTTCATCCTCAAGGTCACGTGAGGCTTTATGTATTTTTCATGAAAATAGATTGTGAAGACATTTTTGCCCTCAAAAATTAAACTATAGGATTATTTTAATACTTTACAATAGTTCAAGGATGGTAATAGATTGAGAGAACAAGTTTAAAGACGAAACTGATACTATAAAATAGTTTGAAAAAGACAATAAATTATAAATAAAAAAAAACAAATTGAGGACAAAAATGATACTGCAAAAAGAGTTTGAAAACTATTTGGACCAATTGCCCATAATTGATCTACCTGTTACTACTAATCTCAGTAAGAGGGTTGCCAATGGGCATTACTGCCACTCCTACAGTCCCATGTGCTTATAAATGGCGCCCACCTTCACAGGGTGCCCTAAAGATTAATGTAGATGGCTCTTTCAGGAATGCATTGGGAGCAGCCCGCGAAGTGCTTGCATCCTCAGATAGCTCTTTGGGGAATTTGCATGGTGCGGAGTGGATGACAGTTCTTAAACGTTTTGAGCTTTGGGCTTGAATAAATCTATGAGTTGTCCGCCTTTTCATGTGGAAATTCTTGAACTATTTTAAAGAAGGCGATCAATAAAACCAAAGTTTGAAGGATTGAAATCTTAATATTTAAAAATTAAGTTTTGAAAATTGAATTTTAAAATTTTAAAAGTTGAATTAGTTATAATTGATTTTTATATTATATTTTATTAGTATAATTTAGCTTAAATAGAAAATAATAATTACAACAACAATAATTAAATAATTATTTAATATATTTAATTTCAAATTTGAGTAATTTTTATTTCATTTAAAATTTATAATTACATTCCATTACATATTAATTAATTAAGTAATAATAAAAATCTCTTATCAAATGTATAAAATAATTAAACACTTAATATTATACGTTACCAAATATATTTAATTAAATAAATATTATTTAATTAATTTAAAATGCTTAGTTTATTTATTAGACATGCATTTAATTGATCAAGACATACTAAAATTTTATTATAAATTCTCAGTGAAATAAAAATTAGTTAACTTTAAAATTTGAATATGTTAAATAATAATAATAATTATTTAATCTAAAATATAATAAAATATTGTATAAAATAAATTATAATTAATTTAGTTTTCAAATTCATATTCAAGCTTAAGATTTTAGAATTCAGTATTTAGATTTTAATTTTTAGAATTTAATACTTAAATATTATAACTTTATATTTACATTTCAACTTTATAATGGCCCTCTTAAGTAAATTTTATATCATTTAAAATTTATAATAGGATTTCAATATATTTTAATTAATTAAGTGATAAGAAATCTACTATTAAATGTACTGAAGGAACTTAATATTATTTATATCCAATACACTTAGTTAAATAAATATTTAATTGATTAAACTTAAATACTTAGGATTTGTTTGATAGTACTTAAAATTAATCAATTATATGCTTATTATTAAATAATTTGATAACAAATAATACTAAATACTTAATTATTTAAGTATGTTTGATAACACATTTTTAATATCACTTAATTTATTGAGACATATTGAAATTTTATTATAAATTTTAAGTGAAATAGAAGTTATTTGAATTTGAAATATGAATATATTATATGGTCTAATAATAATAATAATAATAATAATAATAATAATAATAATAATAATAATAATAATAATAATAATAATAATAATAATAATAATAATAATAATAATAATTTTAAATTATAACAAAATATAATGCAAAAGTAAAATATAACTAATTAAGTGTTGAGATTCAAATATCAAAATTTAAAATTAATATTTATATATTTTAATTTTAAAATTAATATTTATAAATTTTAATTTTAATTTTATCATACTAGCCTTCCTTGAGTTATCAAATGGCTCCAAGTCCTGTCTTTTAATTAAGCCCTCTCTTCATATTCTCAAGGAGATATGTATAATGTGAACTGACCAAGTCCTATTCTTAAAAATAAATAAATAAAATAAATTGACTGCGTCCTTTAATTTCTCATGCCAATAATCTCTTCGCGAGTATTGGAATACTTTATTGCAATTCTCGTACTTGCAACCTCTGGATTCCTATGCGTAGTAAACATTACACGTGGCAGCATTTCCACATACGATATATAGAGACATCATCCAAAGCAAATAATTATCCTTCAAACCTCAAACGAAAAAGTAAAACAAGACCAAAAATATAGCAGTATACAATTAATTAACATGATCTTTAAATCAGTTTATTTGGCGGCAATTAGCCCTAACTTCCCCTTTATTCACGTCTTTAACGTCAAGCAAACCCATTTTGACCATAGCTTGTTGGAAATCCAAGAAAAACATGGCTTGATTCATTGCATAACCATTCACGATTCCTCTTGTTCTCGGAGTGGCGAATAGGGTTTGATCAGAGAAAAGCACACCATTTTTCCTCTGCAATTGGATGAAAAAATCTGTGTCAATAGTGTTTCTTGTTGAATCCAAGGGTTGCTCAGCATTGTCACCAGCACTGCATGTTTTTGATAGGGTTTTCACAAATTGTGTGTCTATAGTTGGATCCACATCATGAGTGGAGTCGAAGTTACTCAGTCTGTGCTTAAATGATGAACACCTTGCCATTCCTAGTGTGTGCGCCCCTACAAAAGGTCAAATTAAACCATCATAGATGTAACATGAACATGCTTATCAATCATTATGCATTTAGGGTAGGAAACTTAAATCGTTTAAATTATTTAAGGTGTATGTTGATTAAAATATATTGTTATATGCTAAGTGTAAGGGCATTTTAATTAATTATTGAAATTCACTCAATTTCTAATTCGATTTAAATTTACATGGATTTCAATTTGAATGTTGATTTTTACTTTCTATTTAAGATTTTTGAATTTCTTATTGGAAGTAAATATGTATACATTTAGGTCAAATTAGGGGGGGGGGGGGGGGAATCCTTTTTCAAATCTTACAAATGAGCTATTTAATTATAAGCTCCAATTGGTTAGTGAAGTTTGATCTTTGAAGGGAGGAATTATAATGTGGTTTGTTAATTGAGAAATGAAGAAATGAATTAAAAACAATATTTTAAACCTTTTTGTGATGTCAAATAATAAAAAGATTTTTATCGTTTCGGTTGGAAATAATTTTACCAGACAAAGCCACCATTTCTTGGGCAGTAAAACCGTGCTGGCCAAACATCCTGATGAGCTCTGAAGAGTTTAAAAAAGGTGCTGGCAGATTGATTGTGTCCTCTATTTTTGATCTTGTTCCATCCTTTCTTCCTTTGGGAATATCATATACTGGACCTCCAGCCTGAAAGCATAAATACCAACTTACAATATTATCTCTATTCTTGCTCAAATAATAGAAATATTACAGTAGAACACACAGACGCAGAGACATATTAGCAGAGTCTCAGCTTCTTTTGAGTCAAAGAACTTTGTTTTTATCCTTATGGGCTTATTCTCCAATTACGATACGAGAAAGAGTGAATTAGTTAACATTCTGAAAAGTACAACACTTTGTTTTCCATTGAATCCACAAAAGTTATTATCGACAACATATACACACTGCACATAAAAAAGCATTATCTAAATTAAAAAAAAGAATATAGATAACTTGAATATCCGAAGGGTGAAAACTCAATAAACAAAGTATACGTCTAAAACAATAAAAACACTGAATTAGATTATATATATACATATATATATATATTTATTTATTTATATTGATATATTGTGACAAAGAAAATCGAAGCAGATTTCCTTTAAAAAAAATATTTAAAATTCACATATAGTGGAAGACAGAAGAATTAGAGCATTATATTTCTTATCTTGTTTATGTTTTTGTGGCCAACCAAGAGAGCACTAAATGATTGATCCACCAAAGAAAAGTGTTAATATATATACACACCAAAATGTAGAGTTGGTAAGGGGTTTGTTTGTTAGTTCTTACAAAGAAGACAGCATCCCTGGCGGCCATTGCAATAATATCAGCACAAGAGACAACTCCTGGACACTGGTCTTCCAATTGTTCTTTTGCATCATCTATAATCTCATAGCCTCTCAGGCTCAGATTTGCAGGAGAATCTTTTTCTGCTTTGTTGTCTTTTGTTGAATCAAGCAGAATTGATGCGTCGCATCCCTGCATTGATTGCTAAGCATCAGGTATTTGTTTTTAACAGCAAAAGGGACGTTAAAGAACAAATAACTCCAACTTAAACAAACTTCTGTAATTTCTTGCCTATTAATTACTTGGTATCTTCAATAAGTATAGAGAAGTAATTTTAATTCAATATATTCAGTCTAATAATAAGAATCATGAACTCAACAAACATAATCAACTAAGTACAAGGAAAATAAATCTGGGGGGGGGGGAGGATAGAGAGAGAGAGAGAAAACCTGAATGAAGCAGTCATGAAAATTCATTCTAACAAGAGCAGCAGCAAGAGTGGGATCAGATTCCAAAGCCCTATTTACAGTATTCTTCACAATCATCTCAGCAAAAGGGCAGCTCATAACGTAGTAGTTCATGCTCAGACCGTCAGCCCCAAATCTCCATCCACTCGCTACAATGTCCATCAACATTATCACAAGAAACAAATTGAATTTAGCCATTTGTGCTGGCCTTGGAAGAGATCGCACCGGCATTAATGAAAACCCTTAAACATACAAGAAAAAGATGTATGCAACCATGCAAAGTACTCTTTTGGAAGTGATTGACCATAGACTGAGCAGGAATGTATGTATTTATAGTTGAAAATCATTGGAAAGAGGAGCTGATCATAAATATAATTAAAGAGGAATTCGGCACGCAATTCTTATATAAATATTGCGTAACAATTTATTAATGTTTGTTATGTATATTCAAAATTATATACTCCCTCCGTCTACAAATAACTGTCCTATTTTTTTTTTTGATTTGTTCAAAAATAACTGTTTACTTTTTAAATGTATGATGTATTTAATTTTTTTTTATTTTACCCTTAGCACAATTTTCTATCAATTAATTAATATTACAATTACCCATACTAAAATTATTTTAACTAACAATAAAATCACATTATCTTATAAAAATAGTCAAAAGTGTAATTTAATGAGGTGATATGGGTGAAAAGAAGAATTATTAGAGTGGTATAATTAAAAAAGTTGTGAGATTTAAATTGATGATGTAAGAAAGATAATAAAAATACTTCAAAATGTATAATAAATATTTTAATTATTTTTACTATAGAATTTCACAATTTCTTAATATGCTTAATTTTTACAATTAGACCAGTTACTTATCGACGGAGAAAGTATTATTTTACAAAAAATTCAATCAATATATAATTTATTCTGAGCAATTTATTTTTTTGTAAATTTAATTTCAAATAGTCGCGCTATTGAATGACTCCAAATCAATGTTAAAAGTTAGTGGCTAACTACTAATGGCGAGCCTAGTTGTGGTTTGGTGGAAATAGACAACCGAGTCACCTTGGTGCTTTGAAAGTTGTGTGCAAAATTCTCCATTCCTTTCCATTTCGCCCAATTATTTGTTATTTTACGAAAATTAAAAAGTAACTTTAAAAAAAAAAATATATGCATATTCTTTATTAATCTACTAAATTATGTCATTAATTAGTTTACTATTTTTAAAAACGTTAATTTAGTTTTTTATCTTAAAAAAATTCTATAAATTTTAAAATGTCCTTAATCTTTATGCAATAATTAAAAGCAATAGATAAAAAAGAAAGGAGGGATTATATTTGTTTTTGAAAATAATAAATATATAGAAGGATAGTAAATTAATATATATGTTAGATATATTTATGTATATGCATACAAAAATAAAGTATAGACAAAAAGTAAATTTGTAACTGTTCATTGAATAATGAAAGAAAACAAATACTTATTCTGTCCCATAATATAAGTCATTAGAAACTATATTTGTTATCTCAAATTATAAGTCGTTAGAAATTTTTTAAGAAGGTTTTAAAGTTATTTTTATATTTTTATCCTTATTTATTATTCTCTTTCTCTCTCATTTCTTCTCTTATTTTCAAGACATTTAAATATGGATGTTTTAAGAAAAAAATATATATAAAGTCACTTTATTTTTAAAAATCTTAATATGTATAAAATTAAGTCAAACGACTTATATTATGGAATGGATGAGTAATGCGTAACTTCTAATCTCCGCCTAAATCAAGAAGTCAAATACGATAATCTTAGTTTAATGCATGGAAATTTTATAAGAGTCGACACCAGGGGCGGATCCAGAACTAACTCATTGGGGGCCAATTGATGTCTTCCTCATCAAAAAATTTTTTTTTTTTACAATTTTTTAATATATACTATTAAAAAAATCTAGGGAAAAAAAATCATTTTTCATCTTACTTCGAAATTTAATTTTTAACATATTCATAACTGAAAAAAATTATTTCGTGGTAATTGTAGAAACTAAAAAAGTAAGAACAACGGTTACTTCATAATATATATAAATTTTAAATTTCATCATCTCGACTATCCATTGACACAATTTAAATATAATAGATAACTTTTCAAAATCAAGAGTTTGTATCACATGATGAAAATAATCAAATTGCATTCTTAATTATATCATTTCATCTTCAATAAAGTCTCACATTTAATAATTTTTTTTTACTATTCTATTATTGTAAATTTAATTTTATATATTTGGAGGGGTTAATTTATTTTAAATATATATATATATATATATATATATAATTTTTTAAAAATTTTTGAAGGGGCCATGGCCCCCCAACCCTATATGTCCGTCCGCCCCTGGTTGATACGTAAGAAACATAGATTAGTGGCCATGCGCTCATAGAAACTAAGCTATATATTGCACTAAATTTCAGCTGTTTGTGGAGATTAATGTAGAACACACTGAGGGACCATAATTGGGATGCAGTATACAGCTTTGACTTGTAATGTCACTTTGTTTTCCTTTTACGTTTTGTGCTCTCATGATCGCCTTAAATTTAAGCTTGTCTACGTCATGTAACTACTCGAGTAAAAGGTTGTGTCTAAAAATTCTTATTTTTTGCTCCCACTATCTTTATTTACCTGTCATAATTAACTACTTTATATAATTTAAAAAAATTAATTAATTTTTTAAATTCATACAACTTTTATATATATTTCAAAAGTACAATTAAATTTAATATTTTCTTACTTTGTTTACTCAATTCTTTCTAAAGTTATTATACATTTATTTTTAATACAAGAATATAGCAGTAAAATTAATATTAATGATACCTAAATTTTTTTAATGTAACAGATAAAAAGATATACCAAAACTTTTTAATTGTGACAAATAAATAGGGACGAAAAGAGTAAATTTTTTTATAAATTATTTAGTTATAAATAATATATAATTAAAAATTTAGACATTATAGTTATTCAATGGATGGAGTACTTATTCTTTTATTATTACTTTTATAATTGGACACAATCCCACTTTTGGATGAGAAAAACAAAAACAAAAATTTGTCTTTCCACAATAATGACTCGTGCATGCACAACCCATTTTTCACTGCCGGCTGATCAATAAAATTGGAGCATGTAGCAAAACCTACTCTTGTTTCAATGATAGATCATTTTTTTTACTACGAAGTATAAATGATACTCCTTTCGACTTTTTTTTTTATCTATTTTAATTAAAATTTTTATCTCAATTTATTTATTCTATTAGTAAATTAAGATTACATTAATTGTTATTTTTTTACAAATACCATTCTTTAATACAATGAGTATTGTGCACTTATAGTGAGAAATAAAAGTAAATTAAATATATTTACAATACATAAAGTTTTGGAATTTGATTACTCTTTAATAAATAGAGAGATGTTTTGAAGATAAAATAAAAAATATTAATTAATTAATCAAAAATTTTATTTTTTTAAAAATATATGAATCGATTAAAATAAAAAAAAAAATGGGACAGAGAGAGTACGCATGATCTTTTCTCTTTATCTATTTCTTAATTACAAGTTGGAGGACAGAAAGTATCATCAGTGCTTATTAACTAAGTCAAAATATTTCTCTATTATCTATCCATGCATTTATCATACAATTTGAAATAGCCGCTTCTAACTTGCTGTCTGATCTTATAAATACTTAAATATACTCTCTTCGTCCACTTTTATCTATTTATTTTAAACGATTCACAAGTTTTAAGAAAAATAAAAAATTTTAATTAATTAATTAACATGTTCTATTTTACCCTTAAGAATCTCTCTCTTTATTAAGGAATAATCAAATTTCAGAGTTTTATGTGTTGAAAGTATATTTAATTTATTTTAATTTTTCACTATAGGTACAGAAGTACTCACTGTATTAAAGAGAAGTATGTGTAAAAAAATAGAAATTAATATAATTTTAATTTGCTAATGAGACAGATAAATTAAGACAAAAATTTTAATTGTAATAGATTGATAAAATAGGACGGAAGGAGTATAAATCTGTTGTTAGTCATTTACTGTATCACCACTGGATATGAGAAAACCAGTTATGACCAAACATGCTCAAAGTACACTAACGACAAATTCACTTATTATGGCCAAGTTATGCATAAAACCTATCATATTAGCTATAGCTATGGCTAGTAAAGGAATCCAACTAATAAAACTAATAAAAGTTAATCTAGAAATTTTAGCAGTAGAAGAATGGAATCTTAACAAATTCTTAGAATCAAATACTCCTTTAGTACCTAGAGATAGTGTAATATATCAAAATAATAGAAGAGAAACTAGTGTTAGATTTTTAAATTATTCTAATACAAACATAAGAATAGAAGAAGATGAAGATACAGAATCCATAAGACAAGGAATAGAAAATGTATGTATAGAAATTATGAAAACTAAAAATAGAATAATGTACCCTAAGGAATTAGGTTTAGAACTATCAAAAAAAAGATTTAATGAGGTTAGAAATAGAATTAGAATACAATGGACAAATAGATGATACCGAATATTTATATTATGATTTAGATAGAAATATAAGCGTAAAAACTGAATAATACATTGAACATATAGAAGAAAATAATACATATGTAGAATATATGGACACTGCTTCCCCCTCTACTGCCTCTAGTAATCCTTATCTTCCTCCACCGCCAGTAGTACCACAACAAGTTGTTAGGCATTATGGTCCAGGAAATTTACCTAGAATGACATATAGTGATTATAGAGAAATATAATCAGAAACAGCACCTAAGGGAAAAAGACAACCTTTAGAAAAAATAGATAATAAGAAATTAATAGATAATGATAGAATGCTAAATTTAGTAGCCCATGATCCACAATTATGGGAAGGAATAATAGATACTTAGAAATATTTAGTAGTACAACATTATATTCAACAAAACATTGACCATACAGTAGAAGAAATGTATAGTTATTTGGAAACCTTTTTGGGAGAAACAGCTAGAGCAGCTTGGGAAAAATATAAAGAAAAATTTCTATTAGAATTAGCAAATGATTTAGCCTTAGGACCTAATCCACATAATTTTACAAACAAGATTCAATTAATTTTAACAGCTCAATGTCCTAATTATGGGAGTAGAATTCAACAAGAAGAAGCCATTAGAAAACTAGAACATCTATAAAAGATTGGAAATTTATTAAACCTTCTTTACAAGATTATTATTATTATACTACCTTAGCAGAATGTTTTTATGAAAAATCAATTTTAGAAAAATTATTCTTAAAAATTAACAGGACCCTTTAGGAGAGGAAATTTATAAAAGTTATAAATCTTATGATTGGAATGTGGCACATATAAAAAATATAGCTACTTGTATAAAATTTATAATTATGAAATTAGTAGAAAAATGTACATTCATACAAATACAAAAACAGCTAAAAGGAGAATATAGTTTTTGTAAAAATATTTATACTCCTCAATATTATGGTCAACAAAATTCTAGGAAAATCTATAGACAACCTAAGACGAAATACTATAAGACAAAAAATTACCTTAGAAAATCTTCAACTAGAAAACCTTATTTAAACAAAGATAGACATGTAAGAAAATTTAGTAAGAATCAAACCTATAAAAATAAATTACAGTGTTATAGTTGTGGTCAGCCTAATCATTTAGTAAGAGACTGCCCTAGAAAAAATAATTTATATAATAAACAAACTGCACTAGTCGAATATGTAATGAAGATATTATTGATGTAGATGAATATTTATCAGATTCAGAAAGCGTATATAGTATAATCTTTGTTGATGATATAGACCTTCAGCAACCTGAGTCCGATGAAGAAATAGAAGATTTAGATTTTATAGAAGAAATAACAAATACCCGATCACCAAAAAATCAATCGTCTTATTTGTTTCATTTAGATACTGTAACAAATACACTTCAAGAATTAGTCTTTGTAAATTGTGAACATGATTGGATACATAGGAAAGGATCTAATAGTAAACCTTGTTATTTATGTGAAAGATATCCCTCTTTAGCACTTAGATGACAATGTAGTAATTGTTTGAAAGAAGCTTGTAAATTTTGTCTAGATAAACAAAATATAGAATTAAAACTAATAGATAATGGAAAACAAAAACAAAGAGAGGATCCTGTGGAGCATCATTTAGAATGAAGAATTAGGATAATGGAACAAAAGATAGACCAATTAGAAGATCATGTATATAAAACAAATATTGAACAGGTTTAGATAATTGAAAATAGTTATACTCCTAATATAGAAATTTTAGATAGAAAGAAATGTAATAAAACGAATAGGATCGGCATTTTTGTTTTAATTAAAATAGAAAATATAGAGATAGAAGTACCAGCCTTAATTGATACTGGTTGTAGTAATTCGGTTCTTAATACTACTATAATACCTGAAAAATATCATACAATTGCTAGTACTATAGCTGAAGCAGCCCAGATGGATGGAAAAATATATAGGTACACTAAATCAGTAAAAAATGTAGTCTTTCATTTTAAAATCTGTTCAACTTCTTATACAGAACCTTATTATGTTCCTGAAATTTATCTTAGACCTACTCAGTACAATTTAATTATAGGATTAGATTTTATACTTCAATAATATCATGGTTTAGTTTTGACCCGTAATGGTATTCATTTTTTCAAAAGCAGTACTTTACCTCATAACACTCCAGAGTGCGCTGAGAAGTATCGTGGCCCCTTTCACCCTCCACCACCTAAAACTTGTACAGAGATAGAAACTCCACAACCAGATAGACTTGAAAATTGTACGTGTTCTATATTTGGTAGTTGTAAAAAAAATCAAATAGATCAAATAATGGACATAGATCACCATGAATTTTTAGAACAAATAGATTCTCAAATAGATTGGTTAGATCATGATATACAAATTAATTATCTACATTTAGAAAAATTGTATAATCTTTTACAAACAGGGATTTATGATATAGACAATATACTTAGTACATTAGAAAAAGATGAAATAATTGGAGAAAATCCTACAAAACATCGGCATAAGGATAAACTATATTGTGAACTAGAAATTCTAAATCTAAATTTACAAATTACTATAGCTAAAATTGATGCTAGTAATGAAGAAATTAAAGAATTTGAAATGCATATAGGAGACTTATCAAAATTAGAAGTAATTAGAAATAGCAGTAGTCCTCATAGAAGTGCTGCTTTTATTGTTAGAAAACATAGTGAAATTGTTAGAGGAAAGAGTAGGATGGTCATAAATTATAAAAGATTAAATGATAATACATTAGAAGATAGTTATAACATCCTAGATAAAGAACAATTGATAAATAGAATTCAAGGATGTTATATATTTAGTAAGTTTGATTGTAAATTAGGATTTTGGCAAATTAGAATGTACCCTGATAGTATAGCATGGATTGCTTTTTTAATAAATATAATCGTTTTGTTTTAGTATACATAGATGATATTTTAGTTTTTTCTAAAAATAAAAATGAACATATTAGTCACCTGAAAATTGTTTTGTCGGAATTCTTAAAACATGGTATTGTAATTAGTAGCAAAAAAGGCTCAATTATTTAAGAAAAATATAGAATTCTTAGGGACAAAAATAAGCCAAGGTAAAATAAAATTACAACCTCATATAAGTACAAAAGTATTAGATTTTCCTGATAAAATAGAAGATACAAAACAATTACAATAGTTTTTAGGAATATTAAATTATGCAAGACCATTTATTCAAGATTTAAGTAAAATCATAGGACCATTATATAGCAAAACAAGTCATAAAGGACAAAAACATTTCAATAAAGAAGATATACAATTAGTGAAATAAATAAAAGAAAAAGTAAAAGATTTACCAGATTTAAGGTTACCATTAGATAGTAATTATTTAATAATAGAAACAGATGGATGTGATAAGGGATGGGGAGCCATTTTAAAATCCAAACCCCAAAAATATAGTAATAAATTAGAAGAACAAATTTGCAGGTATAGTAGTGGTAAATATAGAGAAAAAGGAAATATTAGTAGTATTGATGCAGAATTATTAGCAATTTGTTATTCCTTAGATAGTTTTAGATTATTTATTCTAAATAGACAAGAATTTACACTTAGAACCGATTGTGAAGCAATAGTAAAATTTATTAATAAGAAAAATGAAAAGCGTAGTTCTCAAAGAAGATGGTTAAATTTCTTGGATAGAATTACTAATGATGGGTATAAAATTACTTTTGAATATATTAAAGGAAATGAGAATAAGATTGCAGATCATTTGTCAAGATTACTAACAGATATTACATGATTTTACAGATGGATTTCAGCAAAAATACTGTAAAGATTGGCCAATGGGAGCTCACCAAGTATCCCAAAAGAACAAATCTCCATTTTAGAACTCTAGTAGAAGGTAAATTAGAGGATATTCACCACGTGTTTTTAGATAATCTTTGGAATGCACAAAATGCAAGCCAAAAGATTAAAAGTTTACAGGCCTTAGCATTTTATTTTAGTAATCTGCCAAGACAGAGTTATTCACATTATGTAGTAACACATGGTCACCAATCAGGTGTTTACTCACAATGGACTTCTGCGATGGCATGTGTTGAAAATTTTAACAAACCCTTATACAAATGTTTTAGAAATCTTCATGAAGCATTAGAATTTGCTAGAAGTAGAATTGGTTTAAATTTCTTTATTGAACCAGATTGTAGAATATGATCACATAATGCTTCCCCATAAGCTTTTCCTCAAATAACTGATAAACCTAGCACAAGTAATTCTCTAGTAGACACAAATATACAAAAAATAAATTTTTGTAACCATTGTGATACTTTAAGTAGAAATTTTAAATTATTAAATGATAAGTGCAAGTCTTACAATGAGGATATTAATTCTCAAAAAGAATTAATCCACTCATTGCGACAATAGCAAAAGCTGTATACTGGTATAATTTCTTTTCAAAATGAAGAGATGATGCGATTGACAGCTAAGCTGGAAGATTTTCAGAATGAAGAACTAGAAGTTGTTTTCATGCAAGAAAAACCAGAAATAACTAGACCTTTTGAATTTTTGATTCCTAGAATGTTTTTTAAAGCACAACAATTCTTAGCAAAATTTCCAGATACTATTATAGAACTAATTTCTGAAAAAATTCAAGATAAATTTTTAGAAAAATTTTCTCTTTTACAAGAATGGCTTAGAATCTGTACAGATCCTCACTTAACCTTACATCCTATATATTGCAAACATCCTACAAAAGAATGTAACCCTGACACTTGTCAAATTTGTCAGCCTGATTGTGCAGCATATACTTTTGATTTTATCACCTGTGGTTGTTAATTAGAATATTTAATATTAACAGCTAATATCAGTTTAGCATATTGTAGAAAATTTGAAATAATCTTAGCAACTGGAGAGCTGTTCCCAGTCACATTACAAACACTACTGGACTATAGATGTCTCAACCAGGTTATCTTTACAACTTCAGAACAAACAAACATTGTTGGAAGACAGTTGGCTCTTGCAATCTTGAAAGAATTTGAACTAGCAGGACCTATTGTAAAAGTTGAAATTAGCTTAGCCCCACTAGAATGGGACGGTCTGGAAATCATTCCTTCAATCCATCGTATATGGGTCACTTCAACACGAAAGTTACTAATCAATGTAGCATTAGGATTTATCAGATAGAAAATTTGCTCTAAAAGCATTGCAAGACAACTGAAACTCTGGAGATTAAAAACTCTTGCTTTCAAACATGACAAAATCATGAAGCGAGGCCAGAGATTTCATCTTTTTGCAGAAAACAAGATTCAAAAATTATATGTGCAACATCAATATTTTTTGGCTGAAGTAGAATTTGAGACTAGGACAAAATATCCAGATATTTGACAATATTATATTTTTCTTTATGGAAAGAAGCTACAGGAAGAAGAAGAAGGCTCTGGAACTAATATACGTGGAAACGAATCTGAAGAAGAAATGCAGGAAGATTAGATCACCCTATAGTGGCTACAGGAACTCCCACTCCAAGGAAAGAAACAAAAACCGACAACTAAGGCAGACATTATTTGCTTTCCGTTAAGCCTACGAGTATGTGCTGTACATCTATAAGCTAGACTTATAGGGATTTTTCATTATAAAAGGCATTAGTCTCTGAGATGTGGAGCACGATGCACATAATAGAAACTCTCTTTCACTCATTCTTGTAAGTCTTTTTGGTGAGCAAACCTCATCAGCTTTAGTAATACAATTTTCCCTTGCAAATCAAATTCTCTGGTAGCAATGTTTAGTTTCTAACTTTTCAATAGCTAAGGATAAGTAAAAGAGTACTCCCGGACAGTTCGTCACTGCATATCCTTAGTAGCCGTCGGTAAAAGAGCCAAAGTACCCGTGTAGCCGTGAAGCCAGTGGTTTTAGAAATAGGAGGGTGATAGTGGAAAAAGTAGAAAGTAGGAACCTATATATATGTATATGAAAGCTTTACAAACGTAACTTTTATTATATATGAGAGCAAATAAGAAGTTATACTTAGTGGAGTGGCTAGTAGTGGAGTGAATAGTAGAAATTGTAGTGGAAAGTGTAGGAACTAGATAAAACTATGTATATATATATATGGCACACTATATAAAGCTTCTATATATATATATATATATATATATATATATATATATATATATCATGGGAAATGTCCAAAAGGGTTAAATCAAATATTAGCTTTTATTTCAAAATACCTTTGCCAAATTAGATCTATTTTAGCTTGATTAATATATTTATATATATATATATATATATATATATATATATATATATAATAAGACCATGGACGGTATCTTCTAGTTTGATGGAGGTCAAATTCTACAATATCGAGATATGCGTAACACTGTTAAATAGTTTCTAGAGAATCTACAATTCTTTTAAAATAATGATAGCCACTAGGAGTAATTAATTCTTGTAAAGCCTAATAATAACGAGTTGATTTAGATACCATAGGGAATAACTAAGGAGTAAGAAAAAGAGTTTGAAAGTCCTACCTAATAGTACGTTCACTTATCCTTTCATTCACCAGGATGGCTCACGCCTCTTCCCCCTGAAATTCCTTTAACGCCTCTCCACTGGCTTCACGGCTACACGGGTACTTTGGCTCTTTTGCCAACGGCTACTAAGGATATGCAGTGACGAACTGTCTGGGAGTGCTCTTTTACTCTTTTACTTATCCTTAGCTATGGAAAAGTTAGAAACTATACATTGCAACCGGAGAATTTGATTTGCAAGGGAAAATTTTATTGCTAAAGTTGATGAGGTTTGCTCACCAAAAAGATTTACAAGAATGAGTGAAAGAGAGTTTCTATTATGTGCATCGTGCTCCACATCTCAGAGACTGATCCCTTTTATAATGTAAAATTCCTGTAAGTCTAGCTTATAGATGTACAACACATACTCGTAGGCTTAACGGAAAGCAAATAATGTCTGCCTTAGTTGTCGGTTTTTGTTTCTTTCCTTGGAATGGGAGTTCCTGTAGCCACTGGTTTTTGTTTCTTTCTTTGGAGTGGGAGTTCCTGTAGCCACGCGTGGGAGTTCCTGTAGCCACTATAGGGTGATCTAATCTTCTCGCATTTCTTCTTCAGATTCGCATCCACGTATATTAGTTCTAGAGCCTTCTTCTTCTTCCTGTAGCTTCTTTTCATAAAGAAAAAGATAATATTGCCAAATGTCTGGATATTTTGTCCTGGTCTCAAATTCTACTTCAGCCAAAAAATATTGATGTTGCACATATATTTTTTGAATCTTGTTTTCTGCAAAAGATGAAATCTCTGGCCTCGCTTCATGATTTTGTCATGTTTGAAAGCAAGAGTTTTTAATCTCCAGTGTCTTAGTTGTCTTGCAATCCTTTTAGAGCAAATTTTTTGTCTGATAAATCCTAATGCTACATTGATTGGTAACTTTCGTGTTGAAGTGACCCATATACGATGGATTGAAGGAATGATTTCCAAACCGTCCCATTCTGGTGGGGCTAAGCTAATTTCAACTTTTACAATAGGTCCTACTAGTTCAAATTCTTTCAAGATTGCAAGAGTCAGCTGTCTTCCAACAATGTCTGTTTGTTCTACAGTTGTAAAGATAACCTGGTTGAGGCATCCATAATCCAGTAGTGTCTGTAATGTGACTGGGAACAGCTCTCCATTTGCTAAGATTATTTCAAATTTTCTAAAATATGCTAAATTGATATTAGCTGTTAATATTAAATATTCTAATTGACAACCACAGGTGATAAAATCAAAAGTATATGCTGCACAATCAGGCTAACAAATTTGACAGGTGTCAGGGGTTACATTCTTTTGTAGGATGTTTGCAATATATAGGATGTAAGATTAAGTGAGGATCTATACAAGTTCTAAGCCATTCTTGTAAAAGAGAAAATTTTTCTAAAAATTTTTCTTGAATTTTTTCAGAAATTAGTTCTATAATAGTATCTGGAAATTTTGTTAAGAATTGTTGTGCTTTAAAAAACATTCTAGGAATCAAAAATTTAAAACGTCTAGTTATTTTTGGTTTTTCTTGCATGAAAACAACTTTTGGTTCTTCATTATGAAAATCGTCCAGCTTAGTTGTCAATCGCATCATCTCTTCATTTTGAAAAGAAATTATACCAGTATACAGCTTTTGCTATTGTCGCAATGAGTGGATTAATTCTTTTTGAGAATTAATATCCTCATTGTAAGACCTGCACTTATCATTTAATAATTTAAAATTTCTACTTAAAGCATCACAATGGTTACAAAAATTTATTTTTTGTATATTTGTGTCTACTAGAGAATTACTTGTGCTAGGTTTATTAGTTATTTGAGGAAAAGCTTGTGGGGAAGCATTATGTGATCCTATTCTACAATCTGGTTCAATAAAGAAATTTAAACCAATTCTACTTCTAGCAAATTCTAATGCTTCATGAAGATTTCTAAAACATTTGTATAAGGGTTTGTTAAAATTTTCAACACATGCCATCGCAGAAGTCCATTGTGAGTAAACACCTGGTTGGTGACCATGTGTTACTACATAATGTGAATAACTCTATCTTGGCAGATTACTAAAATAAAATGCTAAGGCCTGTAAACTTTTAATCTTTTGGCTTGCATTTTGTGCATTCCAAAGATTATCTAAAAACACGTGGTGAATATCCTCTAATTTACCTTCTACTGGAGTTCTAAAATGGAGATTTGTTCTTTTGGGATACTTGGTGAGCTCCCATTGGCCAATCTTTACAGTATTTTTGCTGAAATCCATCTGTAAAGTCATGTAATATTTGTTAGTTATCTTGACAAATGATCTGCAATCTTATTCTCATTTCCTTTAATATATTCAAAATTAATTTTATACCCATCATTAGTAATTCTATCCAAGAAATTTAACCATCTTCTTTGAGAACTACGCTTTTCATTTTTCTTATTAATAAATTTTACTATTGCTTCACAATCGGTTCTAAGTGTAAATTCTTGTCTATTTAGAATAAATAATCTAAAACTATCTAAGGAATAACAAATTGCTAATAATTCTACATCAATACTACTAATATTTCATTTTTCTCTATATTTACCACTATTATACCTGCAAATTTGTTCTTCTAATTTATTACTATATTTATGGGGTTTGGATTTTAAAATGGCTCTCCATCCCTTATCACATCCATCTATTTCTATAATTAAATAATCACTATCTAATGGTAACCTTAAATCTGGTAAATTTTTTTACTTTTTCTTTTATTTGTTTCACTAATTGTATATCTTCTTTATTGAAATATTTTTGTCCTTTATGACTTGTTTTGCTATATAATGGTCCTATGATTTTACTTAAGTCTTGAATAAATGGTCTTGCATAATTTAATATTCCTAAAAACTGTTATAATTGTTTTGTATCTTCTATTTTATCAGGAAAGTCTAATACTTTTGTACTTATATGAGGTTGTAATTTTATTTTACCTTGGCTTATTTCTCTCCCTAAGAATTCTGTATTTTTCTTAAATAATTGAGCTTTTTTGCTACTAATTACAATACCATGTTTTAATAATTCTGACAAAACAATTTTCAAATGACTAATATGTTCATTTTTATTTTTAGAAAAAACTAAAATATCATCTATGTATACTAAAACAAAAAGAGTATATTTATTAAAAATTGTGTTCATTTTTCTTTGGAAAACTGCAGGTGCATTTTTTAATTCAAAAGGCATGACTAACCAACCATTCAAAATGTCCTAGAGGAAAGGTAAAAGCAATCCATGCTATACTATCAGGGTGCATTCTAATTCGCTAAAATCCTGATTTACAATCAAACTTACTAAATATATAACATCCTTGAATTCTATTTATCAATTGTTCTTTATCTTGGATATTATAACTATCTTCTAATATATTATCATTTAATCTTTTATAATTTATAACCATCCTACTCTTTCCTCTAACAATTTCACTATGTTTTCTAACAATAAAAGCAGCACTTCTATGATGACTACTGCTATTTCGAATTACTTCTAATTTTGATAGGTCTCCTATATGCATTTCAAATTTTTTAATTTCTTCATTACTAGCATCAATTTTAGCTATAGTAATTTGTAAATTTGGATTTAGAATTTCTAGTTTACAATATAGTTTATCCTTATGCCAATATTTTGTAGGATTTTCTCCAATTATTTCTTCTCTTTCTAATTTACTAAGTATATTGTCTATATCATAAATCCCTATTTCTAAAAGATTTTATATATATATTCAAAGGAAAATTTGAACATTAGGTAGTTTGAAGGAAATGAACAAAATCTTTATCTACCCTTCTGCGTTTGTTCACTTTCACCCCCTCGCTAAATTTGTTATGCAGACTGAGCTAGAAGGGTCATGCATAAAATTTATTGACGTTGAATGTTGACATGTGCGGGACATGAAATACTTGTCACTTTAAATTTTTTTTGATATTTTAAATTTTCTGTTGCCTTGTATAGGTAACAATTTTATACTTCATTAAATTATAACAGTTAATTGATTTTTAAAATTTTATAATTTCTAATGAGAGTCATTCAGTTGTTTTAATCTAAAAACTCTATATAGATGTTAGAATTTCCTTAATCTATATAATTTGTATAATAGTGATATTTATTTTAAAATAGAGAAAATATTATTTATTTATAGATATAAAAAATTAATAAAAAATTATATTGTTGTGACAGGAGTTTAACGGATCAATATCTGTTTATTAATAATATAAAAAGAGCACATGGAGAGAAATAGACCTTATCTTTCACGAAAAAAAAAAAAAATACAATTTAATGCGTAGAGAATGCAAAATTACAATCTATTCAAATTACACAGTCTTCTAACTTCTCCAGGCAAATAGTCAAAGGATGGAAAATAACACGAATGGTTGGATAAGCAATTATAATTAGCCAAAAAATCAACCACTTAATTGCTTTCCCTAAATACATGAATCAAAAAGAAATATCATGAAACCTGTTACAAAGAAGTCTGATGAAAAAAAAAAAATATATAGCTATGATACTGCCAAGAAATAGGAAATTTGCGCTCTAACTGATTGATTGAGAAAGATTGAAAATTTTCTATCTTCCTAATATAATAAAAGTGAATGATGGGCGTAAGTGGATTAACCTTGAATTCAATTTCCACACGCCGTATCAATAAATATGATCATATATACCATTGATTGCAAGCCAAATGTATCCTAATAAGCTAGACATGGTTTTAAACCTAGAAACTGTTCTATTTGATACCTCATAAGATAGCTTTGATTATTTCCCAACACGAAAGTACAAGGTCCTCCTCAACATGAAAAGGAGGAAAAAGAAAAAAAGATTGATGTACAAAACCCACAAGGCAAAATTAACTTAGAGTTTTCGTTGACAGACTTTTTAAATTTTATTTTTCAAAAAGTGATAATTAAATTCTTAGTGGAACAATTATTGTAAAGTCAAAATTGGAAGTGGAAAAGATGTGATGCAAATACTCCCTAGAGCAGAGCTGGTTCCCATACTACACGAGATGTCTGTGCGACCACTTTGAGAAGTGGAAGAAACTCGTTTTTAATTTATTGGAAAAGGAATGATTCATTGCTTCTGCACTTCAACGTTGTTTTACCTATGCCAAGTGCTGTGCACGCGGTTTTGGCTTTTTTGGGTGCTTAGTTTTGGCTTCTCTTGCGTCAAGTTCTTTATATCTTTATTTAAAGCCTTAGTGAAATTGTGTTTGGGAAATTATATGTGAACTCTCTCTCCTGCTGGCAATATATATGCTTTGAAGATAATCTATAACAAAATGATGATATATATATATACACGTATGAAAAATAAAATTTGTGTCTATTACTATATATATTATACTTAATTATAATAAAGAAGAACGGTTTAGAATTTGACAATTACCCATAAGAAATTAGGAAGCATTTGACAAATACATATAAAAATGCAAAAAGTAAAAAAAAAAAAAAACAAATTTTCTTTAGAAATGAAAAATAGATGTTGTAAAAGAATTATCGTCCTACCATTGGTCTCGCTTCCACCACAAATTTAAATTTAAAATTCAAATCCCATTTCCAAAATAGAAATTGGAAGAAAAACTCAAATCTAAAAGACTTATATATCAAAGTAGGACATTAACTTTCCAGACATTCAAAGGACAAACTTTTGTCCTTCAAATTAGTGAACTTTCATTTAAAAAAAAAAAAAATATAAATGAATATGTCATCGCAGTGAAGATAACTTGCTATTCCAGGCCACTGGGATCTTTCTTTTATTAATAAAGAACAGTGAATAAGGAGGGATTAAATTCTCAATTTTCCAACGTAAATTCACACATCTATCATTTAATATTTAAATTTAAACAAAAATAACCTCCATGTCCCTCCATTTTAAAAATCTATGCTTCCTCTCTCTTTTCTATTCTCATCTCTTAACCCAAAAGTTAGTTGCATTCTTTATATATATATATATATATCTTATTTTTTTTTGGTAATCTCAATTTCTATAGGAATAATTTCTTAAAAATAACAAAAATACATCAATATCAAACATTAGAATACGAAACTTAATAAATAAGATCTTTAACTATACTTTATAAACATAATATATATTGTCTTACTACCAACATGACCTTGAGATATATTACCTAGGACCAAGGGTAGGCTACTTGATCTTCCCTATTTTAACTCTTTTATGTGTTTGTGTATAGTGATAGGATAGCACACAAAATTAGATGAGTGGAAAAAGGGACCAGGGGTCCTATTTATAGAAGAATTGTAGTGATCCTTCCCATCATAGGTCATTATTAGGGGTCCATTACTCTTCATCCTTGTAACTCTTGTAATTTATATAACCTTTCTTCCATATTTCACATGATGATGGAGATAGTTGTTTTTCAATATAGAGATTACTACTTTGATAAATAATACTCTAATATTTTATTCCTATAATTCTTATGTGGGTTGTAATTAAGAGTGGTCATGAAGGCCACATTTCTAACATTTTTCCACTTGGACAAATGACTACTAAGAGTTACATAAAATTAGTTTATGTGGCCACAAATATTGAAATATATTTATTCTACAAAGTCTCTAAAATGGATCATGGTGGTCATATATTAATAAGATATATTTCCTTCCATGTATCACAATTCTAGTAACTCAAATGTAGATACATAAAATCAAGGAAGAAATATGGTCCAAAATGTTAATCTTGTTTAACCATTTAAATAATGTGTACAAAACAAGAATAACATTAACACATTTATATGTCCAAATACCAATTACAATATAATATTGGTTAAAACCATTTGAAAAAAAATGTTTAGCAAATTATCTATTTTGGTGCCAAAACTTTTATAGATTAAAGCAACTTACTTTACCAAGTATTTTCTCTCCAACTGATGAGTGCTTAGCTTGTACATATTTTCTATGCAAATTGCATTTTATTCGTGATAAAATTTGACTCAATTAACTACTCACCCCCACATGTTTGATCTTGTTTTATGTAGGAATTAATTGATGAAGAATAAAGGTGCGAGGAGCTAAAAAAGACAAGAAAAGCTACCGCAAATGAAAATGAGTGGCACTGCCTAGTTCATGGAAAGTGGCGCCGCTGGGTTTTAGAGCTATTAAGATTGGAGACACTGGAAGAGAATGACATTACTTGGTGTCATAGTAAAAAACTGTTGATATGAGTTTTGCACGATTTTTAGGGCATTTGGAGGCTATAAACAGAACATTATGAGACCCTGAGAGGCGGCCGACACAGAGGGAAAACACCTACTACAAGAGAGAAGCTCAAGGAGAGGATTGAAGTGTTGATCTAGATGAGATTTGGGAAGAAGAAGAAAAGGGGCTTGTCCATAAGTTCTTCATTTTCCCTTCTCTTTATTTTCTCTTGTCAATATGTATGAACCTTTTTAATTATCTTCTTTTGATTTGTTAAATTTCAATTTCTAATATGTGATTACTTGGGCTAATTTGAGTTGGATTGATTGTTTGGTTAACTCTCTTCTAATCAATTCGAGAGATGGGATTAGGAATTGAGTTCCAAACTAATTGATTCTATGTTTGTTTTTCCTTGAATAGCTCGAGAGAAAGATTGATGGATTAGAACTTGATAATCACTTAGATTTTGATATAGCCCAGAGATAGGGGTATTTGGTACTTTTGGATTTGCCTTTGGTAATGAGGGTTTTATGATTAATACTTATTGAGTTTAATTGGGGAGGTAGAGATACCCTTTGATTAGTAAAGAATAGAGAATTCATAACTTAAGATAGAGTGAGTTTTGCATTTGTGACCTTTACTGGTATTAGAATTGCGATTTGACTATCTTGAGTTATGTTTAGTGCTTGGCTAATTTTAAAAGATTATTCTCAATTATATGTCTTTTACTCTTTTTCTTATCCTTGATTTTCTTATGGCCAATTTTGTGGGAGGTTGTGTTGATTCTGTTAGTGTTGTGCTCTAGAGGCAATTACTTGTACATTGTATATGACACATTTTATTTTAATAAAAGGCATTATTTATCTTACAGTTTCTTTTATTTACTTTAAGTAATATAACTGTTTGATAAAGTCCCTAGTAGAACACTGTGTTAAGGAAATCATGGTAGAGATCATGATATGAGATTCCTACTACACTGGATGGTGTTAGTACTTAAATAGCCCCTAGTCATAGTATTAGTGAGACAGGACATCATTAATGCGTTAAGACTAGCATGCGTTAGACTTCCTGATTTGATCAGGCGATGGTTCTCATAACCGTGAGTATTGAGATACTCAAAATTAAAACATGGATGCTTGTTAATGGAACAAGTTCATTGGATGATCTAACTTTGAGATAATCACATGGATAACTATTTAGTGCCAGTGATATAATCTCAATATAGCAAACGTGCAAGTATCCTTAGACTTGAGATCTCCAAGGTACTTTGTTTGCTAAGCTTTGTACTTTGATTCCAATCTCTAGAGCTCAATCGAGGGCCGCCTGATGTGTGTTCGGACTTGGGTGTAAAAATCATATAAAAACTAAGCACATTCCCAATCAAGTTTAAATTAAAACGTTCAACCCAAATCATACATATGAGTAAGCGTACTCATCATTAACCGAGCATAGGGTTCAAACGAGTGTCGATCCTCAAGGAACAAGTAGACATTAATCACATTTCTTTCATTGTTTAACCGACTCGATAAAGTGAAAAATAAATAAAAAGAAAAATAAAAGAAAAGAAAATAAAAATATATACATGTCAAGGATGTAAAATTATGTAACTTAAACCATTATCTTGACATACATGACTTGAAGTACTTAATCTTTATCATAACTAATTATTCTCTTGGCATCATGAAGGATAATATAGATTCACTTCTTTGTCCAATCCATGAATCCCTATTTTCTAGGTAACTTAGTATCACATATCATGTCTCAACCAGTCTTACCCAAAAGATGCATTAACTATAGTCCTTGATTTAATTCCCATTCCTTGCAAATTATGCATGAAATTAGTTAATGAATCCATATCTTGGCAGACACCAATTAACTTTTAATTACTTTGTCCCTACTCTTAACCCCTTTATCCAAGCAAGTTAAAAGCTAACAAATATGAAACTAATGAATCGAGACCACCATCAACCCCTTTATCCAAGAAAGTTAATAGGAATACCCAACCAATTAATCTCATAATATGCACAAGTAATCAAATACCAAGAATAACAATCAATTAATCAAAAGGTCAAATAACTCTAAGAATCATGAATATCTAAAACAATGTCAAATTACAATAAAATAATTAACATATCATTGTTCAAAAAAAAAGAAAACAAAGTAAAAGAAAGCACTCATAGACAAGCCTCCTTCTTCTTCCTTTGAAGACCTTCTTGTACAACCCTTCTTGAATTGAAGAGTTCCTTATTTGATTGAGTAATTTTCTATGATGATCAATGAATTCTCCAATTTTTCCTTGTGTTTTTCATCTATTTATAGGCTTAGGAAGTGCCTAAACTCGTAGGTACAAAGTTCTTGGCCGAGTAAAAGTTGGAAGATACTAAAACTCCTCAGATTATCAAAAATTGCGTAGAAAAGATCAAGCACCACCTTATCTTCAGGGCACAGCCGGCGCTGCCTTGGCTCTCGGAGCCGGCGCCGGTTGTGTTCTGCTTCTCTACTTGTTCGCCGATTTTTCTTCGAAATTTGCATAATATGTTCCAGAATGCAGTCGGCGCCGCCTTGACTCTTGGAGCTAGCATCGGTTCCACTCTATTTTGCTCTGCTTCACTAATTTTTCCGTTGCTTCGAAGTTCATGCCAACAGTGCATGGCCTACGCTGGTTCTAGGGCTCTAGCCGGTGCCGCCTCTCCTCTGTTTTGCGACGTTTTTGTTTTGTTTTATCCTAAAAATCTGAAATAATGAACAAAACACCTTTCCAAGGGTAAAATCTCAAATACGAAGGAATATGACTAGTTATTGAACAAAATGTATTACAAATGAACCTCAAATAACTAGGAAAAACATAACTAATTTAGCCCCTATCATATTCCCCCACACTTAGCTCTTTGTTTGTCTTCAAGCAAAGTATCAAGAACAAGTATGAAAACATAAGGTTTTATTAATCACTCAATCAATTTCCAAACCATATCTTTAACACTTTCTTCATTCAAGAACATAAAACACATGACACTACATCTTTCACAACCAATGTAAGACTTGTGTAAGTGATAAATAACTCAGTAGAATCATCACAATACTTCACAATATTCTCAAACTATTGGAAAGAATTTAGTTCAAAAAGAATCTGCATTCCATAGGCTTACTCTTCATAACTCTCTCCACTAATTTGAGACACATCATGATTCTACTTAGATCAAGTAGGATTTTTAAGCTTGTAATATAAGGTTAAAGGCTTATAATGTAGCTTATCAAATGAAGGATATAGGAGAATCAAAAATAAAAAAAAACTAAGAATTCGTAAGAAAAGGGTAAACAAAATGAATCAACAATTTCCAACTCTTCTTGTTCTCCTATTCCAAAAATCCAACAAACCATAACCTCATATAGCAATTATAACTCCACTCAAGCAAATCCTGCATTTTTTCCTCTTTTTCTTTCAACTCTTCTTTTCATCAACTCTTTTTTTTCACAAGATCACTCAAAATTCCAGTAATGGTGTCAAGATTTAAGATGAACTTAATTTGTACAGTTCAATCATCATCCCTTTTGTGATATTTTCTTTCTTCTTTCAATAAGTTTTTTTTTTCTTTCTCTTTCTTTTCCTTTCCAGCTCAACTTGTTATTGATCCATGACTGAAAGTAACAAGTCATGATCTTTGTCCCAACATTCTTCCTCACATCCTCATACATATACTTTCATTCATCAAGAGCATAAATATTTGAAAAATTATTCAAACTCTCATAAACAAGTAATGGACAAAAAATATTGTGACAGGTTTTAATGAAAGAAATCAACCATTTAGGCTTAAAATAGGTACTAGGGATGTTATGAAAATAGGTAGGCTTGAAAAGCTCAAACTATCCAAAGAAGGCATATTACTGTCATCCCTAAGTCAAATCATGATTGTCTTTCTTATTTCGCCTCGAGAGGTATTCAAGTAAGTTCTAGAATACGCCATGAAGTTTAGTAGAAGAACAGGTTTAAGAATAATGCAAAGCATTAGATCAAGAACTACTTCGTCTAAGTACATGCAAAAAGTTATGCATAAGCCATAAATGATCTAGAACATATTCTCTATAATCCATCATAAAGACATGTATTAAAAATATAGCTTGAAATCTCCAGAAAATCAGAAAAAATTTTGAAAATTTTGCTCACAAGAAAAAGGAAAGTATAAAAGAATAATGTATAGAAGAATTTTCAATCGAATCACTCCCCCACACTTAAACTGGTCATTGTCCTCAATGGCTAAATAAATATAACAAGAAAGAAACAATGCCGTGGGACCAAAAATATAAAGGAGAAGAGATAAGAAAAACAAACTTCCATTCCAAATTAGCTCCAAAAGTTTCACTCTTCTAAATTTTTAAATTTTTAGAACTTTTAAATCAAATTTTTCTAAAGTAGCTCACCACTAAGAAAACACCAAGATAATTGATAAAAATTTGGACAAAGTATATCACCAAACCACTCCCCCACACTTAAATTGGACAATGTCCTCCTTGGCAAAGGATAAACACAAGAAAGAATCTCCAAAGGGACCAAAAATAATAAAGGGATAGAAATTTAAGTAATACTTTCCAAGTGCAATAATGCTTCAATAGATAGCCAAGCTTGAGGTAAAGAGAAGGGCTTGTCCAAGAGAAGGACTGTATGCCTATAAAATAAAACACAAATAAAAGCACAAGGCAAATAATAATAAAATAAAAACATACCTAAATAAAAGAAAACAAACTAAAGAAAAAGAATAAAACAATAAACAAATAAAAAATAAAACAAAAATTCTCTACACTCATCATGCTTCCTCATCAAACCTTTTGGAAAGAAATTAAAGCTCAAAATAGAAGATAGGCATGATGAACGTAGAATGAAGAATGGAGGATTTTGAAAAATGGAAGGTTTATGAAAACGTTTTGTCTCAGCAAAGCCAAACACATAAACCTCCTTCTCTAATATTCTTTTAGACATATAAACATCTTTTTCAACATATGAGTGCATATGGTATCTAATAGATGCATCAACTTTGAAATCACCAATTAACCCTTCAAAAGAAGTTTTTTACAAGTAAAATTCCCCTTTAAACTTAGTATTTGAGTTCTTAAAGATAGGATTGGGAAATCCTTACTTTTCAATACTTCTACAAATACCAAGTTACCTCCCTGAAATTGGGGTGAAGGGTAGAATTCGTCAACATCCTCAAAGGGTTTCTTAGAATGAATGATAAATCCAACTTCTTGAGGCATGTTAAACTCCATACATCATCATTGAGACCATTGTTCTCCAAGAAGTGAGAGGAACCTAAGAAATCATGTGACAAAGAAATATTAGAGTTATGAGCACATAGAGTAGAATCAAATACCTCTCCTGCCACATCATGCAATTGTCTCTCATAGCCTCTCTTTTTTTTTTTTTTTTCCATGGTCAATTGTATAGGCTAGTATGAACTAATGAGTCTCCTTAACAATCTTAACTAATTGTTTCCTTTGATTGTACAATCGCTGGGAAGCTTCCTCATGCCCATGAACAGATGAATGTGTATTGGCGACAAAAGATTTCACTAATGCTTTTAATGACGTCTTACTAAAAATATCACTGTTAGCTTGTAATGTTGCCAATCTATCATCAAAACACTCATGTTTTTTTTTTTTTCTTTTTGACAACTAAAAACTATCATAATTGAATGCATGACCATGAATTCATAAATTAAATATTAAACTAGGATTAAAAATTTTAAATAAATAAATAAAGAAATTCAGTTCGTCGAAAATAAGCCTAAAGTCCAAACCTGAAAATAAGAATAGTTAGTATTGACTCAAAATTATAGACGTAAAAATCATTCAATTCAAAATATAAGGATTACACAAATTCCACATTAACATTAGGTTAGTAAAATTAAATAACTAACTATACAATAAATACAAATATACAAAGACAAGTGAGTTATTATGAACATGTATATACTTAATTACATATTTACTACATACAGTGAAATTAGAATACAATTATACAAACAAAAAAATATGGCACTTCTTCATACAGGGAATGTATATACATATTTACCTATTTACATATTTACATGGTTAAATCAACAAAATCTAAGCTTTCATGCTATTGTTCCCCGGCAGCGGCGCCAAAAACTTGATGTGTCCGGACTCGGGTGTAAAAATATACAAAAACTAAGCACATTCCCAATTAAGTTTAAATTAAAACATTCAACCCAAATCATACATATAAGCAAGCGTACTCATCATTAACCGAGCATAGGGTTCAAACGAGTGTCGATCCTTAAGGAACAAGTAGACATTAATCACCTTTCTTTTATTGTTTAACTAACTCGATAAAGTGAAAAATAAATAAAAAGGAAAATAAAAAAAATAAAAAAAATATATACATGTCAAGGATGTAGAATTATGTAACTTAAACCATTATTTTGACATACATGACCTAAAGTACTTAATCTTTATCATAACTAATTATTCTCTTGGTATCATGAAGGATAATATAGATTCACTTCTTTATCCAATCCATGAATCCCTATCTTCTAGGTAACTTAGCATCACATATCCTGTCTCAATCAGTCTTATCCAAAATATGCATTAACCATGGTCCTTGATTTAATTCCCATTCCTGGCAAATTATGCATGAAATTAGCTAATGAATCCATATCCTGGCAGACATCAATTAACTTTTAATTACTTTGTCCCTACTCTTAACCCCTTTGTCCAAGCAAGTTAAAAGCTAACAAATATGAAACTAATGAATCGAGATCACCATAAACCCCTTTGTCCAAGTAAGTTAATAGGAAGACCCAACCAATTAATCTCGTAATATGCATAAGTAATCAAATACCAAGAATAATAATCAATTAATAAAAAAGGTCAAATAACTCTAAGAATCATGAATATCTAAAACAATGTCAAACTACAATAAAATAATTAACACATCATTATTCAAGAAAAAGAAAACAAAGTAAAAGAAAGCACTCATAGACAAGCTTCCTTCTTCTTCCTTTGTTAAGAAGACATCAATTAACTTTTAATTACTTTGTCCCTACTCTTAACCCTTTTGTCCAAGAAAGTTAAAAGCCAACAAATATGAAACTAATGAATCGAGATCATCATCAACCCCTTTGTCCAAGTAAGTTAATAGGAAGACCCAACCAATTAATCTCGTAATATGCATAAGTAATCAAATACCAAGAATAATAATCAATTAATCAAAAAGGTCAAATAACTCTAAGAATCATGAATATCTAAAACAATGTCAAACTACAATAAAATAATTAACATATCATTATTCAAGAAAAAGAAAACAAAGTAAAAGAAAGCACTCATAGACAAGCTTCCTTCTTCTTCATTTGAAGACCTTCTTGTACAATCCTTCTTGAATTGAAGAATTCCTTATTTGATTGAGTAATTTTCTATGATGATCAATGAATTCTCCCATTTTTCCTTGTGTTTTTCATCTATTTATAGGCTTAGGAAGTGCCTAAACTCGTAGGTACAAAGTTCTTGGCCGAGTAAAAGTTGGAAGATACAAAACTCCTCAGATTACCAAAAACCGCGTAGAAAAAATCAAGCACCGCCTTTTCTTTGGCTCCGCCGCTTTGGCTCTCGGAGTCGGCGCCGCTTTAGCTTGTGTTCTGCTTCTCTACTCGTTCGCCGATTTTTCTTCGAATTTTGCACAATGTGTTCTAGAATATAGCCGGCACCGCCTTGACTCTTGGAGTTGGTGCCAGTTCCACTCTGTTTTGCTCTGCTTCACTAATTTTTCTATCGCTTCGAAGTTTGTGCCAACAGTGCATGGCTTATGCCGGTTCTAGGGCCCTAGCCGGCACTGCTTCTCCTCTGTTCTACAACGTTTTTGTTTTATTTTATCCTAAAAATTTGAAATAATGAACAAAATACATTTTCAAGGGTAAAATATCAAATATGAAGGAATATGACTAGTTATTGAACAAAATGTATTACAAATGAACCTCAAATAACTAGGAAAAACATGACTAATTTAGTTTCTATCACCGCCTATGGGATGGATATTGGGTACATTGTGAGGTAAACGAAAGTAGTTGAGATGGTCAATAAAGGATTCACCACTCCTAATAGTAGGGGCGAATATCTCACAGCCACTTGTAGGAATTATTACTCTGAAAGTCCTTGGCCAATGCGATTGTGTATTGAAAACAGTTCCAATTGATACACATTTAGAGTAGTGGGTTCCTTGTGCAAGTACTATTGTATTCGGGTCAGAATTAATTCTGGAGGGAGTTAGCACTAATTCCATACTCCAAACCAAATGAGATATTGTTTGGTGAAATGGGTTAATTGCACTGATGTTTGTTATTGAAGAGTTCCATGTCAAGCCACTTGACTTCCTGGACTCTTGGATAGTCATGATGTGTTGCTAGATACCGCTCATGATTTGGGAATATGAGTTTATTAATTGATGAATTAATAAACCAATCTTGATTAGAATTAATAGGATTAATTCTAATTAATTATGAATTATTAATCTCAAAGACGTTTGGATTAATTCATGTTCGCTACCAATTGATCGGGAAACCTAATATGTCACACACAATAGAGGATTATATACTCAAGATATTATTTGATAACATAGTGGGGTTAATTGAGAGAAAGGAAAGTTGTTGTGGACAAATTATAATTAGTTATAATTTATGATCTAAATTGTAATTGTGAGAACTTGATGCTTCCAATTGCAATTAGGAAATTCTAATAGGATTAGAATTCTCAATTTTAGTAGGATTTTTCGGTTATATATATATGATATAATCGAAACCCTAGCTGAGGTTGGATAAACGGACACTCTAGGCAACACAAAACTTTCTCTTTTTCTTCTCTCTTTCTCTCGATTGTTTTTGTGAAGAACCCTAGCTGCCATCTTTTTCTGCTAGCACAGGAAATTTTGGTGCTTGAGTATTCCTCTGTATGGATTACTGTTAGAGATAATCACACACTGTGATTATAGTGGTTAGACGTCCAACTCTCGTGGAGTTTGCACAAGAGGATTGCTGGATCGCGCCTCGACTTGAAGAAGAAAATTTTTGTTCTTCGGACGATTACCCTGTTGGGATGTATGCCCTCTTAGACTAGGTTTTTGATGTAAGAATCAAATGTTTTAATAAAAGAATTTATTTTCAGAAATTGTTTGTGGATTTACAATTTTATTTGTGCACAATTACGTTTGGAAAAGACCCATTGTGTTTAAGTAAGTGGTCCATGTGAATGAAGGTCTTTCACAGTAAGGTATGGATCACGGGTTACTTAGCACATAAACTTTTGTTCTTAACCGATTGATGAGAATGAGAATCTCATCATGTTTAGGTTATTATGTTATGACTTCTAAATAGGGAATGGCTTACCTTTAGCCAGTGAGTAGTCCACTCACTACATGACATAAGCGTATTTCGAATACGTAAAACATGACATGCCGTAGTGGTTTCTAAAAGTACTATATGATAGAAATCTAGACTACTACCGCTACAACGTGGACTAGTACTCTACGACTTGAGCATGAGTTGGTGGTCTGACGAAGCTGGAAGCATATACTTTCATATGCTATAGTTGAGGTTCTATAGTAAAGCCAATATACTTATATGTTGGGTATGTGTGACTAATTAGTTAAGACAGACTTGTACAAGATAGTTTCTATACTATATCACCTCTTGTGGTTGTTTGAATGATCTAAATATCCAGGGCCTTGAGAAACATGACTTGGATGTTTGCTTTAGGGTAGCTCCCTTGGAAAGTGAAAATAATCCAGGAGGTCGTGGATCATTGGACTAGAGGCCTAAGGACGGTAGATGTCATTTAGAGAGGTGTTAGTACACTTCTTCCTCTCTGAATGTATGGCGATGTCTAGAGGGGTATTTTAGTCATTACACTTGTAGGTCGGAGACTTTGCTAACGCAGCACTGTTTTTGGGGTCAATATTTTCTTATGGTGATATTAGGAAATATTTAAAATGCAAAATACAGCTATTTATATGGCAAGGATATTTTGGTCATTTTAATAGCCAATGCGGTGTGTCTTTTGGTCCCCAGTATAGATCGTGAGTCCTAATTAAATACGGGCTAAGGGATTGATCTTAAATTAAATGGAATTATTTTATTTAAGTAGCCTAATTTAATTATTGGGTTATAATAAAAGAAAGGTCTATGGAGAGAGAATTAATTAAATTGATTTGGTGGGTTAATTAATTATGCAGGGCTTTAGTTCAGTTTGAATAATTAAGAATTAACTTGGGACTAAACTGATTTAGGCTTATTTAATTGGATTGGTTTATTTAGGCTGGAAAATTAATTATTTGTTGGGCCATTGAGTTGGTTCTAACTAAAATAATTAATTAAGCCCAATAGGTTAAACCAAGAGTTCAATGGCCTAGTCCAATTTAATCTAGGGTTTTTTATTTAAGTTAAATAGGAGGGTTAAAAACAACGTTGTTGTAATCAGACACACAAAAGAGACGGCTTCTTCTCTGTGAAAGCCAGACGTCTTTCTCTCTCTCTCTAGAAAATTCCCTAGATCGTTAGTTGTTCACCAAACGGTAGTTAGGCAGGCCATATACTGGAAGATCGAGAGTTCGGCGTTCACATATATGCAAAGGCGGAGTAGGAGGCTTGCAGGAATCGTACCAGAGGCTTCTACCAGCACACCTACCCCGGTTGCGCACGCTCCGGCCCAGCCAACTCTTAGAACGAGGAAAAGAGGTAAAATTTTTTTAAATCTCGGAATCCGGCTAGGGCTGTCGAAGCCGGTGCCGGCTCTGTCCTGGAGTTCCCCTGTTCTTGTTTTTCCAGTTTTTTATGTTCGCTTCTACTACGTGCTTCGTGTTTTCCCACTTTCCATGCCTTCACACCCAAAGGTAAAAGCTGTTACCTTTATTATCATTATATCTTATTTTCCACACATAGATGAGTCCTGTGAGGGTATCTCGTTTTATTTTTCGTTGCGCCGTATAGGATACGAGCCTGAGATACCCAACAGATTCTCTATGTTCGTCCATTGTAAATACATAATTTTGTTATTTTGTTAGGGTAGACAATAGAAGAAGAGGAAGTAATGGTACTTATCCTTTTTCCCTTGGGTTCTTCAATACTTGCCATTAGAACTTTATATGTTACATGATAGGTGCACTTGCGTAATTGTGTGAGTAATTTTGATATTTTATTTAAAATTTGTTTGAGTATGGTAACCCTTTCTACATCATCACACACGCACAATAAGTTTTTAGTGCCGTTGTTGGGGACTCATTTGGATAATATCAAGAAAATTTAGATTCTATTCATTTAGCTATGTACATATTTGTGAATATTACTAAATATTTTATGTAAGTCTTTGTTTATCGATTTGCATATAGTACTAACCATTACATGTAAATATTGTGTATATACTTTTCTTTCATGATTTTAGTTCTGTGTTCCTAAGTGTTTTGATATTTTATTATTGAGTTAGCCATATTTAATTATACATACTTTTGTATATAAAACCAACCATTGTTTTCATTTAAGTGTTTTTTTATACATAATTGAATAAAGTTCTAGTGAAATGAATACTTATGTTTTGTTGTATTGTTGCATGGGTATTAGAATATGCCTTAGTACTAATTTAGGTTTAGATTCTATTCGTTCACTTAATATTCTTTTAAATAGCCTTGTTGTTTGAATTCTTATATAGTTGTTTGCCTTGTTTGTATAGTTGAGTAAGTTGAACTTGTAGTCTTCCTTATACTGTTTGTAATTCACCAATGTTTTAATAGGTTTGTATTCTATAAATAGTTTTTGTTGTTGATTGGTTCTATTATTTGTGTGATACTTGTAGAATATTTTACATTTTGCAGTGCTATAATGTTTAAATGGTGCCTCTCAACTCACCCTAACCAGCACCGTTCATTTTCAGAAACTAAGAATCAGAGACCTAGTGGCGCCACTCCTATTAGTCCTAACGGCGCCGCTAGGTCGCGATTTAGAGAAAAATAAAAGAGTCATTTAATTTATTTGCAACCTTTCCTTTTTTTCCCAACTCTGGCGGACTTCTTCTCCTAATTTTGTGCCGATCAACCTTTCTCAACTCAAATCTAGCATAAAAATTCATCTTTCCACCAAACCTACTTCGATTTTGCTTGAAATCTTCCACCTTTTGATTGATTTACCCACGATTTACCTTTCAAAACCGCTGCCGAGCTACCTACTATCCTCTTGCTCAGATCTACCCTCGGAATTCTCTATTCAATCGAGTCCAATTCAATTTCCACCACAATTATCCATTTCTCCTTTGATGCATTGGCTATTCCCTTACTATTAAAATATGCAACTATCGTTTCTTTTTGTCCTACAAGTTTCACCAACTATTCAAGTCGATAAGGGGTCAAAGATCGAAGCTTTTTGCTATAATTTCTCTTAGTGGAAATATATTTTTTAGTTTTAGAATTTTGGGGAAATATTTTTCTTTTAATCAATTTGGCTCTCCCATCTTCTGTGGAAATTGGAATATTTGGATTTGGAGTTAATTTGGGTTAACTTGATCCTACTGTGTAAGATTTTCTTTAACATTATTGTTGTGGCAGTGTTGGGTTTAAGTGTTCGAAACTTTGGCTTGCTAAGTTTTAATAGTAAAACAATGTTATTTTGGGTTAATCTTGATGCACAATTGTTCTATATAACATTAGTTTTAATTGGGCACTTTCATATTTATGGTGAATTGTTGATACTTGGTGGAAGTTTAAATTATGGAAATTAGTGTAGGGTGGTGTTTCTTTTGGCACTATAGAAGCAGTGAGTTTTTATTGTTGTTATTGTCAATCAAGTGTGAAGATTGAGAATTTGAGATAGTGATTGTAGTAGTGGTGAATGTGTTGAGGTGTTGGTTAATTTATGTAATTGGTGTTATGTTTTGTGGGTGATTGTGGTTTGTTTGGAGACTTTGTTTAAAGTTGTGGAGTTTGTAGTGTGATTGAATTGGTGGTTGTTGTGTGTAGCATTCTTTTGAGTTTCTTTCCAATAACCCACTGAATCTTTGATCCTTCCTTTCCATAATGCCTAAAAATAAGGTGCCTAAAAAAGAGCAAAAATTGAGTCACCTTCTCAGTCTCAACCAATTGTTGATGAACCTCCTACCTATCCTATTCATTTTGATGATCACAATTGTGTTGAATGGTATCATGAGAGAGCCAGGAATAATATCATTGTTGAGCATACTATCCATCCTCTACTTGATCATACCCTTCAGATTTCCCACATGTTTAGAAGGATAGGTTGGTGACCTATCGTATGCTTATAGGACACAATTTTCCCTTTCTTGTTAAGGAGTTTTACACTAATATGATGGACAAGATGCAAGGGAACTTAAGAGTGATAAAGGCTTTAGTTAAGCGGAAATCCATAGTGTTGACTAGATAGCTTCTAGCTACCATTCTAGGAGTACTAGACATGGGACCACAGGTGGAGGTAGATCAAGATAATAAGAAGGTGACATTTGACCCGACCTAGTAATTTATGGATGCTCATCAGGAGTTAGGCTTAGGTTAGCCATCATCTAGTCCCTCTATTATTCTACATACCAGTCAGTTGTGGTTTATAGTCTATCTTTTAGGATTTAATGTATGTTATAGGGCTAGTGGTAACAATGAAGTGAGGATTCTAGACATTTATATTATACATAATATACTTTGTTCTTGACCCATTCCCCTAGCCCCCATATTACTAACATTCATGAGTAAGGTGGTAGCTTCTAATTCTACCACCAAAGTGTTTTGCCTGCCTTTAGTTATTATGCAGATTCTCTAGTACTTTCAAATTGACATGGATGACGAGATCCCTGAGTACATTACATCTCAAGAGATTGTTATTGAGTAGACACTTATCGACTTTGGGTACCAGTATAATGAGACAGAGAGGAGTTGGTTTAAACTTAAGGAACAGTAGCTTGCAAAGGAGACCCTATAGGGGCCCAGAGCTATAGCTAGCAATCTGATAGCTATAGTCTAGTTTCAAGCAAAAATTCGAGTTTCTCTGGGGCAATTAAAAATAGATGTAGATCAGATATGAGCTATAAGAGTTCACCAGAGTCAGTTGAGTAAGGAACAATGGGAGTGAATGGATCAGTTGTAGAGAGATCAACATACAATATGGCAAACATTAGGGAACATACAAAGGAGATAGCAAAGAATGGATTACATCTTGATACATGTTTTGAGTATGTTATCTGGAAGAGAAAGATGCATAAGGTTTAGGTATAAAAATCATTCATTCTTCAAGTGCATTCTCAATCAAGTTTTAATTAAAATGTTAACTCAAAAACCACGCATATAGAGCAAGTATACTTATTGTAAGGTATAGGATAAGGAATTAATGAGAATCAAACTTCAAGGAATAACTACCCTTAATCACTTTTCATCCATTGTTTAGCCTAATTAAATTAAAGTGACCAAATAAATTCAAGTAAAATATATACAAAAATAAGAACAGATAGACATGTACTTAGGTAGAATTTCTTAAAGATATAATAATGATCAAGTTAATAATTATCACAACTAATTACTAATCTAGCATCATAAAGGAGTTATAAAGTGCATTGTACTCTCTCTCGAGTTATGAATTCAATATTTTTTACTTAATTTAGTGGATATCTCTACCTTGTCAAAACAATAAAAAAGATGCATTAAATTCAATTCCTTAATAAATACATCTATCTCTAGGTGATATTAAAATATAAAATTAATTAACATCCCTATCTCTAGGTGATATTAACAAACTTTGATTACTTAAATTATTATTCTTAACCTATCTCTCTAGTTAATTAAGACACAACAAATATCAAATTAATTAAATTAAAATCTCTTCTAATCTCTTTCTCCGATTAATTAGAAGAAAGAAATAACCAATCAATTCATCAAATAAAAGCTAAGTAACCAAATACTAGAAATTGGCAAAATAATTGATCAACTAACTAACTTAATACAAAGTTATAAAAATTTTAAATCATCCTTTAAATACAATAAAACATTAAAATAAACATTGTTCAAGAAAAGAAAACAAAGGAAAAAGAAAAAACCTCATGAACAAGCCATTCTTCCTCTCCAATGAAGACTTCTCCAAAAACAATGCTCTTCTTGATGAATTCTCCACTTTAATGATTAATCTCCAAATTAGCTCCTTGAATTCATATATTTAGCTTGATTTTCTATGTTTATATAACCCTTATGATTGCTAAAATTGATCCACAGAAGTCTTTTCCTATCTACAAGTCAGTTTCCAAAAGACTTCTATAGGAATTTCTAAATTCTGCTCAAGAAAAGAATTTTGCCACCATGAAAATAGAGAAGGGCTGGTGCTGGTTTAGGTACTTGGGCTGGCACCAGGTCAACACTATTCGTCCAAAATTTTTCTCTATTTAATTCCTCTATTTTTCCAAAATTGAGCCGTAGCCGGTTCCCCTACTCAAGTCGGCATTAGGTCAACACTAGAACAACTAATTTCAACTGATTTTCCTGTAACTTTCAAGCATGTTCCAAGAAAAACCTTTCTACGACCAAATATAATCAAATCATCAAAAAGTAGAGGAATTGAATAGCCATTATACTTAAAACAACATAAATTCATCTTAAATGGCTCATAAAATATAGGTAAATTTAAGCCCTACCAATTCTTCCACACTTAAAACTTTGCTTGTTCTCAAGTAAACAAGACATTAAGCACATAAACAAGCAAATTAACTTCTCAACAGAATATTGAATTAAGTGAATAATAGCAAACATAGTAAAGATATTATCCTTTGTCCTACATAATAATCACATTTAGCACTTATTTAACCAAGCCAAACTCAAGCAAATTTACATATTTAGATAGATATAACCAAGGTAATCGATGTTAAGTTAAATAAGTTCATTCCAATTTATTAGCAGTCACTTCCTCTTGCAATCATAGAAAATGGATAATGTAATTTATATATGTAACACCCCGCTACCTAGGCCTGCCAGGGCCGGGGATGTCACCCTATTCAAAGGACAAGGGGTCTTTATAATTAGGTCACACAAATAAAATAGCAGAATAAAAAAAATAATTTAACTTAAAATTTATTAGAACCCCAGAATAAATCTAAGAATTCCCAAAAGAAAAACAAATCCATAAATAAAATCATCCACTCTCAACTCCCCAAAGAAATACATAAAAATAAAAGACAACATTCTCTTCCAAGGTGGATAACACTAGCTACTCATCCCCACAGCAGGATCGACCTGAAATCATGGTAAAAAGGTGATGAGACAGAAATCTCAATAAGTCCGTGTGTACTTTGGGTGTTTAGTGAAAACAGTTCGTGGATGCAAAGTGTGAAATCTTTATAAGAGAAATATTGGTAGGCAATAAATATTAGTCAAAAGCAAGAGTGGTGTTTTCCTTTTTTTGAAACCATATAAGTGCACAATAAAATCAACCACTCAAAAAGGGTGGTCATGGGTTACCACACGTTGGGCCCCATGTCCACATGGTCAGTATGCCACACTTTGTGCAGACTGATAAAAAGTAGGTGATTGGCCTACCGGGCAAGATACTCCTCATTCTCTATACCCAAACAACAACCGGGTGTCCATTCCAGCATAACAAAGTCACTTGACTGAAATAAAAACTGCTAGCTCGGACCGGCATGACTAAGTAGTACTGACGTTTCTCTAAGTTGAGCTTATCTTCTGGAGGTAGCCTCCTGCCAGAAGACTCACTTTTGCTCTTCAAAACTAATACTACTAGCCTACCCTTATTGAGTACTCAACGTAACATATCCCACTTGGAAAAAATGAACAAAACATAGTTCCACTTGAAAATGACAATTAAGGTTTTCTAAAGTTTGGGGCAAAACTGGTTTTAGAAAGAGTTTTAGGTTTTGAGTAAAACTGCCCATTGATTTGCAAATAATTTATTTGCCTGAAATGAGAATGAAAATATTCCTCAATTGCCTTTATAGAAATGAGTGACCATGCACTCTACATTTGGCTAGCCATTAAAAAAAATCAATTTTCATCAAATAGGTTTTATGCAGGAGTTTACTTGATCCTTGCTCACAACAAAGGTCTCCAACAGCTGACCTAACCCCGCATGGGATAAATACAAACCACAATCAAACTCAACCCAAACCACTTTCACAAATAAACTAACTCAACTCACTACTACAACCATGATCCTAGTGTCCCAAGCTTTAAGGCCAAATAATAAATAAAAAGGTTTATAAGCCAAGGCTAATTTTGATATTTAAAATAATTAGAGTTTTGGGAAATAAGTACTAATAAGTTGAAGGTTTAAATCTTGCTAAAATAATTTCGGGTTTATTTGATGAAAAGTCCTAGGTGGCACTACGTAAAATAATAATTTATTAATAATTAATTACTAGAAAATAATTGATAATTAAAATTAGTTGAAAATAAATTTTAATGAGTCTTGATTGAAAGATACTAAATAAATTTTAGTAGGTTTTGGTTAAAAGATAATAATTAAATTTTAATAGTAAATATTTTACTTATTATGATTATTTTCATAAAAGGCTTTATTTGACATTATCATTTTATATATAATATCTATATATTTTATTTTTCTAGCAAACGCTATTAAATATCCTTATTATATATATAATATTCCAAATCTACCCCTCCTAGGGTTTTCGAAATTACTAACCAAAAATCATAATATTAAATATTTTATTGAAGAAATAAAATTAGCTTAGGGACAACTAAATTATGACCATAGTTCTATTGCTAACCACAATCATGAACATTTACAACCCTTCAATTCATCAAATCATCCAAATCATGCATATAAGCATAGATCTAACGATATCAAGACATGATCTAACCTTTTCTAGCATAAATATAACCATGGCTTTAATAATCAACCAAGAATATGAATCCTATTAATCATAAATGACATAATCTCTAGCATGCTTGATCACATACATCACTCAGAACATGGAGACATGCATTAAACCCTAAAACATCATAATATCATCCAAGATAGATCATCACATGCATCAATCCCATCTCCATCATATACACACATTCATTCATGCTTCAATTTCAACTCATCACAACAATACATGCTTAAATCCTATTCATAATCCATCTCCCACCAATAACGTCCTAGAGACATGAATCTAGAATTTACAAGGAGGGTTGAAAAGGCTTATTTGATTGATGAATATCTTGAAGGAGTTTCGAATAGATCTCAACTCCTAGAGGTCTTAATTCGTCCAAGGAAGATGAAGAAAGCATGGCCATTGGTGAAGAAGTCATTCGGCCAACAGGGAGAGAGAGAGAGAGAGAGAGAGAGAGAGAGAGAGAGAGAGAGAGAGAGAGAGAGAGAGAGAGAATCCATTAGCATGCTTATTCATATATATATATTCATTAGAGATCAAGATTGGAGAAGACGAAGTTGTTAGAACAAACATACCTTGAAGGTGTTCTTGAGTCTTCACAAAATTTCTGGTTTTTGATCCAAACTAGCAAGTTGGATTTTGGAGTTTGATGTTAAGAATGGTGTGGATGGACTCACGATAGTGAGTAGATGAATTCTGGAGTTTTTAGCACTGGTTTGAAGTGATTTGGAGAGGTATTAGGTGAAATGAATGAGTAGGTGTTCTTGGTGTGCTATATGTTCTTGAAGGTTGAAGGGAATTGAGAGGTTTTGATTTGCAGCTGTCAAAATTCTGGAGGATTAGGGCTGGTTGAATTGGTTGTAGGGTTTAGGAAGATGATTCTCTGGTTTGGAAGGAAAAAGGAAAGGCTAGTTGTTGAAATCCTTGAAGAATATTTTTGGGAAGCAAATTTGGAAACTAAATATTCAAGAATATCTTTGATTATTGGAGAGTTTTTGGAAGTCTGCCATGGCCGAATTGTTGGGTAGTGTTTCGGCTAGAGGAATGCTGGTTGAGGGAGGCTAAGGGTGGCAAAAAATAAGGAGTGTAATGGTGAATGGAAGGTCTGGTTGTTTGAGGTATATTTTATGGAAAGTTGTTAAGTCATGGTGGCTAGAATTTTGGCATCCAAATCAAGACATGATTGGAGAATTTTTTTGGAAATCTTTTAGGCAGCCATGACTGGATTTTCGTGCAGAAGCTTGGGGAGGACAATGGAGTTCAATTATTGGAGGTTTAAGGGTGGTTTTTGCAGAAGAATGATGGAGTTTTGGCTAGGGTAGAATTAGGAAACAAAGCTGGAAAATTACTGCACAGAATTTTCGCAAGGCTGGAATTTCTGGGCAATTTTCGACTGCCATTTTCCAGCCAGCTTGCAGAGAGTTTGAATGAGGTTTCAGGGGTCTTTCAAGGTTTGTTTCCAGCCTTCTTTAGGGAGGAAAAACGTGGTTAAGGTGCTGAGCAAAAACTAAAAGAAAACAACTTAGTTTTGGACCTCCAAAGCTGCGAATTTGCCCAGGAATTTTCCTGGCTTTGCACCACCTTTGTGCAGTCTGAAAATGGCCAGAAAAATTCAGGTTGCAAGCTGATCCACAAGGCCATTTTCTGGCAGCATTTGGGAGGGAATAATGGCTAAGAATTTTGACACCTTGAAGGCACAAGAAGTTGGAAAATTTCAGTTCATTCCAAGAAGGAAGATGTGTTGAAGTTTGTGGACTCCTAAACGTGGAAAACATCCACGAATCCCTCCCGAGGACCCAAGTAAACGATTAAGAAGATCTAAGGTTTAAGAATTACCTCTAGTTGCTGTAATCGAAATCCTTCGATTCTGATTGCGCTATTGTACGTTCAACCCAAACAATTACCAGACGCTGCAGTATGCGAACGTCCTCTATCGGATACACACGGCGAATTCACTCGATACCCGAGGAGTGCTAGCACCTAGGGTTTGAGAGGTTTTTTTCCCCCTCTTCTGGTAGAGAATGTCACGAATGTTCTCAACCGAAAAATTGGACTATTGAAAAGACGGCTAGGGTTTTCTTAAAAACCCCCGAACCTCTTAGAGTCCAACCCTAATAATATCTTATCATATTCTAATTTAAATTCAAATTAAATTAAAACTGATGTGATAAGATTCTGCCATTATCTCGGTAATTTAACTAATTAATTTACTGAGTCAGATTCTTATAATCTAGACATCATCCAGATACATCGAATGTGGACATATTTCCAGATTCATTGTATCTGGTAAATTTTCTAAGTACGATTAACTTAGACATATTTCTAGATTCATCGAATTTGGTCACCAGAAAAATAACCTAACAAGTTCGCTTATTGTGTGACCTTATAGGTTCATTTAACACTGGCAGTATGCCTAAATCATATTTAAATGGCCCACAAGTTATAAGCGGTTTCTAACAAAACATTATAACTATCCAGGTTAAATGAAGATCGGTGATCTCTTTGAACCAAACCATAATTTTATATTTAGTCCTTTTGTCACCGATATCCAGATTAAGCATAAGGCATGGAGCATGTCATCCTTATTAAGCTTAATCAATTATTTCTTAATTTCATAGTAGACTATTCAAACAAATGATATCAATATCTTAGATTGATATATTTGAGCACGGCCATGCATTTTTTAACAGTCTAACTTATCAAGGGGCCCATGGATATCTCTCCCATAATTGAGAGGGACAAATTCCTTCACAATCAATCATATTCCTCTCCTTGATTTATTCTATATCCAACAGTAGTCTAATTTATTATCTGGTTAAAGACAACTTTAGACAATGTCAAAATATAGAATTTATCAAGTAGGAAACTATGATGAATTTAGGTCGAAGGACTTTCAATATTATTATGGCTAGAAAGTACTTATGACATATTCCATGAAGTACTCTCACAGTGGGTCATGTCCAATACAATGTTCTCTAACATTTATTTATGTCTTGACTCGATATCACAAATATCCATGACCAGTAAAATGTAGCCATCAAGTCACAAACATACTAATCTTAATTTATTATTATTCCAATAATAATAATCGATCAGGGACAGTTTTAGAATAGTCATTGTATTCATTGTACGGTTTTACTATCAAGTCACGTACTTGATGACCACAAAACAAAACTCACTATTCATGGAAAGGAAAGCCTCATATTATTATATAAAACATAATGATAATAGTATAAGTACAAATTGACTCTAGGGCATATCCCTAACAAGATGAACCTAGCTAGAGGGAATTTTTAGAAAGTACACTAGAGGAATTTAATTCACTTGAAATCCTTCACCCTCTTCTATTGCTTCGGTCCATAAGATGTCTTTTACTAAGACATTTTGAACCTTCAAAGCCACAGCACCTTGCTGGAATTTTTGGAAAGAAAATGGCTAGAACAATTTGATCAAACTAATGAGTTAAGAAATAGGAAAAATTAAGGATCAAGAGGAAATGAATTCCCCTTAGGAATTTTGTGTAGAGCAAATGAGTAGGATTTGGATATTCCTATCATGTCTCTCTTAGGACAACATCTCTACCCTACTCCCAACACATAAGGCCGAAAATTATACTTCCCAAGCAAAAATAAAATTTAACTAAGCTAAAGCTCCTATGATGGAATTTGTACCTAAGACCTCAAGAATTAATTCCAAAGCTCCAACCACTATACCACAACAACTCTTATTCTTATTTTCCCCCTAAAAATATTTTCCTATTTAATCCTCAAGCTATCTCCCTTTTTCCACCTCAAGCAAAAATTATCATTTTGCTCTTCTCACTCAATAATCATAATCAAGCCCTCTAGACTATAAAACACAAATTCAATGCACATAAAATTATATAAAAATATATTTAAACATGCAATAAAATATGATATGCATCCCAACCCCCTTACTCTAAGGTTGGTTTTGAATAAGGTTTCACAATATAAGCCAAGATTATCAAACCAATTCATGCTTCATGACTTCTAAACTTCTAAAACTTGAGTAGCAAAATAGGGCATTCTTAGTCATTTTTTCAAAAAGCTCAGGGAATTTATAGCCTCAAGTAAATTGATTTCTCTTCACTCACTGTATTGGCCCCCTTAAGACATACAAAAGAAAAACTTTTCATTTAACAAAAAAAAGCATTTTTTCTTCAACACTTATTTTTTTATCTCAATTGTATTTTTTCACACGTTATTTTTCTCCAAAGGACATGTGTAATACCTTGTCTTAAACCAACATTAGTTCATGGAAAAGTCATACATAGCATAACATTTTATATTATATTTGATAAATTTGAACTATCTTTATGAAGCATATGTGATTTATGTATTTGATATTTCATGGAGTAATTTATTTGGATATAACTGTGTTATATGAGGTGGTAGAGCTTTTGGTCTTATGGAGTAGAATTTAATGAAAGAATAATGGAGTTGAATTGGATTTGTGAGAATTTATTTGATGTTTATTCAAACAAGAATTATTGTGGAATAGTAATTAGAGTTTGGTGTGTATTCTTTGGTGACTTGAGTTCAAATCCTAATTCTTGGAAACATTTTCCTTCTTATTTCTAATTAAACTTTTTCCCCCTATTTTTCCTCCTCTTGGCCGAATACACACTAGGGTAGCCTGATAGGCGCTAAATTAGTCATGTTTTTCCTAGTTATTTGAGGTTCATTTGTAATACATTTTGTTCAATAACTAGTCATATTCCTTCATATTTGAGATTTTACCCTTGGAGAGGTATTTTGTTCATCATTACAGATTTTTAGGGTAAAACGAAACAAAAATATCGCAAAGAAGAGGAGAGGCGGCGCCGGCTAGGGCTCTAGAACTAGCACCGGCCATGCATTGTTGAAATGAACTTTGAAGCGACGGAAAAATTGGTGGAACAGAGCAAAATTGAGTGGAACCAACGCTGGCTCCAAGAGTCAAGGTGGCGCCGACTGTATTATGGACACATTTTGCAAAATTCGAAGAAAAATCGGCAAACAAGTGGAGAAGCAGAACACAACCGGTGCCGGCTCCGAGAGCCAAGGCGGCATCGGTTGTGCCCTGGAGTTAAGGCGGTGCTTGATTTTTTCTACGCTATTTTTGGTAATCTGAGGAGTTTTAATATTTTCCAACTTCTACTCGGCCAAGAACATTGTACCTACGGGTTTAAGCACTTCATAAGCCTATAAATAGATGAAAAACACAAGAGAAAAATGGAGATAATTCATTGATCATTATAAAAAATCACTCAATCAAATGAGGAATTCTTTAATTCAAGGAGGGTTGTACAAGAAGGTCTTCAAAGGAAGAAGAAGGAGGCTTGTCTATGAGTGCTTTCTTTTACTCTGTTTTCTTTTTCTTGACAATGATGTATTAATTGGTTTATTGTAATTTGACATTGTTTTAGATATTCATGATTTTTAGAGTTCTTTGATCTTTTGATTAATTGATTGTTATTCTTGGTATTGATTACTTGTGCTTATTACGAGATTGATTGGTTAGGTCTTTCCATTAACTTGCTTGGACAAAGGGGTTGATGGTGGTTTCAATTCATTAGTTTTATATTTGTTAGCTTTTAACTTGCTTGGACAAAGGGGTTAAGAGTAGGGACAAAGTAACTCAAGGTTAATTGATGTTTGCCAGGATATGGATTCATTAGTTAATTTCAAATATAATTTACCAGGAATGGGAATTAAATCAAGGACTATGGTTAATGCATCTTTTGGTAAGATTGGTTGAGACAGGATATGTGATACTAAGTTAACTAGAAGATAGGGATTCATGGATTGGACAAAGAAGTGAATCTATATTATCCTTCATGATGCCGAGAAAATAATTAGTCATGATAAAGATTGGGTACTTTATGATTATGTTTGTCTAAACAATGGTTTAAGTTACATAATTCTACATCCTTGACATGTATATATTTTTATATTTATTTTATATTTATTTATATTTATTTTTTTATCGAGTCGGTTAAACAATGAAAGAAAAGAGATTAATGTCTACTTGTTCTTTGAGGATCGACACTCGTTTGAACCCTATGCTCAGTTAATGATGAGTACGCTTGCTCATATGTGTGATTTGGGTTGAACGTTTTAATTTAAATTAGATTGGAAATGTGCTTAGTTTTTGTATGATTTTTACACCCAAGCCTGGACACATCATAGCCGCTACCTTAGATTCCCAATCCCTAAAATATAGGAAGTGATTATTTTGGGTTTTGCTAAAAAGGAATTAAAGTAGATTAAATTCTTATTATTTTCCAGTTAATATTTTATTCTAATCTTTTAGGAATTTAATATTTTTCCACATCTAGATCTTTCTAAAGATTGTATCCAAGGAATGTATTAGGGAAAGACAAATATGGAAGCATTTATTTTGGAAACTATATTATAGCTTCTATTTTTAATAGACGGAAAGTTGCCAAATTGATTTTCTCTAAAGAGTTTTAATTGGAAATAAAAAGATATTGTCAAATCTTTAATTGAAATAAATATTTTCCCAAGATTTGTTTCTTTTCGAGAATTAGCATTTAAGGAAAAAGAAAATTTAGCTTTATTCCATAAAACTAGATTTTATCACCAAATTGTTATGAATATTTTAAAATTATTGGAAGCTCCATTAATTAGTGGAGGCTCCACTAATTATGGATTTATGTGAATTATTAGAGAAGATTTTTATAGATGTCTACCATTTAGTGGAGACACCACTAATTAAGATTAGGAGAAGATGATGTATGCCATGATGTATTCCACTAATTAATGCTCTATAAATAGAGCTATTCTCTAAGCTTGTAATACACCATTATTTTGTGAAAGAAAAATTAGTGAAAGAAAGATTAGAGAAAATTGTGAGAGAAAAGAAAGAGAGAAATTTTTGTGCAAAGAATAGTTAGAATTTTCTTAATGTGTAGTGTGTAGATTTTATTCTAACACTACCCAAATTTTATAACACGTTATCAGCACGAGTCTCTACCATTACAAAAGTCAAAAGACTAAGCACGAGTTTCTGCCGTTACCAAAGCCAGAAGGCAGGTACGCATTTATTGATCCTATGGCTAACCTTGCTAAACTCGAATTTGTAGCCCTTGATATTTTTGGAAAAAATTATATGTCATGGGTTCTCGATACAGAAATGCATCTAAATGCTGAAGGCCTTAGTGAAACTATTAAAGCAAATAATAGTGCATCTGCACAACACAAGGCTAAAGCTTTGATTTTTATTCATCGTCATCTCGATGAAAATTTGAAAATGGAATATCTTACTGAAAAAGATCCATATGTCCTGTGGGTAAATTTAAAAGAAAGATTTGACCACCTGAAGATGGTTGCAAGATTTTAAAACCATGAATGAATATAGCTCCGCAATGTATAAAGTTACATCTCAGTTAAAATTATGCGGAGAAAAAGTGACTGATAAAGATATGTTGGAGAAGACATTCTCCACCTTTCATGCCTCGAATATTGTCCTGCAGCAACAATATCGAGAAAAAGGGTATACAAAATTTACAGATTTAATTACTGCCCTCCTCATTGCAGAGAAGAATAATGAGTTATTATTGAGAAATCATGAAGCCAGACCAATTGGCTCAACAGCACTCCCAGAAGTGAATGCTGTTGGTTCTAGCAGAAGACATCGTTATAGTCGTGGCCGTGGTCGTGGTTATGGTCGTAGACACGCTCGATATTTTCTTTATCACAATCATAATCAAACTGTGAGAAATACTGACCACCTGAAGTGGAATAGAAAAGATCATAAGGGAAAAGAAAAAGAAATTGAAGAAAAGCATGAGGATATATGTTATAGATGTGGCATAAAAGGTCATTAGTCACGAAACTGTCGTACGGCTAAGCATTTAGTTGAATTGTATCAAGCTTCATTGAAAAATAAAAATGTGGAAGCAAATTTTTCTCAACATCCAATAAATGATGCTGAGGATGATGATATTGATCCTAAAGATTTTAATATTAATATTATCCATATGGATGTATCGGATTTTTTTAAACACCCATACAGTAGGATAGACCATTTAATTAGTGATGGCAGTGTCCAGAAGAACTAAAGTCTCACCCTGATATTTTTGTATTTTCATTTTCAATATATTCTAATAATATTTACGTTTGCATATATATATATATATATATATATATATATATATATGTGTGTGTGTGTGTGTGTGTTCAAATGGCTGTTGTTAATGATGATGTATGCATTATTGATAGTGGAACTACACACACCATACTAAAAAATGAGAAATATTTCTCTGATCTCAAAATGGGAGAAATAAATATTTATACGATAAACGGTAGTGCAAATGTGATTGAGGGCTCTGGAAGAGCTAGTATATTGTTGCCTAAAGGAACAACAATTATTATCGATAAGGCACTATTTTCCTCAAAATTCAGAAGAAATTTATTGAGTTTTAAAGATATCCGCAGAAATGGGTATCATATTGAAACAAATGAGGAAAATGGGATTGAGCATCTTTATATTACTCAAATGCATTTGGGTAAGAAATCTGTATTAGAAAAACTGCCGTCTTTTTCTACTGGCCTATATTTTGTAAAAATACGTACAATTGAAATTCATCATCTAGTAAACTAGAAGTTTACTGATCCTATTACTTTTAGCATTTAGCATGACCGGTTGGGTTATCCAGGATCTACCATGATGAGAAGAATCATTGAGAATACACATGGTCATCCTTTAAAAAATAAAAGGATATTAATATCAGAAAAATTCGCATGTACTGCATGTTCCCTAGGAAAATTAATTGTTAAACCATCACCAGTAAAAGTAGGAGCTGAAAGTCCTACATTTCTCAAACAGATTCACGGAGATATTTGTGGACTTATTGATCCACCGTGTGGACCGTTCAAATATTTTATGGTCTTAATTGATGCATCATCTCGGTGGTCACATGTATGTTTATTATCTACTCGCAACCTGGCGTTTGCGAGATTACTTGCTCAAATAATTAAATTACGAACACAATTTCCTGACCATCGCATTAAAAATATCCGTTTAGATAATGTTGGTGAATTTTCATCACATGCTTTTGATGCATATTGCATGTCAATTGGGATTAATGTTGAACATCCTGTAGCTCATGTTCACACATAAAATGGTCTTGCTAAATCTTTGATTAAACGATTACAATTAATTGCTAGACCATTATTAATGAAAACAAATCTCCCAACATCTGTCTGGGGACATGCTATTTTACATGCTGCAGCACTTGTACGTATAAGACCAGCTAGTTATCATAAATTCTCTCCTTTATAATTGGATTTTGGGTCAGAACCAAATATTGCTCATTTAAGAATTTTTAGGTGTGCTGTATATATTCCAATTGCACCAAACCAACGTACAAAGATGGGTCCTCAAAGAAAAAAGGGGATATACGTTGGATATGATTCTCCCTCTATTATCAGGTATGTTGAACCCCTGATAGGGGATGTATTCACAGCAATATTTGGTGATTGTCATTTTGATGAATCATTATTCCCTAAATTAGGGGGAGAACCAAAACAGTATAAAAAGGATCTTACTTGGACAACATCATTAAATTATCTTGATCCGTGTACAAGCGCATGTGAACTTGAAGTTCAAAAGATAATTCATTTGCAAAGCATTGCAAATCAAATGCCAGATGCTTTTGTTGACTTCAGAGGAGTTACAAAATCGCATATCCCAGCTATAAATGCTCCTATTCGAATTGAAGTTCCAGCAGAACAAAATATTATACCTTTAGCTGCTGAGTCAAAAACACGTCAGAAGTGTGGCCGACCTCTTGGTTCTAAAGATAAAAATCCTCAAAAGAAAAGAGGATTAAATGATCTAGAAGATCATATCGAAGAAAAGAATGATAAAGACCAAGAGAGAACTGATGACAAAGAACCAGAAGTTGTTAAAAGTAACACTGAAATTTCTATCAATTATACCACTTCCGGTTGAAGTTGGAATCGGATAGAAACTGTTATTGATAATATATTTTCCTACAATTTGATGTTACACAGGATAATGATGATCCTGAACTAATATTAGTTGATGAATGTTGGTATAGAAAAGATTGGCTGCAATGGAAAGATGCGATTCAATCGGAGTTAAATGCACTGACAAAACGTCAAGTCTTCGGACCTGCAGTCTGAACACCAGAAGGTGTAAAACCTGTTGGCTACAAATGGATATTTGTGCGAAAGCGCAATGAAAAGAGTAAAATCGTTCGATATAAAGCGCGATTAGTAGCCCAAGATTTTTCACAAAGACCAGGTATTGATTATGATGAAACTTATTCTCCTGTTGTTGATACTATTACACTCCGATATCTTATCAATTTGGCAGTACATGAAAAGATAGATATGCGCCTATTAGATGTTGTCACTGCTTGCTTAGATGAAAATTTAGAAAATGATGTTTACATGAAAATCCCTGAAGGATTTCATATGCCTGCAGCATATAAATACTATCCTCGTGAAAATTACTCTATCAAATTGTAGAAATCATTATATGGCCTGAAGCCATTTGGGCACATGTGGTTCAATCATCTTAGTGACTAGTGATTAAAGCGGGATTTAAAAATGACCAGGTATATCCATGTGTTTTTATTAAGCAATTTGATTCTAAATTTGTGATATTAGCTATATATGTTGATGATATTAATCTTATTGGAACTCTTGAAGAGCTCCAAGAAATAATTGATTATTCGACATCAAGGATGGTCGTAAAATTACACTTTGCCTTGGTTTACAAATTGAACATTTGGCAAATAGAACATTTATTCAACATAAACAGCAAAAGTTCTAAAAAGATTTGGCATGGACAAAGCACATCCATTAAGTATTCCAATGATCGTCCGGTCATTAAATGTGAATAAAGATTTTTTCCAACCTCAAGAAGAGGATGAAGAACTTCTTGGTCCTAAAGTACCATATCTCAGTGCAATTGGTGCATTGATGTATCTTGCTAATAATACACGACCTGATATTGCTTTTGCTGTCAATTTATTAACAAGATTTAGTTCTTCACCAACACGACGACATTGGAATGGAATTAAACAAGTCCTCCGATATCTCCAAGCAGCTACTTCTTCAAATTATGCTGAAATTACAGCCATTCATGAAAGAATGCAGTTTGCATAGCGCAATTACGAGGAGGATATATTAAAGGAGATCGGACACAACATAGGTCACCAAACTCCAGAAGAAAGGTGAAATTGATGTGCTACAAATTCAGTCATGTGACAACCTCGTAGATATTTTCACGAAGACTTTACCGACTGCAACATTTGAGAAGTTGAGATATAAAATCGGTATGCATCGGTTTAAAGATTTAAAGGAATCAGCTCATCAGGGGGAGTAATAATCAGACATATAGAATAGTGTACTCTTTTTTCCTTCACTAGATTTTTTTCCCACTGGGTTTTTATCTAGTAAGGTTTTAACGAGGCATATTCTTTATGTAATGGATGGACATCCAAGGGGGAGTGTTATGAATATCTTAAAATTATTGGAAGCTCCATTAATTAGTGGAGGCTCCACTAATTATGGATTTATGTGAATTATTAGAGAAGATTTTTATGGATGTCCACCATTTAGTGGAGACACCACTAATTAAGATTAGTGGAAGATGATGTATGCCATGATGTATTCCACTAATTAGAGCTCTATAAATAAAGCTATTCTCTAAGCTTGTAATACACCATTATTTTGTGAAAGAAAGATTAGTGAAAGAAAGATTAGAGAAAATTATGAGAGTAAAGAAAGAGAGAAATTTTGGTGCAAAGAATAGTTATAATTTTCTTAGTGTGTAGTGTGTAGATTTTATTCTAACACTACCCAAATTTTATAACATATTCCTTAATTAATTATTTTTACCTAAAATAAATTAGGATATTAACTAAAATATTTCTTGGACTAATATTCCATTTCTATTACTTAAATTTTCTGGAAAAATATAAACCATAGCCTCCACCTTGATGGATATTTAATTCCATTCAAATTCTCTAAACATAGGGGAAACTTAGCTTAGGTAGTTTTAATCAATCAAAATACTTTTAGCCAATTAATCAACTAGATTTTCTCCTTTCTTTCCTCCATGATTTTGGCCACTCTTAACACATAGACACACATGAAAATTCCAGGCCATATGGATCTCAAACTCTCTCTTGTTTTAGCCAAAAACACCAACACAAAAGCCATCACTTTTCTTCTCCAATTTATGGCCAATACAAGAACCAAAAGGCTGCCTTTCTTTTCTTATTTTCCTTTCTTAATTTTGGCCACAATAGCAACCAGAAAATAGGCACAAAAACCTCCTAAACCTTGCACTATTTCGGCTACAACAAAAGAACCAAAAGCTGTTAATTTTCTTATTGGTGATCAAGAGTCCAAATCAAAGTGCATTTCTCCCAAACTCTAAAACATCCAACCTTAACCTTTTCTCTTCATCAAACCAGCCTACAACCAAACCCTAAACACTCCCTAAATCTGGAAAAATCCAACCGCCACCCTCTCCAAAGACTTCATTCATCACTACTCCAAATATCTCCAAAATCGAAAGCTAGACTCAAGGTAAGTAAATCTTTGATCTCCTTCAACTTCTAATCGATTCTTCTTCTTCTTTTCTCTTAAACTTCAAATCAAAGGGGACTGATTTACCCCTATTCCTCGTGACCTTCGAATCAAGGAAACCAAGGGGAAACAATCGACTCTTCTTCTCAAGTGAACCTAATCAATCACCAAAGGTGCCACCTTTGCTCTTAGTGTGTCTCATCAAGAGGCATTTTTGGTCAATCTCTTTTGTCTCACATAAGGTTGATTTTATGGTGATATGATTATGCATGGGGTTCGCATGAAAGGTATGATTATATTAGATTTATGGGATTGATGGTGCAATGTTTTGAACTAGAAGTATATGGAGTAAAATATGGTTGAATATTGCTTTGATATCCTAGATCTATTGCATATCAAATGAAGATGAGATATTTTGATGCAATTATGGTTAATATATGGAGTTGATGGTAATTGATTATGGAAGTCATTATGTAGATGATTTGATTTGATTATATGCATGCATAATGATGAGATGCATGACATGGGTAGGCTATATAGGTGATTTTAATGAATTAATCCATCTAGATGCCATGGATGCTCTAGTTGATTATTAAGATCATGGGGATTCATGATACATGATGATAGTGGGTTAATTTTTGGATTCTAATTATAGAATCATTAATTCTAGATAAGGAAGAGATTTGAAGTGAAGACATGTATTGCTTTGGTTATATTCAAGTAAGTCCCTGCATAACTATTTTGCTAAATCGTACATGTTTGCATGTCTTTTGTACAATGATATTAAAATGGTGTCGATATGATGATTGTCATGTTGATTGAAACATGATGAAATGTTATTGTGGTATTTTAATACTTGGATTGAGAGCGTAGATATTTTATTCTCTAAATAATTTTATCAAATCTCAACTTTTAACTGGAGACGATTTCCTTTCCTTTATGACTAAAACATTTTGGAAAGCTTGTTGTGAAAATAAAATTTTGCAAAAACAAGGTAATCAATGATTGTGAAAACAAGGAAAATAATTTTGCACCTAAATGGTAAGTGTTGAGTACTCAGCGGGGTAGGCTAGTGGTACTAGTCTTGAAGAGTGAGAGTAAGTCTTTTGGCAAGAGGCCACTTCCAGAAGATAAACTCAGCTTAAAGAGATGACAATACTACTTAGTTAAGCCAGTTTGAGCTAGCATATTGGTTCATGTGGACCTTATTTTCTGGATTGGACAACTGGTGTGTTGGGTGTAGAGGTGGATAAGTATCTCACCCTAGTGGGCAGATCACCCACTACCCAGTGTTGAACGGTTATATTGGAAAGCTATCATGGTAGTAATCATGATATGAATTTTGATATTATTATTGAATTATTTCTAATTCCCACTTTATGAATCTATGATTTTGATGGGTGGATGATTTATTGAGAACTATTTTGAATATAATGAGCATTACTCCACTGAATGGCTATTTATTGTAGAAAAGTGACTTGTAAGCATATTTTGTGGTTTTGATAAACCAGTATACACGAAATGTTTAAATGTGACATTCGCATACACGGGACTTACTGAGATGCCAATCTCACACTGTTTTATATCATGATTTCAGGGAAGTACTTTTTATTGAGCAAGTTGGATGAACAAGAGTTGGAAGTTTATTTTACTTTACTTTAGTTTGGTATTTCTTTTGAGAGACAATTGTTAGTTTTAAATTTCAGACTTGTATAAGTTTTGATTTTGGATGTAATAAGATTTTCGTTTTATTTTATTTAGCTTTTCTGTTTTGTATCTCGTTATAAAAAACCCTGGTCCATTGGACGGGGTGACACCTCTGCCCTTTTTGGATACGTAGATAGCGGGGTGTTACAACATGCATTTTGCATTCCCGAACTTTTTTCTCCTTACTTTTTCCAAAATAAGTAAATACACCCTTTTTGACTCTATTTCACATCAACATTTTTACTCAACCCTATTTATTTAAACTTAAAGTAAGAACAAGTTTAGAGAACATAAAAAAGTAAATTAATAAAATAATCACTACCTATACTTTATCACATCAATCTTTCAACAAAAAATCACAAGAAAAATTTCCAACAATTACCTGTTGGGAAATATGCCCTCTTAGACTAGGTTTCTGATGTAAAAATCGAATGTTTTAATAAAAGAATTTATTTTCAGAAATTATTTGTGAATTTATATTTTTATTTGTGTACAAAAAAGTTTGAAAAAGACCCATTGTGTTTAAGTAAGTGGTTCATGTGAATGGAGGTCTTTCATAGTAAGGTATGGATCACGAGTTACTTAACACATAAACATTCGTTCTTAACTGATTGATGAGAATGAGAATCTCATAATATCTAGGTTATTATGTTGTGAATTCTAAATGGGAAATGGCTTACCTTTAGCCAGTGAGTAGTCCACCCATTTCATGACATAAGCGTATTTCGAATTCGTAAAACAGGATCTGTAGTAGTGGTTTCTAAAAGTACTATATGGTAGAAACCTAGACTACTACCACTACAGCGTGGACTAGTACTCTACGACTTGAGTATGAGTTGGTAGTCTGACGACTGGAAGCATGTACTTTGATATGCTATAGTTGAGGTTTTATCATAGGGCCAATATACTTGCATGTTGGGTATGCGTGACTAGTTAGTTAAGACAGACTTGTACAAGATAGTTTCTATACTATATCGCCCCTTGTGGTTGTCTGAAGATCTAAATATCCAGGGCCCTAGGAAACATGACTTGGATGTTTGCATTAGGGTAGCTCCCTTGGAAAGCGAAAACAATCCAGGAAGTCGTGGATCATTGGACTAGAAGCCTAAGGATGGTAGATGTTATTTAGAGAGGTGTTAGTATACTTCTTCCTCTCTAAATGTATGGCGATTTATAGAAGGGTATTTTAATTATTACACCTGTAGGTCGGAGACTTTGCTAACGTAGCATTGTCCTTGTGGTCAATATTTCCTTATGGTGATATTAAGAAATATTTAAAATGCAAAATATAGCTATTTATATGACAAGGGTATTTTGGTCATTTTAGCAGCCAAGGCGGTGTGTCTTTTGGTCCCCAGTATAGACCATGAGTCCTAATTAAATACAGGCTAAGGAATTGATTTTAAATTAAATGGAATTTATTTTATTTAAGTAGCCTATTTAATTGTTAGGCTAGAATAAAATAAAGGTCCATGGAGAGAGAGAATTAATTAAATTAGTTTGGTGGGTTAATTAATTATTCAAGGCTTTGGCCCAGTTTGAATAATTAAAGATTAACCTGGGACTAAACTGATATAGGTCTGTTAATTGGACTAGTTTATTTGGGCTAAAAAATTAATTATTAATTGGGCCATTTATTTGATTCTAATTAGAATAATTAATTAAGCCCAAAAGGTTAAAATAAGAGTCCAATGGCCCAGTCTAGTTTAACCTAAGATTTTTATTTAGGTTAAACAGGAGGATTGGACATAACATTGTTTTGTGACGGCCTCTTCTCTGGGTGGAAAAAAAAAAAAATAGCCAGACGTCTCTCTCTCTCTCTCTCTCTCTCTAAGAAAGTTTCCTAGCTTTGTAAGTTGTTCACCAAATGGAATTAGGCTGACCATATACTAGACGACTGAGAGTTTGGCGTTCACCTACATGCAAAGACGGAGTAGGAGACTTGCTGGAATTGCACCAGAGGTTTCCACCAGCACACCTACCCCGATTGTACACATTTCGGTCCAGCCAATTCTTAGAACGAGGAAAAGTGGTATTTTTTTTTAAATCTCAGAATTCGTGCAGAGTACAACCGGCGTCGGCTAGGGCTGCAGGAGCCCTGCCGGCTCTATTCGGAGTTCCCTGTTCTTGAGTTTTCCAGTTTTGTTTTGTTTTCGCTTCTGTTGCGTGCCCTGTGTTTCCTTTTTTCATGCCTTCATTACCAAAGAATGAACAACGTTAACTTAAATTCTGAAGACTTACCTATGCCATACTAAATAAACAAATTTACACAAAACTCCACTCAACAATATAAATATTAAAATAAATTCTCAGGCAAAAAGAAAAACAACAACAATACTATATTAGCCATAATTTAACAAAAACTTGAAAAATTCAAAAAAAATAAGTATATACAACCCTACTAATAGGTGCCGGTTATGTCCTTTGAAGTTCCCTTTTTGTGCTTTTTCACCTTATTTCTCCAATAAATCTCTTACTTATAACATCTGCATAAAACAAGGCAAAATAGGATAAGTGAGTAGTCATCAATTTAATAATTTTACACAATTATAGCACAAATGACCTGACAAAAGGTACATTTTAGGCACTCATCAGTCCCCCAAACTTAAGCTTTTGCTTGTCCTCAAGCAAATTACCAACACAATAATCATTACAAGCAAAAAGTATCTTAACAAAGAATGGATTTTTGGCAATAATGACAATCATAACAAATATATATTTTTTTTCTTTTAAGATGACAATTTAATTCAAGATTATCCAAGTAAGCTAGACTCGTGTAAATTCATGTATTTGACTAGATAAAACCAAAGCCATTGAAGTTGAATTAAACAAGTTTATACTTATTCAATATGCTTCACCTCATCCTTTAGGTTAAGAATACAAACCAAGTGATTCATATAAGTTAGGAATAGTGAACCAACTTATGCTACTGCAATCATAAGTAGTAAATAGAGGATTGGTCTATATGCTCACTTTTACAGAGTAATATAATCGCCTAATAAAGACGGAAAAATAATGGTTTTCAGCTTTTACATTACCTTTTTTAAACTCTCATTTTCTTTTAGGGCAAGGTAATGCAATTGTCTAATAAAGATATGTAAATAAGGATATTTATATTTGCATTACCTTGTTCTGGTCTCTCATTTTTTTACCTCAATCCATATTTATTGAAACCCAGAGTAAGGATTAGGTAGAAGATCATAGAATATAAATCAACCAAAATTCCTTACTTATATGTCATCACTGAAGCCAGAAATAAACACAGAACCACTCATGCACAGCCAAACAGAGGCCAAAAATAAAAAACACACAGCACAGCAGAAGCAAAAATATAATACCTTTGTGCTTTGTTATTTTCTTTAGCCGAGAAGAGGGCGATTGGACCACAGGAATAGCTTTTCCACGTGATGATGATTTTAGGATTGTTGATGCCTCCGGTTGAAATCTTGAGATTTGCCTGCTTTATCTTCCTTGCCTGAACACCGAAGCTTCTTGAGAACTCAGAATATTCCACCGCCTATTGTTCATTGGTGATAGAACTTAGGCGAGGAAAATCACAGTCTCAAAAACTTCTTGATCCTTTGCTATTGATTAGCAAAATCAAGAAAAACACTGGAAAAGAGGAACAAGAGAAAGAGAAGAAGAACAAGGCTTCTGGGATGGATTTTTTTCATAGACGTGTGCACACGATGAGAGATGATCAATCGAGGCTTCTATTTTCTGATAACATAACACGGGGTTTTTGATATTTCAAAACACCTGGAAGTTTTCAATAGAATATGTTTAGCTTAGCCTAAACTTTTCTGTTCTGTGAACGTAAAACCCTTTGGTCCAAGCTATTGGGCCATTGATATTATTTATTATTTTTCTGGACCCAATGAGCCAAAAATAATAAACATTAATTAATTATTTTTTTGGCTTATAAAGCTAACCCAATAAATAATTAATGAGCCCAAATAAACCAAAATAATTATTTAAGCCCTTTTATCTAGTTTAGGCTCAGGTTAAATTCCTAATTATTTAATTTTGACTTAGGTCCTGAACAATTAATTAACCAATTAAATCAGATAATATATTTAATTTAATTTCTCTCGCTCTTTTATTTTATTCCAATCCAATAATAAATTAGACTTTCTAAATAAAATAAAATCTTTTTAATCGAAACTATTTCCTAGACCTAAAATTAATTAGGACTTACGGACTATTTCGAGGACTAAAAAAACACATCGCCTTGGCTACTAAAATGACCAAAATACCCCTATTATATAAATAGATGTATTTTTCATTGTAAATATTTCCTAACATTACTATAAAGAAATATTGACTCCAAGGTTAATGCTACGTTAGCTATGTCTCCGACCTACAGGTGAAACGACTAAAATACTCCTCCATAGATCACTGTACATTTAGAGAAGAAAAAGTGTACTAACACCTCTCTAAAACACATCTACTATCTTTAGACTTCTAGTCCAATGATCTATAACTTCTTAAAATATTTTTGCTTTCCAAGGGAGCTACCCTAAAGTTAATATCCTAGTCATGTTCCCCAGGGCCCTAGATAATTAGATCATTCCGACAGCCACAAGGGGCAATATAGTGTAGAAGCTATCTTGTATAAGTCTGTCTTAACTAACTAGTTATATATATCCGACATACAAATATATTGGTCTTACTAAAGAACCTCGATTATAGTATATCAAAGTATACACTTCCAGCTTTGTCAGACCACCAACTCATAATTAAGCTATAGAGTAGAAGTCCACGCTGTAGTGGTAGTAGTCTAGGTTTCTGCCACATATTACTTTTAGAAACTACTCATATAGGTCTAGTTCTACGTATTTGAAATACTCTCGCGTTATGAAATGAGAAGACTACTCATTGACTAAATGTAAGCCATTTTATAATTAGAATTCATAATACAATAATCTTACCATGATGAGATTTTCATTCTTATCATTTGGTTAAGAATGGTAGTTTATGTGTTAAGAAACCTATGGTTCATACCTTACAATGAAAGACCTCTATTAACATGAACCATTTACTTAAACACAATGGGTCTTTTTCAATGAAATTGTACACAAAAATAAAGAAGAATTCGCAAACAATTTCTAAAATAATACTTTTATTAACACAAATCAAAATTACATCAAAAACTTAGTCTAAGAGGGCATACATCCCAATAATCACAAGGTTCTCATAAATTCCCAAGAAGCAAAGTATCACAACATTTACTAAAACATAAACAAGGTTAAGTTAAATTCTCAAGACTTAGTTCGTATAAAATCAAATATACAAGTTTATCTAAGAATATCCTAATCAAGACAAATCTCATACCAAATTTTCATGCTAAGAGAAAAAACATAACAATCCTATAGAAGTCAAAATATGCCAGTAATTGAAAATATTTAACCCATTTTTGATATAAAAGAGCAAAGCACCAAGAAAATGAATAATCCAATAAATACTTGAAGAAAGTAAAATAGAAAAGCCTCTCCCACACTTGAATTAAATATGTCTTTATTGGCAACATAGAAATATACCCAATAGGACTTAAATGCATAACAAAAAAGGGAGAAAGGGAAAAACGATACTTCCCTAGTGTATTGAAGCTCAAATTTCACAAGGTGTATGAAGGGAAAAGGGTAGCATATTCCCCATGTTTCCAAAAGATCCTTCCACAATAAAAAAGAAAGAATATCATAAATTAAATCAAATTAAGTAAAATCTATTTTAAGAAAAAGAACATAATATAGACTAAAGTACTGAGACTGACAATCATTTGAAAACTGTAAAAATACGTACAACAGAAGCGCATAAATAAAATAAAACATGATAAAATTTTTGAAAATCTAATGCGTGGGGATTGAGGGCTGCTACGTCTGCTACCATCATGCTATTCGTTAGAGTCACTAGGGCTATTAGGTGGAAGGAGGCTTTTAGGGGTGACTAGCTGCCAGATGTGCTTTATGAACTAATTTTGGAACTTGTTCTTACAATATAGGTCCTCTAACCTTTCTGTCTACCTCTGTTAATGTTGTCTTATCTCAGCAAGCTACCTGTCCTGCTCCTTATATTACTTTTTATCCTCTGTCTACTTCTCTGTAAGGAACTTATGCAACTTATCAAACCACTTCTGCTTGTCGATGTACATATCTCGGAGCTAAGCTATATTTGGTTGTAGTCTGTCCTGTGCCATCTCGATCTTGCCCAGCGTACACCATATCTTTCCTTAAAAGTAGGGGATAGCCGTGGGCTAACCCCTATTGGTCCTAGGGCCCTGAGATGTGTCTGCTGCTAGTGGATGCTCTTATGTTGCTGCTGAGGCTACTCCTGAGGTGATTGTAGTGGTAGCTCCTGTGGAGGCTGTGGTTGTGACTACCCCTGAGGCTGCTCCTGTATCCTATCTCTCATCTCTCTCAGTGTAAGCTATGTTCTCCTCTATCTATCATATAAAATCCTACAATTAATCAGGGTTCCTTCATAAACTATAACCCTAGAGGAGGTAGTGATTGGGTATCTCTCCCTCTATAGAAACATGGAAGTGGTGGAGGATATGAGTAATAAGAAGGGGGAAAATGAAAATGTTGGAGGTGAGAAAGGGGAAAATGAAAGCTTCGGAGGTGTAGGGAGATGCTACAACCTCTCTCATGTAGGAGATGATGATAAGAGCTAATGGGATAGGCTGAGAATGTACAATCTTTAGAGGGTGTATATATCAATGACCCGAGTCTCATTGAAACTACTAACTCTAGGGGCAATATTAAAGCCTAAAAGATAGATAATAAGTCTGAAGTGAGGGAGCATGTTGGTTATCTAAATAATTATGGTGGACCTAGCCTAGGTGTAAAATAGCTTAGACTTCTAATGGGCAGTAGAGAAATTCTAGTCAGGCTCAAAGGTGACCTTCTTATTGTATGTGTCTAACTCTATCTAGGGTCCCTCATCCTCTACCCCAAGAATTGTGGCTAGAATCCCCTAGATAAGTGGATAGGTACCCCCTAACCACAGTATCTATAGTTCTCAAAATGCTATGCCGTTTATCAGATATATTGGTGAAGAACCCCTTCACCAAAGTAGGATAATATTCCCCTGTTAATCCCAGAATGGGTGCCTAACCTATCTACATAAATAGGGCACCAAATATTGGTCCCTATCTTGCTCAGGATCCAAACTCTTCTCTATCACTATCTTATTGTGGACCCTAGGGGTATACCACTCCTCGTACTTATCATCAATAAAATGTCCAGGAGAGGTAGTAGGGTCAATAGTGGGAAGAGGTTGAGAAGAAAAAGCTTTACCCTTTTTCCTCTTGGGGGGAAGCTTGAACTGTTTGGGTGGCATGATAAGGGTGTATAGGAAAAATGGGTATAAAAGGGGAGGTCTTCTCCTGTCAAATCAAATCAACTATCCAACTTAACACAATAAAACCAAAACTACCCTAATCAACCAACATATAGCCCAAACTCCAACAACACTCCGAAAAGTCTAAAAATGTAAACAAAAGAAATAGAGCACAAAAAATATTCAAGTTAGCATAATTAAAACCAAAATCCTAAAGAAAATATCATCATCAATGTCTTCATGCCACATCCAACCTAATAAGGTAAAAATAATTTCAATTCATTCATAAGAATATGCAATTTAGCATCCACAAAAATTACTTCCTTAAAGCACATTGTAATTTTATTAGGAAAGCAAAAACAACATCTCATTTCACTAACACAGCTTCACTAATTCAGCTACGCAAAACAAGATCCCAATTAAGTGCATTCAATGAAAATAGAGCATAATTCCATAGCTCAATATGAAGTAGACAATAAATCCCACTGGTTCACAAAATCCCATAGAAGAAAAGCACCACTAAAATATCAACATTCAAAATTCAATTCCCAATCAATCCTAAAAAAACAATACTAATCATAAATCCTATCCTCTTCCAAATTATTGTATCATTATAATTCAACAAGCATTGCACCCAAAATTAGACACACCTCAACCTCCTCAAATAAGTTCTAGATTTTCACCAACACAAGACATCTAAAGCACCCTCAACAAAACTCAATGTCTCACAAATATCATTCAACAAAGTACAATAATTAACAAAGTCCAATACAAATGGCATTCAATAAACAAAATTAGCATTAAAAACAACAAGTCAAGATCAACTAACACCACCAAAAATGACTTATAGAAGTCGAGACAATGAAGATCTAGAGAAAGGAAATTTCACCCAAAAATGTGTGCAAGGAAAATGAATAAAGGTTGCCTACTGTTACTTGATTGCTTCTTCATAGAGAGATCACTCTAATTGAGTGATTTGAGGTAGCTTCCAACAATGACAAAAAGGTGGAATTTTTTCAAATGTAATATGGCACGAAGAGAAGTTGAGATAATATGGAGTGACAATATTGGGAGAAAGAGTGATTTGAGTGGAGATTAAAGATGGGGAAGGCCTTGGCACTGGCCAGTGACAAGGGAGGGAAGAAATGAAATGGAATTCGGCAACAGATATGAGATTATTTGGGGAAAGAATATGACTGCCGTGACTTTTTATTGCTGTTTGTGCGATGTTAACTGGCGTGAGTCCAAATGTGATAACATGCACCAGTTAAAGTAGAGAATCTTAACTGGTCTTAATGAAACGTTGTCATTTTTGTATTTCACAGATATAATAGACGTCGGTCCAATGATACTTCAAGGCTCTAGTTACTTCTAGCATCTTGGTAACTTTTCATGTTCTGAATCAAACTAGCACATGTTCAATAAATTTAAACTACACCGGTTTTGTTTTGTTTTCCTGTAACACACCAATAATTTTTTCTTTTTCTCTTTTTCGTTCTTTTTTCTTTCTTTTTCACATATTATAAATAACAACAAACATTGCAACAAAAACACACCGTAATTTAAACTAAATCAAACAAAAATAAGCAAATGCACCAAGTTCAAATCATACCAAGTCCAAATCCAAAACACACCAAAATGAGTAAAGACATCAAATAAGCAAACAAAGCCTGAAATAAAATTATTCATATGCAAGAGAAATAAAATAAAAAGGGAATCAATTTTTTTCACGCTTTTTATGTGGATTACTTTTAGTGTTGCCTGGTAGTGATCCAATTTACTTTTCCAATATGAGCTTGAAAAGTTTCTCAATTTGGTTCTTCAAGCTGTGAGTGGAGGTTTCTTGGTTCCTCATGGACGCTTTAACTCCTTGAAATCATGAATCAATAGAAGAAACCAACTTGGACACCAAATATTCAAGTGAGGGCTTTGATGGTTGTTGAGGAGGAGGTAGTTGAGATGCATGGTAGGGAAGAGGTGCTTGAGGCCTAGCCATTTGTCTAGCTTGAACACCTTGAAGGGGAAATAGTTGGCCTTGCCCTTGGTTACTCTATGAGAAGTTTGGATGGTTCTGCCAACCAGGACTATAGGTATTTCTATACGGATTTTTACTTTATTGTGCATTCCCCACATAATCCATTTACTCGAAAGATTGATCACTAAAATCTCCTATAGTTTGGTATTCATGGTTTGGGTGACTTCCTCCACAAAAATTGCAACATATAACTTAGGTTTGAGGAATCACGTTCATCTTTTCTATCTTCTTTGTGAAGGCCTCCAACTTTTCTTCCATAGCTACCATGGAATCTATGCTATGTATTCCTTGTGTACGTGCTCTAGGTTTTGGATTTCCCCAAGAATAGCTGTTCATAGCTATATTCTCAATCAAGTCTCGTAGCTCTTCGGGAGTCTTGGTTACTATACAATCTCCAGATGAGGCATCAAGAAGCTGCTTAGCAACAAAGTTTAACCCATAGTAAAATATCAGTATTTGAAATCCCAAGTCTAATCTATAGTGTGGACACTTCCTTCTTAACATTTCTTTCCATCTCTCCCAACAGTCATAAAGAGTCTTTGATTTTATTTGTATGAAGGAGAAGATGTCATTTCTTAGTTTCATAGTCCTAGCTGAGGGAAGTACTTCGCAAGAAACTTTTGTTCCAAATCATCCCAAGTAGTAATGGATTTAGGAAGAAGTCACTTGAGCCATGACTTTGCTCTATCCCTAAGAGAAAAATGGAAGAGTCTTAGCTTGATTGCATAATTAGAAATACTGTAACACCCCACTACCTAGGCCCATCAGGGCCGGGGATGTCGCCCCATCCAGAGGATAAGGGGTCTTTATAACTAGGTCACATAGAATAAAATAAAATAAAGACTTTAAAATTAAACTTATTACAATCTAAAAGATGAATACTGGAACAAATCCAAAATAAATTATTTGCAACACTCTCTCAAAACACCACATAAAGGAAGTAACATGAGTCTTCAAAGCATAGGCAACAATCTAGCTAATGACCTCCACAGCAGGATCTTCCTGAAAACATAGCATAAAAGGTGGTGAGATAAAAATCTCAGTAAGCCCGTGTGTGCTTTGAGTGTTTCAGGTAAAATAATTCCTGTATGCAAGTTGTAAAAGTTTCATAAGGAAAAGTGCTGGCAAGCAATAAATAAGTGTTAAAAATAAAGAGTGGCGTTTCGCTTTTCAAACCATACATGTGCACAATAAATACAACCACTCAAATGGGTGGCCATGGGTTACCACACGTTGGGCCCCATGACTAAATAACGGTCTGAATGCCACACTTTGTGCAAGCTGACAAAAGGGTAGGTGTACGGCCTACCAGGTGAGATACTCCTCCATCTCTACACCCAAACTTACCGGTTGTCCACTCCGGAACACACAGTCCACCGGACTGAAACTTGCTAGCTCGGACTGGCATGACCTACTAGACTGGCATTCTATCCAGGAATGATTCACCCCTCAGAGGTGGCCACCTACTGAGAGACTTACCCTAACCCTTCAAAGACTAGTCTTGGTAGTCTACCCTTATTGAGTACTCAACGTTGATTGTCCCACTTGGGAGAAAATTGATCATAATCTGCTTTATTTGGAAATAGCAATTAAGGGTTTCTAAAAGTCTTGTCAAAGTTGGGTTTTAGAAAGAGTGTAGCATTTCGAGTAAAACTACTTGTTTAATTCTCAAATGATTTGTTTGTCTGGAATAAAAAGGAAAAACAGTCCTTAATTGCCTTCACAAAATAAATGCCCATACACATCGCGTTTGGCTTGCCACAGTAACTTCGGTCTTCACAAAATTCCATGCAGGAGCTTACCTGGTTCTTTGCTTGCTCAAACTCAAAAGTCTTCCAAGGCTGACCTAACCCCGCCTGGGGTAAATACAAAACATAAGGTTACATTCAAGCTAAATTCACTTACACAAAATAATCCTAGTTCAACCCATTACCATCATGACCCTAACGCTCTAAGCTTTAAGGCTAGCTAAAAAAAAAATAAAAGAACTTTATAAAATAAGTCTAGTTTAATAAGTTAAAATAACTTGGGGTTCTAAAATAGTTGCTAATAAATTATAGACTCATTTAATAATTCTTGTATGCTATTAATAAATAAAAGAAGGTTTGAATTTTAAATAATATTAAGTCTAACAATATTAACAAATGGTAATTTAAAAATATAGCTTTATTATTAGTAAATAATAAATCACAAATATATTTTTATTTATTTATTTTTTAGATAATAATTAATTAGTAATAAATAAAATTATTTTAAATTAATAAATAACAAATAGATTTTAATATGAATAATATTTAGGAATATAGGTAAAAGTTTGAACTAAGGTCTACAAGGTCATCAATTAATTCTAATATTTTATTTATTATAAATGATTTATTACTATATATATATATATATATATTATTTTTAACAAAAGATCTCATTTATTTGATAAAGAAAATATTAATATTTTAATTAATAAACCACTCCAAATCTTCTTAGAGTTTCGAATTTTATAGAGAAAAATATAGTAGTAATTCCATTTAAAGTATTAAAATTTTGTTAATAAAAATAACCTAGACTTAACAAGGAAATACTCTTTCACCATGATTTTCCTATTGCTAGAAAAGATTCATAAACACATTCTCCAACATCAAATTATAACCCAATCCATTCATGAACACATGCTTGACTTCACACATACTAACTTCCTTCTGGGCATAATCATATTAATGGCTTCAATGGAAAATAGAAACATGAGAGCCTAATCACCTTTGGTGTCATGATTTCTAACATGCTTCAAACATCCATGAAATTCATTAAGCACGAAGAACATACAACGATTCAAAAAGAAAACACATACAATTTAGCCATACACAACAATCATCATGTCTTAACTCCATCCCCTTAATCCACATGCATATACTCAATCTCCATTCATGCTCTATCTCCCTATCAACACCTAGGAGACATGATTTCAGAATTTAAAAAGAAAGGATTTAAGAATAGATACTCGATTGTCGATTGCTTTGATGAAGACAAAAGAAGGTCCACGCGCGATAGAGAGTCTTGAGTGATCCACCGGAAAAAACAGCCATGGTTGATGGTTGATCAACCATTTTGGGAGAGAGAGAGAGAGAGCGAGAGAGAGAGCATTAGAAGGGTATATTAAGAGTTGAATGGAAAAAGGATGAACAAGAAGGTTGTTCTTGATTTACCTTGTTGATGTTCTTGAGACCTTCAAGGAAAAAATGCTAATTTTGATCCGTTTGAAAATTCTTGTTTGCGAGGTTTTGTGTTATAAATCCCAGAAATGAAGTTTAGGGATTAAATAGAAGTGATCTGGAGTATTTGAGAGTGATTGGAGGTGTTTAGAGTGGGGTTAGGCTTGAAGAAGTTTAGTGTGTGTTCTTGGTGTTCTTGGTGAAAATGGAGAAAGTGTGGGAGAAAGCTGCACGAAATCTGGTAGAGAGCTGGCCGAATGGTCTAGGGTGAATGGGAGTTTCAGTTTTCAGCAAGAAGGAGAGAGGTTGATCAGATTTTATTTGAAATTCAAATGGAGAAAGTTGTGGAGTTGGTTAAGGTAGGTGGTTAGCTATGGTGTTTGATCAAGGGAGGTTTCTTCACTCTTCAATGGTGCCGGCTGAACAAAGTGATTTCAATGGAATGAATGGAGCTTGTGCCGGCTATAGAGCTGATCGAAATTCAGTCTATGAAGGCAGAGGAAATTCTGGTTAGTTAGCCTAATGCAAGAGTGGTTTAATGGAGTAAAATGCTGGAATTTTTTTGAAGTTCAAAAAGAGTTTGAATGGAGTGATCTTAGGAGTGTTTTGAGGTGTGGTTATGGAGTCCAAGAGTTCAAGGTAAGTGTGGGGTTAATGCTGTTTAGTCCATGGCTGATCAAGAATGTTGCAGAAGTTGAAGGGTGGTTTTCGGCCTAGGCTTGAAGGAACAAAGCTGGGAAATTCTGGTTTCAAGCTGTCCAATGTTTCGAATTTCTGTGCAGAATTTCTGCACTCCTTCAACCCGATTTGCAGCTGATTCTTGAGGGGGTTTGAAGGTCTTTCTAAGGTGGTTTTCCAGCCTTCTTCCTGGAGAAATACAGAGGAGATTTGCTGGCTTGAAGATGGACTAAAACAGCTTCATTTCCTTGGTTGAAAGCTGCGAAAATGTCCAGAATTTTTTTCTGGTTTTGCACAGTTTGTGCAGTCCGAAAATTGCACAGATTTTCCAGCCTTCAAGCCACATGAAATGACCATTTTCTTGGCAGAAAATGAAGAGGTTAGCTTGCTGAATTTTTGAAGAGATGGTCTGCAAAAATTCTGGAAAATTTTCCAGATTTCCTTTCACTAAAACATGAACAACATGAAGGTGAATTTTTTGAAGGTTCTTCCATGGTGTTTGGTTTCTCTTGGAACCCCTTCCTATTTCCCCTCCTATTTTCGGCCAACTCCCCATCCTCCACAGCTGATTTTCGAAATTCAAGGTGAAGAAATATCACAGAATTTTGGAGTTCAAAAGAAGAGATTTAATGAATTTAAATTATAAAGATGTTAGGACAAGCTAGTGGTAATAAAAAGGACAAGAATTCCTCTAGAATTCTTTTTAGGACAAGAGGACAAGATTAGGACATTCTTTTCATGTCTCCCCTAAGACAACATTCCTATTTTCATGGAATGGAAGAAAACAAAAATTCAAACTTAGTTAAGATAATCATGACAAAAGCTTAAATGATGGGATTTGAACTCATAACCTTAGAAATTAATTCACCAAGCTCTAACCACTAAACCACACTAACTCTTATTCCTATTTCCTCAACCACATATTCTTCTTATGAAATCCCCAATCTATCTCCCTATTTTGACCTCAAGCAAAATTACCATTTTACCCCTTCTACTCAATAAACATAACTAAGCATTTTAACCTATAATCCACAATTCTAAAGCACATAAAATCATTCAAACCATATATATTCATGCAAAATAATATGATATGCATCCCGACCCCCTTATTCTAGGGTTGGCTTTAGGTGGGGTTTCACAAATACTATTCATTTTCAAAGTATTACAAATCTCCAAGAAGATTGCTATGTGCGCATTTGGGTCTTCATCTGGGAGTCCATCAAATTATACTATTTGTTACACCATCTGAATGCATGAAGGCTTAAGCTCAAAGTTATTTATCTCCACACGTGGTCTCAAAATACTTAATTCTATCCAATAAAGTGAAGGTCTTACACAATCCCCTATAGTTCTTCTTCCATTTCCATTTCCATTTTAGGGCTCATCTCCATGAATACCAGGATTACCACCAAGGTTTTACATGTTTTCCAAATTCTCCAATAAAATGTGTAATCTACCTCATTCTTTAAGATTTTGAACTATTAAATTCTCCTCTTGTCTTTCTCTCCTTAACCTTCTTAAAGTCCTATCTACCTCCGGCTCAAAATTTTCAATATGCTCTTGCACTCTTCTACTCATATACAAGAAAAGATTTCCTTTAAACAAAATACAGAAATCCAATTACGTCCATATTCAAAGCAATTAATAACAAAAGTGAAATAAGGCAAGATCTAAATATGTATCTCAAAATAAAAGAATCTCTATGACCAATTTTCAATAAATAAATGAATAAATTATTGAAGAATCAAAATATCAATGAAATCCTTAAGCTATAAAAGAACAAAACTTACATAAAAGCAAAAGAAAATTCCCAAATACAATTAGTTAAATCAACCCTATTCACAATAGAACATATACAACTATCTATGTACAAGTTAGTGATATATACAAATATATACAAATACAAGGCCAAATCAATAAAACTTAAGCTATTTAAAATATTGTCGTTCTTTCTCTAGCAATAGCACAAAAAACTTGATGTGTGTTTTGTGTGCATATGCTTTTCTTTGAAAGAATTATTCCTAAATCACCCAAAATAATCAGGTTTTAAATTAAAATACTAAAACTACTCACACAACAAGCTGTTGGATTTCGATTATGCAAAAATAATTTCATACGTAGCGAAAATTAAAACGAAATCGACTCAAAAGAATCACTAGTATATAATTAAATGGGTCAAGAGAGAGAAGAAAAATTCATCGCCTCTAAAATGCGGCTTTTAAAATTTTTCTTCATGCTCAGAACCCTTCTAGAATTTTTTTTCCAAGTCATGTGCCATCAAATTCCAAGTATAGAAATTTCTCTAATAGTAATCCATACAAGGAATTGTACTCCATATGCGCCAAGAACCAATGCTAGTGGGTTTTAATTTGGCAGTGTTGGGGATTTATTTGTTACAAAGAAAACAACGAAAAAACTTCTAAAATTCTGGTTGGATGTGTGATTTGAACAAAGAACAAAATTCTCTGTATTTCTACGAAAGCACACACAACATCATATATATATATATATATATATATATATATATATATTCGGTTTTTACCACCTTCAGTGGACACAGGATACACAAAAGACCTTTTCTTTATGGGCTTTGGATTCACAACTTGTTATTAAACCCTTAAGGCTTCAATAATTACAATTTGACCTAAATATTATAACCACTTTATAGTACGCCCATAAAATTATTTCTTCTCACAAATTAAATCCATAATATTATCATATAATATCTTGAGTACCAATTTCCCTAATGTGTGCGACCTATTAGGTTTTCCAGTCAATTACTAGCAAAACATGAATTAATTCTAACATAATAGAATTAACAATCCTTTATAATTAGAACTAACTTATTAATTTTAATTAGGATTAATTTATTATTTTTCTAATTAATAAATTTATATTTAGCAGATCATTAGCGATATCTAGCAATACATCATGACCACCCAAAAATCTAGAAAGTCAAGTGTCTTGATGTGAATCTTTCAATAACAAAATATCAGTATAATAAACTATTTTCATCATTCTATATATTATTAGGTTTAGAGTATGGAATTAGTGTTACCTTCCACTAGAGTATCATTAATTCTAGTCTGAATTTATTAGTACTTGATCTAGGAATCCATTATTCAATATGTATATCAATTGAAACTATTTCCAACACATAGTCGCCTTGGCAAAAAACTTCTCGAGTAATGATTCTATACAAGTGGTCATGAGATATACGCCCTTACTACTAGGAGTAATGATCCTTTGTTAATCCACTTAATTACTTTCGTATACTTTACGTTGTATCCAATATTCATCCTATAGGCAGTCCTAATGAGACTCCAAAGATTAGAATAAAAGTACAATGCTTAGTAAAGAGGTATCTTGGAGATCTCAAGTCTAAGAATACTTGTACATTTGCTATAATAAAATTCTGTCATCGGTACTAAATAGTTATGCATGTGATTATATCATAGCTAGGTTATCCAATGAACTTATTCTCTAACAAGCATCCACGTGTTTACTTTGAGTAACATAATACTGACGGATGTGCTAATCTGTGCTAATCAAATCAAGAAGTATAACACCTGTGCTAATCTTGATGCATTAATGATGTCCCATGTCATTAATACTATGACCACGGATAATTTAAGCACAAGTACTATATAGTGTAGTAGGAATATCATATCATGATCTCTATTATGATTTTCTTAACATAGTACATTGTGCTTGGGACTTTATCTATTGGTTTTATACACATATACACGAAATGATTAATTAAACTAAAAGACTAAGAATCTTTTTTTTATTAATAAATGTGTAAAATATATTGTACAACTAATTGGTTCTAGGGCATAATAATAACAATCTCTTACTTGCACTAGATCTAATCATTCATGTATCTAATACCAAATGACTAAATATGATTTACTACTAAAAAAAGGCTGATTACCAATTAACAAATTCTATTGGTAATTGTCCAAATTTTATTTGTAATACTAGATTACCAATAGATTCCCAACAAAATTTGGTCCATTAGTAAAATGCTTGCTAGAAATTATTACCAATAGGAGTTTTTTTTTTAAGTCTATTGGTAATTACCAACAGATTTCACAGTTGGTAACATTAAATTTTAGTTGGTAATGATTTTTTTGGAGTTGAGTATTTTCTGTTGGTAATTTTATTAAGTTACCAACAAACTGACTAATTGGTTGGTAATGTCGTTGGAAATTTCTAATTGATTCTTTTGTTGGTAATTTAGTTTGCATTTTTTTCCAATTGATTATTTAGTTGGTAATGTCATTAGTAATTTTCCAACAGTTCCTTAGTTAACATATTTATTTTGTTGGTAAATATTATACATTCCTCACAAAAAATTTAGTTGGGGACTTAATTGGTAAATGTCGAAGAATGTCATGCTAATTGATGGCTTACCAACTATAATTCAATTAGTAATATCATAGTACAAAAATGCTACATTGTTGGTAAGTACCAATAAAGTTTTTGTTGGTAAGCATCTCTAAATATCTGTTAGTACTTACCAACATATTTTTTGTTGGTAAACACTTACAGATTTCTGTTAGTAAGTACCAATAGAAAAATCTATTAGCAAGCACTTGTAGATTTTGTTGGTAAGTACTAACGATTGTTTGATGGTAAGTACTAACAGGTTTGTGTTGGTAACTAATATTACCAATAGATTTTCTGTTGGTAACTAAAATTATATTATCATTATATAATCCATACACATATTTGATAAAACAATTCTGCATAATATTAAAAGTATATCCATTTCAAAAGTCATACATCCATATCGAAAGTTCATCAGTATCCATAATTCACATATTTAAAACACTGCCTAAACTAATCACCATTTATATCAAATCTAATGTGGAACAAAAAATAGATAAATTTAATTTCCTATGAGTGCAAAACAATATTTCATTTCAACAGTCCAAATATAAAATAAAATCAAGAAGCGGCTCATAAAGCATTCTCTCTCTTGAGTTCCTTAACTTCTGATGTTAAGGATTTCACCTCAGATTGCACGCATTCATTCGCTTCTCATAGTTCTTGAATAGCCTTGTAAAGTGACTTGTCAACACTTTGTAATTCTGACTTTTGGACATATTCTACAGATTGCGCTGATGAACAAGATGAAGAGGATGACTTGTATGCAGTAGATTTCTCTAGGTAACTCAAACTGAGAGATCTCATGCCATAGATTATATTGCCCTTTTTGGGTGGTCCTATAACTCGCAACGAAACATCAACCTTGTTAACTAGTTTTGGTTGCTCCCCTTTAGGTGTTTGATTTGCAATTAGCTCCTTCTCCTTTTTTAATTCCTCTTGGTACCTAGACTGTGACAATGACAATATCATAGTATCAATAAAAACCCAGTAACAAAACTTATACATGCCAGCAAAATAGCCCCAACCAAGAACTAGTTTCTAGAAAAATTATTTTTTTAGCAAATAATCACTCAAGAACTCATAAGCCTAAGCCAGCTCCTTGAACCACAAAATATGCCCATTCAAACCATTAAAAGATCCTTTACACCCAACAAATAAAGCTACAATTCAACATTTCAACTCTTAGTGGAAAAATAAACATACAACATGTGAAACCCGAGTCAAAACCAACCTTAGAGTAAGGGGGGTTGGGATGCATATCATATTTTATTTCATGGTTAAATATATTTTCATATGATTTTTATGTGTTTTGGATTCGGGTTTTATTGTCTTGAGGTCTTGTTGGTGAGTATTGTGTGAGAGGGGCAAGATGGTAATTTTTGCCCGAGGTGAAAATAGGGAGATAGCCTGTGGTTTGAATAGAAAATAATTTTCTAGTGAAAATATCAACAAGAGTTGTTGTGGTGTAGTGGTTAGAGCTTTGGAATTAATTCTTGAGGTCTTGGGTTCGAATTCCATCATGGAAGCTTTAGCTAGATTAAATTTTATTTTTGCTTAGTGGAGGAAATTTCGGTCTTATGAGCTTAGAGTAAGGTAGGGATGATGGTCCTAAGAGAGACATGTTAGGAGTATTCTCATTCCACTCCTTTACTCTACTCGAATTTCTTAAAGGGAATTCATTTTCCCTTGATCCTTAATTTTCCTCAATTTTCAACTCCTTGGTTTGATCAAGATGTTCTATCAATTTTCTTTCTAGAAATTTCAGTAAAATGCTGTGATCTTGTGAGATCAAAATGTCCTAGTAAAAGGCTTCTCATGGTCTGAAAAATGTGGAAGAATGGTAGGAAATTCCAAGGGGAAAAATCCCTCTTGTAAGCTTGCTGAAATTTCACTCTAGACTAGTTTATCTTACTTCTTAGAATGAGCTGAAATTTTTCAGCCTGTTGTACCTTCAAATTGTTGAGCTTCTTAGCTGAATTTCCCTCCCAAATGCTGCCAGAAAAATTGCCTTAAGATCAGTTTGAAACATGAATTTTTTCTGCCATTTTTGGGCTGCAAAAAGGCTGTGCAAAACCAGTGAAAATTCTGGTCAAAATTGCTACTTTGGAGGTCCAAAACCAAGCTGATTTCTTCCAAATTTTGTTCAGTACCTTAGCTATGTTTTTCCTCCATAAATAAGGATGGAAACCAGCCTTGAATACCCCAGAAATTCCCCTTCAAACTCTCTGCAAGTTGGCTGGAAATGGCAGCCGAAAATCTGCCCAGAAAATTGTTGTTCAGCGAAAAACTGTGCAGGAAAATTTTCCAGCTTTGTTTCCTATTTCCCTTCCAGCCGAAACACCAACCTATTTCTGCAAAAACCTTCCTTAAACCTCCATTAACAGAGCTCCATTGTTCCCCTCAAACTTCTGCACGAAATTCAGTAATGCTGTTCGAAAATCTCTCCAACAAATCCCTGCAATTTAGCTTGATTGGTTTCCAAAATTCCAGCCACCCTTGTTTAGCAACCTTCTATAATATATCACTCAATTGACCAGACCTCTTCTTCATCATTGTGCACCTTAATTTCGGCCACCATAAGCCCCCTTGAACCAGCTTTAATCTCACAGAAATTCTGCTCAAACAGTCGACCATGGCAGACTTCCAAAGCTGTCCAACAATCAAGATATTCTTAGAATATTTAGTTTCCAAATTCACTTCCTAAAAATATTCTTCAAGGATTGTAACAACTAACCTTTCCTTTTCCCTTTCAAATCAGAGAATCAACCTCCTAAACCCTTCAGAAATTCATCCAGCTCTATCTTTCACAAAAATTCGGCAGCTGCACATTACCATCTTTCGATTTTCTTCAACCTCCAAGAACACACATACTACACCAAGAACACCTACCTCTTCCCTACACCTAATACCCCTCCAAACTATCTCAAACCCTCTCTAAAACTTTCAGATTTGACCTACTCACTGCTGTGAGTCCATCAACACCATTCTTAACATCAAACTCCACAAATCATCTTGCTACTTCGGATCAAAACCAGAAATTTCTGTTAAGGTCAAGAACACCTTCAAGGTAAATTTATTCTAACAACTTCATCTTCTCCAATCTTGATCTCTAGTGAGAGCCTATGTGAATAAACATGCTAATGGTCTCTCTCTCTCTCTCTCTCTCTCTCTCTCTCTCTCTCTCTTATGGCCGAAAATTCTCCTCTCTTGGCCGGATGACTTTTTCTCCCATGAACATGCTTTCGCCATCTCCCATGGACAAAGTTAGACATCTAGGAGTTGAGATCTACTCTAAACTCCTTCGAGGCATTCATCAACCAAGTAAGTACCATCAACCCTTCTTTTAAACTCTAGAAGCATGTCTCTAGGGTGATATTGATAATAGGTGGACGGTGATAGGATTGGAGTATATATATATATTGTTGAGATTGAAGTATGAATATATGTATGATTGTGAAGGAGATGGAATTTATGCATGGAAGGATTATCTTGGATGATTATATGATGATTTGAGGTTGATGCATGTCATAGGTAGTATTTGTGATGAAGTATGCTAGAGATTATATCACCTTTGGTGAATAGGATTTATATTCATGTTAGATTATTGAAGCCATGATCATATTTATGCTAGTAAGGGTTAGATCATATTTTGATAAATTGAGATCTATGCTTGTATGCATGATTTGGATGATTTGATGAATTGAAGGGTTATATATGTTCATGATTGTGGTTAGCTATAGGAATATGATTATGATCTAGTTGTCCCTAAGCTAAATTTTATTTCATTAATAAAATATTTAATAATATGATTTTTCTAGTAAAATTTTGAAAACCATGGGAAAATGTGGATTTGGTCTTTTATATAAAATAGTGATATTTTAGTCAAATAAATAATAGTTTTGCTAGAAAAATAAATAAATATATATATTTATATTATTTAAAATAATAAAATCAATTAAAGCCTTTTATGGAAATAATTATAATTAATAAAATATTTATTACTAAAAATTTAATTATTATCTTTTAATCAAAACCTATTAAGGATTTGCTTATTATTTTTCAAGCAAGACTCATTAAAATTATTTTCAACAAATTTTAGCTATCAATTATTTTCTAACAACTAAATTATTAATAAATCATTATTTTACCTAATACCACATTGGACCCTTTTTCAAATAAACCATAATTTATTTTTAGCAAGATTTAAACCTTCAACTTTTTGTACCTATTTCCCAAACTTTAGTTATTTTAATATCAAATTAGATTTATTTTATAAACCCTTTTTATTTATTATTGAGCCTTAAAGCTTGGGACACTAGGGATATGATTGTAGTAAGTTGAGTTGGTTTTATTTGAGAAAGTGAGTCTTTGGCTTGAGTTTGATTGTGGTTTGTATTTACCCTATGTGGGGTTAGGTCAGCTGTTGGAGACCTTTGTTGTGGGCAAGGATCAGGTAAGCTCCTGCATAAAACCTATTTGATGAATAAATGATCTTTATGGCAAGCCAAATGTAGAGTGCATGGTCACTCATTTTTGTAAAGGCAATTGAGGATTATTTCCGTTCTCATTTCAGACAAACAAATTATTTGCAAATCAATAAGCAGATTTACTCAAAACTCAAAACTCAAAACTCTTTCTAAAACTGATTTTGACAAGGACTTTGGAAATCCTTAATTGCCATTTTCAAGTGGAACTGTATTTTGTTCATTTTCTTCCCAAGTGGGATATGTTACGTTGAGTACTCAATGGGGGTAGACTGGTAGTGCTAGTTTTGAAGAGTAAGAGTGAGTCTTCTGGCAGGAGACCTCCTCCAAAAGATGAACTTAACTTAGAGAAACGTCAATACTACTTAGTCATGCCGGTCCGAGCTAGCAGTTTTTATTTCAGTCAATTGACTGTGTTTTGCCGGAATGGACACTCGGTTGTTGTTTGGGTATAGAGAAGAAGGAGTATCTTGCCCGGTAGGCTGATCACCTACCTTTAGTCAGTCTGCACAAAGTGTCGGCATTCTGACCGGCAGTATGCACAAAGTGTCGGCATACTGACCATCCGGTTATGGGGCCCAACGTGTGGTAACCCATAATCCTTTCTTTCGAGTGGTTGATCTTATAAATTATGTATGGCTGGAAAAGCTAAAATTCCACTCTTTCTTTTGACTAATGTTTATTGCTTGCCAATATTTCTTTTATAAAGTTTTTATACTCTGCATCCACGAACTATTTCCACTGAACACCCAAAGCACACACGGGCGTACTGAGATTTTTGTCTCATCACCTTTTCACCATGATTTCAGGCCGATCCTGCTGTAGGGATGAGTAGCTTGTGTTATCTGCCTTGGAAGAGAATGTTGTCTTTTATTTTTATGTATTGCTTTGGGGAGTTGAGAGTGGATGATTTTATTTATGAATTTGTATTTCTTTTGGGAATTCATGGTTTTATTCTTGGATTTATTCTTGGGTTGTAATAAATTTTAAGTTAAATTATTATTTTCATTTCGCTATTTTAATTGTGTGACCTAGTTATAAAGACCCCTTATCCTTTGGATGGGGCGACATCCCCGGCCCTGGCGGGCCTAGGAAGCGGGGTGTTACAAGTGGTATCAGAGCCTAGGTTAAGGCAATCAGTTAGTTTTCTGGATTTCTATTCCTTAAGTATTTTGATCTGGTTCTAACCCTTGTGTTTTGTTTATAGGATGGTCAAGAGAGTTGCATCGGCTGTCAGAGATTGGCCCGCTGGTTGCGGGAATCCACTTGCCCCATTACCTGTAGCAGATCCACCCTCGTCTGATTCGGAGACAGAGCCTGAGGGAGGTTGGCTTTTGAGTGAGGATGAGATAGAGCATGAGCCGCCTATGCTAGATAACCCGGTTGTTGAGGCAGAGATGGAGGTTGATGGGGGCATAGGTGAGTACGATAGGGATGATGAGGGTGAGGTAGATGAGCTTGTTAGTGAGGGTGAGGGAGATGAAGATATGGCTGAGTTGAGTGAAGGGGAGGTAGATGAGTTTGGGGATGAGAGTGATGATGAGAGTGAAGAAGAGATGGATGGGATAGAAGAAAATTTTTGTTCTTCGGACGATCACCCAAAGGTAAAAGTTATTACCTTTACTCATTTTATGTCTTGTTTTCCATATATAGACGGGTTCTGTGAGGGTATCTCATTTTATTTTTCGCTGCGCCGTATACGATACGAGCCTGAGATATCCAGTAGTGGTATCAGAGCCATGCTATGTGTGGTCTATGGACATTGTTTTGGCATGAAAAACTGTTTTCATGTTTGTCTTTGTTTGCTGTGAAAATTGTTTTCACTCGAGTCGAAATTGTTTCGATCTTTATGGGTTGGGTCTATAGCACAATATGATTGTGTAAAAGTCACAGCGTATTTCAAAAAGATGCTTTCTTTTATGCTGAAAAATTCTGCAGGAAAAACGTTTTTCTGCAACATGGATGTTGTCCTCCGTTTCATCTTAATTTTCCATTTTGATTTTGTTTAAACTAATAAATTGGTTGTTGTTTATAGCTTCAAAATAGAAAATAAAGGTGAGAATTGTTCTCACTGAAAATTTGCAGAAGAAGAAAGCACCAGAAATTGTTTATGGAAGTTTTTGAAAAATCGTCGCCATTGTTGCAGAACACAGGTGGTGTCGGCTTCGGCTTCCAAGCCGGCGCTAGTTCCATTCTATTCACGATATCTGAAAATCATTTTTGGAAGAAAAATTTTTTTTGGATACTAGAACAGAGCCGGCGTCGGTTCCGACTTCCAAACCGGCGCCGGTTCTGCTCTGTTTGCAGCCTCCATGTATTTTAATTTTTTTTTTTGGAATAGAATTTTGGAAGGGAAAATCTCATTTGATGAGAAACGGGACCTAAAAGTATTTTCTCAAAACTAGTTTTGAGAAAAACAATTTTGTTTTTCAAAATAATGATTTTGAAAATCTAAAATTAGTGTATCTTTCTAAAATGGTGATTTTAGAATTCTGTTTTGTCTTTCCAAAATAGTGATTTTGGAATGGTAAAAGTATATGTTTATTTTGTTTAAGCATAGTCAATGGCATGGTGGATGGTTATGGACTAAAACCAATTAAATATGTTCATGCATTTTACAATTTTGGTTTTATGAAATAGGGTCTGCGTGTCTTGCCTTCTCTAGAATTCTTGTATAATTCTCTTCTCATCAAACTCCTCTCGAATGTAACTCGAGGTTTTCTCTCTTTAGAAAATTATGTAATTAGTTTACATAGGTTAGATAGGAGTAGAATTATTCCATTCTGGAGATGGCAACCAAAACAAGGTGAGAAGATAAGACCTTCTACTTAAATCATGCATGAACACATAGGGTTAACTATATTAATTTCTTTTGTGGCTCAAAGAAATTAATTTAGGGTAAAGTCCATAATCATACCACGTAATCACTTTATTACCATGATTATCAATTATGTGATTTATTGATTTTTATGCATGTCATTCAACAAAATCACTAAAAGGAACAAATCCCTCAATTAATATTAAACCTAATTCCTTCCGTTAATATAGTAAGAATGAGAGTCCTTTTTTGAGACCAGGTTGTTGGGCAAACCCAAGCCTACTTGACATTGGGCATGTTTAAGCTATGGAATTAAATTCCTGATTAATGGGTCGGGTTTAACTAAATTATTTATCCCGGTTGGGCAAACTCAAGCATAAAGAAATTTAGAGAAAAAGTTGGGATAGCCCAAAAGGTTTTAAGATTAAAAGCTGTTAATCACCCAATGATCCGGTAGCTACATACGATGTAATTGGTATTGGATACCTACCAATGAACTTAAAGATGGCTTGGTGGGCAAACCTAAGGTTATTCTTAAGGAAATTGGATACCGGTCCACTAGGAAAGCTTCCAACGGGCTATTGGTTTGAGTAAAATAGTGGAGTAAAAATGTGTTTAATTAAAATCCTAATTATTTGCATATCATGTGCATATACAAGTAGCTAATGTTCTCTATCTTTACATCTAGGTCACTTGCATCATGTCAACGAACTTGAACTTATGTAACATCTTGAAAACCAACAAGTTAACTGAATCAAACTATCTCCATTGGTATAGAAATTTGAGAATCATTCTTAAATCAGAAAAGTTGTTCTACATGCTAGATGCTCCTATTCCACCACCACCACCCCAAGATACTCATGCTGATGAGCATGCTATCCATAGAAGGCACAAGGAGGATAGTGATACAGTATCATATATTATGCTGGCATCCATGACTCCTGAGTTGTAAAAACAGAATGAGCATATGGATGTTCAATTGATCATTTTACATCTTCGAGAGTTGTTTAATGCCCAAGCCAGAATTGAGAAATATGAGATCTCGAAGCAACTATTTCGTTGCAAAATGGCAAAGGGTTCTTTTGTGGCCACTCATGAGCTGAATATGCTGGGCTTGATCGAGAAGTTTGGATCTCTTGGGTTTGCAATGGATCATGGCTTAAGTGTTGACTTAATTCTACAATCTTTGCCTAATAGTTTCTCGCATTTTGTGATTAACTATCAGATGAACAAGATTGAGTCCACTATTCCTGAGTTGATCAATCTTCTCAAAACTACGGAGTCCTCCATGAAGAAGGATTCCAATGCGGTTTTAGTGGTAGAATTTTCCTCTTCTAAGAAGAAAGTTCAAAAGAAGAAGAAGAAGAAGGCTCCCATGAAGCCCAAAGGTGGTGTGAACAAGAAGGACACAACTACCAAGGGCCTATGCTATCATTGTGGGAAGATGGGCCACTGGAGGCGCAACTGCAAAGCCTACTTGGAGTCCATTATGGACAAGAAGCAGAAGGAGAAGCTTACAAGCACTTCTACTTCTTCTCTATGTATGTTTATGATTGAGATAAATATTGCTTTTAGAAATGAGATTTGGGTATTAGATACCGGATGTGGATCTCATTTGTGCAATAACTTGCAGGGACTAAAGAGCAGTAGAAGGCTAGATAAAGACGATGTGGACCTACGTACTGCAAATGGGGCAAAGGTTGTTGTACTTGCTGTGGGGACATACGAGCTGAACCTGCCTTCAAGATTAATTCTAGAACTGCAAAACTGTTATTATGTACCAGTTTTAATGAAAAATATTATCTCAGCTGCGTGTTTAGACTTTTGTGGATTTCGTTTAATATTTAAGAATAAATGTTGTTCTTTTTCATTGAATGATATTCACTATAGTTCAGCAACTTTGGTTTATATGTTTTAGACTTGGATAATCCAATTCTCAATATAAACAATAAGAAACCTAAAATGGATAACTCTAACACCTCCTACTTATGACATTGTCGTTTAGGCCATGTAAATGAAAATCGTATTTCTAAGTTATGCAAGCTTGGTGACTTAGGGTCATTTGTTTATGAATCATATGACACATGCAAATCTTGTTTACTAGGTAAAATGACTAAAATTCCTTTTCCAGGAAAAGGAGAACGGGCCAAGGAGTTGTTAGAACTTATACATTCTGATGTATGTGGCCTAATGTCAATACAAGCAAGAGGAGGTTACAACTAATTCATAACCTTTATCGATGACTTTTCACGATACGGGCATTTGTATTTAATGAAATACAAATTTGAGGCCTTTGAAAGGTTTAAAGATTTCAAGAATGAAATAGAGAAACAACTTGGCAAAAGTATTAAGATTCTAAGATCTGATCAAGGAGGAGAATACTTGAGCTAAGAGTTTCTGAATTATCTTAGAGAAAATAGGATATTATCTTAATGGACTCCATCACATACACGTCAACATAACGGTGTATCTGAGAGAATGAATCGAACCCTTCTAGACATGGTACAGATCATGATGGCTTCTGCAGACCTACCAAAATCATTTTGGGGGCATGAACTAGAGACTTCTGTCTATATACTGAACAGAGTTTCGACAAAATCGGTTGATACTACCCCATTTGAGATGTTCTTTGGTAAGAGACCAAAGTTATCTCATTTGCGAGTATGGGGTTGTCTTGCCTTTGTTAAAAGGCCACAGTTTGACAAACTTGATACTAAGTCTGACAAGTGTTTGTTTGTGGGATATCCGAAAAAATCTTTCGGCTATTACTTCTATCTACCCTCTAAAAATAAATTATTTATTTCGAAGCATGCCGTCTTCTTAGAGAAGGAGCCCATGCTCAAAGGGGACAGTGGGAGTAAGATTGAACTTAGTGAAGTTCATGAAGATCAAACAACGGAGGATCAACCATCTAGCCCCACATCTATTGAGAGAATAGATGGACCTTCTAATACACAAGAACCTCATAGATCTAGTAGGATATGTGTAGCACCTGAGAGATATGGATTTCTCATTAGTGACTACAATGACGTATTACTCATAGATGAAGATGAGCTTACTACTTACAAGGATATTCTGAATAGTTCAGAATCTGGCAAATGGCTTGAGGCCATGAAGTCAGAGATGGATTCCATGTACGATAACCAAGTATGGACTTTAGTTGATCCACCCAATGGAATTAAACTTATTGGGTGCAAGTGGGTTTTTCAAGAAGAAAACTGACATGGATGGTAACTTAGTTACCTATAAAGCACGATTAGTGGCAAAGGGTTATCGTCAACAACATGGTATTGACTATGATGAAACCTTCTCACCAGTAGCCATGTTAAAATCTATCAGGATACTCCTAGCCATTACTGCTCATTATGATTATGAGATTTGGCAGATGGATGTGAAAATAGCTTTCCTAAATGGAAATCTAACTGAGGAAGTGTATATGATACAACCTGAGGGTTTCATATCCAGTGATGGCACAAAAGTGTGTAAGCTGCAAAGGTCTATTTATGGACTTAAGCAAGCTTCTAGGAGTTGGAACATCCATTTTGATGAAACAATCAAAAAGTTTGGTTTCATTCAAAACATGGATGAGCCTTGTGCATACAAGAAGGTTAGTGGGAATGCAATCGTTTTCTTACTGCTTTATGTAGATGACATATTGCTAATAGGAAACGATATACCTGTCCTGCAAACGGTTAAAGTTTGGTTGTCCAAACAATTCTCCATGAAAGACCTTGGAGAAGCAACCTATATTCTCGGAATAAGGATCTAAAGAGATAGATTCAAAAGGTTGCTTGGTTTTTCACAGTCTACATATATAGATGAAGTGTTAAAGAGGTTTATCATGGATCAATCCAAAAAGGGATTCTTACCCATGTCACATGGTGTAAGCCTTTCAAATTCGATGTCTCCCAAGACATAAGTTGAAAGGGATCACATGAGTAAGATTCTATATGTTTCGGCAGTTAGATCTATCATGTATACTATGATATGCACTAGGCCCGATGTATCTTGTGCTCTCAGTTTGACAAGCAGATACCAATCCGACCCTGGTGAGGGTCATTAGGCGGCTATAAAGAACATCCTTAAGTACTTACGAAGGACTAAGAATATGTTCTTAGTATATGGAGAAGGTGATTTGAAAATAAACGGGTATACTAATGCCAGTTTTCAATCTGACAAAGATGATTTTAAATCACAATCCAGCTACATGTTTACGTTATGTGGAGGGGCAATAAGTTGGAAAAATTCCAAACAAGAGACTATTGCCGACTCTCCTATAGAAGCTGAGTACATAGCTGCTTTTGAAGTAGCTAAAGAGGTTGTTTCGATCAAGAAGTTCGTGACGGAACTGGGTGTGATTCCTAGTGTTGTTGGTCTAATAACTTTGTATTGTGACAACCACGGAGCCATTGCACAAGCAAAGAAGCCGCGATATCACTAATGATCCAAACACGTACTGCGACGCTATCATCTGATCCGGGAGATCATATATAGGAATGATGTAAAGATAGAGAGAGTTCCCACGGATGAGAACATAGCTGACCCGCTTACCAAGACACTATCCCAAAAGAAACATGATTATCATGTTGAGTCATTCGGTATTAGATACATAAATGATTGGCTCTAGTGCAAGTGGGAGTTTGTTAGTGTTGTGCCCTAGAGGCAATCACTTGTACATTATATATGACACATTTTCTTTTAATAAAAGACATTATTTATCTTATAGTTTCTTTTGTTTACTTTAAGTAATATAATTGTTTGATAAAGTCCCTAGTACAACACCGTGTTAAGGAAATCATGATAGAGATCATGATATGAGATTCCTACTACACTGAATGGTGTTGATACTTAAATAGTCCCTAGTCATAGTATTAATGAGACAGGACATTATTAATGCGTTAAGACTAGCATGTGTTAGACTTCCTGATTTGATTAGACGATGGTTCTCATAACCGTGAGTATTGAGATACTCAAAGTTAACACATGGATGCTTGTTAATGGAACAAGTTCATTGGATGACCTAGTTTTGAGATAATCACACAGATAACTATTTAGTGCCACTGATATAATCTCAATATAGCAAACGTGTAAGTATCCTTAGACTTGAGATCTCCAAGGTACTTTGTTTGCTGAGCCTTGTATTTTGATTCCAATCTCCGAAGCTCGATCGAGGGTAGCCTATGGAATGGATATTGGGTACATTGTGAGGTAAACGAAAGTAGTTGAGAGGGTCAATAAAGGATTCACCACTCCTAATAGTAGAGGCGAATATCTCACGGCCACTTGTAGGAATAACTACTCGAAAGTCCTTGGCCAAGGCAATTGTGTATTGGAAATAGTTCCAATTGATACACATCTAGAGTAGTGGGTTCCTAATACAAGTACTATTGTATTCGAGTCAGAATTATTTCTGGAGGGAGTTGGCACTAATTCTGTACTTCAAACCGAATGAGATATTGTATGGTGAAAGAAGTTAATTGCACTGAAGTTTGTTATTGAAGGGTTCATGTCAAGCCACTTGACTTCCTCGACTCTTAGGTGGTCATGATGTGTTGCTAGATACCGCTCATGATTTGGGAATATGAGTTTATTAATTGATGAATTAATAAACCAATCTTGATTAGAATTAATATGATTAATTCTAATTAATTATGGATTATTAATCTCAAAGACATTTGGATTAATTCATGTTCTCTACCAATTGACTGGGAAACCTAATAGGTCACACACAATGGAGGATTATATACTTAAGATGTTATTTGATAACATAGTGGGGTTAAATGAGAGAAAGAGAAGTTGTTGTGGACAATTATAATTACTTATAATTTGTGGCCCAAGTTATAATTGTGAGAACTTGATGTTTTCAATTACAATTAGGGAATTTTAATAGGATTAGAATTCTCAGTTTTGGGCAGGGAATTTCGTGTGATATATAGTAGATATAATACATGAAAACCCTAGTTGATGAGATACACGAAATCCCCAGCCAAGTTACACGTTTTTCCCTTCTTTTCTCTCCCTCTCGTTTTACTGAAAATAAGAGAACCCTAGCCGCCATTATTGTTTCTGCTAGCACAGGAAATTTTGGTGCTTGAGTGTTTCCTCTGTGTGGATTACTGTTAGAGATAATCACACACTGTAATTATAGTGGTTAGACGTTTAACTCACGTGGAGGTTGATCCTGACGATTGCTAGATCGCACCTTGACTTGAAAAAGAAAACTTTTGTTCTTCGGACGATCACCCAAAAGTAAAAGTTGTTACCTTTACTTACTTTATGTCAGTTTTTCACACATAGATAGGTCCTGGGAAGGTATCTCGTTTTATTTTCCGCTGCGCTGTATACGATACGAGCCTGAGATATCCAACATGTCCATCTGTGAATATTTTCTATGATATTTCTCCTCCTCCGAAATCATCATAAAATGAAAGTTATAACGTATTATATATAAGAACAATAATCACAAATATATTTCAAATGGTAAATTAGAAAAAAAAAATCTATGTATAATACAAGCTTTCTCTTGTGTATAGTTACTAGGATAGACCCTCCTGAATGATTTAAGGTCCATAAAACACTCTTGTTGTTTGTTGACATTGTTCTTGAAATTTTCTTGAAAGCATCACTCCTTATATGCCCGGAGCTCATTATAATGCTTCTTTTTCATGAATTCATAAGAAATATAGCCATTTTGTACTTCTTCCATCAAGTACCTATAACTATTATTAGCTTTCTTTTCCCATTTTGCCCTTATAATCAAATCATATTTACTGTCCCATCATACTCTTTCTGCATTTTGCCAATAAATATTGCTAAATTAGTATAATAAGCATAAAATACAACCTATGGTCGTAATTGCACAAAGAAAATTAATACTTACTGCCCACTCAGCGTACCATAAGTCCTTTGTGGCAGGTGGGACCTTTTTCCAAGTAGGGTATAGTTCTGAAAACATAGATTCTATAGTTGGATGAATAGATCACACTGGCTTTTTGAACAGCTTGGCATGTTATAGAATCCTACAATAAAATATAAATATTTAAAGATTTTGTTTGATACTTTTAGAACAAATCTTAAATTTCATATTTTCAAAAATTTGCAAATCACTTACTCATCTCTGTCAATCCAACATTTAATCTTGCCTTGTGTTGGCGTATTAATACTTGAAGATAAGGTAGATAGTTACACATTCTCTTGAGTCGGAGTAGACTTAACTTGGTTATTAGGAGTGATGGGCACAACTTGCTCATTATGCGTAATTGACTCGGCTTGCTAAGTACGAATCTCTGACTAGACACTTTTTGTAGGATGTCTACTACTCTGAACATCAATAGGAGCAAGCAACATACGTGATGGAGTATGGAAATTATCACTGCTCTCTGGCTTGTATTTGGAGAATTTTGATTCTTTGTTAAGGGTGAATTCAATGGATGACCTTCGGATTCGTTGCTTGATTGATCTCCATATCGCCCTCACTATCTCTCTTATTGTTGCATTCCTTTCTTACCATGTGCCATCTGAAAACAATGCATAGATTGCAATTACATCTACTATTTATAAAATAAGAATATTCGAAAGATAAATACAAAAAATAATGAATAAAAAGAGAATAACATAAATGGCTCAAGAATACTATTTATATGTGAGAGAGAGAGAGAGAGAGAGAGAGAGATAGAGAGAGAGAGAGTGTGTGTGTGTGTGTGTGTGTGTGTATGTGTGCGCCATATGCTTTCAACTGTTGTTCATAGTATCATCAAAATCACACAAATTTCTTCATTTAACTATGTCTTATCTAATTTTTAGATTGAGTTGAAAGCTTTTGAGATTGATTATTTTACTCAAAAAGATCAAAAGTTGATAAGAAAAGAATCCTAGAAATGCAAGAAAGTTAAAATAGATACTCTTGTCATTGGTCATTTGTAATCTAATTCTTAAAATCTAATAAACAAAAGATTCGTTATAGAACTGCCAACTTAACATCAAAACCCTCCATAGTTCCCTTTTCCCAAATGATCACATTACATGGCATTCATTAGGGTTCTCATCACTCAAAATCTCAAATGTAATCAATATTGAAGAAAAGTTCTCTGAATAAACTATGGCTTTGGCAGTGTATATGCATACATGTATGGAGATGCTGATAGGGGCATATAGCAAATTGGAGCAGCAGAAGAATAAGGTACAATTTGAAAATCCAGATCTAGTTTATCAAAGCACAATCTTGCACCCATGGTTTGTGAAGGGAGAACTAATTTTCCTATGAATACTCTACATTTAGATTATGAAGACATTTTCTATTTACCAAGTTCCTGTTTTAGCTGTCTTTATGAAAAACCAATGCAAGACCTAAATCTTTCATTATACTTGTTCTTATCCTTGAAGTAGAAAGAATATTTTCAAGATGCAATTTTTAACTTATATACTATTAGACACGCATCTCTTTATAGTGGATGCCTTCATCATAATTATTATTCAAGTAATTATTAATATTGTTTCTATTTTCCAAAAAGAAGATGTTTAGACTTTATAAAGTTCAAAATAGAAATGTTATAGGGAACCTAGCAGTAATTCTTAGTTAATGCTCTACTTTCTACTTTCAACTGCTGTTCATAGTATTATCAAAATCACACTATTTTCTTCCTTTAACTATGTCTCATCTAATTTTTAGATTGAGTTGCAAGCTTTTAAGATTGATTATTTTACTCTAAAACGATCAAAAGTTGATAAGAAAAGAATCCTAGAAATGCAAGAAAGTTAAAATAGATACTCTTGTCATTGGTCATTTGTAATCTAATTCTTAAAATCTAATAAACAAAAGATTCGTTATAGAACTGCCAACTTAACATCAAAACCCTCCATAGTTCCCTTTTCCCAAATGATCACATTACATGGCATTCATTAGGGTTCTCATCACTCAAAATCTCAAATGTAATCAATATTGAAGAAAAGTTCTCTCGAATAAACTATGGCTTTGGCGAGTGTATATGCATACATGTATGGAGATGCCGATAGGGGCATATAGCAAATTGGAGCAGCAGAAGAATAAGGTACAATTTGAAAATCCAGATCTAGTTTATCAAAGCACAATCTTGCATCCATGGTTTGTGAAGGGATAACTAGTTTTCCTATGAATACTCTACATTTAGATTATGAAGACATTTTCTATTTACCAAGTTCCTGTTTTAGCTGTCTTCATGAAAAACCAATGCAAGACCTAAATCTTTCATTATACTTGTTCTTATCCTTGAAGTAGAAAGAATATTTTCAAGATGCAATTTTTAACTTATATACTATTAGACACGCATCTCTTTATAGTGGATGCCTTCATCATAATTATTATTCAAGTAATTATTAATATTGTTTCTATTTTCCAAAAAGAAGATGTTTAGACTTTATAAAGTTCAAAATAGAAATGTTATAGGGAACCTAGCAGTAATTCTTAGTTAATGCTCTACTTTCTACTTTCAACTGCTGTTCATAGTATTATCAAAATCACACTATTTTCTTCCTTTAACTATGTCTCATCTAATTTTTAGATTGAGTTGCAAGCTTTTAATATTGATTATGTTACTCTAAACGATCAAAAGTTGATAAGAAAAGAATCCTAGAAATGCAAGAAAGTTAAAATAGCTACTCCATTAGGGTTCTCATCACTCAAAATCTCAAATGTACTCAATGCTAAAGAAGAGTTCTCTGAAGAAACCTCTAGCTTTGTTAGCGTATATGCATATATGTATGGAGATGCTAATAGGGGCATATAGTAAATTGGAGCAGCAGAAGAAGAATAAGTTGTATTGTAGCTCACTATATATGCATGATGAGCAGCATAAGTTAGTGGCTATGAATGGTAACGATTCTGATATGAAGGGCTCAGATTTGTTTGATCTTGAATATAAGTGGGACCCATGTTGTGATTCTGATATGAAGGGCATAAATTTAACATTTTTCATCACAGAGGTTTGTATTGATACAACTAGAGAAATTGTAACACTTCAAGTATGATCATTAGGATAGATTTATGAAGATTTGGTTTTAGTTTAAAGTATGAATTTCTCTATAGTTTCTCACTTATAAGCTACAATTCCACACCCCTTCACTATACATAGTACGTGCAGTTGCTTGGAAAACAACTAAAGTAACAAAGAAGCATCTAGATGCATTAAATGATCACCATACCAATTATGAAGCAGATAAGCTTTTGCTTATTAATCTAGTACCTGGATTGGATTTTCTACTAGTTAAGGACAGCTTTAACTTGTTGGACTAAACAACCCATAGATTTCAGCAACACTACCAGTCTAAGAAAACATATAAATCAGTAAGTTCATTGGTTTTTGATGTTTGAGCAGTCCCATCCAAAAAAAAAAAAAAAGGAATATTGTGAAAATTTGAACAAAAATCTGCTAAATAAGCAAGAAATGCTCAAGATTTTATGAGATAGATAAAATGAAATACATATGTTCAATTGAATACATCTAAAATAAATGAATACAAAAGATAAATTTATCTCAAAATTCTAACATATGTAACTTGTCACTTTTACTTCAAAATTCGCTATCTACTTTAGTGTCATCTAGTTCATCTTCTGACATTGAAGTAGATATTTCTATATTATATTCATCGATACTACTTTTCAACTATTGGTCTTCCTCTTGCAAACTAACATTAATAGAGGGATCCACATCTTCATAAATGTTGTTTAGGTCCCTTAGGTTGTTTAATGGATCATTCATAATATCAATACTTAGATTTTAAACTTTGTTTTCTTGCAATGCACAATCAATTATAGCCATTTCTAACGTTCATCTTGCAGTGACATGATATACATGCAACTAATCTACAGTGTCCTTTCTAGGACTTGAATATGGTACGAAATACACTTAGGTTGCTTGATGTGCAGGTGCAAATGGCTCAAATTTGTTCCATAATTTCTTAGGATTAAAATCAAGTAATTTGTATTGAGGATGAATTCTTACTCCTATGTCAGGTCTTGGATCATACCAATCACAATGAAATAAATAGACATGTTTAACCCAAAGCTCGCAACCCTAAGACAACTACAGACTTAAAACCTCAAAACTATTGGAATTAGATCTACTAGATTAATATCTAAGAACCCTAGAATTAAGATTGATTCAAGAACCCTTAGAATAAAGAGATCTAGGAACTCAATTTGAATCCAAATATAACCTTGGAATAGCAAATAACCGAGACCTTAGCATGAGCTACAACTTGAATTCTCTTTAAGATTTTAAAGACTTGAACTTAGGTAGAACTAAACCCAGGAATTAGTTTGATAATTGAGGGAAGAACCCAGAAGAATCACCTCTCAAAGATGAACTTTGATCTTAGATTATATCTCAATATTGATATAAAAGTGTTATAACATGATATATATAGGCATCCAACTAACCTATTGTAATTGAGATTAAATCTTAGCCTTTGGATGCCAAAAATAAGTTAAAAATGACATAAAAGTTGTGGAAATTAAAATGTAAGTTAACTAAGCTATTACACAGAGAAAATCAGCTGAATCCAGGAAATCTTGAAGTAAGCCGGTACTGATTTCATGGTTGCAGCCGACACTAGTCCAAATCTGCTGAGCGATCAAATGAATTCCTGTGTGTAGTCCGCGCTGGTACTAAGCACTTTAGCTAGCGCTGGTTAGTTTCTGTTGCTTCCCTTGTTTTGTCTAGAATGGAGCCAGTGTTGGATCGGAACTCTCATCAGGCACCGGTTCTTCACTGTGTTGGTTCTTCAACTCTTCGTTTGCGTATAAAATTTGAACAGACATAACACGTGGTCCTGATTTTCTTCCAATGCTATATAAGGTTTGATCAATTTCAAATGTGAGAAACTTACCTTCATAAATCCTTGAAGTCCTTCTTGGAATTTCTTGAGCCTAGCCTTTGTCATTTGTCCTTGAATGTTTGGTGGTTTGATGTTTCCCCCTTCTTGAATTCGAGCATCATGATAGCATGGATTCTTATCATTTCCCCTTTCTTGAATTAGATTCGTCCTTGAATCATCATGTTCAATACCTACATCAAAAGGTGACAAGTCACTAACATTAAAGGTAGCACTAATATTATAATCACTGGGTAAGTCAAGTTTATAAGCAATATCCCATATTTTGCAAGCACTTTAAAAGGTCCATCTCCCCTAGGATCAAGTTTTGTCCTCCTTTGCATTAGAAATCTTTCTTTGTGAAAATGAACCCAAACCCAATCTCTAGGTTGTAATATTACTTTCTTGCGTCCTTTATTTTGCTCCAAGGCAAGTTCTTCATTCTTCTTTGCAATGTTGGCCTTAATTTTTTCATGGAGTTCTTTTATCTTATCAGCCCTTTTTTCTCCGTTATTGCTCACTTGGTCACCTATTGGCAAAGGTAACAAATCTAAAGGTGTTAATGGATTAAAACCATAGACCACTTCAAAAGGAGAATGCAAGGTTGTAGAATGTATAGAATGGTTATAAGAAAATTCAGTATGAGGTAGGCAATCCTCCCAAGTCTTCAAGTTCTTGTTGATGATTGCTCTTAGAAGTTGAGCGAGTGTCCTATTCACCACCTCGGTTTGGCCATCCATTTGAAGGTGACAAGCTATGGAAAACAAGAGATTAGTTCCAAGTTTATGCTACAAAACACGCAAAAAATGACTAAGAAATTTAGAATCCCTATTGGAGATAATAGTATTTGGAATCCTATACAATCTCACCACTTCTTTGAAGAATAAATTTGCAATGAAAATCACGTCATTAGTTTTCAAGCAAGATATGAAATGAGCCATCTTGGAAAAATAGTCTACCACAACAAATATGGAATACTTTCCATTTTTGGTTCTTGGTAAATCCAAAATAAAGTCCATGGAGATATCAACCTAAGGTGCAAGAGGAATGGGTAAAGAGGTATATAGTCCATAAGGTAGGGAAGTAGACTTAGCTTTCTTATAAGTAATCTATTGTCCATAATGTTTTTCAACATCCATTTTCATCTTGGGCCAAAAGAAATGTTCTTAAAGAATATCAAGGGTTTTGGCTATACCAAAGTGTCCCATTAACCTACCCTATATACTTCCTTAACTAGTAACAACCTAATTGAACCCTTGGGCACACAAAGCTTTTATTCTTTAAACAAAAATCCTCATGCCTATAAAAATCTTTCAAAAGGAACCCCTTTTAACGAGCAAGAAATATGGGACCAAAATCCTCATTATTTGCATGCAAGTCTTTCAACAATACAAAACCAAGTAGCCTAGCATTTAAAGAGTAAAGCAAAGCATGCCTTCGTGAGAGTGCATCAGCCATGACATTTTCCTTACCTTTTCTTGTACTTAATGACATATAGAAAAGCTGCTATGAATTTCAACTATCTAGGATGTCGTTTGTTTAATTTGTGCTACCCTTTAAGGTGTTTAAGGGATTAATGGTCGGTATAGATGACAAACTCTTTGGGAAGAAGGTAATATTTCTAATGGTTCAAGATTCTCACTAGGGCATAAAGTTCTTTGTCAAAGGTTAAATAGTTGAGTGTTTCCCCAGAGAGTTTCTTGCTAAAATAGGTAATTGGTCATTGGTCTTAGTAAGCACGACTCATATTCCAACCCCACTCACATTACATTCCACCTCAAAAGCTCTTTCAAAGTATAGTAAAGAAAGTAGTAGAGCTTGGCTTAACCTCTCTTTAAGGGTGGTGAAGGCTTTTTCTTGGCTTTTCTCCCACTTAAACCCTATGAATTTCTTAACAATTTCAGTCAAGGGAGTGGTTGTGGTACTAAAGTTTTTAATAAACCTTATATAGAAACTAGCAAGACCATAAAAACTCCTCACTTCGGTTATGGTTGTTGGTTGGCCATTCTTGAATAGCTCTCACCTTCTTTTCATCTACTTCAATTCCTCGTGAACTCACTACATAACCAAGAAATGTGATCTTTTCCAAACAAAAAGAACATTTGTCAAAATTAGTATATAATTTTTCCCTATAAAGAGTGATAGGGGCTAAATTAATCATATTTTTTCTAGTTATTTGAGGTTCTTTTGTGATACATTTTATTCAATAGCTAGTCATATTCCTTTATATTTGAGATTTTACCCTTGGAAAGGTATTTTGTTCATTATTTCAGATTTTTGGGCTAAAACGAATTAAAAACGTCGTGAAGCAGATTAGAGGCAGCGCCGCTGGGACAGAGGAACCGGCGCCGGCCATGCACTAGTTACATGAACTTCGAGACGATAAAAAATTGGTGAAAGAGGATGGAACAGAGTGGAACTGGCGCTGGCTCTAGTAGCCAAGGTAGCGCCGACTGCATTTTGGAATACATTGTGTGGAATTCAAGGAAAAATCGGCGAGCAATAGGAGAACCAGAACACAACCGGTGCCGGCTTCGAGAGCCAAGGCGGCGCCGGCTATGCCCTGAAGTTAAGGCGGTGCTTAATTTTTTCTACGCTATTTTTGGTAATCTGTGGAGTTTTAGTATCTTCCAACTTCTACTCGGCCAAGAACATTACACCTACGAGTTTAGGTACTTCCCAAGCCTATAAATAGATGGAAAACACAAGGGAAAAATGGAGAATTCATGATCATCATAAAAAATCACTCAAATAAAAGGAGGAATTCTTCAATTCAAGGAGGGTTGTGCAAGAAGGTCTTCAAAGGAAGAAGAAGGAGGCTTATTTATGAGTGCTTTATTTTACTTTGTCTTCTTTTTCTTGACAATGATATGTTAATTATTTTATGATAATTTGATATTGTTTTAGATATTCACAATTTTTAGAGTTATTTAATCTTTTAATTAATTGATTATTATTCTTGGTATTTAATTACTTGTGCTTATTACGAGATTGATTGGTTGTTTCTTTCCATTAACTTGCTTGAAAAAGAGGTTAATTGCGAAGAACTAGGTAATTGAAGGTTAATTAATGTCTGCCAAAATATGGATTCATTGGTTAATTTCATATTTTGAGTTTGCCAAAATATGGAAATTTAATCAAGGATTGTGTTTAATACATCTTTTGGATGAATTAGTTGAGACATAATATATGATGCTAATTTTTCTAGGAGATAGTGATTTCATGGATTGAAAAAGAAGTGAGTCTATCTTAATCCTTCATGATGCCAAGGGAATGATTAGTTATGATAATGATTGGGTACTTTAAGATCATTTTTGTCTAAACAATGGCTTGAGTTGCATACTTCTCCATCCTTGACATGTATATATTTTTATTTTATTTTATTTTATTTTATTTTATTTTATTTCTTTTTCACTTTATTGAGTCGGTTAAACAATGAAAGAAAGGTGATTAATGTCTACTTGTTCTTTGAGGATCGACACTCATTTGAATCCTATGCTATGTTAATGATGAGTACGCTTGCTCATATGTGTAATTTGAGTTTAACGTTTTAATGTAAACTTGATTGGGAATATACTTATTTTTATATGATTTTTATACCTAAATCTATGCACATCAAGTTTTTGGTGTTGTTGCTAGGGAACAATAGCATGAAAACTTGGATTTTGTTGATTTAACCATGTGAATATATAAATACGTAAATATGTAAATTATGTGTAATTGTTCTTCGATCAAAAAGGTGCTATCTTTTGTAATTTGTGTATTTGTGTATACCCTTGTAATCTAACCTACTAACTTTGACTATATTTTATTAACTAACTTTGTAATCTTGTAATTTTGTTTTCATTATTAATTCTATTATCTAACTTGCTTCTTTTTTTCTTAGGTGTTATCCTTGGTACATGACCTGAAAATTCGAAGGCGAGATAGTCAATTTTGACCTTGAAATTGAATGGACACTGTCAAAGATTCGCCGGACAATCCAAAGGAACTTGATCGTTGACATGGATAGTGCTCGAAATAACAATGCTGAGAATGATAGGAGGGTTATGGATGACTTTGTGAAACCCGCAATCTCGGGCACAGGCTCGAGTATCACTAGGCCTAGGGTAGATGCAAATAATTTTGAAATAAAGCCCAACATTATCCAAATGGTTCAAAATATGGTTCAATTTAATGGGCTACCTGAAGAAGATTCCAATGCTTATTTAGCTAGTTTCCTTGAGATTTGTGATACTTTCAAGATGAATGGTGTTTCTGAGGATGCCACAAAGTTAAGACTTTTTCTTTTCTCTTTGAGGGATAGTGCCAAATCTTGGTTAAAGTCTTTACCTACCGGTTCCATCACTGCTTGGAATGCCCTAGTTGAAAAATTTCTGGCCAAATATTTTCCTCCAGTTAGGACAGCCAAACTTAGGAACGAGATATTTGCCTTCCAACAAGCAGATTTTGAGCCTTTGTATGAAAGTTGGGAGAGATTTAAGGAGATGTTAAGGAAATTCCTACACTATGAATTTGAGCTAAGAATGCAGATGCTTATCTTTTTGAATGTCCTCACGTTCGCAACACGGCAAGTGGTGGACTCTTCTGCAGGGGGTTCCATCAATCATAAGACCCCGGAACAGGTATTCGATCTTATTAAAAATTTGGCTTCTAATAACTATTCTTGGGGAAGTGCAAGGTCTAGAGTTCATGTGCAAGAAGTACACAAAGTGGATGATGTAGCAGCATTAGAGGCTAAGGTGGATGCCTTAACCCAAAAGATGGAACAGATGGTGATGCCTCAAGGCCAGATGCTAAACGTAAGTTGTGATTTCTGTGGAGAGGGACACCCCAATCATGAATGCTAAAATATGGGGTCACTCCAAGAAACTTTGAAACAAGCGGCTTTTGCTGGTAATGTCCGGCCAGGTAACAACCCTTATATCTCTACCTATAATCTTGGTTGGAGAAATCACCATAATTTCCCTTGGAGAAATGGGAATCAACCTAGCCAGGGTTCTTTCAATTTTGGAGGCAATCAAAGGAATCAAAACCTTATGACCAATACTACAGCACCTTCAAAGCCACCATTGGAAGAGTTGATTGGCCAATTAGTAAGTACAACAGAGACTAAGTTCCAAGGGGTCGATGTGATAACATGAAACCTAGAGGCCTCCATGCACAACTTGGAAAACTAAATTGGTCAGTTAGTTAAACTGCTAGGAGATCGTCAAGCTGGGACATTGCCAGGAAATACTGAGGAAAATCCACGGGATCAAAGCCGTGGAAAGCATTGAAGCTACATTTTTCGTTTACTTTATTTTTCATTTTTGTGATTGAGACAATTTTTATTCCTGTCATTTTGAGTGATTATTTTTCATTAATTAGAGTGCATTATTCAGCATTATTGTGTTTTTCACATTTAAAAAAAAAATTAGAGAACCGGACAGAACCAAGCAGGCACCGGTTCCTGTCGAGTAGGCGCAACTTATAGGCCATTTTGGCCACGTTTTCTTCAAAATATCCAAAATCCCTCTCAAATTCTCTCTAACCCGCGCCGGTTTTACATCCTCCACTTCCCAAAATTTGATTTTTCACCTCCTAAATACTTCTAAAACATCTATCTACCTCTCTTTTGTTGATCCTACGGATCAAAATCCTCAAATTCTTTCATTTTTTCACATTTAATCCACAGCAAGGTGCTTAGATTTGTGCAAAAAGCTTATATCTTTTGCTTGCCCATGCATGCATGAGCACAAATGTATGATTTTTATTTAATTCCTACGGTTAAAATGGTATAGATGACTTTTTCTAGTTTTAGAAACAATTTTGGCTGAAAATTGAGATTGTGTATGTTTTCTTGAATTATGCATTACTCTTTGAGCTTAATGAATTGGACTAGATTAGGAGTTAATGAGTCTTTGATACCTGATCTATGCATATGATCATTAGGGACTTCATGCATATAGTTAAGGGTGGAATTATGGCTATTTGTGATGATTGACTATAGGCTATATATGGAAATTGCATTGTTTTTCACGTAATGCCATGATCATGTCTACTTGTATGCATTGAGGATATTCAACATATTTATGCTTTACAGTGAACTCTACATGTATTGTTGCAGGTTGTGTTGAATTGAGTGGAGGGGATTGAATGGATTGATGGTTGGAGTATGATATGTATTGAAGGAATTTGGGTTTTGTGGATTGTGAGATTGGTTGAGGGTTGAGTGAGATTTGAAGAGTGTATTTGTAAGGGGTAGTTACATTTCGTTTGACATCGTTGAGCTCAATTGTTCTCTCTTCCTATTTCCCACACTCCTTACTTGAACAAGTCTAGAGTAAGGGGTCATTCTTCTAAAAGGGCGAGAGCTTCTTCTTCCTTAGCCCCTTCATCTATCGATCCTTTGTTCCTTAGACCAACTGAGTTTATTGATGCATCTTGTGAGGAATGGTACAATAGGAGAGTATCCAATAAAATAATTATCGAGCGTACTTTCGCACCCACCTTAGACCGTACACTCAAATTGGGAATGCTGTTTAAAAGGTTAGGATGGGGTTCGATAGTACAACTGAAAGGGAAGTATTGTCTAGTGCTCATCAAGGAATTTTATGCTAACGTGATTGATAAGGGCAATAAACACCTTTCCCATATTGAAACAAGAGTGAAAGGAATCCCCATCGTCATCACCCAAAATCAATTAGCTAACCTCCTCCAGGTATTTGATGATGATTTTTGGCAAGGGATAGATGTGAATAATCAAAAGATTCTTTCTGACCCGAATTGGGATGTTAGCGGGACTAGAGCCACACTAGGGTTATATAAGTATAATGCCTTTCAAGCCAATAGTTTCTATTTAAACAACGATCTTGCTGCTAACTTTCAAACTCTAGTCTATATGTTTGGGTTCAATGTTGTACCCCGTGCTAGTGGTTTCAATGTGGCCTGACTTGTTGACACGCATATTTTGCATCGGATGGTGAACACACTACCTATCCCTCTTACACCTTTGATCATCTAATCCATTAGGGATGTTGTTCATCACCGTCTCTTAACAAAAGCCTTCGTTTTTTCCTTGGTTATAATGAAGATTCTGAAAGACTTTGGTGTTAGTCTTGAGGGAGAATTGATGGAGGCTACCACTGAGCACGATATGGTGACCGAGCAAACTCTGATGAATTGCGGGTACAAGTATAATCGGGAATTGAAAAAATGGCTAACTCCCTTCAAGGTTCGACATCCCGGTCAGGTAAGGCCACCCACAGTGAAGAAGGAGCACCCACCATCACCGGCACGTGCACGAGCTAGCAGTTCTCAGTCCCAACACTGGATTGACTTTGAGACTACCGTGCTGGGATGACTAGACCAGCAAATGGAGGTGCTCTTACGCTTGCAGGATACTATGGATGACATGACGAGATGACAAGCTACTATGGAGCAACAATTGGCCAAATTGAGGCAGCATTCTTCTGGGCCACATGGTGGTGAGGGAACTTCTACACCAGGTGATGATGATGAAGATGGTGATGATGAGGAGGACTGATGATGATTGTCTACATTTTCTTGATCCCTCTTGTTTTTCTTTTCTCTTTTAATGTTTTTTTTCTTTTCCTTAGTTTTTGCTTTCTTCCTTTATTTATTCTATTTTCTTTCTTTTGTTTTTGATTTATTTTCCTTTCTAGTTTTTATACTTTGGTGTGCTCTTTTGTATTTCTTTTTAGGTACTTTGGCAATGTCTAGTTCTTCAAGCATTCAACTCTTGTACAACACAATGCCCAATGAATGAAAGTTTGTTTTTCTTATCTCTTCTACTTTATATTTTTAGTCCCATAGTATGGTTTATTCTTTATTATATTTATTTGGCCATTGAGGATAATGTCCAGTTTAAGTGTGGGGGAGTGATTTGATTGATAAGTCTTCTATACATATACCTTAGCTTTCTTGGGAGCAAAACTTTTGAGCAAAAATTTTTCAAACTTTCTTTGAGATTTCAAGCTATAGTTTTAGTGCATGTCTTTATGATGGATTATAGAGCATATGTTCTAGATCATTTATGACTTATGTATGACTTTTTGCACTCATTTGGACAGAGTAGTTCTTGATCTAATGCTTTGTATTGTTCTTAAACCTGTTTTTCTACTAAAATTCATAGAGCATTCTAAAACTTACTTGAATACCTCTCGAGGTAAAATAAGAAAGACAATCATGATTTAACTTAGGGATGATGGTAATAGGCCTTTTTTTGTATAGTTTGAGTTTTTCAAGCCTACCTATTGTTATATTATCCCTAGAGCTTATTTTGAGCCTAAATTATTGATTTCTTTCTTTAAAACCAGTCACAATACTTTGTCCATTACTTGTTTTTGAGAGTTTGAATAATTTTTCAAATCTTTATGCTCTTGATGGACGAAAGTACATGAAGGAGAATGGGAGGGAAAGTACTTGGAGAAAGATCATGACTCGTTACTTGCAGTCATATATCAAGAGTTGAATTGAGCTAGAAAGAAAAGAAAAAGAAAAGAGAGATTGAAAAAAAAAAAAAGAAAACACATAGCTGCTAGAAAAGATGGAAATAAAGAAATTGAGAAAGAAAAGAAAAGTAGCAATAAGAGTGAAAAGAAGAGACAAAAGAAAGAAGAGAAAAATTTTTGAAAGGAAAAGAGAGAAGAAAGATCACAAAAGGAATGGTGATTGAGCTGTCAAAGCTAAATTCATCTAAAGTACTTGACATCATTGCTGGAAATTTGAGTGATCTTGTGAAAGAAATAAAAAAAGAGTTGATAAAATAGAAAAGAGAAAAGAGAAAAAAAATGCAGGATTTGCTTGAGTGGAGTCGTAATTGCTAAATAAGGTTATGGTTTGATTGATTTCTAGAATAGGAGAGCAAGAAAAGTTAGATATTATTGATTCATTTGTTTATCCTTTTCTTGCGAACTCTGAGCTTCTTTGCTATTTGATTCTCCTATATCATTCGTTTGATTAGCTACATTATAAACCTTTACCCTTACATTACAAGCTTGAAAGTCCTACTTGATCTAAGTAGAATCATGATATGTTTCGGATTAGTAGAGAGAGTGTATGAAAGGTAAGCCTATGGAATGCATATCCTTTTTGAACTAAATTCTTTCCAATGGTTTGAGAATATTGTGAAGTATTGAGATGGTTCTACTAAGTCATTATTCACCTACACAAGTCTTGCATTTGTTGTGAACGATGTAGTATCATGTGTTTTATATTCTTGAATAAAGAAAGCGTTGAAAATGTTGTTTTGAAATTGATTGAGTGATTGATAAAACCTTGTGTTTTCCTACTTGTTTTTGATACTTTGCTTGAGGACAAGCAAAGAGCTAAGTGTGGGGGAATATGATAGGGGCTAAATTAGTTATATTTTTTCTAATTATTTGAGGTTCTTTTGTGATACATTTTATTCAATAACTAGTCATATTCCTTCATATTTGAGATTTTATCCTTGGAAAGGTATTTTGTTCATTATTTCAGATTTTTGGGGTAAAATGAATTAAAAATGTCGTGAAACATATAAGTGGCGACGCCGGCTGGGACTGAGGAACCGGCATCGGCCATGCACTGGTTGCATAAACTTCGAGTCAACAAAAAATTGGTGAAATAGGACGGAACAGAGTGGAATCGGCGCCGGTTCTAGTAGCCAAGGCGGCGCTGACTGCATTCTGGAATACATTGTACGGAATTCAAGAAAAAATCGGCGAACAATTGAAGAACCAGAATACAACCACGCCGGCTCTGAAAGCCAAGGCGGCGCCGGCTGTACAAGAAGGTCTTCAAAGGAAGAAGAAGGAGACTTGTCTATAATTGCTTTCTTTTACTTTGTTTTCTTTTTCTTGACAATGATATGTTAATTGTTTTATTATAATTTGACATTGTTTTAGATATTCACGTTTTTTAGAGTTATTTGATCTTTTGATTAATTAATTGTTATTCTTGGTATTTAATTACTTGTGCTTATTACGAGATTGATTGGTTGTTTCTTTCTATTAACTTACTTGAAAAAAAGGTTAATTGCGAAGAACTAGGTAATTGAAGGTTAATTGATGTCTGGCAGAATATAGATTCATTGGTTAATTTCATACTTTAAGTTTGCCAAAATATGGAAATTTAATGAAAGATTGTGTTTAATGCATCTTTTGGGTGAATTAGTTGAGACAGAATATGTGATGCTAATTTGTCTAGGAGATAGTGATTTCATGGATTGAAAAAGAAGTGAGTCTATCTTAATCCTTCATGATGCCAAGGGAATGATTAGTTATGATAATGGTTGGGTATTTTAAGATCATGTTTGTCTAAACAATGGCTTGAGTTGTATACTTCTCCATCCTTGACATGTATATATTTTTATTTATTTTATTTTATTTTATTTCTTTTTCACTTTATTGAGTCGGTTAAATAATGAAAGAAAGGTGATTAATGTCTACTTGTTCCTTGAAGATCGACACTCGTTTGAACCCTATGCTATGTTAATGATGAGTACGCTTGCTCATATGTGTAATTTGGGTTTAACGTTTTAATGTAAACTTGATTGGGAATATACTTATTTTTATATGATTTTTATACCCAAATCTATACACATCAAAGAGCCACAAGAACACTTTTAAGATGCCCCAAATGATCCTTGAATGACTTACTATAGATCAAAATATCATCAAAGTAGACTACCAAAAACTTGCCAATGAATTCTTTCAACACATAGTGTATCAAGCGCATAAAAGTACTTGGAGCATTGGAAAGACCAAATGGCATAACAAGACACTCATATAATCCTTGTTTTATTTTGAAAGCAGTTTTTCATTCATCACCCTCCCTTATTTTTATTTAATGATAACCCGATTCAAGATCAATTTTAGAAAATACAAAAGTACCATGAAGCTCAACATGTAAATCATCAAGTCTTGAAATGAGGTAGCGATACTTTACTGTGACATTGTTGATTACCCTACAATTAACGTACATTCTCTATGTCCTATCCTTCTTGGGCACGAACAACACCAAAACTGCATAAGGACTTAAGCTCTCCCTAATATGTCTCTTTACTAGCAACTCTTCCACTTGTTGTTGAGGTTTTTTTGTTCCCTCCGGATTCCTTTAAGCTGGCCGATTTGGAATGATAGCTCTAGGAATAAATCCAATTTGGTATTCTATTCTCCTTAGTGGTGACAAGCCTTTGGGTGTCTCTTTTGAAAAAAATATCTTCAAACTCTTGAATGATAGCTGTAATTGCTAGAGGTAAAGAAGAAAACAACTTGTTGGTAGAAAGAGTTTCATTAGTAGTAGAAAATTGCCCTTTGAACACAAGGAGTAAAACATATTCTTTTCAATGGCCTCTACTATTTCACTCTTTTTAGTAAAGAAATTCACTCTTCTTTTCTTTCCACTCTCTTTTTGTTCATTCATGTCTTTGATATGCAAAGGTTTTTGTCCCTCTAATTTTGCTTTCATATCTTTTTCCTTCCTCTCAAGTTCTTTTCTCTCCCTTTCTTGCTTTTGTTTTTCACTCTCCACACTCTTCTTTTTTTTCTTTTCCCCCATAATCTTTTGATCACTGTGAACCTCACTTGGAGTCAATGGAAGCAAGATATACTTCACTCCCTCCTTGTAAACCGCATAGGTATTCCTCATCCCATCATGTTTCACATGCCTATTGTATGCTAAGGTCTCCCTAGAAGTAGATGTCTCGCTTGTATGGGCCCCATATCACACAACACTTCATCTTTGTATTGCCCCATATCTATTAATACTAGCACTTGCTTGTTCATCCTCAACTCCCCACTATTATTCAACCAATGGAGTCTATAGGGTTTTGGGTGCTTTTTTACTTCTATTCCTAATTCTGCTACCAAGCTAGCACTAATAACATTGGCGCAACTCCTACTATCGACTATGACACTACAAGGCATGTTGTTAACCAAATATCTTATGTAGAAAATATTTTCCCTTTGTTGGTGTTCGACTTCTTTATTAGCTTGGGAACTTAAAGACATTCTATCAACACCTAGCAATGAACAATTTTGAGCCACTACTACTCCATCATCACTTCTTCCATCATTTTCTTCCTTCTCTTCACACTTTCTATCCCATTTACCCTCTTTTCAATTGAAACTTCCCCAAAGTCATTGGTGTACATATTCCTTTTGCTTGGACACTCATGGGCAGTGTGTCCATAGCCAAGACACTTGAAACACTTGATATCTATATTTCTTTGAGGTTTATCTTGAGCCTTCCCTTTCTCTTTATTTCATTCCTCTCTTAGTTTGTTCACTTCCCTTGGTGGTGGTTTATGAATCTCTTCCTTCCTTGGAGTTGGTTTACTTGTAGTACTAGTATTGTGGTTGGTAGATTTCACAAAAGATCTCCTCCTTACTTATTTTTCAACCTTGATTACCATGTGAACCATCTTTTCTAGAGTTTTATATGAATGCAACTCCACTACATTTGCAATCTCCCTATTTAAACCACTCAAGAATCGTGCAATAGTAGCTCTAGGATCTTCATTTACATTGGTTCTCATCATGGTGATCTCTATCTCCTTATGATAGTCTTCAACACTCTTGTTCTTTTGCCTTAAAATTTGCAACATTTGATATAACTCATTATAATAGTGAAGAGAACAAACCATTCCTCATTAGGTTCTTCATCAGCTTCCAAGTAGTAACCGTTTGATCCCCCATTTGCCTTCTTTAAGTAGACACTTGATCCCACCATTCTAAGGCATACTCGGAGAAACTAGAGATAGCCAACTTCACCCTTGTCCTTTTACTATATCCATGGAATTTAAACAAGATTTCCATCTTCTTTTCCCACTCAAAGTATGATTCCGAACCACTTTTTCCAAGGAATACTGGCACCTTTATCTTTATGCTCTTCATCTCTCTTTCTTTATCATTTTCCTTTCTTCTACCACCTATATTTTCAAATCCCCTATTTTGATACCCATGGTCCTCTTTGAACTCTTCCTCATCCTGATCTTGCATTCTCTCAAAGTCCCTTTCCAAACTTTTCAAATTATTACCACCATGCCTCCCATTCATTCTTCTTTTTCCTCCTCTCATACCTTGCCTCCCCCTTCCTCTTATGGGTGCTTGTTGATACCCTTCCAAGGAATGCTCATCCCATGTCTCACCTTGTTGTTCATATAGTGGATGAGTGGTTTGGTATTCATCTCTCACCCTAGGACTATCATTTGGTCTTTGCCCCCTCGTTTGAGCAACTGTTGATGCTTGACCTTGATTAGATTGTAAATTCGTTAATCCCATTTGCAAATTTTCAAACCCATTTCGTATTGTTCTCATCATCTCTTGGAGACTCTCTTGAAAAGTCCTCACATTATTAGATCCCTTTTGAGCAATTGATTTAGTAACTAGAAAAGATTTCAAGTAGTAAATCTTAAGAATGAAAGAAATCCTCACAAATCACTCCCTCACGTTACTACAAAAAAAAAAAGTTCTATATACGACGCTAGCATTTACGGTAGTTTTATAGCCGTTACAAATGGTGGTTATACATGACAGACCATCGTATATAACTATTTAAAAAGATAATTTTTGGATCGTCGCATTTAATCTAATATTTGTGACGGACCATTGTATATAATACAGTAAATGCGACGGCCAATCGTAAAAGGTTATTATATACAACGATTTTGAGGTCGTTGTAAATATATGGTCATATACGACGGTGTTATATTTATTTATGACGGTTTTGTGGCCGTCTTAAACAATATAGTATTTACGATAGTTCTTTTGCGATGGTTTTGTAAGCGTCTGTCGCAAAAAGTTAATATATACGACAGTCTGAAGGCTGCCGTAAATGCAAGGGTATATATGACGGTTTTGCTATTATTTACAATGATTTTTTTGCTATCGTAAAAAATACATTATTTACGATAGTTCTTTTACATTCAAATTCCCTCAAAAGTCAAACTCCGATACCTTCAAATATGGTCAGAATACGTTTTTTTTTAGTAATTTTAACAAATCTAACGGTTGAATTGTTAATTTGATACGCATATATTTATAAATGCATTAGGTTTTTGGCATTTTTATAGAGATTTTACTAGATTATGTGGCAAAATATATTTGATTATTTTCACATTTGGTCATCATACTTTTTTTTAGCAAATTTAACAAATCTAATGATTGGATGGTTAATTGAATATACCTATCTTTGTAAATGTGTTAGTTTTGGGCATTTTTATATAAATTTTGCTAGATTATGTGGTAAAATATATCTGATTACCTTTAAGTTTGGTTATAATACTTTTTTTTAGAAATTTTAAGAAATCTAACATTTGGATTATTAATTTGATATGCCCATCCTTATAAATGCGTTAGGGTTTGGGCATTTTTTATAGAGATTTTGCTAGATTATGTGGAAAAATATATCCGATTATCTTTAAATTTGGTCATTATACTTTTTCTAGCAATTTTAACAAATCTAATGGTTGAATTATTAATTTGATATACCTATCTTTATAAATGAGTTAAGTTTTGGGCATTTTTATAGAGATATTGCTAGATTATGCGGCAAAATATATCCGATTACTTTCAAATTTGGTCATAATACATTTTTTAGCAATTTTAACAAATTTAACGATTGCATCGTTAATTTGATACCCCTGTATTTGTAAACGGGTTCGGTTTTAAGCTCTTATATAAATATTATGTTAGATTATTTTGTAAAATATATCTGATTACCTTCAAATTTAGTCATAATACTTTTTTCAGTAATTTTAATAAATTCAATAGTTAAATCATTAATTTGATATATATATATATATATATATATATATTAATGATATGTATAAAATTATTTAATAAAAATTGTGATATAATTAACTGTATATAAACTTTAAAATTATATAAATGTATGAAATAATTTATTACATTTAGTAACGTTGTTTCATAGAAAATTTTAATATAATTGTTATATATATATTTTTTATAGTAGTAATGTTTTAAAATTTTATTAAAAAAATATTAGGTATAGTTTAAATAAAAAAAAAATAATTATACCAAACAAGAAGCTTAGCCCAGCGGTTAAGGCATAGAGCCTTCATACGTGAGGTCACTAGTTTGACTCCTCATTGCGGCAAAAATTCATTGGAAGCTGTGATCAGGTGCAGTTGATTCATGTGGACCATAACTTGAAGGAGATGTGATCAGGTGCTGCGGGTTCACGTGAACTATATCTTGAAGGAGAGCTCGGATCTAGTGCGGTTGGCCCAAAGAATTCTAGTGGTCCACAATTTTTTTTTATTTTTGTGGTTTTATTATATACCGCGGTTCTAGGACCGTCGTATTTGTTAATTTATTAATTTTTAAAAGATTTTTTTTATTGTTATGGTTTTATTATATAGGTTGGTCCTTTGGTCGTTGTATATGTTTTAACAAATAGGGCGGTCCTAGGACCGCCATAAATAGCGCCACCCATAACCTTATCATATATGACACTTTTTATGAGTTTTTTATGGTGAAAATATGGAACCGTTGTATAACCCATTGTAAATAGTATAAATGACGATTTTCGAGCCGTCGTTTAATATAAATGATGCCAATATTTGAGACGGCCCAAAAACTGCCGTATGGCCATCGTATATGGTTTATAAGACGGTTTTGTGGGCAGTGCGTGTTTCATTGAAGTAATTATCACACAACCCTCATGTTTAACTTTCCTCAAGGCTTTTGTCAATATAGTCTCACCCTCGTGCCTTTTTTTCAGCTTTCAATTTTCCTCCAACGTTCTTTCCACAAAACCTTCCCACTTAATTACGTAAGTAATCCTATTAATTCAATTCAACAAACCTCCCAAGATAATTAAGTTGGTGGTCATAGTTGAGGCCAACAAAAGTCAAGGAATACAACAAGACATAGCAATCAAACGTATGATCACAAGACAAGTAAAGTTAAGCAAGTCCAATTTTTAGCAATTAGGAGCACTCTTAAGAATCAATTAAACAAGAATTGCCAAAGATAACAAGAGTCCAAAGAGAATTAGAGTGCCTAGTACAATTCAATTAGTTAAACATAGCAACAATGAACAAGAACATTTGGTCAACTTAATCAATCCAATTGTTCTCAGAATTACATCTAGGAAGCATGTTTGCAGCATAATTTCTTCAATGGATTAGAGTAGCAAGAACAAGGATTCCCACAATTAAGAAAATTCAACTCATACTCATTAACAAGACTTTCATCAAACATATAAGGATAAATTTTCGGAATTCAGGTTATCTCATAATTTTTTTTATCAAATTGAGCCACAATCAACCACAATAAACATGAATTTTCCATTCCCCAAGTTCATATACATATCCTATATCAATTTCCTCGAGTAATTTGCTAGAGAAACAAGTTTTTTGATGACCTTTTTGAAGCCACAAATTGAGTTACGGGATTGCTTTGTTTTTGGAGCTTTTTTGCATGCAACTTTCTTGTTCAACAAGTATTGATAAGAATCAACACTTTCCAAAGATCGTATACGAAATTTGATGTGGCCCTTAGGAAATATTTATCAAGTGAATTTCGGCTAAATCAAAGGTAAACTTGATGAACAATTGTAAGAACAAATCAGTGGACAAAAGGAGAGTGCAGAAAATACCTAACCCAAAGTTTGCAATCCTAAGACAACTAGGGAGTTAGAACATCAAAACTATTGGAATTAAATCTACTAGATCAATATCCAAGAACCCTAGTGTAACACCCCGCTACCTACGTACCCAAAAAAGGGCGGGGATGTCGCTCCATCCAAAGGACCAGGTGATAGGGGCTAAAATCATTATTATTTTACTAGTTATTTGAAGTTATTTTGTGATACTTTAATTGTAACAACTAGACATATTCCTTCCTATTTGACATTTTGCTTGTAAAAAGTGTTTTTGACAAATTTATACAGATCTAAGTTGATTTTGAGCAAAAAGAGTTAAGCCTCAATACCTTTTTTAATAGCACAACAAGTGCAAATGTGAAGTCTTTGGTGCTTGATTGAATTTACTTTGGAAAAAAGAGTTGTTTGTGTTGGGAAGTATGCCCTCTTAGACTAGTTTCTGATATAAAAAATCAAATGTTTGAATAAAAGAATTTATTTTTTAGAAATCATTTGTGAATTTACTTTTTTGTGCACAATGTCGTTTGGAAAAGACTCATTGTGTTTAAGTAAGTGGTCCATGTGAATGGAAGTCTTTCACAGTAAGATATGGATTACAGGTTACTTAACACATAGATATTCGTTCTTAATTGATTGATGAGAATGGGAATCTCATCATGTCTAGGTTATTATGTTATGAATTCCAAATAAGGAATGTCTTACCTTTAGCCAGTGAGTAGTCCACTCACTTCATGACATAAATGTATTTCAAGTATGTAGAACAGGACTTGTAGTAGTGGTTTCTTAAAAGTACTACATGGTAGAAACCTAGACTACTACTGCTACAGCGTGAATTAGTACTCTACAACTTGAGTATGAGTTGGTGGTCTGATGAAGCTGGAAGCATATACTTTGATATGATATAGTTGAGGTTCTATCGTCGGGCCAATATACTTGTATGTTGGGTATATGTGACTAGTTAGTTAAGACAGACTTGTACAAGATAATTTCTATACTAAATCGCCCCTTGTGGTTGTCTGAATAATCTAAATGTCCAGGGCCCTGGGAAACATGACTTGGATGTTTGCTTTAGGGTAGCTCCCTTGGAAAGCAGAAATACTCTAGGAAGTCGTGGATCAATGGACTAGAGGCCTAAGGATGGTAGATGTCATTTAGAGAGGTGTTAGTACACTTCTTCCGCTCTGAATGTACGGTAATGTATAGAGGGATATTTTAGTTATTACACCTATAGGTCAGAGACTTCGCTATCGCAGCATTGTCCTTGGGGTCAATATTTTCTTATGGTGATATTAGGAAATATTTAAAATGAAAAATACAACTATTTGTATAACATGAGTATTTTGGTCATTTTAGTAGCCAAGATGATGTGTCTTTTTAGTCTTCGGAATAGCCCGTAAATCCTAATTAATTTTGGGTTGAGGAATTGGTCTCAGTTAAAGAGGAATATATACTCAAGATATTATTTGATAACATAGTGGGGTTTATTGCGAGAAAGAGAAGTTGATGGACCAATTTATAATTTTGAGAACTTCATGGTTTCCAATTGCAATTAGATAATTGTTTGGAATTCTCAGAATTATGGAAATTGAGGCTCACGTCTCTGTGTGTGGAAAGAAAAAAAACCTGGTTTTCTTTTCCTAAGCTCTCTCACTCTCGTGACCTTTGGTTCTCCTCCTCTAGATGGTGTGACCCTTGGTTCTCTTGTTCTTTATATTAGCAAAGAATACAAGAGGTTGTAAGGTGGTTGATTTTCTGCTCACCCTTTGGTTCACCAAGAAAGTTGAGAGGATTCCTCCTCAACGGTTTTTGTTTTCACAAAACAAGGAGAAGGTTGAGACCATTTCATTTCTCCTATTGAGATGATTGCTCTTCACCATTTGTTTCACCAACAAAGATTTAGGCAGTGGAATATTCCGACAACCGGAAAGCTTTAGTGTTCATAGTTCATGCAAACAAGACAAAGTAGGAGGTTAGTAGGTTTTCAACCAGAAGCTTTATCAAGCAAGCAAGAAGGGGTTGTTCCTGTGGTTCAATCCATTCTTTCATAGCCTAAGAGGTTTAAGGCACCTAGAGGAATGTTTTAAATGCTTCCATGCTACTACTCTTAATAGACTCTTGATCACAACAAGGAAAAATCACAGCTTTTTGGTCTTTCTTGTTGTAGCCGAATTGTGCAGGTTTTGGAAGGTTTTTGTGGCTGGTTTTTAGTTGCCAATATGACTAAAATATTGAGGGAAAAGGAGGAAAAGAGAGGCTGAATTTCGGCTCTTGTATTGGCAAAAAGAAGAGAAGAAAAGTGATGGCTTTTTGGTGTTGTTGTTTTAGCTAAAACAAGAGAGAATTGGAGAGTAATATGACTGGAATTTTCGTGTGTTTGTGTGTGTATTAGGGTGGCCGAAATTTTGGAGGAGGAAGTGGAGAAAAATCTGATGTTTATTTGGCTTCAAGAATTTTAATTGGTGAAAATTACTTAGGGTGGATTTCCCCTATATTTTAGAGAGTTTGAGTGAAACTATATGTCCTATAAGGTGGTGGCTAGGGTTCTTGTTTTTCCAGAAATTTTAAGCAAAGAAACTAGGTTATTAATTCCAGAAATAATTTAGTTAATATCCTAATTTAGTTTAGGAAAAAATAATTAATTAAAGGATAATCATATTTTGCGATAAAATCTAGTTTTTATGTGATAAAGCTGATTTTTTCTTTCTTCTTGAATCCTAATTTTTGAAAATAGCTCCATACTAAGAAATATTTAATTCAATTAAGAATTTAACATTATCTCTTTATTTCCAATTAAAACTCTTTAGAGAAAATTAATTTGGAGAGACTTTTCTCTATTAAAAATAATAGCTATAGTATAGCTTCCAAGATAAAGGCTTCTCTATTTTTTTCCTCTTAATAAATCCTTTGGATGATAACTTTAAAAAATTCTAGATGTTGAAATATTTCAAAATCCTAAAAGATTAGAATAAAATACTAACTAGAAAATAATAGGAATTTAATTTACTTTAATTATTTTTAGCAAAAACCCAAAGTAATCACATTCCTATATTTTAGGAAGTGGGAAATTAAGGTGGCGGCAACGCTAGTGCATTTGGCCAAGATGAAAATAAATAGGAGGAAAATAGTTTAATTAGGAATAAGAAGGAAAAGGTTTGCAAGAGTTGAGATTTGAACACAAGTCACCAAAGAATACACACCAAGTTCTAACCACTATTCCACAATAATTCTTGTGTAATTTTCTTCAAATAAATTCCCATAAATCCAATTCAACTCACTTCATTATTCTTTCATTAAATTCTACTCCATACGACCAAAAGCTCTACTACTTCAGATAACACAACTACATACAAATAAATTACTTCATAAAATATCAAACACATAAATCACATGCATCATAAAAATAGTTCAAATTTATCAAATATAATCTAAAATGCTATGCTATACATGACTTTCCCCATGAACTAATGGTGGTTTGACTCGGGGTATTACACCTAGGATCAAGATTGATTCAAGAACCTTTAGAATAGAGAGATCTAGGCACTTAATTTGAAGCCAAACTACAACCTTAGAACAGCAAGGAACCAAGACCTTGGCATGAGTTACAACTTGAATTATCCTTAACATTTTAAAGACTTGAACTTTGGTAGGACTAAACCTAAGAATTAGTTTGATATTTGAGGGAAGAACCCAAAGGAATTACCTCTCAAAAATGAACTTTGACATTAAATTATATCGTAATGTTAATATCAAAGTGTTATAACATGATATATATATATATATATATATATATATATATATATAGGCATCCAACTAACTTATTGTAATTGAGATTAAATCTCAGCCTTTGGATGCCAAAAATAAGCTAAAACAACATAAAAGTCGTGAAAAAATGTAAGTCAACTAAGCTATTACGTAGAGAAAATTAGCTAAATCCAGGAAATCTCGAAGTAAGCCAATGCTGGTTCCATGGTCACTGCTGAGTGATCAAACAGGTTCCCGTGTGTAGCCAGTGTTGGGGATATGCCCTAGAGTCAATTTGTACTTATACAATTGTCATTATGTTTTATATAATAATATAAGGCTTTCCTTTCCATGAATAGTGAGTTTTGTTTTGTTGGTCATCAAGTACGTGACTTGATAGTAAAACCCTACAATGAATACAATGACTATTCTAAAGCTGTCCTCGATCGATTATTATTATTGGAATAATAATAAATTAAGATTAGTATGTTTGTGACTTGATGGCTATGTTTTACTGGCCATGGATATTTGTGATATCGAGTCAAGACATAAATAAATGTTAGAGAACATTGTATTGGACATGACCCACTGTGAGAGTACTCCATGGAATATGTCATAAGTACTTTCTAGCCATAATAATATTGAAAGTCCTTCGACCTAAATTCATCATAGTTTCTTACTTGATAAATTCTATATTTTGACATTGTCTAAAGTTGTCTTTAACCAGATAATAAATTAGACTACTGTTGGATATAGAATAAATCAGGGAGAGGAATATGATTGATTGTGAAGGAATTTGTCCCTCTCAGTTATGGGAGAGATATCCATGGGTCCCTTGATAAGTTAGACTGTTAAAAATACATGGCCGTGCTCAAATATATCAATCTAAGATATTGATATCATTTGTTTGAACAGTCTACTATGAAATCAAGAAATAATTGATTAAGCTTAATAAGGATGACATGCTCCGTGCCTTATGCTTAATCTGGATATCGTGTGACAAAAGGACTAAATATAAAATTATGGTTTGGTTCAAAGAGATCACCGATCTTCATTTAACCTGGATAGTTATAATGTTTTGCTAGAAACCGCTTATAACTTGTGGGCCATTTAAATATGATTTAGGCACACTACCAGTGTTAAATGAACCTATAGGGTCACACAATAAGCGAACTTGTTAGGTTATTTTTCTGGTGACCAGGTTCGATGAATCTGGATGATATCCAGATTATAAGAATCTGACTCGGTAAAATAATTAGTTAAATTACCGAGATAATGGCAGAATCTTATCATATCAGTTTTAATTTAATTTGAATTTAAATTAGAATATGATAAGATATGATTAGAGTTGGACTCTAAGAGGTTCGAGGGTTTTTAAGAAAACCCTGGCCGTCTTTTCAATAGTCCAATTTTTCGGTTGAGAACATTCGTGCCATTCTCTACCAGAAAGAAAAAAAAAAACCTCTAAAACCCTAGGCGCTATCACTCCCCGGGTATCGAGTGAGTTCACGGTGTGTATCCGATAGAGGACGTTCGCATACTGCAGCGTCTAGTGATTGTTCAGGTTGAACGTACAACAGCGCAACCAGAATCAAAGGATTTTGATTACAGCAACCAGAGGTAATTCTTAAAACTTAGATCTTCTTAATCGTTTACTTGGGTCCTCGGGAGGGATTCGTAGATGTTTTCCGCGTTTAGGAGTCCACGAATCCCAACAGTGGTATCAGAGCAACTTGCTAAACGATTAGGTTGATTTATCTGTATTAATCGTATTGTTGAATACATGTATAATATGTATATATGAATTTAACAGGTATGTATCAGCATGTTCGCATGATTATGATTTTAAAATACTTAGCATGCAGACTGCCTGAATTAGGTTTAATGTGTGCATCTTAGTCGCTTGATCGTAATGCAGTTAGTTGCGGATTGTCCGTAAATTGGTCCGTTTTAATATGATATGGTATCGTAAGCATGCTATCCGTCGTTCTATATTTGCGAATTGCTTTTATTAATCGGACATGATAATATGTTATCTGTATAAATATGATTAAAAGAACGCATATTGTCTGTAATATGAATTTTCACGGCGATGGTTATTAAGGGGTCCGAACGTTAATTTGATTAATTTTCGGAAATCGAAAGGCAAAATCTCATTCAATGAGAGTAGGAAAAATCGTTTTTCCTTCCGGGGGCGCTGCCCCCTTGACCCCCGCCCGCTGACCGGCCAGCGGGACCTCCGCCAGGGGCGCTGCCCCTTGGAACCCCAACTAACTGTTCGTTGTGTGTTATTCGTCAATGTTTTTTATTGTAGTTGTGGATTATTTTGAATAGTGCATAGCATGGCCCGTTTTATCCCAATGTGATTGGCTGGTTACATTATGGTTGTTTTAAGTTGTAATTTTTTAAATACGGCTTGCGTGTCGTTTTTTCATTGTTGTAAAATTGTACTGCTTTCCTAGAATAGGAATTATTTTAATTTTACTATCCAATGTAAAAGAAGACGGCAGCCGACATTTACAACCAAGGAGGAGTATGCTCAAGGCATTAGAGAATGCTTAAGGAGTTCATATACCTAGATTGACCACCTTGATCTTCACTTTGCTCGTGATGATCAACATAAGTTATGGGCGATGCTATGTCACTTTTATTTATGTCTTGCATGCATATTTGATATGTTTATTTTCTGCTTACTACAATCCAATTAATTTTTTTTTTTAAGAAAAAAAAATTTAAGTGTTAAATGCCTTCCAAAATCAAACACTTGTTATTACTTGGATCATCATATGGTCATTCCTACCAAAGTAGGATGCTTTTGATTATCTGAGTGAGATAAGATGGAAAATAGTTTTCCATATGTTTGATATGGTTTGACTTAACTGGGCTATCAAAATGGTTTTGGGCCTAGGGCATTTTATGAGATATTTTTAGCCGGGACATTTGATGTCTATCTCATTTAAAATTAGAATTTTATTTAATTATAAGATTAAAGCCAAAGCTTACTTATGATTAAAACAAAATATTTTTCCCCACTGCGAAACATCAAAGTGTTGAAGTTTCAAAAAGTTTAAATGCTTTTAGTGGGAGTTTTTCGTTAGAGTCTCAAAAAAAAAAATTAATTACTTTGCATATTTTTGTATGTAGATAATGGCAACAAACAGTTGGAATAATTCATTGCGATCTGTGCTTGAGAAAGACAAGCTTAGTGGGACTAACTTTCTTGATTAGGCACGAAACTTAAGAATTGTTCTTAAGCAAGAAAAAAGGCTCTATGTTCTTGAAAATCCTATTCCCCCTGCTCCAGCAAATAACGCCTCAAAAGCTGAAAAAGATGCTTATAGTAAGCACAAAGATGACTCCAACGATGTTACTAGCCTCATGTTAGCAACCATGAACTCTGAACTTCAAAAACAGTTTGAAGAAGCAGAGGCATATGACATGATTGTGCATCTCAAGGAAATGTTCCAAGAGCAAGCACGACAAGAGAGATTTGAAACTCACAAGGCGTTAAATGCATGTAAGATGGTTTCTGGCACCTCGGTAAGTGCTCATGTCCTTAAAATGAAGGGTTATCTAGATCATCTTGATAAGCTTGGTGCTCCTATTAATCATGACATGGCCACGGATTTGATCTTGGGCTCTTTACCTGCTGAGTATGACCAGTTTGTCATGAATTTTAACATGCATAATATGGAGAAATCCATTATTGAATTGCATGGGATGCTAAAACAAGCTGAACTAAACATTAAGAAGAATACTCCTAGTGTTCTAATGGTTCAAAAAGGGAAAGGCAAAAAGAAAAACCAAAAGGGCAAGGTCATGGCTAGTAAGGGTAAGGACAAGGCAAAGTCCATGTTCAAGCCCAAACTTAAGGCCAAGACACCAAATGAGGGAGCTTGCCACCATTGTGAAGAACAAGGACATTGGTTAAGAAATTGCAAGCTCTATTTGGAAGCAAAGAAAAAGAAGGGCAGTGAGACTGCCGCTTCAGGTATTTATGTTATTGAAATTAATTTATCTACTTCTGATTCATGAGTATTGGATACCGGTTGTGGATCTCACATTTGTATCTACTTCTGACATGCTCCGTGCCTTATGCTTAATCTGGATATCGTGTGACAAAAGGACTAAATATAAAATTATGGTTTGGTTCAAAGAGATCACCGATCTTCATTTAACCTGGATAGTTATAATGTTTTGCTAGAAACCGCTTATAACTTGTGGGCTATTTAAATATGATTTAGGCACACTGCCAGTGTTAAATGAACCTATAGGGTCACACAATAAGCGAACTTGTTAGGTTATTTTTCTGGTGACCAGGTTCGATGAATCTGGATGATATCCAGATTATAAGAATCTGACTCGGTAAAATAATTAGTTAAATTACCGAGATAATGGCAGAATCTTATCATATCAGTTTTAATTTAATTTGAATTTAAATTAGAATATGATAAGATATGATTAGGGTTGGACTCTAAGAGGTTCGAGGGTTTTTAAGAAAACCCTAGCCGTCTTTTCGATAGTCCAATTTTTCGATTGAGAACATTCGTGCCATTCTCTACCAGAAAGAAAAAAAAAACCTCTAAAACCCTAGGCGCTAGCACTCCCCGGGTATCGAGTGAGTTCGCGGTGTGTATCCGATAGAGGACGTTCGCATACTGCAGCGTCTGGTGATTGTTCGGGTTGAACGTACAACAGTGCAACCAGAATCGAAGGATTTCGATTACAGCAACCAGAGGTAATTCTTAAAACTTAGATCTTCTTAATCATTTACTTGGGTCCTCGGGAGGGATTCGTAGATGTTTTCCGAGGTTTAGGAGTCCACGAATCCCAACAGCCAGCACCGGTCCAAAGTGAAGGGATTGCGGAAAAACATCAAAGAAAAACGCAACGAAAAATTTTCAATTTTTCTGAGCCACATCTAGGAGAGAGTACTAACTTTTCCTTATTGGTTGCGGATTAACCAACATAGGGCTAGGTTGCACTGGAACTTCTTGCGTTGGAAGGGGAGAAGTAGGCGCCTGCTATTTAACTTGAATTCTCGTCAATCTTCTACTCCTACGCATCAAGCGTTTTCTTTTTGTCTTTCGGAGTATGGCTCTATCTTATTCTTGGGTTAGCTTGGTGAAAGCTCCTTCTTTTTATAATCAAAATCATCTCCAAGAGAGAAGAAGAGAAGGACGAAAACTAGAGAAAAAGAAAGAGCTAGGAAAAGACGGTACATCGGAGAAGAAAAAACCCTAAAACTCACATTCTGTTTTTTTCCTCTTCTTCTCCTCCTATTTTCGGCCAGCCTTAGGGCTTCTTTAAGCTCTAATGGCTGAAAATCATCAAGGCCTAATGGGCTTGGTGCTGTGCTCAAAAAACAATCTAAGACTAGCCTAGTCCTCTTAATTAATTAATTATCCTTGCTGGGCCTCATTAAATACTCAAGACTAATTAATTAATTCTAATTGGACTTTTAATATATATCAATATATATCAACCCAATTAATTAATTTTATTCCAACCCAATTAGCTTAATAATTAATTATCTTTTCTGGCCTTATTAAAATCTAAGACTAATTAATTAATTCTAATTGAACTCTTAGAATAAATTTTATTTCTCTTTTAAATAATTATTCATTAAGCCCAGATTATGTCTAAGCAACACCAAGGTAACTTAAGCTACTTTGGGGACCAAGAGATATATTATTCATGGCTACTAAAATGACTAAGATGCCCTTAATATTAAATAGCCTCATTTTATCATTTTAAATATTTTCATTTATCACTATATGAATCCCAAGAATAATGTTGCTAAAATAATGTCTCCGACCTGCAGGTGAAGTGACAAAAATACCCCTCTATGTAACACCTATCAATGAGACAGGATAAATGTACTATCACCCATCTCAAGGACATCTAGCATCCTTAGATCTCTAGTCCGATAATCCATGACTTACTTGAATGTACTTGCTTATCATCAGAAGCTACCCAAAAGCACACATTCTAAAGTCATGTTCTCAGGGTTCTAGATCATTTAGATTATCTTACAAGGGGTGATTTAACCTCACTAAGTGAAGTATAGAAACTCAGTTGCGTGAGTCCGTCTTAACTAACTAGAGTAATACATCTAACATACAAGGATATTAATTTCAAAAAGAAATTTCACCCAACATACATTAAAGTATAAAACCTTAGCTTCGTTAGACCACTAACTCATACTCAAGTATGAAGGTATCCGCCCACGCTGTAGCAATAATAATCTTGTCTCTATAATTATAGTACTTTAAGAGAGACCACTACTATAGGTTCATTTCTACGTATTCGAAATAAGCTTATGCCTCTGGCGTGAGTGAACTACTCACTGATTCAAGGCAAATCAATCCTTATTGAAAATCATGGCACAATAGTCTTACCTTGATGAAATGCCCAGTTCTATCAAACGACCAAGAACTCAATTTTATTTGTATGACATGTACTCATGGTCTATACCTTACTTTGAAGAACGACCCAACACATAGACTATTACTTGTCATACTTGGACCTTTAAATGTGCAATAATATAAGAAACAAACTAAATTGAATGAATAAATATTTTATTGCAATATGTCCATACAAAATACATAGTCATTGAGGGCATACTTCCAACAATTTTTTGCTTGCACTATAAAGATTAAGAAAGTCCATAAGTGCCTACCCTTATGATATCTAAGTGTCTATGAAACACCTTTTTTTGTCAAAGGTTTGGTAAAGGGATCTGCCAGATTGTTGATAGAAGAAATCTGATAAGCCATAATCTCCCATTTCTGGATAAACTTCCAGATGAGGTAATACTTGCTCTCTATGTGCTTACTTTTCCTATGGTTTCGAGGTTCCTTGCATTGTGACACCACTCCAGAGTTGTCACAATAAATGGTGATAGGCCTATCCATGTGTGGTACTACTCCAAGTTCTATGAGGAACTTTCGGAGCCACATAGCTTCTTTAGAAGCTTTTGAAGCAACAACGTACTCAGTTTCTATGGTAGAATCAGTAATACAAGATTGCTTGATACTTTTCCATGAAATAGCTCCTCCAAACAAAGTGAAGACATATCCATTAGTAGATTTTCTTTCATCTTTATCTGCCTAGAAGTCTGAGTCTATGTAACCGGTAGGAACCAAATCATCAATACGATATACAAGAATATAATCTCTCATTTCCTTGAGATATTTAAGTATATGCTTTATGGCTTGCCAGTGGGCTTCTTCTGGGTTTGACTGATATCTACTAACCATGCCTACTACAAAGCAGATATCTAGCCTAATATAAAATATAGCATACATGAGACTTCCCATAGCCGAAGTATAAGGAATCTTGCTCATTTTCTACTTATTTGCCTATGTCTGAGGACAGTTCTTAGAAGATAAGGATAATCCATGTCTAAAGGATATAATAGCCCCTTTACATTGATCTATGCTATACTTGACCAATATCTTGTCAATATAAGCAGACTGGGATAAGCCTAACATTCTTTGCTTCCTATTTCTAAGAAGCTTAATGCCTAGAATGTAGCTAGATTCTCACATGTCTTTTATACTAAACTGACTAGATAGCTAAACTTTAATGGATGACAATATCTCTGCGTTATTTCCAATGAGTAGAATGTCATCTACATAAAGTACCAAGAAAATCACTTTCCCACTATCTAATTTCCATACACACATAGTTCATTCACATTTTGAATGAAACAATAAGCTTTTATGGTTTCATCAAAACGTATGTTCTATACTCATGACCCTTGATTAAGTCCATAGATGGACTTCTTAAACTTACAGACTATTTGTTCTTGACCACTAGTGACAAAACCTTCTGGCTGGGACATATAGATATCTTAGCTAAGATATCCATTTAAGAAGGTAGTCTTGACATCCATCTGCCATATCTTGTAGTCATAATGACATGCGATTATTAAGAGAACTTGGATAGACTTAAGTATGGCTACTGGTGAAAAGGTTTTCTCATAATCGATCCCTTCTTTCTGAGTATAACCTTTAGCAATCAACCTTACTTTAGAGGTTTCAACATTTTCATCCGAACCTCTCTTCCTCTTGTATACCCATTTACACCCAATGAGTTTTATCCCATCAAGCACAGTGACAAGATCCAGACCTGATTGAGATATATGGACTCAATCTTAGCATTCATGGCTAGCTGCCATTTGTCTGCATCAGCATCAACGATAACCTCCTCGTATCTAGTGGGATTTTATTCTTGATGATCAGAGACTAGATCATAGATCTCTCTGGGTCCACCTTTCTAGAACTCTTGTGATTTTTCCATTATGATGAGGCTCAGTTTGTATAGGAACATCCAATTGTATTTCTCTTAGTTCCTTGATCAGGGTGTTAGAAGTACTTGAAGTTGAATCAGTGACCAACTTCTCTTCTAACTCTATTCTACTTGAACCCGTGGTAGAAGTAACTTATTCATTTTTTAAGTATCTAGAATTAGTACTAACAAGTACTTTATGCTATTGAAGATGATAGAAATATCCACCTCTCATTCCTTTTGGATGCCTAACGAAGTAACATAGCTCTTATCTGGTTTCTAACTTACTTCCTTTTGTCAGCACATAAGTTGGACAATCCCATATCTTGAGATGATTCGGACTAGGTTTTCGTCTAATCTATATCTCATAGGGTGTCCTAGGTACTGATTTGGAAGGTATTAAGTTCAAAATATATACTACTGTTTCTAAGGCATACCCCAAAAAAAAAAAAAAAAAAAAGATGTATGACTCATCATGCTTCTAACCATTTCCATCTAAGTTCTATTTCTTCTCTCAGCTACTCTGTTCTGCTGGAGAGTTACAGGTGTAGTTATCTGAGATACTATGCCATGATATATCAAGTAATCCTTAAACTTATCGAGGATGTACTCTCTACCACAATCCGGTGTCAAAGTTTTAATTAGTTTACCTGTTCGATGCTCTACTTCAACCTTAAACTCCTTAAATTTATCAAAAGAGTCAAACTTGCAACTCATCAAATAAATGTAACCAAAACGAGTGTGATTATTGTGAAAGTGATAAAGTATTCATAGCCTCCTCTAGCTAGTGTAGCCATCAGACCACAAACATCCGTATTAACTAGTGCTAGTATTTCCATGGCTCTATCCACCTTTTTGGTAAAGGACCTTTTGGTCATTTTACCTCTAAAATAAGATTCACAAAGAGACTATTCTTCCAGTCTCAATGAACCTAAAGGCCCAACATGGATTAGCCTCTGAATCCGATTGGGATTTATATGTCCCAATCTTAGATGCCACAAATACGAGTCATTTGATATAGCCTTTCTCTTTTTATTATCAGATTTAGTTTGAATATTGTTTACTTGATTTTGAATATGATGTATATAAAAAAGATTCCCATACATGTTTCCTGTACAAATTACATTACCATCTCTACTGATAGAAATATCATAATGGAAAAAAACAGAATATCCTTGATTTATCAATTTAGAAACTGAAATTAAATTCTGTTTAAATCAAGAAACATATAAAATATCTTTTAAAACTAACTTCTTATTACAATAAAAAATAAGCGTAAGATCTCCCACTGCTTCAGCCCATATTCTTGCTCTATTGCATACTTGAAGTCTATGCTCACCCTTACTGAGTCTCCTTATCCTTCTAAACCCCTTCAAAGAGTAATAGACATGGTCAGTGGCTCCAGAATCAACTATCCAGGAGGATGTTGATCCAACCATCAAAATAGACTCTAGGTATAGAGCAATACTTAAAGTAAACTTGGCTAAGAAGTCCGAACAATCTTTCTTCTAATGCCCCTTCTTTCCACACTTGAAATATTTACCTTTAGGCTTCTCATTGGGCTTAGCCTGACCAGATGCTTTGGGCTGGGCCCTGCATTGTTCTAGACCTTTCTCTACTTAAATTTCTTAGGCTTCACATTAATTCTAGAAGAAGAAGCAAAACTAGAGATCAAAACTTTTGACACGGGCTTCATGATCTTCTTTGGTACCTGGAGCTCTTTTATAAGCTCTGTGAGATTCATATTCAACTTGTTCATGTTGTAGTTCAACTTGAACTGAGAATATGAATCAGGCAGAGTTTCAAGAACCATGTCAATTTAGCTCTCATGATCTATCGTTGCGCCTATGATGTGAAAACCCACCTAAAGCCAACCTTAGAGTAAGAGGGCTGGGATGCATATCATGACATTCTACATAAAAATATACTTTTTAAATGATTTTATGTGCTTTAGAATTGTGGTTTATATGTTAAATGGCATATTTATGCTTATTGGGTAGGATGGGTAAAACGGTAATTTTACTTAAGGTCAAAATAGGAAGATGGCTTGAGGTTTAGATAAGAAGGATATTTGGGTGAGAAAATAAGAACAAGAGTTAGTGTGGTTGAGTAGTTAGAGCTTTGTGATTTACTCTCTAAGGTCATGAGTTTAAATCCCATCACTTAAGTTTTATTCATGATTATCTTAGCTATGTTTGAATTTTTTATTTCTTACATTCCTTAAAGATAGGAACGTTGTCTTAAGAGAGAAATGAAGATAATGTCTTGATCATGTGATCATGTCCTAAAAAGAATTCTAGAGGAATTCTTGTTCCTTTAACTTCTCTAGCATTGTCTTAGTATCTTCATAATTTAAATTATCCATGATCCATTAATCTCTTCTTTTAATTCCAAAAAATTCTATGATAATCCCCTAGCAATGGAATTTGAAAACCAGCTCTTGGGGATAGGGGATTACCGAAAATAGGGAGGAGAGTTAGGATGGTTTTCCATGGAAAAGAAATCACCATAGCTAGACCTTCAATCATACCTTCATCTTGTTCATGATTTAATAAAGGAAAAATCTAGAAAATTTCCAGAATTTGTGCAAGATGGTTTTTGAAAAATTCAGCCAACATTCTTACCCATTTGCTGCCAGGAGAATGGTCATTTCATGTAAGGTTCAAGGCTAGAAAAACATGGAACTTTCGGACTGCTCAATCTGCCCAAAAAACCAGAAAATTTCCTGCAGCAATTCACTGCTTTTGAAGCTGGAATTGAAGCCATTTTTTCGTCATCAAATCAGCTGAAACTTCCTCTATTTTTCTTTAGAAAGAAGGCTGGAAAACCACCATTAAAAGACCTTCAAACACCCTCAAAAACCAGCTACAAATCGGGCTAAAGAAAGCAGAAAATTCTGCACCAAAAACCATCTTCATTCTCGGTAGTTTGGAAGCATTGAAAACCAGAAAATTTCCAGTTTGGTTACTCAAGGCCAAGGCCGAAAATCACCACCCAAACCTCTGAAAATCAGACCTTGTTTAGCCATGGACTAAACACCATTGACCTCCATACTAACCTTGAGTGCTTGGACTCCATGATCACACCTCAAAAAGCTCCTGAGATTACTCTATCCAAAACTCATTTGAACTTCAAACTAATTCCAGAATTTTTTCTCCATTAAAATGCTCTTGTAGCAAGTGATCAAACCAGAATTTCTCTGCCATTATAGACTAAGTTTTTGCCAGCTTAATAACCTGAACAACCTCCATTTGTTGCACTAAGACTATCTTGTTTAGCCTTACACCATTGAAGAGCAAGGAGACCTCCCATGAACAACCACCATTAACTAATCCTCTACCTCAAATAACTCATCATTTTCCTCCATTTGAATTTCAAAAAAACTGAACGCTTCACTCTCCTTCTTGCTAAAACTGAAACTCCTAATCGCACAAGACCATTCGGCCAAAACTCCAAAAATTCGCAAGCCATTTCCTTTCAAACTCTCTCAAAAACACCAAGAACACCAAGAACACATACTTAATCTCTTCAAGCCTAAACATATCCTAAACATCTCCAATCACTCTCAAATACTCCAGATCACTCATACTTAATCCCTAGTCTTCATTTCTGGTCTTATAACCTGAAATCACGCGAACTAGAATTTTTGAACGGATCAAAACCAGTTTTTTTGTTGAAGGTTCCAAGAACATCAAAAGGTAAACCAAGAACAACCTTCTTGTTCTTCCTCTTCTATTCATTTTTTAATCTTCCATTCTAATGCTCTCTCTCTTTCTCTCTCTCTCTCTCTCTCAAACGCGTGGACCTTCCCTAATCAAGAAATCTTCATCAAGTGATCGTCTATCAAGAATTTCTTCTTAAATCCTCCTTTTAATTTTCGAATTCATGTCTCTTAGATATAGATAGGAATATTGAATATAAATGGGGGTTGAGTATATGTATGATGGGGATGGAGTTAGAACATGAGAGTGAAAATGTATGATTAGGTCTTATGGATTTTTCTTTTGAATCAATATATGTTCATCATGTTTAATAAGATTTATGGATGTTTTGATATATGATAGATGTTATGACACCAATGGTGATTAGGCTTTTATGTTCTTATTTTTCATTGAGGTCATGGATGATGATTATACCTAGTAGGAAATTGACCATATAATAGTATGTGTTAATTCAAGTGTATGTTCAAGAATAGATTAGTTTATTATTTGATGTTAGAGAATGTGTTCATGAATCTTTTCTTGCAATAGGAAATCATGGTAAAAGACTATTTTCTTTGTTAATTCTAAAATTATTTTTATTAACAAATTTTATTAATTTAATTAAAATTATTGTTATATTTACTCTATAAGATCCGAAAACATTAGGAAGGTTTGGAAATAGAATATTAATTAAAATATGAATATTTTTACTAGTTAAATAAATAAAATCTTTTATTAAAAAAATATAAATAATAAATAGATAAAATATTAGAATTAATTAATATTAAATGACCTTGTGGATCATAATAATTAACCTTACTAAAACTTTTATCTATATCCATAAATATTATTTATATTAAAATTTATTTATTATTTACTAATTAAAAATTAAGTATAATTTATTTATTATTAATTTCATTGGTTATCTATTATCTGTTATTTATTAATTAAAAATTACAGTGTAATTTATTATTTCTAATAATAGTACTATATAAATATTACCATTTACCAATATTATTTTAGACTCAGTATTATTCAATATTTAACACTAGTTTATTTATTAGCAATAATACTCATAATTTATTATTTGAAACTATAACTTATTAGTATTTATTTTAGAACCCCTAGTCATCTTAACTTATCAAGCAAGATTTAATTTATAAAATACTTTATCGACTAGTATTAAAGCCTAGGACATTATGGCCATGGTTAGTTGTGGTTGTGACTAGTTGAACTAGGGATTGTTTATGTAAGGCAAATATGGTCCGAAAGTTATCTTATGCTTTGTGTTTACCCTATGCGGCATTAGGTTGACCTTGGAAGATCTTTGAATCCCAGAAGAGCAAAGGATCAGGTAAGCTCCTGCATGGAGTCATTTGAAGACCAAAGTTATGTGGCAAGTCAAACTCAATGTATATGAACATTTGGTCTGTAAAGGCAATTAAGGACAATTTTCCTTTTTATTTCAGTCAAGCAAACCATTTGAGCTTAAACAAACAGTTTTACACAAAAACGCTAAATTCTTTTCTGAAACCCAAACTTTTACAAGAATTTTAGAAACCTTAATTTCTATTTCCAAGTAAATCATTGTATGATCAATTTTCTCCCAAGTGCAACATCAACGTTGAGTACTCAATAAGGGTAGACTATTAGGACTAGTTCTTGAAGGGTTAGAGTAAGTCTCTCAGTAGGTGGCTATCTCTGAGGGGTGAGTCCTTCCCGAATAGGATGCTAGTCCAGTAGGTCATATCGGTCCGAGCTAGCAAGTTTAGTTAAGTGGACTGTGTGTTTTTGGAGTGGACAACCGATAAGTTTGGGAGTAGAGATGGAGGAGTATCTCACCCGGTAGGCTGTATACCTACCTTGTGTTAGTATGCTCAACGTATGGCATTCTGATCATTATATTGTCATGGTAGCCAATGTGTGGTGCCATGGCTACCTCTTTGGGTGATTGTATTTATTGTGCACATATATGTTTTGGAAAGCAAAACACCATTCTTAATTTATGACATTTATTTAATGCTTGCCAGCATTTTCTTTTGCGAAACTTTTACAACTTGTATACATAAACTATTTTACCCGAAACACTCAAAGCACACACAGGCTTACTGAGATTTTTATCTCACCACCTTTTATAGCATGTTTTTAGGTCGATCCTGCTGTGAAGGTCATTAACTAGATTATTGCCTATGTCTTGAAGACTCTTTGCTATTTTTCCTATGTATTGCTTTCAGAGTCAGTAGCAGACATTCATTTTTTTTTTAATTTGTTCATGTATTACTAGGTTGTAATAAGCTAAATTTTGAAGTATTTCTTTTATTTTATTTTGTGTGTCCTCGTTATAAAGACCCCATATCCTATGGACGGGGCGACATCCCAACCCTAATGGGGCATAGGTAGTGGGGTGTTACAAGTGGTATCAGATCCAAGGTTTAGACAAATATTAATAGTATATGCTTTGTTTTATTAAGGTTAATTGTTTTGACTAACCTAGCTTGTTTATGCTGTAGGATGGTTAGAATGATTAGAACCGTGAGGAAGGGGTAGCAATGGCATCCGCCCATCCCTATCAACTCGGAAGATTTACCAGTGCCTCAGCCTGCACCGCAGCCCGCACTTCAACCAATCATACCCCTGGATGAGAGCAGTGATGATGAGGTTCAGATTATTAAGCTACCTCCAATACTTGTAATAGACTTAATTACTGATAGTGAAGATGAGAAAATTGACATGGAATATGTCCCACTCTCACCTAGCCCTATGATTGATTTGACTGCTGATAGTGTTGACCCGGGGGAGATAGATTATAAATCTCCACCTAGACATTCCTTTGTACCCCCACCCAACCAGGTTGAAACCGGGGAGAGTTCTAGGAGACCCAGGAAGGAGCCAATGGACTATGGATTCGTGAATGGGGCTGGGATAAACTTTTCTAGGAATTCTGGGGGATGGTTGTATGATACTGACTTTGAAGACTCTGATGAGGATTAGAGAGGGTAAGTTCTGCTATGCTTAGGACGTTTTATTTACAGCTTTCAATAAACTCTTGTGCTAAGGAGTTTATTCATATTTATCGCTTTATTTCAAAATTTATGCAAATAAGAGTACCTAGAGTACTCTAAATCTTGAGAAAAAATATATATGCAATTCTTTATACAAAATTTGCATTTGATTTTCTTTTGCTTAAACCTGAATGTGAATGCATGCTCGATTTAAATGTTTTAAACTTTGATGCATAAACTCATTATCTGGGACATGGTTTAGAATGGCACCCAAGCGTCGTGCAGCCACATCCAGTAGAAGGGTTCCTGAGGCAGAGCCCGTGATGCCAGAGTTTGATACAACTCAAATGCCATCACCAAACCGGGGACTGAGAATGAACCGGAGCCAAAAATGGGATCAGAGGAACCTATCAGCGTAACGATGGGGCAAGCGTTCCATAAAATGATCGAGATTTTGCAAACCCTGATTGAGTAGAGGAATTTGAAGAACTTGAGAGGTTCCTAAAATTTCAACCTCCCATCTTCTTAGGAGAAGCAGAGCAAGACCAGAAGGTGGAGTAGTAGGTGGAATAGATAAAGGACATCTTCGCTATGCTTCAATCTACTGAGAAGCAAATGGTGAAATTTTCTGCATTTCGACTGAGAGGCCCAGCTCGGGCATGGTGGTAATGAGTTCAAGATGACTGGGAGATGATCGATCAGGACTAGATGTGGGCAAACTTCATGAAGGCATTCAGAGCTGAATATATCCCTCAATAGATAGTGGAGAAAAGGGAAGATGAGTTCTAGAATCTAAAGCAGGGAGGCATGACGGTGGCACAGTATGTGGCACGTTTTACTCAATTATTGAAGTACTGCAAAAGGCTGGTGGATACAAAATAGAACAAAACAAGGCAATTTGTCAAGGGATTGGGACAGGAGTTAAAAAGGGCGTTGGCACCTTCTCGACCAACGACCTATTTAGGGACCGTGGACGCAACAACCTGGAGTGAGAATGAAGATTGCAGCTAGATGGTACTAAGACTTTTCCCACCATCAAGACAACTGCCGAGACCTTTCCAAAGGCAGCAACCTAATAAGCGACCTGCCATCCAACAGTGGCAGAATCGAGGGAAGCAAGCATGAACGACACTAGTTGTTCCTACTTAGAATCTTCCATTATGCCGACATTGCGGGAAAAGGGGCCATATAGAGAAAAATTGGTGGTCCTGGGGAGTTGAGCAGAAATGCTACCACTGTGGAGATCCGAATCATCTGCGAAACGCCTGTCCTAAGCTTCTTTAAATCAAGCAAGGAAACCCGGCTCAGACAGCGGGAGCCAATCGAGCCAATGTTGTGGGAGCCTTCAGAAGTGGAACTCAGGAGCCGCAGCTGAAAGCAAAAGTTTTCGCTCTTAATCGGGAGGAGGTTGGAGCAGATGCATTAGTGGTGGAAGGTACGTTTTCTATCCAAAGTCGTTCCATTAATGCATTGATAGACCATGGATCTACCCATTCGTATTTAAACAAGAATTGTGCATATCATTTGGGTTGGGATGGAGTAGAACTACCTTTTACTTTGTTGGTAAGTACGCCCTTGGGGAAAATGGTGCAAGTGGATCGATATGTGCAGAATTGTAAGATTGAAGTAGGGAGAGAAAGCTTAGAGGGAGATCTGATAGTCTTGGCTATTGATGACTATGACTTGATTTTGGATATGAATTGGCTAGCTAAGCATAGGGCTAGAGTAGACTGTAAGAATAAGTCCGTTCAGTTCATTAGACCAAAATGCGATGTGTTGGAGTTCAATGGCAAGAGAGTGAAAGAGTTGAAGTTTTTGATAGCTGGAGCAAAAGCCCGGAAATTGTTGAAGCAAGGATGTCAAGGATATTTGGCCTATGTGATAAATAAGCCGAAGGATCAGTGCATCCTCGAAGATACTAAGGTGGTAAGGATTTTCTGACGTGTTTCTTGCAGAACTTACTTCTCCACCTCCTAACCGAGAAGTTGTGTTCGTTGTTAATCTAGTCCCAGGAGTGGAACCGATATCCCGAACTCCATATCGAATGGCACCGGCGGAGATGAAAGAATTGAAGGAGCTAGATGAATTGGTGAAGTAAGGCTACATCAGACCTAGCACGTCACCCTAGGGAGCACCAGTGCTATTTGTGAAAAAGAATGATGGGACCTTGAGGTTATGTATCGACTATCGAGGCTTGAACAACCTGACTATCAAGAATAAGTATCCTCTTCTATTAATTGACGAGCTATTCGACCAGTTGCAAGGTTCCAATTGGATTTGAGGTAAGGATACTATCAAGTGAGGATAAAAGAGGAGGATATTCCCAATATGGCCTTCAACACAAGATATGGTCACTATGAGTTTGTGGTAATGCCTTTTGGGGTAACCAATGCACCAGCGGTATTAATGGATTTAATGCATCGAGTTTTTCAACCCTATTTGGACAAGTTCATGGTGGTCTTCATCGACGACATACTCATATACTCTAAGAGCCTAGAGGAACATGCAAAATATTTGAAGCTAGTATTGGAAGAGCTACGAGAGCACAAGCTTTACACCAAATTTAGCAAGTGTGAGTTTTGGCTGGATAGTATAGCATTTCTTGGCCATATGGTAACTAAGGATGGAATCAAGGTGGACCCAGCAAAAGTTGAAGTAGTTTCGAACTGGAAGCAACCAGAGAACATCATGGAGATTCGAAGCTTCTTGGGATTTGCCGGCTATTATAAGAGGTTTATTAAAGGGTTTTCAATGCTAACATCACCTATGACCCGGTTGCTGAGAAAGGACGTACCCTTTGTCTGGAATGAGAAATGTGAAAAAAGTTTCCAATAGCTGAAGCGGAGGTTAGTGATAGCACCTGTGTTGAGTTTGCCAGAGCGAGATAAGCCTTACGCTTTGTATATAGATGCTTCAAAGGAAGGTTTGGGAGTAGTATTGATACAAGATAGGAAAGTAATTGCCTATGCTTCGTGAAAGTTGAAGCCTCATGAAGTCAATTATCCCATGCATGATTTGGAGTTAGCTGCCATTGTATTTACTTTAAAGAAATGGTGGCATTACTTGTATGGAGCTGAGTGTGATGTGTTTACTGATCACAAGAGCCTGAAGTACATCTTCACTCAGAAGGATTTAAATTTGAGGTAGCGGAGATAGATGGAATTTTTGGAAGAGTATCATTGTCCTATCAACTACCACCCCGGGAAGACTAACGTTGTTGCTGATGCCCTGAGCCGTAAAGTCAAAATGGCCAGGCTGAAAGTGCAAGAGATTCAAGCGGTCCTAGACGTGTTGGATAGAAGAACGGAAGTGCAAAAAGAGAAGATTATTGTTAGCAATCTGAGATTGATACTAGACCTAAGGCGGGAAATCATCGAGGCTCAGCAAAGTAATGCAAAATTTTAACTTTTCAAGGACAAAGAGCTTAAGAGGCAAAGCAGTGATTTTTGACAGGATGAGGCGGGAGTTTTGTATTTTCAGGATTGTCTGTGTGTACCCGATGAGCACCAGTTGAATGACAGGATTTTGGAGGAGGCATATAAAAGTAAGTACGCTATTCATCCAAGAGAGGTGAAAATGTATCAAGACCTGAAAAGGGCTTATTGGTGGCCCGGAATGAAGAGGAACATGGTTAAGTATGTTTCGACATGTCTGACCTATCAGAAAGTCAAAGCGGAGCACAAAAAGGTCGACAAGATTGTTGCAACTGTTACCAATACCCGAATGGACATGGGGAAAGGTGACCATGGACTTCGTTACCGAACTCCCTATGGCAAGGATCTAAAAGGACGCTATATGGGTAGTGGTAGATTGATTGACCAAGTCAGCGCATTTTATACTGGTGAATGTAAGGGATTCAATGGAGAAGTTAGCTCAGACCTACGTGTGAGAAATAATCAGATTACACGGAGTGCCTTCGAGTATTGTGTTCGACCGAGATCTGAGATTTACATCCCGATTTTGGGCAAGTTTCAAGAATCAATGGGTTCTAGTCTGAAGTTTAGTACAATGGAGCATCCACAAACTGATGGTCAGTCATAAAGGGTTATTCAGATATTAGAGGACATGTTGAGAGCCTGTGTATTAGATTTCAGGGATAAGTGGATCGAATGTGTACCGTATATAGAATTGATGTACAATAACAGCTATCAATCTTCGATTGGAATGGCTCCGTATAAAGCCTTGTATGGACGTAAGTGTCAAGTACCACTATACTAGAATTGGTTGGAGGATGGCCACATAAGCAAGTCTGGAGAAGTCAGCGTTTAGGAAATATTGGACAAAGTCAAACTGATTAGAGAAAGGTTGAAAGCAGCTCGAGTTGATAAAAGAGTTATGTGGACAATAGGTGAAGAGAGTTAGAATTTCAGGTAGGAGACAGTGTGTTCCTAAGATTAACACCGAATAGAGGAATCCTGAAGCATCCAAAAGGTGGAAAGCTGGATCCGAGGTATTTGGGACCGTTTCCGATAAAGGAAAGAATTGGGCCAGTAGCATATCGATTAGATCTGCCAAATGGGTTAACGGGAATACATGATATGTTTCATGTATATCAATTGAAGAAGTTCAATGCCGACCCCGGACATGTTTTGAATACTGAGCCATTGGTATTGCAACCCGACTTGAGCTATGTGGAGAAACCTGTGAAAATTTTAGACCGAAGCATCAAGACTCTTCGGAACAAGCAGATTCCTATGGTGAAGGTACAATGGGAGCATCATGGCACGCAAGATGCCACATGGGAAACGGAAGAGTGGGTAAAATAGAAGTATCCCGATCTAAGATAAAGGTATGCCTGAATTTCAGGAAAAAATTCTTCTAAGGAGGGGGGGGGGGATGTGAAACCCTACCTAAAGCCAACCATAGAGTAAGGGGGTTCGGATGCATATCATGACATTCTACATAAAAATATACTTTTTGAATGGTTTTATGTACTTTATTATTGTGGTTTATAGGTTAAATGACTTATTTATGCTTATTGGGTAGAAAGGGAAAAACAGTAATTTTGCTTGAGATCAAAATAGGAAGATGGCTTGAGGTTTAGATAAGAAGGATATTTGGGTGAGAAAATAAGAATAAAAGTTAGTGTGGTTAAGTGGTTCGAGCTTTGTGATTTAATTTCTAAGGTCATGAGTTTAAATCCCATCACTTAAGTTTTATTCATGATTATCTTAGCTATGTTTGAATTTTTGATTTCTTACATTCCTTAAAGATAGGAATGTTATCTTAAGGGAGACATGAAGATAATGTCTTGATCATGTGATCATGTCCTAAAAAGAATTCTAGAGGAATTCTTGTTCCTTTAACTTCTCTAGCCTTGTCCTAGCATCTTCATAATTTAAATTATCCATGATCCACTAATATCTTCTTTTAATTCCAAAAAATTCTGTGATAATCCCCAAGCAATGGAATTCGAAAATCAACTCTTGGGGATAGGGGATTACCGAAAATAGGGAGGAGAGTTAGGATGGGTTTCCATGGAAAAAAAATCACCATAGCTAGACCTTCAATCATACCTTCATCTTGTTCATGATTTAATAAAGGAAAAATTTGGAAATTTTCCAGAATTTGTGCAAGATGGTTTTCAAAAAATTCAGCCAACATTCTTGCCCATTTGTTGCCAGAAAAATGGTCATTTCATGTAAGGTTCAAGGCTAGAAAAACAAGGAACTTTCGGACTGCTCTATCTGCCCAAAAAACCCGAAAATTTCTTGCAACAATTCGCTGCTTTTGAAGCTGGAATTGAAGCCATCTTTTGGTCATCAAATCAGCTGGAAATTTCTCTATTTTTCTTTAGAAAGAATGCTGGAAAACCACCATAAAAGACCTTCAAACACCCTCAAAAACCAGCTACAAATCGGGCCAAAGAAAGCAGAAAATTCTGCACCAAAAACCATCTTCATTCTTGGTACTTTGGAAGCATTGAAAACTAGAAAATTTCCAGCTTGGTTTCTCAAGGCCAAGGCCGAAAATCACCACCCAAACCTCTGAAAATCAGACCTTGTTCAGCCATGGACTGAACACCATTGATCTCCATACTAACCTTGAGTGCTTGGACTCCATGATCACACCTCAAAAAGCTCCTAAGATTGCTATAACCAAAACTCATTTGAACTTCAAACTAATTCTATAACCAAAACTCCATTAAAATACTCTTGTAGCAAGTGATCAAACTAGAATTTCTCTACCATTAAATACTAAGTTTTGACCAGCTTAATAACCTAAACAACCTCCATTTGTTGCACTAAGACTAGCTTGTTCAGCCTTACACTGTTGAAGAGCAAAGAGACCTCCCATGAACAACCACCATTAACTAATCCTCTACCTCAAATAACTCATCATTTTCCTCCATTTGAATTTAAAAAAAAACTAAACACTTCTCTCTCCTTCTTGCTAAAATCAAAACTCCTAATTGCACAGGACCATTCGACTAACAACAACTCTAGAAATTCGCAAGCCATTTCCTCTCAAACTCTCCCAAAAACACCAAGAACACCAAGAACACACACTTAACCTCTTCAAGCCTAAACCTATCCTAAACATCTCCAATCACTCTCAAATACTCTAGATCACTCATACTTAATTCCTAGTCTTCATTTTTTGTCTTTATAACACGAAATCACGCGAACTAAAATTTTCGAACGGATCAAAACCAATTTTTTTATTGAAGGTTCCAAGAACATCAAAAGGTAAACCAAGAACAACCTTCTTTTTCTTTCTCTTCTATTCATTTTTTAATCTTCCATTCCAATGCTCTCTCTCTCTCTCTCTCTCTCTCTCTCTCTCTCTCTCGGCCGAAATGGGATGATCAACCATGACTGCTTATTTTTGGACCACTAAAGGCTCTCAAATGCATGGACCTTCCCTAATCAAGAAATCTTCATCAAGTGATCGTCTATCAAGTATTTCTTCCTAAATCCTCATTTTAACTAGTATTAAAGCCTAGGACATTATGGGCATGGTTGGTTGTGGTTATGACTAGTTGAACTAGGGATTGTTTACGTAAGGCAAATATGGTTTGAAAGTTATCTTATGCTTTGTGTTTACCCCAAGAAGCGTTAGGTTGACCTTGGAAGAACTTTAAATCCCAAAAGAGCAAAGGATCAGGTAAGCTCCTGCATGGAGTCATTTGAAGACCAAAGTTAATGTGGCAAGCCAAACTCAATGTATATGAACATTTGGTCTATAAAGGCAATTAAGGACAATTTTCCTTTTTATTTCAGTCAAGTGAACTATTTGAGCTTAAACAAACAGTTTTACAGAAAAACGCTAAACTCTTTTTTCAAACCCAAACTTTTACAAGAATTTTAGAAACCTTAATTGCTATTTCCAAGTAAATCATTGTATAATCAATTTTCTCCCAAGTCGAACATTCACGTTGAGTACTCAATAAGGGTAGACTACTAGGACTAGTTCTTGAAGAATTAGGGAAAGTGTCTCAGTAGGTGGCCACCTCTGAGAGGTGTGTCCTTCCCGAATTGGATGCCAGTCCAGTAAGTCATACCGGTCCGAGCTAGCAAGTTCAGTCAAGTGGACTGTGTGTTTTCAGAGTGGACAATCGGTAAGTTTGGGTGTAGAGATGGAGGAGTATCTCACCCGGTAGGTTGTACACCTACTTTGTGTCAGTATGCTCAACGTGTGGCATTCTGATCATTATATTGTCATGGTGCCCAATGTGTGGTGCCATGGCTATCTCTTGGGTGATTGTATTTATTGTGCACATTTATGTTTTGGAAAGCAAAACACCACTCTTCATTTATGACATTTATTTAATGCTTGCCAGTACTTTCTTTTGCGAAACTTTCACAACTTGCATACATGAACTGTTTTACCTGAAACACTTAAAGCATAGATGGGCTTATTGAGATTTTTATCTCACCACCTTTTATACTATATTTTTAGATCAATCCTACTGTGATGGTCATTAGCTAGATTATTGCCTATGTCTTGAAGACTCTTTGCTATTTTTCCTATGTATTGCTTTGAGAGTCAGTAGTAGATGTAACACCCCTACTAAAGGTAACAGCGGAAGTATACCAATATTGGGTGTTGCCCCGTCCAGATACCCAGATAAGGGGTCTTTATAATGAATAATCGACAGAGTATATAAGGTCTAAATGGGAGATATCCGGACCTATTCTGCTGTCACTGTGGTATCATCCTCTATCGGTAGGTTTTTCCAATTCCGAATCCTATAAAAAAAAAGTAAGATAAAAGACACATGTGAGTGAAAAATCACCCAGTGAGTCCCGTGTGTGTGCCAGTGTTTCCCTTAAAAGAGAGTCGATTTTCAAAATCTTTGCTAAAGTAAATTATATAACAGGGAAAATAGCAATGATTGATAAATTCAGATCATTTTATCATATAAGTTCGAAAAATAGTAATTTTCAAACACACGGCCCCCAATTCAATAAATGTGGGTTCTTCCCCATCTAGAAGTGCGACCCGCGTGCAAAGCTCAAAGAACTTTACCTTCGGCTACACGGTCTCTTGTGCCAGGGACTGTGACTTACAGCACGTCACTCGTGTCATGCCGGAAGGGTGAGTAGCGTACCAATGTACCTCACCGTGCACTTAGGGATCTTTTACTTGCCACCATAAGCCAGGGGTCCCAATCCTGACGTCAATCACCATCGAGGTGGCAAGGGGTTGAACACACCGAGTGTCCCCACTCGGTCTCATGTGAACAACCCACCAATCATAATCAATAGGCAATTTCCGAGCTCACAACGGCTAGCCAGGGACGACTTGTCACAATATCCTGTCGCCCTGTTTGGAGTAAGACAATCCCTAGAACTGATCAGGTTACTTGGGGTCGTCTATCTCTAACATGGGTTAGAACAAAGATCAAAGTCCCTGTTGAGTACTCAACGCAACAACACTAACCCCATCTGACTGATTAGGCCAGAGGGTCATCCAATCCCACAGGATATTCAAATCACAACATTTTTTATTGTCTGGGGCCATACTTGATCACAAAAGTCATTTTCCAATGGTATTCGGGTCATTTCACCCATGCCAGATTCCAAAAGACTTTTTGAGGGTATCCGGGTCATTTTACCTTTACCCGATTTGAAAAAATTCACAAAAGTTCCAATAAGGATATTTCGGTCATTTACCGAATACCCGAGTTCCAAGAGTTTTCATAAAATATTCCAATAAGGATATTTGGATTATTGTCCAAATACCCGATTCCAAAATTTACTATTTTTCAGAAATCCCAAATATTTAATTCGAAAAGGACTAAATTCACAAAATTCGTGTTTTAAACATCCAGGAAGGCTTCCAAGCTAAATATGAAATTTATTCGAGTCCGAAATAGCATAAAAGCAAATGTCGCTCATGTAAACCTTAAACATATTCGAGGATTTCCAAAATGGCATAAAACATAGCATTTCATAGAAAATCAAAGCACACTAGCCTTTAAAAAAAGGTTTAGAAATCAATGGGACTCACCTCATGTCCTAAGCCTCTCATTCCGTTCACGACCGTCTAAGCTCCGTTCCTACCATTTTTGACATTTTGTTAGCTGTTTGTCGCTAAACCTACACCAAACATTGTTTTCGGGTTAATTGGTGTTTGGCCAAAAAATAGCCGTCGGGTAGCCGACGTCTGGCCGATGTGCCCGACGGTTAGCCGTCGTTCAACCGTCGTTTAGCCATTGGGGCCGACGGTTAGCCAATGCTTAAGAAAAACGTTCAACTTTCATTCGCATCATTTTTCCCTCGTTTGATCAATTCTTTCATTTTCCTTTTTCCACATCCTTCCTCACTTCATAAACAAGGGATTCACTTCATGTTTCCCTAATTGTTTTGTCCAAAATCACATAATTAATCACCCTTAAGTCCATTCATTTTCGGACTACTTTCTGGGATTTTCACTGGTTTGACACACTATTTTGTTTTGCACATAACATTCAATTTACAGCTCCGATTTGGCTCCATGATTTACCAAAACGACCGCAAGACTCTTAAATTTAATTCAGTACTGACCATTTTTAGGTTTCTGGTTCTGGTACCACGATACTGGGCAAAAACAGCCTCAGTAGTTTTTGCCTTAGTTTCACTATTCATGTTTTCCTTATTATTCTGCAATTTTCCAGTTTGACACCATAACTTGTTTTGCCCATAACTTTTAATCCACAAATCCAAATGATGTCAAACCAATTGTAAAATATCCTTAAGATATTCCTTTACAAGTTCCAATTCATGGAATTCCAATTCTGTTGTCCATTTTGTTCAGTTTTGATCACGAAATTCCAGCAGTAAAATCCCGTTACTGATTTGGCACCTTTTACTATTTCCACCCTAACTTTTGATTCGTAGATCCGATTAACCTCAAACTTGTTCTAAAATGTTTCTATGATCCTTAGATACAAGGATATATGCCTGCTTTGTTCAAATCTAGAAACGTTATAGATTTACTGAACATAAAACCTCCCAGAATTTTCTGCACACAAGGACAGCTTTCACACAACTTCACCTAACTAGTTTCCATAATTCACACACAACTTCTTACAATATATATATATATACTAAAATGATCTCCATGCTTTGTATAATAACTTTACTTCAAGCAAGGTAGATCCTTACCTTTTCTTTGCTACGTTTGGAGGCTGAACAGTCCAAGCATCTTCTTGCTTTTCTCTCTCTCTTTCTCTCCTCTCTATTTCCGGTTTCTCCCTCTTTTCCTTCTCTATTTCCTTTTCTTTTCTCTTCTCTCTTTTCTCTCTTGTTTGCTTCGAAATTCTGGCTATCTAAAGCCATTTTAGTTGGCCTTCATGGCCTATTTATAGATGTCCAAGAAGCTTACATAGGAAGCTTTGCTTAGGTAATGCCTTACATCACATGTTTTTGTCATAGCTTATGTAAAACTCTCAAGTAGGAAGCTTTGAAATGTAATTGATACACTTGGAATGATGAATCACAATTTCTAGAAGGCTTTAGGGGATGACTCATCACTTGTAGAAACTCATGGAAAACTTTAGAGTACTCTAGAACCTTAAAGAAATTTATAGAAAAAAGGTAGAAACTCTTAGAACATTATAAATATTTTCTAATCTTGCATGGCTATGCATACTCAACCTTGATTAACTTGCTCAAATCAAGATTGGCTTAATTAAGCTTGGTCAAATGAAGTCAAAAAGGTGGGGTGTTATAGTAGACTTTTTTTTTTTTTTTTTGAATTTGTTCATGTATTGCTGAGTTGTAATAAGTTAAATTTTGTATTATTTTTTTTATTTTATTTTGTGTGTCCTCATTATAAAGACCCCTTATCTTGTAGACGGGGTGACATCCCCAGCCCTAATGGGGCATAGGTAGTGGGGTGTTACTTATGACCTTGGCCTTCTCGAAGTAAGCCATCATCTTAAGCAGATGCTTTCAAACCGATGCCTCCTCAGCCATTCTAGTATTCATGATTACCCTAAGAGCTTCCTGTCTTGCGGGCCGGCTCTTGTCTGCAAACATGGTACACAACGACAAATCAATATCGTTTGCAATAGAATGGCTATGTGCTCATGCTTAAATTGGAGCACACTAGTTATGGAAGCCAACATGTAGCATTTAGACATCTAATTGGCTTTCTTCTATGCCTTCTTGGTCTCTCGATCTTGATTAATAGATTCTTCCCCAATCTCAGGATAGGGATCCATAAGAACATACTTGTACTCCTCGGTAGTGAGTACTATATTTAGGTTCCTCTTCCAGTCTACATTATTTGGGTCTGTCAACTTATTCTCCTTAAGAATGATTGACAATGGACTGAAACCAGACATTTTTGATCTATTGGGAAAAACATTCATTTAGTTTGCGAGAAATAAGAATTGCACATTCTTTATATTATTTCTTTGATAATAGATAACTCTTAAAACCATTATCAATAATATAAATAGTTTGGCTCTTAGAAAAGCTAACAGAGCTTCGTATGAAGATTAAAAACATCCTAAATGAATGTTTTTAGCATTAGATTACCCATAGGCTTTTAATTTTACTCTTCCATTAGTTCTAAATACTTATGGTAATCCATCCTATAGGGGGCCATGCTCAGAATGACGCAAGAAAATCCACATCTTTAATGAGAGTTGTGATGGAAGCCATTGGGTCATTGGAACCCCTCTCCCATTTAATCTTTTATTGAAAATGGAGTTTTATGCCTAAAAACATTTTCTATAATCTTATGGTTTCATTAAGTTCAATAAAAATCTAAAATTCAATATTATTTTCTATGTCAAGGATTAAATCATTTGAGAGAATAAATTATGAATTTATTTTACTATTCTAAGTTAATAACCAAGTAAAACTTTATTAAATAACCTTATGTTCAACATTATTCTCTATGTTAAGGATTATATCCTTTAAGAGAATGAACCATGGACTCTTTTATTTTAAAGTTTCTTAGATTAAAGAGTTTTATCAAAACCCACCCTATCTAGAGAGACTTTGGTCTCACAAGAACTCGTACATTTGATCACAAAAATAAAATAAACATGATACCAAAAGTAAACTTTTTCATGCTCAAACTATTCATTTATTCCTGAGTGATCAAATAATAGATTAAACATTATGTATTAAAAATTAATGATCTTGTTTAATCCTAAGGTGGTTCCATCCTTTACTATTCATTTTCATGCAAATTATTCATCCATAGATAAATAAAACTATTGCAGAAAATTAACCTCATACAATGGTTTCGAAAACATGATTACATCAAGGAAAACTGAGGAAGAAAACTTCAGTAGTGCTCTCCTACTTCTTGGACAAAATTGTGCACAACCGCCTCTGGGCAGAGTGGACCTGGCGCCGGTCCGTTTAGCCCACCTGGTGCTGGGTCCAATCTGTTTTTCCTCAAAATCGAAAATTCTAGTTGGGTAGAGTGGACCTGGTGCTAGGTCCATTCGGCCCACTTGGCGCTGAGTAAGCTCTAGAGTTCGCTGATGATTGGAAAAAATCCAACTTCTACACAAAAAAATCTGCACATAGTAGCCCCCAAACCGCCCAGAAATCTCCAGCTTTTTTTGCCATTTTTTGCCTCTAAAAAATTCCAGCAATCACGATCTTCTAGTCCCTAAAATTTACAAATTAAAAGAATATAAAGAAATGCAAAACCAAATATAAAAAATAAGCATTTACAAACGCCTATGCCTCTAACCACAAGGTATACATTGAATCTACTTAAAACCAAAAAAAATAATAGGAAAACGATTAGAATACATGATCCTATACCTCAACTACGAGGTGTACATGAACTCTAGAAACCAATGTATGAGGGATCATATAAAATCAAACAAGATTCATTTTTAAATAGTAAAGGAACCACCTTTTCCAGCTTTAACCCTAGTACATGCTCCTAGATGAAAACTGTGGCTCTAATACCATTTGAAGGGATCGTGGAAAAACATCAAAGAAAAACACAGAAGAAATTTTTCAATTTTTCTGAACCACATCTAAGAGAGAGTACTTACTTTTTCTTATTGGTCGCAGACTAACCAACGTAGGGCTGGCTTACACTGGAACTTCTTGTGTTGGAAGGGGAAAAGAAAGCGCATGCTATTCAACTGGAATTCCGACCAATCTTCTACTCCTACGCATCAAGCGTTTTCTCTTCATCTTTTGGAGTATGGCTTTACCATATTCTTGGGTTAGCTTGGTGAAAGCTCCTTCTTTTTATAATCAAAATACTCTCCAAGAAAGAAAGAAGAGAAGGACGAAAACTAGAGAAAAAGAGAGAGCCAGGAAAAGACGGTACACCGGAGAAGAAAAAACCCTAAAACTCACATTCTATTTTTTTTTTTTTTTCCTATTCTTCTCTTATTTTCGGCTAGTCATTAGGCCGAAAATCATCAAGCCCTAATGGGCTTGGTGCTGTGCTCAAAAAATAATTCAATACTAGTGCAATCCTCTTAATTAATTAATTATCCTTTCCAGACCTTATTAAATACCTAAGACTAATTAATTAATTCTAATTGGACTCTTAATATATGTCAACATATATAGTCCAATTAATTAATTTTATTCCAACCCAATTCTCTTAATTAATTAATTATCTTTTATGGGCCTTATTAAAACTTAAGACTAATTAATTAATTCTAATTAGACTCTTAGAATAAATTTTATTTCTCTTCAAAATAATTATCCATTAAGCTCAGATTATGTCTAAACAACACCAAGGTAATTTGAACTACTCCGGGGATCAAGAGACGTATTATTCATGGCTACTAAAATGACCAAAATGCCCTATTAAATAGCCGTATTTTATCATTTTAAATATTTTCATTTATCACCATATAGAATTATTGACCCTAAGAGTAATATTGCTAAAGCAATGTCTTCGACCTACAGGTGAAATACAGAATTACCCCTCTACATAACACCTATCAATGAGACAGGATAATTGTACTATCACCAATCTTAAAAATATCTACCATCCTTAGATATCTAGTCCGATAATCTATGACTCACTTGAATGTACTTGCTTATCATTAGAAGCTACCCAAAAGCACACATTCTAGAGTCAAGTTTCCAGGGCCTTGGATGTGAAACCCCACCTACAGCCAACCCTAAAGTAAGGGGGTCGAGATACATATCATATTTTCTTGCATGAATATATATATATATATATATATATATATTTGAATGATTTTATGTACTTTAAAATTACAATTTATAGTCTAGAAGGCTTAGTTATGCTTAATGAGTAGGAATGGTAAAATAATAATTTTTACTTGAAGTCAAAATAGGAAGATAGCTTGGGGATTAAATAGGAAGAATATTTGGGAGAGAAAATAAGAACAAGAGTTGTTGTGGTTTAGTGGTTAGAGCCTTGGAATTAATCTCTAAGGTCTTGAGTTCAAATATGATCATTTAAGTTTTTGTCATTATTATTTTAATTTAAGGTGGAATTTTCGTCCCCTGCATTCTATAAGTAAAAATAGGAGAGTTGTCCTAGGGGAGTCATGAAGAGAATGTCCTAATCCTATTCTTATGTCCTAAAAAGTATTCTTAAGGGATTCATGTCCCTTTATTTCCTAGCTTACCCTAAATTCCTTACCAATTAAATTTGTTCAATTTATCCAAATCTATGTTTTGATTCCAGAAAATTTAGCAAGGTTTATTTATCTTTAAAATTCGAAAGTAATTCTTAGAGGTTGGAGATTGGACTGAAAATAGGGAAGGGGTTAAGGAAGGTTCCCAAGAAAAATTAATCTCCATGGTTGGACCTTCAAGCTCAATTCCATAGTGTTCATCTTTTCCATGGAAGAAATCTGAAATTTTTACAGATTCTTGGGCAGCCTAGCTTTTGAAAACCTTAGCCATCTTCCTTACTCAATTGCTGCCAAAAAAATGGCCAACTCACTCAGCTTGAAGACTGAAATTGTTTGTCAAAAATTAGACTGCACAAAGCTGTGCAAACAAAAAAAAATTCTGGACAGCTTCGATGCATAGCAGACCAAAAACAAGCTGTTTCTTCTACCCTTCAAACCAGTAAATTACCTATGCTTTTCCTCCATATAGAAGGCTGGAAACCAGCCTTAAAGGACCCTCAAATACCTCTCCAAACCCTCTGCAAATTGGCTAGAACCTTGCAGAAAAACTGCACAGCAAATTTCAGCAAACAATTCAAATCTCAACCAGAAAATTCTAGCCTTGCTCCCTCTTCAAGCCTTGTCCGAAAATCACCTCAAATTTCTATGAGTTTACCTTTGTTCAGCCATGAACTGAACTCCATTGCCCCCTCCTCTGACCTTACACGATTAGACTCCATAGCCACTCCTCAAATTTCTCCTACAATTACTCCAATCAAACTTCCATTTGAAGTTCAAAAATTCCAGCAATTGCTCCATGAAAACACCCTTGGATTAAGCTTCCAAAACCAGAAATTCTCCCACTATTGAACTCAGAATTTTGGCCAGCCTTATAGCTCCTTCAACCCTCATTCATTTCAACAAACCACAGCAAACTAGCCGGCTCCATTGTAGCTCCAAGGAACCTCCATCAATCAAACATCATTACCATATCTTTTACCTTAAAACACTTCATAAATTTCTCCATTTGAATTTCAAACAACTAGATTTCTCTCTTCCCTCTAATCTGAAAATCAAGATCCTAGAACCTCCTCAATCATTCGGCCATCCCCTTCAGCAATTTTGTCCAGCACTTCTCTCCAATTCTCTCCATTTTCACCAAGAACACAGACTACCTTTCTTCAAACCTAAGACCACCCTAAACACCTCCAATCCCTCCCAAAAATTCTAGAACATGCCTACATACTCCCTAGAGTCCATTTCTGGATTTTATAACATCAAATCTCGAAAATAAAAATTTGTAATCGGATCAAAAACCAGAATTTTCCTTGAAGTCTCAAGAACACCATCAAGATAACCAAGAACAACTTTTGTTCATCTTCTTCCCTTCAATCTTTAACATGTCATACTAATACTCTCTCTCTCTCTCTCTCTCTCTCTCTCTCCCCCGAAATGGTTGCTACAACCATAGCCGTTTTCCTTCTCCTCTCTTGGACAGTTCAAACCTCTCAAGCCTGTGGATCCTCTTAAATCTTCATCGAGATAGTCATCAACCAAGTATTTCTCTTTAACCTTCTCTTCAATTCTAAAGTTATGTCTCTTAGATGTTGATAGAAAGGGATATAATATGTTTGGGAATTGAGTATATGCTTATGTATGAAGGAGTTGAGATTGGAGCATGAGAATGTTTGGCCATGGTTAAGCTTTATGAAATTCCTTGTGGATCGATGCATGCTCTTCATGTCTTAAGTGAGTATGAATGTTTAAGCATGTTAGATATTATGTCACCTTTGGTGAATAGGGTATTATGTTCTTATTTTCATTGAAGCCATGAGTATGATTATGCTTAATAAAGATTTGGCCATGTGATAGTAGGTATGGATTTAAGCCTTTATTCATGAAGAGGAAAGTTTGTTGATTGATGTTGGGGTATATGTTCATGATTCTTGTTAGCAATAGGAAAATTATGATCATAAACTTGTTGATCCTAAGTTATTTTAATTAGCCAATTTTATTATGATAATTAAAATTAATACTATATTTTCCTCCAAAGATTTCGAAAACCCCAGGAAGTTTTAGAATTGGAATATTAAATGAAATAGTAATATTTTAGCCAAATAAATGATAGTTTTTGTAATATATAAATATTTATATATGATAATAACAATAAATAAAACCTTTTATATAAATAATAATAATAATAATAATAATAATAGGTAAAATATTAATCTTGTAGGCCATATATTCATAAATATTATATTTATTTGCTAATCAAGATTTAATAAAATTTATTTATTATTAATATTACTTATTTTCTATCTATTAATTATTAATTAAGAGATTAGTAATAATTTAATATTTACTTTAAAATTATTATTTAAGAATGACCATTTATTAATATCACCTAGAACTTAGGATTCTTCACCAATGAAACCCTAGTTTATTTAATAACAACAACACTCAAAATTTATTATTTGAGCCTATAACTTCTTAGTAATCATTTTACAACCCCTAGTTATTTTAAAGCTAGTCTTATTTTATAAAAGCCTTTATCATCCAGCCTTAAAGCTTAGGACATTAGGGTCATGATTGTAATAAGTTGAACTAGGATTATTTGTGGAATCGAATATAGCTTGAGTATAACCATATGACTTGTGTTTACCCCAGGCGGGGTTAGGTCAGCTTTGGAAGATTCTTGATTTTGATCAATCAAATGATCAGGTAAGCTCCTGCATAAACTTATTTGATGACAAAAAGGTTACCATGGCAAGCTAAACGCGAAGTGTATGGATACTTATTTTGTAAAGGCAATTAAGGACTATTTCTTTTCTTATTCAGTCAAGTAAATCATTTGAAAATCAAACAAGCAGTTTTGCACAAACACTAAACTCTTTCTAAAAACCAACTTTGACACGAATTTTAGAAACCCTTAATTGCTATTTCCAAATAAAGCAATGTTTTATCAGTTTTCTCCCAAGTGAGACAATCAACGTTGAGTACTCTATAAGGGTAGACTACTAGAACTAGTATTTGAAGGGTTAAGGTAAGTCTCTCAGTAGGTGGCCACCTCTGAGGGGTGAGTCCTTCTTGGATAGGATGCCAATCCAGTAGGTCATACCAGTACGAGTTAGCAAGTTTCAGTCATGTGGATTGTGTGTTTTCAGAATGGACAACCAGTAAGTTTGGGTGTTGAGAATGAGGAGTATCTCACCTGCTAAGCCGATCACCTACCCTTTTGTCAGTCTGCACAAAGTGTGGCATTCTGACCGTTATATGGTTATGGGTCCCAACGTGTGGTAACCCATGGCCACCCATTTGAGTGGTTGTATTTATTGTGCACATGTATGGTTTGGAAAGCAAAACGCCACTATTTATTTTTAACCTTATTTAATACTTGCCAATACTTTCTCTTATACAATTTTTACAACTTGCATACATGAACTGTTTTACCTGAAACACTCAAAGCACACACGGGCTTACTGAAATTTTTATCTCATCACCTTCTATGCCATGTTTTCAGGTCGATCATACTGTGGAGATGAGTAGCTAGATTTGTTGCCTGCTTTGAAGACTTTATGTTATTTATTTTATGTGTTGCTTTAAGAGATGATAGCAATCAATTTATTTTAGAATTGTCCCTGAATTTTTGGGTTGTAATAAGTTCAATTTTAAAGTATTATTTTATTTTTATTTGTGTGACCTAATTATAAAGACCCTTTATCCTTTGGACGGGGCGATATCCCCGGCCCTATTGGGCCTAGGTAGTAGGGTGTTATATTGGATCATTTAGATTATCCTGGACAATCACAAGGGGTGTTTTAACCTCACTAAGTAAAGTATAGAAACTCTATTACATGAGTCCATCTTAACTAACTAGAGTAATACACCCAATATGCAAGATTATTGATCTCACAAAAGAAATCTTACTTAACACACATCAAAATATAAAATCTTAGCTTCACCAGACCACTAACTCATACTTAAGTATGAGGGTATCCATCCACGCTGTAGTAGTAACAGTCTTATCTCTATAATGATAGTACTTTAAAAGAGACCATTACTACAGGTCCAGTTCTACATATTCAAAATAAGATTATGCCTCTGACGTGAGTGAACTATTCACTAATTCAAGGTAAACCATTCCTCATTGAAAATCATGGCATAATAGTCTTATCTTGATAAAAATGCACAATTCCATCAGACAACTAAGAACTCAATTTATTTGTATGATATATACCAATGGTCTATACCTTATTGTGAAGAACGACCCAATACATAGACTATTACTTGCCATACTTGGACTTTTAAATGTGCAATAATATAAGAAACAAACTAAATTGAATAAATAAACATTTTATTGCAATATGTCCATAGAGAATACATAGTTTTTGAAGGCATACTTCTAACACTAAGTTCTTCAGCTAGCGCCGATTAGTGTATGTTACTTTCCCTGTTTTGTCTAGTATGGAGCTGGCACAGGTCGGGACTCTCATCAGGCGCCGGTTCTTCATTGTGTTGGTTCCATAGCTCTTCATTTGTGTAGAAAACTTGAATGGACATCAACACGTGATCATGAGTTCCTTCAAATGCCATATGAGGTTCAATCAATTTTAAATGTCCTAAACTTCCTTATTAAATCCATGAATTCCCTCTTAGAATTTCTTGAGCCTAACCATTGTCATTAGTCCTTGAATGTTTGGTGGTTTGATGTCTCCCCCTTCTTGAATTTGAGCAACATGGTGGGATGTATTCTCATCACTTTTGCTAATATTTCATTTCCACTTAGTCTTCATGGGGGTGGGAAATCCTTAATTCGGTTCTTTCGAAATGAGCTCTTATTCTTCCTAAAAGGGTGGTCTAATGGTAAAAACTACCAATGGCAATCAAAGAAGCATTTCTTTCTAGAGTTTCAAAGCCTACATGCTTTTGACTTCTCCATACAATATGATCAAGAAAATCTACCAACTGTGCTCCATCTAGATAACATGTCATATGCTGGGAAATTACTGATCGTCCACATTAGAGCAGCTTTCATTTGAAAATTTTGCTTCTTTGAAATGTCATATGTAAGAACTCTGACTTCCCATAGATGTATCAATTCATTATCCAAAAGCTGCAAATAGACATCAAGCTTCTTCTTGGCATTCTTAGGACCAGGTATTATTATAGTAAGGAAAATGTATGGTGTTTTCATATATATACCAGGAGGTAAATTATATGGTGTTACCATCATAGGCCAACGTAAATACTGCTTACCAAATATCCCAAATGGAGCAAAACCATTAGTGCAAAGTCTATGTCTTACATTTTGAGGCTCAGAAGAAAATGTTGGATATGTGCTATTAAAAACCTTCCAAGCTTCTTCATCAGAAGAATGACTAATGGTGCTATGAAGGGATTCATGTTCTGCATGCCATCTCATTTGCTCAGCTATAGCTTTTGAAGTATACAAGCATTGCAATCTTGGTGTTAGCGAGAGGTAATGTATTCTTGCATATGCTATATTTTTCTCCACGCCTGAACTTCCTTTTTTTGGCTTCCACCTAGGATGGTTGCAAAACATTCAGTTTGTCAACCTAATATACTCTTTTCAAAAAAGCATACAACCATTAACATAACAATCTATTTGTTCATATGGAAGTCCTAATTAAAATACAAGTTTTTTTGTCTCATAAAAGTTTTTAGGTAGCTTATCCTTTTCAGGTTTGATATCTTTAATTAACTGTGATATTGCATCATACTAGGCTTCAGGTAAGTTATAATCAGACTTAATGTTCAGAAGTTACACAATTGTGGATAACTAGGAGTGACTACAGCCTTGCCATAAAGGCTCATCTACAACATGGAGCAAATCATAGAAATTTTGTGCATTCACATTAGGTTCTTCTTCCAACTGGATAGTTTCATTAAATCTTACATCATGTCCTGTTGCATCAAATACCATTTCCCTAATTTGATTGCTTACCACAAGGCTTTCCTCCCTTTCGTTATCAACCTCTCCGCTGTTCTTTTACTATGAACTAAAAATATAAGGTTCCCCACGGGCATGCCATTGATAGTAATTTGGGATAAATCCCTTCTGACACAAATGAAGCTTTACATCATCAACATTAGAAAACCTATAGTTGCACTTTGAGCATGGACATCTTATTTTTTCTCCACTAGCAAAATCAACTCGTGTAGTTGCAAATTGAACAAACTCCTCAATGCCACAAAGAAACTCCCTTGGTAACCTTTTTTACTAGGTAAAAGCCTATTATACATCCATGCTCGAGCTTCTCTCATTGTATCAACCTATGTTTGGAGATAAGCTACATCACCCATTCACTCTAAATAAACACTTAAAGTTTTACATATTTCCCATGCATATACATTTAGCTGAATAATCTATATTATTACTACAAAAAAAAAAAAAACCATCAATTGGAAAGTCATCTAGTAAATATCTAATATAGGACATCTTTTATCTACAAGAATAGTTGTAAAATTAACATTTAGACAAGTAGATGCAGTAAAAAAATATATTCTTGTAGATATGCTTATTGCAATGAGTTCTTTGATTGTTAAAAGTTGTAGCAATGCAGAGAAGGGAAAGGAGAAAGAAATAGAAAATAATATATATTTGGTAAAGTTAGTTAATGGTTTCTAATTTTAGCTCCACTCAAATTACTCTCAAACAACCATCACACAAGTTATAACCCCAATTTAGCTAACAGTACTAGATCTACACCTTTCCATCTAAACAAATCAATCACCTAATCTCAAGGTGCATACCAAGAATTAATATCAAGAAACTAAAGCCATATAAATTCACCAAATATCACCCCAGAAATCTAGGCAAAACAAGTTTTGATCAGTTGAACAATAAACATAATCCCATATCTACAAACAAACACACACACAACCATCTCCCTATTTCCTTCCCTTGTGTAGTAGGACAAATAAAATTGATTAAATAAAATAAATACCTCAGGTTACCTCGATAAAAACTAATGGGCAGTGCCTATATGCAGAAAAAAAAGACAAAATAGAAAAGATACCTTAAAAAGGAACCACCACTACTTCTTCCACACGTCCATTTTGAGGTATTTGTGAGGATTTAAAAGGGCTGCTTTCTTTCTCACGCAGAGAAATGCACAATGTGTTCTGGGCTCTGCTCTCCGGAGTTTCTCCACCGACGGGCCTCGACTAAATCTACTGACGGGCAGCTTCTTGTTGTTGCTCTAAGGTATAGAGAGACCCTGGGGTCTTAGTACTATTGCGATATAAGCAATCCGATTGTAATTTTAGTAGTAATGGCTTCAAGGCATTTGGACTTTATTATTTAAACTTATATCTTTTTTTAATTATAAATACTCTTATCTTTAACATTTTATACTTTATTAATTATATAATTTTTTACTAACAATATGTCACTTATTATAATTATTTGTTTTAAACTAAGAAATTAGGAAGCATCTATTAAAGACTCAGAAATTGGGAAGTATATAATAAAGACAAATTTAAAAAATCATTAAAATACTTATAATATATACTTAAAACCTAGAAATTGGAAAGTACAATGTAGATATATATTTTATGCAGTATATATTTATAATATATATATATATATATATATATATATATAATACTTATAAACATAGAAATAGTATATTCTAAAGATAAATTAAAATAATAATAAAAATATTGCAAAATTAATATTTTGGAAATATATATAAATAATAATAAAAATATCTTGTGCAAATAATATATACATATGAAAATATATATATATATATATATATATATAAATATAAAATTAGGCTTTTTAATAAATTTATATTATATGATATATGTATATGTATACGTATACGTACGTGTGTGTTTGTGTGTGTGTGTGTGTGTGTGTGTGTGTGTGTGTGTGTGTTCATATTATATATCAAAACTACATAGTTTTAAGTTATTCTGTTTTATTCCTCTTTATTTTCTTGTGGTGGGAGATAAATAGACTTGTAAAGAATTTCATTTTGTGAAAGAATGGACATGAAATCACCCGCTACAAAAATTGCCTATACATTTTATTTTTTATTTAGAAAAAAATTAGTATAAATTTTGAAATCTTTTTTAAATAAATTTAATTTTGGGATCCCTAAATGCAATTGGTATATTTTATTTTTTTTACCCTTGTAATTCTTTATTACTAAATTTATTACTTTTGTAATTTATGATATAAATATAATCACATAAATATATCTTCTTAAGATGATATAAACACGACCAATTGGTCATACTACTTTTACATTAATATACAACATGTCATTATTTGATTTCATAACTCATAATCATAGTATAATTATTAGACATAGTTTGGGAATCTTTTCAATTCTAATAACTTTAATTTTAATTTATTAAATTTCGAAGTTATTCCCAAATATAGCCTCAATACTTTTATATAAATATAAAGTACTAAGTTAGTGTTTAATTACCATAACTGAATTTAACTTTAAACAAATGTTAATTAATAAGCAAAATATACAAATTAATTTTGGACTATTATACAGAGATTATGCTAGATTATTGGCAAAATATATTTGATTATCTTCAAATTTAGTCACGATACTTTTGTTAACAATTTTAACAAATCTAACGGTTAGATCATTAATTTGATATGCATATCTTTAAAAATAAATTAGGTTTTGGGCCATTAAATTGGGATTATACTAGATTATGTGGCAAAATATATCTAATTTCTTAAAATTTGATCATGGCAATTTTTAAAGCAATTTTAACAAATCTAACGACTAGATTGTTAATTTGTTAAGCTTATCTTTATAAGTGCGTTAGGTTTTGGGCTATTAATATCCAATTACCTACAAATTAGGTTACGATACTTCTTCTTCTTCTTCATCTTCTTTTTGGCAATTTTAACAAATCTAACTGTTGGATCATTAATTTGATATGCTTATCTTTATAAATATGTTAAGTTTTAGATCGTTATATGGAGATTTTGATAGATTACGTGACAAAATATATCCGATTATCTTCAAATTTAGTCACGATACTTTTGTTAGTAATTTTAACAAGCCTAACAGTTAGATTGTTAATTTGATTTGTTTATCTTTAAAAATGCGTTAGGTTTTGGGCTGTTAAATTTAGACCATGCTAGATTATTATATGGTAAAATATATCCGATTACCTTTAAAATTAGTCACAATACTTTTTTTCTTTAGTAATTTTAACAAATCTAATGGTTGGATCGTTAATTTGACATGATTATCTTTATAAATGCATTAGGTTTTAGGGCATTGTATAGAGATTATGATAGATTGTGTGGCAAAATATGTCTGATTACCTTCAAATTAGGTCACAATAATTTTTTTAGCAATTTTAATAAATTTAACAGTTGAATCGTTAATTTAACATGCTTATATTTTTAAATGTGTTAGATTTTGGACTGTTATATGGATATTATGATAGATTATACGGCAAAATATATCTGATTGCCTTCAAATTTAGTCACAATACTTTTGTTAGCAATTTTAACAAATCTAATGGTTGGATTGCTAATTTGATTTGTTTATCTTTACAAATGAGTTAGGTTTTGGGCTGTTAAATTGAGATTATGTTAGATTATGTGGCAAAATATATCTGATTACCTTTAAATTTGGTCATGATACTTTTTTTAACAATTTTAACAAATCTAACAGCTAGATCGTTAATTTGACTTGCTTATCTTTATAAACGCATTAGGTCTTGAGTCGTTTATAGAGATTATACTAGATTATATTGCAAATTATAAATATATCGGTTGGATAATTAATTTGATATGTTTATCTTCACCAAATCTATATTCTTTCTAATTAAACTTCTACCAACTATCCACTTTAGTTGGTATTTCATTGGAAAATCGAGCAGGAAAAACATTCCCATCCTCCATTACCAATAGATTACCATCAGATATAGTTACCAACTACTTGCATTGTATTAGTAATCTATAGGTAAATATTTTCTCAAACATATTACTAATAGATTACCAACACAAATACCAACAACCAAATACACACAGTTAGTAATTTTGTTGGTAGCTTATTGCATATTGATATGCTATAATTCCAACGGATATTTCGGTTAGTAATTTGATTGGAAAAAAATTTGATCATCACATTACCAACTGAAATATCTACCAATTACCCATTTCAGTTGGTATTCTGATGGCAAAGTGGTGGGAGCAACATTCCCTTCCTATTACCAACAGATTACCATTATAAATAGTTACCAACTACTAGCATTTTATTAGTAATTGGTTGGTAAATATTTTTCCACCTGTTTACCAACAGATTAACAACTGATTACAACAAAAAAACAACAACAAACTAAGCTTTAGTCTCAAGAAACCTGGGGTCGGCTACATGAATCAATACCAAGCTACGTGTGGTCATCCACATGAATCCTTTCTCTCCATTTCCTTCCATCGACCATCATACTTTTATCTAAATCTAGCAAAGATATATCTCTCCTAGTCACATCTATCTATATCGTTTTAGGTCTGCCTCTACCTCTATCTAACCTATCCTACCTCCTTCCCTCAATCCTCCTAATAGATGCATCTCTTGCTTTTCTCTGTTCATGTCCAAACCAACACAAGCGACTTTCTCTCATCTTCTCTTCAATAGATACCACTCCCACCTTTTCCCTAATGGTCTCATTTCTAACTCTATCCTTTCTAGTATATCTACACATCTATCGTAATGTACGCATCTCAACTACTTTCATTTTGTGAATATGACACATTTTAACTACCCAACATTCTGTGTCATCTAGCAAAACAAGTCTTATGGTTGTTCTATAGAACTTTCCCTGTAGGGTCATTGGTATATTATGATCACATAGAATACCAGTCGTACTCCTCAATTTCAACCAACTCGATATAACTTGGTGTGCAACGTCACCATCGAGCTCTTCGTCTTTCTAAATAATAGATCCTAGATATCAGAAGCAATTACCTACCGGTATATCTCTACCATCCAAAGTTACACTCTGAGCTATATTTCTGCTACTACTGAACTTGCATTCCATATACTCCATTTTACTCCTACTAATTCTGAAGCCCTTGGATTCCAATATTTGTCGTCACAGCTCCAATTTACCATTTACACCGGTTTTAGTCTCATCAATCAATACAATATCATCAAAAAATAGCATACACCATGGCACAACTTGCTATATAGTGAAAGTCAACTCATCCATAACAGCTGCAAAGAGGAAAGGGCTAAACGCTGATCCTTGAAGCATATTGATAGTAATAGGAAAGTGTATAGTCACTCCGGCGCAACTCGTTACACTTGTACATGCTCTTTATACATATCTTTAATGAGAGTAATATACTTTAGCAAGACGCATTTCTTAGCCAGCACCTACCAAAGTACTTCTGTAGGCACCTTGTCATAGACTTTCTCTAGGTCAATAAATACCATATGTAAATATTTCTTTCTTTCCCTATAATATTTAATCATCTGCTGTAATAAATGAATTGCCTCCATAGTGGAACGCCCGGGCATAATGCCAAATTGATTATCTGAAATCTGTATAATGCCCCTTAACCTCTGTTCAATCACTCTCTCCCAAAGCTACATAGTATGACTCATGAGTTTAATCGCACGGTAATTAGCACAATTTTGAACATCCCCTTTATTCTTGCGATAGTAATAGGAATGTTCAAGATTACCAACAGAATAAATGATTACCAACAGAATACACACAATTGGTAATTTATTGGTAAGTAATTGAAATGCAACACATTCCACACTTGTTGGAAGTCTATTGGTAATTTGTTGGTAATTGCCAACTGAACTTGGTTTAGTAGGAATGGTATGTTGGTAATAAGCCCTTTTCTATTAGTGATTACTATGTTTCTTTTGGGGTAATGCCTTTATAAGTGGATCAGCTATGTTCTGATAAGTGGGAACTCTCTCTAACTTTACATTTTTTCTATCAATGATTTCTCTAACCAAGTGATAGTGCTTAAGTGTATGTTTGGATTGTTGGTGAGACCGTAGTTCCTTTATTTATGCAATATCTCCATTGTTGTCACAATACAAAAGTATTAGATCAATAATGTTAGGTACCATTCCTAGTTCTATTATGAAATTCTTGATCTAAACCACCTCTTTAGCTACTTTAGAAGCCGCTATGTACTTAGCTCCAATGATTGAATTGACAGTTGTATCTATTTGGAACCTTTCTAACTTACTACCCCACCATCAAAATTGAACACGTAGCCGGATTATTACTTATAGTCATCCTTATTAGATTTGGAAACTGACATCAATATACCCTTTAACTTATTGAAGAGTAGAGACATCGTTTCCTATTAGCAATAGGTCATTTACATATAGCAATAGAAAAACAAATGCACTCCTACTAACATTCTTGTATGCACAAGATTCATTTAAATTTTGTATAAAATTAAACTCTTTGGTTTCTTCAAAACAGCTATTCCAACGCCTAGATGCTTGTGTAAGTCCATAGATAGACCTTTGCAATTTACACACTTTAGTATGATCCTTGGATATGAAACCCTCAGGTTATGTTATGTACACTTCCTTAGTCAGATTTCCATTAAGGAAAGTTATTTTTACATGCATTTATCAGATCTCGTAATCATAATGAGTGGCAAGTGTTAGGACTACTTTTATGGATTTCAACATTACTATTGGTGAAAAAGTTTCATCACAGTTAATAGCTTATTGTTGGCGATAACCTTTTGCAACCAATCGCGCCATATAGATAATTACTTTACAATCCATGTAGGTTTTTTATGTGTGATTTTTTGTATGGGAAATAGTAACAACAAACACAAATAAATCAAGTGTTAAATTAAATGCCAATTACCAAAATCACACAATAGGGCATGTATACCCACTGCATATTATGGGGAATAGTAAGTATCGATTTCACGAGAACTTAGCAATTACCACTACTTTGCTATAATCTCATTGTCTAGCTAAAATGAATAAAGAGATAAACCAAATAAAACTAACTATACTAAGCTACTACAATAGAGAAGTTATCGGACCCACACAAGATTGGCCATGAGAAAATCAATAAAAAAGAAAAGAGTAAATGACATGTACCCAAGTACAATCCCCCAAAATTAGCCAAGTGCCCAACACAATCCAAGACAATCAAATCCCAATTCTAATACTGTAGAGGTCACAAAAGCTAAATCCACACTTTCTCGAGTTATAGATTCCCTATTCTTAAGCCAATTAAAAGGTATCTCTACCTCTCCAATCAAGCGCAAGAAGCATTAAGCACAACCCCTAATTATTCAGAAGAACCCAACACTCCTATCTCTACGTAATATCAAATTCCCAATGATTACTAAGTTCTAATCCCCCAAACTCTCTCTCGAGTTAATAGAAGAAAAACCCACATTGAACCAATTAAATGGAACTCAACGCCTAACCCCATCTCTCAAAATCATTAAGAAAGAGTGACCCAAATAATAAATTCAATACAATAAAATCAAGTAATCACATATTAGACAAAGGAATTCAATAAATCAAATACGGTATTCAACATAAGAATCCAACTAGGGTTTATCCCTTTAGATACAATAAAAGGCAAATAAAGTTCTTTATCAAGTAAAAATACAAAAGGAGGAAGAAAGAAAACTTATAGACAAGCTTAGGTTCTTCCTCATTCATAGATCTCCTTGAATGATGCTCCAATCTCTTCAAAAATCTTCTCTTCTTGGTGTTTCTTTGAGATCTTTAAGGGATCTCCTGGTTTCTAGCCAATTAAGGATATGTTCTATGGTTTATAATGGGTTATTTATAGCGTACAATTGAAATAAATGAAGAAAAATTGCAAAAAATTGTGAAACTGCGCATATGGGGCGACCAAGGGAACTTCCCTTAGGGTGCCTAGTTTTTCCAAAACTAAGGTGGCTTAGGGAGCTTGAAGGCCACCAGGCTTCTGGCCTGGTATGCCAAGGAAATAAGGTAGGTGGCCTAGGAAAGTTATTCTCCTTAGGCCTCCACCTAAAATTATATACACACACTTATACTACACTAAATGGGCTAGGGAAGTGGAGGCTGCCACCTAAACAATATAAGACACATACATATTACAACAATAAAGCAGGCGGCCTAGGGTATTAAAACTTCCCTAGGCCACCATGTTGAAAACACACAACACACACGACATGCACTAGGCGATGTTCCCTAGGCTGCCAATTTTTTGGACATACATACATACATACATACATACACACACACACACACACACACACACACATATATATATATATATATATATATTAATTATACACTAGGTGGCCTAGGGAAGTTGAACTTCCCTTGGCCGCCACTTTTCGGGACAAAAACAAAGAAAAAATATGCTAGGTGGCCTGGTTCCCTTGGCTACCATTATTTTTTTTGCCATTATTTTTTTTATCTAAGCTGTCTTTATTCTTGCTTTTGTGCTCTTCTTCATTTCTTCTCCATTTTTGCTCCATTTTCCTCATTTTCTTGATTTTCATCTCCAATTCTTATTTTCTTTATTTCCTACAAAACAAGAGAAAATGTTGTGGTGAGTAGTGAATTAAACAAGGATTTACTACAATTAAAGCACAAAAGTACATAAAAAGATGTATGTGATGAGCTCTTATCAATTTTCTTCTTGAAAAACCAATTGCACCCTATAGGTTATATCCTTATAGGTGGACCAACCAAAGTCCAAACTTTTGAGAAACGTGACTAAGTATGTATACCATATGGGTAGCTCCTTAAGATAAGTTAGTACATACTGAAAGTCATGGATTATCAAACTAGCTATCAAAGGATAGTAGATGTCACTGAGAAAGGTGTTAGTACTATTTTTCTATCTCAATTATGGGTATTACGTAAAAGGGTATTTTTATCATTTCACCTGTAGGTCGAAGACACTGCACTTGCAATATTATTCACGGGGTCAATATTTTTATATGGTAATAAATAGAATATTTAAAATGATTAAAATAAGTTATTTGTTAGCAGGGGCATTTTGATCATTTTAATAGCCAAGAATAATATATTTTTTGGTCCCCAGAGTAGCTCAAATAACCTTAGCAAAAGATATCCTATGCCTCTCGTGGTTGGGGCTTGACTTGGCACGTCGGTTTGCGGGTTGCTAACTTCTGGTCGCGGGTTGCCGTCTTGAGCCTTCGGAAGTTTATTTTCTTGTAATTTCTTTTTCTCTTAGGGCGTATATCACAGGAGGTTATTTTTCTTGCAATGGTTTATTTATTGTGATAAATAATTTTACATGAAAATGGTTAGTAAATGGGAACTACCTTAGGATTAAATAAGATCATTTTAGTTCTATTATTATGACGTTTAATCCATTATTTGGTTACATAATAATTAAAAGATAGAAAATAACATGTAAAAGGTTTACTTTTTGGAGCAGGTCTATTTTTTAATTTTGTGATCAAATGTGTAAAGTTTTTTGAGAAATTATTTTTTCTCTAGATAAAACAATTAAGGAAAACGTTTTTAAATTGGAACTAAGCAATTTAAAAATAATCACGGTTTATTCTTCCAAAGATTTTTATCCTTAACATGGAGAATAGTTTTGAATTTGGATATTTGAAATTTATTTCCTAGAAAATGGTTTTAACTTAAGTAGTGAAATTAAAATTTTATAATTTATTTTCTTAAAGGATTTTATCATTGACATAAAAAATAATAGTTGAATTTTTGGATTTTCACTAAAGTTAATAAAAATCAATTAATTTTTTAAAGAAACGTTTTTCTTAAAAATCTATTTTTATCAAAAAATTAAGTGAGAGAGGGGTTCCAACGGCCCAACGGTTTCTATCACAGGTTCCTATTAGAGATTGTGGTTATCTTCATGTCATCCTAAGCATAACCCCTTATAAGATGGATTTTTATGAGAATCTAAAATTAACGGAGGAATTATAATTAAATCCTAGGATAAGTGTTAGTGTCGGCCAGCCTCTCGTTGGAGGCATTAATGCTGGATTATCTGTAGGTGGTGAAAGTAGTGACCATCCTATTGATAGAACTATTTCTAGATCATTATCTATTAAAGAAATTTAATTTGTGATGATTACACACTTAACTTAGAAAATTATTAACCTTTCTACGAAGCTCAATCCATTATTCTAAAAGCCAAAATTTTTCATATTTTTTATAATGGTTTTAATAAGTTAACCATATCATGGAAATAGCTTGATGTTTTAAATGTATATTTTTATATGTCTTTTTTCAAAACAAACATTTTTCTGAATAAATTTTTTTTTCCCCAATCAACAGAAATGTCAGGTTTAAGTCCTTTGTCCATTATTCTCAAGGAGAATAAGTTAACGAGACCTAACTATGGGGACTCGAAAAGGAATCTAAATATAGTATTCACTGCAGAGGAGTACAAGTATGTTCTGCTCGACCCCTGTCCTGAAATTGGGGAAGATTCTACAGACCAGGATCATGAGGCGGAGAAGGCATGTAGGAAAGGTGACGAAATAGCTCGATATTATATGTTGGCTTCCATGTCCAATGTTCTCCGTTCCAAGAATGAAAACATACCTACTACATACAACATTGATGTATTGTTGCGAACCATGTTTGCTGACAAGAACCAGCACGCAAAAGAGGAAGCTCTTATTGCAATTATGAACACTAGGATGGCTGAGGGACATCAGTTCGCGAGCATATACTCAAGATAATTGCTCACTTCGAGGAAGTCGAGGTCCTAGGGGCAACAATTGATACTGAGAGCCATATTGACATAGTTTTTGAGACTTTGCCAAAATCATATTATCAGTCATTCAGGCTAAATTATAGCATGAACAAGTTGAATACGTCTTTGACTGAGTTAATGAAAGAACTCCAGACTGCTGAGAAAATCATGAAGCCTGCGTCAAATGTTTTGGTTACTCAATTTGGACCATCTTCTAGGATTAGAGCCCAACCTAAGAAGATCAAGAAGAAGAAGGCCCAAAATCATGCAGATGCCTAGCCCAAGGCATCCAAGCCCGGTCTATCCAAGCCCAAAGGCAAATGTTTTAAGTGTGGCAAGAAAAGGGTACTTAAAAAAGGATTGTCCAAACTTCTTGGCCAAATTCTCCTTAGGTATTGCTCTTTACTAGAGTCTATTTTAACAGTTGGATCATCATCCATTTAGATAGTTGATTTCGGAGCCATTCACCATATCTATAACTCCTTGTAATGGTTTAGCAAGATAAGGCGACTCAGTAAAGGAGAGTACGGACTTAGAGTGGGTAATAGAGCACAAGTGTCAGTCGAAGCAGTGGGAGACTTGGAGCTTTTATTTGATTGTAATAGGATTTTAGTTTTAAAGGATATTTTATATGTTTCTAGTTTTAAATATAATTTGATTTCAGTTTCAAGATTGATTAATCAAAGTTATTCTATTTCTTTCCATTCTAGTATTTTAATCAATAGAAATGGAAAAATTATTTACATTGGAAATATATATGAAAATCCTTTTTACATTAATTCTATAACTCTTCAAATAAATAATACTCAGACAAAACCTAATAATAAGAAGAAAAAGGCTACACCAAATAACTCATATTTATGGTACTTAAGATTAGGACATATTAATCCTAGTTAGATTTAGAGGTTAATCTAAAATGGGTTTTTGGACTCATTGGAATTCGAGGAATAACCTCAGTGTGAATCTTGTCTTAAGGGTAAAATGACCAAAAGGTCATTTACTTAAAAGGCGGAAAGGGCCAAGGAAATAATAGAGTTAGTTCATACTGATATTTGTGGTATTATGTCTTCACTGGCTAGAGGAGGATATAATTACTTCATCGCATTCACAGATGATCACTTGCGTTTTGGTTATGTTTACTTGATAAGGCACAAGTCTGATTCCTTTGATATATTCAAGGAGTTTAAGGTTGAGGTGAAGCGTCAAACAGGTAAACTAATAAAAAAGCTAAGATCGAATCGTGGTGGAGAATATCTCCTTGGTGAATTTAAGGACTACTTGGCACATCAGGGCATAGTATCCCAATTTACTGCAACTGGGACTCCTCAGCAGAATAGAATAGCTGAGGGAAGAAATAGAACTTTGATGGAAATGGTCAGGAGCATGATGAGCCATATTACTCTTCTTATTTATTTTTTAGGATATGCACTGGAAACAACAGTATATATTCTGAACTTGGTGCCTTCCAAGTCAATGCCTAAGACACCTTCTGAGATATGGACTGGACGAAAGCCCAATATGAATCATCTCAAACTATGGGGTTGCCCAACTTATGTACTGATTAAAGGAAGTAAGCCAGACCCAAGATCAGAATTGTGCTACTTTGTAGGGTATCCAAAAAGAACAAGGGGTGGATACTTTTATCATCTCTAAAAGTAAAAGTACTTATTAGCACTCATACTAGGCACTTGGAAGATGAATAAAGTGTATCCACTAAGGTTTCGAGTAATGTGGAATTGAAAGAGAAGTTAATTGACACTTCAACTTCAAGTGCCCTAATTGGGAACCTAAAAGAGGCACAACCAGATCTTCCCATATAGTTCGAGCCACGTTATAGTAGGAGGATATCTAGGATTCCTGAGAGATGGATTGGAAAGACTTTTGAGGTAGTCTTCAACCATTAGGAACAAGATCCCACTAGATACGGTGAGGCCATTGTTGATATTGATGCAGATAAATGACAAACTGCAATGGATGCTGAGATTGAGTCTATTTACCTCAATTAAGTCTGGGATCTTATCACTGCACCTGAAGGGATTAAACCCATAGGGTGCAAGTGGGTATACAAGAGAAAGAGAGGTGCAGATGGAATGGAAAGGTGAAAACCTTTAAATCAACGTTGGTTGCAAAAAGTTATACTCAGAAAGAAGGGATCGATTATAAGGATACATTTTCACCTATTGTCATGCTTAAGTTCATATGTATTCTCCTGGCCATCACATGTCATTATAACTATGAGATATGACAAATAGATGTCAAGACAGCCTTTCTTAATGGATATCTTAACAAAAATATCTATATTTTCTAGCTTGAAGGCTTTATTCCAAAAGGCTAAGAAAATATAGTTTGCAAGCTTAAGAAGTCCCTTTATAAATTTAAGCAAGCATCTCGAGCATGAAACATACATTTTGATGAGACTGTAAAATCTTATGGTTTCATACAAAACATAGATGAATCATGTGTGTATAAAAGTCAGATGGGAACAATATGTTTTTTATGGTACTTTATGTAGATAACATTCTACTCATTGAAAATAATGTAAGGACATTACTATCTATAAAGGTTTGGCTATCAAGTTAATTTAGCATGAAGGATAAAGAAGAAGCTAGCTACATTCACGGTATTAAGCTTCTTAAAGATAGGAAGTAAAGAATGTTAGGCTTATTCTAATCTATTTATATTAGCAAGATATTAGCTAAGTTTAGCATGGATCAGTGCAAAGGTGCAATGATATCCTATAGGCACGGATTGATCTTATCTTTCAAGTAGTGGCTTAAGACACAAGAAGAAAATGAGAGGATGAGTAGGATTCCTTAGGCCTCGGTAGTAGGAAGTCTCATGTACTCCATGCTTTGTACTAGTTCGGATATCTATTTTACAGTAGGTATGGTTAGCAGGTATTAGTCAAACCCTAGAAAAGAATATTGGCAAGCTATAAAGCATATACTCAAGTACCTAAAAGGAACGAGAGATTATATACTAGTTTACAGAGTCAATAACTTAGTTCCTACTGGTTTCACAGACTCAGATTTCTAAGCGGATAAAGATGAAAGAAAATCCATAGTGAATATGTCTTTACTTTATTTGGAGGGACTATTTTATGGAGGAATGTCAAGCAATCTTATATTACTGATTCTACCATGGAAGCTGAGTATGTGATAGCTTCAGAAGCTTCTAAAAGAGCGGTTTGACTTCGAAAGTTTCTCACAGAACTTGGAGTTGTGCTACACATAGACAGGCTCATAATAATATATTGTGACAATTCTAAAGCTGTGTCACAATGTAAGGAGCCAAGAAACCATATGAAGGGCAAGTACACTGAAAGAAAGTATCACTTGATTCGGGAGTTCATCCAGAAATAGTAGATAGTGGTTGATCAAATTTCCTAAGCAAATAATCCGGTGGACAAATTTATCAAGCCTTTGAAGGAGAAGGTGTTCAAAATACATTTGGACGTCATAGGGGTAGGTGCATATAGACTATCATAGTCCATTTGGTACAAATGGGAGATTGTTGGAATGTATGCCTAAAATGGCCTATGTACTTCTGTATTTTGAAAATTAATAAAAGTATTTCATTCATAACTATTTGTTTTCATATATTTGCACATTAAAAATGTCTAAGTGTGTTAGTAAGTAATCTACATGATTAGGTCGTACTTTCATAGTAAGGTATAGATTATGAGCTACTAACACATAAGCAAAAAATTATTCTTGATCGATTGATGAAGTTGGGCACTTTATCAAAGTTTGGATCATTATACTATAGTTTCTAAATGGGGAATGGTTTACTGGTTACCAGTGAGTAGTCTACTCATACCAATAGTGTAAGCGTATTTAAAATACGTAAGACTGGACCACGCGATAATAATCTTTATCAAAGTACTAAAATAAATAAAGATTAGTTTATCGCAACTACTACATAGATGAGTACCCTGGGACTTCAGTGTAAGTTGGTGGTATGATGAAGCTGGACTTGTACACATTGACGTATGTTGGGTGAGATCTTATTGCAAGGCCAATAATCTTGTACGTTGGGTGTATGACTCTAGTTAATTATGACGGACTTATATAATAGAGTTTATATACTTCATTATGTGAAGAAATCACCCCCTTATTATTATCCGAGATAATCTAATACTCCATGGCCGTGAGAAACGTGACTAAGTATGCATGCTTTATGGGCAACTCCTTGAGATAAGTTGGTACATACTAGAAGTTATGGATTATCGAACTAACTATTGAAGGATGGTAGATGTCATTGAGAAATGTGTTAGTACTATTTTTCTATCTTACTGATGGGTGTTACGTAGAGGGGTATTTTCGTCATTTCATCTGCAGGTTAAAGACACTGCATTTGCAATATTATTCTTGGAGTTAATATTTCTATATGTTGATAAATAGAATATTTAAAATGATTAAAATAAAGCTATTTCTTAGTAGGTGTATTTTGGTCATTTTATTAGCCAAGAATATTATATCTTTTGGTTCTCATAGTAGCTCAAATAACCTTAGTAAATTTATTTACTATATGTGCTTATTGGGTGAATTTATTATTGGAAGAATTATTCTAAGAGTTCAATTAATTATTTATTTGGGCTAGAATAATTAATTGGGCCAATTTAATTAACTAGTTTATTAATTAATTATCTTGAATAATTTTATATTAGGCCCCAAGTGGATAAATTAATTAATAAGAGAGTTATTTAATTATTCTTGGACTAATTAGGAACAACCCTGTAGTTGCAGCTTAGGGAATTAATAAATCCAAAGAAAAAGAGGAAACGAAAAAAAATAGAAAGAAAAAAATAGAAACGGGAAAAAGAAAAAGGAAACACGACTGTTGTTTATGAAAAGGAAAAAAGGAAAGAAAATTTTATTGATAGGCATTGCATGTGCTTATTGAGAGTTGACCAAATTCAAAATAGAATTAAAAGATTTCGGTTTTTCTAAAGGGAAAAAAAAAGGATGTCGTGTTTTTTTCATTTTGGCAGTTTTTCTTCCTTCGTTTTCTTAAAGTCTTAACATTTAGCTCTTCCATTTCTGTTCTAATTTTCTTTACCCTAATTCTACTTTCACCGGTAGAGGTTCATAGTGATTAGAAAATACTATAGAAGGTCAAGAGTTAGCAAATGTGGTAAATATTTGATGCCAATGAGCCGATGGTTAGTTGGTGTTCTTGCAGAATAAATAGACATTCCTGTTCAACAAGTGCCGTTGAACCTAAATCCGACTCCGATTGTTAAAGTTAATCACCCTAGAGGCAAGTATTCCTAGACTTTGACTCAAGAATTAATTTGATTCCTCCGTTATTTAATTTTCTATTTTTTGCTGCGTAATTAATTTTCCATCGATCCTTCATAAAGAAATAAGCTCAAACTCAAGTAAGTTTTTAAAATAAATTACCAATTTAGTTAAATACACACATATAATTAGGCAAGTACACCAATCATGTAGTACAGAGTTTAGTGGGTAAGTATCGAAGATCCTCAGGAACTAGGTCAATTACCCCTATTTCTAATTGAATTCTATTCTTCAATCAATCAAAATAAGAAATAAGATAACTAATTACTATGAACTAACTGCACAAGAGTACCACACAAATATATCAACCCAATTTACAAGGTACAGTAAAAAAGATCACAAGGCAAAATTTGAATATAAAAAGGAGATTAGTCGTGTAACTAAAAAGAATTATCCAATAAATTCTCAAATAAGAACATCATTTGGTCATTTGAACACAAATTCAAACATTGACAAGATTTCCAAAATAGAGTAAAAACCACACTCTCTCGAGTAGTGAATACACTACCCTAGGATCCAACCCATAGATATCTCTATCTCACAAGTTAAACCTAGGGATGCATAATAATAAAGGAAATCTCTATCTAAGCCAAAAAGCCCTAGAGCTCCCTATCTCTAAGTGATCCCAAAACTTCATCTACCATAAAGTTCTCAATCCCCTAAATCTTTTCTTAAGTTCATCAAGGGACAAACAAATCTATTAGATTAACATAAAAGGGAAATCATCTCATACATCCTTTCTCAAGTTCAATACAAGAGAATTACCTAATCAATTAAATCCAATCAATCAAACCCAGGTGATAGATTACTCAAAATAGAAATCAATTAACCAAACAATCATCCAATACAAGAGTGAAATATGGTACAAACCTTTAATTATAATTCAATTCAAATCAAATTAACATCCACAATATCAAATAGAACAAAAGGAAAAGAAGAAAACTCATGGACAAGGTTTTTCCTCTACTTTGCAATTCTCTTTGTGGAGCCCATTTTCCCTTCAAATCCCACATTGATCTTCTCTTCTCTCATTCTCCTTTTGCTTCCAGGGGGTTCTTTGAGGTATTTCGTGTGTGGCTCTCTCTAGTTTATTCTAGGAATGAGCTATTTATAGTTTTTCTAATAAAAAACCCTAAATGCATTAAACAAAGTACAATCTGCAATGTTGCACGACACAGTGGATATAGACAGCAACAGTGTTGTGCATGCGTTGATCCTCTAAATTTAGCCTAAAACGGGTTTATTGTTACCATGTACTGGATTGCTGCACGACATCGTGGAACTCTTGATGTTCCATAGTTTCTAAATCCTATTGATGCACGACGATGTGTAAGCTAACCTACACGGCACCGTGGATGCCTAAAAGCTCAATTTCTAAAATTTAGCTGTTGCACAGTGGCGTGTATATCATTTTCGATGGTATCGTGCATCCCCTGTATAGCTCTTTTTCCTTGAATCCTTATCAAATCTCAACTTTTACATCCTACACAAGACACGAAGAGAATGGGGAATTAAGTAGCAGTCCAGAATGAATTTCTCTTCAAATTAAGCTAAAAAAATGTGTAAAATGTGTATATAAAGAGCACTTATCACTCTCCCACACTTAAGCTTTTGCTTGTCCTCAAGTAAATTTTTAGAATCAAAACTCCTCAAGTAAAACTACGTGTATCAAGAATGGATCTTTGGCAACAATTACTATTATGGAAAATATATTCAAATTCTCTTGTGATGAAAGTTCAATTCAACATCTAACTAGCCTAGCTCGTGTAAACTTCTATACTTAGATAGCTAAAACTAAGGCCATCAAAGTTAGATTAAATAAGCATATATATATTCAATTCAGTCTCATCCTATCTCTTGGTTCAAGAATATGACTCCAGTGATTTGTATAAGCTAGGAATAAGGGCTACTTAAGTTCTTAGACTTCCAAAAGCTACTGCAACCTGAGTAGTAAATAGAAGATTAGTCCATACACTTATTTTGTAAGGTAATGTAATTTCCTGGTGGAGATAGAATAAAAATCTTTTAGCTTTTACATTACCCTCATTAGGGTAAAGTAATGCAAATGGCTAGTGAAGGTATAATGAATGATTTTTCAGCATTTGTATTGCATTACTCTAATAGCTATTTTTCTTACCCCAATCCACATTTACTTAAACCCAGAATTAGGACTAACTAGAAGATCATAGATTATAAATAGGCCAAAGTTCTTTACTTATGCTTCATTACAATTTTCTCATCAATCCCCAAGAAACATAATGTCACAAAATTTACTAAAACATAGATAAGGTTAAGCTAAATTCTTAATACTTAGTTTATATTGCACCAAATATGCACATTTACCAAAGAAAATCCAGTTAAAACAACCTCATTCTAAACTTGCACGTAAAAAAAAAAAAAAGAATAGTAATTCCAATAAGTCAAAATACGCCAAAAATAGATAAATTTTAGCTTCAATTTTAAAAAATACTAGATTCATCCCATATTCAAAAATAATACCTCAAAAATGATCTTGCAAGAAATATACTCTGATCTCTCTCCCATACACTTAAGATGCACAATGTTCTCATTGGCCAACAAGAATATAATATGAAAGTATGTAATAGGACTGAAGAAAATAATGAGAAAAAGAACAAAAAAGTACTCCCCAAGTGAGTAAATTTTCTAATTTCACATTGGAAGAGAGAAGAGAATTAAATTCAGCATCAAAGAAGAAATATCTACAATATTATTGAAAAAAATACAATACTAAATAAGTCTAAGTTGAAATGAAATAAAGTCAAATTTTAAATATACAAATAACTGAAAATAAAATAATAAGTCTGGAATATCAAAAGACGTCCTAGTACTAACACTACTTATAGTCTCCATAACTAATTATAAGGATCACGGGGTCCAAGGAGACCATATCTCTTGAGTCTGTCCTACGTTATCCATAGAAATCTATTGGTGGTAGACTACTAAGCACGAAAAGAGTCAAATCCTGAAGCCACATGCCAGACCAGCTCGAGCTGCTCTTTATACCCTTCTTTCGTCTAACCCTATTGTTCTAGAAGTCCCATCATATGACCCATCATCTGCTGATGTTGAGCGATAAGCTGACCCTGCTCTGTCACTGTAGTCTGGAGGGCAAGCATGCTGTTAGTCAGTGTAGCAAAGTGAGTGCACATCTTAGCCTGGAACTCCACAGTGGCTATAGGTAATCCAATGTTAAGCTACTGGGCTCTAGATGACTCTTCCTATGATGAGGACGATGGCTATTAAGATGGAGAATGAGGCGGATACTCTGTTTCTGACCCATCCTCTCTTTAAGCTGACTAGGAGTTAGCCATGTCTTGTTGTCCTCATTATAACTATATCCACATCTAACAATGTCCTATTAGTCACAATCTCAATAGCTCCAGTAGTAGTAGATATCGCACTATTTGTGGGAACACGAAAATGTTGGAGGATCTTACTGATGAGTAGAAAGAAAGCGAAGGATTTGGCTAGATGGGTGAAAAAAACTATATCTCACATGTAAGAGGTGATAAGGAAGGCTAAAGGGATAGTCTGGGCTTGGATAAGCTTTTGTAGCATATAAATATCCATTAACATACCCTTATTGAGGCCACTAGCTTTTGGGGCAATATTAAAGCCTAAAAGATACACCAACATCCTATACAATGCAGGCAAGTCAGTAACATGTAAGACCGCAACCGTGCCAATGAGATGATAAACCAGATATAAAGCTATCTTGGTTGTCTCCAACTTCGACTTAAGATCAAACACCACTTTCTTACTGTAGGTATCTATATTAACCTAAACTCCATCGTCTCTTAAATCTAATATGGTAGCTAAAAGCTCCCTAGTCAGGCTAATCCTTACCCTCCTAGATGTAGTTTCAATATTCCTCAAATTATTTTAATTTTTAGTTCCTATACTAGTGTAAAACTCCTTAAGCAAAGTAGGGTAGTAGGTACTCTTCATCCTTAGAATTTGACCCCATTCCATTGTCTTGAACAAATCAGAAAGTTTCAAATCATGGTCTATTACAGGGTCCAAAGTCCTCTCAACAATAATCTTTCTCCCCTCTCTCTTCTCAAACCACTCCTTACATTCATCATTGATAAACCACTCAGAAGATGAGGGTTGCATTGGGATGAAGAGGCACCATCTCCTCTTTTTCTCTTAGAAGGCAATTTAGTGGCAATGTGCTTAGGAGCCATAGGAAAAGAAAATGAGAAAGGATAGTAAGCAAGATAAAATCGAATAAAAGAAAAAGGAAGGAAAGGAAAAGAAAATAAAGGGAACAAAAAGGCTAGAAAAACAAGTGAAGAGTAAGGAGATAGAGAGGAGAATTAAGGTAATAAACTCCCTCCACACACTTCAAACACCAAGTAAATCATAACAATCAATCCCCAAAAAATCCCCTCAACAATACACTTGCTAACCACACCTAAGACAAACTAGTTTAGGTTACTAATCCTAACTCCACAAAACCATTGTAGGATTTTAAATCAAAGCTGCTTTCTTACACATTTGATAGACCATTTCAAGTCACGCAATCAAAACACCCGCAAAATCCACAAACACAACTTATCAACACTTGGTCACAATTTCCTAACACTACATCCACAATGCAATCCACCAATCACAATTCAATCAAAATAATTTAACACAGGGTCATCATATATTAATTTAAGTTAAAGACCAAATTAACAATTCTACTGTCTACAGTAACTCAATGTAACAACTTAATAAATTCAATGCATCCACCTCAAACTATTAACTTTTCACCACAATAAGATCCAAGAATCACAATTCAAGTAGAAGTAGTTCAATATCAATCATATTTAGGCAGATTAACCACAACTTAATCAAATATACATTTCACTGAAGATAGACCAAATCACAAATCCTAAACTGCACCAATCAATTCATTTAGTCACTTGAATCATACAAACCAAATCAATCAAGTAATAAAACAAGGCTTGGTAAAATTCAATAACTTAATAACTCAATTCTTCAAACACTGAGAAATCAACAATCAAACTAACAGCCCCTAAAGTTTAAAATTCACCCAAGTGCAGCATCAAAATCTCTAGTAGCTTAGTTTAATCTTCAAAGATTGTTTTCCTAAGGCTGCTAGTGCAATAGATTAAGAGAAGTAGCAAAATGGTAACTCAACAATAGGGTGAAATCGACCGAGTGGGGTAAAGAGGGAAGAACTGAATGATTTTGAACAGTGGAAAATATTTAAAATTTACGATGAATAGGATTGAATAGAATAGATTAAGTAGTGGTTAAGCTAATAGCTACATGGTGATATGGATTAGAGGTGAACAATGTAGGCGCCGTTGAAGGGTTTTGAAAGATTTGGGTGGGAGGGGGGAGGGGAATGAAAGAAAAAAAAAGGTTTTTATTTTTTGGGATCCAACATTGCATGGTGCCATCGATTGTGAACTGCATGTCGTCATCGACCTTGAAGTGTTTGAAACCTAAAATCAAAACGATGTCATTAGAATTATGAATAGATGCATGGTGCCGTACATCATGACTGACACGATGCTGTGTATCACTTTATGCTTTGTGGAACTTTCGATGAAACGACAATGTTTTTGTTCTAGTAAGATGCACAACGACGTCATGCATGACTTACATTGGGCCATGTACTCCCAGAACTTTCAATTTTTCTGTAAGATTAAAAAGTACAGCACCGTGGAGTATGAGCTCCGCCTCGTCGTGTACTTCCAGAAAATGCAAAAAATACACTTTTTCTCTCTCTTTTTTTTAATAATTAAAGTAAATGCAATAGCATAAGTATAATAAGAAAAGACAAATAAAGTGAAATTATATATAATCACAAGACTCACAAAAGGTGACAAAATAGGGATATGCTTCAAAACCTAACAACTAAACAAGGCAAAATTGTCTAATAAAAAATTATCAGCCCTATGATTGCTAAAGATAAAAAAAAAGTAAATAAAAATAGACATTTATTCAAGTGTAAAACATCATAAAGAAAGGAATCACAGTTTTCCACATTCATCACGTAGATTACCTTCAGTGTTTCCAAGTAAAGCTCCTAATAGTCTCTGAGCAAGTATTTGTGGAAGTTACCCAATTTGATTTTCAAGGATGTAAATTAAAGCTTCTTTCTTCCTTATGGATACTTCAACACCTTGGAAGCAAGTATCAGTGGAAGTGACCAACTTAGCGACTAAATCTTCCAAAGATGACCTTGAATGTGCTTGTGGAAATAGTGGAGGGTGTGGTGCCCAAAATGGTAAAGGAGCTTGGGGTCTTGTGATGTGTAAATTTTGGGTATATAAAAATCATACAAATTTAAATCAATCCCTTGCCATGTTTTAATTAAAGCATTAATCCCAAATTATACATATAAGCAAGTATACTCGTCGCAAGCATAGTATAGGAAATTAACGAGTATCGATCCTCAAGAGATAATTACCATTAATTACCTTTCATTCATCGTTTAACCAACCCAGTAAAGTGATAAGATGATACCAAAAACAAAAAAAAAACAAAAATATATA